>CM040425.1:58641712-60039212 GCA_022702705.1 Papilionanthe hookeriana x Papilionanthe teres
CGTACTCACTGTCGTATATTTGGTCACTCTCCCCATCAGTGTTACCATTTGCATCCGAATCTCAAACCTCCACATGCAAATACTTCTGGATCGCACATTCCTGCGACGGGTATACTGCCCTACCTCACCGTCAGTGATACCCACTACTGTTCCAGAACAGGTTGAGAATGATCGACCCGTGGAGAAGCAACAGGTAGATGACACTGCTAGACAGGATGAGGCCATCTCTCTGTCTTCTTTTACTGGAGTAGCTTCACTACCATCTCAGGTACCCACTACTATAGAGGGAGATCAGATCATGTCTGAAGATAAGGAAGAAGCTAACACTCATATTATGTTGACGAAAAAGGTGTCTACTACTACTGAGGAAGAACTACTGCCTAATAGTAGCTTGGATGTTCTACCCTCTCAATGAGTAGAAGATTCTCAAGTATTGGAACCTATTACAGCAATAGCCTTTCCCACTTCGGATCGATCGTCAAGCTCATCGAGAAGAATGACAAGTGTATACCTTCGAGAGGAAGAAGAAAGATGGGGTTACTATCCCCCTTGGAAACCTAATGGATGATATTTTGGTCTCCCTGGTAATGGAGAAGCCCTGCAGAGGGTGATTTATGGATGCGCTATAAGAACCAGGGGTAGAGGGAAGTCTTGGCGACCTCGTCCTCTTTAGTTGCTTGTTTCTTTTGTTCAAACTTTTGTATCGCTCTGTTTGAGCTTTAGTTGCTTTTGTTTCTTATGAGTCGAGCTCAAAATTTTTTTGGGCCCTCTCATAATATTTGTCTTGTACCCTCTTTTTTATTTCAATGAAATAAGTCATACGGCTCTTTCCTTAAATATATATATATATATGGCGGTGGGGAGCTCTGCTAGGGTTTCGCCCAGCGCTAACCTCTGGCGACTTTCGTACTGTCTTTGACGACGACGTCGACGAAGGCTACCCCTTTGTCAATTTCAATCACTGGCTCGCAAGCCGTCCTCGGTTTGTAGCTGTTCGCACGTCGTCGTCCTGCTACGTGAGGGCTGCAACTTTACGTCGACTTCGTTGCAAGCCGTCGTCGTCGTCGTCGTGTCTTCTTGGAGTCGCTACTTCCTCGCATCACCTGCGTCTTGCGTCGACAGCTGCACATCATCGCGCGTTGTCGGCTTGGTCGCGCATCACTCGCCTCGCGTCTCGGCTTGGTCTCGCGTCACTCGCCTCTCATCTCGGCTAACCTTCGTGCGGTGTCAAGCTGTGGCTGTGCAGCGCGACACAGGTTTCTCTCTTCCTTCTCGCGCCCTCAGTTTCCTGCTTCTGCGGTGTCTTCGCGTGTTTCCGCAGGTCGAGTGCTCCTGCAGCTCTGTCTTCCTGCAGCGAGCTCGACAGCTGCACTTCATCCAGCAGTCAACAATGGCATCGGGCCATTCTTTTGCCGCCGCCCTCGCCGGCGACAACCCGCCGCGCCCCTTCACGTTCTAATATGTTCCCGCAGAGGTTCCATGATGCATTCGAGCAAGGTGTCGAGAGTGGGTTTCTCAAAAAAGCATCCCGCAAAAACGGCAAACCTGCAATCTTTCTCACCGAAGAAGAGATCTCTATTCTACCGCACTTGTAGCGGTTTCAGTTGGTAAGTTCTCACGGCAATCCTAAACTCGAACTAATCCGAAAGGAATTTGAGCAAATGAAGCTCAATGGAAGTTGGAAGATAGGAAGACTGGATGGCCGACACGTTCTCATCCAATTAACGGATGATGCAGATTATGCCCATTTGTTTGCTAGAAGAATACTTCGGATAGAAAATCGGGTGATGAAGGTGCTGAAATAGACGGCGGATTTCGACCATCGCACTGAACCTCCCATAATTCTGGTGTGGCTACGCTTCCCAGATTTCAGGTACATCTTTATGATCAAGTGCTTCTCTTTACTTTCGCAAAGATATATGGAACGCCGCTCCACATCGATCCGCTTACAGAGCATCTATCTAGACCTTTTGAGGCTAGAATATTGATTGAATGAGATAATACGTTACCCTTCCCAAAAGAGCTTTGGATTAGCACACAGCATCAAGGATTTTGGCAACCAGAGAACTTGAAGGTACCTCTGTACTGCACCCATTGTCGTATGTTTGGCCACTCTCACCAACAGTGTTACCACCTGCATCTAAATCTAAAACCTCCCCGTACAAACGCTACTGGCCCACACATTCCTGCGACGGATATACCGCCTTTCTCAGTTTCAGAACAGGGTGACAAAGATCGACCCTTGGAGGAACATTAGGTTGTTGCTACTGATAGGCAGGACGTGGTCACCTCTCAGCCTTCTTCTACTGGAGCAGTTATACTACCACTTCAGGTACACACTACTATGGAGGGAGTTCAAACTCTCCATCTTGACAGGTCTGAAGACAGGGAAGAAACAAACACATAATCTGACGACGGAAAAAGAGCCTACTCCTACTGAGAAAGATCTACTGGCTAATAGTACCTTGGTTGTTATACCCGCTCAAGGGGTAGGAGAATCTCAAGTATTGAAACCAATCACTGCAGCAGCCTTTGATCAGACGGCTCACTCTTTGGAGGAACAGTGACAAGTGCTTACCTCCCGGCAGAAGAAAAAGGCTAGGGGTACTATGCTACTTGGGAATCTTATGGATAACACATTGGTCTCTCCGCAGTAATGGAGAATCTTTCCAGAGCTTGATTATTGAATGCACTACAAGAACCCATGGAAGAGGAAGGCCTTGGCGACCTCGTCAACTCAGAAAGTTTTAGTTGCATGTTTTACTTTTGTCCTATCTTTTGTATTGTTTGTTTGAACTTTTTGCTTTTTGCTTCTTACGAGTAGAGCTCCATCATTGGGCCCTCTCATACTACTTCTTTTGTAACCCCTTTATATTAATGATATATATATATAAAATGGCAGCGAGCTCTGCTAGGATTTCGCCTGATGGCGAAACCCAGCGTTAATCCTCCGGCTTCACTCCATTGTCCCCATCGCCTTTGTTGTTTTGTCAACTTCGTCGCTATTGGTCGTGTTCGCAATTTGTGTCGTCGTCTGTGTCAGTTGCGTCGTGCCGAGCCTTCGTTCTCCGTCGTCCAGTGCATCTTCGTCGCAGACTACGGCTGGCTTCTTCATCGTCTTCTCCAGCGCGTAGCCGAGCTTTCTTCAGTCGTAGATTGCGTCTGCTGCGACATCGTCTGCGCGTGAGTCGTTCGCTACTACGGCATCGTCTACGCGTGAGTCGTTCGCAGAGAGTGTTATGCTTCGCTCCCTGCACGTAAAGCTCTCGAGTTCTGCACGCCGACCCCACGTTCCTCTTCGAGTCGTAGTTTCCTGCTGTAGTCCCTTCAGTTGGGTTTGCACGTACTGCAACAATAGCCTTGGGTCATTCTTACGCCGCTGCCCTCGCCATCGATAACCCCGCCGCCACCCTTCACTTTCGAATATGTTCCCGCAGAGATACCACGATGCATTCGCGCAAGGCTTCGAAACCAGGTTTCTCAAAAAAGCATCCCGTAAAGACGGCAAACCTGTATTCTTTCTCACAGAGGCCGAGATCTCCACCCTAGCTGCACCCAACCGGCTGTTTCTAGTATGTAAGTTTCTTTACGGTAGCCCTAAACTTGAACTGGTTTGAAAGGAATTTGAGAAAATGAAGCTGAATGGAAGTTAGAAGATTGGTAAATTATATGGTCGGCTGATGATGAAGCCTAAGTGTTTGCTAAAAGAATCCTTCGAATAGACAATCAGGTGATGAAGGTTTTAAAATGGACGGTGGATTTTGGCCATCGTACTGAACCTCTCATCATTTCTGTTTGGCTGCGCTTCCCAGATTTGCAGGTCCACATTTACGATCAAGAGCTCTTATTTACTTTCGCAAAGGTATATGGCACACCACTCAAAATTGATACACCTACAGTGAATCTAACTCGGCCTTCTGAGGCTAGAATATTGATAGAACGGGATTTTATGTTACATTTTCCGAGAGAGATATGGATTGGCACACAACATTAGGGGTTTTGGCAATCAACAGAACTCGAACAGATACCTCTTTACTACACCCACTGCCGTATGTTTGGACGCTCTCCTTCTTAGTGTTACCATCTGCATCCGAATATAAAATCTCCAAGTACAAATGCTACTGGGTCTGCCCCACTTCACACCTGTTCCTCTTCCGCTCTAGAACGCTCTCCACAGACTATTGAAACATTGGTTGCCACGATGCCACCCTCCCTCCCACTACCAGAGACAATATTGTTATTGTTCTTCCGACTGATGTTTTGGCTGATAGTTCAGTTGGGTCTCCTAAAGATTCTATTACTGTAGGAAATAATACTGCAGGATCCTTTCCTCCAAAGAATATTCTTCGGTCCGATAATCAGGAAACCATCGCAGCTTCACATCATCAGGAAGCGTCAGTTGGGGTAGACTTGCTTTACACCTCTTCATAATGAGAATGTTGTTACTGTCAGCCAGGAACAAGGAGTTCATCTTCCACTACATAACCGACAATCTGTTGACCGTACTGATCAGAGAGTCAGTCTTCGGAGGAGGAATGACAGGTTTATACATCTAGGAGGAAGAAGAAGAATGGAGACACACTCCTACATGGGATCTTAATAGATGATACTTTAGTTACTTTGGGGAATGATACGACACTCAGCAATTTGTTAGCTGACTCTGTTACTAGAACCAGAGGCAGAGGCAGGACCAAGCTGGCTCGCCCCTAACAACTTATTTTCTGCGTGTTTTTTAACTTTTAGAGTCTTATCTTTGTCTTATCTTTCTTAGAATGTTTAGGGTGGGTAAGGCTCCTTTTTGGGTCCTTTCATACACTTCTATGTACCTCTTTCAATTTTAATAAAATTGACCCTTTAGCTTTATATATATATATATATATATATATATATATATATATATATATATATATATTGTGAGTTTCTATTAATTGGAAATTTATTAAATTTGGACTCAATTTATAAAATTTCATCTTGAAGGGGAGAAGTAGGTAGTGTGTGAGCTAAAGTAGGAGAGATATTGATCCCGCTAATGTCGTAACATAAGTTTCAACTGAATATATATATATATACACGTAACAGCCTTTCATATCAGGTTTCACTAATGTTGCAGATCAGATTGAGATGCTTCAACCTGTGGAGGTGCATCAGGCAGTTCCCATCGATAGACAGGATGAGGTCATCGCTCTGCCTTATTCTACTGGAGCAGCTACACTTCCATATCAGTACCCATTACTACAAAGGGAGAGCAGACTCCCCACCACGACATGACTGAAGATAGGGAAGAAACTAACAATCATATAATGTTGGCGGAAAAGATGCATATGACTACTCAGGTAGAGATACTGCCTAGCTTGGTTGTTCAACCTGATCATAGGACAGGACAGTCTCAAGCAGTGAAACCTATCACAACAATAGTCTTTCCCATTTCAGCTCAGACTATCAGGTCTACTGAAGAGGAATGACAAGTGTATAACTCATGGAGGAAGAAGAAAGCGGGGGCCCCTATCACCCTTGGAAATATTATGGATGATAGTTTGGTTTCCCCTGGTAATGGGGAAGCTCTTCAGCATGTGATTTCTAACTGCGCTTACAAAACCAGGGGCAGGGGAAGCCTTGGCGACATCGTCTTCTTTAGTTGCTAATTTTCTTTTGTTGTATCTTTTGTATCGCTCTGTTTGAGCTTTTATTGTATCTTTTGGTTTTTATGAGGAGTGCTCAATTGTTTTTGGGCCCTCTCATACCACTTATTTTATACTCTTCTTTTAATTCAATGCAATCGGCCTGCGGCCCTTTCCCAAAAAAAAAAAATTATATATATACATATATATATATATATATATATATATATATATATATATATATATATTGTGTGTGTGTGTGTGTGTGTGTGTGTGTGTGTAAAAACACTGTGACGGGAGCTAGGGCAAAGCGATTCCTTGGTGGATGACTGTTGAGCGTGCAAAGTGATGTGTTTCACCCTTCATTTGCCGAGATGGTGGCGAGTCGAAGTTTCTATAAGGTTTTGTGCATCGAAAGTTGGCTCTGGCGACTTTGAAGCTCCTTCGTTCTAGGGTTTCGGCGACGGCAGATTTGGGCAAGTTTCTATTCTACTGCTCTGTGTTCCGATCGTGGTTTGTTGGGTTCGCCGCTGTCGCGGTTTTATGTGTTGAGGTGTTCCTGTCGAGGTGTTATCCTTGTCGCGTCTTGTTAGTGATTTTGCGGTTTTCTCATCTACTTTTGTGATTGAACTGACTCTGATTATGGGTAAACCCTCCTATGTTGCAGTGGTTGATAAAGACAGTGCTCCTTTCCACCTCGGGAATAGTTTGGTTTTTCCACAGATGTATCATGATTCATTTGTGGGACACGGAGATTATAACTTCATAAAAACAATAGGAAAAAAGGGGGGCAAACCAGCATTAATTTTTTCTTACATTGAAATTTCAACCCTTGCTGAAAATTATAAATTTACACTGATTGGAAAGTTCCAATTGAGTCACCCTAAGATGGAGACTACTATGAAAGTTTTTGAAGATTTCAAACTAGTTGAGGACTGGAAGGTGAGACTATTTGATGGAATACATGTTATGATACAACTGAGCAAAGAAGAAGACCATGCAAGAATATTCTTAAAGAAATTCATCTTAATTGAGGGCATACATATGAAATTGCTTAAATGGTCCCCGACTTTGATCCAAATTAAGAACCTATATGGTTTAAATTAGTTGGACTCATGCTTCACTTTAACCATCAAATACTATATGTTTTTGGGGCTATTCTTGAAAAACCAATAGAGTTAGACAATTCTACCTTTAATCTATCGAGGCCTTCTACTGGAAGGATTTTAATAGAGAAGAATATTACACTTAGGATGTAGAAGAAATATAGGCTATGCATCGCTCATGATAGTTATCGTCGATAAGTCGTTACGGAAAAGACTTTACTACCGTAATCATTATAAGATGTTCGTCACACATGATAAATGCTTCAGATTACACCGAAAGTTGAAACCTAATTTTTCAATACAGCTGGATATATATAAGTGTATGGCTGAGCTACATGCAAATGAACTATATATTCCTGAACATGTTATTTCTAGCGGTGGTTTTTTAGATCCTACACTGTTCCTGAACTTGTTAATTCTGCGAGTGCTACCCAAGAGGGAACTTTAGATCCTGCAAATTTTTTTTAGCCTGCTATCACTAATGTTAACCAGACAGATGAGCTGCTTGCTGTCCCCACTCCTAACAATGGAACGAGTCCTACACGACGATCGCTCCCAGTGAACCTGATGAGAACCCGCCTTTAAGCAAGCCTACTAAGACTCCTAATCCCTCTCATTTGGTAGTCTTAGATGTTCACCCAAATGAGTTGGTACCACTGATTAATATTGGAGGAATGCCAAGATCAATGTGAGTTCTCCACCGAAAATCCAATGAATAATCAGCTGGAACAACAAGTAGAAGATGAATGACAGGTTCAAAAACATAAGCGGAAGAAAAAATGAATGCCTCATCTCTAGAATCTCCAAGATGACTATTTGATCGTCTCGGGTAGAAGCCCCCTTCACTGTTTGTTGTTGGACTCCATTCCTAGAACCAGGGAGAAGGGGAAAGATCCTCCCATCATGATTGACCCCCTCTACTCTTGCTCGGCACTATTCTACGATTTCATGAAATATATATATATATATATATATATATATATATATATATATATATACATTTTGTTCCTTTATTGAGTCTTGTATGTATTGTGAGTGGGTTCCTAGCACTCGCTCACTAAAACCATTGTATCGACTTTCCATTAATGAAACTTTTATTTTGGCGAATATATATATATATATATATATCTGGGTGGCTGTGAATGTCTGCTAAGTACTCCTTCCGTCGCGCTCTCATAAGATAAGCTTACACTGTCAGTTCTTTATCAGAAAGTTGAATGGTTCATCTTCTAATTCACCTGGGATGGTAAACCCTCCTGCTGTCCAGTTAGTTGTTTGGAGGGCCCCTTCACACCATTGGGTGAAACTAAACACTGATGGTAGTTACTCTAGTAGCAGTGGTCGGCATCAGTGGCCTTTGCGAGAACTTTAAAGGGCATTGTTTATGGTACTTTCTGCTCCTATTGAGGCTCTAAATGCTCTTGAAAGTCGAAGCCGTAGTCGTCTTTTGGGTGCTGAAATTGGCTTTAGCTCTAAAGCTGAACAATATCATGTGGAACTGGATTGCTTACAACACTTACACATCCTCCAACTGAAGACCTCCCCACATGGTATCTGATATATTGGATAAAAAAAATTCAACGATCACGGCGGTTTCTACTCAAATCATCCGTGTCTTATGTTCCTAGGGAAGGCAACAAACCGGCTCACCACCTTGCATATGAAGCTTCTTCCTCTCTATTAGTTGTCATAATATACCATCCCCTTTTTTGTCTTTTTTGTTGAATGGGGATTGTTTGGACATACCCCATCTTAGATGTAACCTTTCTTTTTGATCAATGAAATTGCCCTTTTAATATATATATAATTATATAATAGAAATTAATTAGGATTATATAAAGTAATATAATGGAAATTTTTATTCTTAAATAATGTAAAGTTAATAGTTATTTAAAATAATATAATGTCACACCCCAATTGACTTCTGTTTAAGGAAATGAAAGTCTCAAATGACGCTAAAATTAGTTTCATACCTTTTAAATTTGACCTTGAAGCCTTAAACTATGAGTTATAGTTTTCCTATGCACTGCTCGGTTCGCTTGCTAGCTACCTGGCCATAGTATCTAAGCCGATGCCTTCACTGGATCCTCCAAAAGAGCGAGACAGGATAATTAGAGGGGGATGGGGAGGAGAATTCGGGAGAGAGGAGAAGGGATTTGGGAGGGGTAGGAAATTTGAAGCTCTGAGGAAATACGATGCATTCAACACACTGACTTTATCCCAATGCTAAATATCACATGAAATGTTGGTTCGGAATAGCATAGTTGTGGGTTTAATGATATGATTAAGGATAATTAAAGTATAGTTAATTTTATTATACTTATAGCTTCGAAATCTTATACCTCCAAATTTGATCATAATTAATACGTAGTGTTTTATATGAAATTGATCGATATCATGCATGAAATTTTATAAAATAATTTGATTCTTTCGAGGTATGTGAAATTTGAGGTGCTTTTAAAATTGACCGAACGTACTTGATTTCTCAACTTTTGTGTGTTATAGCTCTCACCTCCTTATAAAAATTGTCTGTGAAATTTTTTACTTGAAGAGGGATATTTCTGCCGCATTCTTTTTCTTCTTTTTTTATGTAGCCTACTTTCAATCTTGTGTTTCCATTTTGTCTTGACAAATGAAATTTATCTGTCCCTCAGCTTCTTAACATCAGTTGCTATAATTCTTTCATGTTCTTCAACATAAGTTAGATTTTTTGTTTTTCAATATCATTTTGTGAAATTTTCTGCTCTGAATTTGAAATTCATTTTCTCAGCATTGAAATGTGAAATGTATCTTGAATATCTGACATATCCATAGGTAATGTTAATCTGTAAGCAACTGGAACATTCCTTTCTATAATTTCAGGACAGATATATCTAGGACTTAGCTTGCTTCCCTGACCAATTTAGCCTGACTTTCAAAAATATGAAATCTCCAATTTCAAATTTGACTTTTTGTGCTTAGGGCATAGTATTTCTGCAGTTGATCCTGAGCAGCTTTCAATCTGTCTTTGATTAATTTGATTTTATCTGTGGCTTCGTCAACTAGCTCGGGACCTAACATTTGACATTCATTGGAGTTCTGCACTTTCTGTCACAGAGCGCTTCATAAGGAGTCAGAATTAGACTGATAACTATTGTTGTAAGCAGACTCCATCATTGGAGATCTTCTTAACTATCTCCAAAGTCTAGATCACAAGCTCTTAACAAATCTTCCAATACTTGAATTGTTCTTTTTTGTTGTCCTCAGTTTATGGATGAAATATTATATTGAAGTGCAATCTTGTACCAAAACCTTGTTGAATGCCTTTTCAAAATCTGGATATGAATCTTTCATCTCTATGAAAAAAATAACTTTTGGAATTTCTAATATTTGACAATTACCTTCACATACAATTTGGCCAACTTTTCCACTAAATCTATCTGACTGATTTGCAAAAAGTGAGCAGACTTTGTTAACCTGTCAATAATAACTCAAATACTGTCGTGACCCTGTCTGGATCTAGGATATCCATAAAAAAACTCATAGGTATCGGCAATGATTGTAGCAATATGATGGGTCTCTGATCCTTAACCACAATCTGACAAACTTGACACATATTCCGTAACAACTGTTTTCCTACCTGGCCACCAAAATGCTAACTTCAAATCCTTATACATTTTTGTGTTGTTTGGATGAGTTGTGTAGCCTGAATGATGAGCTTCATGCATAATTTCCTGTCTTAAATCGGAATCAATAGATACCCATAATTGTTGCTTGTTTTTTATTGCACCATCTTCATCAACAGTCATATTAGTCCTCTTTCCTAATTGAAGGTGTTTCAAAAATTTTTGATATTCACAATTGCATTTCTGAGCTGCTTTAGTTATATCAATTAAAGTTGGTTGCACTGCCAACTCATGTAAATACCCACAATCTTCTGGTCTTCTAACTTCCACTGTAATGCATCAATTTCTTTTATCAATGTTGGCCTCTGAATAATAATCCAGCTTGCACTACCTGTCAAAATGCTTTCTTTTGCTTGTTTAAGGTTGCCACTATTAATTGGAAAAGCTCAGCTTATTTTTTATTCTGCTTTCCCTTTCAACAAGTACTAAGAAATCGTTGATTTCAAACAGAGCCAATGCCAACCTCAATAAATCCGTGACACTTATCCTCCTGAGTACTGACATAATGAGGTGTATATCTGGAAAGAAAAGTAAATTTTGCCTCATGTTGCATAACTGTTTGTTAGTCTAGATAAAGGCGAAATGAACCATTCTTTGAAGATTTTAACAAATTCATCTCTTTGAATCTGTAGAAGAGGTGTCGGCTGAAATTTTTCTTTATCCTACATCTGGCACCACTTTTTTGCCTCGCCTTCTGGCATGAAGTAGCAAGCACCACTTTTCTATTTTCCGGACAATTCACACTATCCAAAATTGTTCTGATCTTCAAAAGCCAATCTTCAGCAGTTGTAGGGTCACTGACCCTTGAATGCAGGTGGCTTGAACAATTGAAATATCTTTAAATCTCGATCAGCATCTACCCCAGTTTTCGATATGGGCCCTGTATTTATGGAGGATCTTTTGGTAGCATCCATTTTTCAACCACTTTTGGAATAACTTGTACAATGCCCTATGACTCAGTAGCAATGGTGTCCTAATCGGTCTTCTGATTTTCATTTATGTTCAAAACATTTTCAGATCTTACTTCATGTTCTGCACTTGGCCTATGAAACTAGCCCTCAATACTTTCTGATTCTTCTTCAGGCATAATTTATTGTTTAAATGTAGTTGATTCTATAATATTGTGTTGTGCATGCATGATACTTTAAGTTGTGTGGGATATCCACCCCAGATTCATCAACCTAAAGCGCTGTATAAATCAAATTCAGATTTTATTTCATTCTTAGTTCTTATAAATCCAATATGTTTCCATCATTCTCTTCATCAAATAACCTTGCTCTGATACTACTTTTTGTAACACCCCAACTAGCCCCCTTAAAGAGTTGGCTGAGGTGCATTAGAGGTGTACAATTTGGTCAGATTAAATTCTCACCAACATTCGTTCTGACTTACAGAATCATGACTCAATGGGCAATGAACTAGTCTAACTAAATCACTGCAACATATGTAATACATTACATTTCATAATTTATTCATATATATACATATTAGGAAACATAAAAATCATAGAGTTGTTAAATTCAATATAAATAATAGTACGTAACCAAAACGTCTGTACAGTTTTCAAAACTATAAAATGCAAACCTGTACAAATCAAGTCTGGCTACTCGCCCAGTGCTCGCTCCCGAAGGAGAATGGGCAACAAGTTCAGAGAAATAATTAGAGCTAACATAAGGTTTTATAGATGAAAAAGAAACATGTATTCTCGTATAAAACTGTACATATCTACAGATAGGTCATCACATACTAGCATAGTCAACAACATTGAAAGAGAGTAGGTCGTATAAAAATTAAAAATATAGGCTATTCATAAATGTTGAAAGGTGTCAAAATATATATGTTATAAGCATGAAATCATAAGTATAATTAAAAATATGTCCATAAACATTTTCATTTTACCACCTCAAAGGAGTGGAGGAGGGTGGTCAGTGGCTAAGGGAGACGTAGGATATGTATCGAGGGGAAGAAGTGGAGGACATGGTAATGATACAACACCACCTCGGAGCAGGATACAGCCGGAACACCACCTGTCATCAGATACAGCCCTAGCAAGTGGGAGAAGTACTCCTCAGAGAAGATTTGAGGACAAGACAAATTGAACTCACTCCCCAATTGCAGAGGACAACAATTTATAGCCTCTTGTACACAAAAGGAAGGTGGTGGGAAAGCAAGAAGAATATAGAAAAAACTCTTACCAGAAGAAGGCAGGTGTGGCGGGTACGTGAAATAGCTCCGTGAATCGTGAGAGTTCACGTCTGCCAATGGGAAATCGTTCCTTTTGCAATTGATTTTGTACGAGATCCCCTTTTTGAAATGTTAGTTTCTTCCTGAATTAATTTGCCTGTGTCGGATATGTACAGTTCTACTTAGCAATTTCCTTGCCAACTTCTTCTTAAAACTTATGAATCTCATGGAACTCATTTTGTGGCATAGTTACTGATTTTCAAAGATGACATGAGCGGTACCAATTCAAGTTGTGTGAGAGGATTGCGTCCGTACAAAATCTCAAAGGAAGTTCATCCAGTAGTTTGACTGATGAATCGATTATAGGTGAACTCAACTTGGGCTAGAATAAGATCCCACTTTTATTTCTTTTCCAATCGAACATCTTGGGAGAATCCCGAGGCTCCGATGTACAACCTCTTATCTGTCTGTTTGACTGTGGATGTGTTGTCGAGCTGAAGTGGAGTTTGGTGTCAAACTTCCCCACAGCGTCTTCTAGAAATGACTCAAGAATTCGACATCTTTGTCGGTGGTGATGGCCTTGGGTTCCATTCAACCTTATAATTTTGCTGAAGTATAGATCGGCGATGTGAGAGGTGTCTAGTGTCCGGTGACAAGATACAAAGTGGTTCATCTTGGAGAATTTGTCTACTACTACCATTATGGAGTCTTTGTTTCTTTGGGTCCTTGGAAGTCCTAACATGAAATCAATGCTGACGTCCATACATGGTGCCTCTGGTACTGAAAGCGATATGTATAATTCTATGTTATGAGCTCTTGTCTTTGCCAAATAACAAATCTTGCATTGTTTGACATGTCACTTTACATCTTTTGTCAGTTTTGGCCAATAAAATGCTTCCTTATAAGGGCGAGGGCCGAATTGACCTGCTAATCCTCCTCTATGGCCTTCCTTGATAATGGCCTCCCTCAGTGAACACCGGGAATGAATAACTGACTCTGGGGGAACAAGTATCCATTTGTGTTGTAATATTGCCTTGTTGGCCTTTGGCCTGACATTGTTCCCATGCCTTTAAAATCTTCTTCTGTTTCATATTGAGCTTTTATGACCATGAAGCCCGCAACTTGAGCCTAAATGGATATGATCAATAGATGTCAACGACTTAGTGTATCCGTTACGCGGTTCTGGCTTCCCGCCTTGTGTTTTACAACAAATCGAAATAATGTTAAAACTTTCACGTAGGTAGCGTGTCATCCCTTTAATTTGCTCTAGTTGTTGAGGAATTTTAAGACATTGTGATATTTAAATAATGTAAACTAGTTTGTCAATAGCTAATGACTCCAGTATTTCAGAGCTTTTATGATGACATAGAATTCCTTGTCATAAGTTAAGTATTTTCTTATGGACTCGTTCAACTTCTCACTGAAGAAAGTGATGGGGTGTCCTCATTGGCTTAGTATTGCTTTGATCCCCATGCTCGCGGCTTCACATTCTACTTCGAAAACTTGACTAAAGTCAGGTAGTGCTGGAACGGGTGCCTAAGTAACCTTTTTCTTTCAGTGTATCAAAACTGTCATGGGCTGCTGTTTTCCAAGCAAAACTCCTTCATTTTCAGAAGTCCAGTCAGAAGGGAGGTCAAAGTGATGTAGTTTCCAATGAATCTTCGATAGAAAGATGCTAGCCCCAAAAATTACCTTAGCTCGCCGAAGAATTGTGGCACAGCCCAACTAATAATGGCCTCTATTCTTACGGGATCCATTCGAATGCCTGCACTAGGCACGATAACCCTGAAGCATACCTGCCTTATCATGAAGTGACATTTCTTCGGATGGGCATATAGGTGCTCAGATTGCAGTACTTTGAATACTTCCTTCTGCTGATACAAATGATCCTCCTCCGACTGATTGTATGCTAAAATGTCGTCAAAGTAGACAACACAAACTTTCAAATGTGAGGTCAAAATACATGGTTCATTGATCTCATGAAAGTGTTAGGCGCGTTCGACAGACCGAAAGGCATAACGGTTCACACATAAAGTCCATCTCACGTGTTGAAGGTGGTCTTCCATTCGTCTCCTGGCCTCATCCGTACCTGGTAACATCCGCTATGCAAGTTGATATTGGAGAAGATAGTGACTCCATGTAGCTGGTAGAGATCATCCAAGTAGGGTATGGGAAATCGATTCTTGATGGTAATTTTGTTGATGGTTCAATTGTCTATGTACATCCGCCAAGTTTTTCCATCCTTTTTGGGCACCATCAGGGCAGGGATTGCACACGAGCTGGTGCTTTCTCTAACTATCCCCCTTGCGATGAGATCCTACATCTGTCACTGTAGTTCTTTGTACTCCACAAGCCTCAATCTGTAAGCTGGTCGGTTTGGTAATATGGATCCGAGTATAAGGTCGGCGTGTTGGATATCTCTTAATGGTAGTAATCGCTCTGGTAAGCTATCGATCATAACATCCTAAAAGTATTGTAGCAATGGTTGTAGTAGCGTTGGTATCTCTCTTTCCTTCTCGCTTCCTTCAAAGTGGACTAATGCTAGTGCTTCTGGGGCATCCCTAATTGACTTTAGAAACTGGTCCATGGAACTAAGGTAATCTTTTTCTTTCCCTCGATCCTCTCGATCACGATCAAAGGTTATCTCATCCTGGTTCTCATCATCCAACTTGGCTATTCTCCTTTACAGACGACAAATTTCTCGTTGGATCTCTTTCTAAGTAGAGCCTGATGTATCACTCCGTGGTGGCATGGTTAGGCTTGGGAATCAGAAGAAAAAATTTGATGGAGGTGGATTGGTTTGATTAGGGGCGGCTAGGGTTGAACTAGCTTTGATACCAAATGATATCAAAACTAGTTGGAAAATAGTGGAAACACGAAATCAAACTTTTATTAATATAGAAATCAAGTTACAACACGACTCAAACAGAAAGATAATACAATAATAGACTAATCTCCAGTTAGGACTCTAGGAAGAGGTCCCAAGGTAGTGACGGCATCGACTGGGTGATAGGTAGAGATGAGGAAGGTTGGGTGGTTGTTTGGGTAGCTTGCGATGGTGTTAGGTTGATTGTATGTAGGCTAGACAGCAAGGTTGTGGAAGGAGTAGAGGGGGAGGCGAAGTAGTGGAGGGATATGGGGGTGGTTGGCCGTTGGGGGAAAGGTAGATGAAGGTTGGGGGGGAAGAAGTGGAGGAGATGGGAAGGATACAACACCACTTCGGAGCAGGATATAGCCGGAGCACCACCTTCATCAGATACAGCCCTAATAAGAGGGAAAAAGACTCTACGCAGAAGATTTGAGGACATGACAACCAGAACTCACTCCCCACACATAGAGGACAGTAATTTATAGCTTCCTACTTCTACACAAAAGGAAGAAGTGGGAAGCAAGAAGAAGCCTGAAAAAACTCTTCCCAGAAGAAGACGGGTGTGGCTGATACGCAAAGCAACTCCCTGGATCGCGAGAGTTCGCGATTTGCCTTCCACCTTCGCATGGAATCGTTATCTCGTCCCGCCTTCTGCTCTCGCAAAATGCCGCGGGGATTTTTGGCCCTGCTGAATTGATGCACCTCGCTTCAGGGCGCATTCAGTGCCTGCGCTAGGGTTCTATTTTCAGCACCCGCGTCAATGAGGCTTGCATGCTATAGGCAAACTCATGCTGAAACTTGTGGTTCATAGGAATTTTAAGAAAAAGCCAAGGCTCTAATAATATGATAAGAATTGGGTGGAATTTTATATTTACTTTATTCCAATATCTGTGTATTATTTATACAATACTAAGAAAACTAATATGACACATTCAAAATTTGGAAATTATATTTATAATAATCTACAGATTGATTATTAGGTCAAATAATTATTACAGAATGATTACAATTATTTGAGTTTTGATGAGGTGGTAGTACTAATCACATGTTGTTAATAAGGTGGAGGCCTATTGCGTATGGAGAAACATTAATGTGGATGAAATTAATGGACGTGGAATTAAGGGTGTAACTGAGCAAAGTTGGCTTGTGAGCTATCTTAATAAATGGCTCATGAGCTAAGCCAAGTTTGATCCAGAGTTGTGTTTGCTCATTAACTCATGAGCTAACTTCTTTAAAAATTATTAATAGAAAATATGCATAAAATATAGTAGAATTCATGAGCTTATGCGGAAAATTGTTAAAATATGTAACTTTTATATGTTCCTATTTTAATAACTTTTTTAAATAGTCTAAATTTTAATTCTTTTTATCATTTTAGTATATCAATTATTTGAGTCAAAATTATTTTTTCATTTTTATAATGAGGCATGTTATGAGAAGATTCAAACTCATAGAATTGAGTTTGAGGACAGGCTTGATTAATGAATTATGCTCAAAGCTCACGCCAAATGTGGCTCAAGCTCGGCTTAAATCATTTACATTCATAGGCGAAATTGATTGAGGTGAAATGGATGGAGATTGATTTTTCTCACATCTACTAAAACTTTTATCGAAAGGAACTATTGAGATATTCAATGCTGTAACCCCTTCAACTCAATTCTGCATTTTCGTTCCATCATCTTGTTGTTATTAGCTATTATTGGCCAGCCAAATGTATCTTTTGTATACTTTTTTGGTTATTACTCTTGATTTAAATGAAATTTTATGCAGGAAAATTATGAACTTCTTTTTGAAATCATCAATGAAAAGTTGGGTTTTAAAGATGGTAAACCTGTTGCGGCTTGCATCTTATATAGATGTCTTCTCCATTGGAGAACGTTTGAGGCCGAGAGGACTGCTATTTTTGACAGCATAATTGAGGCAATCAATAATGTTCTTCAGGTCATATTTATCTGGCACTTGTTTTTCTATGTTATAACAGGGTTTCACTTAAACTGACTAAAATTACTACTATAACAACGAAGGAAATCTCATTTTTCTTCGCATAAACTCCAGGTTGAAAGGGAGAATGAAAATATTTTACCATACTGGTTATCAAATACGTCTGCCCTTCTATGTCTCCTACAGAAAAATCTAAGGTCAAATGTTTTTCTTAAGACGCCAAATCGTCGTTCTACTGGACCAACAGGCTTAAGTGGTAGGATGGCTCAGGTGAGTTTGATTGTTGGAAACAAGAATGTAGTTTATTAATCTTCCCTTTTGAACTCGTCATTCTGCAAAAAACTTAGCTGGCTGTTGTATACAAAATATAAATTGTAATTTTTTTCCCTTTTTGTCCCTATTTACTTTCTTTGGGCTTTAGTTTGTATATTTTATATTGCTTTTCAGTTTAAATTATAGGATTACTCACTATCTCCCTTCATTAACCTTTTACAGGTTTTAAGATCTCCGTTGAAACTCATGGGTTCTGAAGAGGGAACTTCAAACGTCGATGCCAAGTATCCTGCTTTGCTATTTAAGCAACAATTGGCTGCTTGTTTAGAGAAGATTTTCGGAATGATTAGGGATAACTTTAAAAGAGAGTTATCACCACTTTTGTCTCAGTGCATTCAGGTAAGTGCAATGGATATAAAAAAAAACCTCAACTTCCACCAAATGACAGCTGAAAACATTAAATATAACAACATCTACAGTTTACAATTCGAACATTTACTTCTAAGCTATATTCCCTGAGATTGTTACAAATGTCACTTATTCAAGGACCTCTGAGAGACATAGTTATAATATATGTATATGATTTGGCTAAAATGATTAAAAATTTATTTATTTTTTCTAGCGAAATAATGAAGAACAAGTATAAAATGATGTTGCATTTGAAAGGAATCAATATCAGTACGCTTAATGGTGCAAATAACTTGATGCAGATTTTGGTTTTTTTTTCTTTTTTTTTTCTTTCTTTGTAATTTTTTGTAGAATTTATAGATATTTTTCTCTAGAATATCTTAAACCAGAAGTTTTCCTACTCTCTATGCCATCCACATTGTCTCTATTTTTCTGTGAGCATCTTGATCGTAAGATGATAAACAAAATGACTAGAACCTATTGTCCTAGAGGTTTTGTCTGCTAATCTTGAGACACTTTCAGCGATTATTCTTACCTCTTGAGATTGCACTATTGTATGTGTTAATTTTTTTTTTTTTTTTTTAATTTTGTAATGAAAATCCACGAGCATTTATTGCTTCCAGTTCCATTTATATTTTCTTAGGCTGAATTTGTGCTGCCTTCTTTAATACAAGTATTCTACAAGGAGACCTTGTCATACGCCTTGTTTAATACAAGCGTTCTACAAGGAGATTTCGTCAGATGTTACAGATCCTCTTGCTATTATAGAGATATTCTACTAGAAGATCTTGTCACATGTATCAGATCAATGATAACTTTCTGAAGCTTGGGCTTCTCTTTCTCTACCACCTTAACCTTCTCCATTTCTATTGTGTAGGACAGTTTTTTTGGTGGATGTTGGCCTTAGCTGTGTATGAGTCAATTCCAAACCAACCACTTTGTCACCACCTTAAACTTTTTAAAAGAAAGTTATTCATCCCGGGGAAAATGTTTGGAAAATAGCTTCTACACGTTTAAGCTTGATTAAATTTATTTTTATTGTAAAATGATTGTTATATTTAATTTTGTTTTGGCAGGATTAGATTGGTTTATTTTTATCATATATTAGGATTCATAGCTGCCTTTATTTCGTTTTTTTTCACATATTACAGTTGTTTTGGTGGATGTTGGCCTTAGCTGTGTACGAGTCAATTTCAAACCAACCACTTCGTCGCCACCTTAAACTTTTTAAAAGAAAGTTTATTCATCCCGGGGAAAATATTTGGAAAATAGCTTCTACACGTTTAAGCTTGATTAAATTTATTTTTATTGTAAAATGATTATTATATTTGATTTGTTTTGGCAGGATTAGATTGGTTTATTTTCATCATATATTAGGATTCATAGCTGCCTGTATTTCGTTTTTTTTTCACATATTACAGTTGGTTTGGTGGATGTTGGCCTTAGCTGTGTATGAGTCAATTCCAAACCAACCACTTTGTCACCACCCTAAACTTTTTAAAAGAAAGTTTATTCATCCCGGGGAAAATATTTGGAAAATAGCTTCTACACGTTTAAGCTTGATTAAATTTATGTTTATTGTAAAATGATTATTAAATTTGATCTTGTTTTGGCAGGATTAGATTGGTTTGTTTTATCATATATTAGGATTCATAGCTGCCTGTATTTTGTTTTTTTCACATATTACTGGTTTAATAACGGTGTCTTTAAGATTGTATTGAATTATCTATTAACAACAACGACAACAAAGCCTTAATCCCACTATGTAGGGTCGGCTACATAAATCTTTTTTCTCCATTGCGTCTATTTAATGTCATATCTTCATTTAGGCTATGATTTAGGTTTGATCGAGCCTTTTGTGGAGGAGAGAAATTGTGTTGGGGGAGAGAAGTAGGAGTGGGAAAGATCACTAAAAACTCATTAAAGCCTTAAATGATCAGCCACAAAGCCTTTCCACTTGAAAATTGTTACAGAAGATATGTTTATTCAATGAAATAAAAGTACAGAGTAAAGTTTTAGTTATATGCTTTTTCTAAGCTTAGCTAACTTTGGAAAGCTTTATGAGCCACATAATTGCTGTTAAATGGATTGATAACTTGTTAAATACAAATGAAAAGAAAAAATCAAAATATTGCAAAATTTGAAGCGTCCATAATCATGAAAATTCATCCGTATGATAAAAAAACTAGTGGTTTTGAAATCAAGCAATCTTTAAAAATTTTCGCCAACTTAATTTGTACCAACCTCCCCATCAAAGAACCTCAAATTAGGCTTTGTAATCTTTTTTCAATGTGTTGTGCATGATAAGTAATCTAAAAATTAATTGTTTGTCTTGACATATATTCTTGTTCACGTGCCTTTGTGTTTTTGTTGCATCATAGTTTTTTTCCCTTCACACCTTTTTTTCATTATAATAGTAGTTCAATCATGCATCTTAGTTTGTGGCTAATAGTTCAGTTTTGACTAGTAATTCTTTAGAAAAGTGTTAAAATGGTTTATTGGCTCTTTGATGGGGTCATTTTAGTTAAAAATTTATAAAAGTGTTAATTTAGTCCTCAAACTCGTTAAATATGGGTTGAATTATTGTCAAGAGATGTCATGACTCAGCCCAGGGGCTTGTAATATTAAGGCAGAAACGGACAATCAGGCGGAGGAAGAACTATCTAAATTATTTTATTTCTTAGTTAAAAGCATCTAAACTATAAAAAGAGTCAATCTATTCCACAGAACTTTAGTTTATAGCAGTTCGTTCAAATTTAAAACTTACACAACAAGTAGTAAAGTAAAAACTAAATTGAAATGTTGGCCTCTTTGATGTTTGTATGTATAGTCTTTAAGATTCATTTATACTAAAGACTTTTCTATTAAAAAATGTTAGAAGTTGAAGGTATGAGTTAAACTACTTAGTGGCTAAAACATCTCTTAATTACAATAGTTCATATTTTAAAAATATTTTATATAAAGATAGTAAATAGTAAAAATAAGATAGTAAAGAAATCAGTTTTATTATTATTTTTATTTATTATATTTAAAATCTATGCATTTCAAAATATTTTTTAAAACCCTCCAAAAAGGTAGGCAATTATTTCCATTTTCATTTTTGTTTCAATTTCAATTTCAATATTTATTTTGTGCGCACTAATATATTAATTCCCCGGTTAGTATCATATCATTGTGATTCCACATATGCATTTGCATAAACTATGTTTTATTTTCTTCTTTTATTCAATATTTGCTTTAAACAATTAATCATAGAAAGAACGTGAAATTTTTCTTTTTAAAGGAAAATACTAAAAATATTTAACAAGTTTGCTTTTTAAAAGTGTGTATTGAAACAATTAAAACATTTACATGCCTTTTTTTGAAATAAAGGAATTATTGTAAAATAAAATATGTTTACCCTCTTATTTAGTACAGTCCATTGTCTTTTTTTCTCGATAAAATTAGTTTTTTGGATACCTATAATAATACATCTGATTTGATTAGTTTCTATGATTCTGCTCTTCTTTCATCTTAATTGTTATTTTATTTTTATATTATTATTATTATTAATTAGGTGCATTTATTTGCTCTTTATTTAGTTTTGTGTTATTTTATATGAAAATATATTGTTGTTGATAGTAATAGAGCACAATTAAAGCAATTAACTTCCAAATTTTTTGATCAAGTGACTTTCCTAAATTTCTTTTGACATGCATTAATACTGGAGTTGACTCAAAACACAGCACAATTTTATTGATGATTTTGAAGGAAAGTACATGGACATTCGGACGAAAAAAAAACAAGTGAACGGTAATATAAGAAGAGCGACTTAACATAGTAAAATGAGCACTACAAAGAGCAAGAATAGTCTTGATTTGGGTCGGGTGATATGGCTCGTCTGGAAGGCCGGTGAGGTGTTGCTCGGTGGCTAGGAGGATGTCGGAGTGAGCATCAGTGCTGGAGGAGTATCGGGAGGGGGGTTGTCGGTACTATAGCTGGCTGGAGGAGTGTCGGGAGTGGGCTGCAGGTACTGTTGCTGGCTATGAAGGGCGCCGATAGGTGTTGAAGATGCGTTAGCTAATGGGGAGGCGACGAAAGGGACTGCAACGTCCCTGGAAGGAGCAGTCGGTCAATATCGCTGGAAGGAGTAGGAGAAGGGGGTCAGGCAAGCTGCAGGATGGAATATGGAGGTTGGCAGTGGAGGAGGCGACACCAGGAGGAGTTCACACGGAGATACACGCCTCCTTGTGGTGCAGCCATTGCACCACACCGTTGAAGGTTACAACACTCGAACAGAGGGAAAACACCAAGACAACTATCTAAAATCATAAATCAAAAAGCTGATTAGACCTAAGAATAAACGTTTATAAATAGGGAGGAGGGAAGACAACCTTGGAAGGAAGGAGGAGAATAAATGGAAAGAATTTAAAGGGGCGAGCAAAGGCTAGGAGGAGGAAGATGTGCGACAATGGCTAGGAGGCGCGGGATTAGGACACGAGGAAGAAAGGATCGCGGAAACAGAGCGGAGCAGCCTCGCGATAAAAAAAAAAGGAATTAACTGGAGCAGGAGCGAGAGAAAGCCTTTCGCATCATGCTTGATTTAGAAGCGCAATTAAAGTAGTCTTATAAATGTAAGGTTCTTCAATTTTTTTCTTAAGTTTAGCACAATTTAATTAGGAATATAGCAATTAAGTAACTAAATTGAGCTTCATACCCGGAAGTTTCCTTCTTTGTTTGTTGATTTTAACTTCCAAATCAAAAACCCTAACATTATTTTATAACATTCAAAAATTTGAATTGAAATTGTTTTAAAGTTTCAATGAAATTAATTATGACTCAATTTATTTACCAAATTGACATTTAAAAAAAATGATTAAATAGAGAATCCAGCTATCAATTTATCATTTCTTACATAAGGACAAAAAATCCCCCATATTCTTGTTGTTGATTTGTCTCCTTGCATCCAGGGCACACAAGAACTCGCTCCAATGTTTCTTTAGTGTGGAAAGCCTCTCATGATTGCAAGAGATGCTTTTAGCCTCTTCTTCTCTTTCCTTTGCTTGCACGGTCTCCCTTCCTTGCTCTGATCTTCTCTCCCTCACTGGTATTCGTCGACACATGAGGGAGGCTCATGCTTGAGCCGCTCTATCCTAGTCTTCCTTCCTCCTCACAGGGTTGCTGTTGAATCTTCTCCTTCCTCACTTGTAGATGGGTAGCTTCCTCAATTTGTGACGTTCGAATTGCTCAATGTGAAGGTATATTAACATGATTGCCACTTCTCCCCTTCCTTGTCTCTCACACTCCTGCACGCACTCTATTCTTGCAGGATTAAGGAAATGGCATTGTGCCTTTGATTAACGCTTTCTAGGGCGGTGGGAGATCTCGATTGACACCTAATGTGTAGGCGTCTTACGCAAGCAATTCATTTTCTCTAGTAAATAAAAATAAAAAATGATTAATATAATCTCTCATAAGAATTTTGTCCTCCAAATTTAATGTATGATAACATAATTCATATATACTCTAAAAATTATGAATATTTTTCTCATTTCTTTTTCCTCCCAAGTGGCATCTTATTATGGCTACTTCACATCATAATCTTTAATCTTTTCTGGTTCTTCTACAAATATCGGATCATATTGGATATCTATAAGGTCTGTGACAAGCTTACTAATCTCATTAGCAATATATTTTTAAAGGAAATATGAAACACATTACGCACTCCGTACATGTTTTGATAAGGCAACTCTATAAATCATTTTCTCAATCTCGTCCAAAACTTCATACGAGCCAACGTATCATGGGCTCAACTTTTGGACTTTTCAAATCATTTAACACCCTTCATGGGACTAACCTTTAGAAAGACAATTTTTCTTGAAATTTCATTGGTTGGTACTTTTAGCATCACAATATTTTTTTTCTATCTTGAACAACTCAGTTTATCACGAATCAATCAATTTTTTTCAATATTTTTATCAGCTAACTCAGCACCAATTATCTTTCTTTCATCAATTTCTACCCAAAAAAGAGATGTTCTGTATTTTTTTTCTATAAATGGCTTCATGCGGGGTCGTATCAATACCAGTTTGGAAGCTATTAATGTATGTAAATTTTATTAAGGCATATGCATTTCTTATTTTCCACCATAATTTAGCACACAATATCTAAATGGATCTTTTAATATTTGAATCGTTATTTTTGACTGACCATATGTTTTGGGAGGAAACGTTGTAGCGAACATTAATTGTGTACCCAAAGCATCTTGAACTTTTCTCCGTAGTCTAGATGTAAATTTTATCTTTATTTGAAATAATCGACTTGGGGACTCTATGTGATGATAGAATTTCTTCTCAATAAGTTCTAGCCAACTTATTCACAAATTTAATATGTCTAATAAACAAAAAGTGTGCAAACTTGGTCATACTATCATTAATCATTCATTGAGCTTCATGATCTTGTTTTGATCTTGGTAGCCCAATCATAAAATCCATAGCGATGCCTTCCCACTTCCATTTTGCGATAGACAATGGTTGCAATAAGTCACTAAACTTCTGTTGTTCAACCTTAATAATTTGACAATTAGAACATTTTGTCACGAAGTCTACTACACCGCTTCAATATTATCCACTAAAACAAGCCTTTAAGCTTCTTATACATTATGTCGCTTCCTGGATGTATTCTATATTTTGAATAAAGTGCTTCATGCAAGATTTCTACCGTAAATCATTCACATCAGGATTATAAATTTTATTATGATATTTCAATTATTTTTATTTATCATTCTCATACTTTTTCACTTGGCTTGCATTCATTTGGTCTAGATTTTCCTAAATTCAGCATCCTATGGTAATGCAGCTTGTATCATGTCCTTTAAAGTTGACCAAATGGGAAATTGATTCAATCATATAAAATTTTCATAATTTAGTGTCACTACTGATAACTGCAAATGTTTCATATCTATAATAAGCTCTTCTTGTTGTGAAATTATCAGTTTGCAATGCTACCCGGCTTTAATATTATTTTTATAACTAAAGATATGCCTAAGGAGCCTAAGCAGTGGAGGAAAGGTATTTTGGTCCCCGCTTTTAAGAATAAAGGAGATGCGCAATAGTGCGCAAATTATAAAGGAATTAAATTGATGTGTCAGCCTTTAAAATTATGGGAGAGGGTAATTAGACATTAGGGGTGTAAACGAGCCGAACACGAGTGAGTCCAAACACGCTCGTTAGTTAAAAAATCTCACCTCTTGTTCGGCTTGTTAAAAAATATAATTGTTCGTGTTCGGCTCGTTTGTATTTCACAAAAAGTGTGTTCTTGTTCGACTCGTTTGCTTAGCGAGCCAAACACGCGAACAGGGAATCATTTTAATAACCCTAATCACACAGTCATAGGATATCAAGGGTTAGGATAAATTTTAAATCTTATTTTTCATATTAAAACATCATTTAAATATAATTAAATACATTTTTATTCTATTGTTTAATTAATAATTTTAATTGATTATAAATGTTGGTTTCATTGTAGTCAATTAAATTATATATATATATATATATATATATATATATATATATAATAATTGATGAGTAGTATTTCGAGCCAAAACAAGTCGAATATGAACGAGCAAATCTTTGTTCGTGTTCGGCTCATTAACTTAGCGAACGAATCGAACATGAGCTTCTTAACGAACCTAACACAAGCTATTTACGAACAACGAGCCGTTTTGACAGCTCTATTAAACATAGGCTAAGACGTATTATAAAGATTTTTCATAATCAGTATGGATTTATTCCAGTAGGTCTACCATGGAACTATACATTTTTTGAGATGTTTGATGGAGAAGTACAAAGAGAAGGAGGATTTGCATATGATTTTTATTGATTTAGAAAAAGCTTACGATAAGGTTCTAATAGATATGTTTTGGAGGGTTCTAGAGAAGAAAGGTGTTGATATAATTTATATTCAAGTCATTAAAGATATATATACTAGAGTTGTTACTTGTGTTTGAACAAAAGAAGGATTGACCATATATTTTTTTATTTCTGTTGGATTACATCGGGGATCGGCTTTAAGCTCATATCCTTTTGCTTTAGTTTTGGATGCCCTTACGGTACATTTACAGGAGGATGTAATTGGTGTATGCTTTTCGATGATGATATCATTCTTGTGGATAGAGAATGAGTTCAGGAACTACTGGAATTGTGGAGGTCTACATTGGAGTCTAAAGGTCTTCGTTTGAGTAGAACGAAAGCTAAATACATGGAATGTAATTTTAGTAGTAGTAGCTCTAGTGATAGATTTGTAACTAAGGGGGATCAAATTATTAAAATGTGTGAATGCTTGTGATATCTCAGATCTATTGTTCAAAGTAATGGTGACATAGATGGGGATGTTATTAGTAGAATTCAAGTTGTTTGGTTGAAGTAGAGGAGTGCTTCCGGCCTATTGTGTGATAGAATAGTACCGCTTAGACTGAAAAGAAAATTTTATAAGATGGTGGTGAGACCTGCAATGCTCTATGGCGCTGAATGTTGGCCTTTAAAGTAGAAGCATAAAATTAAGTTAAGTGTTGCTGAGATGAGATTGCTTTGGTGGATGAGTGGCTTTACAATTAGAGACAAAATGCAAAACAAATATATCTGTGATAGTGTTGGTGTAGCTCATGTGGCGAACAAAATTATATAGAGTCATCTTAGATGGTTTGGTCACATTAAACGTCGATCATCTGATGATTCGGTTACGAGAGTAGATGTTTTAGATTCAACTTATGTTATGAAAGTTAGAGATGAACACAGAAGGATTTGGGCATATTGTATTTGAAAATTATTTTAATTTATTAGAATTAAATGAAAATATGACATTCAACAGGGCGCAATAAAGAAAAAGGATTCATGTAGCCGACCCCACTTAGTGGGATAAAGGCTTGTTGTTATGAGAGATTAATTGAATATAGGTTAAGATGTGATACAAAGATTTCTCATAATCTTTTTGGGTCACCCAAATTTGATTAATGGTAACAATACTTAATTTGTCTTTAAGCTTCTATCATGGATGATCATACTCAGACAACAGCTTCTCTCAGAAATTATATGAAACCCATCAGGGAAAATGATTGAGAAAGTATCAGGCATCCTTAAAGTGTTCAGTTCCTTAGTTCTCAAAAATTCTTTAAAAATAAATGAATATGATGCCCTGGTATCAAATAAAATTTTAACAAATTTATTTTGGATCGATACAATACTTATAATAAAGAGAATATAAGGTCTAGTATAAATTAAAGATTTGTTTGAGATATGAAATAAAGAAATAATTGTGATGATGCGCGTGGTTCTTTCGCTTCCTACTGAGTCAATGCGTATACTCGAGGCCATACATCTTACCGTGTCTGACTCTGAGATGGATCTAATCTTGTCGACTTAACTGGTCATTGTTTGTCAGAACCTGACTGGGGAGGTATAGGACCAGCACTAGTTTTGATTAGTAGTCTTTGGCCCATGGTAGGGGAGAATTTCGCCATGTGTTTTTATTGATGGCACCAAAAATAGATGTTGGTGCTTGAGATACATTCTCCACTATGAGTCTTTCCACACCTAGCACAGGTTGTAACACTGTTACTACTGTCATTGCCATTGCTATTGCCATTGTCATTATCATTATCATTATCATCTGTGTTGGATTTAGGTTTCTTCAAATTGGATTGTCAAAACTGAGCAAATTGGGTTATCTGCTCAGATTTGGATCTCTCATCTACTTTTCTTTTTCGAAATCTCTACGCATGTACATACCTAACAAATCAATCTCTATCCTCAATCTTTTTGCGAGGATTGAGTAATCCTCAATGTCTAATGGAATTAAGGGTTGTTTGATCGCATCCTTTAACCCATGTAAGAAATGGTGAAACTTTTTTTGCACTGGGGATCAATTGTAGTGCATATCTAGCAACATCGTGAACTCAGTCTTATACTGCATAATTGGGTGATCACTTTGCACTGACCTAATGAATATGTCTGACATCTGACTCCTGACTGCGAGAGGAATAAATTAATTTTGGAAGGTTTTCACGAAATCTTCACATTGAATCAAACTACTAGCTCTTCTGCCAAACTTTTCCTACATTTGCCCTTGCCGCACCTCTTGGCTTCTTCCTCAAAAGCAAATGTGGCTAATGTCAAGACATGTTGTCAATGATTTTTCAATCTGCAAGTCATTTTTCAATTCCAAACAACTCTGTTGCTCACAAAAAGAGAGTTTCATATCTTGGAATAGCATCAGAGATTTATAGATTGGCGGTCCCATTACCAATAGCTCAGTTCTGAGAACCTTGAATTAGTCGTGTCAAGATAGTCATCATTTGTGTAAATGCATCCCTATTGAAACTAGCACCGTTGGATGGATGATCAACTTCTGTTGATGGCGATAGATGTTTTTATTTGGCAGCTTGTGCCTCTCTAGTGTTCCTATTTGTATTCTCTTATATTAATTGTCTTGAGATAATAAAATATTATAATTATTTCAAAGAGTATTAGAATTGTTAACTTTTTAATGCAGTTAATATTTTTTTCTAATGTTTCTTTTAGTATGGTCATATCTATTTGTATTCTCTTATATTAATTGTCTTGAGATAATAAAATATTACAATTATTTCAAAGAATATTAGAATTGTTAACTTTTTAATGCAGTTAATATTTTTTTCTAATGTCTCTTTTAGTATGGTCATCTGTTTGGTCTCTATTACCACTCTTGTCACGACCCATCCCGGGAGTTTACAATATAAAGGCAGGAACGGAGGGCTGAATGGAGGAAAGAAATATCTTACACATTTTTATTTCTTAAATAAAATCATTTAATGCATAAAAGAGCTATTCTATTTCAAAAAAATTTTAATTTACAAGAGTTCTTCTAATTAAAATTTTTACAACTAAAAGTAAAGTAAAAACTAAAGGGAAATGTTATAGATATTTACTTGGGCTCTTTGACGTCTGTACATGTAGTCTTTAGGTTCAATCTATATGTAAAGATAGTGTGCTTGAAAAATGTTTAAACTTAAGATACGAGTTAAATTACTCGGCTGGATAAAATATCTCTAAATTATAATAATTGACATTTAAAAAAAATTATTAAATGGAAGTAAATAGTAAAAAAGAGACAATAAAGAAATCAATTTTATTTTTAATTGTATATTTTTTTTTATTTAAAGCATTTGTTAATGAAAGTCACCGTTTAAATTTATACTTATTGTATAAATTTTATAACATTCTAAAACCCCCATAAAAGGTAAGCAACTCTTTTCATTTTCATTTTTATGTTACGTGCATTGGCACATTGTTTCCCTAGCCAATACTATATGGAGGTGACTCCATATATGCATATTCATATATTATTATTTTATTTCTTCTTTTGTGTATCTTTTGCTTTAAACATTAAATCATATAAAGAACAGGAAGTTTTTCATTTTTGAAGGAAAAGGCTAAAAATATTTGAAACATTTGCATTTTAAAAGAGTGTACTTAAACAATTTAAACATTTACGAGTACTTTCAAAAAAAAAATTTTCTTGTAACATAACAACTTGTTTATCTACCTATTTAATACGGTCCATTGTATTTTTTCTGTCGCAACTAATTTTTTAATGTACCTATATTAACACATTTGATTTGATTAGCTTCTATTAATTTTATTTTTCTTTCATGTTAATTTTTATTATTATTATTATTATTATCATTATTATTATTATTATTATTATTATTATTATTATTAAGATTTTTTTTTTGCACTTTATCTTGTTACTTAACTATTAGTTATTTAATATGAAAATATATTGTTTCAGATAATATTATAGCATAATTAAATCAGTTAACTTTCAAACTTTCAAATGAATTTTTTAAACTTCTTTTGATATGTTTCAATTTAGAGCAATTGAATTAGGTTTTTAAATGTAGGGCAATTAAATTTTTGCTTTGGTCTAACACAATTTGATTAGGTAAATAGAAATTTTGTATTTAAATCGAGCTTTATATCTCGAATTTTCCTTATATATTTTTCGATTTCAATTTCCAAATCAAAAGCCCTAACATAATTTTATAAAGTTCAGAATGTTGAGTTAGGGTTGTTCTAAAATTTCAATCAAATTAACCATGACTCAATTTCATTAGTAAAATGAAATAAAAAAAATTAAATAGAAAATCTAGTTTCTATTTAACATTTCTTTCCTAAGGACACCACTTTCCCCCTACTTCTTATTGTTGAGTTCTATCCTTGTGTACTGACATGTGTTAATTATGTGAAGTAATCGTCTCAGTTTCCTATCAATATTTTCTATTATTTGTTCTTTTTTATTATTTTCGAGGGTGTTTTTGTGTAATTTCTGGTAACAGCTAAAGTTAGGATCAAATGAGGTGCTATCGAATCATATGCCCAAACAACCCGCCAGGCTGAGCATTGGGCACTCCTGTGCGCATCATTGGGTGCTTCTGTGCCCATAGTAGTATCCCATTCTGAGAGTTGGATAGCAGCGCCCCATACTGTTTCACCCGTAAAGGGGGCACCTATGCACCCCTCCATCATTGAGCATTGGGCACTCCTACGCCCAACATAGGGGTGCCTATGCGCCTCTCCCCTTCTACTTTGTGGCACACTATTTCATTCCAAGTGAAAAATTATGGTGCCACAATTTGGAACTTCAGAATCGAAGGGAGTTATGCCAATTCTGCAATCTGAGGCTTCATCCGGTGGGTCAGCGAGAGCAGATTGATTGGTGGATGAGCGAGCTATATAAAAGGGGAAGACAGACTTTTTTTTTTTTGTTCAAAGCAAGATATTTTGGCTTCTTCTGAAGTTCTTTTGTGAGTGTGAGGAGCGAAATTGTGAAGAGTGGAGAATACTTGTGAGCGACTTTGTGAGCAAACACTGGAAAAAAATTGGAGCACGGCATAGCATAAAATAGTGAAGATATTATGTGTTTGTTTTTCTTTTCTCAAAGTTCGTGTAATTACTTTAATTTGATGGAAACAAAGTTGGATTTTGTGTTTCTCAAAGTTCTTTTGTGAGAGGTGTGAAATTGTAGAGTGGAGAATACTTGTGAGCGACTTTGTGAGCGACTTTGTGAGCAAACACTGGAAAAAAATTGGAGCACGACATGGCATGACATAGTGAAGATATTTTGTGTTTATTTTTTTTTTCTTAAAGTTCATGTAATTACTTTAATTTGATGGAAACAAAGTTGGATTTTTTGTTTCAAATTATGACTGGAACTACAAGTTATGTTTCTCTCCTGATTTGATAACTAGGAACTTTAGGTTTGAGGAATTTTTCTTTTGTTTGTTTAACATGGGGTTATGGTGAAAATTTATCTTTCAAATCTTTATTTACGTACAAAATGGTCATTTGTCTTGTTAACATGTTTTGTGAACTTGGAGATGCAGAAGTATCCTTAATGCAAATTTCATTAGACTGCGACAATAGGAATATTGCTCTAGGATTATCGCTATCATCTATGAAAATGATTCATTCGGTGATTCAACAGGATGTAGGGAACTCATTAGTAGAATTTCATAGATTTTTTATTGCCACAGGAATGGGCTATGAAAGAAATTTGCTCTTGATAATCACCTATTATCGTCACTTTGTCAAAATTAGTTTTTTAGGATTCAAATCAGGGGGAAACCATTTCTCATTATTAGGACTACAGAAACCATCTCTCATTATTCATGTCTCTTCACAAGTTTAAATTAGGGCTTCGGCTTTGCCAATATTAAGCTAGACACTTCATTAAAATCAACAACAATCAAACACTCTAGCTAGGTTTGAATTTAGGGCCCATTTGGGGCAACTTATAAGAACGGGTGGCATTTGAAAAACGTCTTCTTTCCATTTTTTTCGCATGTTTAAGCTGCATTTACAAAAACAACGTTTTGTGTTTTCATTACGACGTGACCGTAGGTATATCCACACGATCCGTGTTTGCCCGAACTGTTTTTACCCCCTGCCCTCGCTAACCCCGATAGTTGCCCTAACATGTAGCTCTGCTGAAGCCGCTCCTACCTCCATCGCTCCCCCATTTCGCCGATAGCCTACTCTCCGCTGGTAAAAAAATTCCTCTCCTCCCTCCTCTCCCCCATTTGGTTGAGAGCCTTCTCTATGTTTGCTCCTCTCCTCCCTTCTTCTCAGATATTGCGGTAAAGGAAGGTTCGTCTCTTTTACCGAAACAGAGAAATGATAGATGCAGTAGTTGTTGATCCTTTTAGAAAACTATGGAAAATTAAAAAAGGAGAGGATCAAGAACTTGGGATTCTTTGTTTTTCTTTTTTTATATTGCATCATATTATGACTCTTTTTGCAGATGAGTAATGTTCTTAATGCTTTTCTTGAATTCCCTAATAGATTTAAGTTATATGAATTTATGGTATGGAAAAAAGGTTTTCAAGATTTATGTGAAAAGTTGTCGTTACTTGGGGTAGATTTCAAGATAAGAAATGTGTTTTTAGATTTTTCAATTCAAATGAAGTTATTATAAAACTTTAGAAATGTTGAATTAAAAAAAAGAGTGAGATCAATTTTGAGAGTTTTATGATGCTGAAATGTTTGGTTCAATGACTGAAGAGTCTTCTCTAGTGCTCATAACATTTATGTTGCGGAACTTGCTAACAGATGCTTCATATGTTTTATCTATCAAATGGTAACAACTTTCATATGTTTATTTCTAAGGCTTTTGAAAAAGACCACATGTACATCTAATATTTCCTATGCATTTTGTATGTCCAACACTTAAAGTTCCTTTAATGAGCAAAGTTTGATGAAGTGACTCTACACGTAGAAGCCGTTGGTTTCAAATAAACAATTATTTTATTATATTTAATTGCCTTGCTTGAATTTTATTTCATAATTTACCCATCTATTAGTATCAGGTTTGCTGGCATTGCTGTCTATTGCTATATATTTGGGACATTATGAATGTGAAATTGAAGTAGGCATGTGAATTAGTGGGTTTGTATGTAAGTGCCATCTTCGATTGCTTGAGGGCTGCTCTTAAACGCTAGCATCCGAATTTGGGAATAAATTGCTCCTCGTTGAGGCTGAACTTTTCTTGTGGTTCTGAAGTAATTTAATATTGCTATAACTTTATAGTGCATGAAATTGCATTATATTTAACGCTTAAATGCTTGCATGTGGTTAGAGAGAATTGTTGTATTTAAATAAAATTGTCCTTTTTATCTCAATTAGGACTATTTACACTCAAAATATTTAAAATATAATGTAAATATCCATATTTTCTTGATCCTTGTATATTTACACATGTAATACTTAAGTTTCCAATTGTATATTTACACATGTATATTTACCCAACCGGACAACATTGCTCCCAACCAAAGAACATCGCTTGTGGTTCGACTATTTCCTAGCTGGACAATGTTGCTAGGGTTCGATCGTGTCCCAACTAAACAATGGTGTTCGATATGCTTCTTTTGCATTCTAAAATGAGTATTATGATCCTTTTATTCATTGTAATTTCAATATGTTTTTTTTTTAATTAGGTATCTTGATACTCACTTTTAAGTGAGATGTACATCATAATTTTGTACTGTTATGAAATGATTTTTTTTGTTATTAACTGTCAAATGCGTAGTTATCACAGTTCTAATTCAAACAGCAACACTGCGCGTTTCAGAATGGTTTTTTATCCACAAAAAGCTGCAAATCAGTTGTTTTTCAAATGCACAAACCAAACAGCTTAACAGTTTATCTAGATCAGGGGCAGAATGATCATTTGTCTAGAAACAGCTACAAAATGAGTTGTTTTACAAACCCGCAAACCAAACAGGCTACCAACTTATCAGGATAAGCTATTTATCTAGATGAGCTAGATAAGTTGCAGCTGCTCCAAACAAACTTTTAGTAGAAAATAACTTTTCTTTATTTGGGATTTACTCCGCTCTTTGTGAGATCCTTACACGGAACTCAAATTCGTATTTACTTGCATGATACGTATATTTACATGATTCGCCATTATGTCTTCGCATTTGTTCATATCAAGTTTGTTGTGTCTTTGCCGGGGAGCGAATGTCAATTCCATATTAGGGTAATTTTAGTTGAACGTGTAGGGTGTAACTTGAAAATCATACTGTTACACTGTTACTTTCATGTTACTTTTCATTTTATGTGTTTATAAGAACTCCAAAAATATCTTGTTTATTGTTGCTAATTTCGTGCACCCTTGTTACTTCATATCGATTATTGTGAAAATTTCTGAGAATAGTTTGCTTTCATTTTTGCACGTTTGCTTGCTTTTTTTCCTGCTTAAAGTTGTTTTTGTGTTGCAATATGGGTTAGCTTAGGGTCACTCAACTAGTTCAACTTAGTGTATGTGTAGTGCTGGACTTCTGGACTTTGAACCCTATTACCCTGAGTTAGAAAACACAGTAAAAAATTCAGAAAGTTAAAAAGACTTAAAAAAAGACTAAGGGAGACGACACATATGCCTGAAATCAATGCTCCCAGACCCAATAGAATGCCTAGATCTCTTGTGAAATTTGCGAACTCTACAGAAGATGAAATGCACCAGAGTATCAATAACCCCTGCCGTAGAAGTCAACTCGTTTGAACTTAAACCCGCCATCATTCAGATGGTTCTAAATAGGGGGACGCCCATGGATGATCTTAATCTCTATTTAACAAGTTTACTAGAACTTTATGTTACGTTTTGCTATGACGGTGCTTTCAATGACACTATTAGGCTCAGATTTTTCTTTTTCTCACTAAGGGATAAGGCTAAAATATGGCTAAATTCCCTTTTCTCGCTATCACTCTTCTGTTTGTATGTGATTGAGGAAATGAGGGCATCGTACCCTTGATTAAGGCTTTTGAGGGTGGTAGGTCTCCTAAATCTACACCTGTAGTGCAAGGCGGGTAATTATTTTTCTTAAGTTAATAAAAATTAAAAATGATTATTAAGGGGACTATTTTGGCACTTTATCATACTAACAGAAAAATCATATACAATGATGGAAGATCATGCGATTAATGTAGTTTTCTGCACCATTAAAAATAGTATTTAAAACAACCAAATCCAACTTACTGAATAAGAAGAAAGATTTGTATTTAGGATGATTATTTTATAGAAAATGTCGTTTGGGTCCTATTCTGACGTATAGGAAAATTTGATTCTTTGATTTAACAACACTTCCTCATCTCATTTTTTATTTTGTTGAAATAGCTGCATCTAATTTTATTTCAGCTCAGGAAAAATATGCAGTTTCATGTAATTAAATTCTAACCTCATGTGAAGGCACCTAAATCTACTCGGTCTTCTGCTGGAAGGGCATCTAAATTACATGGAATTTCTCTACAACAAACTGTGAACACTCATTGGGAAAGCATCATTGAATTTCTGAATTCACTTCTAGTCCAACTACGCCAAAATCATGTGAGTTCATGATCTTTGTGAAATAAAGTCAGTTTTACATAATTTCATGTTTTGCTGATTGCAATCTCTCTCTCTCTCTCTCTCTCTCCCTCTCTCTCCCTGCTTTCAACAAAAACTGTGTAGTTTGGCCTTTTTTTGCTTGCGTTGAAAGTAGAACAAAATGAAATAATGAAGCATTAAGGTATATACTTTCGTGTGCAGTCGGCTTCATCTTTTCATATGCATGCACAGTAGCATTGTAAAATATAATAGCGCTAAATATAGTTACTGATGAGATAAGAGGCATAAATTGCAACGCAAGGGTAAAAACAGAAGGCATTTAGGCAACCGTATATGCCTTGAATAGCATGCAAAATAATTTACATTTTCTTCCATGTACTATAAATTGAAATATTCAGCAAATTGTGTGAATGTAATTTTAAGCAGCTAATATCTCACACACTAACAAGTGTCAGCACATATTTTATATCGTAAAACATCCCAAGTGAAGTTATAACTTAATATAGAAAATATGCTTTTAATGAGCTATTTTCTTGATATGGTTTGAAATACTGATGTTTTATGGATGTATCCTTCTTCAAGAAACTGAAATCTGTGGATATGTGTGTGGTTGAGTTTAATTCCTGTTTTTCCTCTTTTAAATTGAAATTTTGATCAAAATTTCTATGGATTTTGATTCATTGCTGCAATACTTTTTTACTTAGCTTTTTCTAACCAAATGTCTCATAAACTATCTGGAGACCGTCAGTTAAAAAGAATTTTATAATTATTAAATTTTAACTATAACAATTCATTTCTATCCTGATCCTAATCATGAAAATGATCATCATTGTCCATAACCTCATCCCAACTATTTGGTTTTTTTTTTTATTTTTCCGATCAAATTCTTTCCTCCCAAATATTCATGCTGAGTGCTTGAAGCAACAATAACAAGCTTCCCAGTAAGTGGGGTGAGCTACATGAATTCCTTTTCTTTATTGTGTCCTTTTGAGTATATCACTTTTTTAAGCATAACTTTTACACTTTTATCTCTAGTCTAGGTATTTCTTTTTAGGAAGATTTACATACGTACCACTCAATTCCTATATATTTACAATCTAACATCTAAATTTCAATTTTTACCTACATGCCACCTCCTACGTATGCATGAAAGGGTGTATTTGACCTTTTAGAAGTTAAAATGATTGTTTTTTTATGTAATTTGAAAGATTTTGGTGGTAAATATATAAATACGTAGGAATTAGGAGGTATGTATGTAAATGCCCCTTCTTTTTAACAACTTCTGCAGTATCATTCTCATTTGTATAGCTTCTGCTTTCCATTGTACATGTTGCAACTGTTTTGTTTATTTTTTTCTGCCTTAGTTCAAATTGGTGCGATTCCCACGGTCTCATTTATATGTTTATGATAAAAGTTTAATTGTCGTAATCCACTGCATTTGTATCCCACCGTGGGTTAATATCTTTTGCAGTCTCCGATATTTTTCTCATGAGATTTCATTTTATTCTTCTAAACTGTTAAATATATAGGTACCCTCGTTCTTCATTCGTAAACTCATTACTCAGCTCTACTCCTTTATTAACATCCAACTCTTTAATAGGTAAATGAATTGCTTCTTGGGTTAGCATCATCTTTTCAAATATTTCATGATATTTGATCGATTTTGGTCTCTTATTTTTCTGTTAAATATTAGTTTGTTGCTGAGAAGGGAATGTTGCACATTTTCCAATGGGGAGTATGTGAAATCAGGACTTGCACTGCTGGAAAAGTGGATTGCTGATGTTACTGAAGAGGTAATGACTGATGCTTAGCATTTTAATTGTCTTCGACCTGATTATTTCGCTTATTATAGTTTGCAGGAACCTCCTGGCATGAGTTAAACTATATCAGACAAGCTGTTGGTTTTCTGGTAGTATGGCTGTCATCAATTTACTTAGTTTAAGTTAAAGATTTAACTTTCTCATGAATTTATTTTTTCCTTTTATTGCTACAGATAATACACCAGAAAAAGAGAAAGACACTTGAAGAGATTAGACAAGACCTTTGCCCTGTATGTTCTTAATTTCAACTTTACCGATACTTGGAAATGTTGACTCTTCATAATTTAAGATGGATGGTGTCGCAGATTTTTGTGGAAATGATATTTTGGATTTGGCTTTATTAATTTGTACAGGCGCTTAGTGTAAGGCAAATTTATCGGATTTGCACAATGTATTGGGATGATAAATATAGCACACAAAGTGTTTCAAATGAGGCATGTTCATTTTGGTGCCTTAAAACTCACTTTATCCTATTCTTTTGTTTGTTTGTTTTTTTTTTTTTTAATTAGTATTTTTAATAAGTGTAAGACATGAATTACAGGTTGTTGCTGCAATGAGAGAAATGGCTAACCAAGATTCTCAAAAGCTCACGTCAAATTCATTTCTGCTTGATGATGATATGAGGTGTGTTAATTTCCTCTCTGCAATTCTTATAATTTTTGCTTCTTCTGACAGCTATTTTGTAGCAGTGTGGGTGCTGAATCTTTTATTGTTGGAAATTTCATAACTAATCTCGAATATTGTAGTGCTTCAATGGTTCACATGATGGCACAAATCTTAATTTTAATGAAATATTTATATTTATTAACTACCAAAACACGGATAATTTAATTTTGTTTGTCTGTCTATAGTATTCCATTCAGCACTGAAGATATATCAAAGGCTATTCCCACAATTGATCCCATTGATGTCCAACTTCCTCAATCACTGGAACATTTTTCGTCGTTACAGTTTCTTCTGGAGCGATCCGATGTAATTCAGGCTTAAAAGGTAAGTAAAACTTTAGCTTGGAATCCTATTCCTTCTTACTCTGCTTTGGAGATAAATCATTTGTATATTAGAAGATTTACATACACATACCACTCAATTTTTATACATCTATACATCTAGACATCTGAATTTTAATTTTTACATATTTGCCACCTTACCTATGTATGAAAAATTGTATTTCACCTATTTGAAGTTAAAATAGTTGCATTTTTTTAAGTGAAATGAAACATTTGGGTGGTTGTTAGACATGTAAATTCATTGGAATTGGGTGGTATGTATGTAAAGGCCCCTTGTATATATATTGAAAGATTGATGAACTCTCTTTTTATCAAGAATAGATATGCGGAGATTGGGTGAAGACTAGCCTGAGTTTTGGTTGAGAGACACGCCCGCCTGTATGATATATTTATGTAGATAGCCTTCTCCTCTTTTTCTTTTTTTTTCTTTTTTTTTTTTTTTGGCCTTCCATTTTTTGTAAATTGTATTAAAATTATTAGCATTTATGGGTTAAGCATCAAGCTTAACTATTCAAATTGCTTCCGAAGTTTTGTAGAAATATTGGTTCTGTTATTTTCCATTTCTTATATTAAGCTTCTTTCAACAATTCTAATTTAATCCCGCTGTTTTATGCATTGCCAATGGCTTCGGCTAGTCTCAAAATAGATGCAAGGAGAAAATTCATTTTTGTAAGGGGTATTACGTACATACCTCACAATTCCTTTATTTATATTAACACTTATTTAATTTCTATATTTTTATCAATAATTGTTTATATCGCATCAAAAATATAATTATTTTAACTTTTCAAATGTAGAGTAAGCTATTTTCATGCTACATAGCATATGTATTTATTTATTGAAATTTAGGTGATGGATATATAAATATGTAGGAATTGTGCAGTATATATGTCAAATCTTTTTTCAATGTTTTTTCTTTGTTATATTATAAATATTTTCATTTTTAAAAAAGTGGTTTTTACATATGAAGGTTTTCAAATCCTTCTATTTACATATTAACTCGGCTTGGGACGGAATGGGTGGAATTCGCGAGGGTAATCAGAGAATATTGATGCAGTGAAAGTTGGGTCGCGGGGTCGATTCCGCAGTCGGCTTTTTGCCTGCTTCAGCTTTGAAGGGACGTGAAGCTGTAAAATAAATAGTGCCACAAAAAAATAAAACATTGCGGCAAATGGTTGCGTTGCACCTAAAAAGCTCAAAACAAACGGGCCTTTTGATAAAGATTGTGGACGAGGATAGATGAGCGGAAGAGTTGGGAGAGTTCGCCACCATTGAGAAAGAGGCAGAGAAATGGAGGAAGAGCAGGTTCAATTTGACGGGGAGACGATTATCGGTGAGCAAATTCTGGTAAGGGGACTCTTGAGAGGACAGAGATGGACTGAACAAATACAAATACAACCAGGGAGATTGAGAATTGAGCGGTAGGGACCTGAAAATGAAGGTGCTCATATCACTTATGAAGCGAACATTGAAACATGATATCAGGGGATTCGATCATTTATCCATCCAAACGAAGTTCTTCTGTTTAAGAAGAGGAAGAACATACATGGTTGTTGGATGAGGGGCAGCAGGTAGGGTGTAAGGGTGGAAGGGTAAGCTAGCTTGACTATGGAGAAGGGAGAATGAGCTTTGGTTTTGAGTGAGAAGAGAATCAACCAATGCACATGAAAAGAAAGGCGTAACAGAGACCTCGTGTAAATCTTAATAAGAGGGTTTGGTGACTTTGATATGTAAAAGTCCCTTTAATAAATTGAATCATGATCTAATGATCAGACTGACAATCAGAATATTTTAAAAAGTTCGTGGTTAAGTAGAATTGCGTGTAGGGGTGTTGTTCTAACCGAAAAATTAAATTGAAAGTAAAATTTTTTAGACTGGCTTGAGCCCTGCCGAAGGGTGTGAGTTAACGGACATTTTAGCACACATATTGCCTGACTATTATTGCATTCGACATTAACTTGCCCCAATCTGTTTTTGCTTTATGTTTCACGTAGGATCAGTTTTACAACGGTATTGTTCTTCAATTTTGGTTTCGATTTACGGCCAAAAAAAATTAATGATTTATTTAATAAAATAGAAGGCAGAAATATAGGCTCCTGATTCGGAGCAGCTCGTCGCTAATTATGTACCTTTTCATACGTCAATTGGGTTTCGTATTCCTTACCCAACAATAACAATCCGTCCAACCCAGTCATAGGATAAGTCAAACCTTTTTAAAGTCGGATTGGACATTGAAATTTTTAAGGTTTAATTAAAATTGATAATATATAATACTTAAAACGATATAAAATAATGGAAATATGATGAAAATAAAGAAATTATTTTAAAAATATATATTTTAGTACTTAAAAATTTTAGCACCTGAATATGAATAACAAATCTCTTCAAATATTGCACCTATTTGCATAAATATTACAAAATCAGTATTTAATTTCGATAAAAATGCTCCATTGAAATTATTTACAACTAGCATCTAATTTAGACAAACAATAAATTAATCAAAATATGAAGGCTGTAACAATGAATTCGCCAATTTAACGGCTAAATTGCTAATTCTGCCAAGAGTTCAATTCCGTTACAAATCTAAGCAAAAATGATTTTGAATTGTGAGATTAGATTAATTTGACAGCGTAATTAACATCATACAAAACAAATTAATAAAAAAAAACATAATAAAGATTACAGTAGACAGATATTAAAAGCAAAAAAATGGCTCTGTATAAAATAACAAGAGCTCTCATCTCCAGCTAGTATTTTAGACCATTTTTCGTTAATCCAAAACTTCAGTAAGTCAAAGCCAACTCTAATTTTACAAACAAAATTAACCAAAAAAACCCCTACAAATTCAGGAAATTCTCCCAACGAGGGTGCTTTCTGCAAGAGCTTCCTCTTCAGCTCGGTTTTAAAAAAAAAAAAAATTTAATAATTAATAATAAACTGGCAGCCAAAGGATCTCTGGCTAACTGAAATCTTTCTGCTCCTCATAACCCATGGAAGATAAAGAGGAGGAGGATGAACTGAGACTCTCTATGCCCTCCAAATCCAACAGTGAAAAGGACCTCACTGGAAAAGATTTCCGCTCGGTTTCAACCAGCAGCGGAGAAACCAATGGAGCTGCTTCAACCTTGCCAGACGAATTGGCACGCCGCTTCGATCCGCCAGACCGATCACACTCTGCCGCCTCCCACCTACAAGCCAAGGAGAAGAGGTTCTTCCTCTTTCTGCTATAAGCATTCTCTGGCTTGCCGAGCTCCTTCGCAGATGCTACTTTGGTCATGGCATCAGACAGCACAGCAAATGATTTTGATTTCCCACAATAGAATTTAGATATGCCTCTCCTACAAAGTTTAATATCTTCAAATTCTTGTCATAAAATTTCTTCATAGTTCTCTACACTATATATAGGAGCGAAATCATATAAAGAATTTCTTACAAAAAAACGGGATAATTACATAAAGAGCACCTGAAACATTCATATTTATAAATCAAGCACCAAGCTGATTTTTTTATCCACCGAACCTATGCATTTATGTGTGGCACCACCAAATCATTGAGAATTTGATAAAAATGAAGGGATTGGAATTTTATCATGAATTTTGATATTTGAGTGAGAATTTAAAAAAAGGATGAAAAGGGGTGCCTGATTTGTAAAGAGCAAATGTTTCAGGTGCTCCATATGTAATTTCCAAAGAAAAAGTTGTATAAAAATGCAACCTTTAAGATTTAAAAAATAAGAAATTCTTTATTGCAAACAGATTAGAGTTGGATGAATCCTTCTAATATTAGTTTGTTCTTATTTTAGTACTCCAAAGATAAAGAAAAAAAAAAGTAAATGGTACATATATGTCTGCTTCAATGGAAAAAGCCAACACAGTCTACCAAACAACGCCAAAAATGGAAATTGATCCCATCTGGAAAATTCCGTTAATTTATTTCATAAGAAATCTGGACATGTAAAGCTCTCTCTAGCTTATACAAAATTTAGAAAGAACAAACAAATTGAAAATAATTTTTTTTTCTGCAACAAATAAAGAATCTCAAAAAGCTGCTCTTTTGAAATGATTTTTATCTTCATCGGGAAACAACTTTAATGAAGTTATTACGAGATTCAGTCAAAAAAGTGGAAGCTCAACATGCCCTCCTCCTCGTCTCCTTAACAAAATATCTTTTCAGGTTTTGGAATAAAAAAATTTCATAAAAAGTGGACGATTATCTGCTTGATGATCATACAGTCACTCACTCCACTGTGACCTCCACATTAAATCAATCATAGAGATCAAACTGTCCATATCAATAATTGAATCCAAAACAGAGAACAAGGCAGCGCCAGAATAATCACTTTTAACTAAAATCAGCCACACCAAAAAAAGGGTAACTTTCAACTTCTAGATTTAGAAAATCTAGTTTCTTCTAAATTTCATCTTAAATTCCAGATTTAATACATCCTGATGTTGGCAGGATTTAGTAAATCAGCCCCTTAGAATCTATAAATAAACAAGAAAGAATCAGAAATCTCCACCTCCCACTTTTCTGTAAGAGATAGAAACCCTATTTAAAGAACAATTAGATCATAACCAAATTACCAGTTAATCCCAAGCTAATCAATAACTTAATTACAGTAGCAGCAGATCCGTTCGTCCTTCCTCTCCATTCCAATCTCGTTCCCAAACAACACAATTGCTTCAAAAAGAATCTCGATAAACAAATCTAGATCAGAGATGAAAACACCACAAAATTATCGTACCATACCAAAATCCAAAAGAAGAAAAAAAGAAAAACCCTAGCAAACCCAATTTACCCCAATTAAAAAAAGGCGAAAAACTACTATCAGAATTCCGAAAGACGAGCATTGAACCAAACTCCGCGACTTAAAATCTCCCGAATCAACAGCAGAAAATACTAAAATAGATCAAAACCCCATAAACTCCGCAGACTAAAAAAAAGGTTTACCTGATCGGAAGCGAATCCTCCAAGGCATCCATGGTCTCCAGCGGCCCCTTGTACGAACTCTGCACTTCCGCCTCCCCTCCCTCCTCCCCACCCTCCACAGAGCATTCACTGTTTCGACCAATCGAAGAGCTCCTAGAAACCGCCGCCGCCGACGACGACTCCCCGGCCGGAAAACATGCTATCTTCCTCACGCATCCCGCTCCCCCGATCCCCTTCACCATCTCCAGAGCAATCAAGAACCTCCCGATCACCCGATCTCCGAAACAAAGATCTACAGCCGGCACACGTTATCACCTTCACAGCTGGGGTTTTCTATTGATAAAAGGGAAGAGAGAGCGAGAGCCAGACGGAACAGAGGAGAAGAGAGCTATTTATTGACCTGTTTTAAATAATATTTATAAAAATCACACATATCCTTACCATTTTAAGGATTTAGATTAATTATGGATATTATTTATAAAGATAAAAGCTAGGCGGGGACCTTATCCTCTCAAATTAATGCGGATAAAAGCTATAAAAATAATATATTTATTATTTTAGCACTTTTTATTACCCGTTCCTAAATTCCAGATGTGAAAAATAAAAAATTATAGTAATTAGCTGGCAACTCTCGTAAATTCTTTCCTGTAAATTAAAATAAAAAAATTATATAAAAAATACCACCTTATTTATTATTTATTATTTTGTATTTATGTCACTTGAATGTTTCATATTAGATAAAAAAAGTACCTTTATTTTACATTTATACCACTAAAAAATTTCATAACATGTCAAAAATATTAATATCTTAATGAAATACAATTCATATATGGATAAGGTGCTATTTTTTTGTAAAATATGAAGTTTAGGAGTTAGATATGTAAAAACATGAGAATTGAGTTTGTGTATATGTGAGGGCTGTCAAAAAAGCTCGTTATTCGTGAATAATTTGTTTTCAGTTTGCCAAGAAATTTTTGTTCGATTCATTCGATGAGCAAACGAGACGAATAAGAATAATTTTTTTCGTTTGGTTTGTTAAACGAACCAAACATGAACAGTGATGTGTTCGTTTGTGTTCGCTTCGTTATTGTTTGAAATATAAAATAATTTAAAATATTTATATATAAAAAATTTATGACATTTTAAAAATAACTATATATTATAAAAATTTATCATGTTTTAAATAATTCAACTTCTATAAATTATAATATATGATAAATTATTAATAACAATAATAATATTATAGTATTAATTATATTAATATAAATATTATAATATTATAATTAATATACTATACTATATATTAAAATAAAACTCTAAACAAAACCCTAAATGCCTTATTCGGTTTGCTTCATTTTGAAGAAGTATAGATTACCTGATGTGTACGGAATACATGATCAATTTGCTTCATTTTGAGGAAGTATGCTATCAAAGCTAGGGCTGTCAAAAAAGCTCGTTGTTCGCGAACATTTTGTGTTCGGTTCACCAGGAAGTTCGTGTTCAATTCGTTCGATAAGCAAACGAGATGAACACAAATAATTTTTTCGTTCGGTTTGTTAAACGAACCAAACACGAATAGTGATGTGTTCGAATATTTCGAACATGAACACTAGCTTTGTTTGTTCGTGTTTGGTTCGTTTACATCCCTATGTATGTGAATATGAATGCATCGAAGTGTGCTCATATTTATGCTTTTATTTTGAGGATTATATTTTTTTGTGTTTCTACAAAAAAATAGTTTAATGTCTATGTAAAAATATATTTGCAAATTCTCTTCATAAATCAGAGTATTTCTATTCAGAATATGAGAATTGGATTATGTTTTTTAAATATTGAATAATGTAATATTTTTATTTAAGGATATTTACCTATGTGTCACCCAATTCTTACATATTCACATATCAGACACTTAGGGCCCGTTTGAGGCAGCTTATAAGTGCGGGGCGTTTTTAAAAGCGCTCCCGCACTGTTTTGTTCGCGCTTATGAAGTGCAGATTTTAAAATGGAGTTTCATTTTTGTGAAAGAAGCGGCCCGCGAGGGTGATCCCGCGGGACGCTTTTTCGATCGCGTATTTGCGTATTATTACTCCCGTGACCCTCGAATCTTCACATCTTTCGTGACTTCGGATCACTCTCACGTGGCATTTCTTCTTCATGTAACCTAGCAGTACATTCGGCTCCACTTTTTCAATCGTGTTTCTCCCGTTCTTCGGATCGACAAGGAAGCAACGGCAACAGTCTCCCGTTCGATCTTGTTCACATTCGCAGCAGCAGCGATCCCGTACCATTCACGTCTTCCTCCAGATCTGCTTCTTAGCTTATCTTCTTCCTCACCACTCCTGTAACCATTATCACCCTCTCTCTGCATTCAGTATGTCTCTTCTCTCCGCCTCTGTTTCTTCGGACCGACGATTCTCTGTTTCTTTCTGGAGCATACATTTCTGTATCTCTGCAATTTTTCTTTCATTTTTGGGATTTTTTTTTCTTGCATAAGAATTGATGGTGTTATAGTGTTTCTACCATTGGTTTATGTTTCTATCATTTAGCACTATTATGAGATGAAAGTTCTTAGTTTTCATGAATCTGTAATTTAAAATCTTGAATTTGATGTGATTTGTAAGTATTTTTAAAATATTATGTAAATTTGTGTAAAATTGAAAATTCATGTTGATTTCTGAATGCATCCAACCAAAATAATGGAATTCTTTTGAGGACTTGCAGCGTTAAGTGTTGTATTTCATCATCCATATGATTTCTCTTTCAATAATAGAAACATTGGCAACCGAATTGAACTGCATTTTGGTTGCAACTGACATGAGTAGGCTTTTGACTTCACAACAGCTTATTCAGAACAGGGACAGACTTGTCAATTTTCCAGAATCAGCTGTTTTTCATAAGCACAAACCAAACAAACTAACAGTTTATCCGGATCAGCTGCTTATCAGCAGCTTATCCAGATCGATGTACTTATCGGGATAAGCTGGATAAGCTGCAGCTGCCCCAAACAGACCCTTAAACTTCAATTTTTACGTACAGGCCACCCTACCTATGGCTAAAAGCTAGGGCTGTGGTGGCGCCCTATACGTAAAAATTGAAGTTTAGGTATTTGATGTGTGAAATACATGAGCAATGGGGGGCAGGTAGGTAAAGGAACCTTTTTATTTAATAATCCTTAATGTCTTTTTTTAATAAATGAAATATAATTTATCATTTCATGTATGTTGATGGATAATGTTATATTATGTGTATACAAATAGAACTGTACAACGTAATGCATTCATTTTATGTGTATTCTAACAGCAGAAACTAAAATGTTGAACTGAGTTCGCCTGCTGAAGTGGCTGAATTGAGCTCACCGGACAAATTAGTTGAATTTCATCTCTTCCATGGAGATGACCTAGCCCATATATGGAGGGACAAGTACTATAGATGGTCAACATTACAAGCAGGGGCGTAAGTCCATTCTTCTTTAAAAGTGTTGTATGGCATCCACTTCACTGTCTTTTCATGAGACACCATGAATGGGTCGTACTGTACTAAATATATATTTTTTTTCTTTTGTACAAAAGAAAATTCAGGATGAGAGAATGAGGAATTTGGATCTCTCTCTCTCTCTCTCTCTCTCTCTCTCTCTCTCCCTCCCCCCACCCCTCCCTCCCTCTCTAAAATATTGTAATCCGAGAGACCTCCGCTAAGCCATTTTTTATGGCTTACCGGATGTTCAAGTTCAATACACAATCTCTAAGACCTTCTCTCAAGCCTCGTATACATCTCTCTCTTCTACCTCTTTTCCACAAAAGCAATTTATCGAGTTATATGTACTTACGAGCAATATGAGACTCTATATCCTAAACGAATTCATCATCCTAAGAGGTAATGTGAGTGTAGATTTCTTACTAAAAATCTATGAAAGGATCTTTCTTGCATAAAGAAAGATGAAGGAGAATGATAGATTGCACAAAGATTTCATGATGCAATATATAACAAGCTGAGGGAATAAGCTCTGAAGGTCATGCAAGATACAAGAGTAGCTTCTAAATCCCATTCCCAAATCAAACCTGTAGCACATATTGGATCGTCAAGATTTGTGGTTCATAGGCAAGAGCCACCAGGCAAAACTTACTGAGAGTTGGACCTAAGAGAACAATGCTCTAATATTCGAGTTAGAAGAAGCAGAAAGAGATGACCTTGATCACTTAGAAAAAGGGAAACCTTTATGAAACCTTTTATGTAAAGGAAAGAAGATTAAGATGATGATAATGATGACAAAGACTCGCTCCTAAGTATTCATATGAAGAAGTTAGAAGAAAAAAGGAAGGACAAAGACCAACAGAGAATGCATTCTTAAGGGAGATCACGGAAGCCAATGTATAGAGAAAGTTTAAGATTTTGTCTTTAGAATCTGACAAAGAGAAGTTTAACCCCACCGACTATTTGGCTTCCTTCAAGTCAGCGGTCTGTCTGCTCAGAATAAAGGATGCTTTAAAGTGTACTTTTTTCTTCATGATATTGAAAGAATCAACTTTACACTTGTTCAACAAAATGTAGGTAGGAGTCATCACCTCTTTTAGAGACTTCAAGCACATGTTTGTGGCTGAGCTCACCAACATGCAGAATCCACCAAAGAACTCTCAAGACCTCTTAAAAATCCATCAAGTACCTATGAATAGCCTTAAAAGCTTCGTCTCTCCCTTCCAACGGAAGATGCTATATATCCACGATCTAAAACCAATCGTCAGTTGTTCTAGTACCAGCTTGGCCTGCAAAAATAAAAGATTTTAGCCAAGCTCTTGGAACTTATGATTTTTTGCATGATTGTTCCTTTCTTTTTGTGTTGACTTGAAAAGTTATATTCTTCATTTTTGTTTTTGTTGTGGTTGGTGTTGTTATTTTTTTTATTTTTTTTCTTTTTGGTATTTCAATAGTTTGATCTTACATATTTAGTTCTCTAAATATATATTTTTGTTCTTGGGTGGGGATTTCCTTTTTGAGTGATACTACATGAATCTTAGTCTTGACTAGTTTACAGTTAACTCATTTGGTCTTAGTGTCAGATTAGATATAACATTTAGTTTTTGGTTGAGATCGGGTTTTTGGGCGAAGATGATATCCAACCTTGCATTAAATGTTAATCATTCTCTTTATATATATTGAAATATACATTGTTCCTGGATTGAGGTTTAATATTTTATATTAGGAGCAAGACATTGAGCTCTTTTGCTTCTTCCTTCCTCACTTTCTTCTCTCTATTTCAGGACCTTCATTTTAATGATGATCTTTAATCTTCCATTTTTGTGGATGTTTCTGTTTTGCTTTTTTTTATTGTTTATTTTTTATTTAGTTGTTATAAGTATTAGACTATTCCTTTTGTTCTTTTTTTTTTCGTTTTACATTTCAAGTGACTAGGATGATCATATAGTTATTCGTAGAGTTTGGCTAGTCTGATCCTACAAACTTGTGAAGATTCTTCTTTTATTTATTGTTGTTCTTACTGTTGGTTTGGCGTTCTATCTCTTTTGATTGCTACTTTATCTATGTGTTGTTGTTGAGAGAATTTTTTTATTCTTGTGTTTTTCTGTGGTCGATTGTTTTGTTCGTTGTTTTTGTATTTTGTTATATTTGAGTTGCTATATTTTAATTTTACTTGTTTATGGGTTGCTCCGTAGGGGTTCTTGTGAGCTTCTTGTTGCTATATTTTTGTAGGTGATGTTATTATTTGTTGAGGTCTTGTAATGTTTACTTCAATTATGTCTAAGGGTCTGTTTGGCGCAGCTGCAGATTATCCAGATTATGAGGATACTCTGCTGATCAACAGCTGATCAGGATAATATGTCTGTCTGTTTGGTTTGAGCGTTTGGAAAACGAGTGATTCTGGATAAATGACCATTCTGCCCCAAATTTGGGATCTTTTTTTATTTTTTATTTTATTTATATTTTGATTTAATTTGTTTTATTTTCAATAAAATATGTTATATTCATTTCTTTAATGCGAAATTCACTCCCTGAACAGGTCTTCTTTGCCTATTTAACAAATTAAATAAATTAAAAATAATATATTACAGCTCTCGATCGTGTAGAGCAGAAAAAAGAAAGAAAAATATGGCGAAGCGAAGGAAGGAAGACGGAGAGGGAGACGGGATGCGCGCGAAGAAAGGAAAACAGATGGCGAAGCCCTGGAATCGCGAGAGCTACGCATGCTGCGACTCGTGAAGGAGTGGTCGCAAGGGAAGACGGGGAGGGAGACGGGATGCGTGCGAAGGAAGAAGGAGAGGGAGACGGGATGCGGGATCGGGAAGGAAGACGGAGAGGAGACGGGTGCTGCGAGACGGGATGCGGGATCGGGAAGAAAGACGGAGAGGAAGACGGGGACGCGAGGGTAATTTTCGTCTATGAATCGCGGATCGCAGGGTCCTACCCGCGATCCGCCTGTAATAGAAAACTGAATCGCGATTTGTGGCGATTCGTAAAACACCGACAAAATGAGATTTCCAAACAACACAGTGGCGTTTTCAAAAATGCCACGGCTGCAAACACTATATCCAAACGGACCCTAAATATAGCTTAGCTCTTCTATTTTCAGAAAAAAAATAAAAAAAATAAATAAAAAAGAAAACCGGAGCGACGTATATTATTCTACCCAATAAAAGGACGATCAAAATGCTAAGTGCTATCTAGTGGAATGCAAGGTCAGTGCACATGGATATGGCTGCCCGGAGTGCCCGAGTTGCCCGTGTTTGCGGGTAAGTCCTCCTCGATCTGTCCGAAGATGTTGACGCTTATCTGTATTGATGGATGGGTTTAAGGCACGTGGCAGGTTAACGACCGTTCCAGTGCCTCGCGCCCCGTGTTAATCCTCGCGTGCATCGCCGGTCGCCAAGCTTATCTCATCAAGCGGGGATTGGGCTGCAGTTCGATCTGGTCACGCTTGATTGCGAAGGGGGGTTCATTTAATCAGACGGCTGTAATATTCGGTCCCACGTGATTGTAGACATCGAACGGCTAATTAATGCCGTCCAGCTCGGGGGGTGAAGGATCAACTGGATTTTGTCGGATTGGGAGGCCGGAAGATTCCAATCCATTGGGCATCGTTTAAAACGTAAAAGCACTTTTTTGAAATATTTACATATAAGGCTGTTAAAAAGTTAGTTGTTCGCGAATAGTTCGTGTTCGGTTTGTCAAACAATTTATATTTGATTCATTCGATAAGAAAATGAGATGAACATGAATAATTTTTTTCGTTCGGTTTATTATAACTAAACACGAAAAAAGACGTGTTCGTTCGTATTCGATTCCTTATTATTCGAAATATAAAATAATTTAAAACAATTATGATATTTTAAAAATAATTATATATTATAAAAATTTATCATATTTTAAATAATTAAATTTCTATAAATTATAATATATGATAATTTATTCATAATAATAATAATATTATAGTATTAATTATATTAATATAAATATTATAATATTATAATTAATATACTATACTATATATTAAAATAATACCCTAAAAAAAGCCCTAAACGCTTTATTCGGTTTGCTTCATTTTGAGGAAGTATGGATTGTCTGATGTGTACGGAATGCCTGATCAATTCGCTTCATTTTGAGGAAGTATGTTATCAAAGCTAGGGCTGTCAAAAAAGCTCGTTGTTCGCGAACAATCCGTGTTCGGTTCGTCAGGAAGTTCGTGTTCGATTCGTTCGATAACAAACGAGATGAACACGAATAATTTTTTTTCGTTCTGTTTGTTAAACAAACCAAACACGAACAATTATGTGTTTGAACATTTCAAACACGAACACTAGCTATGTTCATTAGTATTCGGTTCGTTTACACTCCTATTTACATACGTATTTAATATCTAAATTTTATTTTTTAGATATATATATATACATCTATTTAGTAACATATACATCTCACTTTCACAGGGTGAAATACTTTTTTTGCGTCATTAAATATTTTAGAGGTATAAATGCAAAAAATAAGAATTGTGTCTTATGTATGTAAATACCCCCTTTTATAGAGAGATTATTGCATCAATTTACATCTGACGATGTTTCTGGCCACATCAAAATGATGACCCCATTGAATTACACTGATTTATTATTTTTTAAAAGTGTAGGATCAATTCTAACACATGATCAAATTTAACTGGACACCTGATGTAAATTTGCATCAGATGTTCTGATGCAATAATTTTTTCTTTTCATATCATTACAAGTTTATATAAACTTATTTAAAAGTAAGAAAATATTTATAATAATGAAGGTATATTATAGTAATAACTATTGTAGATTCTTAATATAAATATTTAGAAGACGATAGTATAGATATTTAGTTTTACTGGTTAATTTTTATGTCTTATTATTAATTTATTTTCGCATATGTGTCATTATTGGTCTTTTATTTATTCTCCCCAATGTGTCATACCGACATATGTTGAGTTGAATTCATATGCATATAAAAAAAAGTAAGTGGAGGTCCAGTCAGATATGAGAGTTGTCCGATGATATATTATTTTCTTATAGTGATATGTAATGTAAGTAAATGATCAACACCAAGAAGATAATACAGATGAGATGATGGTTTGGCCGTTGAATATTTCCTCTAGCATCAAAAGATTCAATGCTTGAAGCTCACCGACCCAATAGATAAATAATAATAAAGACAATCATGCCAACAAAGCGGCTCGATATAAAGGGCTATGGGTGTTAACGACATCGTTGCTAACTTCATGGCTGAGTTCAAATTATTTGAAGAAGTTGTTCTGACTGGTAGTTTTGAACGAGTTTCTTCGATAAAATGAATGCCTGTAAAGGGCTCAACTTAATACTAGAAGAAAAAAAAAGAAAAATTTTGTGAAGATTTTCTTTATTTTGAATTTGAAATAATAGTAGAGCTCGCTAGCGAGGGTTCATTGCAGAATGATTATTATCATGGGAAAAGAGAAGGATTGAGAGGAGACGTGGGGAGCTATGCAACGTGTAATTTTTTGCGTATGGCGGAACTAACCTCTTTTATTTTTCTTCTTATAATTGCCCGGAACTTATTAACAATGAAGATGATCAAAAGGTTATTCGATGGTATTGGACTATAACTTTGTTAGAGATTGGAGTTAAAAGAAAAAAAAAAATTTAAAAATCAAATGAATTGGGTTTGTCGATTGTATTATAAAAGTGGATGTAGCAATGAAGGATTGATGAATGCGGCCAAGAGCTTTTATTGGACTTGGTTGACGGTGGTTGCCTATGAATAATGGACTAAGAGTGAGAGTTAATGTTTCCTAATTCCTTGGAGATGGTGGAAGGTTATTTGCTTTTCTACATTTTAAAAGGGGTTGGGTAATGTTAAGAGGTGGATAGGCAGGGTTTGGAACTAGTCTTTAGTTTGAGGGTGAATAAACATATTTTAAGAGTTAAATATGTTAGTTTAGAATATTTGTTTAATATTGCATATTAATGATCTAATTAGTAATTCTAACTAAAATTAATTAATTTTTTAATTATAATTAAGCTAATCAATAATTAAGTATCTATTAAACTAGCCATTCATTAATACAAATTTCATTTAATAATGATGTATCATTTATTAATTAATAATGAATTAATTATTTATTAAACTACTTAAAATTTATTTTAATTTTCATATGTACTTTAATTTTATTAATTAATTATTAAATAGATAAATATAGATACATACATGCATGCATGCATTCTTACATATGTATGTATGTGCATACAAACATTCATATATTTTGAGTCGTTGATGAGCATTGATCATGTCGCCAATAAGGTGACAAACCTTTTGAGTCGGAAAAGAGGCAAGACAGAGAAATAAAAAGCCAAAACAACAAAATCAGAAGAGAAAAAGAAGATGGAGACATAAAGTGACAATACACAAAGTAGATGAAAAGAGAAAAAAGAAAAATTGAGCAGTGCAAACGAAAATAAAAATCCTCTTTCTCTCCAAGCCTCCCCCTCCGGGGTGAGCATTCGGACTCTCTCTAAGCCTCTCGACACTGGGATGAACACTGCAAAATATATATCTCATTGAAACCTCTCCTCCTGGATGACCAATCCAAAATCCTCCACCACACTCGACTTTAAGAAATCTCAAAAAATAAAAAATCATCTCAAAGCTCAACTCAAGGAGAAAGCTATAGAGGTGGTTCTCTGTCTAGAAACAGAAACAACAAGATCTGCACCGGCTACAATGCAAATCATCCCACTAGCAATTCTTGGTGGTTACCCCAGTGACAGGCAATGTCAATACCATCTAAGACCTAGAGTAAAGTGAGGCCCGCCATAGGTGATGTTTCGACAAGAGTCAGAGAGATTGGTAAGGAGTGGGCTTAAGTAGAGAAATTTTTCAATCTAAAAATCCGAAAAGAAAAGGCTTAATTGATTATATTCTCCAAAGATCGATTTGCCAAAAGATTACAAATAAACAAAAATGATGTCTAAACTAATGCCAATGGAATGATTTTTTCCAAATTTTTTTTTGAGTTTGTGAAAGCAAGGAAGGCTACCCCCGTAACCCCTTCCTCTCACACTTTAGCATCTTTAAATCCCGTAATTCCATCTTCCATTAGGATTTACTAAATTCTGGCACTAAGGCAAGATGGATGAAAATGGAATTTAAGAATCCTTAAGAATTTAATAATGACATTTTTTGTTGTTTGTTTGAATTATCTAAATCCTGCTCAAATTCTGTACAACTGCATTCAGCCGGGGTTAAAAATTACAAAACCCACCCTCTATTATGGAAATTAGAAAAATCAGTACGGGCAACCCCCTTCTATTATAGAAATCGTAAAGATCAGGAGCGGTTCCAACCTATGTGAATAAGTGACTATCACTGAGAAGAAGGAAGGGTTGATGAGATTTTAGATTATGAAATGAGTAAGGTGGAAGAAGAACACGATTGAGATACACAATAATCTTTTTTTTTTTCGGGTAAATATTTTATATTATAAAAATAAGTTTATTTGTAATAATTCCTATGGTAAACATTTAATAGATACATGATAATATCAGAATAATAAGAGCTTGGGTAAACCAGCAAAATATTTCACTTTAATACCTGTAACTACTATGTAGTTTTGTGTGTGTGTGGATATATGTAAAAGATGCAAGATATTAGCTTCAAATCCTCATCTTTGAATTGAAAAAATATTACATCAAGACTTCGCACGTAGAGCTACGTGCGGAGTCCCATCCTAGCCGCACATCACGCGAATCGTGTATGGGAGTGGTTCGCTCTGCAATTTTTTTTTTTTTTTTAATTTTGATTTGTCATGATGTGCGGCTAGAATCGGGACTTTACACGTAGCTCTACGTGCGGAGTCCTGACGTAATATTTCTTCCTTTAAATGAACCTAGCCGTCAGGCTTCACAGGAACTTGCGCTCATATTTTAATTTTAATGTAGACTGTACACTCTAAAAAGTACAATATTGAAACATTCTATAAAATAAAGGATAATATTTATAAGTATAAATGTATATGACATGCAATTCATCATGGGTTATGGCCGTCATGAGCAATAAATTTACAAGCACATACAGAAAATGTATTTTTATTTTATTTATTTATAGCCCCTCCACTGTGGATATGACCCCTTTTTAAAAGATTGTATAGATATGTCTAGTCCAGTGTGCATGTCTTACACATAATAAAGACATGAAAATGTAAAACATAAAATATGCGGCCAGCGTACAAAGAAAATATATCACAAAGGTTATACATATCAATAGGGGTGTAAACGAGCCGAACACGAGCGAGCCAAGGCTCCGCTCGTGTTGGATGAGTCAATATGGATGAGAGTGTACTCATGTTATTTTGATAAGACCACCAGGTTTATTCTTATCCTAAAGATCCAAACAGATTAGAGTATATCATCATAATATGATAATTTTAAAATAATTTATTTTAAAAATATGGATAAATAGACTTTTCTATAAAATGAAAATAGTTTTTTCGGAAAGTTGGGCTTATGTATGGCTTAAATACTTAGGATGACATATCTTAAGCTATTCATATTTCTAGCACGATGATATGAGATCTCATTATGATTTATTGATTTTTATTATCCGATGAAGGAAATCACATGTACCGATGGTGAATATATTATAATCACTAGTCAAGCCCTAATTCTAAAGGGCCTCACTACTAAGGTGTGAACACTTTTAACCTAAAGCTACATGCTTATTATATGATGATATGAATGGGCTACTTATACAAGTGTGACATATTTACTTAATGGTGACAAATGATATGATAATCTTAGCACTTCAAATAAGATCATTTGAAGGCTAAGAATGACTTGAGTGATTAAGGGCCTGTTTGGTGCATCTTATAATTGCGGCGGCGTTTTCAAAAACGCCGCCGTACTGTTTGGATTGAGCTTATTAAGAACTTATTTGAAAATTCAGTTTTTATTTTGTACTGCACACAATCCGTGGGGAGACCCCCGCGGTCCGCGTTTCATTCGCGTCGTATTACTCCCTTGCCCTGCCCTCGTTTGGATCTCCCTTGCTTTCATTCGCATCCCCTCCCTCTTCTTCGACAATCTCTCACGACGACATTCTATGGCATTCTTCTTCTTCTCCGTCTACCCCTTCCCCTCTCTTTTCATCCCGAGCAGAAGACAGAGACGACACTGAAAAATATATCATATTCAATCTAAACATGTTCACAATCATAAACAAACATATTTGAATCGATAAGCGGAAGTGAGATAGGATCATGCATACCTCTAGCCATAACTTACACGAGTAGAGTCGACACTCACAACTCACACGGTAAATTTTCTGTTGTAGATCTTCTAAGCTTTTCTCACTCACAACCCGATGGTGCAAAAAAACATAAAAATTATGATGAGTAAGCTTAGGGACCAGAACAGCATCACGTCTAATTATAGTGCTCTACTAATCACAGAGATCAACGGACGTGAGCATGGCATATATGAGTTTTTTCTCATATTATGAACTTTATGGAACGTTACTGAATTCTAGGATTGAACATAGACACAATATGGACCACATTCTGAAATTTATTTATCTTGAAAACATAATTAATTTGGGAATTGATAACAACATTAATTTGGGAATTGAAAACAACATTATTTTGGGATTTGAAACTAAAACTGAGCATTAATTTGGGAATTGAAATGAAAAAAATCCCAACAATCTCTCACTTGGTCCATATAGTTCAACACACACCATATAGAGAAACAAAATATATGAATCATGGTAATAGATCCTCTTATAGTGAGTATTATCTTCCGTGTATTACACTATATCAAGTCTCTCAACACTAATCCATACAACTTAATGAATAAACCATATGTCTATTCAAAGTCCAAACCGAATGAGATTTCTCAAAATAAACGAATGAATAAATATGTGAAAATATCAACTGAATAAGAGTTTCATTAAAACGATAAATGTACGTACAATGTAAATCAAATTATGGAACCAAGTCTCATTCGTACTACAAGATCCTTAAAATTCTTTGGTGGCATGTCTTTTGTCAAAGTATCAGAAATCATCAACTCAGTGCTAACGTGTTCAAAGACCACTTTCTTTTCCTTAACACGTTCTCTTATGGCTAAATATTTGATGTCTATGTGTTTACTTCGACTTCCACTCTTATTTTTCTTAGTCATAAATACTGCAGCTAAGTTATCAAAGTATAACTTTAATGGCCTCGAAATAAAGTCCACGACTCTAAGCCCAGATATGAAACTCTTCAACCATACACCATGCGAGGTAGCCTCAAAACAAGATTCGAACTCATCTTCCATAGTGAAGTAGCATACAAGGTCTGCTTAGCACTTCTCCAAGATACAACTCCACCAGCTAGCATGAAAATATAACCAGATGTTGATTTTCTTGAGTCAATGCAGTAAGCGTAGTCTGAATCGGAGTAGCCAATTACCTCCAAATTATCAGTCTGTTTGTACATGAGCATGTAGTCCTTTGTACCTTGAAGATATCTCATCACTTTCTTTGCAGCTTTCCAGTGGTTGATACCTAGATTACTCTGATATCTTCCCAACACTCCAACAGCAAATGTTATGTCAGGTCTGGTACAAACCTGAGCATACAGAAGACATCCAATAGTGGAAGCATATGGAATGTTCTTCATGTATTCCCGTTCAAAATTATTTTTCGGGCACTGACTCAAATCAAATCTGTCACCCTTCACAACAAGTGTTATACTCGGTGAATAATTCTTCATGTGAAATCTCTTTAAAACTTTATTGATATAGGTCTCTTGCAATAAACCCAAAATACCTCGAGATTTTTTCCTATGTATCTTAATGCCAATGACATAAGATGCCTCACCCATATCCTTCATATCAAAGCTCCTAGAGAGGAATTGTTTCGCCTCATAAAATAAACCCCTATCATTGTTTGCAAGTAAAATAACATCCACATACAATACAAGAAAACAAATTTTACTCTCATTAACCTTCTGGTATATACATTGATCCATGATGTTCTCTTCAAAACCAAATAAAGTAATAACTTCATGAAATTTCAAATACCACTGACGGGAGGCTTGTTTTAAATCATATATGGATTTATTTAGCTTGCGGAACAAGTGTTCACCATCACTAGAGGAGAATCCGTCTAGTTGTTTCATGTAAACCTCTTCCTCTAGATCACAATTAAGGAATGTCGTTTTCACATCCATTTAATGTAACTCAAAATCAAAATGAGCTACCAAGGCCATAATAATCCTTTTTAGATACAGGTGAAAATGTCTCTGTGTAGTAAATTATTTCCCTTTGAGTGAACCCTTTGGCAACAAGTCTTGCCTTATGTCTATCAGTATTACCTTGCGCGTATTTCTTTATTTTGAAAACCCATTTACATCCAATGGATTTTACACCATTAGGCAACTCAACAAGATCCCAGACTCGATTAGATGTCATAGAATCCATCTCATCTCTCATGGCGTTATACATAAGTCTAATTCCTTAGAACTCATGGCATGTGAAAATGTTTCAGGGTCATTTTCAGCTCCAATGTTGTAGCCCGGTTCTTGAAAATACACAACATAATCACTATGTATGGTTGATTTTCTTTCTCTAGTAGACCTTCTTAACGTTGTTTCAACATTCTCCTCACGAGCACGTTCTTCAAATGGTTGTAGAATAATACTTTGTCGTTCCTCATTTACAACTTGATCTACTTGATCATTATTAATAGCTTGTGGAACTTCAGCAATTGGTTGTCTAACACCTGTTTGTCCTTGAGGGGTGTGAATGACAATCAATCTATCACTTGACCTAGAGGGTTGAGTTTCACAGTGATCATTTTCAGAAACAATATCAAAAAATTGATAACTCCCACTGATCAAGTGATACTCAAAATATTTTGCATTTCTTGATTCCACAATTCTAGTGCTATGAGACGGACAATAGAATCTATACCCTTTAGACTTTTCAGCATATCCAATAAAATACCCACTAATGGTCCTTGGGTCTAACTTCTTTTCTTGTGGGTTGTAAATTCTTACTTCAGACAGGCATCTCCAAATTCGTATATGTCGTAAACTAGGTTTCCAACCTTTGAATAATTCAAAAGACGTCTTTGGAATAGCCTTGGTTGGAACTCTGTTTAATATATACGCAATCATCTTTAGAGCTTCAGTCCACAAGAATTCAGGGAGTTTCGTGTTACTCCGCATACTTCTCACCATGTCCATTAAAGTTCGGTTTCTTCTTTCTACCACACCATTCTGATCTGGAGAACCAAACATGGTGTGCTGAGCAACAATCCCATGTTCTTGAAGAAATTTTACAGAAGGACCAGGTGTGTGTTCACTCTCTGTGTATCTTCCATAGTACTCCCCACCTCTTTCTGACCTCATGATTTTAATTTGATTTCCACATTGATTCTCTACTTCAGCCTTAAAGATTTTAAAGACACCCTATGCTTCGTCCTTAGAATGAAGTAAGTAGAGATACATATACCGTGAATAATCATCTATGAAGGTGACAAAATATCTTGGAACAACTACATCCATGTATGGACAACAAATATTTGTATGTATGATCTCCAATAGGTTTGTGCTCCTCTCGGCACCATTTTTAGACTTATTAGTTTGCTTACACTTTATGCAATCTATACAAGTCTCAAAGTCAGCAAAATTCAAAGTACTAAGTACCCCTTCATTTACCAATCTTTTAATTCTTTTAATGGAGATGCGTCTTAATCTCCGGTGCCACAACATAGGATTCCTCATCCACAACACATCGTTTTAACCCAGCAGTAACATGCATATAATTATAAGTAGCATCATCTTGCAATTCAATAGAGTAAAAACCATCAGACAAAGTACCATAACAATAACCTTAGATTCAAAAGATAAACTAAAACCAAAATCCAAGAAGTTAAAGGAAAAACCCAAAGGTACAATTCTAGAAATAGAAATCAAATTCTTAGAGAAACTTGGAACATAAAAAGTCTTTTCCAAACGTAAAACGAAACCGCTGCATAAATCCAAACAGCATGTGCCCATGGCTTCTACAAGTGAACTCATCTTGCTTCATGAATAGATGCAATGTTCACTTGTCACTGGCTTCTTTAGGTTTTGCATACCCTGCAAGCTATTAGAAACATGGATTGTAGAGCCAGAATAAATCCACCATGTGTTATGATTAACACTAACCATATTAGACTTGTAACAAACAAGTGAAAGTTGAGTACCTTTCTTGTCGAACCAATTCTTAAACTTGATGCAGTCTTTCTTCATGTGCCCCTTCTTTTTACAGAAGAAACACTTTTACTCTTTCTTTATGTCTGGCTAAGGAGAAATCTTGCCCTTTCCCTTATTTTTAGCTTGAACCCTCATCCTCTTTCCTTGAGTAGTGAAATTCACTTTTTCACCCTCTTCCATTGCCAACCTACCTTCCTCTTGAACACACATGGTCAACAGTTCATTAATTGACCATTTGTCTTTATGTATGTTATAAGAGATTTTGAAGGGTCCATATTGTTGGGGCAGAGTGTTTAGAATGAAATGAATCAAGAAAGATTCCTACATTTTAACTTCCAAAGCTTCAAGTTGAGCCACTATGTCCCTCATGTGCATGATATGATCACACACACCTTTCATTTTGGTGAGCTTCATAGATGAAAACTGCATAATTAAGGTGCTATCCAGAGCCTTATCGGATGTAAACTGCTCATCGATAGCTTTCAGAAGGTCCTTGACTTTATTATGTTGCTCGACAAAACCACAAATACCAACAGATATCTTAGTCTTTATAAAAATCACAGAGAGGCGATTGGATCGTTCCCATTTCTCATAAAGATCAACGACATCTAAAATGCTGGTTTCAGTAATGGCAGGTGGTTCGTCCTTTCTTATAACATAATCAATATCCATCCATCATAAATGGAGAAGAACTCTCTCTTTCCACACCTTATAGTTATCACCCTTTAATTCGGGAATGTCACACTTAAAATCAGAAATGTTCACAGGTTGAATAACTATAAAATTTTTTTAAACATACATGCTCATTAACTAAAATTATTGAGACCCAAGAAAACAAAATGTCATATTTTACCAATGTAAATCAAGCTCAAATCGATGAATCTAGTGACATAGAACTCGCTTGCGGGCTAAAATCCTACTCAAATAGATTCATCTAACAAATTTATGATAAAACTATCAAATTTTATTCGTTTTCTTAATATAAGTTGATGTTTTATCCTAATTAATCATACAAATATAACACAATTCTTGTGTGTAGGTATCATTATATCTCCTATGATTAATTACAACTATTTTTTTAATATGATTCTTGAACTTAATATATAATTTTAATTAATTATAAATGTTGTGACTATTCCCCAATTAATTAAAATTATATAAATCAACTAACATTAATTAATTCTTTATTAAGAGTTAAACATTTTCATACAATCATAAATAATGCAAATAAAATGAATAACAACACAATTTTTTTAATTCAAAACTACATGTCGTTTTCACCAGCGCCCATACGACAAGTCATTTGGCTCGTCTTCAACCTTCAGCCGGGTCATCTCAACCCTGTTTAGACCCGCTATTCCAAATGTGAAACCCGACGGTTATTCAGTCATTTACACTCCAAAATCAAAAGTTCAAATCACATAAACCTTAGAAATTTGATTTCAACATGATTTTTGGTTTTATTGGATTAAAAATGTCAAAATTCTAATGCCTAAAATCAAAACGTTTTCTTAAAAACCGAGCAATAAGAACGGACATTGACCTTAATGTCTCAAACAAAATTTTACGCACAAACATGTTTACAATCCTTATATATTATTATTTCTCATCCCATTTTTCATTGATAATACCACATATCAAAAAAAAATCAATCAATTACTCAGAATAGAAAATCACGTATGCGGGCATAGGGCTGTCAATTTGGCTCGTTGTTCGCGAGCAGCTCGTGTTCGGCTCGCTAAGCAGCTCGTGTTCGGCTCGTTCGTTAAGCCTAACGAGCCGAACACGAACAAATTTTTAAGCTCAAAATGTAAACGAGCCGAACACGAACAAAAGTTTGTTCGCTCGTGTTCGACTCGATTTGGCTCGTAAATAAATAAATAATTAAATATATATATATATATATATATATATATATATATATATATATATATATATATATATACATATATATATATATATATTCATAAATTTAAATATTATAAATTATAATTATTTAAATTAGTTCTGAAAAATATTATTATTTTTTTAAAATTAAATATACTGAATCATAATATATAACAAATTAATAATTTTATTATTAAAATTACTTATATAAATATTATATTTACATAAGATAAATTATAAATTTAATATAATATATTATAGGTATAACATAAGGTATACGGCAAAAGGCAACAAAACCCTAATCCCCATTCCCCACTCCAGCGGCACTCCAGCGGCTCTCGAGTCTCGAAACGTCTGGTTTTTGTTCGGCTCCTCCTTTCTTCTCCTCGCCGCAGTTAGGGTTTCTCTTCTGGCGTTCGGCTCTTCTCCTCCTTCATCTCGGACAGTCGATTGCCGAGAATCGCGAAAAGATTCGAGCGTGAATCGCTTAGAGTTTGTCTTTTGTGTTCTTCTTTGAGTATCTTCTTCCATATCGCCTGGAACAGTCGCTTACTCGGTATTCTTTCTTCGTTGCGTGATCTTCTTGCTTATTTGCTTGTTTGGCTTCTGAGGTATTTTCTTCACGGCACTTAGGCTTCCGAGGTATTTTCTTCCAAGGTATTTTCTTCGTTGCGCGATCTTCTTGCTTATTAGCTATTAGCCTATTAGTGTTTGTGTTTTGATTTGGCTATTACCTCTAGATCTGATTTTTTTTAGTTTTTTTGAATTTTATTAGGCTATTAGCATTTGTATTGGAATGGAATCTATGGTGGAATCACTGCCGATCAGGTGCTATATCTCGATCTTGTTTTCTATGTGATGATTTTTTTTTCTTTTGGTTTGGGAGCCTTGTTAGTTTTTTCGGGTAGTGAATACTACATAGTATTTTTGTGCGTTACTTGTTATTGTCAAATAATAGTTATGTATAAGATTGATTTGAAGATCTATTTGCGTGCATATCTATTTTGCTTAATGTAGTAAGAATTGACTCGTTATTGTTTTCTGAGTATTTTTTTCAGTTTCTACAGAAGGGATCAAATTTGGTCGTTTTTCATTTAGGGTTAGATCATCTGATTATTGTTCTTTTCCATCTTAAAATTGATGGGTTTATGGCTTTTACGGGCGATTGCGTCTCGTACTTTGCTTACAATTTTGATTGGTAAAACAAAAGAATGGCGAGAATTTAAAGATGCGTTAGTTTAATTGTGTCGGGCCCTAATTTTATTTTCTCGCTTTTGTTGCAACGAGCAAATCTCTGACGATCCTCATGTAGAGTTAGGATGTCTCTATCATGATTGCAAGCCAAAGTAGGAGCAGAAAAATGAATTACCCTAATGGTCATTGACACGCCTAAAATATATATGCTTTTTGCTATATCATTTTACTTATTGTTTGATGATATTACACTTTAAAGGAATGTATTTTGTATGTTTTTTGGTTTTAGGTACAAGAAATGGCGATTGGAGCAAAAGGAAACAAAAATGGTGCAATTTGGAGCAAAAACGAGCAAGAAATGAAATTCTGCCCTGACACCTTTCGATAAGTCTTTCGATGCTTAATCTCTTTTATACTTTTTGCATATTTTTGAATGAGATTACACTTTAAAGAAAGGTTGTTTTTATGTTTATTTTGTAGGGCTATCTCTTACGAACGCAACGCAACTGAAATGGGGAGAAACAGAGCTAAAACGGGGTCAAACGGAGTGAAACGGTGGAGCTGCTCAGAGCCATCTCGCAGACGGCGAGATTTTCCCGAGACCACCGAAAAGTGGCCGAAAAGCTCGCCGACAGCGAGCTCGAACTCGCCGACAGCGGCCCGGACGACCACGAACCGACTTTTGGCGGTTTTGGGCCAATATTCGACGTATTTGGACGCTTTTTCGAAGGGGCGCGTAAGGAAACTCTTGGGAATTCGTCCAAACTCTTTAAAAATGGCGAATATAGGTTAAAAAAAAGAGAGATTAAGAGAAGATTAGAGAGAAAAAATTGAAGAAAAACTTAGAGGAATGTTTAGGATTCTTAGATTAAGAGTAGGAATGTAGATTTCTACCCTTTTGGAGAGATTGAAGAGGAGATTTTTGAGAGAATTTGTAAGGGATTGTACGAGCATTGTATGGATCGACGGGAGACTTTGTGGGAGAGATCTTCCTCTTTCTTTCAAAGGGAAAAAACTAAGTATTGTTCTTCATTATCTTATGATTTTGTAAACATTTATGTAGTGGATCTGCTATGTTTAAATGAAGTTTCCTTTGTGTTTTCTTCATGCTTTGTGACGTATCTCTCTTACTCTTTCTTCTTCTTTGGAAATAGTGGCATGAGATAATTATGCCATCGTTTTCAATTTACTTTTCTTTTCTAATGAGTAGAATTCATGCTTAGGATTTTGTGATGCATGTTAGAAGTTAATTTAGATATAAATGTGATGGTTTTTACTTGCACTTCATTTACATTGCAATTAAGGTCCGTTGTAATGTTAAAATTTGTTGTGAAAACATACGATCCGAGAGGGCTATGCTTTCTACAACTAAGTACGAACCACATTTAAATTCCATGAATGGTGAAGTTCATAGAAGTTGAATGCAAATAAATAGGGAAATAGTATTAATCGGGCGCAAAATTGGAGATTTTAAAGTGACAGGCTGAAATCCTTAATTTGGTCCTATCGTTTGGGTCTTTGAAGTGTAGATGTTAGCCCTCAGGCGAGGGGAACTGTTGACCTCATTTTTGATGAGGTCTTCCCTTCTTCTTTTTAGTGCTTAGGATCTAGCCTTAGGCTTTTCCTTTGACTATCCTAGAGGACTAGAATTGGGACCCGCCTTTTAGAAATTCAAACCACTTCTAAACTCCCTGCAAACTCCACAAACTTGACTATAGACCCCTAATCACCTAGAGGGTTGAAATCAAATGTGGAAATTTAAAGGATGAGTTCCTATAGGATTCTTTGGCCTTAGGACCGCCTGCAGGTGGCTCGATCCGGTGAAGGGGCTGACTTACACTACACTTACACACTACATTTCCACACACTTCCTAAAAAAACACACCCATACCCAACTTAACCTCCCGACTCATGTAGGTGATTCACATGGATGGTCCTTAACCCCTAAGCCCTTGCGTAGAGGTTAGGAACAACATAGTGAATGCCTCAAATGAGTCCTTTCATGGCTCATATGGGCTTGAAATGGTTTCATGGCTCAACCAAAATGATTTCTTTCCACCTAAATTCACCCAATCTTCAATTTCCCAAATTTTCAATTTTTGACCCGGGACCCTACACCTACTAAACCTACCCAAAACCTCGAAATTACCCGATTTTTGCAAAATTTCCAAATTACCCAAAATTTTCCAAAATCAATCCCAAACATCTCCACATCACTCAAATTGATCATCCATACCCAAAAATACCAAAAATTCCAAAAATACCTCTCAATACCCTCCAAATACCCAAAATACCCTTCTTGGCCTAAAAATCCAAAAATTCAGAAAATTCCCAAAAAATTCCAGAAAATCAAAAATATTCCCAATTTCATTTTGTCCAACTACACCATGGGCCAATTTTGTCAATTTACCCTACTTTTGTCAAAAACCCCAAATTGACCCATTTTAACCCAAAGTGAACCCAATGTTAAACCAAACCTATCCAATTGACCCAAATTCTGGTCCAATTCAATTCTAAACTTCAATTCAACATTCCCAATACCAATCTAAACCAAATCCAAGTCCAATTTGATTGACATTTGGATCCAATCTCACTTTTGGCCTTAAAGCCCAATTTAGACCCATGACCCAAACTTAACCCAAACTCACCCAATTCAACTCCAATTAACCTCAAATCTTTTCTAAATCTTCCTTAACATTCCCACAAACAAAACCCTAACATGATTTGCCCAAAATTTGAACCCAAACCCCACTCAAACTCAACCCGAGGTTAAAAGGCCCATTTTTGACCTAAGCCCAAACCTAACCCAAATTCAACCCAATTCAAATCCAAATCATCCCCAATTTGTTTCAAATCACTCATGACACATCCATGAGCTAAACCCAACAATTATTTGGCCCAACCTTTTACAAAAAATTCTCATCCATGAACACATTCATAAACTTAAAAGCCCACTTCCCTTAAACCCTCCTAAAAGCCCATTTCCTTCAAAATTCAAAAGCCCAAATCATCCTAAAGCCCACATGACACTTCCCCTCATCATCCATTTGATCAAAATCACCCCTAAGTTGCAAAATCATCAATTAAACCATTCCAAATCAAGCCACATGTCAAATTACCCCCTAAATGCCAAATATTTCTAAAACCCTTTTTCATGAAATAAGCCAACCTTTTCCCAAGCCAAATGGAGCCATGAACAAGCCATTCTCAAGCCACATGAAGCCATGAGGGCTTTGACTTGTCATTAGTCCATTTATGGCAAGAAGAGGGGATCTTTCTTAAGCCTCCCTTAAGCTTTTTTACCTTAAGCATGTCACACTCTAAACCATGCTTTGCCACCTAATCCTCGATGGAGACTCCACCACACATGGGAGGTTGACCCACCGACCTCCTCAGCCCAAAACCAGGTCTTGGGAGGTGCACCCAACCCATTTGCATGGGTTGACCAAAATAAGCTAAAATGGCCCCTTCCCTTTCTACTTTGATTCAACCACTTTACACATGGCATTTGCCGATCGCCTACACTAAACCCCGACCTCGACCCACTCGACCAAGATGGTGACCATTGCTCAGCCGGCCGGCCACCGGGCCGCCGGAAAACACCATGGTCGAGAGCTCGCATGTGAGCCAACATTGAAATTCTCACTTCGCCGAGCCGCCCCATGCACTAGTGGTCACCATGGCCGTTCTTCTCCTCACGGCAGCAGTTGATCCCAAGCCCTAACTCCCCCTGGGAGGCCCCCCAGCCAGCTCTATTTAAACTCCACCCCTCTCGGCCATGAGAGAAAGAGAAGCATAAACCTTGCCAAAACTCTGCCAAAATTGTTCCAGACCCTCTTCCACCCTTAGAGCACTTGATCCCCAGTGGAATTCCCCTGCCATTTCTCCTCTGAAAGCTCGATTTCGTAGTTGAAATTCCACCCAAAACCGGGACACTTCTCCACGAGTGAGCCAATTCCCAAATTGATTGGCTCTACACCTTCACCAGACCAAGAGAAGGTGTCCACCATCAAAAGCCCCATCTCCAGACCACCCGGTTGCTCCAGCCTCCAAGCTTTGTGATCGGGCTTGGTCGAAATCATATCCAGACAATTCACCAGACCAGGAGACTTCATCCGGAGCTTCGCTGGGACCCAATCGAAGGTGCAACAACTCTCGGATTGAAGCCACACTTCTCCGAGCCAAGGTATGAGCTAACTCTTCATCCCGAAGCTTACGGAGATTCTCCATTTTAAATGATTTAGTTTCAATGCATGTTAGCCATATAGATGTGTTCGTCTCTTCAAGACGAATCCATAGAGTATAAGAACGTAAAAATCCATAGAGAATCGAGTGAGATCTTAGGGATTTAGTGTGGACGGCTCTCGGGTGAGAACGCTTGGGGACGATGAACGGATGCCGTCCATTCAATACACGCGCGGACGGACGGCTCGGATGGCGTCGGACCGAGAGACGGTACGAGAACCGCGGGGCCCGGGCTGCCGACTCGGGTGGCGGCGTCGAATGGGAGCGCGCCGCGTGGTCTTTCGGAGTCGCCGAGGATGCGCCGGCGCCGCGTGGATAAATAGAAAAATAGGGTATTTTCTCGATTTATTTAATTCCCTAAACTTCAAAAATTCATATCTCCGTGTAGAAAAATCAGAAAAATAAAATAAAAATACCCTCTTTCTCGAGTGAAGAGAGGAGAATAATGTGGAAAAGAAATCACTTAATTTCATCAAATATTTTATTTTTTATAATTTATTTACTCTCTGCATTGTTTTAATTCTCCATGCATGCATACAATTCACCATGGCATGAGACCATAGGGCTTTTGAAGCCTCTGAATTTGGGAACATTCCCTGAATTTTCCAAAGTCAGAGGCCATCCCTATGAAGAGTTCTCGATTTTTCAAGTTCAGGTCACTGTTTTGAGTATTTTAATTCCAGTAAATAGCATGTTGTGAAATAAATTCTAGGAAAATTTGGTGATGTTCCTTATGACCAGAGAACCCTAGGAAAAATAGATTTTGGCTTAGTTCATTCAAAACAACCCTAATTGGCTTAAACACCCAAAATAGGTCTTTAATTAATTAGAGTTAACCAGGCATCAAATTGACTTGAAATCAATTCTCCACTGACCTTTAGGATCAGAGGAATCCACCATAAAAATTTGAGGTCAATTGGACTTGGTTAGCCCCACTAATTGGGTTGATTAAGTCACTTAGCCATTTTAAACTTTAAAAATTCATAACTTTTAAAATACTTTTTAAAAATCCATCAAATTGGTTTTGGAGCCTCTCTGATATCAGGGGAATCTAAAAAAATTAAAATATCAATTTTCTAAAAAAGTTGATTTTTAATAATATTTTAATATTTTTAATAATTAAAAAATAATAAAAATCACAAAAGTAATAAAATTCACCAAAATGTCACATTTTGAATTTTAATCACTTAGGAACAAATCCCACATTTTTCTTAGGTCTATTTAGTGAGATATTGAATTTTAAAGCCCTAGGGTAATTTTAAAATTAAAAAAAAATGTATTTTCTAGCATTTTCACTAAAATAATTATAATAAATCATAGAAAAATCAGAAAATTGCAAAATTTGCTTCACTGGTTTCCTTGATATCAGAGAGATTTTTGAAAAATATAAAACTCATTTTTCAACATTTATTTTATTTTTAAATTAATTAACACTCCAAAACTCAAAATAATTATAATAAAAATAATATAATTCAAAAAATCACCAGAATTGGTCCAAGTGCTTCTCTAGTCATTAGGAATGTCCCCTAATTTTCTTAAGGACAGAAACTTTCCCTTGGATATGTTATTAAATTTTCCTTAAAAATCTCTATTTTCCACCAAAAATAATTATATAAATAAATTAAATACAGAAAAATCACATTTTCACCTCTCATGTCTTTATTGACATATGAGTGAAGTCACATAAAAATTTCAGGTTCATTTAAGTTCAATTTAGTGAGTTATGAAATTATTAAGCTTAAGGGGTAAAATGGTAATTAAACTTTTAACCCTTAATTAAAACTTTAGGTTTAATAAAAAATTAACAAGTAAAATATTTGATCTTAATCTGATTTGGATGATTGAAATTTAAATAATTAAGGGGTAGAAACTCATTAAACAATTTTTAAAATGATTAAACTTTAATTAAATAATAGATTAAATTTGGAAGAATAATAAAATTGGAATTATTAAAATAAGGGATATTTGTTAGGAAGAGATTTATTCTTTAATTTAAAATCCCTAAATTAATCATCTCATTAATATTCAACTCTTAATTAAAATGATAATTCAAATTCAAAATATTAAAAGACTTAATCATTAAACTAAAATTAAATTATTAAACTCTTTCAAAAATTTCAATTAAAATTAAAGATAAAACTAAATTAAAAATTAAATTAAATTAAGTAAATTAAATTGGATTAAATTAAATTAAATTAAAATTAAATTAAATAATTAAATTAAATTAAATTAAATCAATTAAATTAAATTAAATTAAATTAAATAATTAAATTAAATTAAATTAAACAATTAAATTAAATTAAATTAAATTAAATTAAATTAAATTAAATTAAATTGAATAATTAAATTAAATTAAATCAAATCAAATTAATTAAACACCAAATCAAATTAAATTGAACTATATTAAACTAAATTAAAACTCAATTAAATTAAGTTGAATTAAATATAACATCACCTAAGACATAAAGAATTCAAAATAAATGTAAAGCAACTTAAACACTATTCCAAATTTAAACCCTTTAACTTAAATCAAATCATTTGAATACTAATTTACCCTCGAAAGCTTTGATTATTATAACTCCTAAATGGAACATCAAATGAAGTGTTACCTCACTCATAGAATATTCAAATGTCCTAGTTCACTGAAGCAAGTTAACAAGACTTGAAAACCTCGGACGATCGATTCATTTATATAATTAAATTCATTTGGACTTAAAACAATCCTGGAAATATTGAAAAGATGTTTAAGATTCTTCTTAAGCACTTCCTCAATATGATAGGATATTTATAAGAACAATTGGACTTAATTGTCCTTTGATGAAGAAAATCGTCCTCAAACAAAAACATAAAGAACCTAGACGTCATAGGAGTTGACTAGCTATAGGATTAGAATCCGGTAGAAAACCATAACCTTTCCCTAAGCTTTACCTAGAACTTGCTTAAATATTCTAATTGTGTTTTAAGTGTAGCTTGGGATGACGGGAAGACCCTCCAGTGCACGCTTTTATTTTATTGCAATTTACTTTCTTGCAATTTACTTTATTCGCAAATGCACTTTACTTTTCTTGCATGATAAAACAACTCGTTGCATGAAAACCCACACCTTTAGGATAGATTCCTAAAACTGAAACCAAAACTAAGTTAAAAGTCATTGCAAGATAAAATTCACCGCCACAACATTTCAAAATATAAAACAACTCAAAATTTAATCACAAACAGAACACAAAACTACAATTGCAACTAAATTAAAACGCCTTGTTGGATGATCGGGAATACCTCGGATGATGTAACCTACGTGTTGCTAACGGGATTTCCCACGGTCTAAATGAAAGTGTGGAACTCATTCGATTGAGTTTAGCAAATTCATCCTGACTAAGTGAATCCGATAAAAATAATGATGCCGGAAGGATGGAACCGTGGGATCTTAACCGGTGTCGTTATAATCAACTTTAAGATTTGTTTTAATCAAAATAAAAAAAACACTTGGAAATTAAGACTTCTCTAAACCAAAACACTTCTCTCATCCCCCGATTTATGATTTCTAAAACTAAACCTCCGCAACAACCGGGAGCTTGGAGCATGGTGGGCAAGCACGGCCATCGTCATCAACAAAACTTAAACCTACTTCAGCAAAATCTTCTTAGAATTAAAACAACAAAGCCATAGGATTTCGAGGTAGCTTGCCTAGTGCAACATAAATCCTCAACTCTTCGTTAGGCATTTGCATTGCAAATTAAGCCCTAACCTGTCTTAGGATTCCGAGGTAGTCGTCCGATACGACATAAACCCTCACATCTTCTAGAGCTATTTGTTTGATTTTATCATACAAATATAAGCCCTAATTAATTAAAATTGGCAAGATTGAAATACTAAATAAACATTAAGACTTTCCTAAATTCAAGCCAAACAATAGGATAGTCGGGAAATTACCGAAGTTCACTTCGAATCAGTGATTTCTCCTACCTTTCTTCCTTTGGATTCACAAAACAAAATGTTCCAAATTTGATCCATTCCCTATCGAAATTCCAAAATTCAATCTTTGAAAACCTTAAAGTTTGAAATTCTTGAGAGCAGAATTATTGGTTATTATCGAGAGTTTTCTTAGGTGATTCCCGTCACTTAAGATGTAATTAACTATAGGGGCTTGCTCTTATAGGGAATTTTAAAGAACCTGAGTAATATAAACCTCGTTTAATACTTTCATATTAAGCGGGGAATTTGTCGACTTATAAAATTGGTTTGCGGACCAAACGGATGCCACAAAACTTCTAGTTTATTTGATCGAGCCCCACCCTCGAGCGTGTGTCTATCTTTAGGGATAGATACACGGTTTGTGGTGCGGTGCTCGTTTATATAAACTATTTGGGATGTGAGATCGGTTTAATCTCATATCTTAAAACTTTCAAATTTAAAATTATTTTCAAAGTCGAATACTACTTTCTAAATTATATATATATTTAAATCAAATTTAAAATTTAAATTCGCCGACAACTTCTGTTAGGCGACCCCTTTTAAAAAAACATCACACAACCTAAAAAATAGTGCCGACAGATTTCTGGCGACTCCGCTGGGGATGATTCCTCTCTCCATTATAATCAAATAATTCTGCTTTCAAAAATCGGTAGTGTATCCATGTCCCTAATGGATCAAACTACCCTTCTTTCCGTTGGAATACTATGTTCATTTCTATCTTGAACAAGTATAGCCAACATTCTCTCGGATTTAGGAGCCACTGTTTAGACACCCCTAAACAGAGAGGTTCCGAGATCCTTTTACCTCATTTCTGAGGTGGGGTGGACCCCAATAGGTGTTAGTTTAGGAATGATCCTTCGAGTCGGAAAGTCTTGCTTAAGACTTTCTTTTCCTTTCTGAATCGGATTCCTTACCTTCTCTACACCTTTTGAACATTCCGTCCTAAATAAACAAACCCTCTAATAAGTGACTCTTCTAACAAATGACTCCTTATTATAAATACATGAACAAAGATGAGTTCGGACTCTTTTCAATTCCTTTCTTTTCGTCCTGAAGAAAAGAAGCATAACTCGGACTGACAACCAGAATCTACCCTGCAGAAATGGAAGCCCCGAAACTGATTTTCTCCTTCATCAACGGACTGGACTTCGCTGTCTATAAGGATGAGCTGCCCGACAATGGGGTCATCCGATTTGGACAAGGATTTGAAAATACGAACGTCAAGGTCACCGACGTCTCCCTCTTTGCACTGACAAACAAGGTATCTGAAGCTGAGGAGCCACTGCTTGAGTTCAACCTTAGGTCGACCCAAGAGTTTCCTCCCCTGCAAAGGGTCCCGACTAAGAGGAGTACTGCCGTCCGCAGGAGGACTGTTCTTACTACCCCCACTGGTCTAGTTGTTTCTGCACCTACCCCGACTTCGCCAAATCAAAGGGGAAAGAAATCCGGAACTATGGTAAACCCGTTACCGTGGAGGGTACGGATCTTCCCGTAAGACCTTCGTTTTCGAAATCGGGTCCGGTTCGAAGATTCCGTCGGCCGACAAAGACCCAAAGAAGAAATAGAAATAGAAGGATCGCTAGGGAAGCCGCAGCCGCCGAGATCGCCTTCCTGGAGGAAATTCCGAGTTGCCGAATATACACCGCTACCGAATATACACCACCGCTCGACTACATACCACTTTTGGGAGGAAGCGAGGTTCCATCCCCTCTCCGCCGCAGAGGATGAGGAGAATGTTCGCAAGATTGCTCGCCACATTACCTCGGCCCGCATACTACAACGATAGCCGCAAGAAAAGAACTAGAACTACGCCGTTTGCTCGACCGCAAACTTTGGTGAAAAGCTGCAGCAAAGAAGGAAAACCGCCCGTGTCGGAAATTCTACGAAGGATAGGGCAGGTGCCGGTCAAATCTCGTCTTGGGCCCCGAGTAGAACCCGCCGTCATGATGAAAAGCCAAGCAAGAGAATGAAGGCTAGCCCGCCCGTCGTAGTATCGGGATTACAAATTAGGGAGGATACCACCTTCCGGCATTTGACCACCGGACCATCCGGTCCTAGACCTTCCGTCGCTAGAAGGATGGTGTGGCGTCCACTACGGGCGATTGAGATTGAAACGAGCGGCCGAGAGAGAAAGTCTCGCCAGAGGCCGGAATGCGAAGAAAGTGCTACTGCGATGAAGGGGACTCGTGAAAAAAGGACCCGGCAACCATCTCATGACAACCACAAAGATACACAGAAAGCTCCGCTAGAAGATGCCATGGAAAAGTTGAGAACCGACATCCGACGGTTGGCAAAAGAAAGAGAAGAAAAGTTCGGAGATGAAATCGACTCATCGGAATTCATGGACAACGAATATGCGGAAATCAACATGGTTGAGACACGAGCTTCATCGGCTTCTCGAGGTGCTCCTGCGGCGCGCAGAAGAGAGGAGCCGGAACCGATGAAGAGACAGCTCCGGGAAAAGGACGACACGATCGCTCAAATGGCGAAGAGGATGGAAGAGATGGCCGTAGCTGCGGCCACTCTCCGAGTCGAAGTACAACCACATGAGAGACACCCCGGAAGTCATTCACATCGTAGACGGAGGAAAGGAGATTACATCCGTCAATGGGGATGACCAACTGAAAAGGATACAACACAAAGTATGATCCCCGAAAAGGATATTAAGAACTCGGTGGAACGACGAGTGCAGAAGCCTTAGCACAATCGAAGAGCGGGACATCCATTCGGACGGGTAGACCTTACCCGGAAGAATTCGACGCCGTCCAATACCCAAAAGGCTTCGTACCACCTCTCGTTTAAGACCTTCGACGGAACCGGGAACCCCCGACGAGCATGTTGCACACTTTCGTGCCGCTTGTTGCAATGCCGGCGGGAGCGATGCGCTACTCTTCCGACAGTTCGTCGACGAGTCGTCATGAATCGCCTTCGACCGGTATGCGAGATTACCCAACCGGCTCTGTGAAGACATTCTCGAGCTAGAGAGCCTCTTCATTAAGCGATTTGTCGGAGCTCGGCACCACATCACTATAGGTGATTTAGTGGTAGAAAAACAAAGGCCGAATGAAACTCTAGTGGATTACATACTTCGATGGAGAAATTTAAGCATGAAGTGTGAACCACAGCCGCAAGAACAACATGCGATCGGCATCTTGCTTAAAAGCATTCACGGCCCGATAAGCACTTCTCCTCAAGGGATTCACTATTAAGACTTTTGAGAAGTTGTTAAGCAAGGCCGGAAGCTTGCAAGAAGAGGCGAAGCAATTAAGTTTTGCCGACAAGACGGACAAGCGAGTCGGTGAAGACCTTCGAAAAGAAATCCGGGTCGTTGCGAGCAGTTGACAAAGGCAAACAACCGATGCAAATACCACCGTAACGGCCGCGAAGAACCACAACAAAATTACCAGCAACCCCGGTCCAGCTATCGATCGTCTCCACAAGTATGAACAACCGTCTCGTCCGCAACGTACATCGAGGGAGCTTCGAGCGAGAGAATATCCGTTCAAAAATGAAGCAGTACTAAAGATGTTCCGTAGCTTAATGAAAACTCCAGATTTCCAACTGCCGAGCCCAAAAGACCAGAGGAAGTCAACAAGAAAGGTGATCCCAACTTTTGCCCCTACCATCTGGATGCTTGGGCACAAGATAGAAGACCGCATTACCTTCAAAAGTTGGCTCGATGACAACCTTCGGAAAGGAAATATAACAATCCCGAAGGAGTACATGAAGGAACCCCGAAAGGAGGTTCCGTCAATGTTATCTCAACCGATCCCGTCATTCCGATAGATCCCTATGCAATCGACGATGGATGGACTACCGCTTGGACAAGGTCTTCGAAGAAGATTTTAGATAACATCCGAACCGCTTCGGTGCGAGCTTCAATTCAGAGTTCGAGACCTGTTAAGCCGGTACTATCACTTGCGATAGAAGAACCACCTCGACAGGAGACAATCGAAGAGAAGAAGAAAATTGACGAAGAAGAGGGGACCGAGATTCCTAAGGCTGGACTAGGGGCTGCTTATCCTAGGATAGTTGTTTCCGATTCGGGGAGAAATCCCTCGAACCTCCGATTTTGTATGATTATCTCGCTCACTTCGGTGGGATCATATAATGATAAGGGTGATGGCGTTGGCTACGTTTTGACTCGTTTCTAACGATTACGTAACTAGCGACAATCCGGGCGTCGATTTCGATACCAACAACAATTCTCAAATCATACAAGATCTCGACGATCAAAATGACGAAGAAGGCATCCATCAAGGAGGCTACGAGAGTTCAACAAGCAACGGATCTATCCGTGAGTTTCGAGGAGCTCCGGTTACGATAGAGTTAGAGCCTTCAGATTTTGAAGATAATCCAGAAGAGCCAGTCATTCCGATTCAGGAGGAGACACCGACAAACTCAACACTAGATTCAGAAGAAATTACAGAAATCAACCTAAGAAGTGGAAAAGTTCTACCTCCGAGAATGGGTCCAAAAGACAAAGGAAAGCAGGTGGTTGTTCAAGAAGAACCAACCCCGGCAGAAGAAATACCCATTCGAGAAGAAGCCGAGACACATGAGAATAAAGTGGACTACAACGTGCTAGCCCATCTTAGGAAACTACCGGCCAAACTGAGCATTTACGACGCTCTCATCTTATCAAAGGAGATGAGAGAAGCTCTGATCAAGGCCTTACTTGATCCTGAAATTTTCTTAGCTCAAATGGCTGGAGATTCCTTAGATGAGGTTTGCTCGTTAAGGGAACAGCGAGGTGTTACCTTCACGGACAATGACCTACTACTTGGGACAGCAGATCACAACCGACCGTTGTACATTTCGATAACAATTAGGAAGTTTACGCTCTCCGAGTATTGGTGGATCCCGGAGCATCAATCAATATAATGAGTCTTCGAACACTAAGCATACTTGGAAATTGATGCTCGTGAGCTCGAGGCCGACAAAATGTTATTAAGAGGATTCAACCGGAAAGGAGAAAGAGCCCTCGGGTCGATAACGCTATCGATGAAGACCGGTGATTTAGCAAAGACAACCGCAAAATTTCATATAATTGATTCGAAACGTCATTCAATGCTCTATCGGGCCGACCATGGATACATGAAAACGGGATGGTACCATCATCTCGCACCAGTTGCATCAAGTATTACGATGGAGGGGAACAGTGCATCAAAGGCGACTTACAACCATTCTCCGTACATGAGATTAGAATCCATGAAGACGCAGCTTATTATGCACCGCCAAAGAAAACGATCTTCTCCAGAGATACCGTAACAAATGAAGCAAAGAAAGTTCGAGACAACGAAGAACTTGAAGTTCTAGTCCAACAGTCACTCACCACTCCCTTCCGGCGAGATGGTGAAGGTTTCTCCACAACTCGCATCCGAGGTCGAGGCCGGGGACGAGGCCGTGGTAGAGACACTAGGACGATTGGACGGAGGAAACCGGCCATCAATGTTGATTGGGAAGATAGTTCGAAGAGGAAAAAGAAATCAAGCAAGAAGCAAGCAACAATAAGTCGAAAGAAGCCGCAATACAAGATCTCCCTCGAAGATGAAAAGAACGAAGAATACAAATCAATGTACGAGAAGATTAACCACTACGTACATACTATGACCCTAACTCCGATCCATTCTAATAAGATCGAGGATATGGAGGTCAAAGAGGTACGTAGTGACGGTGCAAAGCCGATCAAATTCTACCGTGGTGCTTCTTCCTCCAAAACTGAAAATAATGTACAATTTGAAGATGTCACTTCATCAGAATTAATGGAATTACCTTTCGAGTGGTACTCTCCCGTGTCCAAAATTTAATTCAACGTGGTTTCTTACCTCGACAATGGACAAGAGGCCAATCACAACATTTTGAAAAGTTATGGAATAACTCCGGTCGTCCTCCCAATTCAAAGTATGGACTCGGATTCGGCACGGTAGGGTCGGTTGACGATACCGAATTTTGCTTGGTTGTCACTTGCAAGTCCAATGAAAACTGCATGGAAACTACGGACGAACTCGAAGATTTACAAATTGGAGATGCTCCACCGAATTCGAAGAAGAAATTAAATCCACAATAGATGAGTTAACAGAAGTTAACTTAGGTACTAGCGAAAGCCTAGACCTACCTTTGTTAGCTCCTTACTCAACAAAGAAGACTCCAAAGAAATAATCAAGTTATTAATGGAATTTAAAGACTGTTTTGCTTGGAGCTACGATGAAATGCCGAGATTAGCTCCAGAGGTTGCAGTCCATAAGCTTGGAGTGGATCCTACTTCTATTCCAGTCAGACAAGGTTCCAGAAGAATGCGTTTAGAAATCGAACAACAAGTTATAGTCGAAGTTAAAAAGCTAATAGACGCTAAATTTGTCCGTGAAGAGCAATACCCGACTTGGCTAGCCAATGTGGTGCCGATCGAAAGAAGAATGGTCGGATCGGAATTTGTGTGGACTTCGAGAGATTTAAACAAGGCATGTCCGAAAAGATGAATTCCCTCTACCGATTCCGGAACCGATGATCGATATTGCTTCGACACATGAAATATTCTCGTTCATGGATGGATCTTCGGGATACAACCGGATAAAAATGGCTCCGGAAGATGAAAAGCTTACGGCATTCGGAACGCCGATCGGAGTATTTTGCTATACAAGGTGATGCCATTCGGATCGAAGAACGCAGGAGCAACCTACCAAAGAGCAATGACAAGAATTTTTGATGATCTCATCCACAATCAAGTCGAATGCTACGTGGACGATGTCGTCATCAAAAGCAAAGTAAAGGAAAACCACCTGTATGATTTGAGAATTGTTTTCGAACGATTAAGACAATTTAACCTTAAGATGAATCCCTTAAAATGCGCCTTCGGCGTCACCTCCGGGAAATTTTTAGGGTTCGTTGTCCGACATCGTGGAATTGAAATCGATCCGGAGAAGATTAAAGCTATCTTAGAAATGCCGCCTCCCAAAACCTTAAAACAATTACGATCTTTTCAAGGGAAGCTGGCATATCTTCGACGCTTTATCTCAAACCTGTCAGGTAGGTGTCAACCTTTCTCGGCACTAGTTAAAAAAGACGCCAAATTTATTTGGGAAGAGAAATGTCGGAAGGCCTTCGAAGACATTAAACAATATTTAATGACACCTCCTGTCTTAGCGACCCCGGTCTCGGGTAGACCGCGATACTTTACACCGCGGCTTTAGACGACTCTCTCGGAGCCCTGTTAGCCAGTGTCAATGATGAGGGTAAAGAAAATGCTCTTTACTACTTAAGCCGTCGTTTACTTCCGACGGAAGTAAGGTATCCCGCAATTGAAAAGCATTGTTTGGCCCCGATCTTCGCCGCTCGAAAGCTCGGGCACTACATGCTTTCTCATAAGGTCAACCTAATCTCGAAGTTTAATCCATTGCAATACTTGATGACTCGTCCAACACTTTCCGCGCGACTTGCCGGATGGTCAATGATATTATCGCAATTCGATATAAGTTTCGTGCCTCCGCGTGCCGTAAAGGGACAAGTCTTAGATGACTTCCTCGCGAGCACACCCTTTGCGGCCGAATCTCCTCTCGATGATGATTTGCCGGATGAACAAATAATGAACCTAGAAGACCTTGACGATCGACGTTGGGAATTATATTTCGACGGAGCATCTTCAGACACAAAGACGAAGAATCGCAAGTGATAGTGCCCGTAAGGCGGGAATCGGGCTAATCTTTATAACACCGGAGCGGGGGATGTTAAGATACTCCTACCACTTGACGAACCGTGTACAAACAACGAGCGAATATGAAGCCCTCATAACGGGATTGGAATTAACTATTCAAATGGGGATAACAGACATCAACATCTACGGGGATTCACAGTTAATCATTCAACAGATTGTCGGACAGTACAGAATTTTAAAGCCAAGACTCGAACAATACTTCCAGTATGCCATACAGCTGTTGGAACAGATTCCAAATGTGACAATCTACAAAATTCCCAGAAAAGAAAATACTCTAGCAAATGCTTTAGCCCGTCTCGCAAAAGAATTTGCCGTTTGCAAGATGAATCGATGGAAGTGTCGGTTCACGGACGTCGAGTCCTATCACAGTTTGACATAGACACAATACACAAATCGGCAAAAGAAAAAGAATCGATTAGCAGCGATGACGAAAAACACGAGAAGATCGGCGACGACCATTGATGAACTACTTGCAAACGGGAAAGCTACCGGACGATAGGTCGCTAGCCCATCGAACAAGAAAAGAACTCTGTCCTACGCATTAATAAACAACACATTATACAGAAGGTCTTTTGATCAAATGTGGCTAAGGTGCCTAAGCGGGTCCAAGGCCCGTGAAATTGTTAAAGAGGTGCATTCAGGACTCTGTGGCACTCACCAGTCGGGTCCAAAGATGAAAATGAAAATTAAAAGACTAGGGTACTACCGGCCCTCGATGATGACCGACCGCATGAAAATCGCCAAGAGCCGTCATCAATGCCAAGTGCAAGGAGTGGTTCTACACCAACCTCCAAATGTGCTACACCCGACAATTGCGTCGTGGCCATTTGAATGTTGGGGCACGGATATAGTGGGTCCGATAGAACCACCATCTTCAAAAGGACATCGCTTCATTCTTGCGGCTACGGATTACTTTTCCAAGCTGGGCGAGCAGTTCCACTTAGAGAAGTGAAAGCACACCACGTGCTACGGTTTTCAAGAACCAAGTTGTCTACCGTTTCGGAGTGCCGCGCAGGATCATCTCGGATAATGGGTCGGCATTCGAAGCACACAAATCAACAATTTTGTCGGGAGACACGGAATCGGTCGGCGATACTCGACAATTTACTACCCAAGAGCAAACGGTCTCGGCCGAGGCTTTTAATAAAACTCTCGTTCAAATCTTAAAGAAAACCCCGGACGATAATAAGAGAAATTGGCACGAGAAATTGTTAGAAGCCTTATGGGCCTACCGGACAACCTTCGAACTCCTACTCAAGCTACACCTTACGCTCCGGTGTATGGGTCCGAGCAGGTGTTACCTTTAGAGGTTCGACTTCCTTCACTCGGAATTGCGAGTTGCAAACAAGATCACGACGAAGAAAACGCCGGATTACGACTCGAAGAATTAGAAAGCTTGGAAGGGAAAAGACTTGCAGCGCAACAGAATTTAGACTATACCAAGCTAAAATGGTTCAAGCCCATGACAAACTAGTCCGCCCGAGAACCTTCAAAGTTGGTGACTTAGTTCTCGTTCTCAAGAGACCTATTCTTGCACACCGCAAGATAGAAGGAAAATTTGAACCCACTTGGGAAGGACCATTTGTGGTTGAAACAGTATACTCAGGAGGTTCCTACCGGTTAGTGAATTGCCGGGGAGAACGACATATGCTTCCGATCAACGGACGATACTTGAAAAAGTATTACGCTACCTGATGTTTCGAAGGAATGAATTCTTCATCCCTAAGAAACACGGGCGGAGTAATTACTTATGATTGGGTCCGAATCCAAAAAATAATAAAATGTGCTAAGATAAATAAAATCATGATAATTAAGTTTTCCTTGTTTTCTTTTCCAAATCAAAATCTCTTCCCTCATCTTATCCTACTCCATTCCTGTTAAATTTCAAAATATAAGAATAATAAAAAATGTATCTTTAAATAAACATTTTCTTAATGTTCTTGTTCTTAGTACGGCCCACGATCCTTTTCCTTGTCTTTTCGCAGGGAAATGTCGAACGGGCGGTTGGTCTTGAACTTTAAGAATGGCGTAAGCCTTGCACTCGATGAAAAGAGGGTGAAAGATGGAGCGATAATCGAGATTGACTCGGATATCGCACCAGCAGGCCTACAGTACGAGGAAAGTGACTGGGTCTCAGTTAACCGAGAAGAACTACCCGGGCAGACAGTGATGAAAGTGGGTGGCCCAAGCCACCAATCCAACAACAAGAAAAGAAAAGCAAATACCGAAGAAGATAAGAAAATGAAGTCCGTAGTCGCTACGGCGGAGGGCGAGCTTGTCGGCGCCGCGCCCACGGAGATTCAAGAAGTGCGGAGAGCCACTCTCACGGCCACGCAACGAAGGAATAAGAATCGCCGTATCCGTAAGATGTTAACAAAACTAGGCGCGGACCGGCGCGACGAGACAATTGCGATGCCAAGCACATACACTTCAAGGACACCGGTTCACCGGGAACCCGAAGAAAGGAGGCCGGCTCCTAGAATAACGAAAGAACCGGGGAAATCTCCGGAAGATCGAAGAAAGAAGGCTACCACGCCACCGGATAGAACCACCGGCGGTGCATGACCTTGTTGCAGAAGCAACCCGGGGGATGTGCCGACGGGCATCATCCCCGAGGAGCCGAGGTATGCGGGGGAACGTGAAGGGATTGAACCATATATCCCACAATATGTCACAAGGCCTCGCCATCCGCGGATCATTCCGGAATACGAGTCGGAGAGGATGCAAAATGTTGAAAAGAAAACTTTCGAATACTTCGAGAGAATTAAAGGAAGAAGAATCAACATACTAGAAGGCCTCGAGCTACACACCGACGTATTCTCGGAGTATGAACAACAGCAAATCGTGGATCGTATCCGGGATGCGAAGAGAATGGGCCGAGCGAGCCGCACGAGGGAAAACACATACTCGGAACCCCGGAGATGGATGCCGGGGAAAGGAAGAATCACAATACAATGCGGATGCTTGCTACAACTTTCGTTGAAGACAGAAGGGAAACCCACCGGGATACTCCGTCATGGGCAAGTGGATCCGATGCCATTAGTTATCAAGAGAATGGTAAAAAGATTGATAACATGGAGGGTACCGCGCGGATTGCATACCCAATAACTGCATTATCAACATCTACAAACAAGGTGATCTGCATACCCCCACATATTGATCACCACGACTTCGTCGGACCTTTCGCACGGTCTCTTTCCTGAATGAGTGTAACATCATGTTCGGATCCGACCTCCGGATAGCGAGGCCGGGTGAGTTCCGAGGGCCGAGTAAAATACCTTTACCGGTGGGTTCCGTCATGATGCCGCAAGGTAACGGAGCGGATATCGCAAAGCATTGCATACCGGGAGTGCCGATGGAGCGAATCTCGGTTACCTTCGGGAGAATGGACGACAAGTAAAATACCTTACCATTTCCAACCGGACCCGGAGCCGGAGAACCTCCGGCCTTACGAGTCGTGAGTTACATGGGAAATATCACACCTCCAACGCACATCCGGTCGGCATCCTTGCCAAGGATGGCTTGGAAGGTGATGTTATTGACCATGTACCCCACTATTCAGACATGGATTTTTTGACAGATGCTTCTTTGGATGAATCGACAAAGATCATACACAGTCCGCTTTGAGTCTACATGGATTGTATGAGATATATTCCAGATCGAGTTGTACGACGTATTTTCAACATGATTGGAATGAAAGTGACCTTGTCACGTTTTTGGCCTTCACCTCTTTTGTGCAAATTGATTGGGAAACGCCATTAAAGTTAAATGAACTTCGAACAAAGAACAGAAAAGAAATAAAAAAAAAAGAGAATAAAAGAAAACACTCTAAAAAAAATCTGAAAAATGACAAATACCAAATTCACATAAACGTTAAATAAACGATAAAATAAAATAAATCATTAAAAGATAAAAGAAATCAACACAAATCTCAAATTTCATCCTTCCAAATCTCAAATTCAATCTTTCCAGATTCTAAATCTCAATCAAATTTCAAATCCACTCTCGATCAAATTTCAAATTTGATCTTTCCAAATTCCAAGTCAAATCCTCAATTAAATTTCAAATCTACTCTCGATCAAATTTCAAATTTGATCTTTCCAAATTCCAAATCAAATCCTCAATCAAATTTCAAATCCAATCTCGATCAAGTTTCAAACTTGATCTTCCAAATTTCAAATCAAATCTTAAATCAAATTTCAATCGAGTTCAAACTCATCCTTTCAAATTTCCAAATTTCCAAATTCAATCTTTTCAGGCTTCAAGTCTCAATCAAATTCAAATTCAACTTCTTCCAGATCTCGAATCAAATATCAATCAAATCAAGTTCAAACTTTTGGGTCGAGGATTTTACATCCAAGACTGCACTGCTTTAGGATCCTTTTCCTATTGCACTGAAATACATCAAATTCAAACCTTTTGGGTCGAGGATTTTACATCCAAGACCGCACTGCTTTAGGATTCTTTTCTTATTGCCTTTGAAATACATCAAGTTCAAACTTTTGGGTCGAGGATTTTACATCCAAGACTGCACTGCTTTAGGATCCTTTTCCTATTGCACTGAAACACATCCAAATTCAAACCTTTTTGGGTCGAGGATTTTACATCCAAGGCTGCACTGCTTTAGGATCCTTTTCCTATTGCACTGAAATACATCAAAATTCAAACCTTTTGGGTCGAGGATTTTGCATCCAAGACTGCACTGCTTTAGGATTCTTTCCTATTGCATCTGAAATACATCAAAATTCAAACCTTTTGGGTCGAGGATTTTACATCCAAGATCGTACCTTGCTTTAGGATCCTTTTCCTATTGCCTTGAAATACATCAAAATTCAAACCTTTTGGGTCGAGGATTTTGCATCCAAGACTGCACTGCTTTAGGATTCTTTCCCTATCGCACTCGAAATACATCAAGTTCAAATTTTTGGGTCGAGGATTTTACATCCAAGATCGCACTCGCTTTAGGATCCTTTTCCTATTGCACTGAAATACATCAAATTTAAACTCTTTTGGGTCGAGGATTTTTACATCCAAGACTGCACTGCTTTAGGATTCTTTTCCTATTGCACTGAAATACATCAAATTTAAACTCTTTTGGATCGAGGATTTTACATCCAAGACTGCACTGCTTTAGGATTCTTTTCTATTGCACTGAAATACATCAAAATCAAACTCTTTTGGGTCGAGGATTTTACATCCAAGACTACACTGCTTTAGGATTCTTTTCCTATTGCACTGAAATACATCAAATTCAAATCTTTTGGGTCGAGGATTTTACATCCAAGACTGCACTGCTTTAGGATTGTTTTCCTATTGCACTGAAATACATCGAATTCAACCTTTTGGGTCGAGGATTTTACATCCAAGATCGCACTTGCTTTAGGATTCTTTTCCTATCGCACCTGAAATACATCAAAATCGAACTCTTGAGGTTAAGGATTTTACATCCAACACCGCATTACTCTGAGATATCTTCTCATTGCAACGATTCAATCTAATCAATTCAATTTTCTTTCGAGGTTGAAGATATTACATCTAAAACCCCAGAATTCCAATTTTCATTTCAAATCAAATCCTTCAAATTAATTTTGACAAACTTCAATCTAAATTGAAACTCCAAATTGAAATCTAAGCTCACACATCAAAACTTAAACTAAAACAAAATAAAATCGAAATCCCCCGGATCATGTGATTTGGGATTCACCTCCTTTTCCTTTCCCGGCGAGAGTTCAAGAATCTTCGGTTCCGGAGATATACTTGACACTCCCAGGCGAAACTCTTCTACTTCGTCCTAAGTTCGTCACTTGGACATCTGTGTTGGTTTTGTTGATCGCTTCGGTCAACACCAATACGCGCGGTGTGCTCCGTCAGCTCACCACACCTATTGGGGGTCCATTTGTTGACCTCATTTTTGATGAGGTCTTCCCTTCTTCTTTTTAGTGCTTAGGATCTAGCCTTAGGCTTTTCCTTTGACTATCCTAGAGGACTAGAATTGGGACCCGCCTTTTAGAAATTCAAACCACTTCTAAACTCCCTGCAAACTCCACAAACTTGACTATAGACCCCTAATCACCTAGAGGGTTGAAATCAAATGTGGAAATTTAAAGGATGAGTTCCTATGGGATTCTTTGGCCTTAGGACCGCCTACAGGTGGCCCTGGTCGCAGTGAAGGGGCTGACTTACACTACACTTACACACTACATTTCCACACACTTCCTAAAAAACACACCCATACCCAACTTAACCTCCTGACTCATGTAGGTGATTCACATGGATGGTCCTTAACCCCTAAGCCCTTGGCTAAGAGGGTTAGGAACAACATAGTGAATGCCTCAAATGAGTCCTTTCATGGCTCATATGGGCTTGAAATGGTTTCATGGCTCAACCAAAATGATTTCTTTCCACCTAAATTCACCCAATCTTCAATTTCCCAAATTTTCAATTTTTGACCCCGGGACCCTACACCTACTAAACCTACCCAAAACCTCGAAATTACCAAATTTTTGCAAAATTTCTAAATTACCCAAAATTTTCCAAAATCAATCCCAAACATCTCCACATCACTCAAATTGATCATCCATACCCAAAAATACCAAAAATTCCAAAAATACCTCTCAATACCCTCCAAATACCCAAAATACCCTTCTTGGCCTAAAAATCCAAAAATTCAGAAAATTCTCAGAAAATTCCAGAAAATCCAAAATATTCCCAATTTCATTTTGTCCAACTACACTATGGGCTAATTTTGTCAATTTACCCTACTTTTGTCAAAAACCCCAAATTGACCCATTTTAACCCAAAGTGAACCCAATGTTAAACCAAACCTATCCAATTGACCCAAATTCTGGTCCAATTCAATTCTAAACTTCAATTCAACATTCTCAATACCAATCTAAACCAAATCCAAGTCCAATTTGATTGACATTTGGATCCAATCTCACTTTTGGCCTTAAAGCCCGATTTAGACCCATGACCCAAACTTAACCCAAACTCACCCAATTCAACTCCAATTAACCTCAAATCTTTTCTAAATCTTCCTTAACATTCCCACAAACAAAACCCTAACATGATTTGCCCAAAATTTGAACCCAAACCCCACTCAAACTCAACCCAAGGTTAAAAGGCCCATTTTTGACCTAAGCCCAAACCTAACCCAAATTCAACCCAATTCAAATCCAAATCATCCCCAATTTGTTTCAAATCACTCATGACACATCCATGAGCTAAACCCAACAATTATTTGGCCCAACCTTTTACAAAAAAATTCTCATCCATGAACACATTCATAAACTTAAAAGCCCACTTCCCTTAAACCCTCCTAAAAGCCCATTTCCTTCAAAATTCAAAAGCCCAAATCATCCTAAAGCCCACATGACACTTCCCCTCATCATCCATTTGATCAAAATCACCCCTAAGTTGCAAAATCATCAATTAAACCATTCCAAATCAAGCCACATGTCAAATTACCCCTAAATGCCAAATATTTCTAAAACCCTTTTTCATGAAATAAGCCAACCTTTTCCCAAGCCAAATGGAGCCATGAACAAGCCATTCTCAAGCCACATGAAGCCATGAGGGCTTTGACTTGTCATTAGTCCATTTATGGCAAGAAGAGGGGGATCTTTCTTAAGCCTCCCTTAAGCTTTTTTTACCTTAAGCATGTCACACTCTAAACCATGCTTTGCCACCTAATCCTTGATGGAGACTCCACCACACATGGGAGGTTGACCCACCTGACCTCCTCGGCCCAAAACCGAGTCTTGGGAGGTGCACCCAACCCATTTGCATGGGTTGACCAAAATAAGCTAAAATGGCCCCTTCCCCTTTCTACTTTGATTCAACCACTTTACACATGGCATTTGCCAATTGCCTACACTAAACCCCAGCCCTGACCCACCTGACCAAGATGGTGACCATTGCCTGGCCGGCCGGCCACCAGGCCGCCGGAAAACACCATGGCCGAGAGCTCACATGTGAGCCAACATTGAAATTCTCACTTGTTGAGCTGCCCCATGCACTAGTGGTCACCATGGTCGTTCTTCTCCTCACCAGAGCAGGTCGATCCCAAGCCCTAACTCCCCACGGAGGCCCCCAAGCCAGCTTCTATTTAAACTCCACCCCTCTCGGCCATGAGAGAAAGAGAAGCATAAACCTTGCCAAAACTCTGCCAAAATTGTTCCAGACCCTCTTCCACCCTTAGAGCACTTGATCCCCAGTGGAATTCCCCTGCCATTTCTCCTCTGAAAGCTCAATTTCAGAGTTGAAATTCCACCCAAAACCAGGACACTTCTCCACGAGTGAGCCAATTCCCAAATTGATTGGCTCTACACCTTCACTCGGACCAAGAGAAGGTGTCCACCATCAAAAGCCCCATCTCCGGACCACCCGGTTGCTCCGGCCTCCAAGCTTTGTGATCGGGCTTGGTCGAAATCATATCCGGACAATTCACCGGACCGGGAGACTTCATGCGGAGCTTGCTAGGACCCAATCGAAGGTGCAACAACTCTCGGATTGAAGCCACACTTCTCCGAGCCAAGGTATGAGCTAACTCTTCATCCCGAGCTTCTGGAGATTCTCCATTTTAAATGATTTAGTTTCAATGCATGTTAGCCATATAGATGTGTTCGTCTCTTCAAGACGAATCCATAGAGTATAAGAACGTAAAAATCCATTGAGAATCGAGTGAGATCTTAGGGATTTAGTGTGGACGGCTCTCGGGTGAGAACGCTTGGGGACGATGAACGGATGCCGTCCATTCAATACACGCGCGGACGGACGGCTCAGATGGCGTCGGACCAGGAGACGGTAAGAGAACCGCGGGGCCCGAGCTGGCCGACTCGGGTGGCGGCGTCGAATGGGAGCGCGCCGCGTGGTCTTTCGGAGTCGCCGAGGATGCGGCGGCGCCGCGTGGATAAATAGAAAAATAGGGTATTTTCCGATTTATTTAATTCCCTAAACTTCAAAAATTCATATCTCTGTGTAGAAAAATCAGAAAAATAAAATAAAAATACCCTCTTTCTCGGTGAAGAGAGGAGAATAATGTGGAAAAGAAATCACTTAATTTCATCAAATATTTTATTTTTTATAATTTATTTACTCTCTGCATTGTTTTAATTCTCCATGCATGCATACAATTCACCATGGCATGAGACCATAGGGCTTTTGAAGCCTCCGAATTTGGGGACATTCCCCGAATTTTCCAAAGTCAGAGGCCATCCCTATGAAGAGTTCTTGATTTTTCAAGTTCAGGTCACTGTTTTGAGTATTTTAATTCCAGTAAATAGCATGTTGTGAAATAAATTCTAGGAAAATTTGGTGATGTTCCTTATGACCAGAGAACCCTAGGAAAAATAGATTTTGGCTTAGTTCATTCAAAACAACCCTAATTGGCTTAAACACCCAAAATAGGTCTTTAATTAATTAGAGTTAACCAGGCATCAAATTGACTTGAAATCAATTCTCCACTGACCTTTAGGATCAGAGGAATCCACCATAAAAATTTGAGGTCAATTGGACTTGGTTAGCCCCACTAATTGGGTTGATTAAGTCACTTAGCCATTTTAAACTTTAAAAATTCATAACTTTTAAAATACTTTTTAAAAATCCATCAAATTGGTTTTGGAGCCTCTCTGATATCAGGGGAATCTAAAAAAATTAAAATTTCAATTTTCTAAAAAAGTTGATTTTTAATAATATTTTAATATTTTTAATAATTAAAAAATAATAAAAATCACAAAAATAATAAAATTCACCAAAATGTCACATTTTGAATTTTAATCACTTAGGAACAAATCCCACATTTTTCTTAGGTCTATTTAGTGAGATATTGAATTTTAAAGCCCTAGGGTAATTTTAAAATTAAAAAAAAATGTATTTTCTAGCATTTTCACTAAAATAATTATAATAAATCATAGAAAAATTAGAAAATTGCAAAATTTGCTTCTCTGGTTTCCTTGATATGAGAGAGATTTTTGAAAAATATAAAACCCATTTTTCAACATTTATTTTATTTTTAAATTAATTAACACTTCAAAACTCAAAATAATTATAATAAAAATAATATAATTCAAAAAATCACCAAAATTGGTCTAAGTGCTTCTCTGGTCATTAGGAATGTCCCCTAATTTTCTTAAGGACAGAAACTTTCCCTTGGTCATGTTATTAAATTTTTCTTGAAAATCTCTATTTTCCACCAAAAATAATTATATAAATAAATTAAATACAGAAAAATCACATTTTCTCCTCTCATGTCTTTATTGACATATGAGTGAAGTCACATAAAAATTTCAGGTTCATTTAAGTTCAATTTAGTGAGTTATGAAATTATTAAGCTTAAGGGGTAAAATGGTAATTAAACTTTTAACCCTTAATTAAAACTTTAGGTTTAATAAAAAATTAACAAGTAAAATATTTGATCTTAATCTGATTTGGATGATTGAAATTTAAATAATTAAGGGGTAGAAACTCATTAAACAATTTTTAAAATGATTAAACTTTAATTAAATAATAGATTAAATTTGGAAGAATAATAAAATTGGAATTATTAAAATAAGGGATATTTGTTAGGAAGAGATTAATTCTTTAATTTAAAATCCCTAAATTAATCATCTCATTAATATTCAACTCTTAATTAAAATGATAATTCAAATTCAAAATATTAAAAGACTTAATCATTAAACTAAAATTAAATTATTAAACTCTTTCAAAAATTTCAATTAAAATTAAAGATAAAACTAAATTAAAAATTAAATTAAATTAAGTAAATTAAATTGGATTAAATTAAATTAAATTAAAATTAAATTAAATAATTAAATAAAATTAAATTAAATCAATTAAATTAAATCAATTAAATTAAATTAAATTAAATAATTAAATTAAATTAAATTAAACAATTAAATTAAATTAAATTAAATTAAATTGAATAATTAAATTAAATTAAATCAAATCAAATTAATTAAACACCAAATCAAATTAAATTGAACTATATTAAACTAAATTAAAACTCAATTAAATTAAGTTGAATTAAATATAACATCACCTAAGACATAAAGAATTCAGAATAAATGTAAAGCAACTTGAACACTATTCCAAATTTAAACCCTTTAACTTAAATCAAATCATTTGAATACTAATTTACCCTTGAAAGCTTTGATTATTATAATTCCTAAATGGAACATCAAATGAAGTGTTACCTCACTCATAGAATATTCAAATGTCCTAGTTCACTGAGCAAGTTAACAAGACTTGAAAACCTCGGACGATCGATTCATTTATATAATTAAATTCATTTGGACTTAAAACAATCCCGGAAATATTGAAAAGATGTTTAAGATTCTTCTTAAGCACTTCCTCAATATGATAGGATATTTATAAGAACAATTGGACTTAATTGTCCTTTGATGAAGAAAATCGTCCTCAAACAAAAACATAAAGAACCTAGACGTCATAGGAGTTGACTAGCTATAGGATTAGGAATCTGGTAGAAAACCATAACCTTTCCCCTAGCTTTACCTAGGAACTTGCTTAAATATTCTAATTGTGTTTTAAGTGTAGCTTGGGATGACGGGAAGACCCTCCAGGTACGCTTTTATTTTATTGCAATTTACTTTCTTGCAATTTACTTTATTGCAAATGCACTTTACTTTTCTTGCATGATAAAACAACTGTTGCATGAAAACCCACACCTTTAGGATAGTCCCTAAAACTGAAACCAAAACTAAGTTAAAAGTCATTGCAAGATAAAATTCACCGCCACAACATTTCAAAATATAAAACAACTCAAAATTTAATCACAAACAGAACACAAAACTACAATTGCAACTAAATTAAAACGCCTTGTTGGATGATCGGGAATACCTCGGATGATGTAACCTACGTGTTGCTAACGGGATTTCCCACGGTCTAAATGAAAGTGTGGAACTCATTCAGTTGAGTTTAGCAAATTCATCTGGACTAAGTGAATCCGATAAAAATAATGATGCGGAAGGATGGAACCGTGGGATCTTAACCGGTGTCGTTATAATCAACTTTAAGATTTGTTTTAATCAAAATAAAAAAAACACTTGGAAATTAAGACTTCTCTAAACCAAAACACTTCTCTCATCCCCTGATTTATGATTTCTAAAACTAAACCTCTGCAACAACCAGGAGCTTGGAGCATGGTGGGCAGCACGGCCATCGTCGTCAGCAAAACTTAAACCTACTTCAGCAAAATCTTCTTAGAATTAAAACAACAAAGCCATAGGATTTCGAGGTAGCTTGCACTAGTGCAACATAAATCCTCAACTCTTCGTTAGGCATTTGCATTGCAAATTAAGCCCTAACCGGTCTTAGGATTCCGAGGTAGTCGTCCGATACGACATAAACCCTCACATCTTCTAGGCTATTTGTTTGATTTTATCATACAAATATAAGCCCTAATTAATTAAAATTGGCAAGATTGAAATACTAAATAAACATTAGGACTTTCCTAAATTCAAGCCAAACAATAGGATAGTCGGAAAATTACCGAAGTTCACTTCGAATCGGTGATTTCTCCTACCTTTCTTCCTTTGGATTCACAAAACAAAATGTTCCAAATTTGATCCATTCCCTATTGAAATTCCAAAATTCAATCTTTGAAAACCTTAAAGTTCGAAATTCTTGAGAGCAGAATTATTGGTTATTATCGAGAGTTTTCTTAGGTGATTCCCGTCACTTAAGATGTAATTAACTATAGGGGCTTGCCCTTATAGGGAATTTTAAAGAACCCGAGTAATATAAACCCCGTTTAATACTTTCATATTAAGCGGGGAATTTGTCGGCTTATAAAATTGGTTCGCGGACCAAACGGATGCCATAAAACTTCTAGTTTATTTGATCGAGCCCCACCCCCAAGCAGTGTGTCTATCTTTAGGGATAGATGCACGGTTTGTGGTGCGGTGCTCGTTTATATAAACTATTTGGGATGTGAGATCGGTTTAATCTCATATCTTAAAACTTTCAAATTTAAAATTATTTTCAAAGTCGAATACTACTTTCTAAATTATATATATATTTAAATCAAATTTAAAATTTAAATTCGCCGACAACTTCTGTTAGGCGACCCCTTTTAAAAAAACATCACACAACCTAAAAAATAGTGCCGGCAAGAACGTGGGAGCTCCGAAGTGGCAGCCGGTATCCTCCAGAACTAGCCGCTAGATTCGGTAACCAAGCATAGGATTAGTCAATGTTCTTTATGCTTGGACCAAAGGGTAAATAATAGGATTGCTCCTATTTGGCACATACAAATGCATCTCAATCCTATACATTATCTATTTCATTACATAAGAATAGTAGTTTTTAATATCTCAAAATTCTCCAAACCAATTCATCCAAAAAGGGTTATCTTTAAAATTATTATTTGCACTTAGTTATAATTACTATTACATTTAACACTTGCATTTAGGAGTAGTTTTTAGATAAAACACAATTTTAATCGACATTCCAAACTAAGGACTATTAGTAGTAGACTAGAATTTGACTAAAGACCTCTTACTTCACTTCCTCGTGGGATCGATACTTGGGGTTTTTAAAGAAAACTCTATATTACTTGAAACGATACGTATACTTGCGTAGTACCCCTAGTGTGTAAAATATTTTCTAATTTTTATATCATTTAAGACTTTGCACACTAGCCGCTATTTATAAATCGGGTCAAGTTTTTGGCCATCTTTTGGAAGTTAATTTACTTGCGTAATTGCGGGTCGGGTCGAGTTTTGGCGTCGTTGCCTGGGAAGCTTCGGTAAGAACTTTAGGAAAATTTTAGTTGAAGCAATTAGGCTTAGATTTGGAAAACTGTAGTGTAGTTAAAACTATTTTTGTGTGAAAATTTTTTTTTTGTATGAAACATTGTTGTGAAAAAAGTGTTTGTGTGAAAAATATGGTGTTCGTAAAAATATTTTGTTGTGTTGAATATATTTCTTAGTTTATTTGTTTAATTGTTAATATATTATTTGTTGTGTTACGTATGTGAAACAAAGGATCTGTAGGACTTGTGCCTTATTATCCCGAGTTTGAAGAAAATAAAAAAATAAAAATTTAGAAAGAACTCAAAAAACTAGAAGTGGAAATGGAAAACTTTCAAGATAATAAATTGGAAAATCATCATAAATTATTGAGGGATTGCATAAATCCTACGACAAATGAAATTCACTTAAGTATACAATACCCTGTCGTAGAAGCTGACTCATTTGAAATAAATTCTGAGATTATCCAACTGGTGCAGAACAATCAGTTTAGAGGAACTCCTTTGGAGGAACCGTATTTACACTTATCAAATTTTCTAGAACTCTGTGCTACATTTCATTATAACGGTATGTCAGACGATGCTGTTAGACTAAGGCTTTTTCCTTTCTCACTAAGGGATAAGGCTAAAATATAGTTATATTCATTAGCACCAGGCTCTATTAAAAATTGGGAGGAGTTAAGTCAGAAATTTCTAGCTAAGTATTTTCCACCTTCAAGGATTACTAAACTTAGAAACGATATTATCTCATTTTGTCAGTATGAAGGGGAATCAATATACGAAGCTTGGGAAAGATTTAAGGAACTCCTAAGAAAGTGTCCACACCATGCTTTGCCCGATTGGTTAATCATTCAAACTTTTTATAATGGGTTAGTAAGATCCCTTAGATCTATAATTGATGCTGCCGCTAGTGGATCATTAATTTCAAAATCATTTGATGAAGCGTATGCATTAATTAAAGAAATGACTACAAATGAATTTTAATGGCCCTATACAAGGGTAAATCATAAAAATGTAGCTAGTGTTCATGATACGGATATAATTACAATTCTTGCAACTCAGATTGCTGCAATATCAAGGAAGTTGGACCAATTTGGAATAAACCAACCTCAAATTACTCCTGTAAGTGAGGAAAGTTCATTAGGGCCTATAATTGATTCTAAATTATCATATGAGACTTTAAATACCATAAACAACCCATACTCTAACTTTTACAACCCAGGTTGGGAGAATCATCCTAAATTTAACTGGAATACTACTACTGACGATGGAAACCAACAATGGGAAAATAATCATGCAAATCATAATGGAAATTGGAATAATCGAGGGAACATAAACTATAGACCTTCATATCCACCGGACTCTAACGATGATCAACAATTTGAGGATAAGAGAATGTCTATGGAAAAAGTGGTATTACAAATGGGAAACCGATTGCAAAGTCAAAATGTTGCGATTAGAAACATAGAGAATCAACTGGGACAAATTGCTAATTCTCTTAGCAATAGACACCAAGGAACACTTCCTAGCAACAATGAGATGAACCCTAAAGAGAACACTAATGAACAAATAGAAGCTGTCCAATTAAAAAGTGGAAGAGATATAGAGGATGTGGTTAGAAAAGAGCAAGATATTGTGAGAGAAACAACGAAAATTAAAAGACCTGAAGAACATGTTTCTAAGGATCTAGAAAAATTAATATCTCCAACTAAAATCAGTTTGGAAAAACCACCACCTCCATTTCCTCAAAAACTTAGACAGCATGAGTTGGATAAAAAATTTTCAAAGTTCATGAAAGTACTTAAGAATTTAACAATAATTATTTTTTTCACTGAAGCTTTGGAACAGATGCCAAGTTATGCAAAGTTTATAAAGGATATATTAAATAAGAAAATGAAATTTGGGGATTACGAGACAGTTGCACTAAGTGAGGAGTGCGAGTGCCATACTTCAGAAAACTTTTCCTCGGAAACTTAAAGATCCTTGTAGCTTTATAATTCCTTGTGCAATTGAAGAAAAATTATGTGGAAAAGCTTTATGTGATTTAGAAGTGAGCATTAATGTGATGCCTCTATCTATATTTAGAATGTTAGGTTTAATCGATATTTCTCCCACTACTATAACCCTTACGTTAGCTGATCGATCTATCATTTATCCAAAAGGAGTTATAGAAGATGTGCTTGTTAAAGTGGATAAATTTATCTTTCCTTTGGACTTTATTGTATTAGATATGGAGGAATATAAAGAAATTCCAATTATTTTAGGGAGACCTTTCCTTGTTACTGGACAAGCTATGATAGATGAGCAAAAAGGAGAGTTGACTATGAATATTAGTGACCAAGAAGTTACTTTTGATGTATTAAAGACTATGAAATTTCAGTGAGAGAAAAGATGATGATTGTTTTTGGATGGATAAAATTGATTATCTAAGTAAATAACATTTCCAAGAAAGTTTTGAGAGTAAGTTAACAAATGAGATTGAAATAGACTTTCATAATGAGTCAAAAATGTTATGTAAAGAAGACTGTATGTATGTTCAGGAGAGGTGTGAAATGATGGACGCTACCAAAAATAGTAAACTTTTAGTTCTATCTCTTGAAAAATCTCATGAACTTAAGATGGATGTACCCCATACAATTTTAAAGCCTATCTATTTAGGGAATTCATCTACACAACCAGTCTTAATATCTTTAGATGCGACTCAATCACAAGAAAAACCCGAATTAAATGATGAACAAGATAAAATTATTGAACTAGGACTTGGAAGAGAATTTGAGGATATATTTCTAAAGAACTTTGAGTTGAGAAAAGAGGATAAGAATATTGAAAGACCACCGGAAGAAATTCATAAGGAATTAAAAAAACCTATTTTCTCAACTAAGATAGATCCTCCATCATTTAATAATTATAAAGGGGAAGAATTGGAAGATAACTTGAATCATAAGAGTGACATAGAAGAATTTGATCTTGAATCGAATTATTTAAAGAGAATTTGATCCAAAATTTGGAAGATATTGAAGTATCTTATAAAGATCCATTTCTTATCAATTTCAAGGATGATATTAATATACAATTTCAGAAAATCGATAGAAGAATATTGGATCTAGAAGGAAATATGAGGAAAAATGATATAAATCCAACTGAAATTGAAGAGCTAAATGAAAAATTAAAATTTGAGGATTTTATAGGAATCCCTGGATCTGGAAATGATTGGGCGATTGATCGAGGATTACTTAAATGGAATTTTAATCCAAGTGGAATCATATGTCGAGCCCGTGACATTAAACCAAGCGCTTTATGGGAGGCAACCCATAGTTATCAGTGTGTTTTGATTTAGTATGTTTTGAGAGTCGTGATTGTTAGTGATGTATGATGTTTGCTTTATAATGTATTGATAAGTTTGATTGATGATTGATAGATGTTTAGATTGTTAGTAGTTTGATCTTTGTGTGTCTTGAGGGAGGTGATTCCTTAACTTCTTATTATAGTTTCATCTTAGTTTGTTACTTCTTTTCTACAACTTTATTTTCATTAGGTAGGAGTCGCGAACCTATTTGATGAATACCATATGGATGATCTTACACTATCTTTATAACCGTTATAGGTGCTTAATTATAAGAATTAGATGATACTTGAGATTGGTGTCCGGAAACTAATTTATCAGGGATAATCTTATCTTTGATATTATAATCTATAATATCATTTGAAAGTACCTAATTTACTAGTGTAGTGATTCCGTTAGAAATTGAAGGTAACATAGTGAGATTGGATGAGTTAAAGGATGAAATATCCTCATTTATCATTTGTGTTTGTATTTATTATATGTGTGTTTATATTTGTGTTACAACTTTATTTAGGTCTTAAAGAACATTTTATATTCCCTTGCTGATACCTGCTATGCTAGTTAGACTTTGGTTTAGTTAATTTCATTCTGGCATGATTAGTTTAGATTTACTTTCTGCTGCATATTGTTTTGTCTTAATAAATACTTGTAAATGGTTTTGATAGACATTTGTGGTAGATAGAATTTCTAAATTATTTTCTTCATGCTTATATTTTCTGTACTAAATGCTATATATGTTAAAAATTAAGTTTGGGGGTAGGAAGAAAAATAAAATTTTGATATGAAAATACTTCCTTTTAGTGTAATTTTATTACAAATATATTTTAGGCTAGATTTACTTTCTCTGCAGTCATTTTATCCTGGTTATGCATGAATATGAATTTGATAGAATGTTGTAGTAGTAAGTATATTCAATCTTTACTTTTTCTTCCTGCTATATTTTATGAAATTAATTGCAAAATATTTTACAATTTAAGTTTGGGGGAAGAAAAATATTAACTCTTATTTGTTCTCAATTGTTATATTTTCAAAAAAAATTATTAACATAACTTCTGGCAATTGTACCTCGCTTGAGATAACTAAAACTTTTTATTTTAATTGAATATTATGGAAGGATTTGATGAAATTTTTTAGTAATAAAAGTTAATTTTATAAGGGTAAGATATTTGGTAGGAAAGAATTTGATTATAGTTAACTATTTAAAGTAAAGAAAACTGTATTTTTGAAATATTAAGATACTTAAAGTATTATGTGTTAAGAAGAGATTGTGACTTTATGATGAATAATAAAGCTCATACATAATTATAAAGTAAGGATATGATTTAAGTTTCAACTTTAGAAAGAGGAGAGTGAAGTTCAAAATCATTACAGGCTCTCCAGATACAGTAATCCTCATATAAAAAAATAAAGAAAAAAAAAGAGAGTGAAAAAAAGGGATTGAAAGTGATCCCGAAAGAAAAAAAAGAGAAAGAAAAATATTTATGAGGAGAAACTTGAGGAGATACCTAATAAAAAATTGGCTTCACTTGAGTCGCTCTAAAGGGAGAACTTGATTTCATTTCGAATTTATATTTAAAGTATTGGCCTACATTTTGAAAAAGTTTGCATGAACTCCTTTTTCACATAGTCTTTCAAGGCATTCTTAATGTAACAAATTATGGTTTATCTTGAAATAAATAGAAGACTAGAACCCTTAGACTTGATTGCTGAATATTCTTATACTTGTAGTGTTAACCTGAGTTACTGAATTTCTTTCTAAAAATCTAACCATTATATTCTTTTAAATGAAAAATTTTAGTGTCTTACAGGTAAAAATTACATTGCCTTGAGTTATATTTTTATGTAGTAAAAGTGTTACTTGAGGACAAGTAACGATTAAGTTTGGGGGTATTTGACACGCCTAAAATATATATGTTTTTTGCTATATCATTTTACTTATTTTTTGATGATATTACACTTTAAAGGAAGGTATTTTGTATGTTTTTTGGTTTTAGGTACAAGAAATGGCGATTGGAGCAAAAAGAAACAAAAATGGTGCAATTTGGAGCAAAAACGAGCAAGAAATGAAATTCTGCCCTGACACCTTTCGATAAGTCTTTCGATGCTTAATCTCTTTTATACTTTTTGCACATTTTTGAATGAGATTACACTTTAAAGAAATGTTTTTTTATGTTTATTTTGTAGGGCTATCTCTTACGAACGCAACGCAACTGAAACGGGGCGAAACGGAGCTAAAACGGGGTCAAACGGAGTAAAACGGTGGAGCTGCTCAGAGCCATCTCGCCGACGGCGAGATTTTCCTGAGACCACAGAAAAGTGGCCGAAAAGCTCGCCGACAGCGAGCTCGAACTCGCCGACAGTGGCCCGGACGACCACAAACCGACTTTTGGCGGTTTTGGGCCAATATTCGACGTATTTTGACGCTTTTTCGAAGGGGCGCGTAAGGAAACTCTTGGGAATTCGTTCAAACTCTTTAAAAATGGCGAATATAGGTTAGAAAAAGGAGAGATTAAGAGAAGATTAGAGAAAAAAAATTGGAGAAAAACTTAGAGGAATGTTTAGGATTCTTAGAATAAGAGTAGGAATGTAGATTTCTACCCTTTTGGAGAGATTGGAGAGGAGATTTTTGAGAGAATTTGTAAGGGATTGTACGAGCATTGTATGGATCGACGGAGACTTTGCGGGAGAGATCTTCCTCTTTCTTTCAAAGGGAAAAAGCTAAGTATTGTTCTTCATTATCTTATGATTTTGTAAACATTTATGTAGTGGATCTGCTTTGTTTAAATGAAATTTCTTTTGTGTTTTCTTCGTGCTTTGTGACGTATCTCTCTTACTCTTTCTTCTTCTTTGGAAATAGTAGCATGAGATAATTATGTCATTGTTTTCAATTTACTTTTCTTTTCTAATGAGTAGAATTCATGCTTAGGATTTTGTGATGCATGTTAGAAGTTAATTTAGATATAAATGTGATGGTTTTTACTTGCACTTCATTTACATTGCAATTAAGGCATGTTGTAATGTTAAAATTTGTTGTGAAAACATACGATCCGAGAGGGCTATGCTTTCTACAACTAAGTACGAACCACATTTAAATTCCATGAATGGTGAAGTTCATAGAAGTTGAATGCAAATAAATAGGGAAATAATATTAATCGGGCGCAAAATCGGAGATTTTAAAGTGACGAGCTAAAATCCTTAATTTGGTCCTATCGTTTGGGTGCTCGAAGTGTAGATGTTAGCCCTCGAGGCGAGGGAACGTGGGAGCTCCGAAGTGGCAACCGGTATCCTCCCGACCTAGCCGCGATTCGATAACCAAGCATAGAATTAGTCAATGTTCTTTATGCCTGGACCAAAGGGTAAATAATAGGATTGCTCCTATTTGACACATACAATATTAAATGCATCTCAATCCTATATATTATCTATTTCATTACATAAGAATAGTAGTTTTTAATATCTCAAAATTCTCCAAACCAATTCATCCAATAAGGGTTATCTTTAAAATTATTATTTGCACTTAGTTATAATTACTATTACATTTAACACTTGCATTTAGGAGTAGTTTTTAGATAAAACACAATTTTAATCGACATTCCAAACTAAGGACTATTAGTAGTAGATCTAGAATTTGACTAAAGACCTCTTACTTCACTTCCTCATGGGATCGATACTGAAGTTTTTAAAGAAAACTCTATATTACTTCGAAACGATACGTATACTTGCGTAGTACCTCAGTGTGTAAAATATTTTCTAATTTTTATATCATTTAAGACTTTGCACACTAGCCGCTATTTATAAATCAGGTCAAGTTTTTGGCCATCTTTAGGAAGTTAATTTACTGCGTAATTGCGGGTCGGGTCAGTCATTCTGTATGATTTTTGCTAAATATTTGAATCATGCTGACATGCTGTGTTCGATTCATATTGAACCTTTACCTTAAGATTGTTGTGTTCTATTCAGAATGGAAAAAGATTTACATATGCTTTTTTGTCCGGGCTTAAGTTGAGTTGGGGCATTTACATATATACCACCCAATTCCTATGTATTTACATATCTAACACTTAAACTTTGTTTCTTTACATTTATATCACCCAAATCTTTAATATAATATCACCATTTTCATCCATAAAGGTGGTATGTTTGTAAAAATTTAAGTTTATGTGTTAGATATGTAATTACATAAGAATTGAGTGGTGTGTATAAAAATCTTTATGAAGTGTACAAATATGAAGCATTCTCTATAATATCTTTGAATATCTCTTTATCTTTAATAAAGAGATTCATACAATGTGTGCTGCGGTTCAGCTATTGCCTTTAGATTATAATTTTTACCATTTTTATGGGCATGTGTCTTTGTGGAGTATCATTTGTTCTTAGATGTGTTACTCTATTTTTATGGGCATGCAACTTTTTGGTGTGCATGGGCTTAATTTGTTTAAGAGCAAAAGTGACAATTTGTCAATGAAGATATTTTGAATGAGTTGTTTCCTTTCAGCTGCTTGTTTAAAGTGATACCGAATATGTGTTTTTGATTTCATGAAGCGTACAAATATGTTCGAGATAAATCCTTCACAATTCGAATCATCCAAGCAATAAGTTGCTAGATGTTCCGAAGCTCATAATAGTAACGAAAATGTCATTCTTACTTTAGAAAGCACCGAGCCGAAATAGTGCATGTTGATGCTGTCCTTGATAACAAAAGTGAAGATGGTGCTATTAAAAAGAGTAGGAAGAGGAAGTCGACAGTTCGGGAGTATTTTACGGAGGCAACATTACCGATTAAGGGGTCCCAACTTCTTTTTTGCAATGCATATGTTGTCGATCTAAATTTCAAAAATCTAAAACAGGAACTACTTCTCAACTTCTACGTCATGTTAGGGAGTGTGGACAAATTAAAGCAAAAAACAAGGAAGCCAGCGATCTTCTTGAAAAAAGGCAAAAATTGTTAAATTTTATGCCAGTCGATGTTGATGTAGACGATGATATCCCCATATTTCATGATCTAAAAAGCTACGATCAACATAAAGTGAGAGAGATAATTGCTAAAATGATTATCGTGCACGAGTATCCATTTAATATTGTTGAACATACCTGGTTTAACATTCTTTTGAAATTATTGAATCCAAATTATGCGAAAGTTTCAAGGAATACAATCAAAACTGATTGTATGAAGATTTATGAGATTGAAAAAGACAAGCTGAAAAAACAATTTATGGATATTCACAGGTTTTCTTTAACATCTGATTGTTGGACTTCCAATCAAACTATTGGATATATGTGTCTAACAGCTCACTACATTGATCATTCTTGGAAGATGCAGAAACGAATCATTAATTTCGTTGAATTGGATCCACCACATACCGGTACGTTCATTTGTGATGTGATTTCTCATTGCTTGTTAGATTGGAAGATACATGATAAAGTATCTACTATCACTTTAGACAATTCTAGTAATAATGATGTTGCTGCTAGCTTGCTCTATTCAAATTTTATGGCAAGAGGAAAACTGTATTTTAAGGGGCATTTCTTTCATATTCGTTGTTGTGCGCATATTTTAAATCTTATGGTGCAAGTAGGCTTAAAAGAGATTCATGATATTATTTATAATGTTAGAGAGGCTATCAAGTATATCAAGAAGTCACCGGCAAGGTTACATAAGTTTGTTGATATAGCCAGACAATTAGGGATATCAACAACAAAGGGTTTGTGCATTGATGTTCCAACAAGATGGAACTCAACATTCTTAATGCTTCGAATCTGCTATTATTTTTCGTAATGTGTTCACTCACTTTGCGAGATCGAGATAATAGCTTTAGTTGGCTGCCTTCGGATTTAGAGTGGGATAAATATGAAAAAATCAGACAATTTCTTGTTGTTTTTAATGATGTGACGAAAATGATTTCGGTAGTTCCTACCCCACTTCAAATATTTTTCTCGCCCGCCATTATGCATATAAAGAAATTGTTGATTGATGAGTCAACGTCTACTGATGAGTTTAAAAGAAACATGGCTCTTGCAATGCGAGTTAAATTTGATAAATATTGGGGTGAGTGTGATCTCCTCATGTCTCTAGCAGTTGTTTTAGATCCTCGATTGAAAGTAAAGTTCATCCAATTTAGTTTTGCCAGTTTGTACACATCAGTTGAATCAGACTCAAAAATCCAACAACTTGAAAATGTTTTGTGGGATATTTACAATTCTTATGCAAGCAATATTGCTAGTTCCAGCTCTACGAATGACAATGTTTCAAAGTTGCCTAATGATTCTATTAATTCTGGACGTTTTAATTGCATGCTTGCATTTACTGATTTTGTTGTTGCAACTGGTTCTATTCAACCATCAAAATCTGATGTTCAAGTGTATCTCAAGGAGGGACTTTATTTGGCAAATGATGAAAATTTTGATATTCTTGAGTGGTGGAAGTTGAACACTCTCAAATATCCATGTTTGTCCAAAATGGCTAGAGATATATTATCAATTCCAATAACAACGGTTGCTTCAAAATCAGCATTTAGTACCGGTGGAAGAGTACTAAACGATTTTAGAAGTTCACTCTCGGCCAATACGGTGAATGCATTAATATGCTCTTCTAGTTGGATTAGATCTTCAACGAGTGGTTTTAAAACTCCTTTGGTAATTTCTATGAATAATTGGTTTTAGTGTGTGTGTACCTTACATGTTATATTCTTATTGCTGAACTTTAAATTATCTTTTGTGTCAGCAAGAGCTAATGGAGGAGGAACAACTTCAGGTGGCTTTACCAAATTAAATTGATAGAAGGTTCGAACATGTTGATTCGAACACTAAATGTTGGCACTTCTAATTAAATTTTGGAGATGTTTTGTTGGGGGGACTATATTATTATTTGTTGCTGAACTTAATTGTTGTATTATTGTTGAACTTAGTTTTCCTTTGATATTTGGTGTTTGCTGAATTTTATGATTGCTGTTGCTGAAAACTAAATAATATTATTCTTAATTTTAATTTTGGAGGGCAACACAAGTTTGCAACCATTTTAAGATAAGAGTATATAAATTTGCCTATGGTGATTATTCTTAATCTTAATTTTGGAAGGCAACACAAGTTTGCAACCATTTTAAGATAAGAGTATATAAATTTGATTGAAGTGAGTATTGTTAATCTTAAGTTTGCAACCGGATCTTTGAGTACTTTGCTTAGCATTCCGTATTCAAGCTTCGAGTGTGGCCTTCAAAATGTTCGACCTTGACAATAATGGGTATGTCTTTTTATTTCCAAACCTTAAATTCAATTGTAAATGTTCATTTTTATTTGCTGGCTAAATATGATTCTCAGTTTTCACAAGTTCAAGTCTTTTTTTTTGTGAGAACCTCCACATTCTGATTTCCGCAGCCTTAAACTAACACTACACATTTCTCTGTGAGATCAATTCTGGTGAAAAGTTTTGCAACTCATCGAACTATAACATAAATAAATACATATTTGTTAACAAATTTGTTTTCTATGGCTCAACAGATCGCATTCTCTGGAATAGTTTATCCATGTTTGATCTGTGCTTATGTTGGGCAAGCTACATACTTGTCCATATTCCCTGAAAATATAGCAGATGCATTCTACAAATCAGTTCCAGGTAAAGGAACAACTCATCTATTTGCTTTTATACCTCTCAAACAGCGATAAGAAGCAAGGCAAGTTTATGAACATAAGCACAACTGGCCCACTCATGGAGATATTACTCTGAGAGATCTAAAGGTTGTTTTTTCTTAATCTATGAAAAAAATTGTTTTATTTCTCTTAGTGCATTTCCGAGTCTTACTCACTATGCTGGATGGATTGGTTTCTAAAGGTTAGATACAGACCAAATACTCCTCTTGTTTTGCATGGAATCACACTCGACATTCATGGAGGAGAGAAGATAGGAGTCGTTGGCTGTACAGGGAGTGGAAAATCAACTTTGATTCAAGCTCTCTTCTGAATTGTGGAACCTTCAGAAGGGAAAATTATCATTGTTGGAGTTGATATTTACATTTTGGGCCTTCATGATCTCAGGTCCCGCTTTGGCAAAATTCCTCAGGAGCCCGTTTTATTCGAAGGAACAGTGAGGAGCAATGTTGACGCATTCTACAAATCAGTTTCAGGTAAAGGAACAACTCATCTATTTGCTTTTATACCTCTCAAACAGCGATAAGAAGCAAGGCAAGTTTATGAACTGCTTGTATGTGTTTTCATTTGCTGCAGAGTCTGTTTACTGGCCAATGTTTGTTGCTGCCATTATGGCAGCAATCATCGCAAGCAATGATCATTTGGGTGTTATAAATGTAAAACTTAAAGTTTAGGAGTTAGATATCAAATAAAGCGATAAGAATGTGTTTTTCACTTTTTAAAACTTAAAATGGTGGTATGTTTGATGTGATATGGAAGATTTGGGTGTTATAAATGTAAAACTTAAAGTTCAGGAGTTAGATATCAAATACATAAGAATTGGGTGGTATGTATGTAATTGCCCCCTTTTTTTTAAGAGGATACCTATTTGGTATTTGTGACTTAAATATTTGAAAATTACACACTTTTTTTATGGTCGTGGCAGTCTTCATACTGTTGGACTCCAAATTGTTATAGTGACTTCAATCACATTCGCAAAATAATAATTATGTCGCTACTTTGATCACAAAAGTGAACATTATCCTTTATTTTAATATGTTCATTGTTAGTTCTTTTTTGAAGCAAAAACTTTACCAGATTAATCAATTTTTAACAACTTGACTCAGCTGTGTGCTCCATTGGAGAGTATAATCCGGGAGGAATTGTCTACTAAGCAGACCTTCAACTTCGAATGGTTTTGGTCTTATCAACATCCGTCCGATGGTTGTGAAACTTTTTTTCTCTCGCAGTGGCATTTGAGGGGCTCCTTAAGGCTTCTTCATTTTTATTTAAAACTTCATGTATTTTTTATTTTTTAGATTTATGTAAAAATTAAATGTAATTTTTATTGCAATCTTTCATGTAATTTTTATTTATATTTTTTGTATTTTTGTTTAATTTGTGAATTCTAAAGTTTTATTTGAATAAAGTTGTTATTATTGTGTAAAATTTTGTATAAAAAAATAATATTTTTTTGTAAAATTTTGTTTAAAACTTATTGTCGAAATTTATTCTTGAAATTTGTCTCAAATTAAATTATAAATTAAAACTGTTTTTTTAGAAAATTTCTTAATTTATTTTATTTTAAAAAATTAAGTATTATAATAATTTTATATTCTAACGAGCCAATTTCGAGCCGAACACGAGCCGAACACGAACACGAATATGTTTTTCGAGCCGAACACGAACACACTCTTCACGAGCCGATTTCGAACACGAGCCGATTTCGAGCCGAGCCAATTTCGAGCGAGCCGAACACGAGCCTACCCTTGTCGGCATTATTTTTTAGGTTATGTGTTTTGTTTTGAAAAGGGGTCGCCTAACAGAAATTGTCGGCGAATTTTAGATTTTAAATTTGATTTAAATATATATATATATATATATATATATATATATATAATTTAGAAAGTAGCATTTGATTTTGAAAATAATTTTAAGTTTGAAAATTTTAAGATAAGAAATCAACCGATTTCACATCCCAAATAGTTTATACAAACGAGCACCGCACCACAAACCGTGTATCTATTCCGAAGAATAAACACACTTGCTTGATAATGGGGCTCTATTAGATAAACTAGAAGGTTTGTGACATCCGTTTGGTCCGCGAACCAATTTTATAAGCCGACAAATTCCTCTCGCTTAATATGAAAGCATTAAGCTGGGGTTTATATTACTCAGGTTCTTAAAATTCCTATAAAGGCGAAGCCCCTATAGTTAATTACATCTTAAGTGACGGGAATCACTTAAGAAAACTCTCGATAATAATCGGTAGTTCCGCTCTCAAGAATTTCGAAGTTTAAGTTTTGAAAGGGATTGAATTTTGGAATTTCGATAGGGAATGGATCGAATTTGGAACATTTTGTTTTGGGAATTCAAAGGAAGAAAGGTAGGAGAAATCACAGATTCGAAGCGAACTTCGGTAATTTCTCAACTATCCTATTGTTTGGCTTAGATTTAGGAAAGTCCTAATGTTTATTTAATGTTTCAATCTTGCCAATTTTAATTAATTTAGACTTATATTCATATGACATGATCATACAAATAGCCTCGAAGATATGAGGGTTTATGTCGTATCGAAGGGCTACCTCGGAGTCCTAAGACCGGTTAGGGCTTAATTTGTAATGTAAATACCTAACAAAAGGTTGAGGATTTATGTTGCACTAGGCAAACTACCTCGAAGTCCTATGGTTTGGTTATTTAATTCTAAGAAAGTTTTCTTGAAGTAGACTCGGGTTTTGCTGATGACGATGGCAGTGCCGCCTACCATGCTCCGAGCTCCTTGTTGTTGCAGAAGGTTTAGTTATAGAAGGTGAAAATCAAGAGATGAGAAAAAATATTCTGGTTTAGAGAAGTCTTAAAATCTAAGTGTTTTAGTTAAAACAAATCTTAAAGTTGATTATAACAACACCGGTTAAGATCCCACGGTTCCATCCTTCCGGCATCGTTATTTTTATCGGATTCACTTAGTCCAGATGACTTTGCTAAACTCAACTAAATGAGTTCCACACTTTCATTCAGACCATGGGAAATCCCGTTAGCAACAAGTAGGTTACATCATCCGAGGTATTCCCGATCATCCAACAAGACGTTTTAATTTAGTTGTAATTGTAGTTTTGTGTTCGTTTGTGATTAAATTTTGAGTTGTTTTATATTTTGAAATGTTGTGGCTGTGCATTTTATCTTGCAATGACTTTTAATTTAGTTTTGGTTTCAGTTTTAGGGACTATCCTAAAGGTGTGGGTTTTCATCCAATAGTTGTTTATCAAAGGTAAGTGCGATTGCGATTAAATAAATTGCAATAAAGTAAATTGCAACAAAATAAAAGCGTACCTGGAGGGTCTTCCCGTCATCCCAAGCTGCACTTAAACACAATTTTAGAATATTTAAGCATTTAAAACAAGTTCCTCAGTAAAGCTAAGGGAAGGGTTATGGTTTTCTACCAAGTTCCTAATCATGTAGCTAGTCATTTCCTATGACGTCTAGGTTCTTGTGTTTTGGTTTGAGGACGATTTTCTTCATCAAAGAACAATTAAGTTCAATTTTTCTTATAAATATCCTATCATATTGAGGAAGTGCTTAAGAAGAATCTTAAACATCTTTTCGATATCTGCTAGAATTGTTTTAAGTCCAAATGAATTTAATTATACAAATGAATTAATCGTCCGAGAATTCAAGTTTTGTTATCTTGCTCGAGTGAACTAGGACATTTGAATATCCTATAAGTGAAGTAACATTTCATTTAACGTTCTGTTTAGGAATTATGATAACCAAAGCTTTCGAGGGCAAATTGGTGTTCAAATGGTTTGTGATTTAATTTAATTTCAGTTATCGGGTTTAAATTTGGAATAGTGTTCAAGTTGCTTTATTTTGAATTTCTTTATGTCTTAGGTGATGTTATTATTTTTTAATTCAATTTAATTTAACTTTAATTTAATTTAATTTAGTTTAGTTTCAATTTTGATTCAATTTAACTTGATTTTAATTTTAACTTGATTCTATTATTTAATTTAATTTAATTCAATTTAGTTTGATTTGATATGAATTAATTTAATTTAATTTAACTTGATTTAATTTAATTTAATTTAATTTCCTTTAATTTAATTTAATTTGATTTAATTTAATTTAATTTAATTTAATTTAATTTGATATGTTTTAATTTAATTTTATTTAATTAATTTAGTTTAATTTGATTTAATTTAATATGTTTTAATTTAATTTAATTTAATTTAATTTAATTTAAGTTTTAATTTAATTTTAATTTTAATTTTAATTTAATTGAAACTTTAAAAGGGTTTAATTTAAATAATTTAACTTTAATTTAATTTAATGATTAAGTCTTTTAGCATTTTAAATCTTAAACATGGATTATCATTTTAATTAGGAATTAAATATTATGGAGATGATTAATTTAGGGATTCTTAAATTAAAGAGCAAATCTCTTCCTAATAATATCCCTATTTTAATAATTCCAATTTTATTATTCTTCCAAATTTAATCAATTATTTAATTAAGGTTTATTTTAATTATTTTCAAATTGTTTGGTAGGTTTCTACTCTTTAATTATTTAAATTTCAATCATCCAAATCAGATTAGAATCAAATATTTTACTCTTTAATTTTATTAAGCCTAAAGTTTTAATTAAAGATTAAAATTTTAATTACCATTTTGCCCTTCAAGCTTAATAATTTCATAACTCACTAAATTGAGCTTAAATGAACTTAAAATTTTTATGTGACTTCACTCATATGTCAATAAAGACATGAGAGGAGAAAATGTGATTTTTCTGTATTTAATTTAATTATGTAATTATTTTTGGTGGAAAATAGAGATTTCCAAGGAAAATTTAACAATATGACCAAGGGAAAGTTTCTGTACTTAAGAAAATTATGGGACATTCCTAATGACTAGAGGACCACTTGGAACAATTTTGGTGATTTTTGAATTATATTATTTTTATTATAATTATTTTAAGTTTTGGAGTATTAATTAATTTAAAAATAAAATAAAGGTTGAAAAATGAATTTTATATTTTTCAAAAATCCCTCTGATATCAGGGAAATCATAGAATCAATTTTTACAATTTTTTGATTTTTCTTTGATTTATTAGAATTATTTTAGTGGAAATGCTAAAAAAATACATTTTTTAATTTTAAAATTACCTTAGGGCTTTAAAATTTAATATCTCATCAAATAGACCTAAGAAAAATATGGGGTTTGTTCCTAAGTGATTAGAATTCAAAATGTGACATTTTAGTGAACTTTATTATTTTTGTGATTTTTATTATTTTTTTAATTATTAAAATATTAAAATAATACAAAAAATGAACTTTTTTAGAAAATTGAAATTTTAATTTTTTTTAATTCCCCTGATATCAGAGAGGCTCCAAAACTAATTTGGTGAATTTTTGAAAAGTATTTTGAAAGTTATGAATTTTTAAAGTTTAAATTGGCTAAATGGCTTAATCAAACCATTTAGTAGGGCTAACCAAGTCCAATTGACTTCAAATTTTTATGGTGGGTTCCTCTGATTCTAAAGGTCGAGTGGAGAATTGATTTCAAGTCAATTTGATGCATGATTAGCTCTAATTAATTAAGGACCTATTTTGGGTGTTTAGGCGATTAGGGTTATTCAAGTGAATTAATTCAAAACCTATTTTTCCTAGGGTCCTCCGGTCATAAGAAACATCACCAAATTTTTCTAGAATTTATTTCACAACATGCTAATTATTGGATTTAAAATACTCAAAACAAGCAACATGAATTTGAAAAATCAATAACTTCTCATAGGGATGGCCTCCGACTTTGGAAAATTCGGGAATGTTTCCAAATTCGGAGGCTTAAAGCCCTATGGTCTCATGCCATGGTGAATTTCCTATATGCATTGAGAATTAAAACAATGCAGAGGGTAAATAAATCATTAAAAATAAAATACTTGATGAAATTAAATGATTTCTTTTCCACATTATTCTCCTCTGTTCACTGAGCAAGAGGATATTTTTATTTTATTTTTCTGATTTTTCTACACAAAGTTATGCATTTTTGAAGTTTAGGGAATTAAATAGATCAAAAAATACCCTAATTTCCTACTTATCCACGCGGCGCCACGCCATCCTCGGCAGCTCCGAAACGCCGCGTGTCGCGCTGCCATTCGACGCCGCCATCCAACTCAGTGCTCCGGGGGCCCGCTGTATCGTTCCATCTCCTCATCCGGCGCGATCCTGGCCGTCCGTCCGCGCGTGTATGGAATGAACGGCATCCGTTCATCGTCCCCAGCGTCCTCGCCGAGAGCCGTCCACACTTAAAACCACTAAGAACTCACTCATTTCTCGACGGATTTTCGTGTTCTTGTGCTCTATGGATTCGTCTTGAAGAGACGAATACATCTATATGGTGATCATGCATTGAAATTAAGGCATTTGAAATAGAGAATCTCCGGAAGCTAGGGATAAAGAGTTAGCTCATACCTTTGCTCGGAGAAGTGTGGCTTCGATCGAGGGCTGTGTCACCTTCGATTGGGTCTCGGCCAAGCTCCGGATGAAGTCTCTCGGTGCGGTGAATTGCCTAGGTATGATTTCGACCAAGCCCGATCACAAAGCTTGGAGTGCAGAACAAATGGGTGGCACTGGAGAGGGGCTTTTGTTTGGTGGACTCCTTCCCTTGGTGCAGTAAAGGTGTAGGACCAATCAATTTGAGGATTGATCCACTGTAGAGAAGTGTCCTGGTTTTGGGTGGAATTTTGGCTGAGAAATTGGGCTCGTTGGTGGGGATTAGGGCAAATTGTCAGCTGGGGATCAAGCTGCTCTAAGTATGGAGAGTGTTCGGAACAATTTTGGCGGGGTTTCGGTAAGGCACAGTTCGGCACCTCTCTTGGCCGAGAGGGGGTGGTGTTTAAATAGGAGAGGGTGGAGGGCATCCCGGGGGAGTTAGGGCTTGGGATCGACTGCTCTTGGCAGAGAAGAACAGCTGCGATGGCCGCCGGGGATGGGGCGGCTCGGCGGGTGAGAATTCCAAGTTTGGGCTCACATGTGAGCTCTCGGCCTGGTGGTTTCCGGCGAGCTGTGGTGGTTGGCCGGCCGGGGTCGGGTCACCCTCGAGGTCGGGGAGGTCGAGGTGGGGCTTAGTGCGATCGATTGGCCATGGACATGTGTAAAGGAGTTGAATTGAAATGGAATGGGGGAAGGCTATTTTGGGTTCAAATGAGTCAACCCACCTTTTTGGGTTTGGTGCACCCTTCCATGGCTGATTTGGGCTGAGGGAGGATCAGGTGAATCAGCTAGAAAAGGGTAGAGAAGTCACCATCAATAAATATTTTGATTAATCATGGATTAAGGTGGAGGATTAAAAGGGTTAAAACCTTTTTAAGGGGCTTAAAAGAGGCTCCTCCTTTTGCCATTAATGGCTTGATCACATGTCAAACCCTCCATGGCTTAATGTGGCTTGTCCATGGCTTGCATGTGGCTTCATGACTTGTCTTTGGCTTGGGGAAAAGCTTGGTCAATTTCATGAAAATGGAATTTGGAAATTTTGGTAATTTAGGGATGATTTGATGGGATTTGGCATATGGCTTGATTTGGAACCATTAGATGATTGATTTGAACTTAGGGAATGGCTTTGATTAAATGGATGGCAAATGGAAATGTCATGTGGGCTTTGGGCCTTTGAAATTTAGTGAAGGTGGGCTTTTAAAGTGATTTAGGGAAGTGGGTTTTTTTGATTTTAGGATGAGAATTTTGCAAAGGATTGGATCCAATAAGTGTTGAATTTAGTTTAGGAATGTTTCATGAAAGATTGGGAATAAATTTGAAATGTTTGGGCTAGGTTTAGATTGGATTTGGACCTCTTTGGTGAATGGGCCAATGTAGGTCAAATTGGGCTAACTTGGGCCAATGTTGGGCTAGGGTTGAAATTGATGTAAAATAAATGTTGGGAAATGTTTATGGGAGTGTTTCAAAGAGTTTTTGGCTTTGGTTGGGTTTTGATTTTGGGGTTTGGGCTTATTTGGGTTAGGTTTGGGTTTAGGTCAAAATTGGGCCTTTTAGCTTAGGGTTGAATTTAAGTGGGGTTTGGGTCCAAATTTTGGGCAAATCATGTTAGTGTTTTGTTTTTGGGGATGCTAAGGAAGGTTTAGAAAATATTTGGGGTTAATTGGAGTTGAATTGGGTTAGTTTGAATTAGGTTTGGGTCATGGGTCCAAATTCGGCTTTAAGGCCAAAAGTGAAATTGGATTCAAATGTCAATCAAATTGGACTTGGATTTGGTCTATATTGGTGTTGGGAATGTTGAATTGAAGTTTAGAATTGAATTGGACCAGAATTTGGGTCAATTGGGTGGGTTTGGCTTGACATTGGGTTCACTTAGGGTTAAAATGGGTCAAATTGGGGGTTTTGATAAACGTGGGGTAAATTGACAAAATTAGCCCATGGTGTAGTTGAACAAAATGAAATTGGGAATATTTGGGATTTTTTGGAATTTTCTGGGAATTTTCTGAATTTTTGGATTTTTTGGGTCAAGAGGGGTATTTTGGGTATTTGGAGGGTATTGGGAGGTATTTTTGGAATTTTTGATATTTTTGGCTATGAATGATCAATTTGAGTAATTTGGAAATGTTTGGGATTGGTTTTGAGGAATTTTGGGTGATTTGAAAATTTTGGGTAATTTCAAGGGCTTTGGGTAGGTTAGGCGGGTGTAGGGTCCCGGGGGTCAAAAATTGAAAATTTGGAAAATTGAAGATTGGGTAGATGTAAGTGGAATAGAATCATTTTGGTTGAGCCATGAAGCCATATCAAGCCCACATGAGCCATGAAGGGACTCATTTGAGGCATCCACTATGTTGTTCCTAACCCTCTTAGCGAGGGCTTAGGGGTTAAGGACCATCCATGTGAATCACTTTTATGAGTCGGGAGGTCGAGTTAGGTATGGGTGTGTTTTAGGAGGTGTGTGAAAGTATAGTGTATGAGTGTAGTGTGTGTGTAAGTCGGCCCTCACCGGACCGGGCCACCTGGGGTAGTCCTAAGGCCGAAGAGTCCTATAGGAACCCATCCTTTAAACTTCCACATTTGGTTTCGACCCTCCAGGTGATTAGGGGTCTACGGTCGAGTTTGTGGAGTTTGCGGGGAGTTAAGAAGTGGTTTGAATTTCTAAGTGGTGGGTTCCAATTCTAATCCTCTAAGATAGTCAAAGGAAAAGCCTAAGGCTAGATCCTAAGTACTAAAAAGAAGAAGAGACGACCTCATCAAAAATGAGGTCAACAACCCTGAGCTCGCTCAAGCTAGGCTCGTTTACAGCCCTATACGGGCATATAAACAGAGTGAAACAGAGTAAGCAAGACAGAGGTTAATCAAGGCTCTTATACCAAATGAAAAAGATACCATATTCAATCTAAACATGTTCACAATCATAAACAAACAAATTTGAGTCGATAAATGGAAACGAGATGGGATCATACATACCTTCAGTCATAACTTACACGAGCAGAGTGACCCGACTTTTGTACTTTCAAATACAAGAATTTGTTACCACTCATTAGAAAATTTAATTTCTGGCGAAGGCGTGAAACACTTGACCTGGAATAACTTGTTATATAGATGTGTACCAAATAAAACTTTTTAAATATATGTTTATATAGCAAAATATAATTTTAAAAAGAAAATATTTTATATACTTTTTGTGTACTACGCAAGTATACATATCATTTCAAGTAATATAGGGCTTTGAAACAAAGACCCCAGTATCGATCTCACGGAGAAGAATTATAGTAATAAATTTCTAAATATTATATTTCAAAAATCTTTTTGTATTTTAATCTAACTATAAATTACTATTAATTTACTAGATGCAAATAAAGAAAACAATAATAAGACAATGATTTAATGAAAACTATATAAAATAAACAACTTTCTTCCCTTCAATTAATCTAAGATTTTTAAGATAATTTAATATTCATTGGAGAATTTGATTTATGATATTGTGCCAATAGAAGCATTCATATTCTTTACCCTTTGATCCAGGCGCAAAGAACATTGGCTAATTTACAGATCAGGGCCGGATGTATTGTTAGTAGAATGGGTTAATCTAGACTCACACTACTAGATGTCCAAAGGTGGCTATGGTCGACCCTACTAGTGACCCTTTCCTAATCTATAAATCAAATTATAAGAATTTAGTCCGTCACTCTAAAAACTATCAATTTTATGCCCTTTAAATCTTATCTTCCTATTTATTTGCACTTCACCTTGAATAGCCCGCACATGGCCTTCGACTACCCAAGGATTCATGTGACATTTACAAGTTAAGAGTTCTTCTCCTTCTAGGTCTCAAAACTCTTCAACATGTTTTAACAATTTAAATGGTCAATTTAAAAAGTAAAGTAAGATCAGGTATTAATGTCATCACAAGGGTTTGAAAACATTTTGAATTTCAATTCTCCATCGAATATTTTATTATCTTATTTATCTCTTCATAATTGAAGGAAGAAAGTAAACTAACTACTCAGAACACATTGAATATAAATAACAAAACATAATAAATAAACTTTGAATCAAATATAAAATACTTATCTCAAATATTCCTTCTATAAATCTTTTGATTCCTACTGACTCCATAGTGTAATGAACTCCAGATGCTACAACTTGAAAATAAACTCACTAAACTAAACAAAAGTGGCCCTAAATTTCTCTCTCTATTTCTCTCTCTAAGGATGAGAGATCCTAAAGTGGATAAGAGAAAGGGGTTACAATGGTGGGGCACGTTTTTCGAAGAAATGGACCCCTATTTATAGGCTTCGAGGGTTGCCTTGAGGCACCTCTTCAAAATATGTCCACATTCGATGAATCTTCTAGAAGGTACATGCTAGCGCCTGGCGCCGGAATCGGCGCCTAGGCGTCGGACATCGCGTCCAGGTTCTTCGCACCTCTTCACTTTGGCTCGCACCTCTTCGCGATTAAAACCGTTTTGGAGCGTCCGAATGCAATGTATCACATGTCATATTATCGAGGAACAGCTGCGGTCTTCTAGAATATCCAATAACCGCTCACTCCGTCAAAATAACCGTTCAAACGTTGTCAAAAACTTGACATTTTCTGTATCGAGTCTGGCGCCTAGGCGCCAGGCTATATTTTTTTTACTTTTTGTATTTTACTCCATTTTTGCTCCTTTTTGCTCCTTTTTTCTTTTTGGACCTTTTTACATCATCTACATCCAAAAACACAAAAAATACCTTTCATTAAAGCATAATATCCTTAGAAATTGATAAGAATTAAGACATAAAAAATAGGTATTTTTTATGTATCAAAATCCCCCAAACTTAAATGTTACTTGTTCTCAAGTAACTCTTTCTACTATATAAAATGTATAACCTTTGGAATAAAAGATAAATATTTAAGATTCCTTATAATTTTTGATTTTATAAAGTTTTTAGTAAATTATTAACCCAATTTCACTAACTAGGTTTAATTTTAAGAATTTAAAGAATATTTAACTACCAAATCATAATATCTCAAACTTTTCATTCATTTTGAAAATAGTAGAAGTCTATTATATTAAGATCTCATAGATTATTTACAAGAAAAAGATCTTCTTGAAAAATTTTTTCTAAATAAATATTCATGTATAAAAATTAAGTAAAATATGTAACTAGTTTTCTTCCTATAAGATAATTCAAGTGAAGCCAATTTTTTATTAGACATTTCCTGAAGCTTCTCCTCTCTTCTCTTTTTTTTTTCTTTTTCTTATCTTCTTCTTTTCTTTATATATATATATATAGAGAGAGAGAGAGAGAGGATTACTATATCTGGATAGCCTGTTAATGGTTTTGAACTTCACTATCCTTAACTTATATTTTCAAAACTTATACATTTTCACTTAATTATTATAACATGAATAAGAATTCAAAAGATTTTCAATCTTTTCTTTTTCAAGTGATAATTTTTTATTACTTAATATTTCTAAAATTCTATTATTTCTATCATGAATAGAAAAATTTTTTTAATCTTATTCTTCTTTAAGTTAAATAATTCTATTCTTAAAATCAATCAAAGTTATTAAAATTTTGGTTAATTTCACTAAATTTTTTATAATTTCAAAAATAAAAGTGATCTCAAATAAAGTCTTCATTCCTTAAGTTATGTTAAAAAAAATTTTATTTTTATGAAAATATTAGCTCTTTAAGGACAAATAAAATTTAAATTTGAATGTATTTTCCCTTCCCCCAAACTTAAGTTTTTGTATACTATGATAATTTGAAAGTATGAGAGAAAGAAAATCATATGAATTTTTATAAGTATGTAAAAACAATCTTAAAAAGAAAAATTAACTTCTACTCATGCTTTTATGAATAATTAAGATAAAATTGAAGCATGTATAAAAAGTAAGCAGAGCTAATTTTTATGATTATACTAAATTTGAAACAAAATTAAAGTAGAGCAAAATTACTAATTACTAAACAGTAGACTAAAATAAACATATCATAAATTAACTCTAACTTCAGTCTCAACACAATATACTAAGAATATTTTAACAATAGAATCTTAACACTAATCAACCACATAGATATTTAAACAAATCAACATACATTAAACACAAAACTAAACAAACAATCCAAATAAAACAAACTAACAGTGTAGCTCATCATAAAGATCTATAACTACTAGTCACTAGCTGCAGCTTCATCATCATCATCGTTACCAAAGGAAAATTCTACGTCCTTAGGATCAAAAAATGGTCTGAAACTAGGAAATGTAGGGAAACTAACATCATGTTCACCCTTCAGAAATCTGACTAGGGCTTCATCATACTCAGCATCATAACTACTCTTCCTCTGGGTATTATCGGATAAATGATCGAGTTTCCTATCAATAGTATCAATCCTGCGGTGAGTTTGAAATAACTCCTGCTGCTTCGCTCTAAAGCGATCATGCATTGATTCCCGAAACTCGATGGTGGCTCGGCGAAGTAGAGGGTCGAGAAGTAGAAGGTGCTACCAGAGTATGTGCGAAGTAGAAGGAGCGGTCGATATCTTCCCTCGAAAACGATCATAGATACTAACACTCTCCTGCCCAATTGGCTTGGTAGACTTTAACTTCTCCTCAGAAATATCAGCAGTGACTCCATTACTAACACATAATGAATAAATCAAAGATGAGAATCCCAATCCAACAGAAGTGCTGGATCTTGCAGTAGAATCCACAGAATCATAAATAATATAGTCGACATCAATAGGCTTCATTTCCTGAATGCAGTAGTTTAAGATCGCTCGATCTCTAGTTACTTCACTCAGGTGGTTGGAAGGTAACAATCTTGCAGAAATAAAATAGTGTCATGCTTTAGAAATACTATTTAATTTGGAGGATTTGAAGTTTACCCCTTTTCCGTTCCTGATCTTCCAAGATCCAGTACCATCAGTCAAATAAGCAATGATCATATCCAAATCTCCCTCAGATGGTGATAATCCAAAATAATGGCATTCAATAGTTGGTGGCAGGCCATAGAATATATTGATTCTTTCAGGACTAAATCCTACTCCGATACCTCTGACAAAGACTTCTTAATCTTCGGCATCTAGAAAATTTGCATAAAACTCTCGAACAATAGGGATAACAACAACAGCAGTGAAATAACAGAATCGTTGCCAATTGTGTGCAATGATAGTGTTTTTAATCATTTCTCCTGGATGATAGAAACTTCGTTCTGAAATGAACTTCCTGGATGTCGCAAATTAGTGGAAGCGAAAATGCGCAACCGCAGTAGAAAATTTGCTGCTATCAAAGTTATCTTGTGCCTTCCCGCGTTTAGATTTTGGAGCCATCTAAACGTGAAAGAAAATAAGAACAAATTTAGGAATCAAAGATTTAAACTCTTTTTAAGTTTATAAAACTTAAAATAAGTTTAAAAATCCAAAGAAATCATTAAAAATCGAAATTTTTTTTTCAAAATTTCGGTTCTTAGCAAAACTAGGGAAATTTATGGTGAAAATCGAAAATAAATAGTTTAAAGTGTAGATCTGACCTTGAGACGAAGAAATCGTGTAGTTTCACTCTCAAATCCTTGATGTTTTGACCTCAAAATGGATCTAAAAGGTGTATTTTCACGAAAATGGGGAAGAAGATGAAGCTTAGGCGTCAAAAAAGGCTTTTGGGGGTTATTTAAGTAAATTTTCGGGTACAGGCCGAACTGGCGCTTAGGCGCCGAACTCTAGCGCCTAGGCGCCAGACTCGTCTTTCACAAAAAATTATTTTAAATTTAATTTTCCACCAAAATTCATAAATTCAACTTCCAATTACTCATATCAGAGTAGGGCTTCAGTTTTTATCTTCCACAACATTTTTAAAAAATTTATAAAAATTAAATATTTAAATCCACCAATCAAACATAAGGTTTAAATCAAACTCACTAAATTCCATTTATAATCTTCAATATTGACTCAATACATTCTAGATAAGTATTACACTTGATTCAAGTTTCTAATACACACTCAAACACAACAATTTCTAAGCAAAAACAACACATATTGAACATGAAAGCAAATACACAAACTAACACAATCAATTCTCTAAATCGATACAATGACTCAACAAACCATATAATAACTATCTCATTACCAGAATATCCTAATCTTCACAAGGGAAATTGTGTATTCCACTTGGAAAGAACTCTAACGCTCTCGGGAAATCCGCAGCCGTCTTTTCGTCAATCCACTTGTTCTTCGCATACATTTCAACTTGAGCATCTTGATAAGCCGCAAAATGATCAAATTGAAGTTTCATTTGCCATTCTAGATGTTCAACTTGATGAAACATCTCATGAAGGCGATCTCCAATGCTTTTAAACTCAACTTCAAACTTATCCAAACGACAAGAAATTTTCTCTAAACTTACAGCGATGAAACCATTGAAATAGGGTTGAGGATCCTTTGAGACCTTGTCCCTAGCTTCTTCTCCATGATTTCTTCCTTCCATATTCTTCGAAAATTTCTCGAATCTCTCGAGAATGAAGTGCGAGGACGTCATTTTGATTGCTTGATGGTTAGGGAAGAAGATAGGTTAATTTAAAGGTGAAAATCGTGTGAAAAACTGAAAATTTTTGGTTTTTGCACGACCCAGTAACCGTGGCGCTTTGGCGCCGAATCTGGCACCTAGGCACCGGACCTATTGATACATAGTTCGATTCTAGCGCTTAGTCGCCGAATCCTGGCGCCTAGGTTCCGGAACTATGTTCAACTCCATTTCGCCTAATCTTCAAATTTCAAAATTTCATTCTCCAAGATAGGTAAATTATACTGGTAAGAGTAATTTAGACTCAATAACTAACATTGTAAATAATAATAATGAAGGTTAACTTGATCTCTTTTTTACTCATATTCAGAATAGAGTGATCCAATTTCTAAATCTTACACACTTCAAAATAATTTTCAGCCTAAGTCAACAAAGACTTATGAGCATCAAATTTCTCTAAAGTAATATAAAACTAATCAAGATCGAGGCATAACCTTACATTAAAACACAAAAACACTCATAACAAAAGATAATTATGGGTTGCCTCCCACAAAGAGCTTGGTTTAACGTCGTCAGCCCGACTTAAGTAAATCTTTAATCAGGTTGACTCAATTCATAAGTCTCTTTATAAATCTTTTTAATATCTCCCAAATAAGGCTTCAATCTTACTCCATTTACTTTAAAAAATTTTCCTGTTTTGAGATCTTTAATATCCACAACTCCATAATGGTATACTTTCTCAACTATATAGGGTCCAATCCATTTAGATCTTAATTTTCCAGGAAAAAGTTTTAAACTAGAGTTAAACAGTAATACTTCTTGTCTAGGTTCAAAAATTTTTTCTGAAATTTTCTTATCATGCAACATCTTCATTTTCTCTTTATAAATCCTCGCATTTTCATATGATTCGTTTCTTATTTCTTCCATCTCATTTAATTGCAATAATCGCTTTTCTCCTGCTTTATTCAAATTAAAATTAAATTCATTTATCGCCCAATAAGCTTTATGTTCAAGTTCTATAGGTAATTGACAATGTTTACCATAAATTAACCGGTAAGGTGACATTCCGATTGGTGTCTTATAAGTCGTTCTATAAGCCCATAATGCGAATCAAGTCTATCGACCCAATCAATTCTTTTAGGATTAACAGTCTTCTCTAAAATTCTTTTAATTTCTCTCGTTTGATACTTCAGCCATTCCACTTGTTTGTGGGTGATAAGCGATTGCAATTCTATGTTTGATTCCAAATTTTTGTAGTAATGATTGAATTCTTATATTTCGAAATGACTTCCACCATCAGTGATAATTACCTTAGGCATTCCAAATCTTGAAAATATCATTTTCTTTAAAAATTTAGAAACACTTTTGGAATCACAGATTGGTAAAGCAACAACTTCAATCCACTTTGAAACATAATCAACTGCTAATAAAATATAAATTTTTCCAGATGATGGAACAAATGGTCCCATAAAGTCTAAACCTCATATATAAAAAATTTCAACTTCCAATATATAGTTTAAAGGCATTTCATTCTTCCTAAATATATTTCCCATCCTTTGACATCGATCACATGTTTTCACATAATGTCTCACATCTTTAAATAAGATAGGCCAATAAAATCCAGAATTTAAAATTTTAAATGCGGTTTTATCATGCCAAAGTGTCCTCCAAAATCGGAATCATGACATTTTTGAAAAATAGCAAAAGTTTCCTCATAAGGTACACATCTTTGAATCATAGAATCTTTACCAATTTTAAATAAATGAGGTTCTTCCCAAATATAAGATTTAGCATCATATTTAAATTTCTTAATAAATTTGTTATCCAAGTCATAAGGCAAAATATTGCTAACTAAATAATTAACAATATCAGCATACTAAGGTGGTTTGCATCCTTGAATAACATATAAAGATTCATCAGGGAATTTCTCATTTATATTTTCTTCCGAAATAATATCATTTTTAATTCTAGACAAATGATCAGCAATTTGGTTTTTAGTTCCTTTTCTATCTACTATTTGAAAATCAAATTCTTGTAGAAGTAAAACCCATCTTATAAGTCTAGATTTAGAATCCTTCTTAGATAATAGATATTTAATAGCAGAATGATCAGTATGAACTATGAATTTAGTACCAAGAAGATAAGGTCTAAATTTATCGAAGGCATATCTTATAGCTAGGAGCTCTTTCTCAGTGGTAGTGTAATTTCTTTGTGTTTCGGTGAGAGTTTTACTAGCATAATATACAACTTTGAAAATTTTCTCATATTTTTGTCCTAATACAGCTCTAATTGCAAAATCACTTGCATTACACATTAATTCAAAAGATTTATTCCAATTAGGTGCAACAATGATAGGTACAGTTATTAATTTTTCTTTTAGAATATTAAAAGCATTAATACATTCTTTATTAAATTCAAATTTTGCATCTTTTTCCAATAAATGACAAAGAGGTTTAGCAATTTTAGAAAAATCCTTTATGTATCTTCTCTAAAATCCAGCATGACCTAGAAAACTTCTCACATCAGTAACACTAGTAGGTTGTTGCAATTCAGCAATAATTTTCACTTTTACTTGATCTACTTCCATCCCTTTTTGTGATACTTTGTGACCAAGTACAATGCCTTCTGTGACCATGAATTGACATTTTTCCCAGTTAAGAACTAAATTTGTTTCTTCACATCTTTTTAGAACTTTGACTATGTTTTCCAAACAAGATTCAAAAGAAGTTCCAAAAACTGAAAAATCGTCCATGAATATTTCAATTCCTTTGTCAATCAAATCACAAAATATTGAACTCATACATCTTTGAAAAGTTGCAGGTGCATTACATAAACCAAAAGGCATTCTTCTAAAAGCAAATGCTCCATAAGGACTTCTAAATGTTGTCTTTTCTTGGTCCTCAGGAGCAATAAGTAATTGATGATAACCAGAATATACATCCAGAAAACAGAAATTTGGGTGTCCAGCTAATTTATCGAGCATTTGATCCAAGAAAGGTAAAGGAAAATGATCCTTTCTAGTGGCTTTATTTAATTTCCTATAGTCAATATAAATTCACCATCCAGTAACTTATCTTGTAGGAATTAGTTCATTTTTATCATTAATAATGACAGTTACACCTCCTTTCTTCGGAACACAATGAATAGGACTTGCCCATTGACTATCCGAAATAGGATAAATAATACCAGCATTTAACCACTTAATAATTTCTTTTTTAACAACCTCTTTCATGATAAGATTTAATCTTCTTTACGATTCTATAGTAGGTTTAAAATTTTCTTCCATTAAGATTCTATGCATGCAAATGGAGGGGCTTATTCCTCTTATATCAGCAATAGTCCAACCAAAATCTTTCTTATAATTCTTTAACACACCTAGTGGTTTTTCTTCTTGATCTCTACTCAGTTCAAAAGAAATAATAACAGGTAAAGTTAACGAATTTCCCAGAAATGCATATTTTAAATGTGAAGGTAACATTTTTAATTCCAGTTCAGGTGTTTTTTAATTGATGATAAAAGTATATCAGTTTGAGTTATGTCTAAAGTTTCCTAATTATCTTTAATAAAATGAGTCTCTTCTTCTTCTACTACTACTTCATTTTTATCAGTTAAAAATTCAAAATTTTCTTCAGAAATGACTTTACATTTTTCTTGATAATGTTTTTCAATTAAATAATCAATTATATCCATTCGATAACATTTCTCTTCATCTGGGTACTTCATTGATTTAAGAACATTGAATTTAATTTCTTGATCATTAACTCTCATGGTTAGTTCTCCCTTTTGCACATTAATCATAGCTCGTCCGGTAGCTAGAAAATGTCTCCCTAAAATAATTGGTATCTCTTTATCTTCTTCCATATCAAGTACTATGAAATCTACAGGGAAGATAAATTTATCCACTTTAACAAGGACATCCTCTATAACTCCTTTAGGATAAGTGATAGATCCATCAGCTAACTGAAGGGTTACAGTGGTGGGAGTAATATCTCATAAATCCAATCTTCGAAAGATAGAAAATGGCATGAGATTAATACTTGCTCATAATTCACATAAAGCTTTTCCACAAAATTTTTCCTCAATAGCACAAGGTATAGTGAAACTTCTAGGATCCTTAAGCTTTTCAGGTAATTTGTTTTGAATTATTGCACTGCATTCTTCACTTAATGCAACAGTTTCAAAAGCTTCAAATTTTCATTTTTTTCTTAAAATATCCTTCATAAATTTTGCATAAGTTGGCATTTGTTCCAAAGTTTCAGCAAAAGGTAAGTTAATAGTAAGTTTCTTAAAAATTTCAAAGAACTTAGAAAATTGATGATCTAATTTCTTCTGTTTAAGTCTTTGAGGAAAAGGTGGTGGTGGTTTTTCAACTTCCACATTAAGAGGTATAACAGTTTGATCTTGACTAGGAGAGAGAGTTTCTTTAGGTTTTTCAATCTCTTCAACTTCAAGCTCTTTTTCAATTTCATTCTGCATTCTTTCTTTTAATTCTTTTCCACTTCTAAGTTGCTATGACTTTAACTTGTTCATGTTCTTTTCCAATTTCCTTTGGATTAATTTCAACATTACTAGGAAGTGTTCCTACAGGTCTGTTATTAATTAAAGTAGCAATTTGCCCCCATTTGATTTTCAATATTACGAATAGCAGTATTTTGATTTTGTAATTGATTATTCATTTTTAAAATTAATTCTTCTATTGACAACTTTTTATGTTGATTACTAAATCCAGGAGGTTTATAATTTGGATTAACTTGATTATTCCAATTTCCAGTGGGATGAGATTGATTATTACCCCATTGTTGTTGTGAATTATTCCAGTTAAAATTAGGATGATTTTTCCACCGAGGATTATAATAATTTGAATAAGGATTATTTTTACTTGCGATAGACTTGTAAAGTTTCAATAGTTTGAGAATCTTCGATATTAGCAGAGTTATTATGTGTAATATTAATTGCAAAATTATCTAATTTCTTAGACATTGCTGCTTTACTTGTGAAGCTAAGATAGAAAATGCTTCATTATCGTGAATACTTGCCATCTTTTTAGGATTAATCCTTTCGGAAGGCCATTGAAAATTGTTATTAGTCATTTCTTCAATTAAAGTGTAAGCTTCTTCAAATGATTTAGACATTAAAGAACCTCCAGCAACAGCATCGATAATTGATTTTAAAGATCCAATTAATCCATTATAAAATGTTTGAATAATTAACCAATCAGGTAAAGCATGATGAGGACATTTTCTTAATAGTTCTTTAAATCTTTCCCAAGTTTCATATATTGTCTCCCCATCAAATTGACTAAACGAAATAATATCATTTCTTAATTTAGCAGTTTTAGAAGGACGAAAAGATTTAGCAAGGAATTTTTGTGTCATTTAAGCCCATGTTTTAATAGAACTAGTCGCTAATGAGTTTAACCACATCTTTGCTTTATCTCTTAAAGAAAAAGGAAAGAGTCTAAGTCTAATAGCATCATCAGAAATATTGTTATATTTAAAGGTAGTACAAAGTTCTAAAAAACTAACAAGGTGTAAATTTGGATCCTCATTTGATGTTCCACCAAATTGATTGTTTTGCACCATTTGAATAATAGATGGTTTAAGTTCAAAAGAATTAACATCTACAGTGGGTATTTGAATACTACTATGAAGTTCATCTACTGTAGGGTTAGCATAATCCCTTAATGGTTTATAAACATTTTGATCATTAAGTTCAATTGGATTTTGTAAAGTAGCCATTTCTTGAAATTTTTTAATTCGTTTTCCCTTTTTAATTTTCTAATTGTTCTTTCTAATTCAGAATCTAAAGGTATTAATCCTTCAGAACCAAATCTTCGCATAAAACAAGGAATAAAGTTTATATATATATTAATTTTTTTATTATTTTTGGAAATATAATATTTTTTAAATAAAATTTATAACTATTTTATTTCTTCCCCGGCAACTGCGCCAAAAACTTGACCCAACTTTTGTACTTCCAAATACAAGAATTTGTTACCACTGCTAGAAAATTTAATTTCTGGCGAAGGCGTGAAACACTTGACATGGAATAACTTGCTATATAGATGTGTACCAAATAAAACTTTTTAAATATATGTTTATATAGCAAAATATAATTTTAAAAAGAAAATATTTTATATACTTTTTGGGTACTAAGCAAGTATACGTATCGTTTCAAGTAATATAGGGCTTTGAAACAAAGACCCCAGTATCGATCCCATAGGGAAGAATTATAGTATTAAATTTCTAAATATTATATTTCAAAAATCTTTTTCTATTTTAATCTAACTATAAATTACTATTAATTTACTAGATGCAAATAAAGAAAACAATAATAAGACAATGATTTAATGAAAACTATATAAAATAAACAACTTTCTTCCCTTCGATTAATCTAAGATTTTTAAGATAATTTAATATTCGTTGGAGAATTTGATTTATGGTATTGTGCGAATAGAAGCATTTATATTCTTTACCCTTTGATCCGGGCGCAAAGAACATTGGTAATTTACGGATCGTGTCCGGATGTATTGTTAATAGAATGGGTTAATCTAGACTCACACTACTTAGATGTCCAAGGGTGGTATGGTCGCCACTACTAGTGACCATTTCCTAATCTATAAATCAAATTATAAGAATTTAGTCTATCACTCAAAAAACTTATCAATTCTACGCCCTTTAAATCTTATCTTCCTATTTATTTGCACTTCACCTTGAATAGCCCGCTGTCGGCATATTTTTAGGTTGTGTGTTTTATTTTGAAAAGGGGGTCGCCTAACAGAAGTTGTCGGTGAATTTTTAATTTAATTTAAATAAATAATTTTGAAAAGTAGTATTTGATTTTGAAAATAATTTTAAATTTGAAGGTTTTAAGATATGAGATTAAACCGATCTCACATCCCAAATAGTTTATATAAACGAGCACCACACCACTAAACCGTGTATCTATCCCTAAGGATAGACACACCGTCGACGGTGGGGCTCGATTAAATAAACTAGAAGATTTGTGACATCCGTTTGGTCTGCAAACCAATTTTATAAGCCGACAAATTCCCCTGCTTAATATGAAAGCATTAAACAAGGTTTATATTACCTGGGTTCTTTAAAATTCCCTATAAGGGCAAGCCCCTATAGTTAATTACATCTTAAGTGATGGGAATCACCTAAGAAAACTCTCGATAATAATCAATAATTCGCTCTCGAGGATTTCAAAGTTTAAGTTTTCAAGGGATTGAATTTTGGAATTTCAATAGGGAATGGATCAAATTTGGAACATTTTGTTTTGGGAATCCAAAGGAAGAAAAGCAGGAGAAATCACAGATTCGAAGCGAACTTCGGTAATTTCCCGACTATCCTATTATTTGGCTTAAGTTTAGGGAAGTCCTAATATTTATTTAAATGTTTTGATCTTGCCAATTTTAATTAATTAGGGCTTATATTTGTATGATAAAATCAAACAAATAGCCTCGAAGATGTGAGGGTTTATGTCGTATCCAACGACTACCTCAGAATCCTAAAACCGGTTAGGGCTTAATTTGCAATGCAAATGCCTAACGAAGAGGTTGAGGATTTATGTTGCACTAGGCAAACTACCTCGAAATCCTATGGCTTTGTTGTTTAATTCTAAGAAAGTTTCTTTGAAGTAGACTCGGGTTTCTGTGATGACGATGGCCGTCGTTGCCCACCATGCTCCGAGCTCCTTGTTGTTGCAGAGGTTTAGTTTTAGAAGTCATAAATCAGGAGATGAGAGAAGTGTTTTGGTTTAGAGAAAATCTTAATTTCCAAGTGTTTTTTACGTTTTGATTAAAACAAATCATAAAGTTGATTATAACGACACCGTCGGCATCATTATTTTTATCGGATTCACTTAGTCCAGATGAATTTGCTAAACTCAACTGAATGAGTTCCACACTTTCATTTAGAACGTGGGAAATCCCGTTAGCAACACGTAGGTTACATCATCCGAGGTATTCCCGATCATCCAACGGGACGTTTTAATTTAATTGTAATTGTAGTTTTGTGTTCGTTTGTGATTAAATTTTGAGTTGTTTTATATTTTGAAATGTTGTGGCGGTGAATTTTATCTTGCAATGACTTTTAACTTAGTTTTGGTTTCGGTTTTAGGGACTATCCTAAAGGTGTGGGTTTTCATGCAACGAGTTGTTTATCATGCGAGAAAAGTAAGTGCGATGCGATTAATGAAATTGCAATAATGTAAATTGCAAGAAAGTAAATTGCAATAAAATAAAAGCGTACACTGGAGGGTCTTCCCGTCATCCTAAGCTGCACTTAAAACACAATTAGAATATTTAAGCAAGTTCTAGGTAAAGCTAAGGGAAGGATTATGGTTTTCACCAAATTCCTAATCCTATAGCTAGTCATCTCCTATGACGTCCAGGTTCCTTGTGTTTTGGTTTGAAGACGATTCTCTTCATCAAAGAACAATTAAATTCAATTGTTCTTATAAACATCCTATCATATTGAGAAAGTGTTTAAGAAGAATCTTAAACATCTTTTCAATATTGCTTAGAATTGTTTTAAGTCCAAATGGATTCAATTACACAAATGAATTAATCGTCCAAGAATCTCAAGTTTTGTTATCTTGCTCGAGTGAACTAGGACATTTGAATATCCTATAGGTGAAGTAAAATTTCATTTAATATTACGTTTAGGAGTTATGATAACTAAAGCTTTTGAAGGTAAATTGGTGTTGAAATGGTTTGTGATTTAGTTTAATTTCCATTAATGGGTTTAAATTTGGAATAATGTTCAAGTTATTTTAGATTTATTTTGAATTCTTTATGTCTTTGGTGATGTTATATTTAATTCGACTTAATTTAATTTAATTTAATTTAATTGAGTTTTAATTTAATTTAATTCAATTTCATTCAATTTAGTTTGATTTGATGTTACATTAAATTAATTTAATTTGATTTAATTTCAATTTAATTTGATTTAATTTAATTTAGTTTAATTTAATTTTAATTCATTTAATTTAATTTTTAATTTGGTTTAACTTAATTTAATTTGGTTTTATTTATTTAATTTAATTTAATTTAATTAATTTAATTTAATTTAATTTGTTTATTTAATTTAATTTAATTTAATTTAATTTAATTCAACTTTTAATTTCAATTTAATTTAATTTAATTTAATTCAATTTAATTTAATTTAATTTAATTTTTAATTTAATTTTATTTTTAATTTTAATTGAAATTTTTAAAAGAGTTTAATAATTTACTTTTAGTTTAAAGATTAAGTCTTTTAATGTTTTGAATTTGAGTTATCATTTTAATTAAGAATTGAATATTAATGAGATAATTAATTTAGGGATTTTTTAAATTAAACAATAAATCTCTTCCTAATAATATCCCTATTTTAATAATTCTAATTTTATTATTCCTCCAAATTTAATCAATTATTTAATTAAGATTTAATTATTTTAAAATTGTTTAATGGGTTTCTACCCTTTAATTATTTAAATTTCAATCATCCAAATCAAATTAGGATCAAATATTTTACTTATTAATTTTTTATTAAACCTAAAGTTTTAATTAAGGATTAAAATTTTAATTACCATTTTACCCTTTAAGCTTAATAATTTCATAACTCACTAAATTGAACTCAAATGAACTTGAAATTTTTATGTGACTTCACTTATATGTCAATAAAGACATGAGAGGAGAAAATGTGATTTTTCTGTATTTAATTTATTTATATAATTATTTTTGGTGGAAAATAGAGATTTCCAAGGAAAATTTAATAACATGACCAAGGGAAAGTTTCTGTCCTTAATAAAATTAGGGGACATTCCTAATGACCAGAGGACCACTTGAACCAATTTTGGTGATTTTTTGAATTATATTATTTTTATTATAATTATTTTAAGTTTTGGAGTGTTAATTAATTTAAAAATAAAATAAATGTTCAAAAATGAATTTTATATTTTTCAAAAATCTCTCTGATATCAAGGAAATCAGATAATTAAATTTTACAATTTTCTAATTTTTCTATGATTTATTATAATTGTTTTAGTGAAAATGCTAGAAAATACATTTTTTTAATTTTAAAATTACCCTAGGGCTTTAAAATTTAATATCTCATAGAATATACCTAAGAAAAATATGGGGTTTGTTCCTAAATGATTAAAATTTAAAATGTGACATTTTGGTGAATTTTATTATTTTTGTGATTTTTATTATTTTTTAATTATTAAAATATTAAAATAATATTAAAAAATCAACTTTTTTAGAAAATTAAAATTTTAATTTTCTTAAGTTCCCCTGATATCAGAGAGGCTCCAAAACCAATTTGGTGAATTTTTGAAAGATATTTTGAAAGTTATGAATTTTTAAAGTTTAAATTGACTAAATGGCTTAATCAACCCATTTAGTAGGGCTAACCAAGTGCAATTGGCCTCAAATTTTTATGGTGGGTTCCTCTGATTCTAAAAGTCAGTGTAGAATTGATTTCAAGTCAATTTGATGTATGGTTAGCTTTAATTAATTAGAGATCCATTTTAGGTGTTTAAGCCAATTAGGGTTGTTTTAAATGAACTAACTCAAAAGCTATTTTTCCTAGGGTCCTCTGGTCATAAGGAACATCACCAAATTTTCCTAGAATTTATTTCACAACATGCTATTCATTGGAATTAAAATACTCAAAACAGTAACATGAATTTGAAAAATCAATAACTCTTCATAGGGATGGCCTCTGACTTTGAAAAATTCGAGGAATGTTCCCAAATTCAGAGGCTTCAAAAGCCCTATGGTCTCATGCCATGTTGAATTGTATACATGCATGGAGAATTAAAAATATGCAGAGGGTAAATAAATTATTAAAAATAAAATACTTGATGAAATTAAACGATTTCTTTCCCACATTATTCTCCTCCGTTCACTCGAGCGAGAGGGTATTTTTATTTTATTTTTCTGATTTTTCTACACAAAGTTATGAATTTTTGAAGTTTAGGGAATTAAATAAATCGAAAAATCCCTAATTTTCTATTTATCCACGCGGCGCCGCGTCAACCTCGGCAGCTCCGAACGCACACGCGTCGCGCTCCCATTCGACGCCGCCATCTGAGTCAGCAGCCCGGGCCCCGCGGTTCTCCTACCGTCTCCTTATCCGACGCGATCCTGGCCGTCCGTCCGTGCGTGTATTGAATGGACGGCATCCGTTCATCGTCCCCAAGTGTCCTCACCCGAGAGCCGTCCACACTAAATCCCTAATATCTCACTCGATACTCGATGGATTTTCATGTTCTTATGCTCTTATGGATTCGTCTTGAAGAGACGAACACATCTATACGGTGATCATGCATTGAAATTAAAGCATTTGAAATGGAGAATCTCCGGAAGCTCGGGATGAAGAATTAGCTCATACCTTTGCTCGGAGAAGTGTGGCTTCGATCCGAGGGTTGTTGCACCTTCGATTGGATCCCGGCAAGCTCCGGATGAAGTCTCCGGTCGCGGTGAATTGTCTAGGTGGGATTTCGACCAAGCCCGATCACAAAGCTTGGAGGCCGGAGCAAGCTGGGTGGCTCTGGAGATGGGGCTTTTGCTGGTGGACACCTTCTCTTGGTCCGGTGAAGGTGTAGAACCAATCAATTTGGGGATTGGCTCACTCGTGGAGAAGTGTCCCGTTTTTGGGCCTAGATTTCAACTACGAAATCGAGCTCGCAGAGAAGAAATGGCAGGGGGATCTCAGTGGGGATCAAGTGCTCTGTGTATGGGGAGGAGTCTGGAACAATTTTGGCAGAGTTTCCTTAAGGTTTTTTTCAGCACCTCTCATGGCCGAGAGGGGTGGTGTTTAAATAGGAGAGGGTGGAGGGCCTCCCGGGAGAGTTAGGGCTTGGGATCAGGCCTGCTCTTGGCAAGAGAAGAACAGCTCCAATGGCCACTAGGGATGGGGCGGCTCAGCGAGTGAGAATTCCAAGTTGGGCTCACATGTGAGCTCTCGGCCATGGTGTTTTCCGGCGGCACGGTGGCCGGCCGGCCGAGCATTGGTCACCATCTTGTTCGGGTGGGTCGTGACTGGGGTTTGGTGCATTCAATCGAGGTTTGACATGTGTAAAGGGTTTTATTTAGATGGAATGGGGGAGGAGCTAATTTTGAGTCTAAATGGGTCAACCCACCCATTTGGGCTTGGTGCACCCCTCAAGGTGGCTTTGGATGTTGTGGGGGATCAAAGGGATCAGCTGGTTTGGCATGGAGAAGTCTCCATCCAAATATATTTGGATTAAATTTAAGTTTAGGTGAAACATGATTAAGGCTAATGAGCTTTAGGGATTAAGGAAAGCCCTCCCTCTTCTTACCCAATATGGCATGGTGGAGTGTCCAAAGCTCTCATGGCTCACATGTGGCTCATGCATGGCTTCATGGCTCACCTTTGGCTTGGCAAAAAGTTTGGTCAATTTCATGAAAATGGATTTTAAGAATTTTGGATTTTTTGGTGAAAATTTGGATGAAGCTTCATTTAGAATTATTTGATCATTGGTTTATGACTTAGGGAGGATTTTAATTGAATGGATGATGTAGAGAAATATCATGTGGGCTTTAGGGTGGATTTTGGGCTTTTAAAATGGTTTAGGAAAGTGGGCTTTTGAATTTTAAAATGGATTTTGGGATGAAATTTTGTAAAGAGGTTGGGCCAAATAATTTTTGGGTTTAGCTCATGGATGTATCATGAGTGACTTGAAGCAAATTGGGAGTGATTTGGGTTTGAATTGGGTTGAATTTGGGTTCTTTTGGTGAATGGGCCAATATAGGTCCAAGTGGGCCAAGTTGGGCCAATGTTGGGCTAGGGTTGAAATTGATGTAAAATAAATGTTGAGAAATGTTTATGGGAGTGTTTCAAAGAGGTTTTGACTTTGGTTGGGCTTTGATTTTGGGGTTTGGGCTCATTTGGGTTAGGTTTGGGTTTAGGTCAAAATTGGGCCTTTTAGCTTTGGGTTGAATTTGAGTGGGGTTTGGGTTTAAATTTTGGGCAAATCATGTTAGTGTTTTGCTTGTGGGGATGCTAAAGAAGATTTAGAAAAGATTTGGGGTTAATTGGAGTTGAATTGGGTGAGTTTGGGTTAGGTTTGGGTCATGGGTCCAAATTGGGCTTTAAGGCCAAAAGTGAAATTGGATCCAAATATCAATCAAATTGAACTTGGATTTGGTCTAGATTGGTGTTGGGAATGTTGAATTAATGTTTAGAATTGAATTGGACCAGAATTTGGGTCAATTGGGTAGGTTTGGTTTGACATTGGGTTCACTTAGGGTTAAAATGGGCCAAATTGGGGGTTTTGACAAAAGTAGGGTAAATTGACAAAATTGGCCCTTGGTGTAGTTGGACAAAATGAAATTGGGAATATTTGGGATTTTCTGGAATTTTCTGGGAATTTTCTGAATTTTTGGATTTTTGGGTCGAGAGGGGTATTTTGGGTATTTGGAGGGTATTGGGAGGTATTTTTGGAATTTTTGGTATTTTTGGGTATGGATGATCAATTTAAGTGATGTGGAAATGTTTGGGATTGATTTTGAGGAATTTTGGGTGATTTGGAAATTTTTGAGAAATTTGGGTAGTTTCAAGGGTTTTGGGTAGGCTAAGCGGGTGTAGGGTCCCGGGGATCAAAAATTAAAAATTTAGGAAATTGAAGATTGGGTAAACTTGAGTGGAATGAAATCATTTTGGTTGAGCCATGAAGCCACATCAAGCCCACATGAGCCATGAAGGGACTCATTTGAGGCATTCACTATGTTGTTCCTAACCCTCTTGCGAGGGCTTAGGGGTTAAGGACCATCCATGTGAATCACCTACATGAGTCAGGAGGTCAAGTTAGGTATGGGTGTGGTTTTAGGAGGTGTGTGAAAGTGTAGTGTATGAGTGTAGTGTGTGTGTAAATCAGCCCCTTCACCAGACCAGGCCACCCAGGGCAGTCCTAAGGCCAAAGAGTCCTATAGGAACTCATCCTTTAAACTTCCACATTTGATTTCAACCCTCTAGGTGATTAGGGGTCTACAATCAAGTTTGTGGAGTTTGCGGGAGTTAAGAAATGGTTTGAAATTCTAGAGGGTGGGTCCCAATTCTAGTCCTCTAAGATAGTCAAAGGAAAAGCCTAAGGCTAGATCCTAAGTACTAAAGAGAAGAAGAGAAGACCTCATCAAAAATGAGGTCAACACCCGCACATGGCCTTCGACTACCCAAGGATTCATGTGACATTTACAAGTTAAAAGTTTTTCTCCTTCTAGGTCTCAAAACTCTTCAACAGGTTTTAACAATTTAAATGGTCAATTTAAAAAGTAAAGTAAGATCAGGTATTAATGTCATTACAAGGTTTTGAAAATACTTTGAATTTCAATTCTCAATCGAATATTTTATTATCTTATTTATCTCTTCATAATTGAAGGAAGAAAGTAAACTAACTACTCAAAACACATTGAATATAAACAGCAAAACATAATAAATAAACTTTGAATCAAATATAAAATACTTATCTCAAATATTCCTTCTACAAATCTTCTGATTCCTACTGACTCCACAGTGTAATGAACTCCAGATGCTACAACTTGAAAATAAACTCACTAAACTAAACAAAAGTGGCCCTAAATTTCTATCTCTATTTCTCTCTCTAAGGATGAGAGATCCTAAAGTGGATAAGAGAAAGGGGTTACAATGGGGGACACGTTTTTCTGAAGAAATGGACCCCTACTTATAGGCTTCAAGGGTTGCCTTGAAGCAACTCTTCAAAACATGTCCACATCCAATGAATCTTCTAGAAGGTCTGTCTGGCGCCTAGGCGCCGGAATCTGGCGCCTAGACGCCGGACACCGTGTCCAGTTCTTCACACCTCCTCACTTTTGCTCGCACCTCTTCGCGATTAAAACCTTTTTGGAGCGTCCAAATGCAATGTATCACATGTCCTATTATCAAGGAACAACTGCCAGTCTTCTAGAATGTCCAATAACCGCTCACTCCGTCAAAATAACCGTTCAAACGTTGTCAAAAACTTGACAGTTTATGTATCGAGTCTGGCGCTTAGGTGCCAACTTCTGGCGCCTAGGCGCCAGGCCATATTTTTTTTACTTTTTGTATTTTGCTCTATTTTTGCTCCTTTTTGCTCTTTTTTGCTCCTTTTTCCTTTTTGGACCTTTTTACATCATCTACATCCAAAAACACAAAAAAATACCTTTCATTAAAGCATAATATCCTTAGAAATTGATAAGAATTACGACATAAAAAATAGGTATTTTTTATGGATCACAGAGTCGACACTCACAACAGACACAGTAAATTTTATGTTGTATATCTTCTAAGATTTTCTCACTCACAATCCGATGATGCGAAAAACATAAAAATTATGAGGAGCACGCTTAGGGACCAAAACAGCAAGCATCATGTCTAATTATAGTGCTCTGCCCATCACATAAATCAACGGACATGAGCAGGGCATATATGAGTTTTTTCTCGTATTATGAACGTTATGGAACGTTACTGAATTCTAGTGTAGAAAATAAACACAATATGGACCACATTTTGAAATATATTTCCCTTGAAAACATAATTAATTTGGGAATTGATAATATCATTAATTTGGGAATTGAAAACAGCTTTGATTTGGGATTTGAAACTGAAACAGAGCATTAATTTGGGAATTGAAATGAAAAAATCCCAACAGGCACCACAACAGAGAAGGCTACGAGTATTTGTCGGGCACTGAAGACATGACTTCAGGTTCGAATTTTTATTAATTGTTAATAACCAGGCCCTTCTACTTCAATTCTTTCTTTTTGGGCCTAAGCAAATTTTGGAATTTTTGCTCATGCGATTAAAATATTTTATCACTGTCCAAAGATATTTCTGAGCCAATTAATGACCAACCAAAAGACATAAAATCACTTGACTCTTTTCAAAGCATAATATCAGAGGATTCTTCGTAAGGTAGCCTTTCAAGTTTTATTAATCGGGGGAGGATTAAGACACCAATTTTTGATTATATGCTTGCCTCAAGCTTCTTCTCAGGGAGCATTTTTACTTCCTTTTTTTTGAGCTTTTCTCTTTTTTTCTTTTTTTTTTGCTCCTTTTGTTTTCTGAGAATTACTATATCTAGTAAGACATATTTCTATTAAAGATTTTGAATGTCGAAACTCCCCTAATTAATAAATCTGAAATGTTTATTAACATGAATCCTGGGATATTATAACTCATCCAAAATCTGGACCCCGTCACATGGCAGAAAATTAAAAGACCCTTGATATCACAGATCAATTACTCATATTTCAACCACACTTGCTTCATTTCAAAATCTACTTAGGACCCAATCAGAATTTCTTAAAGTGAAGGACCCAATTATTATGGCATAAATTTCATTCTTTCTGAAGTTAATGTCTTATCAAAATATCCAACTTTGATCTTTCCAAATATCGAACAATTATGAACAAAAAAAACTTTTTCCATTCATTTTCATTCATAGCGGTGGGAGGGATGTGACAGATCAACATCAATCCTGCAAATTTCCCTTTACAATGGTAGATGTAGTACAATGGTAGTTAAGAAGTGTCTTCTTTGTTGCCAATTACGTAGGAGTCAGCTAGAACAAATAGATCGACCAAAATCATATTGATAGAACCTATTTCAGGTTCTTTTCAAATATTCTTCTGGGATTGTTACGTTCTCATTCTTGAAATTCTCTTCGAGCCAGTCTTTGAAATTGCAACACTCTTCTACGGTGTGTCCAACGAACCTGTGGTACGGACAGTATCTTGGATGTCCTTTCTTGTTGATTTCATCCAGTCTTTTTGACTCAGGTAACTGGAATTCAAGGTTCTTGATTAGATTACGGAACATCTTTTTGTAACGTCGTCTTTAAAGGAGTACACCTTGTTTGTTCGAGCAACCATTGTTGGAACTTGTCTTTCATTCGTCTGGTAAAGTCTTTGTTGAAAAGTTTGCTGAGTGTTCTGCCTGGGACGTTGGAGGGTCCGCTGATGTTGTTCTACCTGTACTTGAAAATGTTGCTTTCCCCTGTTAACCACAACAACTGTCTCAGATTCCTTCTCGAATATCTTCGTTGGCTCTAGCTCATTGGCTTTTCCAAGAAAACCAAGTTGTTTAGCTTCTTCTTAAAGTATTCCAGCTTTGTTAAGTAACTTCTCGAATGTCTTGATCATGAATCCCTTGAGCAAGAGACCAACTGGACCGTGAATTCTCTTTAGAAGAATTTCAACTGTGTGCTGCTCTTGCAACTGTGGCTTGCATCTCATGTTGAGATTTCTCCAACGCAGGATGTATTCCACCAAGGTTTCATCTAGTTTCTGTTTCTCTACCACAAGATCACTGACGGTGATGTGGTGCTGAGCTCCAGCAAACCGTTTGACAAAAAGATTTTCCATTTCTTTAAATCTCCTTAGCGAACCAATTGTCAACTCTGCATACCAATCAAAGGCAGCTCCAGTGAGGCTATTCACAAATTTGCCAAACAAAAGTGCTTCGCTACCCCCCGGGTTGCAGCAGCTTGCTTAGAAGTGTGCAACATGCTGTCGGGGATTTCCAGTTCCATCAAAAGTTTTGAACAACAGTGATACGAAACCTCTGGGGTACTAAAAGGTATCAAACTCTTCTAGGTAAGGCCTACCCTTTGAAATTGATTCCTCCAATTTTGATTGGACCAGGGCTTCTTCACCTGTTGTTCCACCATTTGTTTAATGCCACTCTCCAGCATCGAACCCTGAACTAGATCCTTCTTTGGTTGTTTATCGGAGGTGGACTCTTTTCTTTCATCCGTAATGTGAACAATTTTTGGTTGGTTTGACTCCAAAGCTCCTATTGGTAACGACTGCAACTGCCCTTGAATTGTACCCATGATGATCATTATTTCCTCCAGTTTTTTCTTCATTTGACCTATCTGCTCATCCCACTGTTGAATGGTCATTTGAAACTCATCCAAGGTGTTCTCCTTAGTGGGTAAAGGAGCATCACACAAGGATGGTGTGGCTTCCGTCTCGATGACGTTGATTTATGCAAAACCACCATCCATGTAATCTGGTAGGTTGTAATCTCCATTTTCGACATCTTCTTTCTGATCTTCAAATAGTTATGCAATGTCAACTCGGTGTTTCTCTATGGCAGACTCAATCGAATTTCCTTTGAGAATTTTTAGGTCAAACGGGGACTTTTGAGGAACATCACTTATCCCCTCGAGCACTAGCGTAATTGTATAGAAGCCAAGCAAAACATCTGAAATCATATTCACAGAAACTTTTTCAAGTTCTTTTAAATATTCCTTCAGGATTGCTATGTTCCCTCGACCGAGGTTATACTCGAGCCAGTTCTTGAAGGTGAAGCCGTCCTCTATCTTGTGTCCGAGCATCCTATGGTAGGGGCAGCAGTTCGGATGATCTTTCTTATCCACTTCCTCCTGCCTCCTGGGCTCTGCCAACTGAAAATCAGGCATCTTAATCAAACTGTGGAACATCTTGGTCAATGCTTCATCCTTAAAGTGATATTCCTTACTCAGAAGCTCCTTTTAGGCTGCGTGTTGGTCCGTGTGGTTTCTGCCGAGATGGTTGCTGATTCGGCTGGTGGCACTGCGGCAGGCGAGGCTGTCGTGGCTGGTTGACTTTTAGACCTTTTCGGTTGTGCTTTTTTTCTTGTGCTTTCATTATTTGCACGGTGACTACATAGGTGGCATGCACTGGGTGGATATGTTTGCAGAGCTTTATAACTATATAAGTATTTAACAGAGTAAAAAATAGCAAAAGTGCCTCTTTTTATCAACGCAAGCATACGTATCGTTTAAGTATAAAGGGCTCTAATGGAGTCCTAGATATCGATCCCACAGAAAATTTTAGAGATTAAGAACTAATTTCAGCAGATGCAATTACTATCTAGTATACGGAAATAAAGAACGCTTATACTAAACTCTATTACTTAATGGAGGATTGCAATTTAGAAAAAGTATCATTCTCCTTGTTAAGAAAATTAAGTGAATGGATAGTTAATTTAGTTAGAATTACATTGTGCCAAATAGGAGCATTCCTATTCTTTACCCTTTGGTCCAGGCATAAAGAACATTGACTAATCCTATGCTTGGTTATTGAATCTGTGGCTAGGCTGGGAGGATACTGGCTGCAACTTCGGAGCTCCCACATTCCCCTCGACCGAGGGCTAACATCTACACTTCAGCTCCTAAATGATAGGACCGAATTTGAAGATTTTAGTCTGTCACACTAAAATATCCAATTCTACGCCCGATAAATAATATTTCCCTATTTATTTGCACCCTCCTTTCAAGGCTTTTGATTTCTCTAAATTTTGGATGTAATCTTTACTATAGTTGATAAATCAACATATTTTAACAGTTCAATTGGCCAAATTGAAAGTAAATTAAGATTTAAGTAAAAGATTATCACAATTTTTATAAATATTTAAGGCACAACTAATTCAATTTTTCATTTCACAAAATCTCAACAACAAGGAGAAAGACAGAGAAAACTACTCAGAATGCATAGGAAGAATAACAAAAAACTTGGATTTCATTTAAAGCTATAAAACAATAAACAAAAACTTATCTTGAATCTTCTCCCCAAGTATACTCCTTAAAGTTCTTCTGACTCTTCCTTCTTGTACAACACACTCAATTAAACTTATTAATGAACTCTCTATAACACACTCACACACTACAGACTCTCCAGACTAAGATTAAGACACACACACCAAAAGAACACACACTTTTTCGGCCTAAATTTGTCTCTATTTAAAGAGGGAGAAATATTTCTAAAGGTTGCTTAAGCACCTCTTCAAAAAGCGTCTAAATTCATTGAACATTTGCTTGAACCGACCTTCTCGCCAACAGCGGGCTCGATGGCGCCGTTGGCGGTCTTCTAGAATATTGGCCAACTGCTAAGGCTTGTTGTCAGTGGGCTCGATCTTGCCATCGGAGGGCTCCCTTATAATCTATTCAAAAACTTTCAGGAAAATCACGCCGTCGGCGGCCTATTCCTCACCGCTGACGGCGGGATAGTTCAATTTTCATCTCTTTTAGTCATTTTTGTTCGAGATTCGCTTCTTTTTTATCTTTTTGCTCCCATTACCTATAATTCTTCATACCTGCAATAAAACATAGAAAATACTTTTCTTTAAAGTGCAATTTCATATAAAATTGGTATGAATTTCTCAATACATTTTCTTGTGATCAAAATCCCCCAAACTTAACTATTAATTGTCCTCAAGTAATCTTGATACTACATAAAAGTAATGATTATTTGTAGTAAAATTTTAATTCAAAAACACTATGAATTTAATTTAAATAAGTATTATAGTAAATTTTATTAGAAAAAAATTTAGATAATTAAATTAATTCTATAGATATAAGGCTATTTGGTTATCAAGTTTAAGAGGAATAGTCTTCTATTCATTTCAAGAATGACTATATTTGCAATATTAGATTACTTAGGATATTCAGATGATAAGAAATTCATGAAAGCACTATTTAGTAAAATACTAATTTATATATATAAGTTTAGAAATATAACTAAGTTTTACCTTTAGGTTGATTCAAATGAAGCGATTTTTTTATAAGGCATCTCCTCAAGCTTCTCCTCACTTACTTTTTCTTTTCTTTTCATTTTGGATTGATTTTCAATCCTTTTTTCTTTTTCTTTTTTTTTTCAAGTGAGGATTACTGTATCTAGATAGCCTGTTAATAATTTTGAACTTCATTTTTCTCTTCCTAAATTTGAAACTTGAAATATTTCTTTATCTTATATGTATTTCAAAGTTTTCACTTCATTGAGTTTCAATCTTTTCTTTCTCCTCTAAATACCTCAGAATTTAATATTTTAAAATATAGTTTACCTTACTTTAAATAGTTAACTATATTCTTATCTTTTATTCAAAATATCTTAATCTACAAAATTTGTTTAATCACTAAAAGTATTTCTTTTAACTTTTTATAATAATTAAATAAATTAATTCTAGTTTACTGAATTAAATTTATTACAGAAAATCATTTATATAAAATTTTTTGAAAATATAAATTGAGAACAATTTAATAATTAAATTTGTGTTTTTCCCTCCCCCAAACTTAAATTTTTCTATCTATTTATATAGGGTGAAAAAAAAACAAACTGTAAATTTAAATCATACCTTCGTGCTTTAGGTATTTCTCCTCTTGAAGTTCTGCAGGTTCTTTTTATCACTTAATTATCATGTACTGTTAATAATTTTCTACACATATATAATATTAAAGAAATTGCTGGGTAATGAAGTTTTGAAATAAGTACAAAATACTAACATAATTTATACTTATTATAATACTAAGCACAATTTAACACAACATCCACATACATTTCACTAATCCAGTTTCAGAGTTACAATCACAATTTGAAATATTAAAATTTAAAACTACATAAATTTAACTCATACAACAAAGTTTAAATGTCTTACACAACATAATAATCAAAATACATAAACTAAACAACTAAACAAACACACAACATAAATATCTAATCATAGAATCTAATCATCAACATTACAATCCCAAACTATATCCTCATCTCCTTGTTCAGCGGGTGGAGTAGGCTGGTAGTGAGTATAACGGGGGCACTCAGGAAGTATAACATCAAGCTCTCCTCTCCGATAACGATTCTCAGCATCATAGTAGGCTATCTCAAATTCAGAATGCCTCTGGAGATAATCACTGTCATAATCATGCCTCCGCTCTAATCCTCCAATTCTCTGATCAATATGCTCCAATTTTTCTTCGATCTTTTTAAAACTTTTCCGCTGTAGAGTCATTTCATTCATCAAATCATAAAGGGTAGGAGAACTATAGGTAGGAGGGTCATAACTGGTAGAGGGAATATCCCTACTAGTTGAAGGTGCATAGCTCCTAGTCCCAGATCTCCATCCTTCGTGGGATTCATAAGTCTTTATATTAGCCTGGGTAATGGGTTTCATAGGTTCAACCCATTCCTCATCATCTCTCGCCTCTACTCCAGACAATTGGCAGAGAGCGTAAATTAGACTAGGATGTCCTAGTCCTCCTCCACTTTCACTTTTTGCAATGGCTAATATATTTTTATAAATAATACTCCCCACATTTATACTTCTGTGGTTCTGAATACAAAAATTCAGAACTGCTCTATCTCTTGTGACTTCACTATGGTTATAAGAGGGTAGAAAAGTAGAGCAAATAAAATAATGCCAAGCCTTAGAGGTTGCATTTAACATAGAAAGGGGGAAGTTTACCCGTTCATACTGCATAATTTTCCAAGTCCCTTTCCCATCAGTGAGAAAGTTAATCACCTCCTCCAGCGGTCCTTCTAATGTTCTGAATGTATCGTACTCGCTGGTATGAAGATCTTGTACTTCGTAGAAAGAATTTATTTGTGCAACATTAAAATTGACTAAAAATCCTCTAACCTTTATAGGCTCATCCTCTATCTGGGTCAAATTGGCATAAAACTTTTTTACGACTTCAACTGCAGCTTTATTTGTCATATAACAGAAATTTTCCCATCTTCTCTCTTTGATCGTTTGTTCCACTTCTCCTCCTGGATTCTTAAAAACTTTATCTTGAATGCATTTTTTTGCTTTGATATTAAAGTTGTATCTTGATTGAGCTTTAGCATTCATGAATAGTGTCTCATCAAAATCTAGTCGCCTCTTCTGTCGTGGAGCCATTTCTCGATCTATCAAATTTATAAAAATCTCAACTAAATTCCAAAATAATACTAGAATGGCTTCCAAAGGTGACTTAAAATAATCTAAAATGAATTCCACGGATTTCTTCCAACTATTTTCTCTATATTTCAATTTTTTTCAAAATCCCCAAATGTAGAAGAAATACACGGTGAAAATAAAAAATTTTTGCAAGGGAGTGAAGGTCTTACCAAGGGAAGATAAAATCTGGTGTCAAAATGTGTTGAAATTGCTCAAATCCAAGATCTCTCAAGCCCTAGGTCGGTGTTTTCGAAGTTTTGAGGAAGGGGACTATGAATATTGACTGTTGAACGGTCAAACAAAAGTGTTTTTCAGGATCTCTCCATCAACGGGAAAAATCTCACCGTCAGCGAGATAATTAATTCAAATAATCTTAAAGTCTCTGGAAAAAGTCGCCTTCGGCGGCGTCGATCTCGCTGTCGGCGGGATTTTTCGGAAAATAATATTTTTAATATTTTATAATATTTTCAATTCATTTTAAACCTCGTTAATATCCGATCAATTAATTAAATATATTTTATTGTGATTAGATACTATTTTAACTCAATTAAATTTTCACAACCCAAAACATCACAAATTTTATATAAAATCCAATTGTTTACAATATTCGTACACCACATTACTAACAAGGTATTTTTACAACCTTAACAAACCAAATTTAGCGTCGTAATCCAAATCACAATACTCAAAACGCTGAATATAAACAAACAACACATAATCTCATCTATACTGAGATCAAATCTTAAAATCTAAAATATCAAAAGTGCAAATTACATAAAAATTAAATTCAAACTAACTCAACACATAAACAAATACGAATGTCTTCTACTCGTCAGGGTCTGTACTAAACTCATCTCTCATATCTCTGATAGAACATAAATGAACGAAAAGATTGTAGAAATGCCTGTAAGGAAATTTTTCTGTAGAATCTTCTTCAATCCATCTTTTATTTCTCAAAAGTAGTATGAAACTAGCCTCAAGATGTCTAGAATGATCGAAGTGTTCCTTCATCCTCCAATCAATATGATCAAATAAATCAGAGATGTTATTAATTAAATTCATCACGTTTTGTACCTCTTTTTCCAATCTGTTGAGTTTCCATAAGATCAGATTTGTTTTATCAGTAAAGGGCCTGATTGAAAAAGAATTTTAAGATGCTTGATCCGTAATAATGGTTGTTTCATTATCGTTATCCAAAGTAGGAAACATATCAGTTGGATCTAAGGTTTTCCAAGGCAAAAGTACCTTTTCTCAGGCTTCATATGAAACTTGGTACTGACTGCACAGTGCAAAAATTATAGAAGGATGTCCTAGCCCCTAAATTGATCCATGAACAATCAGGCCTAAAGCAGACTTCACAATAATTGAACCTACATCGATAGGTAATCCCGCTTGAATACAATAATTCATAATCGCACACTCCTTAGAAAATTTATTTACCCTCATAGTGGGTAATAGTTTTGAAGAAATAAAAAAGTGCCAGTGTTTTGAGACTGGGTTTAGAAGTGATGCAGAAAAGCTAACATACCCGTCTTCTCTTGTTTCCCAATCTTCTGCTTCATCAGTCAAATATTGATTGATCTCATTTATATTATTTCTTGTAGGAACAAAGTTGGAATAGTGGCAAACGGGTGTATTCTCAATTGAATATAACTCATTAATTCTAGAAGGAGTGAAAATTACCCATCTGCCTCGCACATAGACGCTTCCGTTGTTGATTCCGTGAAGATTGGAGTAGAATTCTTTTACTACAGGGATGACTACTGCGGAAGTTGTATAGCATAATACCTCCCAACGTCGTCGGACAATCATCTCCTCAATAGGCGTTGTCGAATTCTCCACTCTTCTATTCACGAATCGTCTTTCTTTGATCAGCATCTTTTTCATCATTACTTTGTTGAAGATTCACTGGGCCTTATAACTGACAAATTTTCTTCGATTGAACACTTGAGATCTAGTGATTTCAAGGTGATTGGATGTCATAATGATGAGTTTTTATGGAGTTTCAAATCATTTTTAGGAAGTAAATGGTTTAGAATTCGAGTTCTAGGCGTTTTTAAAGAGTTAAAACACTTAGAATTGTCAAAAACCTTCAAAATAACTCCCTAAACCGTTCATTCACCGATCTCGCCGTCGGCGGAAACAATCTCGTCGTCAGCGGGATTCTTAAATAATATAAAATAAATTTTGGTGGGCAGAACTCGCTGTCGGCGATGTCGATCTCGCCGTCGGCAGCAAAGGCAAAATTTGCCCAGTTTCGCTCTAGTCCAAATGCTTTCCAATTTTTTTTATGGATCCAATATCGAGATGATTATAAAGATAAATATGAGTAGTAGAATTTATTTTATATCATAATTAATAATATATCAAATAAATATACAATCATTACGCAAAAATAAAGATAACTATGGGTTGCCTCCCATAAAGCGCTTGGTTTAACGTCGTCAGGCCGACCTATTCTAGTTATTAATCAGGTGACTGAGCATTAAAACCTCTTTAAAATTTTGTCTTTTTCCTTCAAAATATGGTTTTAATCTGTGTCCATTTACTTTAAATCTATGTCCAGTCTTTTGATTTTCAATTTCTACAGCTCTGTATGTAAATATTTGAGTTATAGTGAAAGGTCATAACCATCGAGATTTCAATTTCCCAGGAAATAATTTCAATCTTGTATTATAAAGCAAAACCTCTTGTCATGGTTCAAAATTTTTTTGGTTAATCTTCCGATCATGCCATAATTTCATCTTCTCCTTATAAATTCTATCGTTATTATATGATTCATTTCTTAATTCTTCTAATTCATTCATCTGCAACAATCTCTTCTCACCAGCATCTTTTAAATTATAATTGAATTCTTTAATAAACCAATACGCTTTATGCTCTAATTTAACTGGTAAGTGACACGTTTTTCCACAAATAAGTCTGTAAGGAGTCATTCCAATCGGGGTTTTATAAGCAGTCATGTATGCCCATAATGCAATGTCTAGTCTTGTAGACCAATCTAATCTACTAGGGTTTACAGTTTTTTCTAGAATTCGTTTAATTTCTCGATTATAAACTTCGGCTAATCCATTGGTTTGTGGATGATAAGCAGTCGATATTTTATGACTAATGTTGAAATTTTCTGTCAATTTCTGAATATATTTATTCCTAAAATGGGATCCTCCATCAGTGATAATCACTCTCGGCATTCCGTATCTTGTGAAAATGTTTTTCATTAAAAATTTTGAAACACTCTTAGCATCACAACGAGTTAAGGTTTGTGCTTCAATCCATTTAGAAACATTATCAACAACAACTAATATATATGAGTTTCCAAATGAAGGAATAAATTGGCCCATGAAATCTAATCCCCAAACATAAAAAATTTCAATTTCTAATATAAAATTCAGAGGCATTTCATTTCTTCTAGATATATTACCTACTCTTTGGCATTTATCACAATTTTTTATATATCTATAAACATCTTTTAAAAAGGGTAGGCCAATAAAATCCAGATTGTAAAATTTTATATGCAGTTTTATCAGTTCCAAAATGTCCTCCAAATTCAGAATCGTGACATTTTTGAATGATCTGTTCAGTTTCTTCATAAGGCACACATCATCTAATAATTAGATCCTTACATTGTTTATATAAATATGGTTTATCCCAATAATACGTTTTAGTATCGTGAATGAATTTCTTCTGTTGTTGCAGAGTTAGCATAGGTGGTAAAATATCACTTACATTATAATTAACTGTATCAGCATACCATGGTATTTTCCACTCATTTATATTACAAAGTTGTTCGTCAGGAAAACTGTCTGTAATTTCATTGTCAATGTCAGATAATTCATTATATTCTAGTCTCGACAAATGATCTGCAATTTTATTTTCAGTTCCCTTTCTATTAATTATTTCAAAATCAAATTCTTGCATTAGTAATATCCATCTGATTAATCTTGGTTGGTATCTTTCTTTTGCATTAAATATTTAATAGCAGAGTGATCAGTATGCACAATGCATTTAGTTCTAATTAAATAAGATCTAAATTTATCAAAAGTATATACAATTTCTAATAATTCTTTTTCTATAACTGTATAGTTAATTTCAGCATGATTGAGACTTTTACTAGCATAGTATATAACTTTAAAAATTTTATCATACCTTTGACCAAGAACAGCTCCTATAGCATAATTACTAGCATCACACATAAGTTCAAATGGTTTCTCCCAATCAGGTGAAACTATTATAGGTGCTGTGATTAATTTATCTTTTAATAATTCAAAAGCATTTAAGCATTCTATAGTGAATTCAAATTTCTTATTTTTTTCTAAAAGTTAGCATAGAGGTTTAGTAATTTTTGAAAAATCTTTTATGTAGCGTCTGTAAAATTTGGCATGTCAAAGAAAACTTGGTACCCCTCTCACTGTAGTAGGAGGTGGTAATTTAGCTATAACTTGAATTTTTGCAAGGTCTACTTCCATGTCATTTTGCAAAATTTTATGCCCTAATACAATTCCTCCTGCAACCACAAATTGACATTTCTCCCAATTTAGAACTAAGTTAGTTTTTTCGCATAACTCTAAAACTTTTTTAAGATGATCCAAGCATGTTTTAAATGATGTTCCAAATATAGAGAAATCATCCATAAATACTTATATTCCATCATCAATTAATTTACTAAATATAGACATCATACATCTCTGGAATGTTGCAGGTGCATTACATAGTCCAAAAGGCATCCTTCGAAAAGCAAATGTTCCATAAGGACCGATAAAAGTAGTTTTCTCTTGATCCTCAGGAGAAATAGGAATTTGATGATAGCCAGTATATCCATCTAAAAAACAAAAGTATTTGTGCCCAGCTAGTCTATCCAACATTTGGTCGAGAAATGGTAAAGGGAAGTGATCTTTCCTAGTGGCTGCATTTAATTTTCTATAATCAATACATATACGCCATCCAGTAACTTGTCTTATTGGTATTAAATCATTATTTTCATTAGCTTCAACAGTCACTCCTCCTTTCTTAGGAACACAATGATTTGGGCTTACCCAAGCACTGTCCGAAATAGGATATATAATATCATTTTCTAACCATTTTAATATTTCTTTCTTGACTACATCTTTCATTATTGGGTTTAATCTCCTTTGGGGATCAACTCTTGGTTTATGTTCATTATCCAAAATAATTCTATGCATACAGATTGAAGGACTAATTCCTTTAATATCTGCTAAGGTCCAACCAAAAGCTTTCTTATACTTTTTTAATTTGTCCAGAAGTTTTTTCTCTTGTGATTCGTTTAATTCTGCCGATATAATAACCAGAAAAGTTAAAGAGTTACCTAAAAATGCATACTTCAAATGAGTAGGTAAAATTTTTAACTCAAGTTCGAGGTTTAATAATTGATGGAACTATATTCTTTTCAGCATTTTCTGTAATATTCAACATCTCAAATCTTTCTTGTATATAATCTAATTTTTCATTGTTTGTTTCTTCAATTAATTTTGTATTTTCTATTTCTGGTTTATCTTCAAAGTATTCTTTAAAATGTTCATTTCGTAGATGTTCAAGAATTTCCAGTTGAAAACATTCATCTTCTTTTTCTATAGCAGGATATTTCATTGATTTTGCAATGTCAAAAGTTACTTCTTGATCGTTTATTCTCATAGTTAATTCTCCTTTTTAAACATCAATCATAGCTCTTCCAGTAGCTAAGAATAGTCTCCCTAAAATTATAGGTATTTTTTTATCTTCCTCCATATCTAAAACAATAAAATCCACAGGGAAGATAAATTTATCCACTTTTACTAACACATCTTCAATAACTCCCTTAGGATATGTCACTGAACGATCAGCTAACTGAAGAGTTACTGAAGTAGGTGAGACTTCTCCCAATCCTAATCTTTTAAAAATTGATAGAGGCATAAGATTGATGCTGGCTCCCAAGTCATATAAAGCTTTTCCATAAACTTTTTCTCCAAAAGCACAAGGTATAGTGAAACTACCAGGATCCTTTAATTTCTTAGGAAGCTTTTTCTGAATAATTGCACTACACTCTTCGCTAAGTGAAACTGTTTCATTGTCTATGAACTTTCTCTTTTTGTTTAAAATATCTTTCATAAACTTCACATAATTGGGCATTTGTTCTAATGCTTCTACAAAAGGAACGTTCACCGTTAATTTCTTCAGGATTTCAAGAAATTTAAAAAATTGCTTATCCTTTTTATGTTGCTTTAATCGCTGAGGAAATGGTGGTGGTGGTTTCTCTACAGAAATTTTCATAGGTATTAGTGGATATTCTAAATTTCGATCTTGCTGATCCTTTTCTTTTTCAATTTCCACTTTCCATTTCTTTTTGTATTTTGTTTCTAACTCTTTTGTACTTCGTAACTGTATCCCTTTAATTTGTTCTTTTCCTTGATCTTTAGGATTTATTTCCACATTACTAGGAAAAGTTCCATGAATTCTATTATTAAGTGCAGTAGCGATATGTCCAAGTTGAGTTTCAATATTTTTAATTGTAGTTCCTTGATTTTGTAATTGGTTCCCTTGAATTTGTAACTGATTTCCTTGATTCTGCAAATGCTGACCCATATTTAATATTAATTCTTCTATAGATAACTTCTTTTCCTTAATTTAAGAGTGATTATTAAATCCAGGTGGATAAGCAGGTTTATAATTAGAATTTTCTTGGTTAGATGGATTTCCTAATGGGTTTATTGAGTTGTTCATCCGTTGTTGATTAGCAGAGTTGTTATTCCAATTAAAATTTGGATGATTCTTCCAACCAGGGTTGTAATAATTTGCATAAAGATTATTAGGTCTATTATTAATATCATTTAAAGTTTCATATGAAGTTTGAGCATCTATAAGTTGTCCAGATGAATTTCCTTCTATTATAATAGGAGAATAATTCATTCCAAAATGATCTAATTTCTTAGATATAGCAGCAATGTCAGAAGCTAACATAGATACTGCATCAGAGTCATGGATACTAGCTATTTTTTTAGGATTTAACCTTTCAGAAGGCCATTGAAAATTGTTGGTAGCCATTTCTTCAATTAATGAATAAGCCTCATCAAATTGTTTTGACATTAATGAACCTCTAGTAGCAACATCTATAATAGATCTAAGAGATCCTACTAATCCATTATAAAAAGTTTGAATAATTAACCAATCTAGTAACGCATGATGTGGGCATTTCCTAAGAAGATCTTTAAATCTCTCCCAAGCTTCCTATATTGATTCTCCATCAAACTGATTAAAAGATGTTATGTCATTTCTAAGTTTCACAGTTTTTAAAGGAAGAAAGATTTAGATAGAAATTTTTGTGACAATTCTCCCCAAGTTCTAATAGATCCAGGTGCTAACGAATTTAACCACATCTTAGCCTTATCCCTTAAAGAAAAAGGAAAAAGCCTAAGTCTAACAACATCATTAGATACTCCGTCATATTTAAAAGTAGGACAAAGCTCCAAAAAACTAGTAAGATGTAAATTAAGATCTTCGTTTGGTGAACCACTAAATTGATTATTCTGTACCATTTGGATAATTGCAGGTTTAAGCTCAAATGAATTAGCCGCTACATCAAGATTTTGGATAGTTAAGTGAATTTCATCTAATGTAGGGTTAGCGTAATCTCTTAAAGGTATTGGTTGATTTGTATTTTCAATTGCTGGATTATTTGCCATTTTATTTAAATTTATAATTTCTTTTTTATGTTTTCTAATTCTTTTAAAAGTGCGCTCTAATTCTGAATCATAAGGTATTAAACTTTCGGTTCCAAATTTATGCATACACCACTTAAGTAGATTTTAAAATAGTCCGTTACTCTTGTAATTATCTTTAATAATTATTTTTTTAATTACCTTAATAATTACTTTACTTCCCCGGCAACTGCGCCAAAAACTTGACTAAACAGGTGGCACACACAGAGTGGATATTTTTGCGGAGCTTTATAACTATATAAGTGTTTAACAGAGTAAAAATAACAAATATGCCCCTTTTTATCAACGCAACTATACGTATCATTCAAGTAACAAAGGGCTCTAATGGAGTCCTAAATATCGATCCAACAAGGAAGTTTAGAGATTAAGAACTAATTTTAGCAGATGCAATTACTATCTAGTACGGAAATAAAGAACGCTTATACTAAACTCTATTACTTAATGGAAGATTGCAATTTAGAAAAAGTATATTTCTCCTTGTTAAGAGAATTAAGTGAATGTATAATTAATTTAGTTAGAATATATTGTGCCAAATAGGAGCATTCCTACTCTTTACCCTTTGGTCCAGGCATAAAAAACATTGACTAATCTTATGCTTGGTTACTGAATCTGAGCCTAGGCTGAGAGGATACCGGCTGCCACTTTGGAGCTCCCACATTCCCCTTGCTTGAGGGCTAACATCTACACTTCAGCTCCTAAACGATAGGACCGAATTTGAAGATTTTAGTATGTCACACTAAAATATCCAATTCTACGCCTGATACATAATATTTCCCTATTTATTTACACCCTCCTTTCAAGGCCTTTGATTTCCCTGAATTTTGGATGTAATCTTTACTATAGTTGATAATTCAACATATTTTAATAGTTCAATTGGCTAAATTGAAAGTAAATTAAGATTTAAGTAAACGATTATCATAATTTTTATTTAATATTTAAGGCACAACTAATTCAATTTTCCATTTCACAAAATCTCAACAACAAGGAGAAAGACAGAGAAAACTACTCAGAATGCATAGGAAGAATAACACAAAACTTAGATTTCATTTAAAGCTATAAAACAATAAACAAAAACTTATCTCGAATCTTCTCCTCGACGGACTCCTTGAAGTTCCTCTGACTCTTCCTTCTTGTACAACACACTCAATTAAACTTACTAATGAACTCTCTATAACACACTCACACACTACAGACTCTCCAGACTCAGATTAAGACACACACACCAAAAGAACACACACTTTTTCGGCCTAAATTTGTCTCTATTTAAAGAGGGAGAAATATTTCTAAAGGTTGCTTAAGCACCTCTTCAAAAAGTGTCCAGATTCATTGAACATTTGCTTGAACCGACCTTCTCGCCGTCAGCGGGCTCGATGGCGCCGTCGGCGGGCTTCTAGAATATTGGCCAACTGCTAAAGCTCGTTGTCGGCGGGCTCGATCTTGCCGTTGGCGGGCTCTTTTATAATATATTCAAAAACTTTCAGGAAAATTACGCCGTCGACGGCCTATTCCTCGTCATCGACGGGATATTTCAATTTTCATCTCTTTTAGTCCTTTTTGTTCCAAATTCGCTTCTTTTCAATCTTTTTGCTCTCATTACCTATAATTCTTCATACCAGCAATAAAACATAGAAAATACCTTTCTTTAAAGTGCAATTTTATATAAAATTGGTATGAATTTCTCAATACATTTTCCTGTGATCGCGCGGTCTTTGAATTGGACCCAATTTTGAGCCCGGAAAAAAGGTAGGGTGCAAGCGTCGACTGACTCTTCCTTATGTAAAATCTTTTTTCCTTTGTCTAATAAAACAGTTGGTGTGATAATGGTGGCTCTAACAATAGGAGCTGAGGCGGTCCTCAGAGAAGTCCCAGCGCTTCTAGCGGCATACTTCACAACAATAAAAGAGTCTTTTTCAATCCACTCCTTCTTTGGCATAGGGAGCTCTTCAACAATTTTCAAGTTGAACTCTACAATAGGCTCAACGGACTTTCTCATTTCGGGTTTCATCATTTCAATAGACAAATTCCCGAACTTAGTTTCAACACTGTCGAATCCTTGTCCAAACTTGATGACTGCCAGGTCAGGCAGTTCCTCCCTATTGACGGCAAACTCCACTCCAGAGGCGAAAGAAAAGACCAGCTTGGGTGAAGACATTTTCTCCTGTCATTTGAAGAATTTCTGGAAGTCAGTGATGTCTCTTGCTTTGCAGTTTCAATGAAAGTACTCAAGTTAACTTGCTTTGTACTGGGCATCCTTTAAGCATGTGAATTTTTTTTGTGTTTCTTTTTATTATTATTATTATTGTATACTTGCTGTGTCTTGAGAAGATTTATTTTGGTCTGAAATTTTGACAAAATTTTAATTTATCTATGGTTTATTGGAAGGTTGTGAGAGTAAAATCTGAGTTTGATTTGTTAGCAGCAAGGCAAACCCAAAGACGAATGAAGAATCAGACCAGGTCCGAGATTTAGAAGAGGTTAAATTCACATTGAAATCACATGAATAGATCGCTCATATTCTAACACACCTATTAGGGGTCCACCTCGTCTCTTGGGGAGGTGAGAGGATTCTGGAATCTCTCTGTTTAGGGGTGTCTAAACAGTGGCTCCAGAATCCAAAGGAGTTGACTACACTCACTCAAGACAGAAATGAGCGAGGAATGCCAACGGAAAGAATGATAATTTGGTCCACTAGGGGTATGGACTCACTACTGATTTATGAAAGCAAAACTATCTGATCAAAATGGAGAGAGGAACTAGTCCCCAGTGGAGTCACCAGAAATTGTCTGCATATTTTTAGATTGTGTTGTATTCTGAAAAGAGGGCGCCAAACAGAAATTGTGGGCGAATTTTAAATTTTAAATTTAATTTAAGTATATTATAATTTGGAAAGTAGCATTTGATTTTGAAAATAATTTTAAGTTTGAAAATTTTAGGATATAAACTCAAACCGATCTCACATCCCAAATAGTTTATATAAGCGAGCACCGCACCACAAACCGTGTATCTACCCCGAGGAATAGATGCACTGCTTGATAATGGGGCTCGATTAAATAAACTAAAAGATTTGTGATATCCGTTTGGTCTGCGAACTAATTTTATAAGCCGACAAGTTCCCTTGCTTAATATAAAGGAATTAAGCAGGATTTATATTACATGAGTTCTTAAAGTTCCCTATAGGGGCAATCCCCTATAGTTAATTACATCTTAAATGACGGGAATCGCTTAAGAAAACTCTCGATAATGATCAGTAGTTTTTCTCTCAAGAATTTTAAAGTTTAAGGTTTCAAATGATTGAATTTTGGAATTTCAAAAGGGATTGGATCAAACTTAGAACAGTTATTTTGGGAATCCAAAGAATGAAAGGTAGGGGATGTCACAGATCCGAGGAGAACCTCGGTGACTTCCCAATTATCCTATGGTTTGACTTCAATTTGACATTTTTATTTAATAATTCAATCTTGCCAATTTCAGTTAACTAAAACTTATACTTGTATGACATAATTAAACAAATAGCCTCAAAGATGTCAGGGTTTATGTCGTACCCAACAACTACCTCGGAGTCCTAAGACCGGTTCGGACATAATTTGCATAATATGATTGTGCAAATGCCTAACGAAAAGTTGAGGATTTATGTTGCACTAAAAAAACTACCTCGAAATCCTATGGTTATATTATTTAATTCTAAAAAAGGTTTTGCTGAAGTAGACACAAGTTTTGCTATTGACGATCGTCGTGCTGCCCTCGAAGTCGTGATCTGTTCTCCACATCGTGGCAAGGTTGTAGTTGCAGGTTTAAAATTTAAATTATTAAGAGTAGACATGCAAATTGTTATGCTGATGTTCTATTTCATTATGATTATTTCCTTTTGATTATTATTTTATTGCAAACGTGAGTGTGTGCTACAGTGACAGGAGCAGTAGTAAAAGAAAGCAGGAAAACAAGTAAGCAGGAACATGCTATAGTAAATAACAGGAGGCAAGTACTAAGGAAAGTAAAACATGCTACGCTAGGCAGTAAACATGCTACCCTAAACAGAAGTATATGCTATAGGAAGTAAAACATGTTATACTAACAGAAGCAGGTACTAAGGAAAGTAAAACATGCTACACTAGCAAGTATATATGCTGAAAAAGTAGAGCATGTAACGCAGTAAATAAAAGAAGTAACAGTTCTACAAGTGTACCTTAGGTGCCGATTACCCGCAATGTATTGTTACCTGTTTATTATTTTCATTTTATTATTTCCTGCAGAGAAGGCGTCAGTACCAGAACAAAACAGGAGTGAATGAGTAAGGAAAATCTGAGTAAGTGTGCTACCGTACGTGCAGGAAAAAGTGAAATGTGAAATCCGGGAATAAATCCAAAAGAAATACCAACAGAAGAAAAACCCGAACGAAAGGCGAAAGAAATCAAAGAAAATCAAGAAAGAAAAGTAAAGAACTTTCGTGGAAAACCTCAAAGAAAATCACGAACAAGCGCGGAAAAGTCATAGTGAAAACCACAAAAACACTAAAAGAAAAAACTCACAGATGTCCCACTAAACTCACGGGGAACCGTAAGAAAGCCATGGGGCATCTGAAAAGAACCATAAGCATGGTGGCGGGAAGGACTCAGAGCTGGAATGTGTGCGTGAGTTTAGGGATTAGAGATTTAGGTGTTTTTTTTTATTTCATTTCTTCTTTTTTTTATTAGTGTTTTATTCAATTTTTCACCGATTCGGACAAAATTCGACCCCGCACAATATCATATAAAAATTAGTGTCCTTCCTATGTAATTTCAACGTTCCGGACGCAACGGCGCAGTCCGTTTTGTCATCCGGGGTCGTTTGGACAATCTCGTCAACGGTCACATCAAAAAATGTGTCGAATTTAATTTCATCAAAATTTTGATTCACGATCAATTGTTTTGCAAATTACTTTTAATTCTGATTAATTATGAAGCAAATAAAAGTTCGTGTGACGTGAATTTTAGTGTTTAAAAGTGTCGAGGGTCCGAATTGTGAAATTCGTGCATGCGGAAGTGCGAAAAGTGTACAACGTAACCCTAAGGCTTAATGATCTTATGAGAACTCATTTTGAGCTCTGTCGTGTTTGTTTCGACATTCTAAATGTTAGAGGTCGACAACCATACGAGCAGAATTTCAAAACAAGTAAAGAGTCGGTTTGAGCTTCTAAAACAAGGTGGGTCTCATCTCTAGTCCTATAGGATAGTCAAAAGGAAAGTCTTATGGCTAGGTCCTAAAATCCTAGGAAGAAAAATTAGACCTCGCCAAAAATGAGGTCAATAATATTATGGCAGCTCATCATTACAACATACATGACCAACTCACATGGCCACAATTACGCCAATAAAATAGCTTATAAAATTATGGCCAAACTTGACCCCAAATCAGATTAAGTGGCTAATGTACGATAATTAAAGAAAAAGATTATTTGTAAATAAATATAAATCGTGCACTAGGGGTACTCTGTCAGTATACATATCATTTCAAGTAATATAGGGCTTCCTTTTAAAACCCCAGATATCGATCCCACGGGGAAGGCTAAGTAAAAAAAAAGTGAAGAAAGAAAGAAGAAAATCAATTTAAAAACTAACAAACTAAAAAGTGATAATATACAAGTTATTAAAGTAGCAATTGAAAATAAGATTGTAATTTAAATGCTTTAACACAATAAACAAAGATTCTTTCCCCCATACGAAATATTTCATGATTAGTAAACTTCTAAACTAGTTTGAGAACTTTGAGAATGAGGTATTATGAAAAATAACAGCATATATATTCTTTACCCTATGGTTAAGTGTATGAAGAACATTGGCTAGTTTTATAAGATTGGATCAGGATGTATTGTTGGTAGTAAGGGATGAATTTCTAGGCTCTCACTTCTAGATTCCCCCCCCCCAAGGTACCAATGGTCGGGCCTACTAGTGACCTGTAACCTCCTCTTAAACCAAATTAATAAAATTTAGCCTGTCACTTTAAAAACATATTCAATTCTACGTCCTTCAAAGATTATCTCCCTATCTATTCGCACCTCCCCCTTCAAGGATTTACAATCCACCTTTCCAAGTGAAATGTGATACTTACAAGTTAAGAACTCTTAGCACATGGTCAGATCTTAAGAATTCTCCACATATTTTAGTATTACAAGTGATCAAGTTGCAGTGTAAATGAAGATCGGGTAAAGTATCATCACAAATTAAGGATGAAGAAGAATAAGTTCTCAAAACTAAATTAAATTATTATCTGAATCATTTCATATTCATAGGGAGAAAGAGAAGAAGACTACTCAGAAAGCATAGGATTCACACCACAAACCATATTTATATAATTCTAATTCAAAGTATAAAACTTAAGAACTAAATTATAAATACTTATCTGGAATAATATCCAAGCAATTCTTTGAAGATTCTCTGACTCCGACTAACTTTTACAAGACTCCAACTCCAGCAATCACACTAAAAACACTCTGAACTCTCACTAAAATAAGGTAAATAACACTCCACACTCTTTAATTTAATGAGATTACACACCTCTTTCACTCATATAACACCTACACACTCCAAAAGACCCCACACTTTGTTGTAGAATCGTCCTCTATTTATAGAGCTTCGAAAATGACCAGGGGTTGCTACAGGCACCTCTTCAAAACTTATCCAAATTCGTTGAATATTATAGAAAGTAACTGTGAAGCCTAGGCGCCAGTCTTCTGCATGAATGGACGCATCCCTTCAGGTTTTGAGTCGCACCTCTTCGTTGAATAACTGATTCCCTGTGTCTATATTCATTGTATCTTGTTTATAACATATGAGAATTTGTCCAGAGACTTCTAGATTGCTTCTGAGTCATCAATAATCATCACAAAACCATCCAAGAATTCTCTAGATTTCCCTGCTGAGTCTGGCGCCTGGGCGCCAGATCTGGCGCCGAGGCGCCAGAATCAGCCCTTTTTCTCTTCTTTTCTTCACATGACTCATTTTTGCTCCTTTTACTCCTTTTTGACTCTTTTTCTTCATAAACTCATTTTCTTGTAACTGCATCCAAAAACATAAGAAATACCTTTCATTAAAGCGTAATATTCTTAAAATATTAGTTAAAAATTATATAAAATTTTAGGTCATTTTAAGGTGGATCAACTCCCCCAAACTTAAACGTTGCTTGTCCTCAAGTAACTCTTTACTACCAAAAACAACAATCTATGGAGAAAGTTTTTCTTTAAGACTTCTATAACTGTTTATTTTATAAATAGAATAATGAAACTTAAAAAGCTTTTTATATAACTTAGGCTAAAACCAAAATATGTAAAATGTTTAATATTTAAGTGTTAAGAACTCTTTTCTCCTATCTTTTTCAAAAAAAAAAATTGCAATTTGTCATATTAAGAACATGCAGATAATTTAAAAGAAAAATATTTTCATGATTCTCTACTAGTAATGATGCTTATACATGAAACTTAAGTAAAAAAAATGTGATTTGGTCTCTTCCTATAAGATAATTCAAGTGAAGCCAATTTTTTATTAGACATCTCCTCATGCTTCTCCTCACTTATTCTTTTTCTTTTTCTTTTCATATTTGGATTGTTTTTCAATCATATATGTTTTCTTTTCTTTTCAGGGATTGTTTTCAATCTTTTTATTTTTCAAGTGAGGATTGCTATATCTGGATAGTCTGTTAATGATTTTGAACTTCACTGTCCTTAACTTACAGTTAAAGACTTTACACATTTTTCACTTAATGAATATGTGTTTAGCAAAAATAATTTTCAGAGAGTTTCAATTCTATCTTCTCAAGTAAACAACTAGATTACTTAATACTTTCAAAAATACAATATTTTTTTTAATTTAGATATTTGAATCAAAATTCTGACACTCTTTTATTAAATAATTATAATTTTTAGAATTATCCCTTGTTATATAAAAAAACTTTTATAAGTTTATTATAATATTCATGAAAACAACAGCATATCTATCTTAAATTAACTTTTCTTCCATAGGTTATGTTATTAATTTTGAAAATATTGTTTACTAAGGACTAGTAAAGTTTAAATTTAAGTTTTTTCCCTCCCCCAAACTTAGTTCTTTTAATAAGGTTAAAACATTTTGCAATATAAAATTTCAAACTAAGCAGGAAGAAAAAGATACATTAACAAAGGTATTTAAAGCAGTAGAGTAATACAGGTATAAGAAGCAATATAAGAGTAGAAAAATAAATATCATATGAAAACTAACACTCTTTTACATTTTAAATTTTTAAAAATAATAGGAGCATAAATAGGATTAAGTTCTAAGCAATCTGACAACAAAATATAACAGAGTTACTACAGAGTATTCATACAGTGCAATAATACTGAAAAGGTAGAAACACACATAACAGGTACATAAGCAAAACGAAGAAAATATAAAGTCTAATCATCCTCAGTCCCCTCTTCATCGTCAAAAGAATCATCAGGAATAGGAATTCTGGGATTAATCCATGGGGTGAATTTAGGACAAGTAGGAAATTTGATATTCTTATCACCCTTTAATAATTTTACAAGCACATCATTATATTCCCCATCATAGTCACTCTTCCTCTGTATGTACTCGGACACATGATCGATCTTACTATCCATTTCATCTACTCTGCATTGCATCAATAATATATCACTTTGATGCTCCAAGTACCTTTGACAAATAGTATTCCACACATTTGTTGGAGGCTCAGAAGTAAAAGTGGAAGGTCCATGTGCATAAGTAGAAGGAATAGAAGAAGTATAGACTGTAGAATCATGACTTTTGTCTTTTCATAAGTATCCACATGAGATTTTCCAATTGGCTTCAGTGGCTTAAGCATCTCTTCAGAACGAGAGTAAGTAATACTGGCATTCTTGCAAATCGAGAAAATGAGAGTCGGGAAGCCTAAACCAGAAATAACACTTCCTCTAGCTGAAGTGTTGATCACATCATATATAATGGCTCCCACATTTATAGGCTTCATTTCTTGAATGCAATAATTTCAAATTGCGCGTTCTTTCGGCAATTCCCTCAGGTGATTTGATGGACGAATACAAGCAGAAATAAAGTAATGTCAGGCTTTAAAAGTAGCATTAAGCATAAATGAGAAAAAATTTACCCGTTTATTGTTTCATATTTTCCAATATCCTCTTCCATCAGTCAAGTAGGCTAAAATCTCATCAATCTCTCCTTCATACGGAGTAAAAAACATCATATAAGCAATCTCTAGTAGGAGGTAGGCCGTAAAACATGTTGATAACATCAGGAGTGAACTCAACTTGCATCCCTCTAATATAAACTTCATTATCGACTGTTTTAGGAAAATTTGCATAGAATTCCCAAACAATAGAAATAACGGCCACAGCAGAAAAATAACAAAACTGCTCCCACTGTCGAGCAGCAATAATATTTTCGATTGATCCGTCGGGACGATAAAAACTTCGTTCCACAATAAATTTGCGAGCAGACGCGAATTCATTGTAGCGCACTTAAGCACTTGCGCTAGCAAACTTCGACTGATCAATTTCGCTCCGCTCTTTTCCTCGCTTTGATTTTGGTGTCATTCTGTAATTTTGAAAATAATTTCAAACAATTTATAAAATCCATAACATGGCACAAAATCTAAGCTTAAAACACTAAATTAAGCTTAAATCCATGGATTTTCTACTTAAAGATCATTTTTTTCCAAATTTTCAGAACTATTCATATGTAGAGAAACCCATGGTGAAAACTCAAAATAACTATGCCAAAATGTAGATCTAACATTGAGAAGTTGAAATCCGGTGTTTTTATGCTTCGAAACTTCACGAATCAAGTACAAAATGGAACCCTAGGACCGGTTTTTGCGAGTTTTGGGGAAGAATATGTAGCTTAGGAGTGATAATGGTGATGGATTCGGTTTTAAGGCCAAAATATTGGTTCAGGTGAACTGGCGCCTAGGCGCCGAATCTGGCGCCTAGCCAAAAAGTCCAAAAAATTCCTAAATTTTTACATTTTGTAATTTAGGTGTCTAACATCTATAAACTTAAAATTACATAAAAAACTTCATCAATCATCTCCCAGAAAATATTGAAGTCCAAAATAGATTCCAAATTTAAGATACATTCCAAACATAATTTGATACATTCCAAACTCAAATTTTACTTCATTCCATTTCAGATCTTCAAGATAAGGTTCAAAAAATACAGAAAATACACATAAACAACTTCTCACATCTCACAACAATATATAACAATCACACAAATCACTTACACAAAACATCAAGCAAATCACTTACCACTTCACTGTTACAATCAATCTCTCCACAAAAATTCACCCTAAATTCAAGGAATCACATCAGAACCTTCGTTAGTTTCACAAGGCAATTCACTACGAACAAAGGAGTGGAAGAAAGGGACGCGAGAAAATTCCATGGTTGTCTTTTGATCAATCCATTTGTTTTGATCATATATGGTTACCTGATAGTCTTCAAATGCAGCTAAATGATCAGATTGTACCTTCATTTTTCATTCCATATGCTCATATTGATGGTACATTTCATGCATCCTTTCTCCAATATGCATCAATTCTCCTACAATCTTCTCAAGTTGACTAAATAGCTTCTCCAACGTCATGGCTAAGTAGCCATTAAAGTAAGTTTGTGAATCCTTGTGCACAAACTTGGATTTCCCTCCATTCTCTATATTAATTCTCTCCATGGAAGCAATCAAATTCTCTTCTCTCTCAAAAGTATAGTTTTAGGTCAAAAATCTGATGGCTTGAAGTTTGGGGACGAAGAAGTAGTGATTTATAGTGATTTGAGTGGGTAAATACTGCAATTGGGTGGTTTTTTCAAGATATAGAACTATGGCACCTAGGCGCCAATTTTGGTGCTTAGGCACATAGATTTCGGATGTCTGGCGCTTAGGCGCCAGTTCTGGCACCTAGGCGCTAGAATCTTGAAATTTACAGGTTCGCCCTTCGTCAAATTTTCATAAGTTTCATACCAAATTAGGTTCTAAAAATGTGGATCAAACGATATGTAACTAAGTGAAGTCACATATAAAGCACTGTCAATATTGAAACAAATCAAATCATACTATTGGTTGCCTCCCACAAAGCTCTTGGTTTAACGCTGTCAGCCCGACATAACCAATTGTTTTATTCCAAATGGGTTATATATAGCACATCATTAAAGATGGCAAACTTCCTCCAATATAGGGCTTCAATCTTTGTCCATTTATTTTAATTACAGAATTTGTTTTCTGATCTATTATATCCACTGCTCCATAAGGATAAACTTTCTTAATAATAAAAGGCCCTATCCATTTGGATCTCAATTTTCCTGGAAACAATTTAAATATGAAATTGTATAATAAAACTTCCTGTCCAGGCTCAAAAGTATTTCTAAATATTCTTTTATCATGCAGCTTCTTTATTTTCTCTTTATTGATTCTATCACTTTCATATGAATCATTTCTAATTCCTTCGAGTTCCTTCAATTGCAATAATCGTTTCTCTCAAGCATCACTTAATTTATAGTTAAACTCTTTAATCACCAAATAAGCTTTATGCTCTAATTCAACATATAAATGATAAGGTTTTCCATAGATGAGTCTATATGGTGACATCCCAATAGGAGTTTTATAAGTAGTCCTAGAAGCCCATAAAGCATCATGGAGTCTATCAGCCTAATTAGTTCGTTTTAGGTTAACTGTTTTCTCTAAAATTCTTTTGAATTCATTATGTTGACCTCATTTTTGGTGAGGCCTTCATTTCTTTCCTCTTAGTGCTTAGGATCTAGCCATAGGACTTCTCCTTGACTATTCTAGAAGACTAGAGATGGAACCCACCATTTAGAAATTCAAACTAAATCTTGATTCTCTTTGGAATCCTACATAGATGGTCACTAACCTCTAAATCACTTAGAAGGTTAGGACCAATGTGCAGGAAGATAAGGATGAACTCCTATAGGATGTCCAAGCCTTAGGACTACCTTGGGTGACTTGAGCTTCTCTTGCACACACACACACCCACCCCTAAGCCATTTCACCCTTTAACCCTGGACCTTGAAACTTGCCCCTTCTACCCTTTAAGAAACTCACATGATTAAACCAAAGCCACTAGTCTTTGATCAAGATGGCTAAGGTTAATATGTGAAGGATCATAATGTGGTTACCATTTGGCGAAGTTTGGTCCCAAAGTGGTTAGACTTGTTTAATGTCCATAAGCCTACCCCCATAACCATCCAAAATTCTCCAAATTCCTCAAAATTCCCAAACAATTACCCAAAATTCCCCAAAAATTACCTAAAATTCCCAAAAATCCTAAAAATTAGTTTGCGACAACTCCCACCTCTTAAATCTACCAAAGCACCCCAATACCCTCCAAATAACCTCCAAATACCCTAAAATACCTTTTAGCCCAAAATTCCAAAAATTCCAAAAATTCCCAAGAAATTCTAGAAAATCCCAAATATTCTTAATTTCTTTTTTTTCAACTACACCATAGCTTATTTTTGCCAATTTGGCCCATTTTTACTAATTTCCCCAATTTGACCCATTTTTAACCCATATGGACCCAATGTCAAACAAATCAGCCCAATTGATCCCAATTTTGATCAAATTCAATTCTAAACTTAAAATAAACACTCCCAATACCAATTTTAATCAAAAATAAGCCCATCTTGGTTCACATTTGAGTTCAATTTCAACTTAAACCCAAAAGCCCAATTTTGGCCCATAAGCCCAATTCCCTTCAAATTGAACCCCATGACCCATGAAAATCCCCAAAACAATTTTAAACCAAATTTCAACATGTCCAAAATCAATTTCAATCAATTTTTAATCATTTTTATCAAGCCACAATCAATTTAAAAATCCAAATCATCATATGCATGTTAAAGGCCTATACCCTTATGCAGTTCTAAAAGCCCACAAAATCAAATTTTGAAAGCCCAATTTTGAGCCCCACATGCCATATATCACTTTTATTAACATTCCATGGCATTTAATTTACCATCTTATGGCATTACATCCAACACATGCATACATACATGACATCATACCAATGGGCATGTTGGCATAAAATCCCAAAAGTCATGAAAATTTTTAATTCCTTTTGCATGAAACATTCCCATAGCTCATGTGCATCATGGAATGACCCATGGACTCTTCCATGATTATCCAAAGTCAATTATTGCCAAATTAGGCAAGGGGATGTGACCCTTCCCTTCTCCCCTCATATCAAATTTCCCCCACTTCCAAATAATCAAATCTTTCCCCAAACTCCCAAACCAGCCACTAAACTTCACCTAAACTTCCTCATGGACCTTAAAACTTTCCCTAATCACTTTGGGAAAGATTTGAGCCTTTAGACCAAGGGCTAAACCCAAGTTAGCCTCACTTAACCCAAACTCCAATTATCCATTAAATTTCTACCCTAAAGCCTTCAAATATTCAAATTGATGCCACCACTCAACCTCTCTGACACCACCTAACCATGGCCTGACTTGCCCCTGGCCCGCCGGCCACCACAGTCGCCGGAAAACACCTGACCGAGAGGTCTAAATCAATTCAAAAATTCCAAACTTCTTTGCTGAGCTGTCCCATTCCAATTGGACTTCACAGCTCTTCTTCTCCTCCCCTAAGCAGTTGATCGCAACCTCTAATTGGCCCTGGTAAGCCCCATAACCATGGCTATTTAAACAACCATCTTCCATGGCCAAAGGATTGGCTGAAATCAAGTCTCACAGAACTCCTCCGAACTCCTCACAGAGCTCCTTCTAGCCAAGAGAAGCTCATCCCCACTGTTCTCATGCCCTAAAATCCTCTAGCTGAGCCCAATTTTTCAGCTGAAAATCAAGTCAGAAACAGGACATCACCAGAACCTCCACCAAAACCAAATTAAACTCACTCACACCTTCACCAGACCAAGAGAAGAAGTTCTCTAGTGGAAGCCCCCTCACCAGGCCACCCAATCTCTCCAACCGTCAAAGCTTGAAATCGGGCTTGGTCGAAGTCACACCTAGGCAGCTCACCAGGACCAGAGACTTCATCCGGAGGCTCCTCTCACCCCAACAAAAGTGTCGAGCATCTCTGATTGAGGCTTCACCTCTCAGAGCTAAGGTATTGACCTCTCCTCCCTCCCGCGCTTCCAGCAATTCTCCATTTTGTTCTGTGCAATTCCAATGCATGTTAGCCGTATGGATAGCTTCGTCTAGGCTAGACACTTTGAATGAGACCAACCATGGTTGATTTGGTTGAGTCTGGAGTGAGATCTTAAGGTTTTAGGGTGGACGGCTCTCGGGGTAAACCAGACGGAGATGATGAGCAGCGACCGTCCGATCGCGTGTGTATCAGAAGGACGGTGTAGATGCAGTCAGATGGAACAACGGAACGTAAAGCGCAAGCCGCGTGGCATCCCAGTCAGATGGCGGTGTCAAATGGTGGAGCGACGCGTGTAGCTCCGGAGCTGCCGAGGATGACGAGGCGCCGCGTGGATAAGTAGATAAATAGGGTATTTTCTGAGTTATTTAAATACCTGAACCTTTAAAAATGCATATCTTTGCATCAAAAAATCATAAAAATAAACTAATAATACTCTCTTGCTCAGTGAACAGAGGAGATTAATGTGAAAAACTAATTAAATTATTTTGTTAAGTATTTTCTTAATTAATTTATTACTATTTTGAATGTTTTAATTCTCCATTCATGTATACAATACACCATGGCATGAGACCATAGGGCATTTGTAGCCTCTAAGCTTGGGAACATTCCCTGAATTTTCCAAGGCCAGAGGCTACCTCTGTGGCAAGTTATTTATCTTCCAAATTTATGTGCCTGTTTTGGTATTTTAATTCCAATAATTAGCATGTTGATTAATAAAATCTAAAAAAATTAGGGGAAGTATCTCTGGACCATAGGATCCTAGGAAAATTATGATTGGGCTTAAATCATTCAAATGAACCCTAATTTGGCCAAAACCCTAAAACTAAGATTGAATTAATTTGAAATAACCACTCATCAAAATAACTTGAAATTAATTCTCCACTGATCTTTAGGATCAGAGGAACCCCACTAAAAATTTTAAAGTCAACTGAAAATGATTTAACCCACCAAATGGATTTTCTAAATAACATAGCCAAAATTAAACTTTAAAAATTCATAAAATTTAAAAAACATTTCAAAAATTCAGCAAATTGGTTTTGTGGGCTCTCTGATAACAGGGGAGTCTGAAAAAATTAAAATTGGAATTTTCTAAAAATTTTCATTGTTAACCCTATTTTTAATATTTTAATAATTAAAAAATAAAAAAATCACAAAAATATTAAAAATCTCAAAAATTTCATATTTTTTTCCCTAATCACTTAGGAACCAATCAAATATTATTCCTAAGTCCCTAGGTTAAGATGCTGAATTTTAAAAGCTTAATGCATTTTTTTTTAATATTAAAAATGGATTTTTCAACCTTTCCCACAAAAATAATTCTAAAAATTCAAAGAAAAATTATAAAATTATAAAATTTATTTCTCTGAACTACTTGGGGTCAGAGAGATTTATGAAAAATATAAACTCAATTTTCAACTTTAATTTTATTTTATAATTAATTAATACTTCAAAACTTAAAATAATTATAATAAATAAAATATAATTCAAAAAATCACCAAAATTGGTTCAAGCAATCCTCTGGTTAGTAGAAACATTCCATAATTTTCCTAGTGATAGATACTTTACCTTGGTCATGTTGTTGAATTTTCATTTAAAATCCTTATTTATTTCATTAAAATAAATATATAAATTAAATAAAAAATGGAAAAATTACATTTTTCTCCTCTAATGTCTTAATTGACATGTGAGTAAGGTGACATAAAAATTTCAATTTTATTTGAGCTTAATTTAGTGAGTTATGAAGGGGATTGTGCTTAAAAGGGCATAAAGGTAATTAAGGGATTTTAACCCTAATTAATATTTTAGGCCTAATCAAAGGGAGGGTAAAATATTTGATCTTAATTTTCTCTTGGATGATTGAAGTCTAAGGAATAAAGGGGTAGAAACCCATTAATCACTTTGAAAACATCAAAATGGAACCTTAATTAATTATTATTTAAATTTTGGGAGAATATTTGAATTTTGGATTATGAAGATTAGGGATATCACCTAAGAAGATACCAATTCTTTAATTTAAAGTCCCTAATTTAATTAACTCAATGGTATTCAATCCTTAATTCAAATGATGATGATTGAAATTAGTAATTAAAGAGGAAATAATCTCTAATTAAATTAACGCTTAAAACATTAAATGATTTAATAATCAAATTAAAAGAAAACACTTAAAACTAATTTGAAAACAATTACGAACAAATTAAAACAAATTTTAAACACTAAGTAATCTTGAAACAATTTATAATTAAAAATGTTAAAATTAAACCAATTAAAGCCAACCTAAAGTACTATAATTAATTCAAATCAAATTATCAAAATTTAATTTAAAAGATTTAAACATCTCTTTCAACCTAAATGTTTTCAAAACATTTAAGAATCAATCTAAAACCTTACTATTAAATTGGATTATTTTTTTTAATCATTAACTCAACTTTAACGGTTAAATTCTTTAACGAACTAATTTGCCCCTAAAGACTTTCATTATTATAACTCTTAAATGAAGCATCAAATGAAATGTCACTTTACTCACCGGATAATCAAATGCCTGAGTTCACTGAACAAGAGTAGGCCAGGTGATTGATTCACCTCCTCGATGAAACTAACTGAACTTAAAGTAATCCCTAAAATGTTTAAGATGACGTTCAGAATTCAATTCTGAGCACTTCCCTAACTTGACGGGATGTTTTAAAGAGTAGTGAAAATTCATTATTCTTTGGTAAATAAAATCATCCTCAACAAAACACGAGGACCTAGACGTCATAGGGATTGACTAGCGATAAGATTAAGATTTTGGTAGACAATCAGAACCTTCCATTAGCTTTACCTAGGTACTTGTTGCAAATATTTAAATGTTCTGACATGTGTTTTAAGTGCAGTCAGAAATGACGAGAAAACCCACCAGGTATGCTTTCATTTTATTATGATTTATTTACCTGCACCGTACTTTACTTTTCTTGCATGCTAAACAAGAATGTCACCCTGCATGAAAACTGAAACCTTTTAGGATAGCCACAAAACCGAAACCCAAAACTAAATTAAAAAAATCAATACAAGATAAAATTCACCGCCACAGCATTCAATAATATAAAACAACTCAAAATTTAATCACAAACAGAACAATAAAACTACAACTACAATTAAATTAAAACGTCTAGTTGGATGACCAGAAATCCTTCGGATGATGTAACTGACACGCCTAAAATATATACACTTTTTGCTATATCATTTTACTTATTTTTGATGAAATTACACTTTAAATGAAGGTATTCTGTATGTTTTCTTGGTTTTAGGTACAAGAAATGGTGATTGGAGCAAAAGGAAGCAAAAACGGTGCAATTTGGAGCACAAACGAGCAAGAAATGAAATTCTGCCCTGACACCTTTCGATAAGTCTTTTGATACTTAATCTCTTTTACACTTCTTGCATTTTTTTTAATGAGATTATACTTTAAAGAAAGGTTATTTTTATGTTTATTTTGTAGGGCTATCTGTTACGAACGCAACGCAACTGAAATGGGGCGAAACGGAGTTGAAACGGAGCCAAACGGAGCGAAACCGTGGAGCCGCGCAGCGTGCTCGCTCGCCGACGGCGAGATCGATCTCGCCGACAGCGAGATTTTCCCGAGACCACCGAAATATGGCCGAAAAGGCCGCCAACAGCAGCCCGGATGACCATGAACCGATATTTGGCGGTTTTGGGCCAATATTCGACGTATTTGGACGCTTTTTCGAAGGGGTGCTTAAGGAAACTCTTCAAAATTTGTCCATACTCTTTAAAATGGCGAATATATGTTAGAAATGGGAGAGAAACAATAAAGGAAAGGAGAGAAAAACTTAGAGGAATGTTTAGGATTCTTAGATTAAGAGTAGAAATGTAGATTTCTACCCTTTTGGAGAGATTGGAGATGAGATTTTGAGAGAATTTGTAAGGGATTTCGCTAGCATTGCATGGATCGCCGGGAGATTTTATGCCGGAGATCTTCGTCTTTCTTTCAAGGGGAAAAAGCTAAGTATTGTTCTTCATTATCTTATAATTTTGTAAACATTTATTTAGTGGATTTGCTTTTGTTAAATGAAGTTTCCTTTATGTTTTCTTCGTGCTTTGTGATGCATCTCTCTTACTCTTTCTTCTTCTTTGGAAATAGTGGTATAAGAAGATTATGTCATTGTTTTTCTTTTACTTTTCTTTTGCAATGAGTAGAAATCATGTTTAGGATTTTGTGATGCATGATAGAAGTGAATTTAATTATAAATGTGATGGTTTTTACTTGCACTTAATTTACATTGCAATAAGGGCCCATTGTAGCGTTAAAACTCGTTGTAATTGTATTGACCTGAAAGGGTGGTGTAATTCTCAACAAAGTGGTGCCACATTCAAATTCCATGGATGGTGAAGTTCATGGAAATTGAATGCAAATAAATAGAGAAATAATATTAATCGGGGGTAGAATTGGAGATTTTAGAGTGACAGGCTAAAATCCTCAATTCGGTCCTATCGTTTGGGTGCTGAAGTGTAGATTGTTAGCCCTCAGGCGAGGGGAACGTGGGAGCTCCAAAGTGAGAGTCGATATCCTTCCAGCCTAGCCGCAGATTCAGTAACCAAGCATAGGATTAGTCAATGTTCTTTATGCCTGGACCAAAGGGTAAAGAATAGGATTGCTCCTATTTGGCACATACAATATTTAATGCATCTCAATCCTATACATTATCTATTTCATTACATAAGAATAGTAGTTTTTAAAATCTCAAAATTCTCCAAACCAACTTATCCAAAAAGGGTTATCTTTATAATTATTATTCGCATTTAGTTATAGTTACTATCTTTACATTTAACACTTGCATTTAGGAGTAGTTGCTAGACAAAACACAATTTTAATCGATGTTCCAAATTAAGGACTATTAGTAGTAGACAAGAATTTGACTAAAGACCTCTTACTTCACTTCCTCGTGGGATCGATACTGGGGTTTTTAAAGAAAACTCTATATTACTTGAAGCAATACGTATACTTGCGTAGTACCCCTAGTGTGTAAAATATTTTTCTAATTTATATCATTTAAGATTTTGAACACTAGCTGCTATTTATAAATTGGGTCAAGTTTTTGGCCATCTTTTGGAAGTTAATTTACTGCGTAATTGCGGGTCGGGTCAAGTTTTTGGCGACGTTGCCGGGGAAGCTTCTGTAAGAACTTTAGAAGAATTTTAGTTGAAGTAATTAATCTTAGACATAGAAAACTGTAGTTTCATAAAAACTATTCTTGTGTGAAAAGTGTTTTTATATGAAAAAGGTGTTGTTAAAAAAGAAAAAAATTGTTTGTGTGAAAAATATGGTGTTCGTAAAAATATTTTGTTGTGTTGAATATATTTCATTTGTTATTTGTTTAATTATTAATAGATTGTTTGTTGTGTTAAATATGTGAAACAAAGGTTCTGCAGGACTTGTACCTTATGATCCCGAGTTTGAAAAAAATAAAAAAATAACAAAAATACAGAAAGGACTCGAAAAACTAGAAATGGAAATGGAAAACTTTCAAGATAATAACTTAGAAAATCATCATACTTCATCGAGGGATTACATAAATCCTACGACAGATGAAATTCACTTAAGTATACAAAACCTTGTCGTAGAAGCTGACTCATTTGAAATAAATCCTGAGATTATCCAACTGGTGCAGAAAAATTAGTTTGAGGGAACTCCTTCGGAGGATCCCTATTTACACTTATCAAATTTTCTAGAACTTTGTACTACATTTCATTATAACGGTATGTCAGATGATGCTGTTAGGTTAAGGCTTTTTCCTTTCTCACTAAGGGATAAGGCTAAAATGTGGTTATACTCATTGACACCTGGTTCTATTAAAAATTGGGAGGCATTAACTCAAAAATTCCTAGCTAAGTATTTTCCACCTTCAAGGACTACTCAACTTAGAAACGATATTATCTCATTTTGTCAGTATGAAGAGGAATCAATATACGAAGCCTGGGAAAGATTTAAGGAACTCCTAAGAAAATGTCCACACCATGCTCTATCCGATTGGTTAATCATTCAAACTTTTTATAATGGGTTAGTAGAATCCCTTAGGTCTATAATTGATGTTGCCGCTGGTGGATCATTAATGTCAAAATCATTTGATGAAGCGTATGAGTTAATTGAAAAAATGGCCACAAATGAATTTCAATGGCCCTCTGAAAGGGTAAATCATAAAAATGTAGCTAGTGTTCATAATACAAATGTGATTAAAATTCTTGCATCTCAGATTGCTGCAATATCAAGGAAGATGGACCAATTTGGAATAAACCAACCTCAATTTACTCCTGTAAGTGAGGAAAGTTCATTAGAGTCTATAATTGATTCTAAGTTATCATATGAGACTTTAAATACCATAAACAACCCGTACTCTAAATTTTACAACCCATGTTGGGAGAACCATTCTAAATTTAACTGGAATCATACTACTAATAGTGGAAACCTAAAATGGGAAAATAATCATGCAAATCATAATGGAAGTTGGAATAATCAGGAGAACACAAAGTATAGACCTTCATATCCACTGGACTCTAACAATGATCAACAATTTGAGGATAAGAAATTGTCTACGGAAGAAGTGGTATTGCAAATGGGAAACCAGTTGCAAAGTCAAAATGCTGCAATTAGAAACATAGAGAATCAATTGGCTCAAATTGCTAATTCACTTAGCAATAGACACCAAGGAACACTTCCTAGCAACATTGAGATCAACCCTAAAGAGAACACTAATGAACAAATAGAAGCTGTCCAATTAAAAAGTGGGAGATATAGAGGATGTGGTTAGAAAAGAGAAAGATGTTGTGAGAGAAACAATAGAAACTAAAAGGCCTGAAGAACATGTTTCGAAGGATATGGAAAAATTAATATCTCCAACTAAAATTAATTTGGAAAAACCACCACCTCCATTTCCTCAAAGACTTAGACAGCATGAGTTGGATAAAAAATTTTCAAAGTTCATGAAAGTACTTAAGAAGTTAACGATAAATATTCCTTTCACTGAAGCTTTGGAACAAATGCCAAGTTATGCAAAGTTTATAAAGGATATATTAAACAAGAAAAGGAAATTTGGAGATAACAATACAGTTGCACTAAGTGAGGAGTGCAGCACTATACTTCAGAAAAATTTTCCTCAGAGACTTAAAGATCCTTGTAGCTTTACAATTCCTTGTGAAATTGGAGAAAGATTATGTGGAAAAGCTTTATGTGATTTAGGAGTGAGCATTAATCTGATGCCTCTATCTATATTTAGAAGGTTAGGTTTAATAGATATTTCTCCCACTATTGTAACCCTTCTGTTAGCTGATCGATCTATCATTTATCCAAAAGGAGTTATAGAAGATGTGCTTGTTAAAGTAGATAAATTTATCTTTCCTTTGGACTTTATTGTATTAGATATGGAGGAAGATAAAGAAATTCCAATTATTTTAGGGAGACCTTTCCTTGTTACTGGACAAGCTATGATAGATGTGCAAAAAGGAGAGTTAACTATGAATATTAATGACCATGAAGTCGCTTTTGATGTATTAAAGACTATAAAATATCCAACTGAGAGAAAAGATGATTATTTTTTTTTGTATGGATGAAATTGATTATCTAAGTAAAGATCATTTCCAAGAAAGTTTTGAGAGTAAGTTAAAAGATGAGATTGAAATAGATTTTCATGATGATTCGAAAACATTACTTAAAGAAGACTGTATGTATGTTCAGGAGAGGTGTGAAATGATGGACGCTACTAAAAATAGTAAACGTTTAATTCCATTTGTTGAAAGATCTCATGAACTTAAGATGGATGTACCACATACAATTTTATAGCCTATCTTTTTAGAGAATTCATCTACACAACCAGTCTTTATATCTTTAGATGCGACTCAATCACAAGAAAAACCTGAATTAAATGATGAACAAGATAATATTATTGAACTAGGACTTGGAAGAGAATTTGAGGATAAATTTCAAAAGAACTTTGAGTAGAGAAAAGAGGATAAGGATATTGGAAGACCATTGGAAGAAATTCCTAAGGAATTAGAAAAACCTATTTCCTCAACTAAGATAGATCCTTCATTATTTAATAATTATAAAGGAGAAGAATTGGAAGATAACTTGAATCACAAGAGTGACATAGAAGAATTTGATTTTGAATCTAAATTATCTAAAAGGAATCTGACCCAAAATTTGGGAGATATTAAAGTATCTTATAAAGATCCATTTCTTATAAATTTTGAGGATAATATTAATATGCAATTTAAAAAAATTAATAAAAGAATATTGGATCTAGAAAGAAATATGAGGAACAATGATATAAATCAAACTGAAAATAAAGAGCTGAATGAAAAATTACAATTTGAGAATTTTGTAGGAATCCCTGGATCTGGAAATGATTGGGCGATTGATCGAGGATTACTTAAATGGAATTTTGATCTAGGAGGAATCATTTGTCGGGCTAATGACGTTAAACCAAGCGCTTTATGGAAGGCAACACATAGTTATCAGTGTGCTTTGATTTAGTATGCTCGAGATTCATGATTGTTATTGTTGTATTGTGTTTGATTTAGAGTGGATAGACTTGATCTTTATGTGTCATTATAGATTGATAAGTTTGATTTTTGATTGATAGATGTTTGGATTATTAGTGCTTTGATCTGATCTTTGTCTGTGTCATGAGGGAGGTGATTCCTTAACTTCTTATTATGGCTAGAATTGATCTCTTGTAAAGTTGGATTGACAAGTCCACTGTGACTTGGGTCTTACCCAGACTTGAGTTTTACAAGAAAAATCATGAATTTCGAACATTGATAGTTCCATCTTAATTTGTTACTTCCTTTCTACAACTTTATTTTTACTAGGTAGGAGTCGCGAACCTATTTGATGAATAACATTTGGATGATCTCACACTATCTTTATAACTGTTAAAGGTGATTAATTATAAGGATTAGGTGATGCCTGAGATTGGTACCTAGGAGCCAATATATCAGGGATAATCTTATCCTTGGGATTATAATCTATAAAATCTTTTGAAGTGCCTAATTTACTAGTGTAGTGATTCCGTTAGAAATTGGAAGTAAATTAGTGAGATGCGATGAGATAAAGGAAGAATTGACCTCATTTATCATTTGTGATTGTATTTGAATTGTGTGTTTATGTTTGTGTTACAACTTTATTTAGGTCTTGAAGAACATTTTTATATTCCCTTGCTGAAACATGCTATGCTAGTTAGACTTTGGTTTAGTTAATTTTATTCTGGCATGAATAGTTTAGATTTACTTTCTGCTGCATATTGTTCTGTTCTAATGAATACTTGCAAATAATTTTGATAGACATTTATGGTAGATAGAATTTCTAAATTGTTTTCTTCCTGCTTATATTTTTTGTACTAAATGCTACATATGTTAAAAATTAAGTTTGGGGGTAGGAAGAAAAATAAAATTTTAATGTGAAAATACTTCCTTTTAGTATAGTTTTATTACAAGCATGTTTTAGGTTAGATTTACTTTCTCCTACAGTCATTCTATCCTGATTATGCATGATATGAATTTGCTAGGATGTTGTAGTAGCAAGTAGATTCAACCTTTACTTTTTCTTCCTGCTACATTTTATGGAATTAATTGTAAAATATTTTAAAATTTAAGTTTGGGGGAAGAAAAATATTAACTCTTATTTGTTCTCAATTATTATATTTTCAAAAATTATTAGCATAACTTCTGGCAATTGAAACTCGCTTGAGATAACTAAAACTTTTTATTTCAGTTAAATATTATGGAAGGATTGGATGAAAGTTTTTAGTAATAATGGTTAATTTTATAAGGGTGAGATATTTGGTATGAAAGAATTTGATTATAGTTAACTATTTGAAGTAAAGAAAACCGTATTTTTGAAATGTTAAGAGACTTAAAGTATTGTGTGTTAAAAAGAGATTGTGACTTTATGATGAATAATAAGGCTCATACCTAATTATAAAGTAAGGATGTGTTTCAAGTTTGAACTTTAGAAAGAATAGAGTGAAGTTCAAAATCATTACAGGCTCTCCAGATATAGTAATCCTCATCTTAAAAAAAAAGAGAGAGAAAAAGAAAAGAGAGTAAAAAAAAAGGGGACTGAAAGTGATCCCGAAAGAAAAAAAATAGAAAAATATTTATGAGGAGAAGCTTAAGGAGATGCCTAATCAAAAATTGGCTTCACTTGAGTCACCCTAAAGGGAGAACTTGATTTCATTTCTGAATTTATATTTAAAGTATTAGCCTACATTCTGATGAAGTTTACATGAACTCCTTTTTCACATAATCTTTCAAGGCACTCTTAATGTGACAAATTATGGTTTATCTTAAAATAAATAGAAGACTAGAACCCTTTGACTTGATTGCTAAATATTCTTATACCTGTAGCTTTAACCGGAGTTACTAAATTTCTTTCTAAAAATCTAACCAATATATTCCTTTCAATAAAAATTTTTAGTGTATTACAGGTGAAAAGTACATTGCCCTGAGTTATATTTTTATGTAGTAAAAGTGTTACTTGAGGACAAGTAACAGTTTAGTTTGGGGGATTTTGACACGCCTAAAATATATACGCTTTTTGCTATATCATTTCACTTATTTTTGATGATATTACACTTTAAAGGAAGGTATTTTGTATGTTTTTTGGTTTTAGATACAAGAAATGGTGATTGGAGCAAAAGGAAGCAAAAACGGTGCAATTTGGAGCAAAAACGAGCAAGAAATGAAATTCTGCCCTGACACCTTTCGATAAGTCTTTTGATGCTTAATCTCTTTTACACTTCTTACATATTTTTGAATAAGATTATACTTTAAAGAAAGGTTATTTTTATGCTTATTTTGTAGGGCTATCTGTTACGAACGCAACGCAGCTGAAATGAGGCGAAACGGAGTCAAACGGAGTGAAACCGTGGAGCCGCGCAGCAGCCTGCTCGCCGACGACGAGATCGATCTCGCCGACTGCGAGATTTTCCCGAGACCACCGAAATATGGACGAAAAGGCCGCCGACAGCAGTCTCGAACCCGCCGACAGCGGCCCGGATGACCATGAACCGACATTTGGCGGTTTTGGGCCAATATTTGACGTATTTGGACACTTTTTCGAAGGGGTGCTTAAGGAAACTCTTCAAAATTTGTCCATACTCTTTAAAATGGCGAATATATGTTAGAAATGGGAGAGAAACAATAGAGGAAAGGAGAGAAAAACTTAGAGGAATGTTTAGGATACTTAGATTAAGAGTAGAAATGTAGATTTCTACCCTTTTGGAGAGTTTGGGGAGGAGATTTTGAGAGAATTTGTAAGGGATTTCGCTAGCATTGCATTGATCATCGGGAGACTTTATGGGAGAGATCTTCGTCTTTCTTTCAAGGGGAAAAAGCTAAGTATTGTTCTTCATTATCTTATAATTTTGTAAACATTTATTTAGTGGATTTACTTTTGTTAAATGAAGTTTCATTTATGTTTTCTTCGTGCTTTGTGACGCATCTCTCTTACTCTTTCTTCTTCTTTGGAAATAGTGGCATAAGAAGATTATGCCATTGTTTTTCTTTTACTTTTCTTTTGTAATGAGTAGAAATCATGTTTAGGATTTTTTGATGCATGATAGAAGTGAATTTAATTATAAATGTGATGGTTTTTACTTGCACTTAATTTACATTGCAATAAAGACCCATTATAGTGTTAAAATTCGTTGTAATTGTATTGACCCGAAAGGGCGGTGTAATTCTCAATAAAGTGGAGCCACATTCAAATTTCATGGATGGTGAAGTTCATGGAAATTGAATGCAAATAAATAGGGAAATAATATTAATCGGGCGTAGAATTGGAGATTTTAGAGTGACAGGCTAAAATCCTCAATTCGACTCTATCGTTTCGAGTGCCGAAGTGTAGATTGTTAGCCCTCAGGCGAGGGGAACGTGGGAGCTCCGAAGTGAGAGTCGATATCCTCCCAGCCTAGTCGCAGATTCAGTAACCAAGCATAGGATTAGTCAATGTTCTTTATGCCTGGACCAAAGGGTAAAGAATAAGATTGCTCCTATTTGGCACATACAATATTTAATGCATCTCAATCCTATACATTATCTATTTCATTACATAAAAATAGTAGTTTTTAAATTCTCAAAATTCTCCAAACCAACTTATCTAAAAAGGGTTATCTTTAGAATTATTATTCGCATTTAGTTATAGTTACTATCTTTACATTTAACACTGCATTTAGGAGTAGTTGCTAGACAAAACACAATTTTAATCGAAGTTCCAAATTAAGGACTATTAGTAGTAGACTAGAATTTGACTAAAGACCTCTTACTTCACTTCCTCGTGGGATCGATACTGGGGTTTTTAAAGAAAACTCTATATTACTTGAAGCGATAAGTATACTTGCGTAGTACCCCTAGTTTGTAAAATATTTTATAATTTATATCATTTAAGATCTTGCGCACTAGCAGCTATTTATAAATTGGGTCAAGTTTTTGGCCATCTTTTGGAAGTTAATTTACTGCGTAATTGTGGGTCGGGTCAGTAACCCACGTGTTGCTAATGAGATTTCCCACGGTTTAAATGAAAGTGCGGAACTCATTCAGTTGACTTTAGCAAATTCATTTGGACTAAGTGAATCCGATGAAAATAACGGTGCCGGGATAACAGAACTATGGAACCTTAATCGGTTATGTTTAACCAACTTTAAGATTTGTTTTAATTAAAATACTAAGTCATCTCAATTTTCAACTTTTCCAAACCAAGACACTTCTCTCATCTCTTGATTGCTACTTTCTAAAACTAAACCTCTACAACAACAAGGAGCTTGGAGCACAGTGGGCAGCACAATCATCTTCATCAGCAAAACCTGAGTCTACTTCAGCAAAACCTTTCTTTGAATTAAAAAACAAAGCCATAGGATTTCGAGGTAGTCTGCCTAGTGCAACATAAATCCTCAGCTTTTCGTTAGGCATTTGCATAATTGTGTTATGCAAATTAAGCCCTAACTGGTCTTAGGACTCCGAGTTAGTCGTTTGGTATGACATAAACCCTCACATTTTCGAGGCTATTTGTATAATTATGTTATATAAATATAAGTCCTAATTAATTAAAATTAGCATGATTGAAACATTAAATAATATCTCAAATTGAAGCCAAACAATAGGATAGTCGGGAAGTCACTGAAGTTCATTTCGGGTCTGTGCCATCCCCTACTTCTCTTCCTTTGGACTCCTGAAATAATTTGTTCCAAATTTACGCTATTCCCTATTGAAATTTTCCAAAGTCCAATTGTTTGAAAACCTTAAACTTTGAAATTCTTGAGAGCAAAACCATTGATCATTATCGAGAGTTTTCTTAAATGATTCCCGTCATTTAAGATATAATTAACTATAGGGGCTTGCCCTTATAGGGAACTTTAAGAACCCGTGTAATATAAACCTCGCTTAATTCCTTTATATTAAGCGAGGGAACTTGTCGGCTTATAAAATTGGTTCGCAGACCAAACGGATGTCACAAATCTTCTAGTTTATTTAATCGAGCCCCATCATCAAGCAGTGTGTCTATTCCTTAGGATAGATATACGGTTTGTGATGCGGTGCTCGTTTATATAAACTATTTGGGATGTGAGATCGGTTTGATTTCATATCTTAAAGTTTTCAAACTTAAAATTATTTTCAAAAAATCAAATGCTTCTTTCTAAAATTATATATATTTAAATTTAATTTAAAATCTAATGTTCGCCGACAACTTCTGTAGGAGACCCCCCTTTAAAAACACTTTACCTAAAAATATGTCGATACATTACTTTCAATTGTATCCAATATTTCCCAATTTTCATTAATATAATCAATATCATTTACATCTTCTTCAGAATCATTTTCATCCCTTAAATCTTTAGGGTCTAAAAACTCTTCATCTTTCGAAATGATCTTGATAATTTTGTTTATCATGTAGTCAAAGATATTCATTCCGTAACACTTCTCATTGTTAGAATACCTCATTGATTTAAGAACATTAAATGTTACTTCTTGATCATTAACTCTCATGGTTAACTCCCATTTTTGTACATCTATCATAGCATGTCCAGTAGCAAGGAAATGTCTTCCTAAAATAATAGGAATCTATTCATCTTCTTCCATATCCAGAATTATAAAATCTACAGGGAAAATGAATTTATCCACCTTTATCAATACATCTTCTATCATTCCTCTCGGGTGAGTAGTAGATCGATCTGCTAATTGTAAGGTTACAATTGTAGGAGATATTTCTCCTAAGTCTAACCTCCTAAAGATGGATAAAGGCATGAGGTTAATGCTTGCTCCTATATCGCATAAGGCTTTTCCATGAAATTTGTCTCTTATACTACAAGTTATAGTAAAACTTCCAGGATTAAACTTTTAAGGTAGTTTTTTCTGAATAATTGCACTACATTCTTCACTTAGTGCGACAGTTTCAAAAGCTTCAAATTTTCTTTTCTTACTAAGAATATCTTTCATAAATTTAGCATACTTAGGCATTTGTTCCAAAGCTTCAGCAAATGGGATACTAATTGTATGCTTTTTTAAATACCTAAAAAAAATTTAAAAATTGTTGATCCAGTTTCTGCTGTTTCAATCGTTGTGGAAATGTGGGTGGAGGTTTTTCAAATTCATCTTGAGATAGAAATTGTTTTTCTTCTTCATGGATTATTTCCTTAGGTTTCTTAACTTCTATCACTTCAGTCTCTTCTTGAATTTTATTTTCCTTTCTATCCCTTAATTCTTTTCCACTTCTAAGTAATACAGCTTTAATTTGCTCTTGATATTTTCCATTTTCTCTTGGATTTACTTCAACATTACTTGGAAGTGTTTCTTGTGGTCTGTTGTTAATTGCATTTGCAATTTGCCCTATTTGATTCTCGATATTTCTTATCGCGGCATTTTGACTTTGCAACTGACTACCCATTTATAAAATTAATTCTTCTATACACAATTTCTTTTTCTTAAATTGTTGGTTATTAAAACCAGGAGGATAAGAAGGTTGATAGTTAGAATTACCTCGATTGTTCCAATTTCCAATCGGGTTAGGTCAAGTTATTACCCCATTGTGGATTTGCATTATTCCAATTTAAGTTAGGGTGATTTTTCCAACCTGGATTATAGTAATTGAAATATGGGTTATTAGTTTTGCTAGTGATAGCTTGCAATGTCTCTAAGAATTGAGATTCATTGGTACTTCCTGAATTATCATTACTTAAATGCGATAATTGAGACAAATTATCTAATTTCTTAGATATTGCAGCAACTTAAGATACTAAAATAGAAAAGAATTCATTTTCTTGAATACCAGCCACTCTTTTAGTATTTACTCTATTAGAAGGCCATTGAAAATTATTAGTTGTCATTTCTTCTATTAAACCATAAGCTTTATCAAATGACTTAGCCATTAAGGAACCACCACCAGCAGCATTTACTATAGATCTAAGAGAATCTATTAATTTATTATAAAATGTTTGTATAATTAACCAGTCTGGTAAAGCATGAAGTGGGCACTTCCTAAGAAGTTCTTTAAATTGTTCCCATGCTTCATAAATAGTTTCTCCTTCAAATTGAGTAAATGAGGTTATATCATTTCTAAGTTTTACAGTTTTAGATGGTGGATGATACTTGGCTAGAAATTTTTGAGTCATTTCTTCCCAAGTTTTAATAGATCCTGTTGCTAACAAATTTAGTTGCATATTAGCCTTATCCCTTAAAGAAAAAGGAAAAAGTCTAGGTCTAATAGGATCATCAGAAACATTATCATACTTGAAGGTAGCACAAACTTCTAGAAAACTAGCAAGGTGTAATTTAGGATCTTCAGTAGGAGATCCTCTGAATTGATTATTTTAGACCATTTGTATAATTGCAGGTTTAAGTTCAAATGAGTTTGCTGCTACAGCAGGGATTTGAATGCTTAAATGAATTTCATCACATGTAGGGTTAGCATATTCTCCTAAGGGTCTTTGTAAATTTTAATGATAATTTTCTGCAATATTTTGTTCCATATTATTTCGAGGTATATTAGCCATTTCTTGTAAATTATGAATTTATTTTTCTTTTATGATTTTTCTTAGAGTGTGCTCTAATTCAGAATTATAGGGTATTAATCCTTCAGATCCTGAACTTCGCATAAAAGAAATTAGAAAATATTTTTAATTAATAATAAAGAAAAAATATACTTTAAAATATATATATTATAAAAAAAATTCATCTTTTTTTTTAATTTTTTTTTTTTTGCAATCCCCGGCAACAGCGCTAAAAACTTGGCAGACCGCAATTACGCGAGTAAAATAGCTTATAAAATTATGGCCAAACTTGACCCCAAATCAAATTAAGTGGCTAATGTAATATAATTAAAGATAAAAGTTTTGTAAATAAATATAAATCGTGCACTAGGGGTACTACGCAAGTATACATATCATTTCAAGTAATATAGGGCTTTCTTTTAAAATCACAGATATCGATCCCACAGAGAAGGCTAAGTAAAAAAAATTAAGAAAGAAAGAAAAAGATCTACCAATTAAAAAGTAATAATATGCAAGTTATTAAAGTAGCAATTGTAAATAAGATCGTAATTTAAATGCTTTAACACAATAAACAAAGTTTCTTTCCCCATACGAAATATTTCATGATTAGTAAACATCTAAATTAGTTTAAAAACTTTGAAAATGAGGTCTTGTGACAAATAGGAGCATATATATTCTTTCTCTTCTGGTCAAGCGTATAAAAAACATTGGCTAGTTTTAGAAGATTGGATCAGGATGTATTGTTAGTAGTAAGGGATGAATTTCTAGGCTCTCACTTCTAGATTCCCCCCCCCCTCTCCCCCGCCTAAGGGTGCCTTTGGTCGGGCCTATTAGTGACCCGTCACCTCCTCTTAAACTAAATTGATAGAATATAGCCTGTCACTCTAAAAACATATTCAATTCTACCCCCTTCAAAGATTATCTTCATATCTATTCGCACCTCCCCCTTCAATGATTTACCATCTACCTTTCTAAGGGAAATGTGATACTTATAAGTAAAGAACTTTTAGCCCACGGTTAGATCTTAAGAATTCTCCATAGATTTTAACATTACAAGTGATCAAGTTGCAGTGTAAATGAAGATCGGGTAAAGTATCATCACAAATTATGGATGAAGAAAAATAAGTTCTCAAAACTAAATTAAATCCTTATCTGAATCATTTCATATTCGTAGAGAGAAAGAGAAGAAGACAACTCAGAAAGCATAGGATTCACACCACAAACCATATTTATATAATTATAATTCAAAGTACAAAACTTAAGAACCAAATTATAAATACTTATGTGGAATGATATCCAAGCAATCTTTTGAAGTTTCCCTGACTCTGACTAACTTTTACAAGACTCCAACTCCAGCAATCACACTAAAAACACTCTGAACTCTCACAAAAATAAGGTAAATAACACTCCACACTCTTTAATTTAATCAAATTACACACCTCTTTCACTCTTATAACACCTACACACTCCAAACGACCACACACTTTGCTGTAGAATCGTCCTCTTCGAAATTCGTCCAAATTTGTTGAATATTCTAGAAAGTAACTGAGGCGCCTAGGCGCCAGTCTCCTGCGTGAATGGACGCATCCCTTCAGGTTTTGAGTCGCGCCTCTTTTTTGAATAACTGATTCTCTGTGTCTATATTCATTATATCTTGTTTATAACATATGAGAATTTTACCAGTGACTTCTAGATTACTTCTGAGTCATCAATAACCGTCATAAAACCGTCCAAGAATTCTCTAGATTTCCCTGCTGAGTCTGGCGCCAGAATCTACCTTTTTTTCTTCTTTTCTTCACTTGACTCATTTTTGCTCCTTTTACTACTTTTTGACTCTTTTTCTTCATAAACTCATTTTCTTGTATCTGCATCCAAAAACATAAAAAATATCTTTCATTAAAGTGTAATATGCTTAAAATATTAGTTAAAAATGATATAAAAATTTAGATAATTTTAAGGTGAATCACCAACTAAGGCCAACATGGCTCACAGCTTACCCAACTCCTGCAAATTGTTGAAAACGTTCCTCACAAATAAATCTCCCGATAAGTAAAGCTATAATTTCTATAAATCTAGCTATCATATTTTAAATATTTATGAAAATAACATCCAAATCTTATTTTATGGTATCTCACACAAATAAACAGGTGTGAAGCTGGCACCTGTCAGATAAAAACTCAATCATACATAAAAAAAATTTATTGTTCCTAAGTGATAGTAGCATTTTGAACGTGATAATAATGCAAATTTTCAGTGTTATAAATGTAAAAAATTTAAATATAGGAGTTGGATATATAAATTCACAAGAATTCATGTCGTTTCAATGTATGTGCCTCTTCTTCCTATTATTAGAAATACTATAAATTTAATATAATTAAAATAGTAAAAAATAAATAAATAAACATCCACCATATCCTCTGCGTCCCTCCTCATGATTGGCAACCAAAACCCGCCCGCAGGCAACGTAGGGACGGCATCAAAGCTCGAGGAACTAAAAGAGAACCAATTAATTTAACTCCATCCATAAAAAACGAAGCAATTTCCAACCGCTCCAACTATTTTATAAAAAGTTTAAATTTCCTCACTGCGCTTTCACGCAACATAGATCCTGCTCCTTCATTTCTCCCCTCCTCCAACTCTTCTTCTTCTTCTTCTTCTTCTTATGCTGCAAATTAATATAGAGCTTCTGAAAATGAAGGAACCTTCTCGGGCACTTATTGTTGCTGTTTTTGCATGGCTGGTTTATTGTGATGGATGCTTCATGTTTGTGAGGGCGAATGATCATAACTACAGGGAGGCATTGACCAAGTCTTTGCTCTTCTTGGAGGCTCAGCGTTCAGGGAAGCTCGTGAGGACAAGGATCCCGTGGAGGGGAGACTCTGCCTTGGAAGATGGCAAGTTTGCTAACGTGAGTTCAATTTTTTCAAATTTTAATCCCAGGTCGTTAATTTAGCAAATTGTGTCTTCTGCTGATCTTAAGAAAATAATTATAACTTTTCTTCCTTTGATAATATTAAATTGCAGTTAGATCTTACAGGCGGATATTATGATGCGGGGGACAACGTGAAGTTTGGCTTGCCGATGGCGTTCACAGTAACTACTTTAGCTTGGGCAGCACTCGCCTACGGCAATCAGCTCCAAGCTGCTGGTGAGCTTATGAATATTCAAGCTGCCATTCGCTGGGGAACAGATTACTTTCTCAAGACTGCCGCACGTAAAAATTCACTCTGGGTTCAGGTTTGTCTATTTTTCTCTCGTAATGTATATATCTTGTCTTCTAAAGTTTGATTACTTAGAGGCTGTTGGGTTGTGTGAATTAGCAGGGAGGTGTAATTTCTTTTAGGAATTTGAGATAATTATGTGTTTGATAAGAAAAATTATAATATAATAACAAGTGAATAGGTTAGAAGTTCACATAATAGTTTATTTTAGATTAATTTAAAATTCGACCGACTAAATCAAATTAGAGTTACATATAAATATATATATTAATGCGTGCTAGAAAATTTGCAACGCGGTTGATGGTTGTCGAGGGTGGTCAGCAGGTGGTCGAAGACGGTCGGCGGGTGTTGGCGGTGGTCGATAGAGGTCGGCGGTGGTCGATAGAGGTCGGCGGCCGCCGGTGGTGGTTGACGAAGGTAGGCATCGATTGACGACAATCGATGATGGTCGACGGGGCTGGGAGGTGGTCGACGGAGGTTGGAGGTGGTCGATGGCTACCAACGGCGATCTATGATGGCAGAGATGGTGTTGGACTTCAGCTCCTTCTCAAAGCCTCAAGTTCTATCTCAAGGCACAAGCTCCTCCCCTCATGAGAGGGATGGGGCTCTATTTGTGTTCTGGGTGCAATTAATGTAGGAATATGAACCAATTTGAACTGACAGTGTCGAGTGCTTTCTTTAATCAAATTGCTTTCGATGCAGATTTGAGGGTCTTAACGATGTCATAATTGAGCAATATTTGTCTCATTGGATTCGTCTTGTCGAGACGCTCAATTCGATTGTGGGCTTGATAGATTCGACATTCGTTCAATCTGCAAAATATGTCCACAAAACTTTACAAAGTTGTTTAATGACTTGATCTGAGCTTGATTTGATTCGGATTGGTTCAATTTTGATATCATTCGGCCTGTCTCATCGAGCCGGGCAGTTTGACTATATGTTTGTTGAAATCAATCTTCTGTATGACTTTTTATCAAGAGTCGAACATTTCTTACTCAAAATTTTACCTCGAAATTTGTGTCATGTCTAAAGATTTGTGTCGAATGATGAGAATTTGTTGATGATGTATCACACACACACATCTATATATATATATATATATATATATATATATATATATATATATATATATATATATATATATATATAAGATTGATCAACCAATAGGTTGAACCGACCGATGAGCGGACCACCTTATAGCTTCCGTGTGTTATTCAAATCCTCCTGTAAGGGGTGTGATTCGAACCCCTGACCCGAGGAGCTTACTCCAAAGGTAGCAACCAAGCAACCAATGAGTCGAGACTCGCTCATATATATATATATATATATATATATATATATATATATATATTCAATTTTTTTTGTTTTTCATAAACTGATCTTTGGTAGAGGCCCAAATATCGGTTTCACATGGGCTAGGCCCCATAGTGAGAGCTGCACCATGTGCCTAAACAGATCGATCCCCCTCCCTCGCGCCAAGGCTGAAGATCGAACCCCTGACCTAAAGAGACTTACAGTGACCCCGCCACCAACAGGCCAGAAACGCGGCACTATATATATATATATATATATATATATATATATATATATATATATATATATATATATATATATATATATATATATATATGGGAAAGAGCACTTATGACTCCCTACGTGTTAATTAGGAAAATTCAAGTACAAAGGGTTGGGGAGGCGGATCCCCAACTAAAAAACCCAAAAAAAAACAAGTACCCACTCACCCCTAGAAGTTCCACCTCCCACGATACAACGCACGCAATCCAAAAGATACAATGTTTGAAATAAGTACACCACAAAAGAGTATGATCCAAACTAGTAGGAAGGGAAAATACAAAAAAATCCATTAAGTAAATATGGAAAGCAAGACGTCCAGAACTTGCATAAAACAAACCAGCCTCCATGTCCCATTGTCGAGATCTTGTACAGAATAAAACAGCCTCCATGTTCCATTGTCCAAAGATGTGGCTAACATCCTGTAGAACTGTGTCCCATAAATAATCAAGAAGATCCAAGCAGCAGGAAACCAAGTTGCATCTCTTATGGAAACAAAAAGCATCGAGAAAAGGAAAGAAATATATGGAGTAACAGAAAAGAAAAATAAAATGGTAACTAATCCAAAAACCAGCAAGTATCAATATCTAATGTAAAGTAAGTCCATTGGATCACTATGAAATAAAAGAGAGAGCTGCTATGGAGGTACTTGACCCACTAAATGTCTGCCATTCGCATGCTTGGTCAGCCAATCTGCAGGTGAGTTACCCTCCCTGTATATTAATGTTAATTGTACATGCAGTGAAGAGATGGTAATAAAATGCCAGATACGTCTAAACAGATAGACAATAGTCCATGGAAGAGGAGCCCTCCTGTAAAATAGGTTAATCGGCTTGCTGGAATTAGTTTTCACATGTATGCAATTGAAATTAAAGCAAACAACGATTTTGAGTGTAAGCAAGAGAGCCCACACTTCAGCAATGAGTGGTGTATCAGCCACCACAGGGGAGGAAAAATAACATAACAGATTGCCCAGGTAGTCTCTAAACAGGCCATCAACACCAGAAAAATGCTCAGCCCAGCAGCCATTTATATTCACTTTGATCCATCTAGACACAGGAGATAGCCATTTAACAATTATAGGCCTCCGTCTAATAATGGGAGTTACACATGAAGGTGAAGTAATTTTGATAGCTCTATGGAAATATGCCATAATGTGTGAGAAAATTACAGCAGGTTTGGGGTGTTCAACAGAATGTTTAAAGCTATTCCTTGCATTCCATACAAACCAGAGGATCACCAAAGGAAAATGGAGCATAGGTTTCCCAACAACTGTAGCATCCTTCCAAACAGTAAAATAACTCTTAATCGAACAGCAGCAAGGCCAAACCAAGCCTAAAACATTAGCCAACATATTCCAGATAATTTTTGTATAACTACCGTTGAAGAAAATATGGGAGGAGGACTCCTCATCTTGCTTACATAAATGATAAATAGATGTCATTCTTAACCCTTTCAATTTTAAAATGTCATCCAGAGGAAGTAATGAGGAGAAAAAACGCCAAAAGAAGAAAGACATAGATGGGGTGAAAAGGGGTTTCCAGAAAATGGTGCCCCACTGCCATCTTGGATGAGAATTAAGTGAATTATAAATGTGCTTACTCACTGAAATGTAAGGAGCTTTTTTCCAAATAGGTTTATCTTTTTGTGTTTCTTGTAAAGGAATTTGATTAATAAGCAGAGCAAAATCATTTCCAACTAATTCCCTTAGTTTAGGCAAATCTCAATGACCATGATTGCAACAATCAGACACTAAAATGTTCTCATGATGAGGGTGATAAGGTACCTGATTAAGATATGGTAAGCCCCAGCAATCATTCCAGAAGGAGACCTTACCTTCTAATAGATCCCAAAATAAAAACTTACTTGCAAGTGCTCTAGCTTTTATGATAGCCTTCCAAATCCTGGAGTCTCCAACCTTCCACATGACAGTGGAGGGGTGAGTAGAAGAGCAGTATTTAGAATGCATAAACGTAGCCCACAAGGAGTCACCAAGCCTGAATTTGTACCAGAGCTTGCACATGTTTATTTCCACAATATGAGGGAAAGCCTTGAAATCAAGTCCCCTAGAAAATTTAGGCTTGCACAGTGTTTTCCAAGAGAGCCAATGCCTTTTGGCACCCCCTCCCTCCCAAAGAAAATGATTAAAAATGTTTTCTAGAGTTCTAATGGAGCTTTTTTTAGCATTAAAGACCTGAAGAGCATATAAGGGTATGCTATGAAGCACACTAGAAAAAAGTGTTAATCTGCCACCGTTGGAAAGGAAAATAGTTTTCCAATCCTTAATTTTATTTTGTATTTTGTCAATAACCCCATCCATCTGAATTTATTTGCATCTGCCCCTAATTAAGTTAACACCAAGATATTTGAGAGGCAATCTAGCTGATTTAAACCCAGAATAGATAGTAGCCCAGTTGTTATGAGTATGTGGCAAATGTTTGCTAAAATAAAGTTGGCATTTATCCCTGTTGAAAGATAAACCAGATAGTCTTTCAAAATCTTCCAAAACTTGCATGAGTTTCTTGATAGCAGGTTTGGAAACATTTGAAAAAACAATAATATCATCCGCGCATGCCAGGTGAGTAACCTTACAATGAGCTCTGTGGGAATACTGTGTATGAGTGTGTTGTGCTTGGTAATGATTCAACATCCTATAAAAATAATCAAAGACAAGAATAAAAATAATAGGGGAGAGGGGATCACCCTGCTTGATACCCCTCTGAACAGATAAGAAACCATAGGAAGTACCATTAACCAACACACTATAAGAGTTATTGGAAAGCCACCTCATAATTAACTTGCAGAAATTATTTTGAAAACCTCTAGCAATAAGGACTTTATGAATAAAGTCCCAGTTAAGAGTATCAAAAGCCTTTTTAATGTACAATTTCATAACAAGATTACCTACTCTACATTTCTTGTCTAAGTCATTAAGGAGTTCCTGGGCAAGGAGAATGTTATCTGTGATTTCCCTATCTTTGATAAAAGCAGACTGCTGAGATGAGATAATGCCGTTAAGATGTGGTTGTATTCTGTCCACCAATATTTTACTAATAACTTTGGAGATGATCGTAGTTAAAGAAATCGGCCTAAAATTATGCCAGTGGGATTTATCTCTTCCCTTAGGAAAAAGAACTATTAAAGCAGCAGAGAAATACTTAGAGAGATCATCCCCCTGAAAAAAACTTTGTATTTCCATAGTTATTTAATTTTTAATTAAATCCCAGTAAGTAATATAAAAAGCAGAAGTAAAATCATCAGGGCCAAGAGCTTTGTTGGAATTGAGACCTTTAAGAGCATACATACATACATACATACATACATACATACATATATATATATATATATATATATATACATACATATATACATATATACATACATATATACATACATATACACAAACACACGCATACATACATACATATACACAAACACACGCATACATATATACATACATAAACACACACTCACACACACACACACATATATATATTGAAAATAAAAAATATACAAAGGGATGAGAGGGCCACATAAATGCACCCTACCCATACAATACATATCCAACAAAAAAGATAGAGAAAGACTCAAAATAAATAAAACATGCGGATAACAAGTAGCTATGGACGAGACAATTTAGTCCTGCCTCTTCTTCTGTTTCTTGTAGCGGAGTCAGATAACAAACTCTAAAGTGTTGTGCCGTTGCCAGAAGTGACCAAAGTATCGTTCATTAAGTCTCCAAACTGGATAGTGCCCCCAGCCTTCTTCTTCAGCCGAGAAGTGATAACTTATCATTCTTCTTCTAAAGACTGGGCATCTCCATGTTGAGCAGGATCATCATGTTGTACGCCTTGACCTTAACAATCTTCCAATACTTTGGAAACCCCATCTCTCTCAATAGGCAGGTCTACCACAATTAGGGAGTCATCAACTGCATCCACAATATTATTAGTGTATTTCTATTTTGATCAGAGTCTACCTCATTGGCATTGGGAAAAACCTGTTGAAATGCAAGTAGAGGAACCTGAGTACCCTTCGCAGTGGAAAGACCAACATAAATAATTCTAACACTTCCAGAAACAACAGTACCATTTTGCATATTATTCTCCATCGGCATAGTAGGAATCCCAGGAGGAGTAACGGCCGAACATAAGTGGGGAAGCTCAATGACCGCTACCTCAATATTTGAGACATGAAAATCATTTACAATAATGTGAGTATTCTCCACAAGTGGCAAATAATTAACAACAACATCCCCCAGCTGAGTCGGGGAATGATGTGAATCAGTAGCAAGAACAATGAGAGTAGACTGAATGTCAGCATTTCTGTGGGTCTCATTCAAAATGAGAGCAACCTGTGATTGTGGTCGTAAATGTGGGTGCAATCGGTAGCAAACATAATTGCTATGGACAAACATCCCACAGTGCAAATAATAATGGGGATGAGGGCCCATCACGTTCTCTTGCCTATAACGTTGGTGAGGAGGACCAGTCAAAATCTCATCAGGAAAAGATTTGGTGATATCTCATTCGACAAGCACACAAGCTTCAAAAAGCTTAGAGACTTCAAGTGTAGGTGTGTCCACCTTAAGTGGTTTATCAAAAGCCGAAGCAAGTATGTACAAAGTTTCAGAATTAAACAAATGTACATTTAATCCTGGGAATGTAACCCAAATCGGAATAATTGGAGACTCCGATTTAGGGTTGAAATCCATCGCCCACTTCAATATTTTCATAAAAAGATTCTCAATTTTCAGAACATTTTGAGCGAAAATTCTGGTAGAATCAACATCATTTGATAGATGAATAAGGATATGACACTCATCTAATAGTCCAATCTTCGAATTTCGGTAAGCTTTAAAGTATCAAAATACTTGTGGATCAACTCAAGTTTTGGATTCCCATTAAAGAATTTCCCAACTAGATAATAGCGACATGCTGAAGCAAGAATAATGGTTTCGGCTTTAGTAAGAAACAAAGCAGGCTTTTCGTTCTTTCTCCCTAGTTTTTTAATGAAAGTAAAATCCCCTCCCACCTCAAGGCCATCATGAATGCTTGTGGAAAATAGAAAGAGCGGCTGCCTCCCCCAGATGATGAACCTCCCGACACAGTCGCGGCATAAGAAGGGGCCATCCCCCAACAGAAACTAGGGCACTAACGCAGAACCCGAACATGGATCGAAGATAACCAAAAGAAGCCGAAAATGTAACAACAAAATAACCTTAATAAAAAACCACCTGCAAAACCAAAATCTAGAAGCCCCAAATCGCAAAAACCAGCGAAACTCCCATATCGCGAAATAATCTAGCACGAAAATAGGATACAACAAGAAGATAGAGAAGGGATAGTAGGAAGGATCTCACCAGCGGAGAACAACGGAGCCGAACTAGCCATGGCCTGAAGCCTAGCTTCACTTCCCTGTCGCCTCCAAAATCGCCATTGGAGCCCTCCAGCATTGCGACCTTTGTTATATGATATATATATATGTACACACACACACACACACACACATATATATGGAGAGAGAGAAAAAATAGTTTGACTACCATGAAATATGCTGATTTTGTTTTCAAATAGGACATGTGTGTGTAAATTTTTTTAATGCATAGCGTATTTTTATTGATGTAACTTACTGAAGATGTTTTACGAAAACATTAAGGATCATTTTCATACATGTAGGGCTGTCAAAAAGGCTCATTGTTCGCGAACAGCTCGTGTTCGGCTCGTTAAGAAGCTCGTGTTTGGCTCGTTCGCTAAGTTAACAAGCTTTAACGAGCCGAACACGAACAAAGATTTGTTCGCTCGTGTTCGGCTCGTTTTGGTTCGAAATACTATTCCTCAATTAAATAAATATATATATATATATATATATATATATATATATATATATATATATATATATATATATTAATGAGTAGTATTTTTAAAATATATATATATATATTAATGAGTAGTATTTTTAAAAAATTTAAAAGATTTATAATCAATTGAAGTTATTAATTAAGTAAATATACTAAAAGTATTAATTAGATTCAAATGATGTTATAAAATAAACTATAATTTTTAAATATTATCTCAATTATTAACATATTATGGTTACATGATTAAGATTGTCAAAACGACTCTTTGTTTGTGAACAGCTCGTGTTCGGCTCGTTAAGCAAACGAGCCGAACACGAACACACTTTTTGGGCTCGAAATATAAACGAGGCGAACACGAGCTGAGCCTTGGCTCGCTCGTGTTCGGCTCGTTTACACTCCTACATACATGCCCTTCAATTCTTATGTATTTACATATCTACACTTAAACTTTGCTTTTTCTTTTATACCACCCAAATTTTCCATATCACATAAAAAATATCAGCATTATAATATTTAAAAGGTGAAAACACAAGTTCATGCATATTAAAGATGGTACATGTTGTAAAAATTGAGTTTTTGGGAGTTAGATATGTAAATGCACAATGATTGATCAGTGCTATGTATCTAAATCTTCAAAATATAAAGCAACAAACTGCTTTTATTCAGATAAGTCGTATGGCATTCCATATATTTGGTCAAGTTAACTGAGATTATACCCAATTCCATGTATTAATCTTTGAAGCACATTCGATTAATTTATGGTTAATATTAATAACTAAACTCTGCCATGAAACATGAAGGTGGGTGATCCAGTTGCTGACCACGAATGTTGGGTGAGGCCAGAAAACATGGAAACACCAAGAACACTCTACAAGATTGATCAGAACACACCTGGAACAGAGATTGCAGCCGAGACAGCAGCGGCCATGGCGGCATCTTCCATTGTTTTCAGAAAGACTGACCGCCCTTATGCCCGTCGCCTTCTCAACAAGGCCAAATTGGTAACCAAATCATTGTTATTTTTATCAATCTTCTAGTCTATTTCGCTGAACTACCCAATATCTTCCTTCTCTGGGATTTTTGCCTGAAACAGCTGTTTGAGTTTGCTAGGAACTACAAGGGAACTTATGATGGCGAATGCCCTTTCTACTGCTCCTATTCTGGTTATAATGTAACTCATCTCTCTCCCTCTCTAGCCTATATATGGTATGATAAGGGTGATGATGCTAAAATATTTATGGGTGCAGGATGAGTTGTTGTGGGCTGCTTCATGGTTGTACATAGCAACGAGGAGAGAAGTGTACTACAAATACATTACAGAGGAAGCCATTACAGCAAATGTTGCTGAATTCGGCTGGGATCTCAAGTATGCTGGAGCTCAAGTTCTCCTGGCCGGGGTACATCAATATAATCATCTTTGAAATGTCACTTTATTACTTATTCCACCTATACATTAGACATTAAACAAATATATAGTATTTATAGGCACTAATTATAAGTTATTTGTTGCGTTTGCATTGTATGAGTTTATCTAGTTGGGTTACATAAATGTCTGGAAAATGATAAACATTTGATTAGACATTTATGCATTGATTTAGAAAAAATGGTAGGTTTTAATTAAATCTCTTTTGCCTTCATATAATATATCAATAAAAGTCCATGGAAATTGGATAATAGATCAATTTATTCATGCATGTAAGCGTGTATATGTTTCACCAATTCAATTATGATATTTTAGATGAACATTTACGAAGGAGGAGGTGAACAAAATTTTAAGGCTCAAGCTGACTACTTTGTCTGCTCGATTATCCCCGACAGCCCCTTCCGACAAATATATATTTCACCAGGTATTATCTCTATCTATTTTAGGAATAATAGTTTTTCGTCAATCTCTTCCGCACGTGTGGAATATACAAGCATGCAGACTTTAATACAACATAATTGTATTGGTTGCAACATATTGTACTGAAGTCTGCATGCATAAATTATCTAAACTTAAGAATTTCTCGTATTTTTTGGGACATTTACATATTTTCTACCCAATTTTTATGTATTTTCAAATCTAACTCCTAAAATTTATTTTTTATATCTGTACCGCTCAAATTTTTCATGTCACATAAAAAATACTACCATCTTCATGTATAATTGAACAAACTCAAAAATAAAACTAACTCCTCGTCTAATTAATTAATTAATTATATTAAGAGATCCAATACACTAAATATTTCTATTTCAGGTGGTCTCATTCATGTCCGGGATGGTGCCAATACACAACATGTCACCGGCACAGCATTCTTATTTAACGTTTATGGTGATATACTTGCAAGAAATCACCAGACGGTCAAATGTGGGAACCAGGAGATTCAGCCCTCCCGTCTATGGCAATTTGCCAAGCAACAGGTACTTAAAAATGGAGCAATATTTATTACAGTGGATAGGAAAGTCAAAGTCATATTAACATGAATTTTTGGTGATATGTGGCCGGTCGTTTGGTGCATTTTAGTTAGTGCTGTGGCGTTTTGAAAACGCATCAGGCTTATTTGGGTAAACTGCGTTTTGACAGCTTGGGCGTTTTCAAAAAGCTGAAAGCAGCATTTTCACAACGCATCTATCTAGGTACGGTGGCAACTTTCTCGCTACGATCTGACTTTTCCAAAAAAAATAAAAATTTGCAATAGCCACCGTACCTAATTTGTCAGCATATTATTTTTAATCGGCTTATCAACAGATTATTCAATAAGCTGCGCCTCACACAGATATTGCTCGAAATGGGCAAGTGGCATGTTATGTTTTATTTCGAGTGGACCAGACTCGAACCAATTTAGAGAGAGAGAGAGAGAGAGAGAGAGAGAGAGAGACCCATTTCAAAACCCTAAATAATTAATATGTTCTTCCTTGTGCCATGCAGATGGACTATATACTAGGCAGTAATCCTCTTGGAAGATCATATATGGTTGGTTTCGGTAACAACTCTCCAACGCAGGCCCATCACAGAGGTTCTTCAGTTCCAGTTCTCCCAAATGGCGAGAGAGTGAACTGCGGGATGAGCTTCGTGCAGTGGCTCAACAAAGACCAACCAAACCCTAACGAGCTTACCGGAGCTATAGTGGGCGGCCCCGACCGTTACGATAACTTCAACGACAAGCGATGGAACTCTGCCATGCTCGAACCATGCACCTATATCAACTCCCTCGCCGTTGGAGCCCTGGCGAAGCTGGCGGCTGGCAGTTAATTAGTGATAGATTGATCTCTTCTATCAATCTTAATTAATCTTAATTATCATAATTAGATATAACACACCTATATTATTGGTGGCTTTTGCAGCTAATTAAAGGAGGATTTTGTTTCTTTTTTTTTAATAGCCATTTGTTTGATTTTTTTTTTCCTTAATTATGGCATCAATGGCTGGCACTGAGATTTATCTCTTCGAGCGCTAAGCAGTAAGCACCTCAATTCTTCGATCTTTCTCTGGCCATTTTCTCATGTTGTATATATCTTTAAGTTTTTTTATTTAATGTAATATTGGAAAACAAAACCTTGCAAATTTTATGTATACGATGTACTATATATACGCATGTTACTGTTGTTCTCCTCCTATTGAATGTATGGTGCTATTGTTATTCTGAAAACTTGTATTAATAAAACCACAAAAAAGGTTTTAGGATGTGTTGAATATGAGATTGTCCTTTGAATAGCATAGGGCAAGAGGAAGAGAGAAAGATAGAGAAATGAGTGCTCTACGGAATAGTAAAATGAGGGAAATTTTCATCTTTTATTCATGAAATGATCCCTATTTATAGACATAGGGGGTATAAGAATTGAAGTTACATTTATGCTCCTATTAAAGTAGGGTCTGCACAGGTTAATATTCTGGAGATATACCCCTATGGACTCATATTATTGTCTTTCACTGGCTCGGTTGATTGGGTTGAAGTGTTGAATCGATGAGCTATGCTGCTGGCCGATCTTTTGGATGAGGCCATTGGTCGGTCGGTTCTTCGGCTCTAGGCAACCAGTTGGATTTCTAGTAACTGTTGGAGAGGATAATTGAACCAGTCGATATCAGTCGAGCATATAGGTTGGGTTGGTCGTTAGTCCTTAATTCTTGTTGGGAGGATTTCTTGTCTGCTGAGTAGAGTTGTACCCTAGAGCACAATATGTAATCTAGGCTTGTATCATTTAAATAAATATGTCTGTCATAACATATAATCATATGTATATTAATAGAGCCTGAACATTAGAGACAAATAATATTGCATCATTTCAAGTTCCTAGGAAATATACTTGCTTCCTTCTACTTGACTGGTCTCATGATTTATATTTGTTTAGGTGATTGTCTAAAGCAATTAGAGTTTTAGCGGGTGTACTAACCAAAATCGAATGTAAGTCCATATTGGATAGTATTGACTCTTGTGATAGAGCTATCCTTTTCCTCATTTTCTTCCATAGGCACCCATCATATTTTAAAGGGGTAAGTTATATTTTTGTAATTTTATATACGGTAAAGTTATATAATTCTAGGCTAGTCTCTTTCATTAATTTTGGGTATGTGAAGTTTTCATGGATGACATAATTCTTGGATTATTGACAAGAAAAACATGATTATGTTGGGCTGATTATCTCTATGAACAATTAGATTTGAAGTTTGATAACTCAAGATGATAGTCTATGAATTTTTGACTATGCTGTATCTTCAAACTTATAAAAGTTATTTCCTATCTTAGGATCTCTTTTGGACCAATTCCTTTTCTTTTTGATATAATCATTTGATATCATTTTGTAGATCTTTTTTTTATTATTATTATTATGTGATCACCTAATGAGATACAATATTTCATCCTCTAATTAGTGACATGACTTAGCTTTGAAGCTCAAGGTACCTCTACTAAAATGATAATATTACCTCTTGATGATCTAATTAATAGATTTTAGAATAAAAGCAATTTTTTTTTTACACAAGAGTATTCTTGGGTATCTTCAAATATACAATTAACCAAATAAATAAATTTTTTTTTGGAGTACTTATTTATCCAAAATAATAATAAATTTGATTTTTACTAGTTATATGTTGAGAATTATTATAGATTTTCTACATTGATTTGTTCTAGTCGAATTGATTTGATTCTTTTAGATCCTTGTTTTCGAGTTATCTCAAAAAAATTATCTTATGAGAATTATCTATACCCTTTTTATTCGTTTGTTTAGTTCATAATTTTATTTTTTTTTCTCCCACTCTTTTTTTTTTTACTCTTATCCTCAATTTCTCCTTTAAATAGAGATGATAAGATGACTTTGAAAGATAACCTATTTGAGAATAAGTCATAAAATGAAATAAGACAAATAAAACAAATAGAAGTGCAATAAAAAGAGGAGATGTTGTGTTTTATCATATCATGTTAGAGGAGATATGTAAAAGAATTTTTACTGTAAAACTACTAAAATTATAATATTACCTCTTAATGATCTCATTAACAGATTTTAGAATAAAAGCATTTTTTTTTACACAAGAGTATTCTTGGGTATCTTCAAATATACAATTAACCAAACAAATAAATTTTTTCTGGAGTACTTATTTATCCAAAATAATAATAAATTTGATTTTTACTAGTTATATGCTGAAAATTATTATAGATTTTCTACATGGATTTGTTCTAGTTGAATTGATTTGATTCTTTTAGATCCTTGTTTTCGAGTTATCTCATAAAAATTATCTTATGAGGATTATCTATCCCATTTTTATTCGTTTTTAGTTCATTATTTTATTTTTTTTCTCCCACTCATTCTTTTTTACTCTTATCCTCACTTTCTCCTTTAAATAGAGGTGATAAGATGACTTTGAAAGATAACCTATTTGAGAATAAGTCATAAAATGAAATCAGACGAAAAAAGAGGATTTTATTTCTTCGAGGAATTACACCGTCGAGCCCCTCGACGTTTACAAGAAAAACTCTATTTTCTTCTCTCACTTCCTCTCTCTCTCTCTCTTCCTCTCTTTCTCTATTAAAGGACTTGGCTTGACCCTTGTTTTGCTTGGCTTAGCTCTTAACTTGGCTTGACTTCATCCAATAGCCAAAAAAGACTATTTGTAGAATCAAGGAGCGTGGTAGGCGGGAAAGTAGGTGAGCGGTAGGTAAGCTCTCTTAATTAGGAAGCTAATTAACATGTGATGGACCGGGTCCCCACATTACCTAACATATACGGTATTACCAAATAATTTCTATTTTAGAAAGTGATTATCATGCTTTTTTTACAAGCTAACATTAAAACTTTTGTTAAAAAACCACTAATTTTTTTATTACTTCTCTAAGAAGTACTCAAAACTTTTATAATGATTTAAACTTCATATAGTGACAGGAGATGAAATAATTAAGTGTGAGCCAATCAAGTATATGATTATAGAACAGATTGTTACCTAATGGGTAACTATCTCTTCAAATGATTGGTGGTAGACTATCATAACATAATAATTAATTATTTAATTATCTTTAGGTCAAATAAATAATTCCCAAATAAAAAAGCATACCATTTCTTTTATTTTAAGAAAATTGAACTTATGGCATTCAAAATTTATAAAAATTGAAAAAACAATATAAAAATTATAATAAAATTCTCGATTACACATTTACTAGTGACATAAAATTAATAAAATTTAAATACTAAACTCAAATTCTAACTTGAACTTATGATTTTGGCCTTCCCATATCATATTAAGCCAACTAATTAATTAATTTCTTAATAAAAAATTATACCATTTTTTTACTTTTAAAATTTAAAATTCAAAATTTCAAAGATAAAACTAATAATGTTTAAATACTAAAATAAACTTATAGCTTGAGCTCTTATGTTTCTTTGTGTCGGTTTATTTTATGTTCATCAATAGGTTGGGGTAATGTTTCATCTATAACCTCTAGATTTCTTCATCTTCAACAAAATTAACTCTACTTAAGGTGTATAAAAATTATTATTGACTTGCAGCCAGCATATATTTTCATGAGAGTCACTTAACCTCAATTTTTATAGCTATACATATTTTCTCACATAGACTAATTTCATCTTGTTATAATCAACATGAAGAACATGTATTCAAATTGAATATTGAGGCATACAATCAAGCATTTGTCCTTATTTAGGTGCTTTTCTTACGGCACGCGCTCAAACAACTTTTATACAATCACTTAATAAAAGAGTGCTAGTAACAATGCTGAAAATATTTAGCATACTATTTCTATAATCATTCTTTAGATAAGAATATATGGCTGGATTTTTTTTAGGTATTTTGGAAGAAATGTTTGTACAAATCGTTTGGGGCAGCTGCAGCTTATTAAAAAGTAGATGTGAAACTACTAAAAAATAATCTAATATTAAAAAAACTGTGATGACAATTACATTTTTTTTTTAAGTTTACCGCACATAGCTAGGATCGGTGGGAAAATGTAGATTTCAGTGATTGTTTTTTTTGAAAAAGTTGTCAAAATACAGTTTACCCAAAAAAATAAAACTGTGATGTTGTGCCAACATTGCACCGCCGCCCCCAAACAATATTTGTTATAATAATAATTAGTTTTGAAAGTTACAGTTTGCCCAGAATTATGGCATAATGTATCATTATCATAAATGAAAGTACTTTTACATCGTGTATTTATAAATGTTACATCCACACTTAATGTGGAGTAACATGAACCTTAAACACTTTTGTTGTTTTGACCCTCAATTAGTTACTAAGGTAAGTGTCACTCTTGTAAATTTCTACTTACTTTAAGCCTCCATTGTTGACTTTTCATGGAAGACCCTAGAAGAGGACATGTGGAAGGACATGTGGAGGCCATGCGGTGGAAAGAGGACATGTGAAAGGACACGTGGAGACCATGCGATGGAGGACTCTAAAGGGTGGACATGTGGAAGCCATGCAATCCTTGAAGGTTACACCTCATCTATTTATAGAATATTATAATGTAATCTAATCTACTATAAATAGATGAGATGAGGGGAGGCCTTAGTGTGGGTTTTGTAAGAGTGAAAAAGAACTCAAGGAGTGTGGGCTAGCTTGTTAAGGGTGAGGAGAGCATCTTGGAGGCCTTGGATGTGAAGGGAGGCCATGGAAGATGAGGGCTCATCTATGTAAAGCTAAGTACTCTTGTTTCTTGTCTTAGTGGATTATTTCGATTCCCTCCCGTGGACGTAGGTCAAAAAGACCGAACCACGTAAATCCTCTTGTTTGTTTGTGCTCTTGTGTTTGCATCTTCTTTGTTGTGATTTGTGGTTTGTTCTCTTACCAAGATCGAGGAAAGAAACCGTTTTCCCACAACAATTGGCGCCGTCTGTGGGAAAACCTCGACACATCTTGGTCGGAGGAATCACACCCAAGAAATCGCGAGCAGAAGAGGTGTTTGGCGGGGACAATGGGTTCCACCAAATTCGACATCGAGAAATTCACGGGAAAGAACGACTTCGGCTCGTGGAGAGTAAAGATGAGAGCCCTATCGGTTCGGCAGGGTGTCGCGAAGCCTTGCGAGGGCCGAGCGGCACCGCTGGCCGACATGACGAGAAAGAGAAGATCGGCATGCTGGAGAAAGCTCATAGTTTGATAATCTTGAGCTTGGGTGACAAGGTTCCGAGGGAGGTGTCGAGGGAGACAACGGCTCAAGCGCTTTGGGCCAAACTCGAGGTACTCTACCTGACCAAGTCCCTGGCTAATGAGCTATTTACGAAACGGCGCCTATACTCTTTCAAAATGCACGAAGACAAATTAGTCTCGGAGCGGATAGACGAGTTCAACAAGATCATAGATGATCTCGAGAACATCGACGTCAAGATGGATGACGAGGACAAGGCGCCGCTGTTGCCAAACTCTATTCCTAAGAGCTACGAGCGGTTCGAGGATGCGATGCTCTATGGAAGGCGCAAACGATTACTCGCGGAAGAGGTTCAATCATTGATCGGAGCCAAAGAACTTAGAAGAAGCACGACATGAAGGAGGAAACCAGTGGAGACAGTCTGATGGTTAGAGGAAGATCGAGCAATAAAGGATATAAAAGTGACCAGAGCAGATCAAGGTCCGGAAGAAACGTTAGAGGTCAGTCTTCTAAGAGATCCTACAAGTGCTACCATTGCCACAAGGAATGTCATTTTAAGAAGGACTGTCCGGATAGAAAGAAAGGCTTTCAGGAGAAGCCTAAAGATTCTGGAGAAGCAAGCATAGTCTCGGACGGCTATGATTCGAGCTCGAAGCTCCGGTGATCGCAGAATCCGAATCTAGCAAGGAGTGGATCCTTGACTCGTGGTGCTCCTTCCACATGTGTCCTCACAAAGACCGGTTCGAGACACTACAGCCGGCAAATGGTGGATCCGTTCTACTTGGAGACAATAAAGCTTGTAAGGTGATCGGCAGCGGGACGATCGGAATAAAGATGTTCGATGGAGCCGAACGGATCTTGCGAGCATGTCGAGTACGTCCCGGAACTTAAAAGAAATTTGATTTCTTTAGGGACGCCTGAGTCGAATGGATACTCATTCAAGGCGGAGAATAGCTCGTATCGGAGTAGCTAAGGGCTCTCTCATAGTCATGAAAGGAGTCGGAAAGAATGAGCTATACTCACTAGTTGGAAAAACCGTGATCGGGAACTTCTCGAATGCGGTTCAATCGAGCTCGACGGATCCGGACTATGGCACATGAGGCCGGGGCATGTAAGTGAAAGGGGCTTACGGGAATTGTCCGAGCGGAACTCGTTATGCGGAGATCGGATCGCAAACTGGAATTCTGTGAACAATGCGTACTGGGGAAGGCCACCGGGGTGAAGTTCTCCACCGGAATACATACATCGGAGAAACCTCTCGATTATGTACACGAGTGATCTATGGGGCCCGACTAGAACTCGGACTCATGGAGGAGGAAGGTACTTCATGTCCATCATCGATGACTACACCATGAAGGTATGGGTATTTATCCTAAAAACAAAAGATGAAGCTTTTCGACGATTCGGGGACCGAGTTAACTCTCACCGAAAACAAGATGGGAGCAAAGTCGAAGCACTTAAGAACCGACAATGGCTCGGAGTACTGTTCGGAGCAGGTTGAGGAGCCGTGCGGAGAGGAATGGCATCACAAGGCACAAGACGGTCCGGAACACTCCTCAACGGAATGGCCTAGGCGAGAGGATGAACAGGACTCTCCTGAGAGAGTGCGGTGCATGCTCGTTAAATGCGAGTCTACCCAAAAGTTTACGGGGCGAAGGCTGTGTCAACCGCTCGTTACCTTATCAACGGATGTCCATCGACGGCACGTTGATATGAAGACTCCTTTGGAGATGTGGTACGGAAAACCGGGTAACTATGATAATCTTAAAGTCTTTGAATGTATCGCATACGCTCACGTTAGACGAGGATAAGTCTGGAAGCGAGGGCTTTGAAGTGCATCTTCATCGGATACCCACTCGAAACCAAAGGTTACAAACTTTGGTGCCTAGATCAACAAAAATGCATCATCAGTAGGGATGTGACATTCGATGAGTCCAAAATGGGGAATCTGCAAAGCTATGTTACCGGGGACGGTGTCAGCTAAGGAGGATTCGTCGATTGAGGTGGAGCCGCAACAACGACAAACTTTGGCCGATCAAAGGACAATTGTGAACGATCAAGACGAAGTGGCGAGAAGACCGACGAGTGACCGAACCGGAAAGAAGATCCGACGACTACGACATGGTAAGGGACGGACAAAGGAGAAGCTATCGGACCGCCAGAGAGATATGGCCATGCGGATATGATCTCCTTTGCTGCGAGTGTTCTTGAAGTGATAGAAGAAGCGGAACCAAGCGGCCTACGAGGAAGCCCCGAAGAGCGAGGAAAGACACAAGTGGGAAGAGGCAATGGATGAGGAAATGGCTTCTCCGATGAAGAACAAAGCACGGGAACTTGTGGATCGACCAACGAACAAACGCGTAGTCGGTTGCGAGTGGACCTTTAAGAAGAAGGAAGGCATGCCGAGTACCGAGAGGATCGAGTACAAAGCCGGACTCGTTGCAAAGGGATTCACACGAGGTTGAAGGAATTGACTTCAACGAAATCTTCTCACCCGTGGTGAAGCACTCGCTCGATTAGGATAGTCTTAGCACTAGCGAGTTCAATTCAACTTGGAATTAGAACGGCTAGATGTTAAGACTGCGTTCTCGCATGGAGAGCTTGAAGAAACCATCTACATGGACCGACCGGATGGGTACAACACACCCGAGACAAAGGACAAAGTTTGCTTCGTTGAAGAAGGCATTGTATGGGCTGAAACAAAGCCCAAGACAATGGTACAAACGATTTGATGATTTCATGCTAAAGATCGGTTTTGTCGAAGCGACTACGACAGTCGTGTGTACATGAAGTGGCAAGACGGTGAAATCGGTACGTACTTGCTCCTTTATGTGGATGATATGTTAGTAGCCAGCGGGAGCAAGGAGGAAGTCCGGAAGATCAAAGGTATGCTCAATTCCGAATTTGACATGAAGGACCCAGGACCGCCTACAAAGATCCTAGGTATGGAGATTACCGAGAGATAAGAAAAAGGGTAGCTTATTCTTGTCTCAAAAGTCATATATTCGAAGGTTCTAACAAGGTTCAACATGCACGAGGCTAAGCGAGGTTGCAACATCTATCGTCAACACTTCAGACTATCGAACTCTCAAGCACCAGAGACTGAAGAGGAGAAAAGGTACATGGAGGGTGTCCCCTACGCCAGTGGGGTTGGTAGCATTATGTATGGTATGGTTTGTAGCAGACCAGATTTAGCCTACGCCGTCAGTATTGTAAGCAGGTTCATGGCAAGCCCAGGACAGGCTCACTGGGAAGCACTAAAATGGATCCTGAGATACTTAAGAGGCACCACTAATTTGGGGCTACTCTTCAAAAGGCAGGAAGACAAAGAAGAAAAAGTAGTCGGTTACGTAGATTCCGATTACGCAGAAGCATTGACACCGGAAGTCAGCGGTCGGATTCATCTTCACTGTCTTCGATCTGCGATCGATTGGAAGTCTAACCTCCAATCGGCTGTGGCCCTCTCAACAACGAGAGGCCGAATACATCGGCCGTGATCGAAGCAATCGAGGAAGCTATGTGGCTAAAGGGCATGGTCGAAGAGCTTGGGATACATCAAAAGGTGATAACTCGTGTTTTGCGACAACCAAAGCACCATCCACCTAACCGGGAATCGGGTATTTCATGAAAGATCCAAGCACATAGATGTGAAGCTTCATTTCATAAGGGACGTCGTCGCTAAAGGCTCGATAGTGGTGAGAAGATACCAATCGAAGAGAACCCCGCCGATATGCTCACTAAGGCGCCGCCCATAGCTAAGTTCGGACACCGTGCCCGGACTTAGTGAATTTTCCACTTGCCGAGGGCCCCTCGGGGCCACGTGGAGGGAATCACTACTCCAGCATAATTGAGGATCAAGGTGGAGATTTGTTGTTTTGACCCTCAATTAGTTACTAAGGTAAGTGTCACTCTTGTAAATTTCTACTTACTTTAAGCCTCCATTGTTGACTTTTCATGGAAGACCCTAGAAGAGGACATGTGGAAGGACATGTGGAGGCCATGCGGTGGAAGGAGGACATGTGAAAGGACACGTGGAGACCATGCGATGGAGGACTGCAAAGCGGTGGACATGTGGAAGCCATGCAATCCTCGAAGGTTACACCTCATCTATTTATAGAATATTATAATGTAATCTAATCTACTATAAATAGATGAGATGAGGAGAGCGCTTAGTGTGGGTTTTGTAAGAGTGAAAAAGAACTCGAGAGTGTGGCAAGCTTATTAAGGGTGAGGAGAGCATCTTGGAGGCCTTGGATGTGAAGGGAGGCGCATGGAAGATGAGGGCTCATCTATGTAAAGCTAAGTACTCTTGTTTCTTGTCTTAGTGGATTATTTCGATTCCCTCCCGTGGACGTAGGTCAAAAAGACCGAACCACGTAAATCCTCTTGTTTGTTTGTGCTCTTGTGTTTGCATCTTCTTTGTTGTGATTTGTGGTTTGTTCTCTTACCAAGATCGAGGAAAGAAACCGTTTTCCCACAACAACTTTGAAAATAAACACTTAATAAATTAGGGAAATTTACATACTTAGCACACAAATCTTATGTATTTACGCATCTCATATCTAAATTTTAATATTTACATGCATGGTACTTCAGTGCTTTAAATTTATGCACGAAAAAAATATGCATTTACTCCTAAAAAGAAGTTATTGTGCTATTTTTGATATGAAATTAGAGTTCGAGTGTTATAAGTGTAAATATGAAAATTTAGGTTGAGATATGTAAATACATAAGAATTGCGTGCTATGCATGTAAAAGCCCAAAATATGTAAACATGCTCAAAATGTCTTTGATTACCTAGCTAAAAATAAATAATTACTTTTGAGATTCTTAAGGGTTAAGAGTGTAAACGAGTCGAGTTTAAGCTTAATTTTTTAAGTTGAAGTCGATGCACGAGTTGACTCATGTACTATTTAAGAACGAGGGTATTTTTAATTCAAATAGTTTTATAATAAAGTTGTAATAAGAATAATGAGCAATATTACAGGAGAAACAATAAATAAATAACTTGAAAAAAATCTAAAATATTTTTTTAAAATGTTTTTTTTGATAATTTATGTGTAAGTTTTTAAATTTTAATACATTTTAAATGCATTTTATATTAGTTATTATTAAAATAAATTAGCTCATGAGCAAATGAGTTGAGTTAGGGCCATCACAGAATAGCTCATCAAGCTCAAAAAATAAACCATCGAGCGTGAGCCGACTCACAAGTTAGCTTGACTAAGTTACGCCCTAAAATTTGCATATTTATCGTAATTAGATGTGATATTTGTAACTACTTAAATGATACATATTTTGAGAGAACCTCTTACATATTTGTTGCTTATTTGTTAGAAGACCTACAACATTAGATGTTCTCTATCACTTGAATTGTTGCTTTTAGCCCCACGGAACACACATACTTAGAAGACCTACATATTTGATAGTTTCAGGTAGATCATTATTGAGAATTTTAAGGCAAAGAAATGCAAGAATCGACACAAATTCACAAGAAATACAAAAAATTAACGAGGTTTGACAAAGATGTCCATGTCCTCGGGAGCAAAGTAGCGGCTTTCCTTTCAATTTTAGAACCCCTTAGAGTTACAATACACATATATATATATATATATATATATATATATATATATATATGTATGTATGTATATATATATATATCTATGTATGTATGTGTATGTATATATATATATATCTATGTATGTATGTGTATGTATATATATATATATATCTATGTATGTATGTATCTATATACATATATAAACATATATATATATATATACATACATATATATACATATATATATATATATATATACATACATATATATATATATACATATATATATATATATATATATATATATATAGCATAGCTCTCAACTCAAAATAAATGAGATAGAATTATTTATTTCATAATGCTAGCTTCCATAAGAAGAGATATCCTACTAGCTGCTTATTGGATATAAGACAGGCCTGTGATGTCGAGATCACGATCGCCGAACAAGAAGAAGATGTTCGGAAGAGGGAAAGGAGGTAAGGGTTTGGGAAAGGGAGGCGCGAAGCGCCACCGCAAGGTCCTTTGCGACAACATCCAGGGAATCACAAAGCCGGCGATACGCCGCCTTGCTCGCCAGGGAGGAGTGAAGCGTATACGCGTTTTGATCTACAAGGAGACTCGCGGCGTGCTCAAGATCTTTCTGGAGAACGTTATACGTGATGTTGTGACTTACACGGAGCACGCTCGTCGGAAGACTGTTACCATAATGGATGTCGTCTATGCCCTCAAGCGTCAAGGCCGCACTCTCTATGATTTTGGCGGTTAGGTTTTGTAGGGGAGGTGAGAGGTATCTTACTGTCTTTTTATGTAAATTAGGGTTTTAATTTTATGTATCCGGTGGGGAATTGGGTTGGGGTGATTGAAAATCTTTGGATGGGTGTAGGACATTACTGGCTATCTATGTGAATTTTCTATTTTGAAGTTGTCAAAAAAATAAAATAAAATAAAATAAAATAAAAATATATATATATATATATATATATATATAACTCTATGTGTACAATATGTAATTACAAAATTACTCATGTACCGTACCGCGGGAACGTTATCCCGGCATCCTTAACCCACATAACGAAACTCCCCCCGGTTGAACAGATGATTCCGCTCCACTCCGCTACGCTCACTCCTCTCATTTGGCTCGCTCTGTTCCGCTTCAGCTGTCTCTTATCTGGTATATGAGCTATACCTAACAATCACACGCTCGGATTATAATATTTAATATAAATTTTAATGTTAAAGCTTTTATAAAATACCTATACTGTTGGTATATCCACGCCATCATCTATCTTTGCATGATGTATATTTACATCGTTACTTCTATATGAGATTTACACATCGCACCCACATTAATAGAACACAGTGAACTAACTTATTCTTTGCTACACTTATTTGCAAACAGAATGTCATTGATATATTGTTGGAAGTAATGCATAGACATATTTGAAATCAGTGTTATATGTATGAAAATATCTAATTAAAGAAGAACATTAAACTATGTTTTGTAAGTAGCTTAGTTGTAGAAATATATATTATGGATGGTGCTCCACAATAGTGGTACATCACATCTAATCTTAGATTAAGGGATCATTTGGGGCGGCTTATAAGTGCGGCGGCGTTTTCAAAACGCCGTCGTACCGTTTGGTTTGCGCGTTTCAACTGCTTATCCAATAAGCCAGTTTTAAATTCTTTAAAGAAACCAATCGCGGTAAGGGACCTGCAGTTCGGCTTATTAGCAGCTTATGACGAATAAAGCTAGATAGCGAGCTACTCTTTGAATAAGCTGGATAAGCATAAACCGCCCCAAATTGACCCTTATTAATCTCCATTTTATAAGATCTATAAAATGTCCATGAAAATAATTTTTTTATGCCATTAATATTTTGTTTTATTTTTCAATGAATGTCTATCCAATTTGTTAGTCTCATTTCTATTATTTTTCATAAGTACATGAGCATTGATATTCGATTCATCTTTTTAAAATACTTTATCAGCATTTGAACAAGTATTCAAATATGATTCAAGCTACATTCAAACGAGGTCCAAATAAATTCAAATGAGATATGGATAATGCTCGAATGAACGGTTCGAATCATGCTCTATCTTTTGTTTAAACAAAGTGCGAACATTATTTGATTCAAAACACATATTTTAATACTCTGAATAATTCTTGATTAAAATTTCATCAAAATAGCATAAATATGATATATGATAGACAATTTAAATAATAGAATCCCAATTTAAGCTAAGACACTGATAAATGAAGTTAATATCAAACTTCGTCGAAACAGGTGAAGGAAACTCAAATGAAACGACAATAGTAACAACGGAGAATTTGAGATAATGTCATCGTTCAACATTTTTTTTTAATAGTGGATCAACTTTTTTTTGGACGAAGTCAACTGCGATTTGAAATGATGAAAATTTTCCGCTTACGAAAGAATTGTGGGAGATGTTCGTCACTTGCTGCTTCACCAAACAAAAATTTTTACAGGTGTCGATATTTATTCTAACCGAACAGATCTTCATCGTCTTCTTAAACAAAGCCTGAGTGGGGAAGGATTAAGCGTCATTTGCCATACATATCCTGATATGCAAATAATAAGATATTGAATTTAAATTTTAATATGAAAAAAAATTTTAGACATAATTTTCTAGTTTCATTAGATGTAAGTACCACTAAGGGTATGTTTGAGGTAGTTGCCACTGTTTAAAAAAAAAAAATAGTTGTGAAGCTGTTAAAGAAAAAACTTTTATTCAAAAACCTGCGGTGGCAATTAAAAATTTTGTTGAAGCAAATTAAAAAAAAAAAGGCTAGTTAAATCTTATAAGTGGAGTAAGCAGAAAAATTTTATTTTATTTTTTTAAAGAACACATGTGCCTGTCTTTAAAGAACATATGTGCCTGTCCAGTAGTCTCATATTTAAATACTTTTTAGTTTACATTATTAAGTTTTAGTTATACTCATATACTGCTCATTGCTGTTTTAAATTATGTACAACGTAATGAAATTCTGCTAAATTTTTTTCCAAAATTTTTTTTTATCCCAAGTCATTAATTTTAAAAATTCTTCCTGCTATGTTGAAATGTTGTTCGTAATATATTTAAATTATAACGACACATGTCCAAAACTGTTATAAATTATTTATGCTATGTCGAATTGGTGCTCACATCGTCAGAATCTTTTCTTACACATCGTTGTTAGTAATGTATGAAAAAACTAATTTTATATGAAATTAATTTAAAGTTTGAAGTTTTTTATTTTTATTTATTTTTATCGTGCAATACTTATTATTACGAGAAAACATTAGAATAATTCTTAGACCAATGTCATTTGTACATGAAATATAATGTATTTTAAGCTATAAAAAACTTTGTCAAAAAAGTCTAAACTGCCTAAGGAGATCTTGGGATGTAAGCTGTCTTTGCACCCCCTTTCTCACTTGCAAGTTCTTATAGCTACGAATACATTTTATTCATTGCATATATCAGAAAATTTACATATTATATTTTGCAACACTTATTGTTTGTTGTTATAATTGAAGTGACTTTAATTATGTTTAAGTAAATGTCAATTAAAATGTTAATATTGTATGAGTCTACATACAGCTTGGAAACCTGATGGTGCAGAAGTACTGGTACGAAGGAGGTTAAAATAATACATCGACTGTCTAGTGTAACAATGACTTATATTGATCTTATAGAATTTTTAGTAATTTAAATTTATTAATTTTCTAATATTTTTTAAATTATTTCGACTACGTTGATATATATCATTGGTGCTTTTTTTATGAATTATTAATTAGAAGTTGAAATATTGTTAAAAAATAATTTAAGTTATTTGCGCAAGTTAAAATACTACCCGTATCGTCAAGATCTTGGCTTGCACTTCATTGTTAACAAGGTATGAATAATATGTTTTTATATTAAGTTTGTTCAAATCTAAATGCAGTTTATTTATGTTTATTTTTATCGTGCAATACTTCTTATTACGAGAAAACAATAAAATAATTATTGGGTTGAGTTTATATGTACATAAAATATAGTGTTTTGGAAGCTATAAAGAACGCAGACAAAAATGTCAGAATTGTCTAAGAATCTTGAGACGTAAGCAGTCTTTATACCCCATTTTTCACCTGAAAGTTTTTATAGCTATGAATGAATTTTTTTTTCATTGCATGTACGAGAACAACTAAAACTTTATATTTGTAGCCTTTATTATTTGTTGTTATAACTGAAATAAATTTAATTAGGTTTAAGTAAATGTCAATTAAAATTTTATTATTGTATGAGTCTATATACAACTTGAAAACCCGACAACGCAAAGCTATTGGTCTGAAAAATGTTGAAATAGTATCTTGATTGTCTGGTGTAACAATGACCTATATAGATCTTATCGAATTTTTAATATTTTAAATTTAGTAATTTTCTAAACTCTTTTAAGTTATTTTGACTACGTTGAAATATGTTAGTGTTGCAGTTAATTTCTTTATGAATTATTAATTACATGCCACAACAGTTAGCACTTTATATTGTAAATTGTAGAAAAATTAGCACTTTGTATTACAATTGAAGTTAGGATCGGGTTATATGCATATGAAATTTAGTACTTTTGAAGCTACAAAAAACATTGTCAAAAAGGCTAAAATTGCCTAAGGAGAGCTTGGCATTAAGCGGCTTTCGTACCCACAATGACTTGAAAGTTTTTATAGCTACTAATGCATTATTTTTCATTGCATATACCATAATAATTAGCACTTTTATGATTTATTTTAATTTTTATTATTGTAGTTGGAGTTTTAATTATGCTTGAGTAAATTTTAGCTCTTATGTTTAGATAAAATCAATTGTAGGATCAGAGCTAATTTTTAAGTGTGTAAGAACATATTATGTTTGTTGATATGTTTTGATGGCAAGCTGTGACTGACATAAGACTTCACTTTCACTTATGTTGGTGATGTAATCGTCACATTCAAGTCTCGTTGCTCATATCACTAGATGAATTAAAGATAAAAATACCTTGTTTACTGCGTAAGGATAATTTAATGCATATCGTTAATATAACCTATCATTTGTCGGTTAGTGGGGGTTTTAATGCAACTTCGATCGATGATGACGAATGTTGCGAGTTTATATTGTTTGAAGCCACAAAACACATAATTACTATTTTTGCCAAGACTGAGCCCTTGCCTGTTGATGTTATTGACATCGATGCTTCTTCAAATGTTGTTGGTCCTTCACATACTTCTGAATATATCTCTAGAATTTATAGATTAAAAAAATTTTCTATGACTGAAATGATTTAACAATTAGAGGAATCTACTATAAACTTCCTAAACTTTATGACTTCACCTTTGTAGGCCAGCTCTAATTCCGTTGACCCTTATACTAACAAAAATCCTGAGCCAGTCACACAATGAGAGTTGCAGAGTTTGCACATAGATGCTAACACAGGAGAATATGAAACGATGGATAGTGACAATAGTGACAATTCGAGTGAGCTAGAGGCAAATGATGACTGTAGTTTGGTAAATGGTGAGCTAAATACTGTTTTACCAGAGCACGATTTATTGCGCCAATACGCAGTGCTAACTATATGAAGATGTCTGAGTTAATTATAGAAAAAAATCAATTTCTAAGACCAATTCAAACCACCAAAGAATGGGATGCAATTGAAGATTGTGATGCTCCCATAATTCAAGTGCCCTTACATGGAGATGATGTCATTGCGAATGTATTATATGAGAGAGTGATATTTTCAAGTAAGGATGCGTTGCAATGTGCCCTAAATAGATGGTCGATAATTAATAGTGTAGAGTACATCAAAACAAGTTAAAATAAAAAAAAGGCTTCTAGCTTATTGTGTAAATTTCAATCTTAAAACTCGTTTGTGTAAGTGGCGCTACATGCTATGAAAATTCAATGATCAGGAAGTGCTTGGAAAGTATCAATACTTGGGTCAAATCATACATGTAGCCGTCCAATAATATCAACTGGTCACCGAAAATGCACTTTGCAGTTCATATGTCCTTACGTCGGTTCCGTTTTAAGGCAATAACTTGACCTAAAGCCCAAGGAAATTGTTGCTTGGATGGAGGCCAAATTTAATGTCCGTGTTAGTTACATCAAAGAATGGGATGCAAGTAAAAAACTATAAAATCAATTTTTGACAGTTTTGAGGGTCATATTGCTTTTTATTTCGACTAATGGAAACAATACCCATTGTAATACCAGTCATTGTGTATAAAGTTGTAGTTAAAAAAAATAAATGTCTGTTTCCATAGTATCTTCTAGGCATTTGACCCTAGTATATATAGGTGAAAATTTTGTCGACCCGTGCTTAGTATGAACGAGACTTTCCTTCTAAGAAAGTTTAGAAGGACTCTACTAGTTGTAGCAGGAATTTATGAAAATGGTGGACTCTTTATACTTGCATTTGCTGTAGCTCAGTCCTAGAATACTAAGTCATGGGTATGATTTTTACAACAATTATATGCTTTGTTGGAAGTCGTCCCAAACAATGAAATAATAATAATATTTATGATATTATTTAATATACTACATATTATTAATTATATTATAAATAGTAATAAAATGAATGGTATGCATGTGTGCTTCTTCTGCTAATATGAATAATTAAGGAGTTTCTTTTCATAATTTGTGTTATTTAATATACTATATATTAATAATTATATTATAAATAATAAAATTAAATAAAAATTGTACGCTTGGGGTGCCTTTTTTTTTATGATTTGCGCCCCTATTCTCATTTTTTAAGAAAAGTAAAAATGTTTGATTCTTGTGGCAATACGGGTAATTAAGGAAGTTCTTTTCATAATTTGATTTTTTAAAAAAAGTTAAATTATAATTTTCTAGCCACCACGAAAGATAACAAAATCGCACAGCCCGATAGGAAAGTAATTTCAGCTATAATTTTTTGAAAATACAGATAAAATATAATTTTATAACACCACTCTCAGCTAGGGTTGTAAAAAAAACTAGTTGTTCGTGAATAATTCGTGTTCGGTTCGTTAATGAGTTCGCGTTCAATTCGTTCGATAAGTAAACGAGACGAACATGAATAAATTTTTTCTTTTTCGTTCGGATAGTTAAACGAATCAAACACGATCAGTAATGCATTTGTTAGTGTTCGAATCATTATTGTTAGAAATATAAAATAATTTAAAATTATTATATATAAAAAATTTATGATATTTTAAAAAATAAAATTTTATAAATTATAATATATAATAAATTAATAATACTAATATATTTATATATATACTAATATAGATATTATATATTTATATAATATAAGTTATAATTAATATAATATATTATTTATATATATTAATATTAGAGCTGTCCAACTGATTTTCGTGTTCGGCTCGTATTCAACTTGTTCATTAAAAAACAAATACAAACACTGACTTCAAAAATAATTTTAAACAAATTAAATATCAAATGAATCAAACACAAACACAAATACTGTTCGTTTGTGTTCAGTTGATTTACACCGCTGCTCTCAGCAGCTCACAGCCGCACCGAAAACCGCATTTATCAAAACAGGTTGAACTTAAACCAAATTTGATCGATCGGGATTCGATACCATCCGCAAAATAGAGGAGTCGGCTCGGCTACTGGCGGGATTCTGATGAGAGAACAGATACCACGGTAGAGACGAAAGAATAGGTGTGGCGAATCGGTTGCGGACATGGCTAACGCGACCTCCTCTTCCATTACCGCCGTCGATGAGAATAGTTTGTAAGTTTTCCTAACCCTACGTCTTATTTCTCCCACCTTCTTCCATCCCACCCTTCAATTCTTATGAAAGGCTCCAATTCAGGCAACATAACCCCTGCAGATTGTACTTTTTTTTTTTTTAATTTTGGAATTTCCGGCATTGGATCCGCATGTTTTGATGTTTGTGATAGGTTGATTAAAAGAGGGTTTTATTCTGGCCATTTGAAGTTTTTGGCTGATGAATGCGTTCTCTTTAGAATTTTATTGATTAGACTTCTCGAATTATACGAAGTTGTGCTTGTGATTTGTAGGTTTTTGTCCCAGCAGAAATCTGAAGAGCTATAGGTTGGCTATCAAAGAGGAAGTTGTAAAATAATTGGAGACAATGTCATTGATAAGATTATACTGGAAACACTCGCTCTAGTTACCTGTTATTGGACTGACTGCTTGATTATTATAATGTCAATATACTTTTTGTTGGTCTTTTTTTCACCTTCTTATTTTTTATTTTCTAATGCTCCAATAGTCTCTCCCATACAATCAGTTATAGTTTTGCCGCAAATTCATTTAGCATTATCATTTTAATCACTTCGAAGTTGATCATGCATAAATTTTTGTCATCCATTACTTGGATACATATAATATGTATGGTTTAGGCCCAATTCTTAAAAAAATCTATTAAATATTGAAGAGTTTCTCTTGTAGTGAAGCGCTTAGTTAGAATGATCATATCTTACAAAATTCTCTCCCAACCTCCCCCTTCTTTCTCTTGCTTCAATGTAAGGTATACATTAGGATAGTGAGAGTTAATAGGAAAAATGGAAAGAAATAAAGAAAAAAAGGGATGCTAAACTGTGAGTCCTTAAGCTATTGATGTTTAATCCTCAAGGTATTGTGTTAATGAATCCCCAAGGCAAGAAATCTTGGAAGCTAAAATAAGGTTTATAGGAAGTTTCATTGAAGTCAGAACACTTTTCTTAATCTAAGTCAACAATGAAAGCTCACTGAATTTTCTTCTTTTTCTTATATAGGTTACAAGAGATTTTTCTGAAAATGATTGTGGAATAATGTATATGTTAAACAATTTAGTTACTATTTACATTTTTAACCATAGTAATTAAATAATTAGAAGACACGGGCATGCATATGAAAATATAACTTATAACTCTCATTGTTGAACAAAAGATTAATCATTTATTAGCTCTCTTTTTCTTGATGTTTTAATGATATATCTTATCTTAAAGAATAATACATCCATCAGTCTCATTGACTATAATTTTATAATTAAAGACACATTCATCTTATAGCCTTTTCCATACGTAAACCTTGAGGATACGTAACTCTTTTCTTTTAGGGTCTCTAACCAGCCACATAAGAGAGCGAACTCTATCATTCAATACACACATGTTTTCACTCCAACATCACATATTTTGCATTCCTCTCTTCGTGCGTTTACTTTAAATAGTTTGGATGTAAATAATACCAAGTTACTTTTCTATCAATGGATTTTGCAATTTATTCTACACTTGGTTTTAAACCTTCCAAATTTACTTAATCTGTCATCTTTTTATCAAAATTTATATTTATTCTAACTCCTAATTCATTGATAGTCCGTAAATTTTTGAAAATCTTTCACTTTCTCAAATCTTCAGTTTGACTTATTTTATTATTTTTTGAAGAGATTTGAACTGAGAAATTAAAGGCAATATCACTAACTTATTTTTTTGTTAACATCTTCAAACTAATTATACTGCTGCTTCTTGTTATTCTTGTGCATGGAGGTATTATATCAATGGCAGATTGTTAATATAATTATCAACGACAAATTAAACGATTGCACTTTATGTTTAGTGAACCTCTTTTGATGTTAAGACATTGAAAAAAAAACTAGTCCTTGGAATCATGGGGCATCTAATAATTTACTTCTTATTTATTTTACTTTTTACTAAAGCTTTGAAAAAACATTTTGGTACGTGAAATTTTGCATCTCAGTGAGAATACCATTGTTGAATCTCATACATGAACCAGCCATCCTGAAGGCAATGTGACATTTTGTAATGTTGTAATCGTAAATTCACAACATCTGGCTATCTAGTAGTTTATTTAAATGGGTGGATTTATTTAAATCTTGAATTATTTGACAATGGAGTTTTGTAATTGCTGTCACTTTTAGTCAAAAGGTATCTTATATTTCTATTGTTTTATAGTGAGATTATTTTTATTTTCCTAGGTTTGTGGACTTACAGCATGAAGCACCCTTATCAAGTCATCGACATCCTAGAAGTATTTTTGGCAGTATTTTGTACTGCATACTATTGGCAAGTATACTTTCTACTTCTTTAGTTGCTTGTAGAACCAAGGATGTCCTACACTTCAAACATAATATTTATCAACTATGATGATTATTTCTATTTGTAACCTCATGAAAATTTATGCATTATTTTCTCATGGTCATTTTTCCTTCACTCTGATATTTCATGCATCAAAATATATTGGAAGATTTACATATATATCACTCAATTCTTATGTATATACATATCTAACACCTAAACTTTAATTTTTACATACATACCATCTTACTTGTGCACTAAAAGGTTTATTTCACTTTTTAAAAGCTAAAATGGTGGTATTTTTGATGTGGTAGGAGAGATTTGAGTGGTATAAATTTAAAAAATAAAGTTTTAGATGTTAGATATGTAAATACATATGAATTGGGTGGTATTCATGCAAATGCCCCAAATATTTTTGGTAATTATTTGCCCACAGAAGTGTTGGAGGATTGGAAGGGAGAAAGGGTGGGCATAGTGTAACATTAATATAAGTTCTTCTAAATGATTTGTAGAGTATAAATTAACATCTCTCCAACATGAACAAAATGAAAATGAGGATTCCTATAGTTGACCTCAAATAGTTGGGACTTGTTCTAAGGCTAACGTTGATGAGGATGATATTGCGCACAAAAGTGCCTAATGTTTATCAAATATTTGTTTTTATGTTTTTTTTTTGTTTTGATTATTATTATTATTTTTTTTTTTGCTTTCTTGCTTCTAGGCAGGTTGTGTGGTTGTGGCAGCTGCAGCACCATGGATATTCTTTCTCATGCCGAAATTGATACCAGCAATGCTTTGCAGTTGCAATATCATCTTACTAGTAATTACAGGTCTTGTATCTTGTCGACGCTACAATTATCATCATATTATTCTTTCATATTCGCTGTTTTTATCGGGGAATTAGTCTAAAAGATTTGGCAATATTGTTAATTTTGTTGGGAGCGCATGAACATTTCACGTACCTAATAAATGCTTGATAATTTTATTTGGTTATCAAGTATCTTTATCTCATGTATAATCAATTTGGGATTGACTTTAGGAATACTTCTTTTGCCATTTATTTTTGTAAATTATTGAATGTAGTGTTGACTCTAATTGACTGCATATCACTCTATATCCTTTTTGAATTCCCCAGTCTAATATTTGTTTTAGCTGAATCAAAATCTTCGGTGTTATTGAAAAGACTTATTCTGTAACCCAGCATAATCATCTGGTTTATCTTATTATGTTAATGTCAGAATATCCAGCAATCCATTAGTCTTAATGAAAAGTTATTAAATAGCCTAGAAAGGACTCAAAGGATTATGCTATTAACCTACCACGACCAAGAAACCATCTTTGCCAGTAGTTCAGTTGCTGCATTTTAGAGTCATTTTCCTTTATGTCATGATTTAGAATGGCAGCACAAATAATACATTTTCTGAAATTATAGTTGAATAATCTCAAATTACCCAACTGTTCACATTTATTGGGGCTGGATCCAAGGCAGAGTAAAAGTCAAACTACTTAAAAAGGCCTCTTTCCTTATTCTGTTGGACAACATTACAAGGATGAAGTTACGAGAAACTAGAGCGAGGGAACATCCTTTTACAAGTTGTATATGAATAATTACCAGCCCAATAAAATGTTTTTCAGCTTCAAAAGGCTCCGCTTGAAACAACTTTAGATCGCCATCATCATCATAACGAGCCTTATTCAAAATATTTGTCTTTAACTTTGCCAATCCTTTATCATATACAAAACTGCATATTTGTTGAAGCTTCTTTTTTTTTCAATATCTGTTTAAATTTGAAGATAAGCACGATAATGATGCAGAGCGTCTGTTACGCGGCTGCAGAATCGCAGAGACTGCGGAATGCGATATCGTGCGGAGCCGCAGATCACGATTTCGATGGGCGCGGGGAACATTGACTTCCAATTTAGCCTTTCCTTTTCTTTTGTTTTTGATTTTTTTCCTGTTCTATTTTCTAATTAGGTTTATCTATGATAAAATTATTTATATCTTGTATTTTATGTTTTTGTGGACTTTTGACATAGTTTAGGTATGTTGGAGATGTTTTCTCTTGATTTTCTTATTGAAGTGATGTATTCTTGGATTTTATTGCAAGTAGTGTGTCTGTAGCCGGATAGGATCATTGTGATGTTCTCTCCTTGACGTTCAGAGGCCTTCTTTGTCGTTCAACTAACAGTAAACTGCTGTTAGCAGGAAACCCATTGTTTTCCGTTTCGACTTGCTGTCTAGCCGCTTGTACTGTTACGACTTAGCTCGGGGCGTCAAATTAATCAAGTTGGGTACAGATAGTCCGACAGTGGGAAATAAAATTTTCTTTAACTAATATTTAATTAGTGAAAGAGTCACTAAAGAAAATAAATTTAAACAGTATAATTAAATTTACCTCATTACTGGTTGTTTGCATTTTTTATAAACATTTTTCCGTTTATTGCTCATCGTTTAATAGCCGACTCCACTTAGTGGGATGGAGGCTTTGTTGTTGTTGTTGTTGTTGCTCATCTTTTAATCAATTAATTAAACTTAAAAATTGAGTCTAAAACAACACTAAGCTAATAAAAGCCAGTGCATACTCACCCCTCTAGACTACAGTAACACAATGAAAAAAAAAAACATTTATGCCAGTTAAGTTTTTAATAAATTAATGTACACATTTTATATTTAATGAATATGATCATTCTTGATATTTCTTAATATTTAAGTTGTTTTACTGTATGGATAATATGCTTATGTTATTTTATATTTGTATAACCGTCATAGAGGCACAATCTAAAAAATTTTACCAGTTAAGGTATTGCAAAATCAATATTATTATTTTTTTTACGTGCATAAGTATTTTAGCATTTACCTGCTAATACTATAAAATGATGACTTCATCATAACCAAGCATGCAAATACAAATATATATTGAAAATCACTATCTAATAAAAATTATTTTATTCTCATTTGCATAACAGTCGATATATTTGTATAACATATAATATTAATGATAATTTAAACAATGTTGAATACACATATCATTTCTATTATATGAATAAAAATTCAACAATAGCATAAATCTTGATTTTGTAGTAATTTCAATATAACTAGTGACAATACTAGTAAATACATTTGATCCAGAAAAAGAAAAATATTGCCATTGCATAAAAACATGAGTACTCATCTTAAACACTAATGATTCACTAGTCAATTATTCTCTTCACTTATCTCATATGAAAACTCATTGTCAAATGCATAAAGAATCATTATTATTATTTTTATTATTTGTTAATTTTATTATTAGAAGACAATTTGCCTTATTTTATCTTTGATGTATCATACAATAATAATAATTTTATTATTATTAAGCTAATTGTTGTCTTCATTTCAGAATATAAATTTAACTATTTTTTTCAAACAATTTAAACAATAAAATTTTAACAACAAAATTTTGGTCCTCCTAATATAACTTTCTAGTTATTTTATGTAATTCGTATCTTTTCAATTAGGCTTTAAGATTTATATAGATATATATATACAATTCTATTATCAACAATTCATTATTATTATTATTTATTCATATTAAATTCATTATATGTAGCATACTCTCATAGATTTAATAAACAATTAAAACCTGAATAAATCAAGCCCTAACCTTTCTTTGCTATTCCACGCTTTTCTCGATCCAAATCTGAAACTTGTTTAATTTAAATTCTGGTTAATTATACTTTATTATGAATAATAAATAATTAAGAATATATTAAATTGTTAACTTGAGAATAGAACCGGATGAATCTTATTGATGCAAAGAGAGTTATAGATACCCATCACAGGATCTACTAGTAAGGAATCAAATAAAAATGAAATAAAGGAAAAAATGAAAGTAAGTAACAACTAGTCAAAGCAATTAATACATAAATATGCTTATTAATATTCTAATATTATAATGCTCCCCCTCAAGTTGAAGCATTGATGTCAGTCATGTTCAACTTGGATTTAAAGTCATCAAACAGTGGTAAGGAAGGTTCTTTGTGAGAATATCTGTTAGCTGGTCACTAGATGGCACAAACGGAACACAAATTTTCTCATTCTCGAGCTTTTCCTTAATGAAGTGACGGTCAATCTCAACAGGCTTGATGCGATCATACTGGGGTGGGCTGTGAGCAATGCTAATGGCAACCTTGTTATCACAGAACAACCGTAGGAGAGTAGAGACTGTCGTACGTAGTTTGTGGAGCATGATGCGTAACCAGAGCTTCACAAATTCTTAGGGCATGGACCAAAATTCAGTTTCTGCATTACTCCGAGCAACTACAGTCTGCTTCTTGCTTTTCCACGTGACTAGGTTTCCCACATAAATGAGCAGTACGCTGAGATAGATTGTCGATCATGGACGGACCCAACCATGTTTGTGTATGTGTAAACAGCAATAGAACAAGTGGTGTGGCAGAAAAAAAAAACAAACAAATCTGAGCCGGACGTGCTTTTTAAATATTAGAGAATTCGGTGGATAGCTTGGAGGTGGTGCTCATACGGATCATACATGAATTGACTTACTATCCCAACTATGTGGCATATGTCGGGGCGTGTATGGGCAAGATAGATGAGTTTTCCCACAATATGCTGGTAGTGAGTCTTGTTAATAGGAATATCAATAAGTTTTTCATTTGGATCCATCAAGATAGTCATAGGTTTGCACAGGAGAAGATTGTTCTCTGTCAAAAGGTCAATCAAATATTTTCGCTAAGACAGACAAATAGCCTTAGAGACCGAGCAACTTCCATGCCTAAGAAGTATCAGAGATATCTCAAGTTCTTCATTTCAAAGGAAGCAACAAGAATACCTTTCAGAGACTCCAATGCTGGTAGATCATTACCCGAAGAATAATATCGTCAATATAGACAATAAGGATAACTACTTGGCCATTGGAGGATTGGAAGTAGAGAGTGGTCCGATTGAGTCTGAGTGAATCCATAACCTACCAACACCCTTGTGAATTTCTCGAACCATGCTCATGGTGATTATTTCAATCCATAGAGGGATTTTCACAGTCTACATACTTGCCCATTGGAGACAGTAGAATCAAAGCTAGGAGGAAGAGCCATGTATACCTTCTCTATAAAATCGCCATTCAGGAATGCATTCTTGACATCAAGCTGAAATAAAAACCAATCCAGATTCATTACAAGGGACAAGAGGATCTGAATGGTGTTTAATTTAGCAACTCGAACAGATGTCTCCTCATAGTCAACTCCGCAGATCTGTGAGTACCCTTTGGCGACTAACCGTGTCTTGTTGCGTTCAAATGATCCATCAAATTTAAACTTGATGCTGAAAATCCATCAACATCCCACTGCTTTTTTGTCCTGAGGGAGATCAACAATGTCCCAAGTATGGTTCCGCTGAAGTGTATTCATCTCCTCCAGGACGACAACATTCCAAGCTGGGTCATCTAGGATAGCCTCAATAGTAGATGAATGCTGATGATTGGTTAGGGCCGTAACAAATGCTCTGGTGATAATCTGCGAAGAGAGACATAGTTTGTCATGGGTTAGAGAGAGCCTGTCTGATTGTGTACCTTACCAGAGGAACTGGCTTCCTCACTTGGAGTAGGGGCAGTGCTGGGATGTCATCCGGAGGGGATTCAGGGTCCAGTAAGGGGTTAGCGAGCTCTAGAGTAGGTGCATCAAAATGAGTACGTCGAGTATAGACACAAAGAGTGAGAGGATGTGCTGGTGGACCCAAGAGATAAAGGGCTCCTTGGTGGTAGGAGAAGTGGGCGGAACCAAACAAACAGAGGGTTCCTCGATGGTAGGTGACGTGGGGGAACATCCACAGTGGTGGGGTAAGTAACAGTGTCCTAGAACACTAGCTCCCCTTCACTGGAGGCCGAGTTAGGAAAGTAGTGAACACTTTCAAAAAATGAGACACCAACACTCACATTGACCTTGTTTGTGGTAGCGTTAAAACACCGATACCCCATTTGAGTGGCAGAGTATCATAGAAAAATTATATATTATGGACTTGGGATCAAGTTTACTCCGAATTGGGGTCTTGTTTCAAACAAAGGCTGTGCACATAAAAATTTTGGGATCTAAAGTGAAGAATACCCGATTCTTAAGAAAACATAATCTCAAGACGACTAAAGAGATATGGAAGTTGTGAATTTTTGAGGGAACTCTATTAATAAAATAAGTGGCGTTAAGAATTACATCATTCCAAAAATGTTTTGGGACATTAGAGTGAAGTATAATGGAGTAACATCGAGAAGATGTCATTTTTTCCTTAGGCTATCCCATTTATCGAGGAGTGTCAGTACACGATGTATGATGGAGGATGCCGTTATTTACCAAGCATTCTCCTAATATAAAGTTAAAAAATCACGACCATTATTAGTCCGAAGGACTTGAATAAGAGTTTTGAATTGAGCCAAAATGAATGTGTGAATTTTTGAAAGTCACAACAACTTCAGGTTTATCTTTTAAAATAGTCCCACGTCATTCTAGTGTGGTCATCAATTAAAGTAAGGGACCACCATTCATTGATGTAGTTAGGAGTGCGAGAGGGTCCCCATAAGTCATTGTGAATAAGACAAAAAGGAACGGGAGGTGTGTAATTATGAGATGGATAAGAAACACGATGATGTTTGGCTAACTGACTTGTTTCATATTTGAGATTAAAAGAATTTTTATTAGTAACATTAACACATACAATTGTTTTAGATATTGAAAACTAGGATGATCCAAACAATAGTGTAACAATATAATAAAACATTCAGTGGACTGAGATAAACTGCAACTACTGGGTGGAGTGTCCTTGTTCTTTGTGTTTTTCTCTTGGAAGTAGAGTCTGCTTATCCGCTTAACAGTTCCAATCATCCTCCCCAAACGATGATCTTGAAAGACACAGACATTAGAGGAAAAATGAGCTATGCAATCAACGTCATATGCCAATTTACTGACAGATAAAATGTTACGTTTTAACAGAGATGTATGTAACACATATTTCAGAGTTAGACTTGTTGGGATGCTGAGACATAGGAATATTCTGGCTGTAGGAGGAAGAACCAGGAATGAAAGATCTTGCAGGGGTAGATATGGCCTCGGGACAGAGCTCTGACGATCAGAGAAAAAACTGCTAGCATGGGAAAATTATAACGGCTAAATGAAGCTTTGGTCGGCTTGAAGGACAATCTGGAGGAGCTCCGGCGACCCTAGAGAGAGATCTGGCTTGCTGAAGGAGGATCTGACAACTGGAAGGGAGCCTTAGTGGCGTGGAATCTGGTCGAGAGCAATAGCAAGATTGCAATCTACAATAAAATTATTAATTTGGCCCAGAGGTTGGTATGCAGCGACACAGTTGCAGAAAAATATTGTCGAAGGTCGGGATTCCTTATTCAATGTTAAAGCAACAGTATAAAGCTCCACAACATCCAGATGCTTTTCCGCTTGGAATGCTTCGTTGCCTGCAATATGCGTCTGGAAGGAAGACCTAGCCGCTGGATCGAGCAGCTGGAGGGAGAAGTTTTGGATCCAATGCTGGAATGAAGGTCTGCCAGCCTGCGGCTAAGGGAGCAAACTAGCAGCTAGGTTAAAACCTAGCTTTGATACCATGTTAACTTTGAGAATAGAACCAGATGAATCTTATTGATGCAAAGAAAGGTATAAATACCCATTATAAGATCTACTAGTAAGGAAACAAATAAAAATAAAATAAAAAAGGAAAGTAAAGAACAACAAATCAAAGTAATTAATATAGAAATATGCATATTAATAGTCTAATATTCTAATATAAATTCATAAATTTATTATTTTAAATCCATACCTTTCAAAGGTTCGGTCTCCCTTACCCGCACTCAGAGATCCTTCTTCCTCCTCCTCTGCACGCGAGAGCCGCGTCCTACCAACACACGCGAAAGCTTCTTCCTCTCTTCTTCCTTCAATCGGCTAGTGCACAACTCCTCTTTCCTGCTTCGTAGTTGAGGCTGTTTGGCTAGGGCACTCCCTCTTATTTTGCACACACATAGGACTCACAAGAAGTCTTCCGTCTTCTTCCTATCGCACACCAAAACTCATTGACACACTCGTTCGAACCCAAGTCGATCATCTGCTCAATTTGGTTTGCTAGACGACGACGATCTCTCTGCTGCTAACACACGAGGCTCGTCTTCTCTCCAGGTAAGCCATTCATGATCGAAGTCGGCGTCTGCTACGAATTTTCTCAATCATGCCTTCGTCTCGCGCTAATTTATATAATGAACACACCCCATTGGTTCCTCTCTTCGACTCTCCCAAGGCGATGAAACGAGGCATCACACGTACCTCATCGATTCGTTGTTTGGTTGCTGTTTTTAGTCTAGACAGCCGTCAAACTTGCTCCACATGCTATCCCTCCGTCTATTTCGCTTCCTACAGCTTTCCCAACGCTTCCGTCTGGTATTTATAACTGGAAACCGCTCCTTTCCTCCAACCTCTCCACTCGCGTAACCATACCTATAACTTCTCCAATAGTTTTTGTGCCTTATCACGCCACTCAGGAACCCTAGAATGGTATCTAGTATCAGAGCTCGACAAACTAAATTTTTAGAGAATTGTCTTTTTTATCCCAATCCAAAACTCTAAAAGTTCCGCACAATACCTAATCATTCATATCGCAATTTCTAGCTCAAATCTTAAATTTTAAAATCCAACGTTGTTATCTCCACCAAAATTCCATCTTAACACCTACCATGAAAACCCTATACATCAACCAACTTTTATGTACAACTCTACATCAGGCGAAACTTTGAATGAGAGAAATGAACATAATACCTCGTAGGTGAAATCTGCAAAGAGGTGTCCATGAGCTTACTATGGAGGATATGCAACGAAAATCTTCCAAATGTAATAGAGGCTTTACAGTTCAAAAGAATCGTGAAAAAAAATTATATGTCGATTCTAATCCCATTTCTTTTTTTTTTGAATGAGTTTTGCCCCTTCTCCTTACCTCTGTTCTAGAATGTAGAAAATAAAAAAGAATTTGATGAACTTCTTTAACGAACTTCTCATTAAAGTATTATTTCATCGAAATTCAATACGATGTCATTTTCTTGTTATTGAATGGGCCCTTTCAATTCTTTTAGGTTCTTGTTCGACTCCGGGGGAAGATTTGCTCGAATTCCATTGGTGCATATAGGTCAAATGATTCCAGTACCACTTCTTTTTTTTTTTTTTTTCAATTGTTTCATACTTTTCCCCAAAATATTCGATGTCTTCTTCATACTACATTGGTAGACAGTTTGATATTATCCCTATAGTTGGTCTAATAAGAGTCTCTTATTTATTAGATAAGTGGTAATCGTGTCATCATCATATATGCTACATAATCGATTCTATTATAGTCAGTTATATTCTCTTCTATTTCATTACCGTCTTTGTGAGGAGACAATTCAGTGAGTTTACCCGTAGTCACAATGATGACTTGCCAAATCAAAGGGCGAAAGTGAATCCCTTCTATCGGAATGTTTCTAGTGAGGAATAATTGATGCCACATCGATTTGAGATTGAACTTCAGAGAAGCCAAGATTTTGGAGTGAATGACTTGCCGAATTTTGACGGTCGCATCCAGACGAGTTTATTGAGTTACTCCAGAAACTGGAACATGTCTTTGAGTACTAAGATGTCCCACTAGATAGAACGATGAACCTAGCCATTTTTAAGTTAAAGAAGAGCGCAACTTTGTGAGGGGATAATTTGAAACGCCTACGATAGTGAGTCACAACCTGGTTCAAGATGAAACGAGAGATGCAACATAAATACTTACCAGATTCTTACAGAGAGGACATGTTCTTAAGATTTCATCAGTTGTAGTAACAAGATCTCCCAGTTGAAAATTACACACTTGAGTCGGCCAGTTTATGTTGAAGTGTAGGCTAGTGGAGCCTGAGGAAAATATTATTGCTCGATATTTGAGGGGATTAAAACCGTCCATTGGCAATGTGGTCAAATTACAACACTCTTGGATATTACAGGATATTTAGACTCTATCTTTAAAGGTGGAGAGACAACACCGCATTATCAGGTCCACACCACTCTTCAAATATAACTCAACCTCAGAATTAAGCAACAAGAGTACATCTAGTGGAATATCCTAACCAACCCCTCCAGAGGAAAAACCAGTTGACAGTGAAGAAAAATTGGAGCCCACCAGTACTCAATCCATCTTCAACAGTGAATGCTTCAAGTGTCATGGCTTCAGGCATATGGACAATGATACAGGAGAGAATGAAGTCGTCAGAGAAAAGTCGCAGTCTTCATCCGACAAGGGAGAGATGCTAGTGATTCAAGCTTTAGCCAATTGAGAGATCACAATAGGATTAACAAAGATAGTGAGTCTCAGGAGCCGATACTTAAAAATGGACAACCCCTGTTGAAGGAGTTGCCGGATATCATGACTGACCATTTATCTCCTAAGTGGTTACCCTTGAGTGTGGTCCAATCCGCTATATATTGTATTTCAGAGTTGATTTCTCCATACAAACTTATTTATCATATGCACTCAACCGAGTATAAGGAGTGGGAGAAACAGGTTGCACACTTGATGGTTAAAAGGCTTGATTTGTGAGAGTATTAACTCAGATGCAACTCCAACTCTGATTGTGACACAAAATGATCACTACTTCTGTAGGATAGTTCTTGGAATGACTTATGTGTTTTAAAGTTGTCTGGGATGAATGTGGGCATAGATTTTGTAGTCCATTTCCCTTGGCCACACCAGTGCAATGATGTCATTATGGTGATGCTAGAAGACAATGCCATGAAAGAGATGACATCTGAGGCAGTGTAACCCTCACTAGAGAAGTTTCAGGATTTTTTAAACCTCATTTTACCCCCTTGGTTGCCATTATTGAGAGTCGTCCAACATGCCATCACTTTAGATCAAAATGAGGAGTTTTTGAACAATCTCTAGGAGCCCCTATGTAGTAAGTGGGGCGTTAAATTTCAGTGTGCACCAATTGACAGATTACCAGATAGGAGGGGTAAACCGCAACGTTGGAAATCTTTTTAGGTGCTTTGTGGGGAAGAACATCATACCGTAGAATCCATGTTCTTCCAGCGAAGAAGAATAAACTTCTCCTAGTTCGAGAGAATGACGTGAAGTGTCTATTTCGAGATTGCGAAATTGCAGAGGCCACGGAACGTGGGATTGTGTGGAGCCATGATCGTGGATTCAGATTGGAGCGGGGAACGCTGACTTCCAATTTAGCATTTTCTTTTCTTTCCTTATTGATTTTTTTTTTCTATTCCTCTATTTTCTAATTAGTTTTTTTTACCAGGGAATTATTTATATCTTGTATTTTATGTATTGGGGACTTTTGGCTTAGTTTATGTATTTTGGAGATATTTTCTCCTGTTTTTTCTTAATGGAGTGCTGTATCCTTGGATCTTCTTTCAATTGGTATGTCTGTAGCCTGATAGGATTGATGTGGTGATCTCTCCCGGACATTCAGAGGCTTTCTTCATCGTAAAACTTGCAGTAATTTGCTGTTAGCAGCAGGAAACCCGCTGTTTTCCGTTCCGGCTCTTTGTCCAGCCACCCATACCTCTCCGATTCGTCATTTGGCTGCTTTTTTCAGTCCGGACAGCTGTCGAACTTGCTCCATCTGCTGCCCCACCTCATATTTTGCTTACTACAACCTTCCCAATGCTTCCATCTGCTTTTTACAACTGGGAACCGCCCCGTCCTGCTTTCGTTTTGCTGTCCCATTGCCTGCCGTTCACTCTTGTTTTTAGCCATTCTCCAACCTCCCCACTCACGTAATCAATCCTTCAACTTTTCCAACGCCATTGGTGCTTTATCACATCGACTAAGAATTTTAGAACAGTATCAGATAATCTCCTTAATCCTGATATTTAGCAGATTTGGTTAAAGAGTAGGTTTGTTTTTTTACTCCACCAGACTACATTTATTGGGAAGACGCCTCTGGAGCTCTAGTTTTAAAAGGACGCGATATCAATAACCCTGATCAACCAATTTAAGATTCAATAATGCAATAAATGATTGGAGTGCACATTGCTACACTTATCGGGTTTTGCAGTTTTTATGCTGAATGAGCTTATAAAAGGTTGTCTACTTTTTTTTGTTCATGAGTGAAGTTCTTAAACTGTATTCTGATTTTCAAAGTTGAATATGCATTACTTCTCAACATCTTGCTCTTCAGTTGATCGAAGCTTAATGTAATTGTTTGTAGGAGTATTTCAGCAGTATCTTGTCTATCAAGTCAAAAAAGTGAGGCTGCAGGTGATTATTTTTACTTGATTTTATATATTTATATATATTTTTAGATTAGTAGATGCTCTATGAGTTTTGGACTTTTTATATTTCATCAATTACCTTTTTTCAGTTTTCCTGTGTTCAGACCTGATCCGGAGCCTTGCCATCAAATGCTGATTTTCTGCTTTTATGCATGATCAAGTTTTGAGCTGTAAGAATACACCATCCACCGTGTCTTAACAGCATATATCATCACTATTTGTGTTGCACAGTGGATGGTGTCTTCAAAATAAGAATGTCCAGATGGAGTTCTATTAACCCAGATATCTGAGCACAGAGAAAGTTTTATGGAAAATTTACATACTTAGCACACAGTTCTTTTCTTATGTAGCTACATATCTCACACTTAAACTTTCATATTTATGTACAATAGCACTTTGGTGTTTTGAACGAATCACATGTAAATCTGTATTTTACTTTTTAAAAGTGGTCGTAGTACTTTTTTTGATGTGATATTAATGATTTGAGTGGAATGTGTGTAAATATGAAAGTTTAGGTGTGAGATATGTAAATACATAAGAATTATGTGCTATGTATGTAAATGCCCCAAGTTTAATTGGTTTTGACTATGGTGTTATTGTTTCTGGTCAGACTCAATTTGATTTACTTTGTCACTGCTTCCTGATCCAACATCAGAGTGTAGTTGGAGGAGTTAGTTGAATAGCAGTCTAAGCTGACTGAAACTATATTAATATATGCTAGAATATTTAAGGACCCACCTTGTTTTTTTCATATAAATCAGCACTATCCTGAACAACTAGTTGGCTTTGCAGGAAAACTAAAAGGTTACAATTTTTGATATTATCTCAATTTATTATTGCATTTTGGTAATTTAGCTTGGTTTCTCGGACCATACTTTTCTTCTTCTTTGGCCTTGTCTGTGACCTCTCGTAAAAAAGGAATGAATTGGAGTTGTTTTTGATAGCGCCGATAAAATGATGGTTTTCTATATATTTACTTCTTCATTACTAATAACGGCGACTTCTCAAATAGCGAAGGTGTCGAGGGAAAATTAGAAATTTCCACATTTGATAAGGTAAATGCGGATGCTCAGACCGTTTGAGAGTTTGTTACTATTATAAGCAATTAAACTTTATGAATCTCTCCAATATATTTTTGATCTCTTGTTGAAAATAGAAAATAATGTTGATCATATACAAAATAGATTCTTTATGCTTGATTTAATTTTCTGTACTTTTTAAGAACTTGCTCTTTCTAAGGAAAGTGGAATTTCCGTACTTTAATGTTACCAAAAACGCCCACAACAATAGCGTTTTGTTGTTTCTGCAATTTCAGAATCGTAAATATTTTAATAAATTAACAGATATAGCTATTGGGAAAGTCTGCTATAATATGATTGTTTTTTGATGCAGGGTTATTACATGTTTAGCGAAAAGCTGAAACACATTGCTCGACTTCCATTTGCCACCACTTCATATGGTATGTATTTTCCTTAATGCAGTTTTAGTACTGCAGCCTGGGCATATACAATACAAAATGATTTTTATATCGAACTATAATAATTTAATTTTAGGGTTTTATGAAGAACGGATGATGTTGTTGTCCTTTGAAAAGATTGAAAGTCTTTTATTTCTACTTGATTTTCTATTGAACAGCTTGCAAATCAACTTTTTGGCACGCTGAGTTTTCCAATCAAATCCATCTAATTCCTTATGGTCGAGCAATGAATCACAATTAAAATAGGCTTCGGTGGTTATGGTAGACAGTTAAGGCTGTCATGCTTACACCCTTGCTTTGGGAGATGATGTGAAACACTTGCATAATTTTTGCCTCTAGGGACTCCTACTCTCTGACTTCTGAACTCTTTTCTTCTTTTGTTTTTCACCTTACTGATTTATGGGATCTCCACTACCCACTCATAAATCCGTGGACTATTGTAATTGTTATTTTGTCTGCTCATCAATTTGTCGACTATTAGGTATTTGTATTTATCATCCTTGATTTTGTATATTTATTTTTAGAGGTTCTCTTAGGATTGTATAAAATATTACACAAATTGTATAATAAAGCACTCAACTACTTCTTTGTGGTGATATCAGAGCATTAGGCTATTTTTTTAGTATTTTCGTAAGTTACAATCTTTATCATTGCATTAACTTGAACCTGCAAGACATCATTGCTATAGTTCTGTATCTACCATTGGGTTTTCTCATTTGTAGGCTTTTAGTCTTCATCATTACACCCTTATTTCTACTTTTTTTTTTGGTAGCCATCTACTCCATAAATTGTCCTTTGGATCACACTGATGCCCATATTTTCGTGGTCGTAGGTTCATTGGAAGCTAAGACTAATAACTTAAATCCATTGGGAGAATTACTAAACATTCATTCATCATATTTTTTAAATAGAAAAAAAATATTTTAAGCTGCTATAATTGGTTTGCATTTTCTAGAAGAGGAGGAAAATGAAGAGATTTACTTGGCGCCAAAATTTAACAAGGTAATCCCACGTTTGACTCTTGGGATGTGAAGGACTCTATGGTGATATTGTGAATGTGAAACTTCTAGTTCTTGAAATAAGCGATATCTACATGTTTTTTTTTTCAATAAAAATATATGAGATATGATGAATCAAATATTTTTTAAATTCCACTATGCGACCTAAATTTATAAATTCAAAGATGTGATTTCTTTCACGGAGTAAGGAGGGCCATCTATCATGGAATGCTCTAATTTACTACTAGATCTTTAGCAAGAGATGGATTTTCATCAATGCATTCAAATGAAATGTTGTAAAGGTGCATCCCTCAAATTTTTTTGAACTAAATTTATGATTTTTTTGTTGGATTAAATATTGAGTTTGATGTTGGAGTATAAATATTGAGAAAAAAAGAATTACCTTCCCGAAATGTAGGGTCTGTTTGGGGCAGCTGCAGTTTATCCATCTTATTCTGATAAGCTGCTTATCTGCAACTTATCCTGATAAGCTGACTGGCTGTTTGAGGCAGCTGTTTGAAAATACTGATTTGCAGCTCTTTGTGGATAAATGACCATTTTGCCCCTGTTAAGTAAAGCTGTTTGTAACAAAACTATCTTGATAATATATTCGATGCTGCAAAAGCAGAAAAGTAAATTTTATTTTTTTAGAGAGTATCTATGTTTTGAATCTTTTGATTTTTTATCCCTAAAAGCCTCATGAAAATACTTTCATCATGCTTACTTAGCTAGATACAGTTTGTCATTATAACATATAAGATTGGAGATCAAATCCTTTATTATAGAAGAGGAAAGAAGTAAAATGGGAGGATAATGAGAAAGGAAAATCATCTTTCTAGAAAGTTATATAAATTACAAACCTTAACATTTTACAACGATTACACTTTTTGCAACATAATTTTCAGCCTCAGCAAAACATTAGCTCAGGGAACAACATTGTAAGCTTACCCACGCTCATGGAAAGGAATGGTATAAAAGAAAGAGAAATGAATTCTCCCAAATCAGCAAGTTCTACAAATTTTTTGATATTTATTTGTGATCTCAAGAACAGAAGTAGTTGACCTAAAAAAAGTTGGAGTATGAGCATCTTCTGACAACTATAGCTCAAATATGTAACTTTAACAAATTATTCTGACTGCCATAAGCCTCCAATTTACAAGTATAAGTTGCATTGATATGATATCGAGATGAACAAATCCATACAATGCTTCAACCAAATTTTGTCATTTTTTTTACGGCTAAAATCAGATCTTGCACCTTCCAAAATTGTTTTGAATCCCATAGTTGGGATTTTTGATCCTTCATCCATGTTGTACTCCTAATGTAGAGAACTATGATGAACCTACTATTCACCAATGACAAACTTATGCCAACTGCCATTTGTAGCAAATCAACTGCCCATACAAACCTTGGCTAAGGGCAATCATATTAAGGGCCCGTTTGGGACAACTTATAACATTGGCAACGTCTTTGAAAACACCGCCCATCTGTTTGGATCGCATGTTTCATTTGCGATTTGTAAAATTGCGTTTTATTTTTCTTAATAACGCCGCCCGCGGGATGATACCCGCGGGTCGCGTTCCTCACTTACGTTTTACTCACCTGCCCTCGCCTACCCACTCCCTGCTTCGTTGGCATTTCTTTAGGTAAACCATCTCACTACACTTTCCTTAAAAAATTCAAACTTCTAGGCCTACTTCTTCACCGAATGCCCATGCCCTCTTCGAGCTCCATCTGTTCCCCCGAAAATGGCTATCCCCGGCCTAAAAAAACAGCCTTTATCAACTTCCTTTCTTCCACCCTCCTTCCCCTCCTTTTCCTCTACGCTCTCCTCCTCCTCCTTTTCATCTCTACTTCCATCCCTTGCATCACCTTCACTCCCCACCTCTCCTCCACCTGGTTCGGCGACCTCCACTTCGCTGAATTCTCTTGGAACTCTCTCTCCTTCCCGTCTCACCATCTCCTCCACCCTACCTCCCTTAAAATAGCAGCCTTTTCCTGCAAATGGCCCTCATCCTCCCCCCCTGGCAGCATGGAACGCCATGGACTGAGAAATATGCAGAAGGCATTCTTTTTTATTTGTAGACTACCTGTACAGGCAAGAAAAGCCATAAGAGCTGTATATGAGCTGCCATTGCTTTCTAATTGGTAGAGAATGTTGTGTGAGATTTCCAAAACATTTCTTTGGTTGATCTTACATTTTTGTTCTTGCATATTGTTCCATTACTGCCAACACTTGCGATCTTTCTGTTTCTGTGGAAATCAGGTGAGAACGAAGGTTCTACTAATATTAGTCTATACCAAAAATTGTCTTTTATCTATAGTGGCATGCATATAAATCTTACTTTTTTATATTCGTACATAAAAATTGAATTGACTATTTTTTTATTTATCTGTTTTCAATTTCAACTGCTTCGTTTATTTCATCTAATGTTATGACTTATCAATTATCTAGAATAAGCTAAATAGCTTATCCATAACAGGGGCAGAATGATTATTTATCTAAACGCTCGAACCAAACAGTCAGCAAGCTTATCCGGATCAGCTGCTGATCAACAAATTATCAGGATAAGCAGCTGGATCAGCTGCTAATCAGCAGATTATCAAGATAAGCTGTTTATCTAGATAAGCTAGATAAGCTGCAACTGCCCCAAACAGACCCTAAGTCAACCCTTGTGGCAAAATCACTCTTTTTTGTAGACAATAATTTTGAATTTGTATAGTATTTCAGAGTTCTATCCCAAGCTTGGAGCCTCCAATTGATGATGCACTGTGCAAACTTCTCTCACACAAACTCAATCGTACAATCTTATCTAATCAGGTTTTCACCAACAGTCTCACAATGCCAACACTTGTTTCTGCTTTGCCTCTCTTGTTAAAATAGATCTTAAGAGTGTATTTTTTAAAGCACACATTTTCAAGGGATTGAATCATCATTCACCGAATTTTTCATTGCTTTTTATAGCCATCTATATTACATAACCAAAATTAGACAAGTTAAACGATAATGGTGTTAAAAATCATTATTAAACATATGATTGGATGCTCCACAAAATAGACTTTAACTGTAACAGCTGTAGCAGAGTAAGATATCCACAACCTTGGAACTGATAAGAAATTGTGAAGGTGAAGTTAAACCATAAACCAAACTCTAAGTAATTCACCATTAATCCATCAGCAAGTTAATAAGCAATATTAGTGACAACAAATATTTTTTTTTTCACCAAATAAAAGCAAAAATGACAAATTATTAAATAAAGATGCATGTAGCACGCAAGGTACAACTGATTATGTAACAAAATGATAAAGCTTTAACCTTCCTTCATTATTTTATTGTAACAGAAGGAACTGATGCCTATAAACCCGAGAACAAATTCAAGATTTATACCAAAATTTTCTTTTACACTAACGTCAAAAACAGTTGACTAAAAGGCCAAAATGCATTACCAAATTTTAAAAAAAGAAATCATGATGACATTTTTAGAACAAAACCATTTTCAGCTTATAATAAAATAACGTAGGACAAACTAAAACAAAGAAACAAAATTAACAAATAAGAAAAATAAACTGACATATGCTGAGATCTCTTCAGTAGGAAATTGCTTCCCAATCGCCGGGCAATCAAGGTTCACATTCTCGTTCTCATCTCTTAAAACCTTGTATGAAACCTGCTTGGCCTCCTCATCAACCTCCAACATCTTCCGGCCAATGAACCGCTTCACCGAGAAGAAAGTATTCTTGGGATTCACCACAGCCTGCTGTTTGGCTATCTGCCATACAAGGCGATCTCCTTTCTTAGTGTACGCAACCACCGAAAGCGTTGTTCTCTGCCCCTATGCGTTGGTCACGATAGTTGGCTTGCCGCCCTCCATGGTTGCCACCATCGAGTTCTTAGTCCCAAGATTTATCCCAACCACCTTCTTCGCCACTACTTGCACAAGCCCAACCCGACGAGTCTGCTGGAACTTTAATTGAGCAGCACCGAGCAGTCCTGCTTGCCTGTCGCTGAAGTAAACGGTCTTGAATGAGGGTACTTCAGCAGACGCGAGAGAGATGATGGCAGCGGGGTAAAAGTCGCGAAGGAATATTGGCAGCGGGGTTCGATCCTTGACAACGTTTATTAAACAATTAAATACGCCTTTTTCAAAATGCAGTCCGAATACACTTATAAAACGGGATGGCGGCGTTTTGAAAATGTTGCCTGCACTTATAAGCTGCCCCAAATGGGCCCGTAGTCATTGCCATCATTTGAATGGAAGAAGGATGCAAGGGAGTTATGCATCTATGATCCTATAGAAGGATCTATGATCCCATAGAAGGTTTGACCTTAGTGACAAATACTGCGTAACTAAATCACTCTAATTCAATACTTTCTTCTCACAGGTCAAACGAACAAAGTGAGTGAGATTTTCTGTGTCACGCATACACCAAAATTGCTCGACATATAAAGAAAAAAATTGGAAGCTTCCTGGTAAACCGCCAAGCCAAAGTTGGATGACATAAGGTTAGGCAAAAGAATAGGGGTATGCATAAATAATGCATGTGTAAGAATGTAACACCAAATAATTATTGCATTGTGTTTAAAGAAGTAAAAGAATTTGAAAATTTGCTGGTATTGCTAGAATGGACTCTTGTGGCAAGTACTTGTTCTCTTGCATACTCAGATATCTTTTTTTCTCATGTTTTTATAGTCGCATACATACCCAACTCTTAATACCTAATTATTGATTTATAAACTATTGACTAAATGGCAAATTACTTGATAAATTTAACTCATATTTTCCTTGTTCAAGTAACAAAAAATAATTTTTATTGATAGCTCCTTAATAATCGTTGTTAATTGAGGAGATATTCTTATAATAAATTTGTTGCATTTTGAATGTTCTTCATATATCAAAACGACTTAGCCGCCTATTAACTATCCAAAAGCTAACTTTAAAATGGAAATGCTGCGTTATTTTCTTACCTTCCACATTATGTATTTCAGGAACAAGGCATGAGAAGCACAACTTTGTTTGCTAAAGAAAGAGATAGTCTCTAGTACCTTGAGAAATCTAATAATCAAGCATTCTCCTCACAAATGTTATTTTATCTTTCATTTCTAAAAACTTTGAAATCATTAAAAAATAAGATTTGGATCTTATACTTATGCCTTGGCCACGCTTCTTTAGTTATTCACAAAACTATATTTCCTCTGTAAGAACATTAAAGTTAAAGAATTTTAAAATAATAACATTAAAGCTGAAGAATTTTATTATGGAATTTTTGAGTTAACAAAACACAAGCATGCCCTTTTTTTTAATAAGTGATATAAGAACCTATAGCACTTTTATCTCTCATTCATAGTATTATCTTAGGGACTATCCTCTGAACTTAAGATCCCTAAAGCTCAGTAGTTTGTTGTCTTTGTTAATGATTGCATTCGTATGTTATGGATCTTTTTACTGCTAGTCAAAAGTGGTGTAATTTTTATCATTTCCTTCCTTTTCAACATTATAATAAATTACATTAATGCTGAAAGTAAAATAGTCAAATGTGATACCATAGAAAAAGAATCATTTAGTAGTCACTTGTGTTTATAAACCTAAATAAAATGTGGTGGTAGAACAAACGAGTGACTTTTTATTTATTACCACAAGAGATTTTCCTTTTCAAAATAATGTTTTAAAATAATATTAGAGGGAAGCTATTTTAACAGTGGTTCACATTCTAAAACAGTTATTTACAAGGGTTCTTAGGCTTAAAAGTTTTACAGAAGTCCTAACGAAATTATTTTCTTTAACATTTCAAACAACCCTGTTTCCAATATATTTTGAAACTTAATCCAAGAGTAATTAAATGCAGCTTTATTGACTAGTTTCTTTTTCAATAAGGGTACTAATGCTATCATTCTTTTACAAGAAAGGTGTTCTGGCCTGCTGATTTTACTTTCAATAATGATGATTTATACTTTTCTTATTACTTGCGCCAATGAAAAAACTATAATTCATAATTTAATTTTTTCTTTTAAATTTTTCTTCTTCATCCGCATCCTAGCAGACCATCCATTCTGACATAACTAAGCTTGTACCAAAGAATATTTTACTAATCTATTGTGTATTTATTTAATAAGAAATTTATTTCAATCTAAACAAGTATAATCAATCAAATCAATTCTTATCATTGAATCTATAGAGGAAATCATTGAGCTTACAAAGAAAGCTATAAGAACTGCTAAACATTCTTAACATTTGTTCTTATTATATAAAAATTTTTTGTATAGTTACTAATTCTTTTTTACTAGCCTCCATACTATTTTTATTCTTAAAATTGTCCGCAAGGCTTTAAGGAGGTATTTGGCTACAACTTGGATTTAAGTTAAAATGGATTTAGTAAATCCAAATTTGTTAAATTTGGAGGTATTAAATTCATAATTATGTTTGGTTCAGTTATCTCTAAATCCCATTAAATCGTTCTTATGTATTTGGCGAATTCAAGAAGCGACGATGTGAGGTATCTCCTTAAATCCCTTAAATCCAACTGGCAATCAGATTTACTAAATCTGGGATAAACATTACGTCCTCCAAAATTTTGGATTTTTGGGGTGTTGAATTTACATCCCCTATTTTTCATGTTTGGCTAGATTTTGGTTGGGTTTAGGTTAAGTACACATAAATCCAGCCTTAAATCATGTTACCAGACACCCCTTAAATAAGATGAATTGGAATAATGCTACGGAGGAAGAAATGTAAGAGGATTGATGACGCTACAAAAAGAAAGAAAAGTAGAAGTTATATGGGTCTTTTCTATAGTATAAACTCGATTGTTAACTAAAAATGTATAAAGAAATATCAGTAGCTAAAGGCTATTTTTTAACATATGAAATTTATTTTCTTGAAACTTTCATTGTAGTTGCTAAATTGAACTCTCATTTGGTTTTTTTCTCATTAGCAGCCAACAATGACTAGATGCAATAATTCAGTGTGAATAATGCATTTTTATATGATACCTTAGGTTTTGGCTCAAATGCATCATAAAGGTATGTAAAAAAAAGTATATATTAAAACAACTTGGGCATGATTTAGTATATTTTTTGGGGTAATGCATAACATGAAATATAATTAAAGTTAAGGGGATCATATTATTTGTGTAACACATGATTTGAAGAGGAATCTTTGCACTTCTGTTTTATATGAATATCATCATAACATGTAAAGACTTGGAAGAAATGTAAACTTTAAAGAAAAAGTTGCTTTAAGAATTTGAAGTTAAATAATTTGGTAGGCTAAAACACTTCCTTGGCGTCAAAGGAAAACACGTAGGTTGCAAATGAACCAAGTGTCGATAAATTACTTGTAGCTTGGCTTGATTAGAATTCTTTTATGATCATTTGATTAACTAACCGAACAAACACGAATATTTTTGTAAATACGAAGTTGTTAATGAACAAGTTTGAACAACTTGTTGTCTGATTCGTTTATAGTTTTGATAGTATCGCTAAAAGTTCTTATAAACAAGCTTTTTAAGAAGCTCAATTATGGCCTAATTAAGCCTCTTCTATGAATAGTATAGTTCAAATGTCTATATTTTAGGCTCAGTAAAATTTGCTTGATACATCTCATTCATTTTTTCAAATAAGCTATTTTATAAGGCTCAATTATGGCTCGATTGCGAGTTATTTGTTTTATTAAATGAGTTGCTCGTTAAGAAGCTTGACTATCTTTATATAACGGGCTTGAATTATGCTTGAATCGAGCTCGAATATAGTTTTAATAAATGTGCTCGAGCTTGAACACATTCTTAAAAGCTTAAATCATGTTTGAACTGAGCTTGAACATGTTTAATATATAAGCTCGAGCTCAAACAAGTACATGCTCGGTTTGGCTCGGCTCTTTTGTAGCCCTAATAACACACTCTCAATAATTCATCTTTAGATCACAACAACAAGCCATAAGAATCTTGTTTAAAGAAATAAGTAAATTGGGATGTAAGCCTGTCAAGTGCCATATATAATTTAATCATAAATTTGAGGATGTTTTAAGAGACACGATAGCATAGTATCTTTTATTAAAGATTTGTGGGAAGACTTATCTATTTATTACTTACCCAAGCTAACATTATACATGTTGTTGGTGTGGCAAGTTAATTCATACACAATTCAAAAAATTACATCATATGGTTAGTGTTTTGAGTTTACAATCTTTGAAAGTGAAGAGGATCCGTCCCTTTAAGCTTTCACATGTTGATTATGCACGTTTTATGATGGACATGTGATTTTCTTCTTAGAATATTGCATATTTTTAGGTGGCAATCTCATAACTTCGAAAGCAAAAAATAATTGTCGTAGCAAGATCTTACTTGAAAGTCAAATTTAGATCTATGAAGTTGGGAATATGCAAATTTTATGGCTTAAGATTATCCTAGAGAATTTAAAAGTTGAATCAAATGGTTCTATAAGGCTCTATTGTGATAAAAAGTTAGCCATAAATATTGTACTTACCTTATGCAATTATTTGCACTAAGCTCATTGAAGTTAGCACATTTTATGAAAGAAAAGTTGGACAATAGTCTAGTTGTGTCCAGAGTTAAGCTCCATGCTTACTAAGACTTATGTACTCTTTCTTTCCTGTTTTACTACCACCTCATTTATTCATGGCCTTCCTAATGCTTACTCATCAATCTATGGATTCTTGTATTTATGTTATTATTATGTCTACTTAATAATTTATGGACTACTGTAATTATTCTGTAATTATTATTATTTTTATTTTGTCTGTTTTTTTTTTATTTCAAGCTCTCTTAAAATTATATAAATATTACAAAAATATTGGAATGAAACACTCAACTGATTCTCTTCAGTTCTTCTGATATCTCAAATCTTGAGATTTCCTTACTTTGTGGACAGTAGAAACTGTAGCATGGTCTTTCTTCATGTCACCCTTCAGTGGAAGTTACTATAATGAAATAATTTTCAATGAATGCTAGGTGTGGATGCCTGTTCTCAGCAGGGCTTTTACTTATCATTGAGCTCATGCAGAAATCTTTGTTGACAGTCGTATAACCTTAATACTGTGGGTAGCCCCTCGGTGACAGACTTTGCAATGTTAGCTTTGGTACCAATATGACGTGGCATTTAGCTGAAGCTAATCTAGGGTATTTATGTGATCAAATAAACATTTAATACAAATAAATCATGCATGATAATTAAGAATAATTTGTAGTGGTGTAGACAATAATATATTTTATTTGTCGTAGGAATTTTGTAAAATAATGGACTAAATGGTGAATGTAAGAAAGCACATATCTACTAAGATGGCACTTTGGATGGAAAAAAATTTCTTGTTTTTGGCTTAGTTATTCAATTGAGATTTTATTAGCTTATTGTAGCAATGCTACGCAACCTGTTATCATGCTTATTTTTTGACAAGTCTTCCGCAGTAGCTCACCACCATTTCTGTAGTATTTACTTTTTGTATAGAGCAAGTACCTTATGAGAGCTATTCACAACAAAGAAACAGTAATCTTTTTACCTTGTTGTGAAGTTGGGGATTATTTAATTGTGACCCCACTAATTTTGAGAGTTTTGTTAGTGTAAAGTGGTTGTTTTTATAGCCTGGTCTGCAATAACTCCCTTTTTGTTCTTGTGATTCAGGAACTGCCTTGATGCTACTTATCCTTGTTTGGCAACCATATCTGCAAATCTTATCTGTGCCAACATTATTAAGGTATGTCTCATCTACTATACACGCTTAGCTTTGATAAAGGACGTCATAACATTTTGTACATGTGCTCATTTCAACAAGCTGACCATTATAATGCATTCGGAGTATGTACTGATTAAATCTAATTTTGATTTGAGACATGCTTTATCTCTTTCTCACTAAATTGGACATATCCTTTTAACTCTAATTAAAATCATGCAATCCTCATATTGTTGGATAGCTAATGCAATCCTTTATGATTTTCGCGTTCGCATTTTGAGCTGATGACTGGCAGTTTTTTGTAGAATTTAAATTATGAAATCTGAAATTCATTAGTTATCTTGAAACCTTCTGGTTGATTTGGGCATAAATTTTTTCATTTCTTGTTGGATTACTGCAATTTTGGATCTTTGTTATCGTTGGAATACACTTAGTTTTCTATGACTTTTGTGCTCACTATTTTGTTGTATTCTGATATAAAATGGTCGCACTTTTTTCACATGGGGAGAAACATGAAACCTGACCTTTAGAAACTTGGTCAATTTCATTTCTCTAATTTAGGCATATCTTTCTCGTTTCTTTTTGGAATTACATGAAATTTGAGGGTAGACTATTGGCCTTATCCACTAAATTGTCTATTGCTGCTTCAGCCACTCCGTAAATATTAAAAAATAAAGAAAAGATGAATGAAGTATCATGCAAGAAACCCCGCCGACACCTCGCTCTCATTTAACCATACATTATGTATTGTCATCCGATACATTGCATATATTGTAAAACGTACCAAATGATGCATAAAAAAACTTGTGTCATAGTGCATTGACAAGCGTTGGACAACATGCACTTGCATTTTGATGAAATACTCGACCAAGGAATAAATTTTGAATTGGACACAACTCTGAAATTGTGTGTTCGACTTACATTGAAATTTTTCACATGAACTATGTTGCATCATAAAGTGTGCTATGTACACTGTTTATGCTAAATACACTGTTTATGCTAAAACAAGATAAATTAATGCGCCTCAAAAGACATGCAACATCATTTCAAATTTTGTTTGCACCCTTCTCCAAATACCTTATGTCCAAATACCTTATGTATTGTTTGCACTTGATATTTCTGGAGCACAAAGAATGAGAAATTTGTACAAAAAATAAAGTAAAATTTACAAAATCTTGGAAAAATTATGCTTAGAGAGAGTGCAAAACACCAATATATATATATATATTTCGGGATGACGGCGTCCCGAGTTCTTGGGTTTCGCCATGGCGATTCCCGGTGACTCTTGCTTCGTCTTCGTCGAGCACGACAGGTTGATCATCTTTCCATCAATCGGCCTCCAGCATCGATCGGCTTCCTGCTCATCTCTTCCTTTTCGTCTTCGTCGTCGAGTTTCGTCAGCGTGCTTCGGTGTGTCACTGCAAGCTGAACGACTTCTTCGGCCTCGACGACTCATTTCTTCGTCGTCGTCGTCCACGCCGGAGTCTTCTGTCCACCTGGCAGAGCATGGCTGCTGACCGAGTCGGCTCGATCTCCTTCGGTGTCGCAGTCATCGTCTGCGTCTGCTCGACCTATAGCTGTAGGAAGACCGTCTGCGTTCGCGACCAGTTCGTTCGAGCGACAGATTTGGCTTCTTCTCTTCTCGACTGAGTTGAACTTCCTCCCGTTCAACTCCTTGCTCTCCTTCGACTTCCAGTCGCACAGTTTCTGTTTGTGTGCTTGCTACACAGTTCTCTGATTGTAGAGGCCGCTCGACGATTTCTTTCTAATGGCAACTAAGGCTTCTTATGCTGGAGCTGTGGGCAACAATTCTCACATGATCACCTCTTTTTTCCACAAGAATTTCATGACGTTGCGGCTGGAAAAATACAGGGTGATTTTACAGGCCGATTGGTGCTCCTCTCAGAGTTGATGCTCCTACTTTTGATAGGGTCTCTCCAGGTGGTGCCAGGGTTCAAGTGGAGAGGGATTTCTCTCTCCCTGATGTGGATCGTTTTTGGATCACTGATGGTGCAGTTGGGTTTTGGCAGGAGGCTCGTGGTGGAGAGCAGTACTCTCTTTGCCAAGCATTGCAAGATGTTTGGGCACATTAGAGACACCTGCTATAGATTACATCCTCCCTCGAGGAAAAGGGCTGTTGTGTCTTCTGCTGTTGTTGGAAATTCCCAACATAGAGGTGACGCTACCCTGGCTCAGGAGAATAGGGTAGCATCTGATGCTGATATAAGCTTAAACTCAGCTGACATGACTGTCGGGGAGAAGTCTCAGCCGGTTATACAAATTGCCACTCTAGAGACTATAGTGGTTACTGAACAAGCTGGAAGTACGACACTTCTTCCTGTGCCGCAAGCCGTCCAGTGGACTACTTCAGCCGTCCGCTCTAACAGTTACATCCAAACTTTCAGCAGAAAAAGAAGAAGTCCCCTTCCAATTGTCGAACCCACTGGCAAGATTCAGCAGGACTCGACGGAAGAGGAAGAAGTAGAAGAAGAAGTGGAAGAAGAAGATGATGGAGGAGACTGACAGATTTATCATTCTTGAGGGAAGAAGAAGCCTGGGGTTACACTCCTATTTGATGATACCTCGGTGACTTAGGGCAATGGATTAGCATTAAAGAGATTACTCCATGGATCTCCAAGAAACAGAGCGAGAGTATCTCGTTCTCGCTCTTGACTTTGTTTTGTAATTTTTAAATATTTTTGGATCTTTGTTGATAACATTGTATCGCAGGGGAAGGGCTTCATGGGCCTTCTCCTCAAGCCTCTGTAACCGCTTTTAAATCAATATAGGCCATATGTCGGCCGCTTTAGGAGCGAGCGATGCGTTTTGAGATTTTAATTTAATGTATATATATGTTTATATTGATTTTTGAAAATAAAATTTTAAGTTTTAAAATATGAGAATGAGGAAGGACGGATCTCATTCGTTTAGCAGTTTGGATGAACGAGCGTAATATCGCGAGTAACGCATCTATTCCGAAGAATAGACACCCTACTCGACAATATCGCTCGATCAAATAAACCACAAAATTCATGACATCCGTTCTGGTCTGCGAACCTTTATGTGGACCGACAAATTCCCCTATTTAATACAAAAGAATTAAATAGTGCTTATATTATCTCGAGGTCTTTAAAACTCCCTATAGATGCAGCCTCATAGTTAATTACCCTCAAATGACCGAAGTCACTTGAGAGAACTCTCGATTTAGATCACGGGTTTCTATCTTCACGAATTCAAAAGGTAGGGTTTTCAACGAAATTTGTTAGTAGGAAATCCAATAGGTGAAAGGCGCAATGTGGAACCGTTATTTCTGGAGTCAAAGGAAGAAGGGTAGGGGATGTCGCGGATCTCGAGGAGAACTCTCGAGGACGTCCTGGACTATCCTATGGTTGGGCTTTAAACTTTGGAAAGAGATTTTTTAATTTCAATCCCGCAAATTAATTATAGGATTACGTTCGCATAATGTCCCGATTATGCAAACTACTCAGAAGACATGAGAGCTTACATCGTATCGGATGACAACCTCTGAAACCTAAGCGAGTTAGTAGCTTATATCGCACGAAGAAGGCGGTGCAAAAGCCTAAAAGAAGGTGAGGGTTTATGCCGTGCTAGGCGAACTACCTCAAAGTCCCAGGGCTCGTTATTTAAGCTAACAGCAGGGGTTTTTGCGATGTCGACACGGGTTTATTGACGAAGATGGCCGTGTCTGCCGATCGTGCTTCCAAGTCTCCACGTCGTAGCGGTGAATCACAATTTGGGTTTAAAGTCTTAAGTTAAAGTGAGCATGCTAGTCCGTTTATTATTTTTTTATCGTGCGAGTACGAGTAATGCCTGATGATGAAAGAAGTAATGAAAGCAGAGAAACAGGAGCATGCTATAACAAACTAAACAATAAATATGCTAAACATGTATAAACATGCTGAGCACGAGAAAGTACAGGAAATGTAAGACATGCTAAGCAAGTATACGTATCGAAAGCTGAACAACCTGACTAACATGGAAGTATGTCTCTGAAAAGTAAAACATCGCGCAAGTATAGGCAAGAAGGAAAGTAAAGATCATCACGGAATATCAGTATGCTTTCCTTATCCTCATACATGTTACACTGTTTATTGTTATTATTTTTTTATATTTCCTGAACAAATTTGTCAAGATCTAAAAGAGCGGAAAGAAGAAGTAGAAGTGAAAACAACCTACCAAACAGTAAGTACTACGGTGTGCAAAGAAAAGTAAAGTTCGAAAACTCAACGATGAAAACGAAGGAAAGCGCCGAGAAAGCGATGAAAATCGCAGAAGAAAAACCAGAAAGTCCGGAAAGAAGAAAAGAAACGTCCGTGGAAAACTCAGAGAAAAGCCACAAACGAAAAACAAAACAAAACCATAGAAAACCGTGAAAAGACCGCGAGAAGCCCACGTACTCGCTAAACTCATGGCGAACCATAAGAAGTGCCATGGCCTCCGGAAAGAAAGACCAGTAAGCACGGTGGTGTTTCTGACTCGTAGCCGTGCTAATATCCGACTGAGTGCCGACTACTGCACCGACTTTCTGCGAAGATACAGTTCTAATCCGACTCGAATAGCCAACCATGGACCTTTATAAATTTTCACACATTTCATTTTTTGTTTTCATGCAAGTAAAAGTCCGTAGGTAAGTAGGCTGTGTAGTAGTTGTGAGGTAATTTTGTATTTTTCAAACATGTGTATTTTTTTGTTTTAAAACATTTCGATCTACGGTCGACTATCCTAATAGGATCGGGTCTACGAACATTAGGACTGTCAACGATAAACCCCGAGACGGTCAAACGGCTCCGTGATTCCCGCTCTACTCTCTACGTAGTCTCTGGAGTCGTGCCGCCATTCTACGATTCTCGTAATTTTTCTTGTTTTGCAGCCTCATCAATGTCCCCATCGCACTTACGAACTGTTGATGGCCCCATATATAACCCAAGGAGGTTATATACGCACACCTACACGTCCCCCGTAGGTGTGTGCTTTGAGCCAAGAAACAAGGTGAAACCAGTGGACGAGAGGTCAAGGAAAGGAGGACGGAAAGCGGCTCACTTAACACCATTTCGAAAAGAAGTGAGTCGATTTCCAATAATCAGAAAACACGTAAGTCACCCTGGACTCCCGACCACTGCTCGGGATTCCTCCAAGTACCCACATTGATTTTCAATTCCTGAAACACAAACTTCCCCGGTACGCTCTCTTACGGGCTCGGGACTCAAGCTATGGCAATAGGAGAATCAATAATCTTTTAATACATAAGAAAGAGAATGGACAAGCCATAAGCCACCAAACTAGCATCAATTTCACCAAATAAATCCTCCAAAAAGTGTCTCAAGTATCGTGCTCAATTTATTTCCCACAAGTAAGCTAGGAAGCTCTTCCAAATTCATTAAATCAATTCCATAGACAAGTGAAGCAAAGAGCAAAGCCACCATCACAACAATCACCCCAATAAGGCTCTCGGCCAGGGCTAAAAAAAGAACAAAGGCTCACGGCCTAAGTCACAATAAAGGGGCAGCAAGAAGTAAAGCCCCGACAATCTAAATCATCACGATGAGGCTCACGGCCAAGCCCCAACGAGAGGACAAGTCCCATCAAATCAATTCAATTCCAAGCTCATAACAACATGTATAAAGGTATTAACCAAATAGCCATGGGATTTGGATTCACATATAGCCACACTTAAGCCAATTCAAGACATAGACCCGAGCCACTATTAAGCACCCAGCCTACCACAAAGCCAAAACCCGAGCCCTCAAGGAGCTCCAAATAAGGGTGCAGCCGAGCCATCTATACCAGTTCAAACTCATCACCAATAAATAAGACTAGATTCACTAGGTAACCAAGCAACTCAGCCCACCCATAGCTTAAACCAAAGCACAAAACCGAGCCCCGTGTAGACCTAAACCCGAGCCATTTGAAGGCTGCACCGGGGGAGGTTACAGGAACAACAGGAACCGAAAACCGAACCCCAATGTGCCGTGGGGACAGCTGCTAGGCAGCAGTAAGACAAAACAACAAAAGGGTCCCCAATTTAAATGTCATAGAGGGTAACGGCTGCAGGAGCAGCAAAAACACAAAAAAAAACTGAGCCCCTTTCAAATGCAGTGAGGCTAGCTGCAGGAGCAGCAGAAAATAGAAACGAAAACCATTCCCCAAATCAAATGCCAAAGGGACAGCTACAGGAGCAGCCAGAATACAAAACCGAGCCAGATTAGGCCCCAACCCGAGCCATTATACGACTAGGATCAAGCCCAACATCAAGCCAATAAAAAGGATCGAAAACCGAGCCCCAAAAGCGCTAGGGGGCAATGCTAAGCAACAGAAACGAAAATCGAGCCCCCAAACCAAGTGCAAAGGGGCTAGCTGCAAGAGCAGCAAAACAGAAAACCGAGACCCCAAACCAAGTGCAAAGGAGCAACCACCAAAAGTCCAGCACAAAGCTACAGTTAAACCACTAGAAAGCTGACATTAAACCAAACCCAAGGCTAAGTAATCAAGCCTTCACAAAGATTGAAAACTGAGGCATCACAAAGCCAAAACCGAGGCCTCCATTCGGCCAAAACAAAGCACAACAAGTCTAAACCGAGCCCAGCCAAGCCAAACCGAATGCAGGAAAACCATAACCGAATACAGGAAAGCCATAAGGAGCGAAACCGAGCCCCCACATATGTGTGCCATAAAGTTAGATAAATTCTTTCACAACTTATGCTAGAGAGAAAGTAAGAAAAAGGGGCTTAGAATGAATGCCCCAACATACTAAAGGAATGCTAATACTTTGCCTTAAACACATCTTCCATGCTTCAAACGATATAAAAGAGAAAGATGAGCCAATGCAATGTCCCATTTCCACCTTTTCAAGCAAATAACCAAACCTATATTTCAGAATAGGCTCACATTTTTACTCTTAGCATGCTTCAAGTAATAAAACACCCCCAAACCTCAATTTAAGAACATACTAGCATGCAACTAGGGAGGGGCAGCAAGATATTATCATCTAGGCAAATAAATATCAAGTTCCATGGCACATAAATGCTTAGCCGAAACAACAAGCAAGGAAAAACAAGCCCGAGCCACAGACCACGGCTATCTCAGGCTAAACCGAGAAGGAGAGGAAGGGAGGAAGGCATACCAGGTAGTATAGAGCACACAAGAAAAAGCAAAGATAACCAAGCTCCACTCCAACACCAATTTCTCAAGAGGAAGCAAACAACCAAACAGCCAACCAACCAACCCTCAATCCATCCAAGAATAGGGCCTTTATATGCAAAGGAGGGAAAGGAAGGGCCGCCCCTTACCTGCGCAGCCGGCGCAAGTGGGGAAGAGTCAGGAAGAAGGCGACAAAACGTCGCAGCCAAGAGCCGAAGCTCGGTAGCAAGGGCCAGAGTCGAGCGGGAGACAGGGCTGCGCGCGGGAGATCACGCGAGGTGACCCTCGCACAGGATAACACTCGAGCAGGTATGGGGAGAACCACACGTGGCTCAAGAGAGCAACGGCTACAAGGAAGAGGCGCGCTCGAGAGCGGGAGAAGGAGGGAACGGGAGCCCTCATTTAACGAGCGAGAGAGAGAGCCAGCCGATCGAATGGGAGGGGTTAGGGCTTAGGATAGAATAAATGAGTTTTAAAATATATATATATATATATATATAATTAATTTTATTAAAATAAGCCCAAAAAAATCGCAATTTCCGCTCCGGCAGTCGATCGTCGCAAATTAAATATCAATTTTAGGTGGAAACGACGTTCCGGACGCAACGACGCAGTCCGTTTCGTCATCCGAGGTCGTTCGGGCAACCTCGTCGACGATCGCGTCGAAAGCGCGTCAAACCTGGCATTTTCTGAAATTCTGACTCGACGTCGCTCGCCCTGGCATTCCGGCTTCTGATTCTGGTTCGTCGCGGAGAAACTCAAAGCGTCGAGGCCGTGGCTCGAGAAATTTGTGCTCGGTGGTGCAGAAAATGTGCACGAGGCTATCCTAAGGTCTAGTGGTCCTATAGGAACTCAATTTGGAGTCCTAACGCTAATTCCAACCTACCCGCTCGTGAGCTGAGAGGTCGAGACTCCGTCCGGACTCCAAAAGAGTATCGAAGTGGTTTCAAGCATTCTAAAGCGAGGTGGGTCCAGTGCTAGGAATCTAAGACCGTCGGGGAAGCTCCTAAAGCTAGAACCCTAAATCCTAGGAGGAAAACTAAACCTCGACAAAAACGAGGTCAACACCATAGGGCTCCTTTTGCTATATATATATATATATATATATATATATATATATATTTGTGTGTGGTTTGTGTCATATTTTCGTTTAATTCTAATGAATTGACGTGCGGCTTTGTCTAATCCGACCGGTTCAACAAGTATGTGCCGGTCTAGCAAGGAGGCTGTACTGGCCGACTCTTTATTGGGCGGAATTGCCTCCCATTTCCCTTCTCCTATTTACCTTAATATAAAAATGCTGCTTGTCGAGTTAGGGTTTAATTTTTGGCTGATTTCTGATTTCTGCCTCCAGGTGTTTTCCCTTGCTAGGGTTGTATCCAAGGACAGTTGATGCTTTGGCTGTATCTTGCTTTGAGGTGGTGGTTATTTTCTTGATTCCTAATTGTATTTCCCCTCTTCTGCTCTTTGGCCTTCAGTCTGTGCCCTCTCAACCCCTTCCAGCCGTTGAGCCCCAGGTTCCTTATCTGCTGTCGTCGCAAGCTCTACTGTCTCCCCTTTTGCTGTCCCGCAATCACCTCTCTTGCTTCCCTGCCCGCCTCTTCAGTTGTCTATTGGGTTGCTCACCCTTAAACCCATCTACTCCTTCCACCACAACCCTCTACACCCTTTCGTCCGCTACTGAAACTCTCCCTTCTACACCCATTCTTACTAATTCCATCGATCCCCACACCTACTCACAGCTGTCCTGGGATTATCTCATCTAGCCCTAGTCGAGTATTAGTGTTTTGCTTTGTTTTCTTTGTTGTTTTATTGTCTTGGAATCCACTATTGTTGTGTAATAAAATTTTGCTTTCTCTATCAGATTCTTATTAACTACGATATCATAAATTAAGATCATTTTTTATATAGCGTGCTCTTTGTAGGTCACCTCTACCTTTCTTAACATAAGTCGAAACTAAGACATCTACTCTCCGAATCAGATCATTAGATGATGACGTTTAATATGACCAATCCATCTAAGGTAACTTTCTCTAATCTTGTTTGCCACTGGAGCTACACCAACCGTTTAAAGGGTACATTCATCCTGTATTTTGTCTCCAAGTGTCATCCCCATGTCTATCCACCTATAGCATTCTCATCTGAGCACCACTTAATTTAGTTTTATGCTTCTCTTTTATAGGTTAATATTATAGGCGATAATAACAAGAAAAATCTAAGATAATAAAATAAAATTTCACAAGCTTTTAGGAAAATTTAATATAATTTAACGAGTCATGTTTAGTTCCTCAGAGCTGATCAGGACTATCCAAATGTGTTGTCCCCTATTTTTCTCGGAGTAAATATCATTTGAATGCCCAAAATTCTGAACAATATAAAGAATATGACATAAACTACCGAGGAAAAATATAATGTTTCCTAAAGCTTGATCCTTCACGGTGGTGAGGGTGGAGTTTATGGGGCTTTTGCTTGGATTATTTTCTAAATTGCAAATTAATAATTATGGTGCCACCCATCTCCAATTTGACAAGGCAATTCTATAGCAGATTGAGAACTTAATATTTGGTGATGCAGTTATTTAAGGCTTTCAAGGCCTTTCATGGTGGAAGTTCATTCGCTCATGAAAGTCTGGGTTGCCCTTCCTATAGGGTTAGGGTTTCAAACCTTATTTCCTTTGATTTTCCTATTATTAAAGCTGTATTTGTCAATCAAGGCCTTATCTTTTACATGCAGGATTATGGTAGAAAGAGCTTATACTATTTATCATTTGAATGCCCAAAATTCTGAACAATATAAAGATTATGAGATAAACTACCGAGGAAAAATATAATGTTTGCTAAAGCTTGATCCTTCACGGTGGCGAGGGTGGAGTTGATGGGCTTTTGTTTGGATGATTTTCTAAATTGCAAATTAATAATTATGATGCCACGCATCTCCAATTTGACAAGGCAATTCTATAGCAGATTGAGAACTTAATATTTAGTGATGCAGTTATTAAGGCTTTCAAGGCCTTTCATGGTGGAAGTTCATTCACACATGAAAGTCTGAAAAGGTATTCATTTTAGGATATGCATTTGAAAGCCACCAAAATAGGAAATCAATTGAGAAACAAAACCTTATGCGGTCAGCTTTTGAGGCTAGTTCTATAATAATATGATGCTAATCAACGAGCCAAACAAAATTATTCTTAATTAAATTTAAATTAGATAAAAAGTTGCAGATGATCTCTATGTTGGTGACCTAATGAGAGCTTCCAAATAATAGAAAAACAGAAAGGGCTAACAAGCTCATTGATATCATAAATTAGAATTAGACATATTTGCCCTGGTATGTGAAAGCAACTTACATTAGTGCGAGATTCCATTATGTTTAAAGAATAGGAAGGATTAATTGTTTGATAGTCATGGACAAACACTATGTTCAACCCACCAATAGCATTTGCAAAGGAGCGAGGCGGTGGACGCTAGGAGGCTCCACTGTGTTTCGTGGGGGCTATCTATTGGATACATATTGGAGAAACAATATGTTCTATTGTTACCTTTTAAGATTAGTTTTTATATTAAGTTGATGGTAGTCAGGGAGCCAAACAAAATGGTTGTTAACTAAATTTAAATTAGATGAATAATTACGGATATTCTCTATGTTAGAACGACCCAATGAGAATTTCCCAATAATACAAAAACAAAAAGGTCTAATAAGATCATTGATCTCATAAATGAGAATAAGGGCACATTTACCCTGGTATGTGGAAGGAAGCTTACAAAAGAGTGAGGTTCCATCTTTTTTTAAAAATGGGAATGAATGATTTTTTGATAATCATGGACAAACACTATTATTCAACCCACCAATAGCATTTGTAAAAGAGCGAGGCGGCGGACACTAGGAGGTTCCACTAGGTTCGGTGGAGACGACCCATCAGGGGTGTTAGAAGTTATATTAGGAAATTATTTATTATTGTTATAAGTTATGAGGATTAGATTTATTTCCTTAGATTGAATTTATTTCCTTTCATATTTTAAATTTATTTCTTTGGATTGGATTTATTTCTTTTCATATTTTAGGCTTTTATATTTTATATCGTTTCCTTTATCTCCAAGTAATTATTATGAATTAATTAATTGGAGATATATGTGTTTTATTTTTTTTTTCCATGTTATTTCCTTTTTCTTGTCTTTTCTATTTTAAGATTCATTTAAGGGTATTTATAACCCATTTTCATATTAATAAAACAATTTCGCTGAATTTTGAAAATCAACATGATATCTAATCCTTGAAACAAACCCTAAAGTCTCCTACCACTGAAAACTTCCTATTCCTTGCAGTCGATAACCTTTGTCGTACTGCAGATCCTTCCTTTGCCTCCTTTTTTCAGTTTATCCTCCAGAAACTTCCTCTCCCTGTAGGCCCCGTCGCCGTGATTTTCTTCTGTAGCCTTTCCCCACGCTGGAATTTCCTCCTGCAGCCTTTCCCACTGTCGTCTCCTTTCCTTTTAGTTTTTTTCAGCCGCCGGTCTCCCTCCTGCCGACCAGTTCTCCTTCCTGAAGTGACCCTTCTCCCGTAAGATCTACCTGTGGGCTTCTTCATGAGAGATCCAGAGGGGAATGCAGAGGAGAAGAAATAGCGCGAGCAACGGTTTGATAACTAGCGCAAATTTTTTGTATTGCCGCAAGTTTTCTGATTGATTCCCTCCCGAAACTTGCATTACGGGATTATTCTCTGGTAATCCTCTTCCTACTTCGACCATCAACGCAGCGCTATCAACACCCTAGCATGTCTCTGGTTTCGGAGCTGCAAGACCCTTGCAATGTCTCCGCCTCCCTTGCGTTCATCGTCTTTCGTGGGGAATCAGTCGCAGATGCTATCGCTCCGCCTCATTTAATAGCTACTGCGATCCCCACAGTGAAGCCATCCGTTCTTCCTTCTAATTGGCGAGAATATGCACGAGATTCCGTTTCTTTTTTCACCGGCGGCAATGCCTCTGATGTTACTGCATCCGAAAGAGGAAATAAGCCGACATGGGGAAGGCCGACAAATGGAGCTATTGATACTGCTTCGGCAGTTTTGGGAAGCCCCTCTTCTTAGACGAGTCTATTGGAATCCGCCAAAGCCTCTACCAAACCTTCATTAGATGGATCGGCCCCTATTCTGGTTTCGAACTCTCCTCCTATGCAACGGGAATTTGCTAACCGTGTTGGTGGAAATAACGTGATGATATTGGAACTAGTGGTAGCTTTTCCAGTAATGGTGAACCCTCATCATCTTCTTTAAGTTCGGCGGGAATCTCTAAAAACAATGTAGATAGACAACTTGATAATGGTAATCGCAATTGGGACCATTGTCCTCGGGCGTCTCATGGCTGTGTGGATCAAGGGGACCGACGAAGGAGGCATGGTGGCAACAACAACACGAGCAACTATGGAAGCAGGCATGATGAGGGCCGTGGTCGTCGTGATTGGAGTTCTTATAGGCCTCCAAGTGTTAGAGACTCCCAAATGCTGCGGAGCCACCTGAGCCTCCTAGTCATGCAACCGCTTACGCCTACTTTGTTGTTCTTTCTTTTTTTATGTAGGCCATAACCTATAAATTTTCTCTGCAGCAGGCCCCTCCAGAGCTTTTCTCTACTATCCTCCTCTGGAGCTTTACCCTATAGCAGACCCTCCAGAACTTTTTTCCTGCAGCAGACCCTCTTCTGAAGCTTATCTGGAGCTTTTCCCTACAGCAGGTCTTCCTCTAGAGCTTTTCCCTGCAACAAACTCTCCTTTGGAGATCTTTGCTGCATCAGACCATCCTTTGGAGCTTTTTCCTGTAGCAGACTCTCTTCTGGAGCTTGTTCCTGCAACAGACCCTCTTCCAGAGTTTTTTCTTGCAGCAAGCTTTTCTTCGGAGTCTTTTCTTGCAGTAGGGCTCTCCTCCGGAATCTTTTACTGCAACAGGCCTACCTCCGAAGCTTGTCCTGTAGGTTGTCTACTTCTCTGTAAACTTTCCTACAGAAGCCTTCTGCCTAAATACAAATATTACAGAAATAGCAACCAAAGACTATCGCAACCAACTATAATTCAGCTTTTTCTGTAGGTTCTCTACTTCCCCCAACATTATCTGTAGGAGCCTTCCGCTTGTCTACAGACACTGCAGAAATTGCAGTCAAAGACAACCACAGTCAAATAAAATATATTTGAATGCTCTTGGGGTTGATTACCAAGTACGGGATGATGACTTCAAGTTCTACCACACAAAGAATATTTCTTGCTCATTATTTGATATTTTCAAATCCAACTTGAACATGGTTGTCAACCATTTTTCAAATTGAGGGGGAGTGTTAGAAGTTATATTAGGAAATAATTTATTCTTGTTAGAAGTTATCATGATTAGATTTATTTTCTTGGATTGGATTTATTTTCTTTCCTATTTTAGGTTTTCCTATTTTATGTCGTTTCTTTTATCTCCAAGTAATTATTATGAATTAATTAATTTGAGATAATAACTGTTTTATCTTTCCTTATATGTTTTTTTTTTGTCTTTCTCATTCTAGGATTTATGTAAGGGTATTTATTCGCTCTTTTCATATTAGTAAAATAATTCCGCTGAATTCTAAAAAACAACAAGGGTTTCATCTAAAGTACTAGGAATATACAAAGAGGAGGAAATGACCTATGAATATACAAAGAGTAGGAAGAAGTGAGGTTGTTGAAAATTGACAACAAATAAGGTGAATCTAGATTGTGAATTGGAACAATAAACAAAGTATCAATCGAAAATGAAAAGAACAAACATGATGAAGCTGAGAGGAAGAACAAAAATCCGCGAAGGGTGAGAAAGAGGATAGAAAAGGAGACCTAAAGATCCGAGTTGCTGAAGGGAGTGAGTGGGACACTTCTATTGGAGTATGAATATTGCAAGAGAGGTAAATTAATGTCATGGGTCGCCGACAAAGAGAAGGTAGACGCTCAACCGAAAGCGCCCACCAACTACATGAGGAACGACACTTGCTTGGAGTTGGGATGGAGTAGGTGAGCGCATGCAACACTTGTAGCTAGAACCGCTCGTGAGCAATCTAGCGTAAGTGTGGCTGAGTGTGGCACTTGAGAATGAGTGAGCTCAAGCTCTATTGAAGTAAAGATAACCATTCTAGGACATTATTTTTTAATATTCAAATGTCTTTCTAACGAAGAAAAAATGCTTAATGTATTAGTATAGTTAAATCCATCCAATGAAAATAGCAAAAAAAAAGGCAGATTTGATATAGTATTGAATGATTAGCATTCCTAACAGACTTCTAATAATAGAAGAGAATATAAATATATGTTTTTATAATTTATAGTCCAATAGAAAAGTCTTGGAAGTTATTGAACAATTTGACTGTTACTTTCTTTGGGAAAAAAAAAAGAAAACAAGGAGTTGTGTTATGCCCAAAAGTTCGCGGCTTCAATCCCGAGAAAAGTATAGGTCCTAAATCTCTATAACTTGGGATTATATTTTTAAAAAGTTGGTTATTTGAATATGAAAGGAGGAAAATTTTTTGCGTCTCTAAATGGTGGATGAAGGGCTAGCATTTGGACAAAGATTCTACTATAATATATTAGATCTATGAATTATTGTGTTTATTTATTGTTATGAATAGTATAACCAAGATTACCACTCAAATCATAGTTGGAATGCAATTAGGCCATATGACTCGAGCATAAGATGCTCTAAATAAAACAAATAAAATTGATCCTTGGTGAAATGGTTCAAACTATTTTTGATGTCCCCATATGTGTTTGTTGGATTTGGACCTTTGATCAACTGTTCTAGTCCGTCTTTGTTTCTTTAGTAGGAGATACTCAGAACTTCAGAATATCACACGAGTTTTAGAATTGCATTTTTATAGTTAGTCAGTAAAAAGAAAGTTACCCTTTGCCAAAAATGAATGAGCCTGAGAAAATTTGGTAATGGAATCAAAACATTAAAAAAAAAATTATTTGTTCATTTTCCGTTTGGTGAGAGTGTAGAAGAGCTTTGCTGCAGATAGGCCGTCTAGGTAAATGACTGGCTATTCTTTTCTGTGCCTTTGGTTTGCTAATTGAATAATAGGGCTATGTATATAACTAGCCTTTTTTTTTTGTCTTTTCATTGTTCTCTCATTTAGGTACCATTTCTTAGCTGGAATGTTTTTTTTTCATAGCTGCAGTGCATGTGGAACTTAAATCCTTGCCAGTTTAAAATGCAGAACACCCAAAATCCTTGGTTTTTTTAATCAGCTGAAGATTAAAAAGTATTGAACCTAGTATTTCATGGTTTCATTTAGATTGTAGTACAATTAGTAAAATCTAAACATTTCTTTGAATGTGCTTATTTATATTCAGTCATCTTTACGTGGTCATATTTGTCTGTCTGGTACTTACAGTGAAAAATTATATTTTGCACTAAGATAATTCTTTTATATGTTTGCAATATCTTACCTATTCTTTCAGGATAGTGATGTTTGCCGAAGTCATCAGTGCTGGCTGCTTTATGAGCGTGTATATAGGTGTGTTGAACCTACTGATTAGTAGTATAATCAAATTAACTAAAGGTTTGTTGCATTTCAATAGATACAGTAAGCTTTAGCATATACTAGTAAGAGAAAGTTCATTTTTGTGGCAAGTTTTTTATCACGGGAAAAAATTCTTTTGCTGTCATTTTATTAAAATTTCATGGGTGGTAGTTTTCTTTTTTCAGTGCAGTGCTGATCGCAAATTGATGGTTATGCCTCACCTGCTTGATTACCTTTGAGATTTTATGATATGAGAAATGTGTCAAAATGATCCTTGATTTTTGCGGAGGGCAATTTTAGTACCAGTTTCTATCAAAATGCCAATTTAGTCCCTAGATTTTACTAATAGGGGCTTAAATAGTCATCTCTGATGACTATTTCTACTTATACTAAAAAAGCACGGGGACTAATTTGACACTTTGAGAGGCTTTGGGACTAAAAAATGGCCCCATTTAAATAGTCAGCAGGCTATTTTCGCACTATACTCTTTATGAAAATGGCCTGTTCTTATTACTCGTTTAGTATGCTTCTATGTTAAATAGTAATTCTGAATGTTGAAGTAGAAAAGTTGCTGAAAATCTTAACGGTGCTTTCTTGGAAGCCCTATGCAAATGATCATATTTGATAAAGATAGTGTATGAAGATTAGAAAGGGGAACGTAATCTAAGATTTGTTCACAGAAGGCATGTAACTAAGGGGCTTGAAGTTGATCTGGGAATAATCAACATTGATGTGGTGCGGTGGATGTTTACTGTACACACGCCTTTATTTCCTTGGAAACCTGGAACTGATTGCGAAGTGGGAGACAAATCACAAAATTTTGCTTGTCGAATACAATAAATTGCCATTGCATTTTTTTCTAGCTAGATGTTAAACCTCTTTTGCTAAACCTAATATATGAGGGATGGTGAGGGTCGGTTGTGGACTTTAGACTTATTGAGAAATTTTACTTTCAGCCACTCACTTGGAATGTAGTTCTTTCACTCCCATAATATGATATCTAAAATATGGCAAATCAATCCTTAGAATTAGCGGCAGAGTTGTGGTGGTGGTTTGGTTGCCTTCATTAAGATTTAGAGGTCATGGATTCAAGCCATGGAAACGATCAGTTGGCAAATGCAGGGATGAGAATATACTTATCACCCTGTATTGATGAAAGGTTTGTACATTTGGTACGTTTATTTTTGTTACTTCAATATCTGTGTTTAGGGGATATAACTAATTCTATGATAGCCCTCTAAAATCTCAAGATCAAGCCTCTAACATTGGTACAATTTATGATATCGCGTTGAAAGTCATTTCACTTTCTTTTGCTTTCCAATTTCGCATTAGTTGTGTTGAAATCACTATAGTTTGTTCCATGCAGGTTGTATACATCAATACAATTCTTTGAATGGTCAACCTGATATTTTGAAGTCACTTTACTCTGCTTTGCAACCGTCAAGTTCACTGGAAGATCTCAGGTTGGACCCATTGTTTGATAAATATTGATTTAGCAAAGATGCAGATAGTTTTTTTATTCGGCCTGCAATATGGTAAAATTTAGTTTCTGTTGTGTTTTTTTTATTTTTTTTGAACAAAAAATGGACGCACTCGTAAACATTCGAAGCGCAATCATGCTACCAATTTATTATAGTACGGATATAATAGGCAGTTAATGCCTTGCACAATAGAAATATTAAACTAATAAACTGCATTCTTTTGCCTGAGGCTTCTTCAAGGACATCTATTTGTTTAAATGATGCCTCTTATTAAATTCCATGCATTATGACGGGAAGGATTGCATTTATCTGCTACAACTGGAGAGTTTTTCTTTGCCAAATTTCCTTTCCTGAGGTTTAATTTTATCATTTTCATGTGAACTGCATAGTATGAGCAGGTATTGTGTATTGCAATTACCAAATTTTAAAATTTGAAATTGTTTAAGATCTGTATTGGCTTTTTTTTTACTCACACACTTTGTTGTCAATTATATTAGCCATTGTCTTTTTATAGCCATATTAAATTGAATGTTTGCCCCTTGTTTATATATCTATGTTGGTCTATCTGTATTAAGTACGAACATGAAGGCTGCCCAGTTGAGGCAGTGTATTAAGTTGTCACTTTGGAGGTACTCATTTTGCAATTTCTGCTAGGTTCTGTCTTGCATAGTTTGCTTGTTTAGAATATTCTTGACATTGATTATTTGTTGTGCAATTCTTGACGCATGAACAAATATTCCTAAAGCCAATGCTTGGTTCCATAGGTATCATGATGGTGGGCGCCTTTCGGATCAGCAAATGGCTCTGTTGCAGTATCAACGTGAAAACCTTCATTATTTGAATGAGGAGGCATGAACCAAATCTGAAGATTTTATTATTTCCAAATGTTTGCTTCACCGATGTACACATTTATCAGTGTTGGAGTAAATAAGGTTAGAATAGGCTCCATTGTCCATGAATCATGTCTCATGTTGCAGGTACTTCGTTTACAAGAGCTGTTGAGCAAATACCAACGAGCTGATGATGGAAATACTCCTCAGGTGCCAAAATAATCTTAAGTTTAACATTTCGAAGAAGTTTGAATGATTTTATTTCTCACTTTTCATTCCATTCAATGCTCTTTTCTATATGTGACATCATATAATCTATTTTAGGAAGGCAGTTTTCACGAGCATTTTGTGGCCACATTTGAATCATCTTATGTGAAACATAATGCGCATTATGCGATGGGGCAGCTCGACTACAAAATTCTAGTTCATGTTAAATGAACACTAGAACAGTGTTTCGACTTTCATAAACTTTTATATGGAGATGGCAAAGTTTCATATGTTGCCACTGAAATCTTTGACACTAGTATAGCCGGGATGTCTATGATAACTTTTGAGGAAAGTATATAATCTTTTTATATAACCATTGGCTGTGGTCTACACTGGTAATATACTTTTATTAGAATTCTTGTTTGCTAGAATTTTTATCAAGTCACATAATTTTAGCATATGATTGACACAATTATATTGCATTGTTGGCCTTACAAGTATAAGTTCAAGATGTAGCTAGAGATCTAGAGTCATATCTGGCCATGTAAAGAGGTTTGTTATGAGAAGACGAAACAATGAGCTATCACTTTGTTATCCAATCGGCCGGCAGGAATCCCTTATAGAAGTTAACTCCATATAAGCAGTATGGAGAACACATGAGCAAGAAGGAATAATAATTATTCTTTTGAGTATTAGATACAAAACAGTATATAGAATGAACTTGGAAGGAAATAAGGAAACTATGCATACAAGAAACCATGAAACTATTTATGGTTATACAAATATCTACATATTTAAATTTGTAGCTCCTTAATTTGCCTTTCATGCCAAACCAGTTTTGGATTTTTTTTCTTACATGAATCTTGGATTCTAATTTCCATATTGAAGGTTTTCTTATTGAAGTGTCTGTCAATCTCAATATATTTTGTATGATCTTGTTGTATTGGGCTATAGACTATGTTTATTTTGTTTTATTTTTGTTAAAATATAACTTTCTAAGTCCTTCCCATTTCATTTGTAGTTCATTTTAGATGATGCATAGTAATTCACAAATCCTTGGCACATAGCGTTTGTTTTTTATTCTACATTGTTATAGCTTCCACAGTTTTTTTTTTTGCTATTTGAAGTAGCTTTCATCCAAGAATAGTGTGGTAACCTGATGTTGATCTTTTATTCCCTTGTGATTATGCATTATCTGCATTTCTGTAGTCTTTTTGTGCGACTTTATTTTTCATTTGATTGCAACTCTAGTTGGATTACCTTATAGGTAGTGAAGCACAATATAGATAGTTTCTAGATGTGGCTCTTAAATCATGCATTACTTGATTGGCCATATGAACTGTGCATGCAATGTTTGGTATGCATGTTCTTGTCAACTATTGGTTTTCTTCTCCCCCTACTTTTTGATTTGGCTTAATAGGAATGGAAATCGGCTTACAACCTAGTTTTTCAGTTTCCTTTAAGATATCTATTCCATATTTTTACTGGGAAATAAAGAACTTGTTTTGAGTATGACACTTTAATTTTTAGAAAGTACTTCAGGAGTCCAATATCCTTTATTTCAAATCCTCATTAAGCATGATGTTAGGTTTTTCCTTTCACCCTTATCATTTATTATAGAAATGATGTCGCCAACTTACAATGGTAGTCTTATGGCCGAATGCTTAACAAAAAGGTATGATATATTGACTTTTATCTGTACCCAAATATCTTTATTACTCTCGTATCTTCTGAACTTGGCTCTAGTTGATTAATTCAGGTTTTATAGGGTTCCTTTTAGTCTACACACAGTCAATTGTTCCCTCCCCTTCAAAGCTTAATTGAATGCCCGTGTGACTTGAGTCTTCTTGATTCTTATGCAATAAGACATGCTTCACATATTAATTTTCAAAATTTGTTGAAGTGGTTTTTTGGAGATAACATAATTCTTAATTATAGAAAAGAATGACTGCAGAATCTTTATTCTTATGTACAAACATAGGTAAACATACATTGAGCGGCACAATTCATTTTAGCAATTTTAGGAATGAAATAATACTATATATGATTATAGTCTTAAAAAAACATCCATATACACGATTGTTATGGCATGAAAATTGTCTACCAGTTCATAATTTCTCTTATTATGATACTAGGATTACTTATCAGACCATATTTCATCCTGCTATTTATGGCATCAAGGTTGGTTGATTTCTCTTGATTTTTATGGATTGGCTATCGTATTCAAGCTATGTACTAGCCCATCTCTAGTAGGCGAAGCTATTCATCAGTCAACTTCCTTCAGCACTTCTTTGCCTAAGAAGGCCTTGCTGTCTTTACTGCTGCCCATGTTAACTGCTATATAATACTCCTTGCATTGCCGCCAATTTGGACTTCTCCTTTCTTACCTATGTTTGAATCTTCAACAGTCCCCCTCAAGCTGATTTATTGAGATCTATCATTTATAGAGGTCTATCATTTCCATCTTGGTGAATATATTAGAGACTTGACTAGTTGGGATATAAGAAATGCAGATCAAATCATTTTGAATTTTTTGTTTTATTGAAATTTTGTCCACTTCCACATTTTTTGGTGAATACTAATGACAAACTTGTTATCATGTACAGCCTTAATAGTTCATTCCCATTTAACCTTCATGCATCTTAGGAGACTTTTTGACTATATGAGTTAACAACTTTCTTATGCAATTGCTCTGAACTTTGATTATATGCCTGATCTTTAGATAATAAATTTTTTTGCTCCTCCATGCTATCAATTTTCCTCATTGTGTATAACAAGTAGAAGTTGAACTTTTACACAATTGATCCTGTGTACTCAATATCAATATAACATTTCAGTGTTAGGTTTCATGTTTTTAATAATGAATTCCATTCCCAGGGTTTTATTGTATGTTGCTTGGAGGCAACATTCCATTTTCTTATTAACTTTGGAAAGATAATTACATTTGAGGGCACAATATCTTCCAAAATCTTCCATTTTTTAATCAAAGGCAATTGCGAAGTGTTGAAATTTCAAAGCTTAGAGAGGTTTTGGGGTGAGGTAGGCATCTAATTAAAAACATGTACTTCATTTTTTTAATTGTATAATTATTTTGTAAAGACTGCATGTATTTGTGGTCTTATGCTAAGTTCTCAGAAATTGAATTTTATGATTTTAATCCATTTAAATTTTGAAGTTTAGATATTAAAAAAAAAGGGATTATTACGTGACTTTATGCTAAAATATTTATTTGTATAAAGTTTAGAAAATAAAACATTTCTTAATTTCTATTGCTGGACAAGGGTATTTGGAGGGGGTAGTTATCTCCCTCCATATCAAAGTAAGGGTTGGCCCCTCTCTCTCTAATCCTTCTTCTGTGTTTGAAACTTGGCTTGCAAGAGCATATTTATGTTATTGCTGCAATGAAATGGAGGTTAATGTTGTTTATGTGAAGATTTGGAGGGCATTAAGAGGAGAATGAGGGCTTGTGAATATTTGGAAGGCATCAAGAGGAGAATGAGGGCTTGGTGACTGGTCATTCAAGAAAAGATTTGGTGATCTTTTTCAACTTGCCTCTTTGGTAAGTGATAGTGACACGTGACACATGCGTGTAACAGGGGAGTGCATTCGGGGTGAACGAGATGCGGGATTATGCAATTCTTGCGATAACGGGATTGTATCATGTTGATATGTGGGAATTTCCCGCGTGCATGAGAATTGGGATGCGATTCCGTCCTACTAAGCTTGAACCAAGGCTTTCTCACTTGGGTTTTCTAATTCTAGCTCGATTTGCTTCCTTTTTTATTTTTCCTATTTCTTTATTTCTAGTTAAGTTGTTTTTTATTGGGGAACCGATATATATTTTATATTTTTGCTGTTTTGAGAAGTAGTTTTGTTTTTGGTGCTTTGGGAGATTGTATTTTTGGATTTATACTCTAAGGAGTGTTGTATCCTTTCCTTTTGCAAGTGGCGTGCCTGTATCTTGGTGAGGAACAGGTGGTAAAATCTTTGTCGCCTGTATGTCTCTGTTTCTCCATTTGAGCGACTGTTTTCAACCGGGACAGTTGCCAAACGTTGATCATCTACCTCTAAACACCGTTGATCACCCATATTATTATCCCCTTGCCATTCCACATCAACCTCTTCAAATAACCCGCTTCTTTTACACCTTCTAGAAGTCTTAGAATGGTATCGGATATCAGAGTTTGACAAACACTAGATTTTTTAGGTTTTTGCCTTTTTAATTCCAATCCAAAATAAAAAAAAATCTACTATGCTAGATCATTCCTACAACAATTCCTAGTTCCAACTCTAAATTTTCAAAATCCAACTTTTCAACTGACACCAAAAATTCACCCGACACCTATCATCAATACCCTTAACCTTGACCAACCTTGACTTGCAATTTTGCACTTGTTTAAAACCTAATAAAGAGGAAAGGATGGTATGCTGTCAAGGAGGAACCTTCATCGAGGTGTCTAGAAACTTACTATGGAGGATATGCAACTGGAAATTTTCCTACTGCCGCAGAGGCTTGCCGCCTTTAAGAGGAGATTTCACTGATCACGCAGATCGAGAGGAGACAGTGAACCCCTTCTATATGTTTTAGTGACCAAGAACCACTATTTTGACGATTCAATATAAAATATTTAAAATGAAGTCAGGTTTTTGGAGTAAAGATTGACTACTAGGTTTTGATAGTCGCATCGAGTGGCTCCAGACAGTGGAACGGGTTTTTGAGCATAAGGAAAAGGGTCAAGTTAGCCACTACTTAGCTAATGAAGAATGCGTCTATGGTGGAAGCACCTGTAGCATCTTCGACAACGGGAAGGGAAACGTAAAACTTCTACTTAATCTAAAGTTTAAATGAGAGATGCAGCGTAAATATCTACTCACACATTACAAACATGATATGTTCTTGAGACTTTATCACTTACAACAACAAAATCTCTCAGTAAAGGAGCATGCTATTGAGTTCAAGCAGTAAAATTTCTAATTAGCCAAAGAAGGATGACTAATTATTCTATCAGGACAGTCATTGGAATGGCGTATTTGTTGTAGAGTTGCGAATAATAGAGGTGAGCATATATTTTGGAGTGAGATTGCCTTCGATGCAACACATTGATGACTTTATGGTGGTGATAGATCTCTTCTTGAAGATTCCAGGGTGAATGACATAGGATACGTGCGCGTAATAGGGGAGCACATTCGGGGTGAATGAGACGCGGGATTCCGCAAATCCTGTGATCAAGGGATTGGATCGCATCGATCCGTGGGAATTGCCTATGTGTGCGGGAATCAAGACACAATTATTTTATGCTAAGCCAGAACTAGGGATTTCCCATGGAGTTTTCTAATTGCAGCTCGATTTTTTTTTTTTTGGTATTTTCTATTTCTTTATTTCTAATTAAGTTATTTTCTATTGGAGAACTCATATGTTTTGTATTTTTTCTATTTTGTGAAGTAGTATTGCTTTTAGTGTTTCTAATTTATACTCTTAAGGAGTGTTGTATCCTTTCTTTTTGTAAGTGGTATGCCTGTATCTTGCTTAGGAATAGGTGGTAGAATCCCCTTGCCGCCCATATCTTGTTGTTTCCCATCCGAGCTGCTGTTTTCAACTGAGACAAATAGGGTCATTTTTTGTGTTAAATTTTGGGGTATATCTTTCTCCACAATCATATGGTGCTTTCTCATCAATTCACGTACCAAATCCAATGGAAAACCTTTATTAAAGCTCTCAGCCAAGGCTAGAGGAAACAAGCCTCATTCTTGTTCCCTTGAGCATTTGGACAACTCAACTAACTGAAAATTTTGGGAAAAACTCCTAAAGTATTCTAGAAATATTTCTCTATCACCTAAATGTGATTCCAACGATTTTCCTAACCCTAAACAACTCAACTAAAGCCCATGGAGCCCTTTCCCTGCGATACAATGCTATAAAAAAAGATTCAAAATATTCAAAAATTACAGAACAAAGTCAAGAGCGAGAACGTGATACTCTCGCTCTGTTTCTTGGAGATCCATGGAGTAATCTCTTTAATGCTACTCCATTGCCTTGAGTCACCGAGGTATCATCAAATAGAGTGTAACCCCAGACTTCTTCTTCCTCGAGAATGATAAACCCGCCGGTCTTCTCCATCATCTTCTTCGTCTACTTCTTCTACTTCTTCCTCTTCCGTAGAGTCGTGCTTGATTTTGCGGTGGGTTCGACGATCGGTAGGGAATTCTTCTTTTCTGTTGAAAGTTTGGATGTATCTGTTGGAGCGGACGGCTGAAGTAGTCCCCCTGGACGGCTTGCGACACAGGAAGAAGTGCCGCACATCCAGTTTGTTCAGTAACCACTATAGTCTCCGTAGTGACAATTTGTATAACTGGCTGAGACTTCTCCCCGACAGTCATGTCACCGAGTTTAAACTTTTATCGGCATCGACGCTACCCTATTCTCCCCGAGCCAGGGTAGCGTCAACTCTATGTTGGGAATTTCCAACAATAGCAGAAGGCCCAACAACCCTTTTCCTCGAGGGAGGATGCAGTCTATAGCAGGTGTCTCTAATGTGCCCAAACATTCTGCAATTCTGGCAAAAGAGTGACTTGCTTTCCACCACAGCCTCCTGCCAAAACCCATCCGGACCATCAGTGATCCAAAAACGATCCACATCAGGGAGAGTGAAATCCCTCTCCACTTGAACCCTGACACCGCCTTGAGAGACCCTATCAAAAGTAGGAGCGTCAACTCTGAGAGGAGTACCGAGAGCTTGACTAATGTTGTACAAAATAAGTGGATAGTACAAATGAAAGAGAAGCTCCAGAAGTTTAAACCACATAGGAACGATAAGAGGTTCCTTAGATGGGTCAAAATCAGGAGTCCATTTGATAAGCTTCATGTGAGTGCCAGCAATCAAAACTGATTGTTGAGCAAAGAGTCTAGCATAGTCTTCTTTCTTTTGTATTCGAATGAGTAAGTGTCCGCCATCTAACACTCTCGATTTCCATCCACCAATAAGTTTCGATTCTCAAAAATTTTCTAACTAAATCCATCTGCGGTGACCAAATTGGAATTTCCCAACTAAAGTAAATTTAACATCATCAGAGAGAACCTTCATTTCCAGTGTGGTGAAGATAACAGCAGATTTTTCATCTTTAGTACCAATCGGCTCGATAAAATCTCTCTCGTATTTCTCGACCAGCAGTGTCATGAAATTCTTGTGGAAAAAGAGGTGATCATTGTGGGAATTCGTCGCCTACGACTCCGACGATAGGAAGCCTTAGATGCCATCAGAAAAAAGTCGCCGAGCTGCCTCTAGATTCAGTGAACTGCGCAGCAAACACGCACACGGAAGCATGTTCCACTGTGCGACGGACGTGCGACTGGAAATGCCTAGAAGTCGTCGAGCTCCCACAACAGGAATCACACAGTGCGGCTGGAGGGGAGCCGAGCTTGTCGACAGGGACGACATGCGTCGTTTTGTCGGCTGAAGAACGACGGAAACAGAAGTGGGTGACTGGAGCCCTCTTCTCGCACAGAGCCGAGGCGCCGAGCTCCCAGATTGCGAGTGAGGTAGGAGTCGGCGTCGAGCAGGATTCGTTGTCGCAGTAAACCGCAAGGTTCGCGCGAGCCAGTGAGGCGACGTCGTCGTAGTAGGAGACGACGAAGGATCGAGCAGATGACTCGACGAGATGGAAGCAGCGAGACACAGCACCGCAGCAAACGAAGACTACGCTAGGGTTCGCTATATATATATATAGATTTTTTTTTTTTGAAAAAGCTCAATTGTTAATATATTAAAAGAGGAAATGTACAAATATGTTGTATGCGAGGGCCCAAAAAAGGCACCCTACCCACACGATATACAACACACACAAATGGATCCAGAAAGGAAAAATACATGTATACCAAAAAAATCAAAACTACTAAACACTTGCAGTATCAGGTAGCTAGAGAGAGACCTACATCTGCCTCTAGTTCTAGTTAGGGAGTCAACTAATAAATTGTTAAGTTTAGTGTCGTTGCCCGAAACAACCAAAGTATCATCAATTAAGTTTTTGAGTTCGATTAGGCCTCCATTCTTCTTCTTCCTCCTGGATGTATAAACCTATCATTACGCGTCCGATGACTGACACATCTGATCAGTGTGTTGGTCTACAATATGTTTGGCATGTAAAGACTGTTGCACATCATGAGTCCTTTGCATCTGACTAACAGTAACAACTTGCGCAGTCTGAAGAGGTGGTAGAGCTGCAGTAGAAAGATTGTCAACCGGTGCTTTAATGATAGGTGCTAGGGTAGGTGAAATATGAATTATCTCCTCTGCACCCGGGGCTTCCTCAAGATGAAGAGACTGAAAATCCTCGTGACGATCGAACCGAACATTGTTCTATGTAAGTAAAGTTCCTTGTCTCACAGAAACAGAAACAGTATTGTCAGGGGGAGGGTCTCCACTCTCTAGTAGTTAGGGGTTTGTTAGGAGGGAGAGTGGGAGGGAGAGCACATGCTGAGTCTACCAAAGTTTCAATAGCTAGGTTGCACTCGGGGGTATTGGAGAGGTAGATGTTAGCTGGTGCAGGGGGCTCAATAGCATTTTACTTAGAGGTTTTAAATGAGGATGCAAATGGTGACACATTGAGAATGAGAATGTCCAACCATACGACAGTGAGTGCATAAAGTGGAAACAGTTCGAGCCAATCCAGATCTCACCCGAAAAAGGTAAAGTAATGCCTCGTTCAATCAAAACTCTGGCTTTAGAAGGCTGAATTAGATTAACTGTAGGAACATCAGTTTTATTCAGATTTGTCCTACACCTGCCAAGACGAATGAAAGAGTGACTTCCAAGCAATAACTATGTTATGGTTCATCTATCGCAAGATTGTTTGCACCAAAAAAAAAAACGAAGGAAACCTACAAACAAATTGGTTTTTTTGTTGCAATGTCTGTAAGCTAATTCCAAATCCTTTAATTCATTTCTCTCTAGATACTGTTGTTCTTGATAGCCTGATTTTCAGAAATCTAAATTAAATCCTGAAATAACTCTAGCTCGACACCACTATTTTCCAATTTTCAGGAATGCAAATTAAATGCTTATGTAAATCAAGCATCCAAGTTCGTATTTTAGGAAATGAGATCCATTGATATAAGTTTCGAGCAAGCAAATGAGATCCATTGAAAGCCGACTACTGAGTTGGGTTAAAGTGAGAAACTTTTTGCAACAAGCAAACCACTGCACTAAATTCAAAAGTTAATTTTTAAATGTAAGATTAGGATTGTTTCTTGCATTATTCTATTTTTTTCTCTCATAAAAAATCAATTTATATTTACAATTATTATTTTTGGTGTCACACCCCAACCCCCTGGTAGGATAATCATGGTGCACAGATGCTGACAATTTGGTCTGATTAGTTTTCATCAGTACATATCCTGACTTTTATAATCAAGTCCCAGTGGGTGATAAATTAATTTAACTAGATCGCCACAATTTATGTGAGAATTTGCATTTCGTATATATACTCGTTAGCATGAAACTTATAACATCTAAAATATGAAAACTATTTAAAGCTGCTAAATCTAATATACGTACCCAAAATGTACGTACAAGCTACCAAAAGTATCATGCAAAAGCTGTACAAAGACACACCTGGTCACTCGTCCCGGTGCTCGTTACTCTCTTCTTGGAAGCAATAAGGATGAATGAGCAAAAACGAGCTCAGAGAAATAATCAGGGTTAACATAAGATTTTATACTTGGAAAAGAAACAACATGCATGCTCGTAGGAAACTTTACATGTCTACACATGCAAGTAATAACATGCTAGCATGATAAAGAACATAAAATGAGAGCATATAATATAATAATCAGGATTGCATTATAACATATAGGTCGTAAGCATGAAATCATAAGTATAATAAAAAACATGTTCATAAGCATGTTCATAGGTTGTTAATCGTATGTAATCATAACAATGTTATTTTATAAAGGTCATTTCATAGTAATGTCACTTGTTTAATATATAAGTTTCAACTATTTTCTTGCCCTTTCACCATGGGTTGTCACCTTGCCCCAAAGACCATATAAACTATTGATAAATGTCGAGTTTTCCCAACATAGCGGTTATTAATAGCTCCCTTGATGCTCACAGTTCCCTAACATTCTATCTTCACCTAATTCGAACGGCTCCTAGAGTTTCATTCCTGTTTAAATATCAGGAGTCGGAAATAGTACATTCTTGCATATTGTACTTGCAAGCACTCATGTAATAGTCTACCTATACATTTATTGTGACAATTTAAATCATCATTCCTGCAGGGAATTCATATCATATGTAGTCATATGTTGCATAGTCTGATCATAGCATTACATGTATCGTAGAAAAGTAAATGTGCATTGCGCATTCATGCATTCAATTGCATGTATCCATTCACAATACACAAAAATTTTAAATGCATTTGTGTCAAAAGAAATCATATGAAAACCTATAGAAGATTAATTTTTTTAAAATTAACATAAGATTATTTTACATAACTTGATAGAGCAGCCTCACGACGAGTGCCTACACGCTCATCTCGAGCTCACTGCCTTGTATAGACAACTTGAGGCTCGTAGACAAATTAGGGTTTCATAAAATTTAGCTCATAACATGCATTAACTCAAATACCTCAAAAGGGTTTCTCGACATAAATTCATCTTTTCTGAAAATACCAAATTTCTCTCCAACAATTTCTAACACCTTAACCTTCACTTTCCCTCACTAATATCCCCTCACCAATATCTTGCTAAAACCCATATGAAAGCTTTCAACTTACTTTTGACTCTTCCCATAGGGTTTAGGGAGACGAGAAAAGTACGAAAAACGAGGCAAATGCCAAAATGGAAGGGCGGGGAAAGATATGAAAGTCTTAAATAATGTGAAAGAGGGATTCGTGCTTACAGAAATTGCTCTGGAACCTTGGATGTTGCACTGTAGCTCCCAGGTGGTCGCTCGATTTGCCTGCTAGCTCGTGCCCCTTGCACGTTAGCATGGAGAGGAGAAAATCGAAGCTCAGGACTCCCTTTTTGATCGAACAAAGAGAATAAAAAGCGTTCGCTACAGTATGGGAGCGAGATTAAAGAGATTAGGAAATATTGTTTGGTTTAGTTAATAAAATAAAACTTATAACTTTCATATTTTAAATCTTCCATTCCATTCATAATTAATATATGATGTTTTATATGGAATTGATTTATTTTCTGCGTCAAATTTTATAAAATTATTTCGATCGAATTTCGGGAGATGAAAATTTTGGGGCATTTTGTCAACTATGCAGAATTTTACCTAGTATCTTGAAATTTAGGCGCTACATTTGGATTGCGGATTGCGGATTGCTCTTTCTATTTTCACAGGTAGGAAACAAACGCCCAAGTTTTGGGAATGTTCAAATTAATATCTATTTCTAAAAAGAATATTCTTTAAATATTAAATAAGTATTGATCATATCTTTATTTATATGTCATTCATTCAATTTGATTATATTTGAGTAGATTCAACTAATTTTTTATTTAAGGCTTTGTTTTGTTTCAAATTATATTTTTCGATATGTTGAGTTGCTAGAATTAAATTGTATGTTAAGAATTAGATCTATAAAGTTGTATCTGAAGCCATTACAGTTGTATAGTAAATGTGTCATTTATTTTTTCTTTCTTGCATGCTAGTGTTCAGCGAAATTAATCTGTGCTCTTTTTTATTGTTACTTTGGACACATTTAGCCTGGTGGTATTTCTGCGCGTCATAACATATCCATTACTTGTGTTATTCGAATGATTTTCCTAATTTACATGAAGATATTAGTAGGAAATTAACTTTTAAATTTTAAAATACTTCCACAAAAAGTTGGTGATAGTCCACTTTGATATTGGAAGCTAAGTTTGGTGATTTTCTATGGATTCAACATTTAGGGGGGAATGAATTCATTGATTAGAGCAATCTAATAAGAATTTTCAGATATTATTCATCACCAGTAACTTGCTTCCCTTATACAAAGGTTGCCATCCTGAGAATTTTTCTTTTTTTTTTTTTTTAATTTGCTTCTACCTTCAGTTTGGCTGGCTTCATACTACTTGTTTGCTCCAAATCTAAGTCTTCAGGGTTAGTTTGGTAAATTTATTTTAAATTGGTATTGATTTTATGAAAGAGGTTTAATTGTATCAATCCAAATTTTTGCTCAATGTTTTATTTGAAGTGAAGGGATTACTTGGTGTTTGTCTATGTTAATGTCAACTTTTTGATCTGAGAATTAGTCAAAACAAAGATGCCCATGTTTCAGGCTGTTTGTAACTAGGATTTAGAGCTTTTCAACGCAGAATAGCTAATTATTTCTATTGCGTTACATGCAGGTTGACCTTGCTCATCACTTGGCTGCTCGTGACCAAGAAATTCGAGCTTTATCGGCTGAGGTACTGTTATCTTTTTATTTGAATTCCATAAATAAATCTAACCTTATCTTATCTCTTATTTTACTAGTTTGTTTTTCACGGAATTATAGGAATTTTTTCTTTTGATATCCTCTATTTTTATTATGTCCTTTTTTTTGGTAGTTTCCGAGTTTTAGGAAATTGAAGAGTTATAATTATTTTTTCCCTCCAAAAAATATATGGTGTCAGAGCCCATCTTCGCGTTTGAAATGACGACCTAATGCCGTTGAGATCATCCGCGGGTTCTATTGCGTGACTCCTGCCCCTCCTAAGTTTGCCCCATACTATCGTCTTCGTGACCTACCTCTCACGATACAGTCTCAATTATAGCTATTTGGGAAGGCAACAACTGAATCACATATGGGAAGATAATGATTGGATTAAGGTGTTCGGAGACCCCTCACGAGACAATTATGATTAGGGTTCGCTTGGAAGGCAACGACTTGATCAAGACATTCAAAGACTCTCGTGATATAGTCACGATTAGAGCCAGATGTGAAGGCAACAACTTGATCTTGGCTTCCAGATAATAGGGATTAGAGCCAGTTGGAAGGAAACGATTGGGTCACGACATTCAATGACACCCTTACTTGTTGCCCTCCTTTGACTCCAGAAACTGCTTCTCAGTCGCGATTAGAGTCAATCAAGAAGGCAAAGGCTGGATCGTGACATTCAGACTTTGGTGATTAGAGCCAACCGGGAAGGCAACAATTAGATCACAACATTTAGCCTCTGTTGATGCCAGAAGCCGCTTCTCAGTGCAAGGCGAGCCAAAAGCCCGTTTCTTAGCTGAGGCGAGGCAGAAGCCGCTTCTTAGTATGAGGCTTCTTTCTGGTAGGGATTGTCTTCGCCACCTTTGTTTTCTTCTCTTTTTCTCATGTTATTTTTTGTTTATCAACGGTCGGCTTCTTCTTCACTGGTGTCTTCTCGGTCTTCGATGCCATTGGAATTCATAATTTGAGAGAAAGACGACTTCTTTCTGCTCTTCTTGTTTTCATAGAGAAGGCTTCCGTTTCATAGTGTCATTAATCGGAGAATCAAATTGGATCAGTAGTAGGCCCATCAAATAATCTGTTTCAACCTCTTTGACTTCTTTGCTGGAGCTGCCAACTTCTCCTCTACTCAGCTTTAAGAGCCGAAATAACTCGTTACTGAAATTGATTCGATTTTTGGACTTGTTCTCTTCTCTCATCTGATGATGTCGTGCACATGGGCGATGACTGACGCCCAAAGAAATTATACTGTTTCTTTTGGTTCTAATAATTTGAAAACCAATTCGCCCTACCCATGGTTGTGCGAGCACCGGAAAAAATTATGGCATATGATGCAGAGAAGTTAGAAGTTTCATGGTAAACCTATAAATTGAAAATCAAAATCAAAACATGAAGGTCAGACCTATCAAGCCACTGTTAATGAAACCCAAGAGCCTTCTACAAACTCGGATGCAATATCTTTCACTAAAAAGCAATTAGAGCACCTGAACAAGTTGTTTCAATCTCCAAAATTGTCACAGACTTTATCTTGCTCTTATGTAGAAAAGCGTAACTCTCTAGCCATTGCATTGTTATGTGTTAATTTTGATTTTATTCAATCTTGAATATTTGATTCTGGCGCAACTAATCATATGATTAATTGTTCTAAATTATTCATCTCGTGGACCTTGTGCAGGCAATAAAAGAGTCAAAATTGTCGATGGTTCCACCTCATTGTTAACCCTTCGTGATATCTCCATGTTCCCAATTTGTCTTATAATTTATTGTTTGTTAGCAAAATTAATTTTGATTATCAATGTCAAGTTGATTTCTACTATTCTTATTGTGAGTTTCAGTAATTGACCATTGGGAGGATGATTGCTAGTGCTAATGAAAATGATGGACTATTTTTTAACTAGTGAATAGGCATTGTTAAAGTATTTGTTTAAATTCAATTTTTGTTTCGAAATATGATGATATTATGCTATGACATTATAGGTTAGGGCATCTTAATTTCCAATATTTTAACATCTTGTTTCCCAGTTTATTTCAAAATAAAAATTTGTCATCTTTTTAATGTGAAATCATTTAGTTTCTCCAAAATCATTGTGCATCTTTGGCTACCCAAATTTATCAACTAATTACATATTTTACTCTGATTCATATTGATATCTGGGGTCTTTGTAAGCACCTTACATAGTCTGGTAAAAAAAAATTTTGTTATCTTTATTGGTAATCACACATGGTTAAGTTGGGTGTATTTAATGAAAGAAAAACCCGAAGTGGAAATAATTAAAAAAAAATTATACCATGGTATAAACTCAATTTCAAAAAACTATTCAAATATCACGAAATGATAATGGTTGAGAGTATTTAAAAAATAATTTGGCCCAATTTTTTTCAGAAAAAAGAATAGTTCATTAAAGCTTTTGTCTTGACACCTCACAAAATATAGTATAGCTGAAAGGAAAAATAAACACTTATTGGAAGTAGCTCTAAATATCTTTGGGGTGAAGTCATTCTTACTGCTATATTTCTCAATAATAGAACACCCAAGAAAGTTTTGAACTTTGAAATACCTTCCTAGTGTTTTTCATAAAATTTACCCATCAAATTAGCTTTCATCTTCTTTACTTTAAAGATATTTGGGTGTAATGAATTGGTTCACGTTCATAGTCATAATAAAAAAAAGTTGAATCCCGAGCTGCAAAATGTGTGTTTGTTGATTATGCTCCCACTCAAATGGAGCATACATGTTTTGATCCTACTTTTTAAAAAATATTTGTTTCCATGGGTGTTATCTTTTTTGAATTACAACCCCCTTTTTCTCACCTCATCTCAGCGGGGACAAAACAAAGATTCAACTATTAATTTTTCAGGAGTTTCTTCAAACCAAAGCTTACAAAATAATATCTCCCCAACCTTGATTGTCTAACCTAAATTTTAGGCTATATTATACCAAAAGAAAGTGGGTTGTGTTTTTAGATATTGAAGACGGTTCGGATCTTCCTACGGTGTCATCTTATGATGTTCTTAATCTTATAATAATTAACAAAAAGGAAACATGCAAAATAAATGACATTGGTACCATTTAATATTGTCGACTCATAATAAAAGACAACTCAAAGAAAGAGTCTACAAATCATTTGTATTGCCTATAATCAATGAATCCACCACTTAATGTCCTCATTGAGATTTTACCCCATGACCAGTCCACTTCATCTTTAAGATTCAAGTCTTTTAGTCCTGAATCTGAGACTAACCCTAATCCTAAAATCTACTTATTCCAATCATTTTATTGCTGCTTGTACGGGGTTAGATATTGCACCCAACATTCATTGTCTTATCATACAACAACAAGAATAACAAGCCTTTATCCCTCTAAGTCGGCTACTAAAATCCTTTTTTTCCATTGTGTTATTGAGTGTTATATTTTCATTTAATTCTTATAGATTAAGATTATTGTTTATACAACATGCCCAAGTCTTTTTAGGTTTACCTCTGCCTTTCTTAACATAAGTTGAATCTTAAACATCTACTCTCCTAACCGAATCATGAGATGGTTAATGTTTAATGTGACCAAACCATCTAAGACGACTCTCTCTAATCTTGTTTGCAATTAGAGCTACACCAACTCTTTCACGGATAGATTTGTTTCGCATTTTGTCTCTATGTGTAAAGCCACTCATCCACCCAAGTATTCTCATCTCAGGAACACTTTAACTTTGTTTTATGTTCTCTTTTAAAGGCTAACATTCTACGCCATAAAGCATCGCATGTCTCACCACCATCTTATAAAATTTTCTTTTAAGTATAAGCGGTACTTTTCTATCACACAATAGGCCTGATGCATTCCTCCACTTCAACCAACCGACCTGAATTCTACTAATAACATCCCCATCTATATCACCATCACTTTGAACAAAATATAGCTCAGATATGTAAACTGTGCACACCTTTTAATAATTTGACCACCCATAAAATTATATTCCATGTATTCAGTTTAAATCTACTCGAATGTTGATCTATCTATAGAGAAAAAAACTATCTGATGCAAACCAGTGTTCACAATCAAATATAATTCTATCATATAAAAATATTTGTTTTTGTGATATCACATTTTTGAATTACAACCCTTTTTTTCACCTCATCTTCAGGAGGGAGGGACAAAACAAAGATTCGACTACTGATTTTCAGGAGTTTCTTCAAGCCAAATCTTACAAAATAATATCTTTCTAACCTTGATTGTCTAACCCGAAAATTTAAGCTATATTAATTTAGGAGAAAGTGGATTGAGTTTTTTAGATATTGAAGACGGTTTAGATCTTCCTACAGTGCCATCTTATTATGTTTATAATTTTACAAGAACTAACAAAGGTGAATCATGAAAAAAACTATGACATTGGTACCGTTCGACATTATCTACTCGCGACAAAGGACAACTCAACAGAAATAGTCTACAAATCATTTACATTGCCCATAATCCATGAATTCACCAGGTAATGTCTTCACTGAGCTTTTACCTCATGATCAGTCCACTTCATCTTTGATTTCCGAGTCTTCTAGTCCTGAATCTAAATCTAACCCTAATCCTAAATCTAATGATTCCAATCATCCCATGCTGCTTGCAAGGGAGTGGAGGCTTGCACCCAACGTTCATTGTCTCATAACGTGTCATATAAAAATCTCTCACCCATGTTTTGGGCTTTTACCATGCATTTGTCTTGTATGAGATTCCTAATACTGTGCAGGATGTTTTGAAAGTTCCTAAGTGGAGAGTGGTCATCTTCAAGGAGATGAAAGCCCTGGAAAAAAAATGGCATGTGGGAATTTGGTAATCTATCTAGAGGAAAAAAACTATCTGATGCAAATGAGTGCTCTCACAATCAAGTATAATTTTGACGGTTCTCTGTAACAGAACAAAGATTTAACTATTGGTTGCCAAGGCATTCGCTCAGACTTATAACATTGATTACCAAGGTATTCGCCCCAGTCACAAAACTAATATCTATAAGATTTCTTTTGTTACTTGTAGTTAATCGTGATTGACCTTTACAATAGTTGGATATAAAAATGCATTACTTAATGGAGACTTAGAGGAAGAAGTTTATATAGATGCACCTTTAGGATTTAGTGAGAAGTTTGACACAAAGATGTGTAAACTAAAAAGCATTATACGAGTTGAAATAGTCACTGATATCATGGTTTGAGAAATTTACACTGTTTTTTAAACGTAAGAATATACTCAAAAACAATGAGATCATATAATATTCTTCAGACATTCAAAGGATGTTAAGATAACCATATTGATTATGTACGTGAATGATATAATTCTCGCCGGAGATGACATATGAAATGAATCGACTTCCTTCTCATCAATTTTCGGGACCAAATACTTAGGATCTCTGAGGTATTTCCTTGGCATGGAGGTTCCTAGATCGAAGAAAGGGATTGCTCTTTCCCAGCGGAAATATGTTCTCGTCTTCTGAAGGGAATTGGGATGAGTATTCGTAGGTTGCGTACACTCCGATTGATCCAAATCAAAAACTAGGATATGGTAAGGAAGGTGACCCAGTGAATGCTGCTGGATATCAAAAGTTGGTCGAAATGTTGCACCTTTGTTGTAAGTTCGGTTTGTCAATTTATGCATTGGCCCTTTGTGAAACACCTTGAAGTAGTTAACACGATTTTCAAATACCTAAAAAGATACCAGGTAAAGATTTTCTCTTTCAGAAGATCACAACATAATATAGAGGCAAACACTAATGCAGATTGGATGGGCTTAGTTGTTGGCAGGAGATCGACGTCCGGATACTGTACTTATGTCCGGTGAAATCTGGTTGCATGGCGAAGTAATAAACAAAATATGGTGGCAAGGAGTAGTGATAAGGCAGAATATTGAGCCATGACTAATGGAGAATTCTTGATTAGCTACGGATCCTAACAAACATGTAAATGAAGTAATACAATGACAATAAAACTGTCATAAGCATTGTTGAAAATCCAGTGCAACATGATCGCACAAAACATGTGGAGAATGATAGACACTTCATAAAAGAGAAGATTGATTGTGGAGCTATTTGCATGTCTTTCACTCTGATAACACAACAAATAGCAGCTATCTTCGCCAAAGGACTTTGCAGGCCTAGTTTTGAGTTCCTTGTAAGCAATTTGAGCATGATAGATATCTATGCTCCAAAATTTAGGATTTTTCCCTTATGATATCTTTATTTTTTTTATTTTTTAATTTTAGTAGTTTCTATTTTAGAATTAAATATTTTTGTTGATTTCTATGTATGTGTATAAAAGTTATACATAAACATGTGCCAATATTAATGTCTGAGTTGATTTGTGTTGAATCAAACTTATTTTGAGGAGTTGTCTGCATGTTAAAGTATATTGATTTTGACCTCAAGTCAATAAAATCTGATTAAAATTTGAGTGATATTCGAGTGATTATTGAATGAGTTTTAACTATAACTAACAACTTTATTTTAGAACTTGTTCTTGAATAATTGAGGTGATGATCATTTGTGAAGTAAATACCAATTTGCCATAAAAGATATGCATTAAATTTTGTTAAGTAAGCTCAACAAATTGACATGTTTAAAATTCTTTATTTACTCCTTTTTTTTATTATTAATTGCAAATCAATCACCCATTTACCCTGGTTCCATCTTTACCTTCTCTTTTTCATCCTAAAGCTCTTTTTCGTCAAATATTAGACTATCTATATAATTTTTTCATAATCTGATAAGGCTGTCCCTTAAATTTTGCCAGACATGTAATGATACCACTAAGCTATTTCCATTAAATATATGGCTTATGTTATCACAGATGAATCACGTGCACTCGGAGCTACGCCTTGCCCGCAACTTAATTGCAGAGAGGGACAATGAAATACAGCAAATTCGTGTAACAAACAATAAAGTAATTGTTTTCAATCTTTTTCTTTTGCATTTTTTCCCCCTAGTGAGCCAACCTTTGTCTCATCCTTCAATTATTGGTTCATCTGCAGTATGTCGAAGAAAACGAAAGACTCAGAGCTATATTAGGTGAATGGAGTTCTCGAGCAGCAAAGGTATGAATGAATACAGTTTCTTATAATTTTTCTCCATCTTTTAGGAGGAATAATAGTGCAATATGTCCCTCTTCCACCTTTTTCTTCTGCTTGTCTTCATCTTATACCGATTTATATAGCTTGAGAGAGCACTGGAGGCGGAAAGGGTTTCAACCATGGAGCTGCAGAAGAGAATTTCAGATCAGAGAAGCCACTCATCTTCTCAAGTAGGTAGCGTGGGTTGAACCTTTTCAATTCAGTTTCTATAACATATTAAGATGTATAGCTTTTGTTTTAGGGGTATTTACAGGTTTGCATTTGTGTCCATGCTGAATATTTTCATTGATTAGTTGTTGTAAATTGATTTGTAGTAGCTCTTTTTTGTGGAGGATATGATATTATTACGGCTTTGAACTTTTTTGCTTCTTTCAGTTCTCGTAGAGCTTGTTTGTACATATAACAGAAATAGATGGTAGAATTCTTGGAAGATTTACATACATACCACTTAATTCCTATGTATTTACATATTTAACACCTAAAAGTTCAATTTTTACATATATGCCACCTTACTTATGCATGTGAACGTGTTTTTCACTTTTTTAGAAGTTAAAACAGGTTATATGTTCGATGTGATGCGAAAGATTTGAGTGTAAATATAAAAGCTTAAGTTTAAATTTTAGAGATGTAGGTACATATGAATTTGGTGGTATGTGTGTAACAAACTCTAAATTCTTATATGATACAGTATTTTCATTTATGTACATTATGATTTGAACTTCCTTTGAAAGCTAATCACTTGCCTTATTTTGATAGATCTACAAGATATCTTGAGTAAATCTATCACAATGAGGGTCAGGGCTTGGAATTAATCAAAGTGAGTACATACTGTCTGTCGAATGATGAGAATTAAATTTTTTATAACATTTAACGAATGAAAGAGCTACTAAAGAAATTAAATTAAATCAATACAATTAAATTTATCTTATTACAGGTTATCCATGTCTTCTACAAATATTTTCTCTTATATTGCTTTTGTTTTAATCAATAGTTATAACTGAAAAATTATTTAAAACAACAATAAACTAATTAAAGCTAGTGAATACTTATTTATAAATTAAGATATTACAAGGAAAAAGAAAATAATATGGATTCACTTAAGTCTTTAATAAATCAATATAAAACATTTGATAATATATGAATATGATTACTAACAATAATTTATATTATTCAATGAGTTTTATTATGTCAACAACATATCTATATCATTTTATGTTTGTACAACTCTTACTGTCTAAAAATTATATCAATTATGATACTTCAATATCATTCATTCTTTTTATTTTCATGAATAAATAGTTTAACGTTTCTCTATTAGTATCATTCATATGTTTAACTAATGAAATATAATATAATATATGTATCTAAAAAAAATTTATTATAATTTTTATTAAAATGAGACATAACATTCAAATATGACTAATAAAAAGAAGAGTACAAATCTGGATGGATTGAAACATGAATTTATAGATACGAATAGCTATTAATGCAATTCATTGCGAAGAAATAAAATACTTGTATAAATTTTAGAATAAGAGTATTTACCTAGAGAACCTTATATTTGTTTTGAATTTATTTTAACCTCGACTCTTCTAAAAGTTTAAAAATGATGCCTATAATAAATATGATAATATTACAAGAATTTAATTTATTTGTATTATTTGAATTAAATTTTAACTTTATATTATTTAAATATTAATTTTCATTGGTTTACTTTCTAAAATTCTAATTAACTTTATTTTGTTTATATATATATATATATAATTCAATAATTAAATTATAATATGAACCTAAACTTACTGATATTTGTCCCACTTCTATTATCCATACTGAAAATCTAAATCGGGAGTCCTAATTCAATAAGATTTTCTATTAGCATTACTCTTCTTATTAAATTAATTAACTAAAATTTTTAATTTTAGTTTTAAATCTCGGTCAAGCCTTAGGCTCCGTTTGGTTCGCACTTTTTGCTGCGGCGCGGCACGTCGCAGCGGAGTTGCCTCACCGCGGGCCTTGCGTTCGCTCCTAATTCGCGGCACCTCGCAGCGAATTCGCCTCACCGCGGGCCGCGGGATAAACCCCAGCGGCCTCAGATTTCTCTCCGCTGCCGCGACCTTATTCCTATTGTTGCCCTTGCCCTCGCACGAACTCTAGCGGCTCTCCCCTTACGCCCTAGAAGTTCTCTCGAGCCTCCTGCGCCTCCTCTTTCTCGACCGATCTCATTACTTCGAAGGTAACCGTAATGCCCATCTTCTTCTTCCTGGCATGTATTGATGAATCTACCTCCTACCACTTCTTTCTCTCCTCTGAATCGACATAAATTTATACAAATGGGGTTTCTCTCGAGCCTCCTGCGCCTCCTCTTTCTCGACCTATCTCGATCGATCTCATTACAAATGGCTTTTTTTTGTTTTGATTTTGGACTGCATTTTGTTGGAAGATTAGCTTATCTCTTCTTTGAAGCACACAATGCTAATCTCTTTTTTGAATATATAACTGCTACATATGGATTCTTGAGGTCATTACAAATGGCTTCTTATGCTGATATAGTTGGAATGGGGCTGGGCTTCTTATGCTGATCGAGACTTCTTTAGTGAGGGTTGTGGAACATTTGGTTTTTGCTCAAACATGTCATGATTTTTTTGAAGGTAGAGGGGATTTTAACATCATCAAAAAACCATTAGGATGAATGGCAAACCAGATCTCATTTTATCTAATGTTGAAGTGCCCAATCTGGCTGAGAAGTGCAAATTTCTGCTGGGGCATCCTAGCAGGGAAAATTTTAGAATGCTTTTTGAAAAATTTCAGGTATTGGGAAAATGGAAGGTTGTTCTATTTGAGACCCAACACTTCTTTAAGCTTCATCAAAACTTGAGACCCAACATTGTGGTGCATTTAGATTACAGTGGTTTTATGGTCTTTTGCTTAGTAATCAAACTGATTTTATGGTTTTCTTTTGCTTATTCTGATAAAGTCATGTGGAAATGGTTTTGATGAATGTCTGAAGGTTTTTTACTGCAATAATGGAGAGCATTGTATTTTCAGTTTCTTTTGGAGTTTGGAATTTCGGTTTTCTGTGATTTTGTTTCTATAGTAATTTGGCGTTATGAATTGACCTACAATTTTATATTATGATATTTTTAATTTAATTGCAACGACGCCAAAAACTTGACCCCACTATATTATATGTATAGAATTGTAATTGTTTATGTTGTGGATGCTACGCAAGTATACGTATCGTATCAAGTAATACGAGGCTCTAGTGGAGTCTTGGTTATCGATCCCACGAGGAAATAGAAAATTAAATAACAACTAATTTTAAAATAATAATAATAATAATTTTAAAATAGTATACGAAAATTTGAAATTCTAAATTTAAGCGCAATAAAGTAAACTAAGTATTTTAATTAGGTAACTTAACTAAGTAGAAAATTAATACGTATTGAAAGTGCGGGAAATTAAACTAATTGGTAAATAAGTCTTAACTATTCGGAAAAAAGTATCTTTCCCTTGTTTAGAAATTTAAGTGATTGATGAATTTAAATAGATAATTTTAAGGTATTGTGACAAATAGGAGCATTCATATTCTTTACCCTTTGGTCCAGGTGTAAAGAATATCGACTAATCCTATGTTTGATTACCGAATCTACGGCCAGTCGGGAGGATACCGACTGCTACTTCGAAGCTCCCACATTCCCCTCACTCGAGGGCTAACATCTACACTTCGACTCTCAAACAATAGGACCAAATTGAATATTTTAGTCCGTCACACTAAAATGCTCAATTCTACGCCCAGTGATATTATTTCCCTATTTATTTGCACCTTCCTTCCAAGGTTTTTGAATTCCCCGAATATCCGATGTAATTTTTACTATAGTTGATATTCAACATATTTTAACAAATCAAATGGCCAGTTTGAAAGTAAATTAAGTTTTAAGTAAACAATTATCACAATTTATTAATATTTAAAAGTACTTCTATTTTTAGTTCATCTAGTCACTTAATTTCATAAACAGGGAGAAAGACTAATAAATTACTCAGAATGCATGGGAACTAAACTAAGCATGGATTTCATTTAAAGTTAAAAACAATAAATACTTATCTCGATTTATCCCCAAGCAGACTCCTCGCAGTTCCTTTGACTCTTCCTTCCAGTACAGCAAGACTCACTAAAAACTCACTAACTCACTAAAGACTCACTAATTACACTAATTAAGACTCTAAAGACTCAAATTGACACACACAACACAAAATAACACACTTAGAAGCTGAATTTCGGCTTCTATATATAGAGGTGAGCAAAGGACCAAGAGGTGTGTAAGCATCCCTTCAAAAAGTGTCCAGGTTCAATGTATCTGCGCCATTTGAACTAGCTCGCCGTCGGCGACGAACTACCTCGCTGTCGGTGAGGCTTCTAGAAGGTCTTCGAACCGAGCTATCTCGCTGTCGGCGGGCTCGGGCTCGCTGTCAGTGAGACAGTTATAAATCCTTCAGAATTTTCTTCCTCGTACCCTCGCCGTCGGCGGGCTCGATCTCGCCGTCGGCGACTCAAGCCAAATTGCATTATTTTCTTCCTTTTTGCTCCAAATCCGCTCCTTTTTATGATTTTTACTTTTATCACCTAAATTCTACATTCCTGCAACAAAATAAAGAAAATACCTTTTCTTTAAAGTGCAATTTCATCAAAAATAGGTATGAATTTCTTAATAAAATTTTCAGTGATCATGAATCACATATAAGATAGAATTGTTATGAATAACATATGATTCTGTTTCACTCTTTTGGTTGCTGGTAACCTCCTCCCTTCTCTTCTCCTTTATGTGGCCTTGCTCGGTTTGGCATTACTGTGCCTAGTGCTTTACATTTTCTCTACTTGGTTGTTAGGCTATGGAGCCCGTGTGTCGTGGGCTTCTGTTGGCTTGTAGGAATGCTACTCGTTTCATTTCCTCTTTTGTGTTTCCCTTCTCCTCTCCTTAACGAGCAGCAGGTTTTTTTTTTCTAAAAAAAAGAATGAAAAAAGAAGTGAAAGGGTGCTTTGCTCTTTCAAGCTTGATGCTTTTCATATGGAGGCTTCAAAGATATGCTTGGATTTAACTCATTGAAAGCATGTATTCAAGTGATATTTGGTATTCTGTATGATGGAATTGGGAGCCTGTTTCTTAATTGGAAGCCTGCATTTTCAAGTGATATTGGTTGTACATCATAGAGATCGTCCCCCTCCTTTAACTGATACATAGCTATCTACCTTAACTTGAATTGGTTGTACTTCATAGAGGTCCTCCACCTCCTTTGCTTTAACTCATTGAAAGCATGTATTTAAGTGATATTTGGTAGTCTGTATGATGGAATTGGAATCATGTTTCTTAATTGGAAGCCTGTATTTTCAAGCCTATATTAAAGTGTTATGTACATGTTCTCTATTTCAGCAATAAAGAGATATCATTTCTTTCCCGTGGATGTAGGTCAGTATGACCGAACCACATAAATTGTTCTCTTTTATGTGCTTACATGTATTATTGGGTTAATTTTAATTAATATCTGTCAATGCTATTATGAGTAAAGATATCGCTAATATTTCTCCTATTCATAGTATGTCTAATAAGAACAAAAAAGTTGCCACTCCTGTACTTTGGGAGAATGACATAAAAATAATATTCTGCGATCTGTGCATAACGGAAGTCGAAAAGGGGAATAGACCAAATTCTTTTTTCAGCAAAGAATGCTGGCAAAACATTGTTACAAATTTTAGGGAGGTCACAGGCAGTGATTATGACAGGCTACAGCTAAAAAATAAATGAGACCAACTCAAGAAAGATTGGAAACTTTGGAAGGATTTAAAACAAGGATCGACTGGCTTAGGCTGGGATCCATTGAAGCGAACAATTGCTGCTTCAGAAGCATGGTGGATTGAAAGGCTTGCGGTAAGATATTATTCAATTAATATTTGTAATGTTAATCATTTTTATTTTTTTGGCCTTCTAATAAAATTTCCTTATATTTTACAGATTTTTCCTCGCGGCGAAAAAGTTCAAATCAATCGGGATAGAATCGAATTGGAGGACAAGCTCGACAGGATGTTTAGTGGGGTGGTAGCTACAGGGAAATATGCAGCTGCCCCTAGCCAGACAATTTTTGAAGCTACACCTGAACATGTGGCCGTTGAACTATCAAACGATTCAGCAGAGATCCACATCTACGAGTAAACTGAAATTCAGTCAACAAACCGTACAAAGCGCCCCCGGAACGGACAAAAGAGAAATAGTGATGCTGCATCTATGAGAGACCAGTTCTCATACCTAGTGGACTCATCTAATGATGCCTCGCACAGAGTTCAGAAAAGCGACGTACATGAGGTCGTTAGGCTCCTTGAGGACGATCCAGACTTGACTGGGGATCGTGACCTTTTCTACTTTGCTGTCGACCTCTTCCGTGATTCCTTACATCGAGACTTCTTTACTGCATTGAGCAACGAGCGACGATCAGAATACATTCAATATTATTATAACTGTCGCACTATTTGATTTTATGTCGCACTGCTTAAATTTATTGCATCTACTAGATTGAACAACCAGTCATGTATTTGTTTGGATAATTTTTAGAAGATTGAACTGATGTTTAAGCTTTCTATTTTCCAAGTATAGTTCCTTCATGTGCTTCTTTTAGTCCATTTATGATTTCTAAAGACCTTAATTTGGTTTAATTGTAATAGGTAGTTTATATCGTTATGGACCCAGAGGAAGTCCGACGCCGACAGCGAAATGCAGCGGTAAATATACTGGTGCAATACTATAATACGTACGTCGATCGTGAACCCTGTTACACATCATCTCAGATTGGCGACAAATGGATGGTAGAAATGTTTTCAGGACACCCAACGAGATTCCGAAACATCTTCTGCATGTCCCAAGAAGTTTTCAATAATCTTCTAATAGATTTAAGAACATCTCATGGACTTCACGGGTCTTCTCGGACAACATCCCGTGAAGTACTAGGCATAACACTTTACATCCCGTGAAGTACTAGGCTATGTCACTGTGGCCTCCAGATATTTCTTTTGGCATCACGACAGCCGCACAGCTTTCGCCGAAAGTTTTATGCCTGTCCTCGGAACATTCCAGAGCAGTGTGGTTTCTTCCGATGGGCAGATAGTTTACTTGATTCTCAGGACTCCAATGCTAGGGAGCGGACGACTTCACCAGAAGGCGGTGTGACATGGGAGCTACAACAACTCAAAACTAGAGTGAACATTATTATATTTTTGGTTGTTGTTGTAATAGTCCTGCAATTTTTTTTCACTATACTGCTACTAGGACGTGCTTGAAAGGACTCTATGTTCACCTGTAGAACTTTATGACTTTTTTGAGATATGCAATTGTTATCTTGATGTTTTGCCATTTCAAATCTTGTGCAAATAGATGATTTAAAACTCAATAATTTTTAATACTCTTGATATATATAGATATATAAAAATATGTAAATAAAGACATACTTTTATAGATATAAAAAAGTTTAATACTTTTAAAATATATAGAAATTAAAAATAAGAAGATGTAAAGCTTATAAATATTTTATTTTATTAATTTGAACAATATATTTAACAACATATGACGCTTAAATTTCTAAAAATAAAATTTTTATTTATTAATTTAAATATTTAAAATATAAAATTTTTTAAAAAAATTGCATTTGTAAATTCTATTTATCATATAAATAAATTAAAATTTTCAAACAGTTTTATTAAATATGGGCACTCGAATCCACCTCCTTCCTACATGCATGCGAGCTCATTCCTCTGGTCTTCCTTCGATCGGCCAGGGAACCACTCTTCCTTGCATCACAGGTCCACTCTTCGCACCAGAAACAACACTTCGTTGTCTCGTCAAGCCCCAGTCTCTCGCTTGCTATCCATGCCGATCGAAGATGTCGACGTCGACTCCTTCGGCTAGGTGAAAGACCTAGCGTCACACCTCTGCTTGAGAACGCCTTCTCCCGCGGCATCCTCCTCTCGTCTGCACACACTGTTCTACAGGTAAGTCGATCTGATTACTGCTATGATTTATAGAGCGAAAATACCCTTTCGTGTCCTTGATTGTCCTCTTCCTCCCCTCTCTTTGACTCTTCGCTTCCTCTAATTCTCTTTAACTTCCTTGGGGAAAAGAAACGAGGCATCACAAACTGTGTGGGCCGAATTGGTTGAAATTTGCTTCAATATTCATGAGGATTTTGGTCCAAAGATGTTGGAGGTGATTGTGTGTTGTCTTTAATATTTTATTATTGTTTTCATCTTCATCCAAACATATTCATGAGTTCCAATAGTGGTGGCCAAACGGACATTTTCAATTTTTGAATAACATGCCAGTCTAATATAGCTGATCAGATTTTTCTGTACTCGTGCATGTTTGATGAACTTGGCATAATCCTCAGGCAAGTCTGCTTAATTATTGGTTTAGCTAGAATTTGAGCTTGAGCTTGGCTCAAGTCAAAAAAGTTAAGACTGAGCTAGAATTGAAAACTTGAGCTTGATTGGAGGGCTCTAGCTTGTCTCGATTGTTGACCTTAATTTCATTTGGTCTATGCTGTACAGTTTGGATTGCAGAGATGTGCTGGCCAATTTTGATTGTCATTAATGTTAATCAAGCTGACTCGATCAGCCATCAAATTGAGTTAAGCCCAAGCTCAAGCTCGGGCTTGGGCTTGTATGATGACTGGATAACGTCGATACGTGAACTCATGAAAGAGTCGAGTTCTTGTTAGCTCATGAGCCAGCTTGGCTCACTTTCACCCCTGCCCATGTCCATTCTATGTGTCTATTTGGCTTTAGGAGGCAATTTCAGTCTTACAACTCAAAGTTCGATCATTTATAGAACTATTATTTCACTTTTAGTAGTTCTAAATATACAGATTCAACACAAATTTTTTAACCAGCTTTTTTTTTTTTTCCTCAAATCTTTTAAGAGATTGTTTACAGCACACAGTTGTACATTTTTATGATGTTTTTATAATGCTTTTATGTACATCTACTGCTTGAAAATAATAGATGAGTAGATAGATGACTACAAATCTAAAGTTTAGATAACAGAAACCATTGTGATCTAATATTTTTCTTCTCTGGGATTTTGGTGAATTAAAATTCACACCATTTCACATTTATGAGTTCCAACACCACTGACAACCAAAACACCTTCCACTGTACAATCATTAGTGACAATACGGGTTCAGCTTTTATCCATTCACAGAATAGCATTTAGGAAGATTTACATTCGGAGCACACAATTCTTATGTTTTACATATCTCACACTTATTCATATTTACATACATCTGGTGCTTTAAATCTATGCATGAAAAGGTGTATTTGATTTTTATAAAGTGATGATAGTGTTATTTTTTATGGGATATTAAAGATGTCAGTGTTATATGTGCAAATTTGAAAGTTTAGTTGTGAGATATATAAATACATGAGAATGTGTGCTATGTATGTAAAAATGCCCCTAGAATTAAATCTATATGAAGCATTTATACTACAATCTTTGAATTCAGATTTTATCTTCAGTCATTTGGTTCTACATGCAACAATAATATTATGAAGGAAGACTTACATACACGCCACTCAATTTCTATTAATTTACACATCTAACATCTAAACTTCAATCTTTTATGTTTACATCACCTTAACTATATATTGAAATATATATTTCACATTTTTTAAAAGTTAAAATAATGATGTTTTTAATGTGATATAAAAGATTTGGTTGATTTAAAAGAAAACAAAGTAAAATTTTGGTGTTAGATAGTAAATACATAGGAATTACATGGTATGTATGTAAATGCCCCTATAATCAAATAGAATTGCAGACTTAGGAACAGAAGCATCTTCTAATATCACAACCAAAACAGAGAGTTCACATATTCACAATACTACCTTAATGCATTTTAACACATTCCCACATCTTCTACTTATTATGAGTTTTCTTTCAAGCAAACCGTCAAACATTGCTAAAGATAACAAAACTTTAAGCTCATCATTTTAACTTATACAAGATTCTACACATCAACAACGGTGTAACAAGCATAAGTCGCGCGAAGCCTGTATCAAAATCAAATCATATTGAGATAGTTTTTAACTCTTAGGACAAATAAAGATTGAAAAAGAAGAAAAGATAAAAGACATCTATGAAATTAGTAAATTACTCACCTCATATGTTCTTGCCAAACTGCATCTTGAAGTAGCCATTATCACCCCCGTCTCTGCCCCATATGTTGTGAAGCCAGTAGGGAATACCATCTTCAGCTCCATAGCCGACAGGAAGGACTGCATGGTTCACATCCTGGAAGGGGAGGAGTTTCATAAATATTATACTGAGAGTTTGAATTTTCACATTCATTTATTGAATTGGATGATTGGCTTTCTAACATTTTGAATTTTCAGCTTGAAATTGCAAATACTTGGATTTCGTTTTGTTCAGCATAGTTGTGATATATATGAACAATTGGGCAATATAAGAGGTGATTTATTTTAGATTGTATTATTTTATATACTTTTTTACATGATATTAAACTGTACTAGAATACACCAGGGATCACCTTATGATTTTGAACTTTCACCTATCCAGATTGTATAAGAATGACCCTTGTATATATATCAATAGAATTGAAAGAGAAAAAACAATGACAATATTCTTGTAGCACAACCTCAACTATAATAACATCAAAACCCAACAATTACAGTAAAATTAAAAGGGGACATTTACATACATTGAACCCAATTCTTATGTATTTACATGTCTAAAATACATCTTTTTATGCATAGAAAAGGTGTTATATATGTAAAAATTGAAGTTTAGCTGTTAGATATGTAAATATATAGGAGTTATGTGGTATGCATTTAAATCCTCCTAATTAAAATGCACTTCCACCAAAACAATAGTGATATTCATGTAATAATGAAGCTCTTTGCTCTCAGGAAAATAGCAATTCACACAAAATATAAATGCAATAAATTCTTAGTCATTGTGTTTATTTGGAAGAGATTTACAATGTTATTTTTAGTTCTCAAAAATGATTTGTCACATACAAGAAAATCTATTAGAAGTGAGGGTTGGGAATTTCATGATAAGATCAAACGAACATCAATACATGTGCTGTAAGTACTAATAATATTTTAATAAAACTCTTACTGAGAATTGGGGCCTAGATGTGCAAGCAGGCTTATTTAACCAAGTACATATAACCATTAACTTATGGAATAGCATAATTAATCATCTCTCTTTTTAGTAGGATTTGACATCCATATGTGAAATGTAAGACATTTGTACTAGGGGTGTAAATGAGTTGCGTGTTCGGCTCGTTAAAAAAAATCACGGTTCATGTTCGGCTCGTTTATATTTTTAACACAAAAAATGTGTTCGTGTTCAGTTCGTTAGCTTAAAGAGTTGAATACGAGCTGTGTGTGAATAAAAAATCGTTTTGAGAACTTTAGTCACGTAGCATTAAGATGTTAAGAGTTAGGACAAGATTTAAATCTTTTTATTTATATTAATGCATCATTTAAATATAATTTAATATATTTTTATTTTATTATTTTATTATTTTATTAATAATTTTAATTATTTACAAATCTTTGTAGCCTTTAGTCAATTAAGTTTATCAATTATATATATATATATATATATATATATATATATATATATATATATCTATCTATCTATCTATCTATCTATCTGTGTGTGCGCGTGCGTGTGTGTGTTTCGAGCTAACATGAATGAATAAATTTTTGTTCGTGTTCGACTTGTTTATATGTCGCGCAAAAAAAGTGTATTTGTTTGGCTCATTAACTTAGCGAATGAACTAAACACGAGTTTCGTAACAAAACCGAACACGAGCTGTTCGCGAAGAATAAACCATTTTGACAGCCCTAATTTGTAGTGTAGTTTAATAGACATTCATCAAGAGATCAGAAATATATTGCAAAACATAATAAACTATTTTGCATTTAGAAATATCTTGTATTTTGGTTTAAGCTCTATAGAAATCTTCTTATCACGTTGAGCAAAGGATAGAAAAGTAAGTTATCTTAAAACATACCATTGTAGGCTTCCCCCAAGTGTCTCTCGTGTAATCTCCATTCATGTGGAACCGGAAACCTGTCACAAACTCGAATGCAACACTAACAGGACGAACCAGTCCAACTGCATGTTTTAGCTCCTCCTCAGGCCCCTATACATAACATAGATCAATCCAAAATGCAACTTAGATTTGCTGTCTATAAAGCAAATAAAATTGTACAATCTATGCAGCAAATAAAATTTTACAAGCATCATCTGATCATTTTCAACAAAAAGATTCTTCACATATAAACAATTTTGTTACTTTATTTGAAGAAGTATTCCTAGGTTTATCTCTGTCTTTCTTAACATAAGTCGAATCTAAAATATCTACTCTCCTAATCGAATCATCAAATGATCGACTAATGTTTAAGAAGAATGTTTGTTCACAATTAAGCAATTTAACACTAACATAAACATCAAAGATGACAAAAAAAAACCCCTTATGTTCAAATAAAGAGAAATAAATTAGAAGTGAAGTGATCCCCCCCAACTTCTTAAACATTTCAAGTCTTTTTGTGATACCATTCTCATATCCATGCAGAAAACATATAGGAAGATTTACATGCATACCTCTTAATTCTATAGATTTACATATCTAACATATCTATATTTCAATTTGTTACATATATGCCACCTTAGCTATCATGAAAATATCTATTTCACTTTTTAAAAGTAAAAAAAAGTGATATTTTGGGTATGATATGAAAATTTTTATGGTATAAATATAAATAGTAGAGTTTAGTTGTTAAAACATGTAAATGCATAAGAATTGATTGGTATGAATGTAAATCTTCTAAGAAAAAAGGACAATGGAAAAGAGGAGATTCCTTACCAAGGTGATGTTAACTGAATCTTGGATTTTTACGCCAACATTCTCCGGCTTGAAGCTGCATATACCATTGACACCTTGATCATGATACTGTTGACGTTAATAATCTGTGATATGTATAAAAGAAGTCAAAATATATTTTTACGTCATCATTTTGTGTTGTGTTTTTACTTCGCCTGATCACCGCCGTCAACATAGTCAACTTCGTAGATTTTGATTGAAATATATATAAAAAGAGGTGGGAAAAATCTGAGTACCTATTAACTTGCGCGTCTTATACACAATTGAGCGAGTTAATGCCCCCTAATAGGAGTAGACATTGGGAGGTTGGCAAAATTTTTTGTAAATTTGGACTTACAAATGATGTAAATTATGAATTTTTAGACATGCAAAAATAATTTAAAATGTGGACCTTTAGACTTGTGAATAAATTAAAATGTTATTATTATTTTTTTAATTTGCAAAAATATTTAAAATTGGGTTGTAAAGAGTGGATAATAAGTTAAATTTAGTCTCAATATTATTCAAACTTGGTTTTTGCAAATTGGAAAATAATCCAAACCTGGGTTCTTAGGATTGAAAGTTAATTCAAAATTTGACTTCCTCAAATTTAGGCTCTTGGGCTTAAAAATTGACTGGGATGGCCTTTTTGAAATTGAAAAATAATTCATGCTTAGGTTCTCATCATCAATCATTTGGATTTGTTAAAATTAACAAAAATATGGAATTTTTGCATTCATAAAATGACTTAATATATTTGGGGCGAAGTTAAAAATACATAAATGTCATTTCTAAATGCTAAAATAAAGATTTAATATGTCTCTCGCCATCTAATTCGTAATACACTCACTAGCGAATAGAAGATGAATCTTTTTAAAGCCTAAAATGAAACTATGTAATTTAATATCATAATAATTTTTGCAAATATTTCAAATTCTGAAGGATTTCAAAGTATAAAAGTTTTAAGATGATTTCTGAAATCAAATACAGCACTTTGTGATTTGTTAAGAGTATTTGGAGGATTGCATGAGTAGAAGTTTGGATTTCTCAAGTTGTGTATGTTTCTATAACATTTATATAAATTAGTCAGCTATGCATTATTTCAAATTTGCATATGTTTTTGAAACAAACTCCATCCCAAATTCATCTTTTAAAATATTTTCAAAATCGCTTAAAGACTATAAAAACTATTAATCTTATTTAAATATATATATATATATATATATAAAATCACTGACCAATATGTGCTCCAACTAATGTATAAATGCTCAAATATTAAGTTCAAGGATGCTGCATAAGTTAAGGCTAAATGTTCGCTCAAATAGTTTTTTTTTTTTTGAGAAGCATGTCAAATTCTTTCGGAAAATTTATGATTATTTTAAATTAAAAACATTCATATTTTAAAAATAAATGTTGACATCACTTTTGGTGAGGACTAACTTTTTTTCTTTTCCTATTCTTTCTTAGAGCATAAGATCCATCCTAATGATTTTCTTATAGGCAACCCTATAGGACAGGTGAATGGTTGAGACCTATATATTAGAACATGAATGGAATCTTTATTCCCTTTGGTTCGAAATACATTTGTTTTAATCCTTAACATTTAATTTAGTGTTGGGTTGATTATATTCAACTTATCAAAACTAAAGGTTGAGTCCACTATGATGCTCTGAACATGCCTTTAGATGACCCATTTAATATAGAGAATTGCTACCACTTGAGCACATTTTTTGATTCTTGGCTCATCCCATGGGCTAGTTTGGTTAGAGCTGCCCTTCTATTTAGTCAACTTAGGAGAGACTCTGTGGCACTCACCTAATCTCTTTGCATCTCTCCTTTTAGTTCATTATTTGGTTCAAAATGAGCACATATAGTTTGTTGTTCAATTTTGAATCATGATCGAGCTATATCTAAAAAAACAATTAAATAATAAATCAAATTCATTGATTAAAAAAATTCAAACATATAATTCTAAAATATGGAATAAATAATATCAACTCTATAAATAAAATAAATTAAATGAACAAATGAAATAAAACATAAATTCAAATGACATTCAAAAATTCAAATTAAAATTTAATTTAAACCCATATCAAATCTAAAATCCATACCCAAATCCAATTCAAGATCACACATAAATTCAAATTTAAATCAAGACTAAACACATTTAAATTTGCAAACCTAAAGCAAATACATACATAAGCCCAAGTAAACCAAAAACCCACTAAATCCAACCTATAAATAACATTCCAACTTATTCTTAAAAAAAGTTCAAGTCATACTTAATTCTAACACTAAATTTGAAACCAAATAGCTGCTATATTTAGTCCAAAACCTTCATAAAACTAGCTAGTAATCAACCCCAAATCAAGCCCATAGTCATCAATAAACTCTACCCAAATATGCTAAAAGCTAAGCTTAAATTTGTTGTCACTCAACTCTCAATTCTCAAAAAAATATCAATACCAAAATCATACTCTAAATCAATAATGCATTCAATCATATTGTAGCCATCTAACTCAATAAACTAAACCATCAAATAACAGTGGATAAAACTCAAAATAAGCAAACAAACTTACGCTCAATCTCGCAGCTGTGAACAATCATAAATTTAATTCCCAATTCAACACAAAGGTTGCAAAATCTCATATAAAGTTCATCCTACAATCAACAATCAAACAGGCTTTACATGTGCTCAAACCTAACTCCAATCAACTATTAAATACAGCTTCAAATGTTGCCTAAACCTGCTAATCAAATTAAAATAAATCTTAACTTAAGCTCACTCCATTGCTGCTCCAAACTTTCAACCTTTCAAAGTTTACTTCAAGGCTAACCTGAGTAGCCCTCCATGGTTAAATCCATCTAAACAATAAGCTTCCTCATCTTAACCAAATGTCCTACTTATCCAGCTCCTATTGGTTGCTTCCTGCTCTTTTCACCTCACTTGCCAACTCAGTAGCCGCATTAGCACCAATTATTGACATTGAGAATTCGAACAGCTCTTAATCAACCTACTCCCTTTATAAATACCCTATGGTTCTCTCTTTTGGAGTTCTTGATTTAGAATTCAAAACCAAAGATCTTCATTCCGCTATTTCTCCTAGCTTCTTTAGATCCTTTTAGGAACCCTAATTCCCTCTAATTCCTTTACTCCATTACCTTCAAAATCACCTTAACCAAACCAAGATACAACTCAATCTTCATTTATACTCCATAATTCCCTTGCCCGAACTTTTGAAAGCTTTAGTAAGCTTCCTAGCTAAAATTTCCATCAATTCAATACTTAAACCCACTATTTGATTGAGATCAATAACTTTTCGATCAAGATTGTAGTCATAGCTTCGGGAACTTGTTGTTAAGCTTGGAGAAGTGCTCGTGTGGATTAGATGATCGATCCAAATGAGTCAAAAGCTCTGATTACCTATGCATTAAAGGTATTCTTCAATATTTAGATCTATCGCTTGCAGTGGTTGTTTTTTGACAAAGAAATGTGAAAGCCATAAGATTTTGATTGTTAAATTCTTAGGATTTGTGATGATGATACATTTTGCTAGGATAACATTCTGTTTTGCGCCTTTCATCATTCGAATTACTCATTTTTAATTGAACGGTTTCAATTCACCATCTCAACCAGGAAGATGAACGGATATCATTCATTTATTCATGGTTTGAATGGATGGTCATAATTTTGTTGGACTACGATCATTCGATCATGCTGCATATCCATCCATAGAACCAATGATTGTTAATCACTAGAGAACCAATTGCAGCTTACCACGTGTTTTAAGTGGATCAATCGCACGTTGCCACAGGGCCCTAATGTGGAAAATTAGGGGAATTATTAATAAAATATAGAAAATTCCATAAAAATTTAGAAATTCATAGAAAATCAAATAAAAACCATAAAATTAAAATAGAAAAAGTCTGGATTCAGTAAAATGTGGAGAAAATTTTGGAACAAAAACTTAACCCTGAACTTCATTACAATTTATTAGTTAATTAAATAAACAAATTAAAAATAAATAAATAAAATAAAAATAAAAATAATTTAAAAATATTAAGATTTATTAGAGTAATATGCTATAATTTTCCTAAAATAAAAAATCAACAAATAATTAAGCTATAATTTTCATTAAAAATTAATAAAAATAATATTTTAATCATAATAATTAAAATGCAATAGTAATAATAAATGGGGTATAATTGAAATCAAAGCTTTATGAATCATAAATAGTGATCACTAAAAATGACATAATAATATTTCTCACAATAATTGGACAATTAATGAAGATGGATATATTAGTAAATTTTAAAATTACAAAATTACCTTCACATTAATAAAATCAATAAATTCTATAATTCAAATTCTAAATTTTCATAAAATCTTCATTAATAGATTAATTGAATAAAAAAGATGAGATAAGTATAAACTTGAACAAATAATTTGTAAAGACTGGTAAATATGTAATTTCAAAATTTACATATATACACTTCTTTACTTTAGAAGTCCCATTAGTCACTCATTGAAGACTTCAAATTCAGTCAAGTAATGATTATAATTGATAAATGATTATGACCGAGTTTCAATTTTACATTTAATTGTAAGTATAAGTAAATTTATAATTTCAAAATTTACAAATATACTTATTTTAGAATTTCAAAATTCATTTATGTAATTCCCAATTTATATCAAATACACATCAATTGATTATTTGAATAGAGAAATGCATGTTATTGAAATGAACTTGAACAATTAATAATGAGAAAGGTAAATCTGTAATTTTCAAAATTGTAAATATACTCTTTCAAGTTAATAATCTCATAATAAAATCCTTTGAACTTTAAATCACTTCAAATTTCCAGCAATTGAGTTTCTTAGCAAATGAAAGATAGCAAACTAAAAAAAAAATAATTTGATTAAAAATAAAAATAAAATAATTAATAGTTAATATATCAAATAATAAATTCATTTGAACTCAGAAAGAATTGAAATTTTATGTTTGTTTAGCATTATATTCTAAGAATTCTTGTATATTTTCAAAATATTTAGAGGTCATTAGGATTTATTAAAATTTCTTATTTGAAAAACATATTAAAAATTTAAATAATTATAAAAAAATAAAATTTAAAAATTCACAAAACTTTTTCAAATCATGTCCGAGGCTAATAACAACCTTTAGAAATAAATTCATAAAGTTTTGAAAATATTTAATCGTAAATATACAAATATACACTTTATTTGAAAAGTTTAAAATAAATCAAATTATAATAATAAAAAATTTATAAGAATTATATAATGTAGAAAATCCAAATATTTTTGCATAAATGATTTTATATGATCCCTTGGGCATTTTATAATATGACATTTAAAAAATAATATATTAAATTTAAATAAAAATCAATAAAGAATGTCCAAATTATTAAAACTTTTAGTCTGAATCATTTGAACACTAAAAAAACAAAATGCCCAAATTATTAAAAAATGCCCAAATTATTAAAATCTTACTGATGTAAATTTGAACACTAAAATAACAAAAAATCAGTATAGATTTTAGTCTGAATCATTTGTGATACAGTCTTAAAGACTAAATTTTCTATCAACTTAAAATAAGTCAAATATAATTTTTTTCAAAAAAACAACTTCATAACCAAAATAAAATTAAATAAATGATTGCATTCACAACTTAAAAAACCATTGCATATAAATAACATAATAGGTAGTTTTTTTGCATTAGTCTACAACATTTGCATACTAGTTATACTTTGCATCTTGATTTTAATAATCTAGTTATAAGAAATATGTTTTCTCTCTATAAATAATAACCTATCATATCCTACATTTACATGACCAGACATCAATGGTTTTGAGATGTTAGGTGAATTTAGCTGACATCCTTATCCAGACAAGATTGCATGTCTAATAGATTCAGGTGTGTTTCAGTCCTTTATGAGATTGGATTATAAGTCCCTTTTGATTGTATTCTTATTAGACTAAGTTTGAGCTTTTACTTGTTCATAAACCTCACATTTAGTTTTAGGATTTTGAGGTTGATCATGTTGCTACAACATAAGCTCTAACCTCTTAGGCTTTCCAATGATCGAGTATTATCGGAATGAAAGTCATATACTTTTTTTAATAAAATATCAATTCAAACAAATAAATCTTCAATTTAACTCGTTTTACTCAACTAGTTAGAGCATCATCTACTCTCGATTGTACATGCTCAATAATGCAATTTTTTTGTAAAAGGTATTTTTGTTGCCCAACGCTACTAATGATGCATAATCAATCTTATTACTCTAAATATCCATAATATTCTCTATTGCATAAATATATGTAACACTTCATTAATTTAGCCACTTAATACTTAAAGTTATGTCACCTTACTGAGACGTGTCAATTTGTTGAATAATAAATCTAATTATATAAATTTATACCACCGAGTGTAAATTGATCATTAAACAATATTATTATTCTTTTCAAAGCTTAGATATATGTTTTTTACAAATAAGATAATATCATCTTTTGATACCATAGACCAACACAAATATATCTTTTGAAAGTAGATCAATAACAAATAAAAAGAAGAAGATAAATTACAACTAAGTTCTTATTATACAACTCACTTAATGTAGATTTATATTCTTAAAACACTCCTAAACATATTTTAAAATATCATAAGAGTCCATTAGATTGATTTATGGTATTCAAAACAGTGTTCTAGAAAAAATTGTAAAAATAAAAAAAGAGACACGGAAGAGTTTATTAATTATATGTAAATGGGGCCTATAAGTCTAGTGGTAGTTAAAGTACTCAAATAGAGATTAAAAGAGTAATTATGATATGGACTTATATATAAAATGATAGCAAATTAAGAGATTTAAGTAGATTCCTTTTAAAAATGTGGGCATATATAAAGTTTCATCAATTATTTAGATATCTGAACTAAAATTAAAAAATAATAATAATAATAATAATTTCATACATACTTCATAGCTTCATGATATCTTTGACATGCACTATGTTCCTCAAAATTGATTATATTAATTCTCCTAATATTCAATAATTAAACTTTCACAATCAAAGAACATTAAATATATTAATTCTCCTAACATTCAATCATTAGACTTTCACAATCAACAAAGGTCATATTCCAATCTTGTCACCTTTTTCTATACTTTACTTTAGGTTTCTTATGCCAAAGTCACGTCAATATCAAACTTTTTACTAAAAATAAAATAGACTTTTGTTCTTTAATAGAAATGTAATTTTTAAACCTTTTATTGTTAAATATCATCATAATTTTATTGCATAAACTTTTAGAGAATGTTATGCTAAATGATTAAATCCTTAACCATGGAACAACATACTAAAAGAAATGTTTTAAGCATATAAACCTTCATGATTTGCATGTCAAGCTGTTATTTCTGCAAAAAGCTTTATCAGTAAGTAAATGAATTAGCAATTCAAGTATGCAAACTTGCCAATGGAAGACAACTCAATGATCCAATTTTTGGAAAAATTTCACAAGAAGCTGTCACTAGAAAATAGTTCATAAAAATCATCAAATTAAACAAGTGAACATTACTATATTACTTGTAAATAATTATCAATCATCTCACTAAAATTGATAAAAAAAAATTGATCAATTATGATTCAAATCCAATTCTTCTAAACAGAATGATATTCTATAAAAGTTTAAGCTTACTATATCACATCCTACTCTAGTTCAACCTTCTCCTTGTAAAACAAAGTTTAATCTTGACATTTTTTTCATGATATTGAATAATTGCTCTAAGAACTTGAGATTATAAACCGCCATGCTCTCAATCAAGAGACAATGACTCAAACGTCTTCTCAAAAACTCCTTAAATTTAGGCGGGATTTATCTCAAGACCTTGCTCACAACTTCCAAAGATAATTACCAGTTGAACTATCTAACACTTATATATTTAATGTATAAAAATGATTATCTAATTGACTCGAGTTACAACATATATAACGTAATGGAACTTTGATGATAGAATTGAAATTGAATTTGATAAATCTCCTTTCAAAACTTATGAGTTATTGAAACCCTCGAGTTTTATACAAAACTTCACCCTCAAAATCAACCAAAATTGAAAATATTAATGACATCCAAAAGTGTGCGGAATTTTAAATCATCAAAATTTAAAGTAAACTAAAAAACTTATACTAAATAGCACTTATAGATATAGCCCCTAGATGGAAGAAGTCCATAGAACAAGTTATAGTTGGAATTTTGAATTATCTATCATTTTTTTCTAATCACCTAAAATTTTAAAATTTACGTATATAATGTCTAAAACGTCAATTTTACCAAACTATCATCTAAAATTTTCAATAAATAAAATATACCATCATCATTATATTAACTGCACGACAAAACATGACGGTAACCATACCGTAGGAGCATCCCTTAAGCCGCCAACCCATCTCCTCGCCGTCTAATGCAAACAACTCAACGAAGAATTGTTTGCATGAGAAGACGTCGAGTCGAGAGGAACTAAACATGGGCTGGCGGCTTAAGGGATGGTCTTACGGTGAAGTTAACGTATGGTTAACGGTGGTGGTAGATTTGATTTATCACAAAGCTTTACGTGCTAGTTTGGTAAAATTGAGAATTTAAGTGTTAGATACGTAAATTTCAATGTTTTAAGCACGTAGATATATACACACACACACTGCACGAAAAAACTTATAATAAACGACCCGAACCGGTCGGTGACTGGCTTATCATCCTCGAAGGTGGCGAGGGTGGCGGAGAGGAGGAGGAGGACGGCGGCGAGGAGGTGGCGGAGAGCCATTTTTGACGTTATATTAGTGGAGTGGTTCGCCGTTGTTGGAGGCACCGCACCGCCGGGGGTTGATATTGAGCCTGGAGCTGATGCATCTGCTGACGTGGTAAACGTTCCCGAATGTTCTTTTTCAAAATTACACGAATACCCTTAATTTGGATCGAAATTATTGCGATGCGCTTCGTACTTGGAAAAATGGAAAAAAGTTTAAAATTCAACGGTTCAACAATTGGATAGTACAATTAGGATTGAACTAAGGCAAAATTGTTGCGTACCTGCTCGTGTACTTCCCTCAATAACACTAAAATAACCTCATATTAACTCTGAATAACATCGAAATGGAACCACGGTAAGTTATTAGAGTTAATACCCCAATAACCTCACAAATCTCGAATAACTACAATAACGCCTAAATAACCCCCTAATAATCTTGGGGGGGAATGATTTTTATCTGTAGTTTTATAATAACAGTGTTAAAAAGGTAAATATTAAATTTTAGGCATTAGATATGTAAATACATAAGAACCAAGTGATGTGTATGTAAATTTTCCTATTAAAAAAAAATCAAAACCCATAAATTTCAGTCAAAACTCACAAAAAAGCACCTTATCAATTAAGCTAATATAATGATAAAGTTTGAAATATTTATCAGAGGATTCGAACCCGTCACCTGAGAGGACTTACGACCGGCTGTCCACCAACAGGCCACAGAATGTGCAGGGTGTTATATATATATATATATATATATATATATATATATATATATATATATATATATATATATATATATATATATATATATACACACACACATACAATTAATGCTGTAATTGTAAGATGAGCCCAGATGATGCGCTGTGGATAATGCTAATTTAGCTTCGATTATAATTTTGGACGACTATGATTTATGAATATACGGGGGAGGTTTGAAGCGTCTGTTATGTTTATCATATAATGATCTTTCAATAATACAAAACACTCTTAATCAGTGATTTGTCTCACTTAAATTTAAATGAAGAGATATTTTGATGCAGTTGTAATATTAATTTTAAATTTATTGTGATGAATTAATACTTCGAAAATTGTTTATATGTTATGTTTATATGGAAAGAATTATACTATTTTTTGTAACAGTAACAATAAGTTTAGTTAAGTCTTTTTTTTGTCATAAATATTTATGAACATAAAAAAAAAATTACAACAAAAAATAATTATAACATTAATTTGTAACATGAAGTTGTGAAAAATCATATGAAGTTAGTTCAACACAGATGGTTGTTGGAACAATTTGATTGCAGGTATTGGTGGAGTTTGTTGTAACTCTATTGGCTTTTGTTTATTGTGATTTTCTGCTCCTGCGCTTGCAGTTTCTTCTATTTGTGTTGAAGTTGAGGAGGTTTTTTTGGCTTTGTTTTTTACTGTTAGATGCGGTTGGAATTATATCGGGATTGGATTGGATTCTCTTGAACTGTGGAATTAGCAATAAGAAGAAAGAGTCCTTAGTTATTGACTTCTCATATGAAAAGAATTTTTTATTTACTTGAATTTGTGCAGATTTATTTGATGTTTATACATCGTGAAGGCAATCAATATGCAAATTTCCTGGCTAAAGAGGTTTGGACTCTTTGAGTTTTAACTTGTCTACTAGATCAATTGATTCAAAGTAACGTTCTGAACATCCCTTATATTCGTACCGATAACTATTTTCAAGTGTTTTTTTCTTGCGTGGAGTTGTAATGTGGCAAAACATTCTTAGGTTTTTGTTTTTTTTTTTTTTGCTGTGAGTTGTATGTCTGGAGGTGTTTAGTAGAACTATTAGCCACCTCTTTCTAATTATTTTTTGATGAAATAAAATTTCCAATGAGATTGTTTAAAAATGATTATTGTTGAGAAAACAAAAAAACACTAATAAATTTGATTAAATATTTTAGAAATTTTTAACGCTGGAAAAATGACTTATAAATTGTTATGATATTACACAGAAAATAATTTGATCAGATAGAAGCCACAATGTAATTTTAGAATTATAAATCATTAAAATTAAATTCAGGACAATCTGAATCCTTTTTTTGTTCAAGGAATTTATAGAAGACACCAAAAGTGATTTGATCTGAGTCTAAATTAAGCATTTGAATCATAATTGAAACTTCATGATACGATTAAATGATTAATTAATATTATAATTACATTCTTATAATTAAAACGAGCATATTATATATTTGTGGAGTTGTAACAATAGTAATTGGTTATATATGCCATATTTGATGAATATAATATCGTTCGTTGGCTTCATAAGTCATAATTGGTAACTAAAATATCATAGATGTTGACTGCAATATCTTCAGTTGATAATATAAATTATAGTTGGTGACTACAATAGCGTTAACATATCACAGATGTTATAGTTGATGTCTTTAATATCGTTATTTGGTCATATATGTCGTAGTTGGTGATTGTAATATCATCAATTAGCCACATAAGCCGTATTTGGTGATGACAATTAATATCTTTAGTTGGCTACAATAAAAACCATAGTTAGAGATGATAATAACGTCAGTTGGCCACATATGTCATAGTTAGAGATGACAATAGCGTCAATTGGCCATAATAGTCTTAGTTGGAGAATGCAATAATGTCAATTGTCCACAGAGGTCGTAATTGGTGACTGTAAGATTGTTAGTTGGCCATATATGTCTTAATTGATGACTATAATATCGTTAGATGGCAAAAAAAGTCATAGTTGGAGATAGAAATAATGTTAATTGGCCATAGAGATCGTAGTTGGAGACTGCAATATCATTGATTAGTCAGATATGCTATAATTAGAGGATATAATAATATTAGTTGGTTACTTATGTCATAGTTGGGGACTGAAATAGCATCAATTGGCTACAGAGATTGTAGTTGAAGATGACAAAAGTGTCAGTTAACCATAGAGACTATAGTTAAAAATTGTAGCAGTAGGTGACCACTTAGGTTATATTTGATGGCGTGACCTATTATCTCAAAGCGGGATTATTGTTTTATAATGAACACTACATTTTTTTGTATACAACGTAAAGAAAGATACTTGTGTTAGGTATAACTTTCATATTTTGGCTACGACAGTCACTGTGGTTGTCAAAGAACACTGATCAGTGGCGGTAGGTGGTGATGAACTGCAGCGGTAGGTGATGATGATCGGCAACGGTAGGTGGTGACAATGGACAGTGGACGACTGTGGTCAACGACTATAGTTATAATCAAGTCTTCAATATGAGTGATATATGATACAACCATATTTGGGATACGATATATGTTACAATCATATTTGGGTGTTCGATGGTGATAGGAGATCAACAGTAGCTACAGGGGCCAAAGGTTATCGTTGAATCTTAAACCTGTGTTATACATTACATCCATATTTGGTATATGAAGTTAGTAAGCAAGGGTCACCAAAGAAAAATTAGATGCAGCAAATGGTGGTCAACAATGGTTGATGGTACTTGATAAAGGCCGATGTGCGGTGATCGATGGTGGTTGGCAGCTGCGAAGGCCAAAATTTAACATTGGGTCTTTAATCCAAAATAGGCTATGAAATTTCTTCTCTTCCCCTCACTCTTCAAGTGAAGATAATAGCTCTATTTATAGCCTTTAAGGTAAATACATTTTAGTCTTTCGGCGAATATCTTCTCAAGCCACTTATCATATGGCCCATATTGATCCCAATAGAATTGTTTTAATAATTTAAGGGCCTTAATGACCTTGGAATTATATGATCTTAGGCTTGTTAGATTTCTCTTATCGAGACACTCAATTTGAATATAAATATGTCAAATATGGAGCTCATTTGATCATTCAATCGATGATCAAAAACATCTAAAAGTGCTTTAATGGCTTTATTAAAGCTTGTTTGAACTTTGATCAAACAATTTTGGTATCTTTAGATTTGGCTTATCGATACAGTTAGTTTGACTTAAACTTGCTAAAATTGGCACCTTGGATGATATTAAATTTGAATATATAAGGTTTCTTGCTAAAAAATGCCTTGAGATTTGTTCTTGATGATTAAAATTTGTTGACGAAGAATCATTTCCCCCTTATTTTTGGACATTAGTGTGTGTATCATAAAAAAATATGAGTCACTATGAAAGTCTCCATCATACAAAAAAAGAAAAAGAAAAAAAACTTATACACTGAATTGAATAAAATATCTCTAATATTGATGCTTTGTGGAGTTTCAAAATTGGAAAAATTAAATCCCAAAAATAAAAAAATGGAGAAGTAAACGCTTCTAAAATTATACTTGATCTTGTCATTGATGTTGGTGTTGGAGGAGGCTGAACAACGTGGCTAACTGTTTTGGTGTGTAGGCATGCATACTCGAACACATATACATGCACATTCAAGCAAATAAGCACAATGATGCATTAAATATGTAATAAGGTATGCAACGGAGTTTGGATTTAAGCTATGACACAATATAGTGCATTGAGATGAGCAGATGCGGAGGCAGGGGCACATGTATGTGCGCGAGCGTGTGACTGCATGTGTGGATGAGACCACAAGGCCACATGGCGGTGGAAGGTAGAATGCGTGGTAATAAGCGGTTGGTATTGCTATTCAAGGTGGTGGCACAACATTGCTGCAACAATAGTGCGGACCAGGCCAACCTACACGGGCCTGGTTGGATTGACTAAGCTGGACGAGAGTTGTATTAGTAAATGATTATGTATCTGTGTGCAAAAACGGGTGAGCTAGTAATGATTGTGTAAACTTTTACATGAGTCTGTGCGTAAATTCATGCGCGAACAGTTTTTGAACAAAAGTTAAATAAAATTAGTTTTAGCACCAAAAATTTGAAATTTAGCTTATAAATATAGTCATCAGGAGAGGGAGAATGTGGACCTCTACTACATAGGTCAAAGCCCTTTAAGATATTGTTGCCTCCCCTATTATTGACCAAATTTGGAGTCCATTTCAGGATACTATTGCCTCACATTCTGAGATGTTATTGCCCAACATCAGAGTTACTTTTAGGCTATTATTGCCTCACCTTTTGGATTATTGTTTCCCAGCACAGAAGTTCATTTCAGTCTGCTTTTGTCTTACCTTCTGGGCTATTGTTGTCTAACACCAGAGTCTCTTTCAAGTTGTGAGTTATTGTTGCCTTATCTTTTGAGTTATTGTTGCCTAACATCAAAGTTCTTTTTAGGCTATTGTTGCCTCATCTTTTGAACTGTTTTTGCCTCATTTAATATGTTTTTGTTGCCTCACCTCTTGGGCTGTTTTTGTCCCACGTTTAGGATATTGTCGCCCCACTTTCTAGGCTGTTGTTACTTCCAAGTAGAAATTTATGGTATCCTGACAGCCCAAAAAATATTGAAGCGTCAAAATCCTGATGACGTGGCATTGAAACTTTTTGAAGAAGCATTGATATTTTTTTCATAACAAGTTCCACTTTATAAATGATTTGATGAGTAGTTTTTCAAATTCATTAGATTGAGCGTATTCTCCACCACAGAGGTACTCTACTGTTTATGAGATATGCTTACATTTGAAGCTACAATTTCCACTGGCTCCTGAGCCAGTGAGCATTTTATCAACATCTAGAGTGCAGCTTTTCCTTCTTTCGTGTCCGACCCTAACAATCAAAATGGGGTTAATTGTCCTCTTTATGAAGTGTAATGCAACATTAACTTCATAGATAATAACAAAGATAAACAAGTTTATTTTTGATGTTCATGATTGTATCACTAATACAAGTGAATGGTTGTAATTTTCAAACAATGGATGCACCAAAAATTGAGCCAAATCATTCTTTTTTGTGAAAATGGACTATGGTCTTTGCAAAAAAAAATTGTTAAATTGAAGGACCTACTCCTTCCTCCTCAAGTTCCTAGAGGGCTCATGTTGATGATTCTTAGCTTTTTGAACTATAGATGAACATTAGTGAGGTATAGTACTCTAATGAATATGTGACGAAGAATCTTTATACAACTTTGAAATTTCATCTTCTGTATATTTAACAATTCAATGTGAATTATTTGAATTTACTTTTAGTTATCTTATCTAAATTTTCTAGAAAAAATGTTAAATAAATTAATAATTATTTTCACAAAAAATATTAATTGATATATAATGATTACAAAATTTGAGAATATTTATGCCTTAAATTTCTCATTTTTATATAATAATAATAATTTTTCATAATAATTGTATGTATTTCTAGTAATAGCGTTAAATATTAATATAATTAATTTATGAAAAACATGATTAATATCAAATTATTGGCTTACGTATCCAATTACGCAAAAGTCCAACTTACCCTTCTTATAGGAATATCCTTATTTTTTTTTTTATAAAAATGATCAAATCGTTCAATAATTAAAAAAAAAAAATTATGCATTCAGGAACGTTAAATGATAATAATAATAAGTTCACGCAACTAATTTGTCACATTCTCCATTTCTCCCAAAAGAAATAAATAAAATGATATTGTCGCATGTAGGCTCCTTGTCTCTCTCTAATTTGTTGTTCTAGCGAATATATATTTGTTTTATGATCACCTTTTTTTTTTTTTTTTAATTTGAGTGTATTCGAAAATGCTATGATTACGTCATTGAGAGCCGCTCATATCCATGAGATGCGCCCACTTATCGAAGGGGTCTAATTGAGCCCACCTGCCAAAGGGATCAAGCTGAGCCCATCTAGTGAAGTGGTCGAGCTGAGCCAACTTGTCGAAGCCCTCAAGGAAAATCTAAACGAACAACCGAGGGAGAACGTTTTCACAAATAAGGACGTGTCATAGGGCTCTTATGTATAAAAGGAGGTCATAGCGCTCTCAAGATGGACTTCTCTTCTTTTGAGGACCTTAAAAATGGGTTTACACACACACACACACACACTCTCTCTCTCTCTCTCTCTCTCTCTCTCTCATTATGCAGAAGCAGAGGTCATTCCATCACCTTCTCTTATACCTTTCTTCTAAAGGCTGGGTCTTTACCAGGTTTTATGAACTCATGAACAATACGAGACTTATATCCTAAAAAGATTCAACATCTAAAATGGTGCAGCGAGCGTGAAGATCATACTTAAACTATAATAAGATCCTTTTGACATAAGGAAGAACAAAGAAAAAGATAGATTGCACTGTAGAGTTTTACGCAACATATTAGCAAGCTGAGGGGATAAGTTCTAAAACAATATAAGATTCAAGGCAAGAAACCTCTCGATCCCATTTTACGGATCAGCCCAGGACACATAAAAAAATCATTTTTGTCGGTGGTGCGTAGAAGAGGGGCGTAAAGAACAAACCACAATGGTAGGAGCCGCCTAGGTAGGACCTACCAAGGGGGACCTAGACAAGCCCTTGATTCAAGGCTATAAGTACAAAGGGATGAAACCTACATCCTGGAGCGAGAACTTTTGGAATCAATAAATAAAGGAATCAGAAGGAGAAGCAGAAAAAGATATGGCCACTAGAGAGTGCATTCTCAAGAGAGATTGTAGAAGGTGAGACACCAAGGAAGTTAAAGATCCACTCTTTGAAGTCTTACGAAAGGAAGTCAGACTCTACTGGTAATGTATCTTCTTTTTAGTCAGCTATATATCTATTAAGGATAATATTGCTCTTAGATGTTGTTTGTTCTTTATGTCGTTCAAGAAACTGGTCTTGAGATGGTTCAATAACTTACCTATGGAAGTCATCACCTCCGTAAGGGAGTTCAAGTGCACCTTCACAACCCAATTTACTAGTATGCAAAAATCGTTGAACCTCAAGCTCTCCTGAAGATCCATTAGGACCCCAAATAGAGGCTAAGAAACTTCATCACACAATTTCAGTTGGAAATGCTTGACTTTCGAGGCCTGACATCTATTTTTACTCAAGTGGCCTTGGTTCAAGGCTCGAGTGAAGGTCCTTTAAGGTTCAATCTTGGCTAACAAAATCTGAGAACTTGGGCCAAGCATATGAAGCTCGCAAATCACCACATTTTTACCGAGGAATACAATTCACAACCTATATCCTCTAGATTGTAAGAGCATAAACAAAAGATTCGAAGCCTATTTTGTGGAGAGCACGAGAGCCCAATGCATTGCTTTGACAGGAAGAACTTTAGAAACCCTTCTGACAAATGCTTCCAATGCTAGGAGAAGGAAAGTACCGACAAAAGACTAGTAAGAAGAATGCCTGAGGGGAGATAAGAACCATCTCATTTCCCTCTCATTGACATCACACCCTAAAAGGTAATAATGGTCGAAATCATCAAGACTATCCCAAATAAAGAGTTTATCATGAAACCATTTACCATGAAGGTGGAAACTTACGGACGTGATCACAACTGATATTGTGCATATCACAGAGATCATAGTCATGGTACATATGAATGCTGACACCTTTTAAACCATATTGAAGAGCTAATGAAGGTAAAAAATTAAAGGAGTTTGTAGCCCCAAAAGCTAATACATAAACATTTAGAAAGTCATCTATAGAAGACACTAGGAATGAGCCCACATCGACGAGACAGGTACACATCATCAGCATTGTGCCAACAATCTTTAGATGATACAATTCGGAAGCTTTGTGAAATTCTAACATGAAAAGACTGAAGAGCGGAGAGGTCCACTTGACCACCATGGTTTAACATGTGACACTGATTCATCCTCCTATCACTTTCACATATGTCGATCTGCCTGATGGAAGCAACCCCTTCAACGATGTTATTTTGGTCACTATAGTGATCACAAATTACCAAATCAAGAGTATCCTAGTTGATATGAGAAGCCCCTTTAATGTCCTTTTCAAAGCAATACACAAAAAAGTGGGAATAGTTTTGAATTTGCTTGTTCCCACATCTGTACCATATGGGTTTTCTGGTCAAAAAAAGAAACCTACGGAATAATCACCTTACCCATGACATAGAGGGAGAGAGGATGAAAATATACAGTGTTGGTTGACTTCATCATCATGGATGCGCTTAAGATGTACAATGTCATCTTTAGTATATTGATGTTGAGCACATTTGAAGCAGTGATGTCCACTTATCATGTTACTATAACGTTTTCAACAGGAGGATAAGTTGTCACTATTTGGGTAGATTTATTCTATTTTTGGACTTGCGACTTACAAGCTATGGAGAATGCAAAGAAAGATCTCCTTTTTAAAAATAATAAAAGCAACCCCTTAAAGCCACTAAAGTGTTAGAACTAGTACTGATTTTCGATGAAACAGGTGCAGCCTTCTTTATTAGCTTCGATTTTAGCAAAAGTCATCATAACAATTGTTTGTCAACTTGTGTGGTCATTACAATGTGTTCTCATAGAAGTCTGACGAAATCCCCGGAGTCAACATTGACATCACTTGCCTCTGGTTGAACGTAAGACCAGGAACCAAACTCGTCAAGCAGAAGATGAAATCCATGATGAACACCCTGGCCTCGCTTATTCAGTAAGAGGTTGCCAAGTTACTAGATGCAGAATTTATTCAAGAGGTACAATGCCCTGACTTGCTCGCCAATGTTGTAATGTTGTGTAAGGCCAATAACAAGTTGAGGATGTGTGTTAACTTAACCAAGCTCAATATTGCGAGCCTAAAAGACAGACATTTGTTATCATAAATTGATGCTCTATTCAATTCAGTAGTGGGAAACTCTATCATGAGTGTCCAGAGTTCAACTATATAGAGTGTCCAAAGTACTTTTCTCTATACAGTTTTCTTTTTCTTTTAGTTCTTTAAAAAAATTGTTAGAAATTTGGCAATGAATTGAGCTTTGATTCTCATTCTAGGCAAATAAAATTGTCAAATTCAAACAGCTCCACTGACTATTTGAACAACCTTTATAGATGACCAGGCTTGGATAATACTGACCATAAAGGATGGCCAGTGATTACATGCACCATATAGGCTTGAAAGTAATGGCATAGCTTTCTTACCAAAATGATGAAAGCTAGCTCAGGCCTCTTCATTATCATGTATCTTTGTTCAGCTCTCTGAAGTTCCTTTGTGAGATAATAAACCAGAGATTGCATTTTATTCTCCTAGTGAACGGGTAATGATTTGATAGCATTTATTTCTGACTCCCATTAAATGAATAACACTTCTCCCAGCTTATGGATTTCTAGTAAATGGGGTGATGACAACAATTCTTTCAGTTGCACGAATGCTTGGTCACATTCTTTAGTTCAAGAAAAATAGTTAAGACTCTTCATTATCTTAAAGAGCAAAGAAGCTCAACACCCATACTTCAATAAAATCTATTGAACAAAACTATTTGCCTACTCAGGATTTGCATTTCTTTGAGATTTTTAGGGATGAATTGTTCAGTACAGCCTGGGCCTTCTTGAGATTTGACTTGATTCCTTTTGGTGCGAGTAAGTTTCCAATAAGTCTTCCTAAGCCGACTCTGAAGGTACACTTTAGAGAGTTTCCTTTTAATTTAAATTTCTTTAGAGTAGTAAAAGTTTCTTCAAGATCTCGTATGTGTTGTTTCAATAATTTGCTTTTGATGAGGATATCATTGATATATTTCAATATATGTTTAATTTATTTTGTCCCCACTGGTGGTAAATCAAATCAATTAATAATTCAAGGAACAAGATGATATAATTCTCAAATATCTAACAAAATTCAAAGAAAAATAAACAAGTTCGAGTAATTCTAAATTAAACATATTCCACAAGATAAAATTAACTTTGTATTACCTTCGAGAAGCGGACTGACATCATCTAGGCCTAAAATCTCACCCTTTTTAGAACCCTCGAAGGGACATCATCATCCAAGGGAGATTCTCTAAAGACACCTGATTGGACAGCCCAGTAATCAACAGATAAATTTGCACTTCAACAAAATATGAGAATTCATTTGTATTCATGATGATCAAGAGCATGGCGTACTTATCGCCTTAACCAAGTTTAGCAAAAGTTGTGAGGACAGCTTCTCTCTTCCCTAAAATAATTCAAAAATGGACCTTATACTGAGTCATTCAGATCTAGAAAAATCATGCCCTGTAGGCAAACGACACAAAAAGGTGACATCGCCCTATTAACCCAGACAGTCTTCTCCATTATGCCCACAGTTGGATCCAACTCATTCATAGTCTCTGAAGGAGGATCGCAGGAATTTCTCTCCCCAGCAACATTCCACACCCCAAAATGTTTGATTTTCTATTGAGCTTCCTTTTCTATGGAACTAAGCACTTTCAACCTTGCTGACAGAGTCTAGCTTAAAAAGCATGATCTCAAAATCTTCATCTCTTCTGTAACTGTTTCTGTCCATATCACGAAGCTAAAGTTAAATGATCTTAGAAATCAAAGTAAGAAACCACTCTTCTTCACAATGGGTACTTACAACTTCTCTGAAACACTTTTTATAAACCCCAAACGAGCACACCCTTTAAGCTTGTTAACCTTTGTAATTGATGCCACATTTTATTTTTAGATCTCCATTCCTTGGACAGCATAATGTCTTTACAATAGAAACTTGGGATATATATATATATATATATATATATATATATATATATATATATATATATATTAGTTTGGGATAAATATGATATCGCATTTATTCTCTGATAGAAATGCAATCATGGAAACTCTAACAGGTACTCCCATCATCCTAACCCTTATTATTTTATCTCATCCAATTCTAATAGAAGGAAATACTAATTGTAGTCATGAAATAGTTTGGACAAAGAATCCCCCTTATGTTAGGGTGCTAGACCGTCATATCCCATTAGGCATAACCAATAATTCATAAATGAACACTTTCCTATAAAAGAGCCAAGGTCCCTAAGGATAAATGCTGAACACACTCACCCAAAAGCTTAAGTGATTACTCCCTATAAGTGTTGCATAAATTACCCCAAATGAGGGTCAATCATGTCTCAGGGATGAGCGTAAGACGGTCAAATCCCTTGCAGGTACAATAAAAGTGCCCCAGATCAAGAAAATTTTGTTTTGAATCATATTGAGTTCATAACTCGATAATGTTTTCAAAATGAGCTGTAAATTGTATCGAGAAATGAATAGTTAAATCATGTGAAAGAGAGAATTTTCATTCTCTCATTCTTCTCACAATCCTTAGTCAACGAGATGAGAGAATCGGGGAACTCAATGTATACCTAAATATGACCATATACCATAACAATGCATTTTCAAGGATGCATCAGAAAAAATCTTATGGAATCTGAAGGCCCATATCCACGAGCTTAGCCAATTGGCCAAAGTGGTCAAGCTGAATCCACCGACCCTTCGGCAAACTATGCCACTTGTCGAACGGTTGAGCTGAGCCCAAAAGTCGAAGTGGTCGAACTAAGCCTACTTGTTAAAATGGTTAAGCTAACCCGAAACAAAACATCAGGAAATACCATCATCATATACAAGAAAAGGTGTCAATACTTAAAGCACACACATCACATTCTTTTCACCAAGAGACTGCTAACAGACATTGTATCATATTAAATATAGTTTTAGATTTTTTTTATTTCCATGTATAAAAGGATGTCAGAAGGGCTCTCACGGAGGACTTCTTTTCAAGATCTCAAAAAAAGGTTTGAATCACTCTCTCTCTCTCTCTCTCTCTCTCTCTCTCTCTCGTTATGAAGAAACATAGGCCCTTCCATCACCTTATCTTTTACCTTTCTCATAAAGACAGTGTCTTTTCCATGAAAATATGAGCTCATGAACAATACAAGACTAAAATGCACCAAGTGCTGCAAAGTACGGGCAGTTTATGCAAGTATACTTAGCGTATCAATAGTATTGGGTTTAAGTCTGATTATCGACCCCACAGAACATGAGGAAAACTCAATGAAGGAAAAAAGTTATAGCCTACTACTATTAGTTCAAACTGGAAGAGTTTGATTTGCATGTTCAATTTTAAACCTATTTGAAAGTTATGAAGAGCATGTCTAACTTAACGAGCAAAAAGATTCTTTTATTAAATCAGGTTTTGAAAATTTTCCCTCTTTAATTAATCAAGTGTTGAAAAGAACTAAACATTAGATTTAAAAATAGTGCTAATTAAGAGAAAAAGTCTTCATTATCCCAATTCGGAAGTCTAAGGAAGATTAGCAGTCTTAAGTTTAGTTCCCTATAGTTCTTGATCTACTTAAAAGAAAATGTCTCCTAGAAGAATGCATAAATCCATTGGCAATATCCCTATTCCTATGAGTTCATGTTGTTAACTCTTCTGCTCCATATAGAATCCTTCTGGATATATATATTTAAAAAAGGTTTTAACGATCAACTGACCATGTAGAAAGTAAATTAAGTTCTCAAGTTAACACAACACTTTTAAATTCAAATTAAAGCAAAAAAAATCTCAATTCCTTTGTCCTATCCAATCACCATCTCAATTAAAGAGAGAAACAAGTAGACTACGCACTATTCATGACATATTTCATCAACAAAGACTTAGTTTTATGTATAAAATAAAAATCAAAGTCTTTACAAAGATATTCTGAAGAAAATACAATGCAAGCACAATTATCTCCTTCATAAACAAGTCGTTTGAGGATGTCACTAATAGCAAACAGTCAAATCTCTCAATCCTCCCAATCTCTCCATTTCCTCTGTTCTAATCTCTTTGCAAGAGCTTTAACCTTCTCCTCTAATTCCTCTCTCAGATGACAAGAAAAATGATGATAAAAACCCTTCTTCATTCGTGCTCAAGCTTTTTATACTTCTCCACTAAACTCCAAATTTTGAATTGCTAAAAATTGTCAAATTTGTGTTTAGGCGCCTAAGCATCCCGTTACTAGTGCTTAGGCGCCACTCGAACAGTTTCTATAAGGGACAAGTGCCATGACAACACTATTATGGCGCATAGGCGCCGATGTGTAGCGCCAACTTTTTTCTATCGCTGGAATTTGGACAAGTTTTGGGTGTTTGGGCGCCACAGCTACTGACTCAGCACCATCATTCCATGTTCTCTGGATTTTTTGTTTTCTCAGGCAGGGATTGGAGCCTAGGTGCCACACTACAAATTATTTCGTTTTGATATTTTAATTCCGGTTCATCCCCTTCACGCTACAATCTAAAAAATAACATAAAATCTTCCTCAAAGTGCACTAAGATCATGTAAGAAATAAAAATACCAGCAACAACAAGTGCAAAGTTATCAAGATATCAAAGACCCTACATCCTAAAAGGATTCAACATTTAGATAAATTTAATTTTTGATTAAACATGATGCTTGAAAAAAAATTAAATTTGAAATAATGATATAGTGTGTGTGTGTGAATTTAAAATAATGATATAGTGTGTGTGTGTGTGTGTGTGTGTGTTTGTGATCGAAAATATAATAATATTCATTTAAATATATAATTTAAGTTATCGACATAGAGATGTATCCAAACGTTTGAAGCCAAATCTTTTGGTTAAGAGCTCCGATTCAAATGTGTGTTAACTCTCTCTTAACATAATTACTGTAATGGTTCAAATACCAAGAAAAATTAAAAGAGAAACATTCGTTACATCTATGTCTACAAGTAGAGCTAAATGTGAGTTAAGCTGTCTACTGACCTGGCTTGAATTAAACTCGATAAGTGGATCATGAACTGAGCTCAATGAGCTAACAAGCCAAGCTCAAATTAGACCCTATCTGCACGGTTTATATACAAACTTAATATTTCGCATTTTCTGTGGATCCCCAATTCAGGCCCTTATGGCAACCAAATTTTGTCACGAGTTTTTTTAAGGATTTAATTTTGCTTATTTTAAGGATTTAATTTTGATAAACATTATAAAACACAGAATAAAAGATGAATCGAAGCCAAAATGAAATGATGATTATATAGTCCGGCAATTAAGTCAAGTGAATTTTAAGGCTAAAGATTTGGTAAAGGTATTAATAGTGTGTTTTTTTTTTAGGTGATTTACCTAAGTAGCACAAAATTATTATGTATTTACATATCTCACATCTAAACTTTCTTATTTACATGTATGACATTCGAGTGCTTTAAATGTATGCATGAAATGTGTATCTCACTTCAAAAAGAAATGACAATAGTTTTATATTTTATGTGGTATTAAAGAGTTGAGTGTTATGTGCGTAAATATGAAAGTTTAGGGGCAAGATATGCAAATACATAAGAATTATGTGCTATGTATGTAAATGCCCCTTTATTGTTATTTTTCCTTCCTTTGCTTATAAAATATTCCTACATAAGCTTACTCAAATGAGTCAGAACCATTGCTTGATGTATCAAATGAGAAATATGAAAGAATTTTAGAGCAGGCCGACTTGGGCTACAATGCAAGGAGTTTTGAAAAGCATGAGAGTAGAGATGGATAGAACAATCTTTGGGAAGATAGGACTAACCTATGAACCTAAGGGATATATGTACCTCATAAATTTTCAAAAATATGCATTACAATTATAATATTATGATAATAAATTAAAAATATAAATAAAAATAAGGAAAATATTTGATACTATCTTTTTTTCCCTACAAAATTAGTTAAAAGGTAATAAAATACTAAGGAGCAATCATTTTTGTAGGCTTGGTATAACATTGTGCTAAGGAACAAATTCATGGTTCCTTTGAGGGCATTGAGCACTATAATAGCATGTATAGATACAAATTTATTTCTAGTCTTATAAGGTTAATTTAATATATTTGTGCAATCTAAAGTGATTAACAGTAGAGGTGTGCATTTGAAAATTTATGGTTATAATTTAAAAACTTCCCTCTAAAGTGAAGTGTCACATCATAGTTCTCAAAGAAACAGAAGAACAATGTTAAAAGCCCATTAAGGATATAAGTTTATCTAGAAACATCGAAAAAGGTTTAATGGGGTGAATGATAATTTATGATAAGTTAATAAGAGGCTATCGCTAGGTATGGGTGGCTACCAAGCAACTATTCAAGATCCTCTAAAGTCATTTAGGGCATGCTGCTAACATATTTACAAAATGTTATAATAGACTGGGCAAATGACTAAGCTTCCTAGGGCCATTTAGGACAAGTTAGAGTTCTTAAGTGCATTTATGTAAGTCTTGATTTGATGGGTAAATGAAATTCTATAAGAATATCTAGAATGTTAGACTTATAAGCACAAAATCATTAATATATTTTGCATCATTCAAGAAAAAAAGTTAAGACCAAGAATTTACCAGGAACCCAGCAATTCCTTCTTTTTGCTTGAGAATCCATACAACGAACCAGTTGGCGCAGTTATTCAATCGATAGTGAGGCTCAGTTTGCCGAATACCTGCTTGAATAGTGCATTCAAATAACTCTCTGGATAAATGAGAATGCTTCCTACTTAATAATCGTTGATTATTTCCATTATTACAAAGACATTGTTATATGGGTTTCCCTTTGGGGGAAGATCCTAATCGGTAAAATAAATAGGTGGATGGAGGGCAAAGGTTGTAGAGTAGTATCCTCTATTTTTTGTCTCTTTCTATTTGCTCTTCTGGGTGCTTCGCTTTCTCTGAAGATTGCAGGAACATATCCCGTGACGTGGATGGCGTTGTTGTGCATGGGTCCATCGATCGTTTCTCCTAAGGTATCTTTACCCTTCCTTTGGGTCGCGGCTCTAAGGGCGACAAATAATTTCAACTTACCCTCCTTTATCAGTTCCTCGATCATGCTTCGCAAGTGTCTACATTCTTCTGTGCCATGTTTGTGATCTTTGTGATACTTGTAATACTTCTGGCTATCTCGAAGGAAAGCTCCGGCTCTCATCGGCGTTGCCTTCCTAAAGAACTCCTTATCCTGAATGACATTCACTATTTCCGACATGGATAGCCTCAGTGGGGTTTCCTGAGGGACTCCGAGATTTCCTTGGAATTCATGATACAAAGACAACTGGGAGTATGGGGCTTTCATTGTCTCCTCTGATCCTTGTGATATTGAGTGTAGTTGTTACTAGAGTGGCCTTTGTAGTGGGGGCGTATGATTGGCCTTGCGCTTTGTATGGGGGGCCTACGGCTATCTTGTGATGGCCTCTTTTTGTGTCTCTGTTCGGTTGGTTCTGGTGCATTCTCATTGGTGGTTATGTACTTGTTCGCCATCTCTAGTAGTTCGGCCAAGCTCTGTGGCTCTGCCAGCTCGAGGTTAAAACCAAATCTCTCTTATATCACTCCCTGATTCAGTTTCCATATATATCGGGCTCTCTTCCTAGGCCTTAAGCACTGGCAAAGTGCGATGGAAATAGTCTTTTGAACTCTAAAAAAGAAATGATTATTCCCACGTGAAACCCATCAACCACCTTAATGTGGTTGATCTTTATGACATCAGAAATTTTCAACAAGCATATTGACGATTTGAATGACACAATGTGGTTGTTCGGATCCAACAGTCCTTTATATGGCTCTAAGATCGACATCTTGAACATTTACGGAGGTTCAAATCTGGAGACTGGTAGGGAGAAGGCATTTTCTTGCTACCGTTGTAACTCGGTCTGCAGATGGATCACCCTCCTTTCATAGTTGGCTAGTGGTTTCCCTTGAGGAACTGGGATCGTTGCTAATTCAGTGATTTCTCTGAGTATTATTGCGAACTGTCCTGAAATTTTGTTGATGATCTGAGTTATCAAATCTTGCAGACCCTGTTGAACTAATTATTCCTTAAACTGTCGATTGCATGCTGCTTTTCCTACGTTCCTCTAACTGGACTCTCCCTAATGTTGTTGATCGGCTCCTCTTCTTGTTGAAGGCATGTTTCCACGCTCATCGCATCATAAAGGATGTTGAATCAAAAAGTTTATGGGAAACACACCCAAGGAATAAAAGGACCTAGTTTATAAAAGTACATATCGGTCCCCTCATCTTTGATTTTTCAGAGGGATTTTTTGGTAATTACTTAGTTATTAGTATATAATAAGACAGGGGAATCGTTTCTATCAATAATAGTTTGTCAACCGTCAGGTGAGTCTTAACTTAATTGACATCTAATCCGAAAGAGAGCCTCCTATTGATCGTTCTGAGGTCTGATCCCGGTCCTGTAGAAAATCTCCTAGCACTTTTCATCGATCATTCGAACCAAATGCCTCTCTTGCATACATCTGTCGGCTAATTTTTTATTTATTTTGAAAATAAAATTTTAAAATTTAATTTAATATAATATGTAAAGTATTTTATTTTGATTTTGAAAATGGTGATATATTATTTTATTTTGAAAATAACGAGACCGGATAGATCTCATATCAAATAGTTTAAATAGTTGAGCACGATACTACTAGTGACACATCATCCCAAAAGATGAGCGTACTCACTTGTTAGTAGGCTTAACTATCTAAACTTAAAAGTTTATGACTTCTATTTTGGTCCACGTATTTTATAACCGACAAATTCTCCCGTCTAATACACGGATTAGGCGGGGTTTAGATTAATCCGGGTTCCTAATTCCTATAGATGCAGCCTGCATAGTTAATTACATCTTAAGTAGCTGAAGTCACTCTAAGAAAACTCTCGATAAGGATCATAGGCTTCGTCTTCGAGAATATCGACGTTTAGGTTTCCATGATTGCTTGTAGAAAAATCAAATGGGAGAGGCTCGATGTGGAACGATTATTTTCGGAATCCAAATGTATGAAAAGTAGGAGATGTCGAAGATACTGAAAGAGCTTCAGTGACATCTCAACTTAAACTATGGTTGGGCTTTATATCTTTGAAAGTGAAGTTATATTTTATGTTTCAATCTTGTAAATTATTTAGATGATTTGGGATTTATATCTACATGTCATATGTAAATGACCCAAAAGATATGAGAGGATTTATGTCGTGCCAAACGACAACCTCGGAATCCTAAACAGTTTAGGACTTATATCGTACGATACACAATCGTATTAAGTCCTAAAAGATAGTGTGAGGGTTTATGTCGTATCAAATGACAACCTCAACGCCCTATAGATGTTGTTTATATCTACGAATGTCCGATCGAAGATTCTTCATTCGTCCTCTATCGTCTCGTCTCGAGAAAGGATAGAAATAGGAGAGAAGAGAGAAGACCATGCCTCGAACGGCCTATCCTAAGGGTATGTACAAGTATGCAAGAGAAGCAATAATAAAAAATAAACATGTGTAATGAAAAGAAACTAACCATGCCCTAGATGGCCTATCCTAGGGGCAAGCATAAAAGAAAAGCATGAATACAGGTAAATGTATATACAAAAGTAAAGAGATGCATGTAATAAAGAAAGTAAATGAACTGTACAATAAACAAAATGTGTACCTGGCCAACTCCGTCGATGTCTCGGAAGCAAGCTAATAGCTACAAGCAACTATACAATCAAGTTTAGCTATAAACATATAAAAGATCAAAGTGGAGGAATAAGAATTCTATTTGAGTATATGCTCAGTCTGTAGACTTCCTTTTTTTTTATCTCGATCCCACAGGCAACCCGAAATGCGAAGTCCATATCAATCTCGGATCGAGTCATCGACAAATCACTTGCAGAGTAAGCAATCCTAATCCCTACCACTTAATTAGTGAGTGAACCGGTTTTGTAGTATCCGAATTTCGAGAGTGGAGTATACGTTATTGAAGTATACGAATTCTTTACAGGTGTAATATACGGTACGTTGTAGTATCTGTCCTATGATGTGTAATGTGTGTTAACTGGTGTATAGTGTATAGTGTTTAATGGATAGTGTGTAGTATGTGTGATTTGATAAGTGATATGTGTGTGTGTGATATTTAATATGTGGTGTGTATGTGTAATAATTAATATATGGTGTTTGTGTGTGATGTTTAATGTGTAGGGTGTGTATGATAAGTTTGATAATTATATGTGTTGTGTTTGATGCGGTGTGTTTGATATGTCATATTTGATTTGAGAGTCTTAAATGTGTTGTGTATGATGTGCTATGGGTGATATTTGTGTGTGATATTTAATATGTTGTATGTGTTCGATGTGATATGTGTTTGTTGTGACATGTGTGTGAGGTGATATGTGTTGACGTAGTATCTGTTGTGCAAGCGTGGTGTTTATTGTCGTGCAAGTGTAATGTAGTATCTGTCGTTGTAGTATCTGTCGTTGTAGTATCTGTTATTGTATCAGTGTGATATCTGACGTCGTAGTATCTGTTATCGGTTCACGGATTTCTTAAAAGTAGGGATTAGAACTACCTAACTCAAGGTAAAATGGGCATCTATCTCTGAGTATTGATTTTTTTATTATTTGTCTCGGCTATAAAAGCACGATTATTCGAGTGTGCATCATTGCCTGTACCCCGCATATCCGACTTATGCCCCCACTTTGAAATTTCATATGTTTATCCAAATAAAAGAACTCTTGCTATTTTAAAAAAAAAAGGTAGAAGTGTATAAATTCCCAAGATAAGTCATATGTTAACCTTCATTTTTATTTCAGCCTCCCTATCAATTATAGCTTGTTACTAATTTCAAAGATGGTTTGTCGCAACTTCCAAAAGGATTCAAAACAATGAAGCTACCCAAAAGATAACATTATAAAAGAGAGAATAGGCTTGTCATAAATTTTCTCTTAAATCTGAAATTTGAAGCAAGGGCTAACTAGTCATAATTTTGAAATCGAAAAGATATGCATCCCAGTGTATAAGGAATAATAAAAGACAGAGATAACCTCCATAATTATTACTGCTTAATTGAGTGGGACAGTAAGGCTTTCATGGTTTCAAAAATTAAATCACCAAGAGGCTTGTAGAGAGAAAGAAGATTAGAACAAAGAAACTCCAAGCCCAGTTGAGGCCCTCTCCTCTTTTTCACATAAAGATTAAAGAAAACAGAATAAAGAAAACAAGGAAGCTCATCTAATCTATCTTCGTGTAGATGATTAGATAAGCCTTCAATTATAGACAATTCCATAGTATTCCTTGCCAGCTGATAAAAAAAGGAGACAATAATTGCAATTACACCCAAACTTGCTCGATAGTTAAGCTAAACTTCAAGCTATTTCAAATTTCAGCAAGCTTAACATAAAACAGATTCCTATTTCTTATCTCATTATCCTCTCAGATTTAAAAAAAGGTAGCCATATGAATTTCATAACTGGGAAACAAGAAAAAAACATCAGCAATTGGATCAGCTTTAGTAATTGACACTGAATAAAAGTATATTTCTGCAATTGATAGTAATGTTATCCATGAAGAATTAACCTCCGACTTCTCAACTGAACAAAGAAAACTAATCCATCAATTGAACTACATTTTATATATATATATATATATTTTTTTTTAGTGAAAGAAGAACAATCCTAAATGTAAACAGGTTCCTTAACTTCACTTAACAAACCTGAAATACTTATATAATTCAAACATATTGAAGCAATACTGGAGAAGGAAAACTTTCCAAATCATCAAGAAATAAGCCTCATACAACCGTCAATTCAAATTCAAAGAAGTTCTTGCAACCGGTGACTTAATTTATATCCAGTAGAAGAAGATATCACAAAACAGGTATAGGTTTCATGAATTCATAACTAAGGATCATAACCTCTTAATTCTCAATTATCCACCACAAAGCCATGTGAAAGTATTCCACTAAATGATTAAAGGGAAGAAGAAAAGAAAACAAGAAGGAGGGGACACTTACTTCTAATAAGTATATGAGAAATTCCGGCCACAAGAAAGACTTTAAATCGTAAGCAAAATGAACTAACGACCCCTTCAGACAGCAAAGAAATGGGAATCCGAGCTCTTAACGACAACAATCGCAGTCGCAGAGCTAAATCACCAGCGCAAGAAAAATCTCACAAGATGAATCTTCACTCACTCTCTCTAGCACACGAGCCAAGATTTTTTCCAACCCCAAATCCTCCCAGCGTAGGAGTATTTATAGGCGACAGAGACAGAGAATTCGCTGCTAACGCTACCGTAGATGAAGACCGACGGTGACGAGAACTCTACCACTAGCGGGAGAACCGACCAAAACAAAACAAGCTACACAGGGAAGGTTACCTGACCCGTTCGGGCGGGAGAGTTTGTTACAAGAACCTGACCGGCGGTTATGACCGAGCAGCGAATGTCGGTCGTGACCGGAGAAGGGAGAGGCGACCGGGAAACCGGCTGGAAACTTCTCGAAATCGGTCGTCACCAGAGAGAGGAACGGAGAGGCTCGGTTAGGGCACGGGGAAAGGGATCGAAGGCGCGTGCGTGAGATAGGAGATAGTGAACAGTACCCGTGGGATGTGAGCCGATTCGAAACCTCATCAAAATATATGTCCTTCCTGGCTAAAATCGACGTTCTGGACGCATCGGCGCAGTCCGTTTCGTCATCCGGGGCCGTTCGGACAAGTTCGCCGACGGTCGCATCAATTTAAATTAAATTTGCGTAACGTGACAAAAATGAATTTATTTTGACCCGACCGGAGCCACTTATCGAGCAAATTAATGACCGGTCTTCGCCTAAGCGAGAACCATAGCCAAACATATTGCTCGTGGCCATAAGTCAAATGTCGCACGCAGTGGGGTCCACCTATGGCTTTCAAATCCCTATAGGAACTCAACAAGAGTTTAAATATGTCGAGCTTTAATCGACTCAGTTAGGTGTCGAGGATTTAGAACCGTCCATATGAAACTTCAGGAGTAAGGAAATGGTCGAATTTCTAAATACGGTGGGTCCTAGTCTAGTCCTCTAAAATAGTCCAAAATAAGGAAATCCTAAGGCTAGATCCTAGGATCTAAGGAGAAAAGAATGACCTCAAAAATGAGGTCAACAACATCCAGCTCAAGACAGTCATTAACAGCTTGCCCAATCATCAATATCATTCTCTTGATCTTAGCTTCTAATGGCATCACAGATGAATCACGTGCACTCGGAGCAACGCCTTGCCCGCAACTTAATTGCAGAGAAAGACAATGAAAGAAATACAGCAAATTCATTCAACCAACAATAAAGTAATTGTTTTCAATCATATTCTTTTGCTTTATTAGGTGAATGGAGTTCTCGAGCAGCATTGATATGAATGATTACGGTTTTATGTAACTTCTGTCCATTCTTTAGGAGTACTAATAGTACAGATCAGTCCCTGCTGCTATCCTCATTTCTTCTTGTTTTATCTCAATTATATCAATATATTGTTGTTTTTCTAATGCCGATTTATAGATTGAGAGAGCAATGGAGACATAGTGTTTCAACTATGGAGCTGCAGATGAGAATTTAAGAACAGAGAAGCCATTCATCTTTGCAAGTAGGTGGCATGTGTTGAGCCTTTCAATTTTGTTTCTTTAGCATGTCAAGAGGGTATTTGCAGGTTTGCATTTGTGTCCATGGTGAATATTTTCATTGATTAGTTGTTGTAAATTGATCTTTTGTAGTAAGTTCTTTCTATGTCGTTTTGAACTTTTTGCTTCTTTCAATTCTCATACACAAAAATAGATGAAAAATTATTGGCATATTTACATACAACAACACCAATTAATTCCTATCCATTTACATGTTTAGCACCTAAACTTGAATGTTTGCATATATCGCAACCTACCTATGCTTGTAAAAGGTATATTTGACATTTTAAAAGTTTAAAAAGTGATTTTTGATCTGATCTAAAAGATTTGGGTGATATGTGTTGTGAAAAATGATGACAATAAAGTAAAATTGGAACGAAAAAATGCACGCAGAAAATAAACACCAGAGCGACACACAGATTTACGTGGTTCGGCAAATTTGCTTACGTCCACGGAGTTGCGAAGATTTTATTTCTTCGAGGAATTACGCCGTCGAGCGCCTCGACGTTCTGCAAAAAGCTACTATTTTCTTCTCTCTCTTCTCTCTTTTTATCTTCCTCTCTTTCTCTCTTAGGAAGCTTAGTTATGCGTCATCCAATAGCCAAAGAGGCTATTTATAGAATCAAGGAGAGTTGTAGGTGGGAGGTAGGTGAGCAGTATGTGGGAGGTAGGTGAGCGGTAGGTGGGATATGGTAGGTGAGCGGTAGGTAGCCCTTAATTAGGAAGCTAATTCACATGTGGTGGACTAGGTCTCGACATTACCAAACAATTCTCCCACTTAGAGAGCTAGGACAACTCATCGTATCCACTTCTACAGTATAACATCTGTATTGTATCTCAAATGTCATCGTCCTAAACTATATATCTTTTCTTTATATCATTTTACTTATTTTTTGATGATATTACACTTTAAAGGAAGGTATTTTGTATGTTTTTTGGTTTTAGATACGATAAATGGCGATTAGAGCGAAAAGCAAACAAAAATAGTGCAATTTGGAGCAAAAACGAGCAAGAAATGAAATTCTGCCCTGACACCTTTCGATAAGTCTTTCGATGCTTAATCTATTTTATACTTTTTGCATATTTTTTGAATGAGATTACATATTAAAGAAAGGTTATTTTTATGTTTATTTTGTAGGACTATCTCTTACGAACGCAACGCAACTGAAACGGGGCGAAACGGAGCTAAAATGGGGCCAAACGGAGCGAAATGGTGGAGTCGCTCGGAGCCGATCTCGCCGACGGCGAGATTTTCCGAGACCACCGAAAAGTAGCCGAAAAGCTCGCCGACGGCGAGCTCGAACTCGCCGACAACGGCCGGACGACCACGAACCAACTTTTGGCGGTTTGGGCCAATATTCGACGTATTTGGACGCTTTTCGAAGGGGTGCGTAAGGAAACTCTCGAAGTCGTCCAGACTCTTTAAAAATGACGAATATATGTTAGAAAAAGGGAGATTAAGAGAAGATTAGAGAGAAAAAATTGGAAAAAAACTTAGAGGAATGTTTAGGATTCTTAGATTAAGAGTAGAAATGTAGATTTACGCCTTTTGGAGAGATTGGAGAGGAGATTTTGAGAAAATTTGTAAGGGATTGTACGAGCGTTGCATGGATCGACGAGAGCTTTGTGGGAGAGATCTTCATCTTCTTTCAAAGGAAAAAGCTAAGTATTGTTCTTCATTATCTTATGATTTTGTAAACATTTATGTAGTGGATTCGCTTTGTTTAAATGAAGCTTTCGCTGTGTTTTCTTCGTGTTTTGTGACGTATCTCTCTTACTCTTCTTCTTGCTTTTGGAAATAGTGGCGTGAGATGATTATGCGCATTGTTTTCGATTTACTTTTCTTTCTAATGAGTATAATTCATGCTTAGGATTTTGTGATGCATGTTAGAAGTTAATTTAGATATAAATGTGATGGTTTTTACTTTGACTTTATTTACGTTGCAATTAAGCGCTTGTCAAATGTTAAAATTTGTTGTGAAAACATACGATCCGAGAGAGCTATACTTTCTACAACTAAGTACGAACTACATTTAAATTCCATGAATGGTGAAGTTCATAGAAGTTGAATGCGAATAAATAGGAAATAATATTCGTCGGGCGCGGAGTGGAGATTTTAGAGTGACGAGCTAAAATCCTTAATTCGATCCAATCGTTTCGAGTCTTGAAGTGTAGATGTTAGCCCTCGGGCGAGGGGAACGTGGGAGCTCCGAAGTGGCGGCCGAGTATCCTCCAGACTCTAGCGCATGATTCGATAACAGACATAGGATTAATCGATATTCTTTATCGCTAGGCAGAAGGGTAAAGAATAGGATTGCTCCTATTTGCTAGCATACTGATATTTAATGCATCTCAATCACTATACGTTATCTCTTTCATTACATAAGAATAGTAGTTTTTAATATCTCAAAATTCTCCAACCAATTCATCCAAAAAGGGTTATCTTTAGAATTATTATTTGCGTTTTAGTTATAGTTACTTATTACATTTAACACTTCGCATTTAGGAGTAGTTCTTTAGATAAAACACGATTTTAATCGACATTCCAACTAAGGACTATTAGTAGTAATTTAGAATTTGATTAAAGGCTTCTACTTCACTTCATCATGGGATCGATACGGGGTTTTTAAAGAAAACTCTATATTACTTGAAACGATACGTATCTTTGCGTGAATGCACTTAGTGTGTAAAATATTTTCTAATTTTTATATCATTTAAGATTTTGCACACTAGCCGCTATTTAGAAATCGGGTCACCAAACTTTTCCTCAAACACAATATTCTCCACTTTCCTTGACATTCCACCACCTCTGCAACTCAAAGTCTTTATCTTCATGCCAGAAGAATAGTTGAAGTCGAGCACAACTTCGAACTTCCATGAAGTAACACCCTCCGTTGACATATCACCGTCAAGCGTTGCGCTCGTACCACCAAACTCTTTCCCAGGTTGCTCCCGTATCTGCTACTGACTCCGCATCGCATAAGCATTATCCTCGCCCATCGTTGAAAGCCGCTTTTCAATAGTCCAAATGTATCCTCTTCTATCTGCCATCGCAATGCATCTTCCCGCTACTACCCACTTATTATGCGATGACTTCTTCATTGGTGGAAGTTTTGCCAACTCCCAAGTCTGATTCCCTAGCAAGATTTCTTCATAGCTCTGTGGTTCTCCACCATTTGTCTGTACAAGGTTCGGTTTTTCTGCCTTTGGCGCTCTGCCACTTTTTAAGAAATTGACTTTCTTCTGCTTCCCCATAATGCATCTCTGACTCATGTGTCCACGCCTGTAATGCCGTAGATCTCTCGTGCTCTGCGCATCGTAGTAAGCAACGGTGTTGAGTAAACCAAGTAGTCGTATATAGTGTGTCGGTTTTCTTACCTCGAGCCGCATCTAATGCTCCTTTGGTCACCTTCCAGGGTGTTATCCGAGAATACTACTCGAATAACCGCCCTATCGAGCCGCCGCAGGTAGAGATGAGGTTTTTCTTCGACTCGGGAACGTGTCGACTTTTCGCAAAGCCCATTTGCTCTTGTTAGAGAGTGCAATATCAATGTCTCCCATCCCCACCACGTCCAGAGCTTTTCCATCAGCCAGATGTACCTTCCTAAAGTTACCTGCAACATAGTTTCACATTAACTCCTGGTGGGAAGATGTATGGAAGGAAGCCTCTGAATCCAATATACAGTCATCAACATAACTGTGAACAGCCAGCAATAGTGGATCCTATATTTCTTCAGTTACAACATTAGCGCCATCATTCTCCTTTTTCATAGGATTTCTACAGTTCCTTTTTATGTGGCCAGGCCTGCCATGATTCCAGACGGGTTGCTCGATGACTGAGACTTTGATTTTGATCTTCACTGCTGTTTGAGTTTCGTCTTGTGATCTCCATCCAGAATCGACGATTGAGTACCGAACTAGGACACGAGGTCTCGCCAGAATCTTTCTCGCGCACCTCTTCGAGAAAATCGAATCGCGAATATCATCATATTTCGGTTTAGATTTACTGCAGAATCATGACCTGTCATCCTCATCGCTTCCCACTTATTTGTGATGAAGCCAACAATATCGCCTGCACGTATCTCATCATCAAATCAATTTCAACGGATAATGATTGATTTGTGATAGTATTGAAATTATTTAGGTGTTGAGCTAACAGACACAGCTTCGGCCATCTTCAAGTTGAATAACTTTTTCATTAAGTCTTGCACTTGTTATTCGCCGATGAGCTTTTCATACATCTCTCGATAAAGCTGCCATGAGATATACGATAGATTCTTTCCTTGATGACGTTGTGGGCAACCGATCTCGACAGGGTTAATCGTATAACCCCCAGAACATGTCGATCCAACAGATTCCATTCAGCCTCGTCCATCTTTTCCGGTTGCTTTCTTAGTAACGGAAGATGAAGTTTCTTCCCATAGAGGTAGTCCTCTATCTGCATCCTCCAGTAAGCAAAATCTGTGCCATTAAACTTCTCGATCCCCGATGTCATCACTTCGTCTCCGCCCATCGTTTTTCTTAAGATCCGAACCTAAATCTCTGATACCAGTTGTTGTGAAAAATGATGACAATAAAGTAAAATTGGAACGAAAAAATGCACGTAGAAAATAAACACCAGAGCGACACACAGATTTACGTGGTTCGGCAAATTTGCTTACGTTCACGGAGTTACGGAGTGATTTTATTTCTTCGAGAATTACACCGTCGAGCGCGCTCGACGTTCTACGAAAAACTCTATTTTCTTCTCTCCCATTCCTCTCTTTCTATCTTCCTCTCTTCTCTCTTGGAAACTTGGTTGTGCATCATTCAATAGCGAAAGAGGTTATTTATAGAATCGAGGAGAGCGTAGGTGGGAGGTAGGTGAGCGGTAGGTGGGAGGTAGGTGAGCGGTAGGTGGGATATGGTAGGTGAGCGGTAGGTAACCCTTAATTAGGAAGCTAATTCACATGTGGTGGACCGGGTCTCCACATTACCCAACAATATGAATATAAATGTAAAGTTTAAGTGCTAGATTTGTAAGTACATAAGAATTGCTTGGTATGTATGTAAATGCCCCTAAATTCTTACAAGTGACAGTATTTTCATTGATGTACAACATGATTTAAAGTTCGTTTGAAAGCTAATCACTTCCCTTTTAAGGATGTTTTGCTATAAATGGAGTGAATGTGTGGCCTGAATTGGTTGAGATTTGCTTTAATATTTATGAGGATTTTGGTCCAAATATGTTGAAGTTGATTTTGTGTTGCGTCCTAATTATTTTATCTTTTGTTTTTATTTTCATCAAAACAAATTTATGAAGTTTCAGTAGCATTGAGTAGAATGATCTTATTTTGTATTTAAGCACACAACGCATTTGAATTTGAGCTCCAGCTCGACTTGAGTACAAAGGATTCAAGATCGAGCTTGAGTTGAAAATTCGAGTTTAGTTGGAAAGCTCGATCTTAAATTAGGTGTTGAGTTTAATTTCATACGAGGTAATCTAACAAAAGATGCATTTTTCTCTATTTATAATGAGCATCACCAACGAATGAATTGTGTTTATATTTGAAGAGTATAAGTGTGAAAGAAGAGAAACATAGTGAGACACAATAACAACGACTACAATCTTTTATCCCACTATGTGTCTCCATTTTGTCTTATTGAATGTTATATTTTTTAAATAGGAACTAAACCTGAGAATATTATTTGAGGGTAAATATTGTCATAATATTTTTGTCTTCATATTTGTGAATATTTTTCTCTCCTATATATATACATATATTGATTTTCTCCTTATAAATTAAATTATTTATGAGCTCCAACATCAGTATACAAGCATTAGTAGCAATATGGATTCAGCATTATCCATTAACAGAATAGAATTTAGGAAAATTTACGTAAGTAGCTTACAGTGGTTATGTATTTGCGTATCTCACACCTAAAACTTCATATTTACATACATAGCACTTTGGTGTATTTAAATCTATGAATGAAATGATATATTTGATTTTTAAAAAACGATAACAATGCTATTTTTTATGTGATATTAATGATTCAGTTATGTGAACAAACATGAAAGCTAGGTGTGAGCTATATAGATACATGAGAATTGAATCTCTCTGAAGCATTAATACTGCAATCTTTGAATTAAGATTGCATCTACTTCAGTCATTTGGTTTTATTTGCAACGGTACTACCATAAAGAAGGTTTACATACACACCACTCAATGCCTACATATTATATATCAAACACCTATACTTCAATTTTTACGTAATATAATGATAAAATTTATATAATATAGAAGATTCAAGTGATATAAATGAGAATTTTTTTTTGGTTAGGTGTTATATATCTAAATAAAAAGGAATTAGGTGGTATGTATGTAAATGTCCCCGTCATTAAATAAACATCAACAAGGCTTTGAAAATTATGAGCATCTGCCGATATATTACAACCAAAACAGAAAGTTCACATATTAACCATTACTACCTTAATGCATTTCATCACATTCCCACATCATCGTCCACTTATTATGATATTTGCCTTCAATCAACCCTCGCACATTGCTAAAGATAACTTTTTAAGCTCTACATAGCAACAATGGGGTACGATGCGCAAGTTGCGACGCCTGTATCAGAAGCAAATCATATATTTAAATACTTTGAACTTTCTGAAAAATATAAAGATCGAACAAAAAAAAAGATCAATAACTCTACGAAATTAGTAAATTACTCACCACACAAGTTCTTGCCAAGCTCCATCTTGAAGTAGCCATTATCACCCCAGTCTCCACCCCATGAGTTCTTGATAAGCCAGTAAGGAATACCATCTTCAACTCCATAGCCGACAGCAAGAACTGCATGGTTCACATCCTGGAAGGGAAGGTGTTTCATAAATATTATACTATGATTTTTGTTGTGGGAAAAACACTTTCTTTCCTTAATCTTGGTAAGAGAACAAACCGCAAATCACAACAAATAAGATGCAAACACAAGAGCACAAACAAACAAGAGGATTTACGTGGTTCGGTCTTTTTGGCCTACGTCCACGGGAGGAATCGAAATAATCCACTAAGACGAAAACGAGAATACTTAAGCTTTTACATGTAGATGAGCCTCATCTTCTATGGCACTCCCTTCAGCATCCAAGGCGCTCAAGATGCTCTCCTCACCTTAACAAGTTAGCCTACACTCATCGAGTTCTTTTCACTCTTACAAAACCGCACGCTAAGCGTCTCCTCATCTCATGTATTTATAGTAGATTATATTACGTTATAATATTCTATAAATAGATGATGTGTAACCTTCAAGGATCGCATTGGCTTACACGTCCACCGCTAGAGTCCTCCATTGCATAGTCTCGCGTACGTCCTTTCACATGTCCTCCTTCCACGCGCATTGGCCTCCATACGTCCTTCCACATGTCTCTCTTCAAGGTCTTCCATAATGAGGTCAGCACCTTCTAAAGTTTCAACAATTGAGAGCTTAAAGTAAGTAGAAATTACTGAAGTGTCACTTACTTAGTAATTAATCGTGGTCAAAACAACAAATCTCGCACCTGACCCTCAATTATGCTGAGAGTAGTGATTCCTCCACGTGCTGCAGAGGCCCTCGACGATGGAAAAATTCACTAAGTTCAGACGAATAGTTCGAAGCTTAACTATGGGCACGCCTCAGTGAGCGTATCAGACGGGGTTCTTCGGTTAGTATCTTCTCTACCATTATCGAGCGCTTAGCGACGACGTCCCTTACTGAAATGAAGCTTCACATCTATGTGCTTGGATCTTTCATGAAATACCGGTCCCTGGTTAGGTGGATGGTGCTTTGGTTGTCGCAAAACACGGTTATCACGCTTTTGATGTATCCAAAGCTCTTCGACCATGCCCTTTAGCCGCACATAGCTTCCTCGATTGCTTCGATCGCGTGATGTATTCGGCCTCTATTGTTGAGAGGCCACAACCGATTGGAGGTTAGGACTTCCAGTCGACTAGCGATCGAAGACAGGTGAAGATGAATCCGGTCGGTGACTTCACGGTGTCAATGCTTCTCGCGTAATCGGAATCTACGTAACCGACTACTTTTTCTTCTTTGTCTTCCTGCCTTTCGAAGAAGTAGCCCGAATCGGTGGTCTCTTAAGTATCTCGGGATCCATTTTAGTGTTTCCCGATCGAGCACTGTCACCGGACTCGCTAGTGAACATCGCTACACAATACTCGACGGCGTAGGCTAAATCCGGTGCGCTACAATACCATACCATACGATGCTACTCAACCCCACTGGAGTAGGGGACACCCTCCATGTACCTTTTCTCCTCTTCGGTCTACGGTGCTTGAGAGTTCGATAGTCCGAAGTGTTGACGATAGATGTTCGTGACCTGCTTAGCCTCGTGCATGTTGAACCTCTGTTAGAACCTTCGAATATATGACTTTTGAGACAAGAATAAGCTACCCTTTTTCTTGTCTGCGGTAATCTCCATACCAGGATCTTTGTAGGTTGGTCCTGGGTCCTTCATGTCAAATTCGGGATTGAGCATACCTTTGATCTTCCGGACTTCCTCCTTGCTCCTGTCAGCTACTAACATATCATCCACATAAAGGAGCAAGTACGTACCGATTTCACCGTCTTGCCAACTTCGTATGTACACACAATGTCAGTATGCTTCGACAAAACCGATCTTTAGCATGAAATCGTCAATCGTTTAGTACCATTGTCTTCAGGCTTTGTTTCGACTTCACTAATGCCTTCTTCAATAATGAACTTTGTCCTTTGTCTCGGAGTGTGTTAGTACCTATCCCAGCTGGTCCATGTAGATGGTTTCTTCAAGCTCTCCATGCAGGAACGCGAGTCTTAACATCTAGCCGTTCTAATTCCAAGTTGAATTGAACTGCTAGTGCTTAAGACTATCCTAATCGAGCGATGCTTCACCACGGGTGAGAAGATTTCGTTGAAGTCGATTCGCTCGACCTGTGTGAATCCCTTTCTGCAACGAGTCCGAGCTTGTACCCGATCCTCTCGTCACTGGCATGCCTTCCTTCTTCTAAGGTCCACTTCGCAACCGATTACGTGTTTGTTCGTTGGTCGATCCACAAGTTCCTGAGCTTTGTTCTTCATCGTAGAAGCCGATTTCCTCATCCATTGCCTCTTCCCACTTCGTGTCTTTCCTTGCTCTTCGGGGCTTCCTTGTAGGCTGCTCGGTTCCGCTTCTTCATCACTTCGATGAACACTCGGAGCAAAGGAGATCATATCTGCATGGCCATATCTCTGGCGGTCCGATGGTTCTCCTTTGTACGTCACTTACTAAGTCGTAGTCGTCGGATCTTCTTTACGGTTCGATCACTTTGTGGTCTTCGCCAGCTTCATCTTGATCATTCACGGTTGTCCTTCGATCGATCAAAGTTTGTTGCAGCTCCACCTCGATTGACGAATCCTCCTTAGTGACTACTGTCCCCAGTAACATAGCTTTCAGATTCCACATTTGGACTCATCGAATGTTACATCCCTACTTGATGATGCATTTTTGTTGATCTAGGCACCAAAGTTTGTATCCTTTGGTTCCGGTGGGTATCCGATGAAGATGCACTTCGAGGCCCTCGCTTCCGACTTATCCCGTCTAACGTGAGCGTATGCAATACATCCAAAGACTTTAAGATTATCATAGTTACACGGTTTTCGTACCGCATCTCGAAAGGAGTCTTCATGTTGATAGTCATCGATGGGCATCCGTTGATGAGGTAACGGGCGGTTGACACGACTTCTCCCCGAAACTTTTGGGTAGACTTGCATGTTAGCGAAGCATGCACCTTACTCTCTACTAGGAGAGTCCCGTTCATCCTCTCGCGCTGAGCCATTCTGTAGAGGAGTGTTCGGACTTGTCTTGTGCCTCGTGATGCCATTCCTCCCGCATAGCTCCTCAAGCCGCTCCGAACGAGTACTCAATCCATTGTCGGTTCTCGAGTGCGTCGACTTTGCTCCCATCTTGTTTTCGGTGAGAGTTAACTAGTCCCCGAATCGTTGAAAAGCTTCATCTTTTGTTTTTAGGATAAAGACCATACCTTCCCGGTGTAGTCATCGATGATGGACATGAAGTACATTCTTCCTCCATGAGTCTGAGTTCTAGCTGGGCCCATAGATCACTGTGTACATAATCAAGAGGTTTCTTTGATGTATGTATTTCAGTGGAGAACTTCACCCTGGTGGCCTTCCCCAGTACGCGTTGTTCGCGAGTCCGGTTCGTCGGCCCGATCTCCGCATAGCGAGGTTCTGCCGAGACAGTCCTCGTAAGCCCGCTTCACTTACGTGCCCCAGCCTCATGTGCCATAGTCCGGATCTCGTCGGGTTCCGATTGAACCGCATTTGAGAAGTTCCCGATCACGGTTCTTCCGATTAGGGAGTATAACCCATTCTTTCGACTCCTTTCATCGACTATGAGAGAGCCCTTAGCTACTCCGATACAGCTATTCTCTGCGCTCGAATGAGTATCCATTCGACTCCAGGCGTCCTAAAGAAATCAAATTTCTTTTAAGTTCAGGACGTACCGACATGCTTTGCGTATCCAGTTCGGCTCCATCGAACATCTTTATTACGATCGTCCCGTTGCCGATCACGCTTACGGGCTTTATTGTCTCCGAGTAGAACGAGATCCACTGATTTGCTAGGTTAGAAGTGTCTCGAGCAGGTCTTTGTGAGGACACATGGGCAGTAACACCCGAGTCGAGGATCCACTCGCTGTAGTTCGGATCTCGTGATCACGGAGAGCTTGGCTCGAATCATAGCCGATCCGAGACTATCTTGCTTCTCCAGAATCTTTGGGCTTCTCCTGAAAGTTTTTCTTTCTATCTGGACAATCCTTCTTAAAATGACGCTTCCATCGTGGCAATGGTAGCACTTGTAGGGTCTCTTAGAGACCGACCTCTAACATTTCTTCCGGACCTTGATCTGCTCCGATCACTTTTGTAATCTTTGTTGCTCGATCTTCCTCTAACCATCGAGTCATCTCCGCTGGTTTCCTCCTTCGTGTCGTGCTTCTTACCGAAGTTCTTTGGCTACGATCAATGATTGAACCTCTTCCGGAGTAATCGTCGCGCCTTCCATAGAGCATCGCATCCTCGAGCCTGCTCGTAGCTCTTAGGAATAGAGTTTAGCGACAGCCAGCTGCTCGTCCTCGTCATCCATCTTGACGTCGAAGTTCTCGAGATCATCTATGATCTTGTTGAACTCGTCTATCCGCTCCGAGACTAATTTGTCTTCGTGCATTTTGAAAGAGTATAGCGCCGTTTCGAAATAGCCGACTAGCCGGGGACTCGGTCGGAGTGAGTACCTCGAGTTTGGCCCAGGCGCTTGAGCAGTTGTCTCCCTCGACACCTCCCTCGGAACCTTGTCGCCCGAAGCTCGAGATTATCAAACTATGAGCTTTCTCCGGCATCTGCCGATCTTCTCTTTCTCTCTCATGTCGAGCCGGCAGAGCCGCCGACGCCTGCAAGGCTTCGCGACACCTGCGCCGAACCAGTAGGGGCTCTCATCTTTACTCTCCGCGAGGGCCAAGTCGTTCTTTCCGTGAATTTCTCGATGTCGAATTTGGTGGAACCCGTTGTCCCCGCGAACACCTCTTCTGTCTGCGATTTCTTGGGTGCGATTCCTCCAGACCAAGATGTGTCGAGATTTTCCCATGAACGGCGCCGATCGTTGTGGGAAAAACAGCTTTCTTTCCTTAATCTTGGTAAGAGAGCAAGCCGCAAATCACAACGAATAAGATGCTGAACACGAAGACGCAGAAACAAACAAGAGGATTTACGTGGTTCGGTCTTTTGACCTACGTCACGGGAGGAATCGAAATAATCCGCTCAGACGAAAACGAAATCTTAGGCTTTACATAGATGAGCCTCATCTTCGTAGGCCTCTTCGCATCCAAGGCCTCCAAGATGCTCTCCTCACCCTTAACAAGTGGCCTCTGACTCGTCGAGTTCTTTTTCACTCTTACTGAAACACCGCCTTAAGGCGCTCCATCGTCTCGTCATTTATAGTAGATTATATTACGTTATAATGATTACATAAATAGATGAGGTGTGACGCCTCGAGGATCGCATGAGCTCACACGTATCACCGCTTGAGTCCTCCAGTTGCGTAGTGCTCACGTGTCCTTTCACACGTATCTCCTTCCACGCGTATGGCCTCCATACGTCATCCACATGTCCTCTTCAGGGTCTTGCCAATGAGGTGCGCACCTTCTAAAGTCAATGATGGAGGACTTAAAGTAAGTAGAAATTCTAAGAGTCTGACACTTACGCTTAGTAGTAATTAGGGAGTCAAAACAACAATTTTGAATTTTCATACTAATTTATTGAATTGGATGGTTGGTAGGTTCTCTAACAGTATGAATTTTCAGCTTAAAATTACAGATTACTTAGATGTCAGCTTTGTTCAACGTAGTTGTTATTTATATGAACAAATTGAGCAATACAAAAGTTGATTGATTCTATTGTAAAGGTTCTAAAAGTTAACAATGACCATTTTTAGCATATGACCGCGTTTTTCTGACTCCAAATGACACCAAGAGCAAACCTATGGGAATATACCATGGAAAAATACATAACATCAGCAAAATTTAATAAATTTCGCCTTCAATTCAATAATATTATATTATACTGCAACATATTATATACTCCATTATATTTATTTGTAAATGGTGTAAGACCCTAAATAAGCTCAAGTGTTAGTGAAATGGATAAGTTTTTACATCAAATAATTATTTATGGTATCAGAGTTGGGATTGTGCATGGCTTTGACTGGTTATGGCTGAGTTTTCAGCGGCTGGGTCTTGTGAACAGGAAAGAAGCGGTGAGGCTTGCACGTCGCCGACGGTGGAGCGAGGAGTTTGGATTGAGCGGTAGGGAGAAGCGGTGGAAGGACGTCGGTCATTGTAGTTTCGAACAGAGCGAAAGATGAGAAAGTGCGCCGTGATTCCGACATTGTTTCCCGCGCCAGCCTTCGATGTGTGAGCAGAGGAGGACGAAGGCTTCGAGCAAGAAGGTCGGGCGACTCTATGCGAGGCTAGGGTAGAGAGGCTCGACGACTTCGTGCGGACTTGGGAAGAACAAATTGCGATACACGGAGGAAGAAGGAACACCACCACACCACACAGACACATGCACACACCACACACACACCACTACTACTTTAGAATTAGGTAGTTGCACTGTACCTGAGGAATTACATATTCATCTTCTAGCCACAATATTAAAATAAAAAAGGAAGTTTAATGCAAGACATTTTTTTTCGTGATCAACTCAAATCAATTTTTTTTTCCAAAATAATTTCAACCACAATCTAAAATTTTCTAAAACTCTCGTCGAAACCAAAACAAACATTAAGCTATGAAATTCGAAGCCTTTAAACCTCATTGGAAAACACATTTGACATTCACAATTCTCAATTCGTGTGATTCAAGTAGGACGCCAAAACTGCAAACCATAATGCTAGTGAAAGAAATACAACACTGAATTTGTAGAAAATATTTGGAAGCACGAGTATGGAGCTACACCTTTCAATTTCAAAGGATAATGCTAATCATATAACTTTAGAATCCTGAAAATCATCATACATGGTGGAATCATTAGAACCACGCACGTAGCATATGATTGCACAATCACTATCTAACATATGTTGATATCCATGTATGCTCTCTATATAATTCATTCCAAAGAAATATTATAAAAATTTAGAAATTTGAAATTCCAAAATTAATTTAAGAATAAATATAAAGTTTCACAATGATTATGATTTACTCCACATATATGAAAATTGATATGTTACTAACTTGACAAGTTTTCAGTCATGCAAACAAACTAAGCAAAAAATAGTTTAGATGAAATAAGACCACCCTCCTAGACCACCACTCTCCAAGATCACCTCCACACACCACCACCCTCCAAGACCACTACCACCACACTGAATCCACACACCACCACACAGACACCTCCAACACTAGCAACACCTCCACACACGACCAGACACCACAGGCACCTCCAACAACTCCAAGACCACCACCAAAACATAGACACCTCCACAAAACACACCACCACCCTCCTTCAACCATCACCATCACACCACAACAAGCATCACAATCACCAACAACACCAGAACACAATCACCTCCAACACACCACAACACAGACACCTCCAACATCACCGTCACCCACAACACCAACACCTCCACACACCACCACTCTCTTTCAACTATTTCACAAATTCTCACTGAAACACCAAAGGTAAAGAAAAAATCCCGTTCGATCAGCCACAAATTCGGAAAAATGAACTCAAAATCATAAAGAGAAAGCAAAAAATCACAAAATCCGAAATGCCACTTCAAACTGCAAATGAGAAAGCCACAAAACGCATCTAACTACCACCACCACGCATTCTATCAACAAATCAAGCACCCTCTCTTTCAGCTATTTTTCAAATTCCCACTCAAACACCAAACATAAAGATAAACCCCATTCCATCAACCATACAAGGCACCCAAAACATTGCTATCAACAAACCAAGCACCCTCCTTCAACCATATTGTAAATTTTCACTGAAACACCAAAGGTAAAGATTAAACCCCATTCCATCAGCCGCACATTCTCAAAAACCGAATTCCAAATCATAAAGAAAATGCCACAAATCACAAAATTCAAATTTTTACTTCAAACCGCAAATAAGAAAGCCACAAAACACAAAAAGAAAGTCGCTCCATCGAAAAATATAGGTGATACAATGGGAGGATGAAGAGCACAGTAAGCAGAAGAGAGACCCGGAGATCTGAGGGAAGAGGGAGAGTAGAGAGCCAACTTGTTGCCTCCAGAGATCGGAGGGAAGAGGGAAAGGACAAAGGCAACCTGTTGCCACAGGAGAGAAGCACGAAGGGGAGAGAAAAAGATGAGCGATCGAGAGAAGAAACGTGATCGCAATCGAGAGAGGCGAGGGCGGAAGAGAAGAGCCCGCTAGGCTATTACAGTAATAGGGATGCGAGAAAGCGTGGGTAGCGGGATCGAACTCGCAACTTGTTGTTAATGAAAATTATTACGATAACCTGCCGCACCGCACTTTCCAAACTCCTCGGACCGCATTTTCAAAACACACCGCAGTGAAAAAGTTGCCCCCAATGGGGCCTTATAGTGAAACTAAAATGCACTCCGACCAAATGAAGTGCAGCCTAATGTGCAAGAAAAGCATCTTTCACTAAGAGTATATAACCATTAACTGATGTAATTGATAATTAATCATATTCTTCATAAGAGGGAGAAAATATAGCTCATGATATCTTTTTTTTAGTAAGACTTAACACACCCGTATATAAAATTTAAAACATCTATACATTATTAGGCATCCATTAAGAGAATGGAAATATGTTGCAAAAAATAAAGAAATGTTCAGCATTTAAGAATATTCTGTTTTATGGTTTAACTTCAATAGATATCACTTTATCATGTTGAGCAAAGAATAGAAATGTAAATTATCTTAGAACATACCATTGGAGACTTCCCACAAGTGTCACTCGTGTAAACACCTTTCTTGTAGAACCGGAAACCGGTCACCACCTCGAATGCAACACTAACAGGCCGAACCAGTCCAACGGCATGTTTAAGCTCCTCCTCAGACCCCTATACATAAACATAGATCAATTCAAAAGTAGCGGAAGGATAAATGACACTGAAGCCTGCTTTTGATACTGTTTCTATATATGGCCGGGTAATGCAACTATCATCTATACACTAGACTAGCTGTTGCTTTCTATGTATGTTTAACAAAAATGTTTATTCACAGTATAGCAACTTAACACTAACATAAACATGAAGAAGGACAAAATAAAAAAAAAGAAAAAGAAAAAGCTTATGTTCAAATAAAAAAATATAATATTAGAAGAAGTGAAGTGATGTATTCCTCCAATACTCATTAAAAATTCTCGAGACCTTTTTTTGTACCATTCTCATATCCTTGCAAAAAATTATAGGAAGATTTACATACATACCACATAATTCCTATGTATTTACATAACTAACACTTAAACTTCAATTTTTATATATATGCCACCTTAGCCATGCAAGAAAAGATGTATTTTGCTTTTTTAAAGTTAGAAAAGTGCTATTTTTGATGTGATGCCAATGAATTGGGTTTTATAAATATAAAAAGTAGAGTATATGTGTTAAATATGTAAATAAGTAAGAATTGAGTGGCATGAATGTAAATCTTCCAAAACAAGGACATAAAGCAAAAGGCGGAGATCCCTTACCAGTGTGATGTTAACTGAATCAGTAACTTTGACACCAACATTCTCTGACTTGAAGTTGCATATACCATTGACACCTTGGTAAGGATACGTCTCCTCAGTGTCGAGGCCTCCATTGTACTTGATGTACTCAAAGGCCTGAGAAGGCAAGCCTCCATTGCATCCAAAATTATTGTATGCAGAAGCACAATCTACAAGTTGCTGTTCTGATAGAGATATTTCCTTTCCAGTCAGCTGTGTATAAGCAGCCTCTAGTGCCCCAGTGGTACTGTAAATTTCGTATTGAAATTTATCAGAAGAAAAATGGCATTTGGGTGTTTTTTGTAAGATCATAGCAAAGAGAAGAAATTTATGGATAAATTACAGCAATAGTGATTAGAAATCAAGAAAAATCGGTACCATTTAAAATGCTAATCGACTAATTTGAATAGGGAGACATTTTGTAATGAAATTCTGATGCACAAAAATGCACAAATTGCTGAGATAGAGACCTATACCTATTTTACTTACCTTTTTGTGTTAGATAAACCTTAAATAAAGCCTGGAGTAATGGTTTTTATTGTAGGCCAAAAATAGTAGCTCTTTACCACAGGTAACAAAATTGAACAAAAAAAACGCTCAAAATCTTTTGTGATGGGGACAATAAATTTGTACTCATGATTATCATCATCATTACACCAATCATTTTTTGTTTATATTTTGAATATTCACTCACTTAGCTCTATTAAGTAATACATGAGAAGTGTTTTTGGTACGAGTCCTCTTAACTAAACTTCAAGCTGTGTAAGGTGTGCTCCCCACTTTTAAATTTCTAGGTATTTCATTTTAAATATCTCTGCTAATCTAGTTGGAGTATCGTCTACTACCTGCTCAATGCCACACTTTATTTGTTTGTACATGATATTTCTGTTGTCCAACAAGATAATCAAGATACATAGCCAATCTAATAACACTAAATATCCATAATATTCTCTATTGCATAGATATCTAGAGACACTTCTTTAATTTAACCACTTAAGTCTAAAAGTTGTCTCCTTAATGAGACATGTCAATCACTTGAATAATACATATAAGTACATAAATCTATAGAACTGAATGAAAATTGATCATTACGCAATATTATTAATGATCATCAATCTCACAACCACAAAAGTAAATACCTAGTCTTTATTCTTTTCAAAAGATTTTTTTTTCACAAATTAGATGTTATCATCTTTTGAAGCTACATGCCACTTAAACACATCTTGAGAAAGCAGGTCAAAAACCAATTGAAAAAGAAGATAAATTACAATTAATATACACCGCACTTAATGTAGATTTATATTCTTAAAAACACCTCATCTCCTACACAGATTTTCAAATAGGGGTATTAACACACATACCACCCAATTCCTACGTATTTATATATCTAACACCTAAACTTTGCCTTTTCAATTTATATCACCCAAATCATTCATGTCTCATCAAAAACACCACTAGTTTAATTTTTAAAAAATGAAAAAAACTTTTTCATGCCTATAGGTAAGGTGTATCTAAAAATTGAAGTTTTGGTGTTAGACAAGTAGATACGCTTGAATTGAGTGGTGTGAATGTTAATTTTCCTTTAGATATCATTTGAGTCCATCAATTTGGTTTATGGTATTCAAAATGGTGTCCGAGGAAATAATCATTAAATTTTCACCACAGAGTGCTGTCAGACTTATGTACTCCTTTCATAAGAACCTCATCTTTTCCTTCTTCACTGATTACACTTACTAGCAGACTCTCTAGAAATGCCCACTATTTCTTATTTGGCAATCATTTGCAAGTTTTTTCACAAGAATTGAAATCATATTCTCTGCAAAGAGCTTCCTTTTTATTCTTAAATAATTGTTGTGTCGATGTAGCCTTTTTCATCGACAATGTGAATAGCTTGAAATGAAGGATTTGAGGATACCCTATGTGGTAGCAAAGGCGGTTGAAATTGCAAAAACCTTAGGATAATGTCACATAAACATACAAAGATGGGATAAATGATGCAACTGAAAATTTTTTGAACATGTGCTTGGAATTTCTCAAGTTATAGATAGATTGTCCCCAATCGAAAATGAGAATCATGAAACTCAAAATCAATGAGACTAGCAAAGGCAAAGAAGCCATGGAAGAGTTCACCAACCATATGTAAATGGGGTTCTAAGTCATGTCATAAATTTAGTTGTAGTTAAAGTACTCCAATAGAAATTAAATAAGTAATTCTGATAGGAACTTACATATAAAATGATAGCAAATTAAGAGTATATGTAGAGCCCTTTTAAACACGTGGACATATATTTAGTGTGGTTAATTCTTAAGGGATTGGGAGTAATTCAACCTAAAATTCATACTAAATTAATTTTATACTTTATTTTTTAACTTGATGATATCTTTGTCATGCAGTATGTTCCTCAAATTTAAACATATTAATTCTCATAGCATTCATTCATAAAGCCTTTTCACAATCAACAAAATCATATTCAAATCTTGTCATCTCTCTATATATATGTCTTTAGATTCTTAATGACAAATTCACTTCTATAGCAAATTTTTTCTAGAATTAAAAAGAATTGTTTCTCTAATAGAAATGTAATTTTTAAGACTTTTTACCATTAATCACCATCATAATTTTATTGCATAATCTTTTAGAGGTTGGTATGCCGAATCACTAAATCCCATGCCATGGAACAACAAAATAAAGAAAAATGTTGAGCATATGACTCATCGTGTTTGAGATGTCAAGATGTTATTCTTGTAAAAATCTTTATCAATAAATAAATTAGCAATTAAGTATGATAGCTTGTCAATGAAAAACAACTAAAGGATTCAAATTTTCAAAAAATTCCACACGAAGCTATCACTAGAAAAGAGTTCAGAAGTATCATCAAAATAAGTGAACTTTACCAATACTATTCACGAATAATTAGTATGTTAGATAATTTATGGGACTACAATGTAATTAATAAATGTGTTGGATCATTATTTAACAAGTCAAAATTATTGTGGTCTAATTAATTAGTAAAGTTTACGACTTTAGGCACATTTGTCATGAAATTATAAGTGTGGATACTATAAGTGCAAATTCTAATTTAATGAGGGCGAGTGGAATTAAGCAATCCTTCTGTAGCCAGGTTGGTTACTGATAAATAGAAGGGTAATGGTCACCGATCTGCATAATCTAAAAAAATTCTCTTGTTCACATCAACGAGAGACCAGGAAAAGCTCGGAAAATCTGCTAGATTGGAAGATCATTGCTTGCAATCGATCGAATGGATTCGAAGTACGCTTCCGCTATTGTATCGATTCGGTTTTCTCATTAATTTAAATTGAACGTGAACGAAAGATTCTTGGCGATTTCCAAGAGATTTTGATTCGATCAAAATCTATTTGGAAAATCTAAAGAAATTGATAACGATTGGTATCGGAGCACTCCAGTTCGTATTCTTGTTGAGATCCCTCCTCTTTCGTATTTTTATCCCTTTCGTTCGCCTTTACTAGTGAAGATTCGCTGCATAAGTTGCTGTGGCGGGACTACGGAAAAGGAATGCACAATGGGGCTCAACGACGTCGGTGGATGCGGTAGCGCGTCCTCCGACGGCGGCAAAATCCGATGAAAATCAAACGAGCGACGAAGGAAGCCGCTGGAAATGGCGCACGAAATCAGCAGCCGGAGGGAAGCGCCTCGGATCAGACACAGTATGAGGAGAAGCGCCATGGAGGCAGCCTGGACTAGGAGTTTTAAATTGATTTTGTTTAGTTTTAAATTGATTTTCTTGATTTTATTTTATTTTGTTTAATTTAATTTTTTAATTTACTCATTAATTAATTAATTAATTAACTCATTTTAATTTGGAAAGTAAAATGAGTCATTTAATTTAATGAGTAGATTAAATAAATAAGTTAATTAATTTACTCATTTTAAAATGAGTAAATTAATTGTAAAGTTTAGGATTGATTAATTTTATAAAATCAATAATATTGTTTTGTAAATCGTAGAACATTATGACATAAATTAATCAATTATTTATAAATATAAGATTTTATAAAATTAAATTAAAGTTTAAATTGAATTCGAATAAATGGTATTTTAAAATTAGTACATCATTTTAATGAACTTATTGAACGTGATGTTACTAAAGTGACCTCTCATTATGTAGATAGTTCACTGACGAATGATGAATGTTGTGTGTATGTAGGTTCGTACGAGTATTAATTGGCCAAAGGAAAATTAATACTTGTCGAACTAACATACTGTACTTGTGATAGTAACATGTAACGATTATAAGGAATTATATATAAGTAATAAATCGATCCAAAGATAGATTTATTACCGATATACGTTATTGTTAATGTTTGATCATTCTAACAAGATACTACTTAACGAGTTAATATTATTGTCAAAGACTGATATTAATGTTACGTTAGGTGTCTTGAGATGGGATTTACAATTAATTGAATTTAAACGTTTTATTAATTAAATCTTTTGTTCGTTTTTCGGTTATTCTTCAATGTATCTGCTTGATCCGATTCGGTTCAATCCTTGAGGGTGATAGTTTTAAGGATTGGAAAGAAACATTCTCGTTGTTCGGGCTGCATGGATCTAGATCTAGCATTAAGAATAGAAAAGCCCGCTCCTCTTACGGATGCAAGTTCCTACGAGGATAGGAGGAGCTTTGAGAAGTGGGACCGGTCTAATCGCTCAGTCTAATGATCGTAAAGCGCGGCATACCCGAGGCGCTTTAGAGGTGCGATGCTCATCGAGATCAGCGATGCTGCAATTTTCCTCGTCGAAATTGAGAAACGTTTTGCAAAAAGCGATAAAGCTGAGCCAGATGTCTTTTAAAGAACGATTTCGATGAAGTTCGAGGCGAGGAAAATATAAGGGAGTACATCATGGAGATGTCTCAATATTGCTTCAAAATTAAAGAAACTAAATCTCGAGTTGACGGATGAGCTTACTTGTGCATTTAGTTCTTATTTCTCTTCCTCACAGTTGGCTGATTTACGGTCGACTATAATATGCAAAAGGAGAAATGAATTTCTTAATGAGACTTATTTCTCATTGTGTCTGAGAGGAAGAAAGGTTAGACAGGAAAAGACTGAAAGTGCTTCATCCAGTAAACACCTACTAGGAAAGGGGTTCTAAAAGAAAGAATGAAGGCTTGCTTAAAAGTAAGGTCTTTCTCGAAAAGAACAAAATAAAGGCTGAAATTCGGAAAATATCGGTTGTTTAACTTTTGCAACAAAGAAGGACATCGAAGAAGGAATGTCTTAAATATCATGCTTGGCGTGTAAAGAAAGCGTACATTTAACTTTGGTCGATTCCGAGTAAATTTGGCTTCGATCCTAGAAAGACTTGGTGGTTAGAGCTACAGTCTACTACTTAACATAAGTGTTTCGATGCGAGGTTGCTGAGTTCATAGAAAACCAAATGATCTTTGAAAGATGCATTTATGTGGGAGATGGAAAATCGGTAGAAGTGGAAGCGATTGGGCATTTTAGATTGTTATTATGTCTTGGATTCTTATTTGGATTTGATAGATACTTTTTGTTATACCAGTCATTTAGACGAATTTGGTTCTGTTTGTTGTTTGGACAAATTAGGTTATTGTTGTTCGTTTCAAAATGATTGTTTCGGTTTATCTATTAATTCCAATATTGTTTAGACCGGATTCTACAGTGGTATATGATAATCTTTATTTGTTGATATCGTTGCTTCTTATAATGAAACTACGAATGTGGAATCACGAGTACTTAGCGAAAAATTAATAATGAAAATTCGGGAGCGTTATAGCATGACGTTTAGGTCACATCTACAGAAATAGAGTTGAAAGACTTGTGTCGGATGGAATTCTAAAGTCCATTGATTTTACGAACTTTGATGTCCGTATTGAATGCGTTAAGGGAAAACAGGCCAAAAGGAAGAAATTAGGTGCGTATAGAATTTCTAAAGTCTTAGAATTGATACGTACGGATGTTTGTGGACCATTTTCTGAGACTTCTTGGAATGGTCAACAATATTTTGTATCATTCGTAGATGATTATTCGAGATATCATACCTATTTCTTATTAATGAAAGTCCCAAGTATTGGACGTGTTCGAATCTTATAAAGTTGAAGTTGAAAACCAACTAAGCAAAAGAATAAAGAAAGTCAAATACGATCGTGGTGGTGAATACTACGGTAGATATGACGGTTCGAGTGAACAACGTCAGGACCATTTGCTAAATTCCTGAGGAGTGTGAAATTGTCCCACGATACACTATGCCGAGTTCACTCTACGCATGAATGGTGTAATTGAAAGACGAAATCGCACTCTTAAAGACGTAGTAAGAAGTATGATCGATCATTTTACCTTACCAAATTCACTGCGGGAGAAGCACTCGAGACGACGACCTACATTCTAAATAGAGTACAACTAAAGCGAGTTACGAATTACACCTTATGAGCTTTGGACGGGCGAAAACCCAGGTTTAAAGCATTTTCATGTTTGGGGTTGCAGAGTGAGGCGAGCGCTACTGAGCCACTGAGAAAAAGTTAGACCCTAAAACGAGTAGCTAACTACTTTGTTGGTTATTCGGAGCGATCTAGGGGTTTGAAGTTTTATGATCCCAAATTAAAGATAATTTTTGAGACTGGAATTGCTGAGTGTTCTTTGAGGATATTGAATTTGGGGTAGAAATCGAGTTAGAGACTTTGTCTTTGAGGAGGAATCGAGACCATACTACTCTTGTTGAAGAGGAATTGGTTCTATTCCTGTAATTGCTTTTGATAATGATCGGGATCTTACTCACGACATTGATCAAGTTGCAAATCAAGAACCCCGAGGAACAAATTCAACAACCTCGAAGCAAGTTCGAAGCGAAGTGCTTTTGCGACGATCCATTAGGGAAAGAAGAAATGCTTATTTCGGATAATTATATTGTATTTCTTCGAGACATAGAGGAAAATATTAGCGTGATGGAAGATGATCCTATCAACTTTCATAGTTATGCAAAGTCCGATTCAAAAAAATGGATCAAAGCGATGAATGAGGAGTATAAATCTATGCGAGACGATAAAGTTTGAGAACTTGTTCCATTGCTTGAGAAGGAAAGAAGCCCATTGGTTGTAAATGGATTTTTAAAACTAAAAGGGATTCAAAAGGCAATGTGGAAAGACATAAAGCTCGTCTTGTAGCTAAAGGCTTTACTCAAAAGGAAAGGATTGACTATAAAGAGACACTTTCTCCGAGTTTCAACAAAGGACTCTTTTAGAATGATCATAGCACTTATTGCTTCGTTATGATATGGAGCTACATCGAATGGATGTCAAGACGCATTTCTCGATGGAGACATTGATGAATCGATCATATGAGTGCAACTAGAAAACTTTGTAATAGGAGACCCAAAGAATATGGTTTACGAATTGACGAAATCCATTTATGGGCTCAAACAAGCTTCACGTCAGATGGTATCATAAATTTCATCAGTGATTCTTTCATTTAGTTTTGAAATGAATGCGATTGATGATTGTGTATATCATAAATTCGATGGGATAAAACATATTTTTCCGATTTTGTATGTGGATGACATCTCTGTTGCACAAAATGATATAGAGCGTATTGCGAGGAAGCAAAAGATTTCATCAAATAATTTTGAGATGAAAGATCTTGGTGATGCCTCATTTGTTTTAGAATTCGAATTCATCGAGATCGTTCTCGGTGTATTCTTGGATTATCGCAGAAAATTTATATTGATAAAGTCTTAAAAGATATGGCATGCGAGATTGTAGACCAATTGACACCCTGTCGTTAAAGGAGACAAGTTCGATCTCAATCGAGTGCCAAAAGGAAGCCTCGAGATTCGGGAAATGCAAGATTCACATGCTTCGACGATAGGGAGTCTTATGTATGCTTCAAGTTTGTACGTGGCCAGATATTGCGTACATTGTTGGAGTTTTAGCGGATACTTAAGTAACTCGAGGAATGGATCATTGGAAGCGTAGAAAAGATTATGAGAGTACTTAAGGAGAACAGAAGATTACATGCTTACGTATAGGAGATCGGATCATTTGGAGATCATTGGGTATTCGACTCCGATTTCTTTGGATGCTGAGAACGATGAAAGATCCACATCGAGCTACATATTTTTTGTTAAGTGGTGGAGTATATCTCGGAGGAGTGCTAAACAAACACTAATAAACTTCATCCATTATAGCGATGAGTATATAGCGTGTTATGAGGCATCCAACCAGTAGCATACTGGTAGAAATTTTGTCACTGAAGTGCACGCGTTATGGAAGGGATTGAAAGATCACTAAAGTTATTTTGTGACAATAAATCAATGATGATTGTATTCAAATAACAACAAGAGTTCATCAAGTTAAAGCGTATTGACATCAAATTTCTTGTTGTGAAGGAAAGAATACTGAGTGGCGAGATTTGCGTAGAACGTATTGGAACAAGCTCACGTGATTACGGACCTCTTACTGAAGGGTTCGATACCAGTGTCTTTCGTGAGGCATCTCGCTTCATATGGGTGTTATAGAACTTGAGAAATTTAGATTCGGTGGGAGTTTGTTAACTTATATTTTTAGGTTCATGTTTTATTTTGTGTACTAAAACATATTTGGATATTTTACGATCGAAATATGGTATTTTATTTAGTTCGATGCATCTCTGTATAGTTAAAGTTTGATCTCAGCTTAAGTAAAGTAGGACCAAGTTGAAAATTGACGTAATGACCGACGCTTGCATGTAATTTTCATTCCACACATTTATGATTGATAATAAAACTGATCAATTATTTATCAAATCTAATTCTTCTAAACTGAAAAAGGTTGTTGAAGAGTTTAGATTATTAAATCTCATCCCGCTTTTCAGTCTTCTTCTTGTAAAATAGACTTTAGTCTTGACATTTCTCCGAAGAAATTGAACAATTCTTCAAAAACCATAAAATTATAAACCGACATGCTCTTAATCAATAGACTGTGCCTTAAATATGTTCCACAAACTCTTTCAATTTAGGTGGGATTTATATCTCAAGACCTTGCTCACTGATTCCAAAGTTCATTACAGGTTGAAATAGCTAAGACTTATATATTTAATGTATGAAATAATGATGATCATCTAATAATGATCCAACTTACAACATGCATAATTTAATGGAACTCTAAGTAGAATTTTCATAAATCTCCTTTTAAAATTTATGAGTTTTAGTTGAAACCCTTAATTTTTATCCAAAACATCATAAAAACTCTGAAGTTTCGATTTAGACCCTCAAAATCAGCACAAATTGAAAAAAAGTAATAACTTTTACAAGTGCATCATATATAAAATAACCAAAATTTAAACCAAACCAAAGAACTTATACCAAATAGCACTTATGGATATCACCCCTAGATGAATGAAGTCCATAGAAAAAGTTATAGTTGAAGATTTGAATTATCTATCCTTTTTTTTTATTATTATTATTATTATTATTATTATTATACACGGGCTCGAGCTCGCGCCAACCAACTCAGTTTGGCCCGCTCGCCCAACCCAACAGAAACAACTCTCACCTGAAAGTCCAGCAGGAACCACAGTGCCCTTGGTCCTTTACAGGGCTCACTATTCCCTCCTTCCTCCAGTCCTTCTGCAAGGTCAAAAAAGTCATGTTACACGCTTTGCCCGAAACAGACACGGTTCAACACGATCCGACACGAAACATACCGTCTCGGGAAGCGCTGTGTCAGTCATCTTATGATTCCCCTTGAGCGTCGCCGAGCAGTTCTGCGCCGCTCCTAGCCTGCTTGCCCTGAACTCCTCCCAGGTCATGTCCGCGAACCCTAATCCAACCCACAAGATAAATCTATAATAAAAATAGCAAAAACGGAAAAGATTAAAAAAACCTACGATTGATGCCGAGGGTGTGCTTGAGTCCCTTCCGATTGCTGGATTCTATAAGCTGCAAATTCTCCACGAAGATCTCAAACCTTCTCTTGATTTCCTCCACAGATTGGTAGCTCTTCCCATACCTGCGCGCGATCAAATCAGAATGGGTGTTTCAGAGGAAGACGAAGCATGATCGACTTACCGATGGACGAAGCGGGCGAAGCGGAAGGCGTGACGGGTGTTTCCAATGGCGTGGAGGATCCCCGGTTCGATCGACCCGAACCGGTCGGTGACTGGCCGAATAATAGTCTCATCCTCGAAGCTGGAGAGGGTGGCGACGGCGGCGGAGAGAAGGAGGACGGCGGCGAGAAGGTTTGGGAGAGCCATGTGACGTCGGAGTGGAGTGGTTCCCTGGTGTTTGGGGAGGTGGGGTTGATATTGCGCCTGGAGCTGATGCACGTGCTGACGTGGTAAACATTCCCGAATGATTTATTTTTCTAAATGACGACAATAGCCTTCAATGAATCGCTGGGCAGTATGAATTATTGCGATGCGTTTCGTACTTCGCGGGGGAATGCAATGAATTGTTTTGCAACGGTTTAGTTATATTGTTTTTTAAATAAAGATATTTCAGAAAAAGTTTTAATTATAATAATTTTAAAGATGTGGTCTAAATTGTGACACGTTGGCTGATGAGAGACCGTTAGATTCTAAATTATTTTTTTTGAACACAATTCGACTGTTAGAGCCGAATGAAGAAAAGAGAATAAAGAGAGTAATAAAATGAAACAAGAGTTATTGTGGAGAGAACTGAAAAAGATGTTATTAATTCATTTATATCTAGTATTTATAAAAGCGTATTTTATATAATTATAAAACTGAGAGACCAGTTATGAAAATTATTCTTAATATGATTAATGTTCTAATAATTATATAGATTTCATTCCATATCTGTATTATAATTTGAATTTTGATATGCTGGCAATTGGTTGATCGACGAAGGCGATCGACTGAGTGGCGACTGTGCCTTGTGTTTTGTCGACCGATGCGGTCGATCGAATGTCGATTTCATTCGTTGTGGCAAAAGCAGGTTGGTTTGCTAATTGTGGCCAGGGGGGTTCCTGTCTGCGCTTCGATCAGTTGGACTGCAGGCGTGGTCTGTCGTCCAGGTCTCTCGCCGCAGCGTGGCGATCGATTCTTTGATTATGTGGTTAACTGTGGCATGGTAGGTTGTCTTGATCGTCTAGCCGTCATCTGGACCTTTTGATTGTTTTGAGATTTGCACTGACAGTTGCAGTGTATATAGAGACCAAGGATGTGATAATATATTAAAAGAAAAAAACAAGAAATTTTACGGTTCAACAATCTAATAAAGAAATCTTAAGATCGAACTAATAGTTAAATCATATAACATAATAAATATTAAAATTACTTAAATTTAACTTTATTAATATAATAATGATAGAATTGTATATAAAAAAATATGGCCATGTTGATCCTGAAGAGATAAATGAAGGTTTACCAGCAAAAGACCAGAAGGCTTACAAAGTCGATCAGATACATTCAGACGAATCATGTCTACAAATCTGATCTGGTACATTAAGACGAACTAACACTCATAGATGACCAAATAAACCTGACTTGAAAATTTTAGAGATTGCTTAGATATCAATTCCAAACATCTTTGTAAAATTTTAAGAATTTTAGGAATCATTTGGATTTACTATGAATTTTTAAAATTATGCCAATTTAAACACATTTAATTCAAAATAAACAAAACTTTTAAAATTATGAAAAGGAACCAATTTGAATCACAAAATTCATAAAATAATCAAAACAACTAAAATTTTGTATATTGGTTGTATAATGTCTATAATCACTTTTCCAAGTGATTTATTGCATCTTATAAGCATTAATAATCGTTAAATGCTTATATATATCTCAAAAGCAAATACGAGGCATTTAACTCATATAATAAAATAAATTCAAATAAGATTCTTTAAAACTGTTACAAATCCAGAAATCATAAAATATTCAAAATAAAATTTTTCTCTTGGTTAAATTTCCTCTTTCGGATAGGCCCTGAAATGAGAAGAAAGGCTGAATGCCAACAAATATCTGTCCATTCTCTATTTCACCCGACCCGATAGTACCCATTTTTTGAGAATGTCAAGTGCCAAAGTCACTAAATGTGTAAGTCGCCAATCCCTAAAGTAATGTACTTTCTTTGCTGGGTTACGGGTACTGGTGGGTATTTTAAAAGAGGTTTCTATCAATCTACCTTGTGCGATTCCTGTTGAATCTTGTACTCGGGGGGATGCGCGCGCCAGGGCGGCAATTTCCAAACGGACTCCTATAGATAAGATTGTCAAGACGAAAGATCTCTCTGAAATCTTGAACATATCTAGCGCCTTGCTTGACTTCACTTTCGGATTGGCAGGCAATCCAAATCCAAGACAAAGACGCAACTGAATAGAGCCAATTAGCTGACCATCCAGCAAATAGAATACCATAGACTCCAATACTTGATAGTGCTAGTGAATCTAGAATTCCTAGTGAGAAATCACTTAGTGCTAGACCTGGTCCTAGAGGAATTACACCCCACCCTAGTAGACTCAAAATTCGAGTAACCATAGGTGCTAGGAAGCATAGACTCTTTGTAGCTTGTGATGGAAAAATTTGCTATTGAATTAAACTAATAATAAAATTATAATTTGAATTAAGGCCTAGTTTGGCTCCCTTCACTTTTATGTATTCACTACCTATAGATTATAATGTAAGGTCGTTGTGTTTTGTTGTGCACTTTGTGTTATGCTTGTTTGGTTTGCTCGTTAGATATACTTGGTCTGAGCCGATTTTTTTCTTTATATTGAATGTTTATGACGAATAAATATTCTTTTCTTTATGTGCTGTGAAATTGCTTTACATTTTATTATTTTCTAACTTAAATTTGCATGACAATAGTATGCTTTTTAAATAAATCAATAAATTTTTTTATGCTTGTCAAAGAACCTTACTGTATCAATAACATATTAATATCATACTATATATGTACAACCGTCACAGGAATACAGTCTAAAAATTATGAGTTTTCGTTCGTTTTTCTCTCTTTTATTTTTGAAGAAGTCGCCACCATGTCAATTTTCGTATACTTTCCTTCTCCGAATAAATCTCTCTTCCAGGTCGTAAGAATGACCGGGAGAAGAGAGGAATCGGAAAAGGCAGACATACGACAATGACGACAGACAAGAGAAATCGCAAAACATGGAGAGCTTACATGCGGTAAACCTCACAAGAATAAGCCAAGCATATCCGCTCAAACAAGATCAGACGGAGGCACCTTCGAACGATATCCGTAAAAGAATACATATGTAGACTACTCATAACCAGAAATTCACATGTAGGTGCTTGTTCTGGGCTCAGGAGCACTCCAAAGAGGTTGTATCCTACTTCGTTAATTACATCTTGGGGGGTACCCACGAATACTCTTGATAAAAGAAGTTTCACTTATATTATCATGAACTTGGGACAATAGATACTTAAAGGAAGCTTATTCCATGTGGGAGCACCACAATGCTTCAAAGCTCTCGCTAAGCCGTCGGGTAGAGAGTAAGTCTTTCACATCCTAAATGGATAGTGGCTCATCGGCAAACGGAGCCCACAAAATAATCATAATCATCTTGGTAAGGATATCCCAACATGTCAAAGCACGTCCGACCATAAGAACATTGCACAAATTATAGTATCTCAAACAAGCGGTAGCTCATCGGCATTGGGCCGTCAAAATGATATCAACAAAGTCAAGGAGCTACAGGGCTCAAAGGGGCTCAACAACAGGAAGATAGAGTAATCCTAAAAGGTAGAGGTAGCTGAGTTGGGGTATTACGAACCCATCATCCACATTTATTATGACCTCAATTCTACCTGGTCGTGAAGGTAGTCGACCCAACACATCCTAACATCCCCGGTCAGCAATCGGTGAATTGCTTCATCCACGGGGGATCTTGGTAGCCCTAAGGTCAAAGGAAGGAAACTTTATCCTATGACTATACGCTGAAGCTCCAAGAGGTGGGACTTATACCTGCCGAAGTGGCCAGGATGCCTCAGAAAAGAAGAGAATGAGAGGTTCAGCTACAAAGCTGGAAGCGCTCCAAACAAAAGAACTTATACGACGTCTGGGTCGGAGAGCCTTCTAATACCTTAGGCGACTAGACAACCACATAAGTAAAGATGTATGTTGGGTTGGTTAGGTTGGAGAAGCATGATGACTCCTTCTCGGGAACATGCAAATATGAATAAAGTTTCTTAGAGCGGTCCTTAAATGTTATGGAGGCCCTATTATGTGACTTGAGTTATGGCCATGCCATGCAATCCATTTTGAAGACCGGCCTGAAAGTCATACAAGAAAGTAAAAGTAGGTTTTTAAAGTACTGAATATTTTAATCCTAAATTTTAAGTATATTGAATGTTTTATTAGGATTTTTAAATGAAAAGAATTATAATTTATGGTCCTTACATAGCGTAAATTCTATTTTTGTGATTCACAGACAACCACAAAAAGAAACAAGAAAAAATTATCCATGCAATGCAGGCATGTAAAAAAAGTAGACTAAGCCAAACAAAATAATAAAAGGTCGGTGCCGCTAGGTCGGCAACATGTCTCATAAAAGAAAAAGGTGGTCAGACTCTGCATATATCTGTTTAGTCCTAATTTTATACATCAATGTAAACATATGACGGATGTAGTAAGTAAAAAATATAAATTTTCTATTTCAAAATAAGGGTTATTAAATTTGTGCTCGTAACATGCAAGGGTGAAACAAGTTAGATCCTTAGCACAGTTATACTCATGTCAATCCCTATGACTTAACTTGCATTGCTCACTAGGATCAACCCAGCAAGCAATGCTTGTTAAAGCATCACGACTGACATGGGGTCACTCTTCTAATGAGGTTGGCTCGCTACCCATGCAAACATGCAAATGAAAGTGCATACAGTCATGTGATGGAAGTGATGATTGTATCCTGGGGCAGTGACTCGGGAAAAGATAGGCATACCGTGACAGCAACGACCCGAACAAATGGGTATGTTGTGGAGGTAGTGACCCGAAGATGGACGTTTCTTGGCAGCAGTGGCCCGAACAAATTGGTGTGTTGTAGCAGCAGTGACCCGGAGATGGGCGTGCTATGTAGGCAGTGACCCGGACATGGGCGTGCTATGGAGGCAGGGGCCTAAGAAATGGGTGTGCTGTAAAGGCAGTGACCCTAAGATGGGCATGTCATGGAGGCAGCGACCCGAACAAATGGATCTGTCATAGTGACAATGAACCGAAGATGGGCTTGTCGTGGAAGCAGCGGCCTGAATAAATGGGTGTGTCGTAGCAGTAGTGACCCATAGATAGGTGTGTCGTGGAGGTAGTGGCCCAAACAAATGGGTGTGTCGTAGCGGCAGTGATCCGAAGATGGGCATGCCGTGGAGGCAGCTGCCCAAACAAATGGGTGTGTCGTAGCAGCAGTGACCCGAATATGGGTATACCATGGAGGCAGTAACCCGAACAATTGGGTTTGTCGTTGAGACAGAGACCCAGAGATGGGTGTGTCATGGAGGCAATTGTCTAAAGAGTGGGTGTCTCGTAGAAACAATGACCTGAACGAATGGGTGTGTCGTAAATGAGTTGACTAAAGAATGTGCAACACAAGCAAATGAATATGGAAGCTAACATTTATATGCTCATAAATAACATGCAAAGGAGCAAATGGTCAGTTGACCGGGTCGGGTGTCCGGTCATACCAAAGTTTTGTGCCAACCGGGCTGGGGTAGCCTGTTGAAGCATAAGTGGTGTTGACCGGCCCAGGATGGCCGACCAAGGCACAAGTGGTGCCGACCGGTCTAGCACGACTGATCGAGGCACAAGGGATTCCGGTGCAAGTGCAAGATGCAAGGTACAAGTGTAAGTGCAATGTGTAAGGTGCAAACGCAAGGTGCAAGGTACAATGTGCAAGTGTGATATATGAAATCCAATCTGCAACATGTAAGACATGCACATGCAAACAATTAGGTGCAAGTGACCACATGTGATAGTGAGTCATGCTAGTACTAACGAGCTCGCCTGGGAAACCTAGGGCTGATGCTCTTTGATTTGTGGCATCACCACCTCCGGCTTTGGTGTGATAATGTGGAGGGTTTTCCCCGCCGATTTCTCATAGGGGAAACTCTCCACCATTTGTAGGGAAAATTAAATACAAAGATTTTTCCACTCAACTAACACCTATGATCTTATTAAACAGACTAGCTACAAAGCTTTTACCGTCGTTTAAGATCAAACTCAACTAATCCCTTCAAGGGAGATTAAGATCGCCAAAACTGTGGGAAATTGGGATTCCAAACCATAGGGATCAAGGCTTAAGGCTCACAACATGAGGGGGATCACTCAGCGTCGTATAGGACAGGCCAACGCTCGTAAATCTCTAACCTAAAGGTTCACTCTAGGAAGGCCAACAATCCATCACATAGGTGCGTCGTCGCGCCAGTTCACGCTGACGCACGCACCCCGTGTGAGCGATCGAACCCGCACGCCTACACCAAACTAAACTTAGGGTCGGCAAAGGGATAATGAAATCTCACCCCTGTGACGGTTGCGGATGCGTTCTCTTTGCTTGCTCCGAACCCACTTCCCTGCTAGTACGACCATGGGTCTTGTACCTTGCAACGAATGAAGACATGAGCTAACAAGGGCAAAGGTATGCAAAGTACCCAAAATAAATATCACCGCAAATAAAAAATGCAACAAAAACGTACCTTTAGGAAAGGGTCGAATGACGGCGGAAAGGGGAACCCATGAGGATGCAGACGAGAAGAAGTGCTGGTGGAGGCCTTTCCCGGGAGGTGGAAGGCTTACGTTCCTCCCCGAACAATAGTGCCAGTTATCCGTCAACGTTGGATGTCCAGAGAAGAGCGAAATACGGCTAGGTTTCTGATCACATAAAAATATGAAACAATGAGGTGGAGCTAGCTCGCCGGCGACACGCAACAAAACGCTAAATGTCCGGAGTTGAGTAAAATCAGGGGCTGCACGTGGGAGGGAGGCTGGTTAATGTTGAACTTGACGCCTGCGAAGAGGAGGGCCAGCTGGATGTCACCGGCAAGGAGGAGAGGTTGGATTGCGGCCGGTCGAGACGAGGAAAATAGGAAGGAAAAAGAGTGGTGATCGGCCTTTGTGCAAGAAGATTCTAGTGGGGAAAGTCTCAGCGAGGCGAGAGCTCCGACAACCGAAAGGTGCATCAACGATAAAGTAGACGCCAGTGAGGAGTATGGGGTCGGGAAAGAAGTGACCAGAGCAGGTTCTCTAGAGCAGAAGCCTCTATTGGAGAAGAAGCCAGCAGTGGGGAGGTCTCACCGGTAAGGAAACTCAACCAGTGAGTCGCGGTCGCGAGGAGGAAGGTCCGGCAAAGTTGGTGACCCACAAATTTATATTATGATATTTTAATTTGATTACAACGAAGTCAAAAACTTGACCCCGCTATATTATATGTATAGAATTGTAATTATTTATGTTGTGGATGCTACACAAGTATACGTATCGTATCAAGTAATACAGGGCTCTAGTGGAGTCCTGGTTATCGATCCCACAAGGAAAGAGAAAATTAAATAACAACTAATTTTAAAATAAAAAAAATAATAATAATTTTTAAAATAGTATATGAAAATTTGGAATTCTAAATTTAAGCGCAATAAAGTAAACTAAGTATTTTAATTAGGTAACTTAACTAAGTAGAAGATTAATATGTATTGAAAATGCAGGAAATTAACTAACTGCTAAATAAGTCTTAACTATTCAGAAAAGTATCTTTCCCTTGTTTAGAAATTTAAGTGATTGATGAATTTAAACGAGATAATGTTAAGGTATTGTGACGAATAGGAGCATTCACTATTCTTTACCCTTTAGTCCAGGTGTAAAGAATATTGACTAATCCTATGTTTGATTATCGAATCTGCGGCTGAAGCTGAGAGGATACCGACTGCCACTTCGTAGCTCCCACGTTCCCTCGCCCGAGGGCTAACATTTACACTTCGACTCTCAAACAATAGGACCGAATTGGATATTTTAGTCCGTCACACTAAAATGCTCAATTCTACGCCCAGATGATATTATTTCCCTATTTATTTGCACCGTCCTTCCAAGGCTTTTGAATTCCGAATATCGGATGTAATTTTTACTATAGTTGATAATCAACATATTTTAACAAATCAAATGGTCGGTTTGAAAAGTAAATTAAGTTTTAAGTAAAAAATTATCACAATTTATTAATATATAAAAGTATCTCTATTTTAATTTCATCAAGTCACTTAATTTCATAAAGAGGAGAAAAGATCGAATAAACTACTCGGAATGCGTAGAAACTAAACTAAGCATGGATTTCATTTAAAGTTAAAAACAATAAATACAAATACTTATCTCAATTTATCCCCAAGCGGACTCCTCGTAGTTCCTTCGACTCTTCCTTCCAAGTACAATAAAACTCACTAAAAACTCACTAACTCACTAAATACTCACTTATAACACTCAAGGACTCTCTAAGACACACACTAAGACACACAACCGCACACAAAACTGGACTCAAAACTGGACACTAAAGACTTAATTTCGGCTTCTTTATATAGAGGTGAGCAAAGGACCAAGAGGTGTGTAAGCATCCCTTCAAAAGTGTCAGGGTTCAATGTATCGAGCCATTTGAACTAGCTCGCCGTCGGCGACGAACTATCTCGCTGTCGGCGAGGCTTCTAGAAGATCTCAAACCGCGCTAGCTCGCTGTCAGCGGGATCGGGCTCGCTGTCAGCGAGACAGTTATAATTCCTTCAGAAATGTCTCCTCGTAGCCTCGCCGTCGGCGGGCTCGATCTCGTCGTCGGCGACTCAGCACAAATTTCATTATTTTCTTCCTTTTTGCTCCAAATTCGCTCCTTTTTATGATTTTTGCTTTTACACCTAAATTCTCCATTCCTGCAATAAAATAAAGAAAATATCTTTCTTTAAAATGCAATTTCATCAAAAATAGGTATGAATTTCTTAATAAAATTTTCAGCTATCAGTTGGCGACGAGGAAGCTAGGGTTCAGAGCAAAGGGAGGGTGACTGAGCGGGGTTGTATGCGATAGAGAGGGAGGGAGGATACGATATTTTGTAGGGGGGAGAATAATAAAATAATGATAATAATAATAATAATATTTTTTATTGTTATTCAATCATCCTGCGCATTGTTTAGCCTTGACGCGCCATCATTTTGAAATGAAGGTCCTCCCCACGTAAAATCGACGTTCCGGACGCATTCGCGTCGTCCATTTCGTCATCCAGGATATTAGGACAACCATTTTGATGATCGGGCCAAAATGATAAGTCACACATTTTTAGTCTGGACACGCCATTATAATGAAATTGACATCCTCCCTAGGTAAAATTGACGTCCCGAATACGCTTGTGTAGTACATTTCATCATTCGAGGTCATCTGGAGAAGCTCGCCGGTGGATGGGCCAATTCAAGCCAGTTTCGAGCGCGACGCCGCGAATGATATCTGCAATCCCGCTCGAAGCCGCCTAATCAAACAAAATGTCGACCGGATTTCACCTGAGCGACGGTCAAAGTTTAGCAGGATGATTCGGACAACGTGCCCCTCAACACGAGTCAAAAGGTCCCTAGTGGGTGTCTGAACTACCGGATGTTACAAGCAGGCAGTAGACTACCCTAAGTCATGAATGTGAACACCCTACACTTATGACATAAAAATATTGATGCCAACATTGCGTCAAATAAAAACACATCAATATGAATATTCTTTTCCATATACGTGCGCAAGTACTTTGTTGTTCTCTCACTAGTACCATCAACGAGTGACTCCATCATAGTTAAATATGCACATACATGTAGTCAATATAAATATATCATTCATTTACTCGTCTCATTCAATTTAATATAATATATATAACATACATTATATTAAGTAGTTATAAGCATTCTTAACAATATGATCAATATAGCGAAATTTATAAATCAAAATAAACTTTATGCAAATCTCATTATTTACTAATGCGTAAAAATCGAGAAAAATCAAAAATTAACCATAAATTTAAAAATGAGTTCTCACCTCTATGATAGACGATTTGCTTGCTCAAGTGTATTACTTATGTGAATTATCATCTATAAAATATAAAATATTCAGTTATCACTTTTGCTTAATTATGTTTTAATTTAATTTTGAATTTATGTTGTATTACACTAATTTAGTGAGCATTTCAATACTTTAATTTTTAAGTTTAATTATTGTAATCCAAATTTAAATTAAATATTATTAATTCTGCAAAAATATTGTTCGAATTAAGATTTTAACATTTCTTTAGTGCTTAAATCAAATACTCTTAAATTTAACGTTACTTATGTATAATATTATATTATAATTTTATCATCGGATCTCGCACACGATTCCTTCCCTTTTCTTATTTGATCGCTCGACTAGGGCATGAGGTTTCTTCATATGACTTGCTCAATTTGAATGTTTTAGCTCTTCCTTGCATTTCTTCTTCTTCGGCGTTCGGTTAGGGCACGATCAAAGTCTTATGCATGCGAGGAAGCTCCCTTCGTCTCCCTCTTTGACTCGACTCTACTCGACTCGACATAGTAGCGCAAAGTTGTGACACTCTTATTCTCCCGAGCCTAAGACCTACTGCACTGTCTCTTCTCCCGTGTGGTCCTCGTCCTCTGCTCAACACTGATGCTACGCTCGACGTCTCCAGTGCCGCTCGACTCACAGGTAAGTGAATCTCACTTTGGTCGGTCGTTTTATAGGCAAATTTGTCGTATAGTCTTCCAATCCCCTCGTTTCAAATTCATGACTTCTCGCTTCATCTTCCTCCTATTTGATTTCTTCGTTCGGTTTCCTGACTTTCGCTTCCCCTCCCTCGACTCTCTATTGCCCAACTCCTCATTTCTCTTCTCTACACAGTTATTTTCGTTTCCTCTACTCCAGTTACCCGAAAAAATAAAACAAAACAATAAGTTACAATACGTTATGTAATATACGTTCTCAATTTCTAAATAAAATGTCAACTCAAACATCAAATAAATGTCTCTTAAAATTCATAAAATCAAATGATAGTATAGTTTGATATTTCACTATGTATCTCTGTATTTTCAATATCTTCTATTTTTTCTACTTTGGATTTCGTAAATAACTCTTTCAATTTTGAGCTCTCTCATTTTGATAATTGTTAATCCATGATTTTTTATGCGTGCTAAAAAATTTGTGGCAGCAGAGTAACAAATTATCGTCTTTGCGTTGTACGAAAATTCAGCACACACACAAATGAAAGAGAAACAAGCGGTGATGACTCCAGATGTTTTTACGTGGAAAACCCGTAAAGGGAAAAACCACGGGGTCTGGCCCAGTTGTGAAAGTCCACTATTGATTGATGATTACAGAAATCCTTTGTCTCACAGACGAGAGAGAGTAATTATATTTTTCAGATAATAATGTCGACGGATAGCGTCTGGCTGGAGGTGATTGACGATAACTGATGGAGGTCGACGGTGACGGAGGTCGACAAAGGTCGGTGGTAGTCAACAACGGTAAGCGGTGGTTGACGGAGGTCAATGGTGACGAAGGTTAACAGTGAAGGAGGTCGATAGTAGTCGATAGTAGTCGACAGAGGTCAGCGGTGGTCGACGGCGGTCAACGGTGGTCGGCAGTGGTCGAAGGTGGTCGACAGTGACGAAGGTCGACGGTGACGGAGGCTGACGATGACGGAGGTCGACAGTAGTCGACGGAGGTCGACAGTAGTCGACGGAGGTCAGCAGTGGTCAACGACGGTCGGCGGTGGTAGATGCTGATCGATGGCGGTGCTAAGCTGCAGCTTCTCCTCAAGGCCTTAGGCTCTCTCTAGGCCTCCCCTCCCCCCATATATGAGGGTTGGGGGTCTATTTATAGTATTTTGGGTGTAATTAGTGCTGCCATTTTGATCGGGACGGTTCAGATGGCTTCCCTTAATCAGACGGTGTTTAGGGGGCCTTTGATGGCCTTAACGATGTCGGAATTGAGTGATCTTGAGCTCGTTGGATTTGTCTTGTCAAGACGTTCGATCCGAGTATAGGCTTGCTACTGTTGGCATTTGTTTGATCTTTCAAATATGTCCGGAAATCTTCTAAGAATAGATTAATGTCTTGATCTGATCTTGATTTGACTTGAATTGGACTAGTTTTTATGTCATTAGATTCGTTTCATCGAGCCGGTCAGTTTGACTATAAGTTTGCTGAAATCGAAGCTCTAGATGTCTTTTTATCAAGATTTGAATGTTTTTTGCTTAGAAATATTACCTCGAGATTCGTGTCATGCCTCAAAATCCATACTGAATGATGAAAATTTTTCAGTGGCGTATCAATTTTCTTAAGAAACTTCATTTCTTAAGATAAAATTAACTATAGAGATTTTACCTTATAGAAAATTAGCAACACAAATTAATCTAAATCCTATATAACCTTCAGATTAGATAGATAAATAAATGTTGATTTAATACCATTTTTTTATTTAAATAATTGAACATCTCATAAAGTGGTATTTAATCATTCCAGTTTCTATATTACTTTTGATATTGTGTTTAATTATTTAATTAATTAAATATTCGAGATTTATTTGATCCTTTTATTTCAAAATAATAAAAATAAACCCACAATTAATACAACTAAATAAATATTACTCTAATAATAAATTTGAAAAATATAGCATTTATAGCTACAAATTTATATATTTGGGAAATTTCACAAATTGTGCGAAATATAGAACGCACTCGGAATTTAGTGGTGCTAAATTTCGCAACTTAGGGATCATGAAATTAGATATTTTTCAGCCCACTTGCCTTCTAATGGGGCGATGGGCCCACATGATACGTAGCCGACTGGGGACCGGTGATTTTGACACTTCAGGTTCGATTCCTAATTTTGGATTATTAAGATTTATGAATACAGGTGGTGGGTCTGGAGCTTCTCTTATGTTTATCATGTAATAATCTTTCAATAATGCAAAACACACTTAAATTTAAATGAGAGACATTTTGATGAAATTAATTTTAAATTTAAATTTTCATTTTCTTTATATATAAAATAAATGATTCAATTTTTAATGACTATATAGGAATAAGCTTAATTTTGAAAAAAAAAAATTCATAAATATTTATGGAAATACAAAATTGATTTCAATGTTATGAAATAATAAATTGATAAAGCATCCCCTGATCAACTTTTGGAATTAGGGCTGTCAAAACGGTTCGTTGTTCGCAAGCAGCTCGTGTTCGGCTCTTTCGTTAAGTTAACGAGTCGAACACGTACAAAGATTTGTTCGTTCGTTTTCGACTCGTTTTGGCTCGAAATATTACTCATCAATTATATATATATATTCTGATGAGTAGTATTTTTAAAAATTTAATTGACTACAAGGCTACAATGATTTATAATCAATTAAAAGTATTAATTAAAAAAATAAAATAAAAAATTATTAAATTTGATTCAAATGATTTTTTAATATAAATAATAATTTTTAAATTTTGCCCCCAATCTTTAACGTCTTATGAGTACGTGATTAGAGTTGTCAAAACAACTCATTGATCGTGAACGGCTCGTGTTCGGCTCCCTAAGCAAACGAGACACGAAAACTTTTTTGGAACTCGAAATATAAACGAGCCGAACACGAACTGACTGTTTACACCCTTATTTGGAATATGGGTGGGCCACATTGGTAAAATTGTTAGCTTCAGAAGAACAAGGGTTAAATTGTACATATTTACACAGCCCTCACAATTATATCGTTTCCAGCGGAATTGGAAAATTTCCTATAGTTGCGCGCTACACCATCCTATTTTGATTTGGACGTGAAATTAAAATCAAGATTGAGACGCAACCACTCCATTGGCAGAACATGGAGAACTTCAGTAGAAAATAATATATAAATAATGCCATTGTTTAAAAATTAAAAAAAAAAACAAACAAGAAGTCTTAATATAGTGACATATTTTACTGAAAAACTCACCTTCAAAATGATATATTTTACTGAAAAACTCACCTTCAAAATGACATATTTTGTTAATTACGTTATGAGAGTTAGAGTCGGATGAAGAAAAAAAGAAAGAGAATAGATTTAAGCTTGGAATTCACTGTTGTGAGAGTCGGGGGAGATGTACTTTTATTCATATTTTTTAATTTGTATTTATAGGGATGTATTTTGTATAATTAAGGAAAGGAGGGAACAGTCATGAAAACTATTCTTAATGTGATTAAAGTACTAATTATTCATATGGATTTCATGCCATATTTGCAATTTGAATTTGAATTATGGTTGTGATTGGCTGGACGATTGGCTTGACGTCAGTAGACTGAGATGATGGGTCAAGTGACGATTGTGCCTTCTGACATACGTGTCGATCGGTAGAGGTACTCATTCTAGCGGTGATTTCGTTCATCGTGGAACAGTCGATTTGTTGCGATTGGATGCTTCTACAAGCATTCTGGTCGGTCGGGACTATAGACGTGGTCCACCGTAATAGTCTCTCATTGCGGGAGACCCGTCGAATTTTCCCTGCCCGGACGATGGTAGGGTGGTAGGATGATTTGTTTGTCTGTCCTCCATTTAAGCTATCTAATGGCTTTGTTAATTGTGTTGGTATTTTTTGTATATACATATTAGTTCCAGAGTTTTCATGTTCCTTGATTAGCGACAGCTACAATAAATACAAGGAAATTATTAAACATTTGTTAGCATTAAATTTGTGAATTGATTGAACACATGACTTCCCTTAAGAATTCGTGCTTCGTATGGTCTATAAATATACATGAACTGAGTTTTGTATCATTTGTAATCAGTTTCTCTTTTTAGAACTGAGGTGCGTTATGGATGATAGTACAAAACGGATCGTGATGGACCCTCAGAGGCAGGAAAAGGCGGGGTTTTAGATTTCAACATCTGTAAAGAAGAAAAAAGTAGTGACGAAGGAAAATCGAGCGAGACCCAAATCTGATCTGATCAACGTAGACGATTTATCTAACAATGTTGAAGGTACTTCGCTTAAAAGGCCTCACCAAGGGGATTTGGAGTCTGGACTAGGCGTGAATGTTGAGGGCTAGCATGTACCTTTGGCTGAGGTGAGTGGCAAGGAACTGGAAGGGGCGGCTATCATAATCGTTCCTTAGTCGTTGCCACAAGAAAGTGGGGGAGCCTCGGCGTCGGAGGGAGAGGAGGGTTTTAAGGCTCTCTCATTCATGGAAAGATTTATGGATGAATTAGACGAACACCAGAACTGCAGTTTATCAAAGAATGCTATGAAGTCTACCTTTAACATGGTGGTTGGTCTGCAAGTTAGAGATGTGGAGCTCATCTTATTGTCGGCCCTGACAATCTATCTACCGCTTTACCCCTAGCTCGTGGAAGATCTCCATCTGGGAGTGTTCGACTACAGATCTTGTGCAGCAAATGTCCGCTCACCTAGACACCGAAGTAGTGGATCTACAGACGGAACTTGTCGCTATTCATGGTGGGCACATCATGGCTTGGTCGACCCCAAGTACTCTAACTCGGACGAGTTCTCCAACTTTATTCCTAACAAATCTGATGAAGCCTTCGAAGAAGAGGGTCGGCCTGGCGATGAAGAGGAATCGGCTACCCGTTAAAGACCCTACAATTAAGATAACATCATTTTCTTCATTTTTTCTCGTTTATCTTGAAAGCTTGTTAGTGTTGTACGGGAAAACCTGTAATTCTTGACACATTAATGAAATGAGGCCTTTTGCTTTTTTTTTTGTGATTACTTTATCTAATTGGGCTTGTATAACTTCTTATTTTATTTGAGAATTTCACCATTAGAGATATTTGCTTTCGGGTTGGCTCATAAATTTTCGGGGGTGTCTCGTCTTTAATGTCCTGAGCCATAACTTTGTTCTCTCCGGGCGCTCGCGATTTGTTGCCCAGTCAAGCGGGCATCAGTCTTGGCCAGTCTTGCCTTCTGGTGTGGATCATGTTGCTACCTGAGAGTGGCCGCCAAGATTTTCGATGAGGCATTTGCTTCCCTTTTTGTGCATCTTGTCGCTAGTGGATGGAAGGCTACCCCTAGAGACCTTGTTGTTTGAACTTCTCTCAAATTCGAGATTAAGGGATCCTTCTGTTTTAGTTTGGTCTGTGAGCCTCAACTGATTGGCTATGTATTTCAGGTGATTAGCTTGTCGATTCCCTTAGAACCAATGGGCATTTGGCATTTCGTGTGGTCTCTGCCATAGTTTGATAATTCATTAGTCGCAGTTGATTGTACCGCGGCCTTGCCCAAGCATGTGGGTCTTTACCCTTTCACCACTTGCCGGGTACAGATCTTATTGTCACCTTTGAGGAGTTATCTATTTAGGACTTTCGAGGGATCCCAACTGCTCATTGCGGATCTTATCACTGATGAGCAGGGGAAATGCTCAGATTGGACAAGAGGTCTTACGAGCGTGTTTTTGCACGAGGGATGGACTTTTTCAATCACTTTGCGATACAGTCGACTAGCCATTTTCTGCTGTCCCGAGTTTCTTGAGTATCAGACGAGAGTTTTGAAGACATACATGGTTGAGTGTAGTTTCTTAAGTCTTAGGAGCACTCTGTGTTTAATGCCTCTCTTTGGGAACGATCGATGCATTAAAGATTGTTTGATGGTGATGTTTTATTTCCCTTTCGGGAAATGAAAAGATGTGATGTCCCATCAAAGAGGCGAGTCAGCGACTTCTTGTCAGGTGGTCCCCCCACCACGCTCGAATAAGGAACTTTTCCTCCCAATATAAAGGGAAGAAAGGTTCACGGTGTCCTTACATTTTCAACATGAATGTCAGACTCGCGAGGGTGGAGAGCTGTCAGACGACTCCTTATACAACCAAGGATAAAAAAGATTCTCTATTGATGTGTTATCTCATTGTCTTAAGGCCGAGGGTTTTTTGCTAGTCGTGTATTGAAGGGGAGGGTTTTCTATGAGTCAGATATCAAACCTCACCTGAGTTGAGTTAGATGCCCGAGCAAAGACCCTTCTCGCGAATGTGTGGGGTGAACTTCTGGAGGGGTGCTAAACTCACCCCCTCAAAAGGACAATGCTTCTGTTTGATCGTTTCGGCAGACTATGTGGGGTTCGTTATGTCTCTAAGTGCCTCCTTGCCTTGGGGTTCCGAGAGAAAAGCATGACACCTCTGGTGGCAACAGGTTTCACTCTTGTTTGTTCTGGTTGTCTATGATCATGTTAGATAGTCAAAACCCTACTGGAGTGCGGGCAAGGATCAAGTGTGTCGGTTGTTACTCATACTATGAATTGTTCATCCCTTCTGATGGTTACTTTTAGTGTAAAGAGTTGTAAAGTATGTACATTGTACCTCAGTCGGTCGAATTGTTTTGTATCTTCTCCTTGTATTGAACGAATTTGTGATTTGCTTTTTGTTCTCGTTTACCTCATTTTTTTTAAATCTTACGTAAATATGATGTTGAATGGTTGATCTTATGATACTTTAATCTATTCACGCATCTGACTTGATCTCATTGGTCGGTGAAAATAGTGTCCATTGCATCTTTTGATTTTTCAAAGTCGATTCGTAGCTCGGTCGATTCGACCGAGTTCCGAACTTTACAAAGACTTGTAGATTATCAGCGTAAGATTAGTTGATAAAAAAATAGACAAATAGCTTGTTTTAAATACATATATTGATCTACACTAAAATAAAATAAAAGTGAACATAGACGACTCCTATAAAATGTATGTGATTATATATAACTAATTTATTGCATTACATATACTCTGGAGTCCCCTAACATAAATAAAATTTAAATTACTCAATAGGTTATATGTATAAGAACTACTTAAATAACTTAAGTTTATTAAAATTTTAAATGATTTATCTTACTATAGACATGGGATCTCATCTAAGGTGGCCATCCTCTACTTTTCTATGAAGATTTAAAAGAGGTCAAATAATTTTGAAGTTTTATTCAATCTAATGAAATACTTGGAGAACCTTCTCATCATTGATTACAAGATCCACATTACAATGCATATGAGATCAATGTCTTTCAATGTTATGTCCTCGCAAATAGTGGGTGCTTATTTACCATCTAATATATATAATTTTTCAGTTCATTAAAAAATATACAAGTCTACATCATCCATGGCTTTAAATACATATCCTCCTCTTATTAACATATATGATGGCTTTCAATCTCATTTGAAGGATTCTTTTCTCTTTGGCTTATTGTACATGGAAATTGTTGATATTCAATAGTAATCAAATGGTTATTCTAACACATAAATGTGATATTCATAAGACTTAAGGTTATATTTTTTTTCACCCCATTATTAAGAAACATACAAAATTGATGTACTGAAATAAAGATAAATTAAAATTAGTGTATTCAACAATTTAAGAATTTATATCTTCAATAAAAATAATAGATTTTTCCACATACTATTTATTTATATATTAGTTTTATTGAATTATAGAACTAATATTTTATTTTACGGACTCTTATATTCTTATCTTCAAAATTATCTAAAAAATATGAAATCCAAGATTTGAAAAAAATGATTACTGATCAATAATCTTGCTAAAAGGATTGATAGTGTATGATTCAATGGGTTTATGCATTTCCCTGAATGAATCTATGAAGTCTCTTGTCAAATTACTAATTTGCTTCGTGCTCATATAATCTATCAACTTAAACCTCACTTTTATGTAAAATAATAAGATATCATCTAACATCTCTTACCTTTTTAACTTTCATGTTTATTTCCGTAATGGAAATGGATTAGTCTCCAATCTCCTCCACCATTTTTTTTACCTTTAATTCAATCTCTACCTTCTATAGCTAATCTTAAGTCTCATCTAAATGAACCATTGAGCTAGTAGCAAGTACTTTATTGCTCTCCGCATTCCTCTCATAATTCTTCTTATGCATAAAATCTTAAACAAGATTAATTAGAGGATCTAATTTGTGTTTATGTTGCCTCTCATACTATCTCCTAAAAAAGGATGATGCACACTTTCTTTTTCTATGATTTTATTTTCTGATAGATTGAGTTGAATTATGTACAATAAATTAGTAGAAGTCTTAATTATTAACTATATGCATCGGTATAGTATGAAAAATGACCTATAAAAAAGTTAAAAGTTACTTTAAAAAGACAATGATTCAAAATCTAAATAAAAGGGCATTAATTTGAAATAAGAAACTACCTTTTAACTATTCATCGACATTGGCAAAAAGTTTTGCCCATATGTACCTTGTTGCTCTTCTAATATAACATCTCCTTATGGTATTTGGTATATCTATTAACTAGTCCTTGGATAATCATAAGCTAATGACTATAATAATATTATATATCCAACTGTGGTGTATCAAGTTAGGCCAATCACTTCAGGATAGTGGCCTCAAAGTATACTATGTCCATGTTTAGCTCTCTTGGTGTTCTCTTGTAGCCTTCTATCACATGGGTGTCCAAAAATATTTTTTTTTATCTTTTGACTGGATTTGGTTAGTCACGAAAAGTTCTCATCGGTAAAAAGAAAGCGGTCGAAATTGAATCGGGCAATCTACTTTTTGCTGATTATCAGCTAAATGACTGTCATGGAATTTAGTGACCACAAAATTCAGCCACTAAATGTATCAGCTGAATACCAGTGAGAGAATTATGGCGTTCAATTAGCAGCTTAAAAATCAATCGATATTTATTTTGCGGCTAAAAAATCTGTCATTAATCAGGCTGAAAACCATAATATCAACAAAAAAAAAAAAAAATAGAGCACACTATATTACAGACACCTGCAATCGTACAACTAAATTGTGCTTATACATCAATTAATAATCAACCAACATAATAATGCATATTTGTAATCCGCATTGAATGAGATCATGACAAATATCATAATATATGTCCAATAAATATCATACAACATAAGAATATTAATACAATAAATGGAACATGCAAATAATAGACTCACGAGAACAAAAAAAGAACTAATTGTACTAGGGTCTTTGTCATCACTCTCGTCCTCCTCTTCCATGTCAGTCAGAGGTCTCTTTCCATGCAAAGTGTCTTACTCTGCAACTCTTAAATGGTTGTCTCGGGGCTTTCAACTTGTGTATCCATAACATGGTCCCTCTCTTCATCTTTAACTCTATGCCATGTATGTCAGCAGAATACCTAGCCTGCAAGTCCTCAATAAGTGTGGCAACACATCTGACGACTTTATTGTCAATCAATGATGATATCTGACTAGAACTTGATAATTTGTCGACTTTTGACTGGATTTGGTCAGTCACAAAAGTTCTTATCGGTAAAAAGAAAGTGGTTGAAATTGAGTCGGTCATCAATTTTTTGTTGATTATCAGCTAAATGTCTTCCCTGGAATTTAGCGACCACAAAATTCAGCCACTAAATGTATCAGCTGAATACCAGTGAGAGATTTATGTTGTTCAATTAGCAGCTTAAAAATCAATCGATCTTTATTTTGCGGCTGAAATATTTGTCATTAATCAAGCGAAAAACTATAATATCAATAAATAAACAATAGTGCACACGATATTTCAGGCATCTGCAATCGTACAACTAAATTGTGCTTATACACATCAATTAATAATCAACCAACATAATACTACATATTTATAATCCACATTGAATGAGATCATGACAAATATGATAATATATCTCCAATAGATACCATACAACATAACAATATCAATACAATAAATGAAAATGTCCAAATAATAGACTCATAAGGACAAAAAAAAAACTAATTGTACTAGGGTCTTTGTCATCACTCTCGTCCTCCTCTTCCAAGTCAGTCAGAGGTATCTTGCCATGCGAAGTGTCTTACATTGCAACTCCTAAATGGTTGTCTCGGTGCTCTCAACATCTGTATCCATAACATGGTCCCTCCCCTCGTCTTGGACTCCATGCCACGTATATCAGTAGCATTCCTAGCTTGCAAGTCCTCAATAAGTGTGGCAACACATCTGACGACTTCATTGTCAATCAATGATGATCTCCGACTAGAACTAAAATGTTGTACATATATATCACATAAAACAAGCCCAATGCACGCCGCCCCCGCCACATTCTTATGTATTTAGATATTGAAAACCTAACATACAATTTTTACATTCATATCACCTAAACCTTTCGTATAGCATAAAAACACTATATTAAGATACTTTAAATGTATATGTAAATGTGTTGGGCCATTTACATGAACTCCAACCAATTCCTATATATTTACATATCTCAACAAATAAACATTAATGTATTTACATTAATACTACCCAAATCCTTCACATAACACTAATACTTCAACAATAGAATTTGTCGAACAAATATAAAAGAAATCAGAGAGAGATTGAAATATGATGTTTTCCGCAGATTAAATTTTGGTTGTCATAGTTCATGTACCATCGACTTATCGTTGTTGTCGGAGAGGAGAAATAACCATAGATGTCACTGAGGCCTAAGGATCGTCGGGAAGATTAACTGAGAGTACTAATCGAATGGAGAAGAAGAAGAGATCAGAAGTGAGCCTTTCACAGTTGGCTTCTGTTTCAAATGAGTTAGAGGTTGAGTACCGGCTAAAATTTCAACCGTCAGAATATTGCAGTTGAATGTTCGACTTGTATTCAATCGCTTTTAAGTAAATTATCGTACAACTGAAGGATCAGTCCTTAAACCAATGTGGTTAAATTTTTACTACATATTTAGCCGCTAACATACCGTAAATTTAGTCGTGGCTAAAAAATTCAACCGATAAATTAACTGTTAAATTGGGTTATTCCAGTAATGAAAATGATATGTCTCGACCCTAATAATGAGACCATTGATATTAAACTATTAGACTATAATGAGGGATCATGTGTAAATTTTGAAAGAGATAACGAGAGCAAAATAAAATTAATCATGATTGAATCATCTTTAAATTACAATCGACCCGTTTACAAGCCATCTTTGTATCATCTTCTGATATCCTCTAAAGACGATTAAAAGGCCTTCAAATATGTTCAACGATCATTGAAATCTCTTCATGCTATCTTTGAATCACGATTTAAAATAATTCCATAATATTTTGTAAATTTGTAATAATTATATCTAAGAGTATATATATATATATATATATATATATATATATATATATATATATATATATATATATATATATCAATATATTATGAAAAATATTTTGTCATTATTTTATTAAAAATTAAAAATAATATATTCATAATAATTATATGTATTTCTAATAATAATGTTATCTTGTGACTCAAAATAGAGTTACGTGTCTCATAAAGCAAAAGACCAACTTACCCTGCTCGTAGGAATATTCATATTTAGATGAATAAAAATGGTCAAATCGTAGAATAAGTTGGCAGATTCTTACGGGGCGATTTAGCGTCGACGACGAATCTGTAGCAAATGGCCAAATTTCCGAAAGGAACGCAAAGGAAAAAAATATTCATTCAGCAACCTTACATAATGATAATAAGTGAACCGTCCACGCAACTATTTTGTCTCATAGACAATTTTCTTTCTCTCTCTCTAGCTTGTCATTAGAATATCTGTCTCTTTCTCTCTCTAATATAATATGTCCTATGATAATATATATATATATATATATATATATATATATATATATATATATATATATATATTATTAACGTGGTTCTTGAAAGTAAATTTGAAAGTGATATAATGTTTATTTCTTTTTCAGAAAGAACATAATAGTATTTGTATGTATATATAATTTATGTTACAGATATAAGTATATATTTACTACATTTATGTGTTTCGTCTAAGCCACAGCCTTTTGGATGGGGGTCTGACAGTTAGGGTGTAAATGACTCAAGTTTGAGTGAGATTATGTTTGACTTGTGTTCGGCTCATTCAAAATTACTTATGTTTGAAATTTGCTCGTGTTCGAAACTGTTCGTGAACAATATATTCATGCTCAGCTCAATTAATATATTGTTGTTCGTGTTCGGCTCGAAATTAGCTTCTTTTGAGTTAATTAGAAAAATATATATTAGATGTTGGATTCGAAACTATACCATTCATATATAATAAAATATGAAAAAACTACTTGACAACAGGAGTTGTGGTGATTTAAACTTAGATACAAATATTGACGTGCCATCAATAAATTTTATCATTGACACGAATCTCAAGGCATTTTTAACAAAAGAGATTCCAATTCGAATTAAAGATAATTCAAAGTTCTGATTTCAGCAAGTTTATAGTCAAATAGGTTGTTTCCGCAAAATGAACCTAATGGTACCTAAATTGTTCAAATTTGAATCTGATCATGCTTGGATCAAGCCATTGATCCATATTAGACGTGTTCGAATAATTAATGATGGTCAAATGAACTCCAAATTTGACATACCTACAATCGAATCCAATGAGTCCAAGATCACTAGATTCCAAGGTCATTAAGACCCTCAAATCATTCAAATAATTTATATGATAAGTGGGATCGATATGAGTTGTCTGATCATATGATTATGAAAGTTATTCACTGAACGACCAAAATACTCCACCACCAAATGCTATAAATAGACCCTTGTCTTCACTTAAGGGGGATGAGTGAAATTTCAATTGTGTTCTAGACCGAAGGCACGGTGATAACTTTCGGTCTCCAAAACAATCGACCACTGTCAACCACCGGCCACCATCAAATATCATGGTTCGCACTCTGCTCGTCGCCATTCGCAAACTCAATGTATCCGTGAATATAGTATAGTAAAGTATCATGAATACAGTGTAACAAAGTATCTCAAATATAATGTAACGACACATCCCAAAAATGGTATAAATAAATAATTTCATATTGAATATCTAATGATAACTTTCAACAGTAATGCTTACGACTGACGTATTATGAATACAACAACTTTCTTTGAGTTCCTGAAGTTTTCTATTTATCGTATACCGACAAGTGATATTGCTGGCGTAAAATAATTAACCGTAGAGAAGAGTTGGAACCACCAACTGGTGTAACACCAACCATGTCCTCTTTGGCCAACTGATGCTCTTACAGCAATCCATTACGACCTATGTGGTCAGTTGCTACTACAACTACATACTACAAACTGTGTGGCCAATAATTTTCATTATAATCTTCCACTATTGTCTTCGTGGTCAACTGACGCTCTTACAGAAACACACCAAGGCCTATGTGGTCAATTACTACCATAGCTTCCTACTAAAGCCTATGTGGTCAATTACTATCATTACAACATTCCACTACAACCTCTAAGGCCAACTAACGATCTTGCAGCTACCAACTAGGTAACCTCTCAGGAAATTTAACGTCATACCAAATACCAACAACCTATGCAACTAGCTACAAGATATCTAGCTAACTACTGTTATAGCTTATCAAACCAACTACGACCTATTTAACTAGCTACGACTTATGTGACTAACTATGACCTATGTGGGCAGTTACTACTATAGCTACCCACAATGGCCTCTATAGTCAACTAAATCTCTTGAAGCTATCAGCCATGCACTATGTGGCCAATTACTTCTTAAACTTTCCACTATGGCCTCTATGACTAAATGAAGCTCTTTCAACTGCTAAATATGACCTGTATGGCCAATTACTCCAGTAGCTTCCCACTACAACCTCTGTGGCCAACTAATACCACTACAATCACTAACCTCGGTTTATGTGACTAATTATTGTTATGTGGCTAGCTGCAACTATAGCTCCCAGCTACGGCCTCCACATCCAAATTACATAATTGCAGTCTCCAACTAAGGCCTGTGGCCAATTGACGCTATTGTAGCGATCGACTATAGCTTTTATGACTAACTACTACCTTTGTAACAACCAACTATAGTCTTTGCGGTCAACTATTATCACAAAGAACTAAATTATTTGTACCTAATTACAACTATTAAAGATGGATGACCATTATACAAATGTAACTATTTGCATTATAATTTCATCTTCTTTAATTAAGGAGAAGTGCTGACACATATACTTATAATCATATAGTAGATTATTATGACTCAAGCCCTATGATTTTTTTTTCCAGGTTTTTCTACGTGAAATTTTACTGGCTCCTACTACTACTTTTTTATTATATACGTGCATGTTGGATTTTCATATAATGTTGAGATTGTTAAATTATCACTCTACTGTCGTGAATCTTTTAGCACACAATAAATATATTTAATGTATTATTATATAAATATATTAATGTAGTGGCAGGAGTAGGAGCCACCAAAAATTTTTAACATCTCAGTATTGTATGAATATCCAAAATACACATATAATAGAATAGTAGTGGGATGCACAAAGGTTTTTTATGTAGAAAAACCAAAACTCTAATTTTTTCTTCCTAAGCATCTTTTTCTATGTGTAAAAATCCATCTTTTTTTACATAAGAAAAGGTTCTTTAACTGTAAAAATCAGAGTTTGGGAGTGAGATAGGTAAATGCGTAAGAATTGGGTGCTATCTGTATAAATTCCCCTTTTTTATATGAAGAATAAAGATTTTCCTTTGCTTTCTTTATAAAATATATTCCTAGCATAAGCATACTCGAAGGAGTCAAAACCATGGTTAAGAATATCAAATGTGATGGAACTTAAATTCTGAAATAGCCAATAATTTTGGAACTCGCCCACTTGGTCTACAATGTAAGGAATTTTAGGAAGCATGAGAATATAGATGGGCAGAACAATCTTAGGGAAAATAGGATTAGCCTGTAAGAGGAAGATTCACCAAATGGCTATGTGGATTAACCCGATCAAGATCTTATGATTTTTCATCTCTGATATTTATCAGATTTTTCAATAACTTTTTAAAAATAATGGTTATAGTTATAATATTAAATTAAGCATTATGATAATAATTTTTTTTCCCAACAAATAGTTATTGAAGGAAAATAAAATACTGAGCAATCTTGAATATTACACACAAATTTCTTCTTATCATACATATTTTTAGTAAGTCTGTCAGAACATTGTGTTAAGGAACAAACACTATAGATTTTGCTTATTACCTATGGTCAAATATCATCGGTAATGATAAATAAACCATAGGTATTGGCGACGGATACTGGACGGTTTTGCGACGGCAAAGTTGACGTGGCAAAAACGCTAGTTGGTAATGAAATTACCGATGGATTTAGCGACGGTTTAAATTAACCAAGAGGTATCCGACATGTCATAACTATCGCTCTAAATCCAAAAAATATATGGAAATTTACCGACAGCCTTGTCCATAGCAAAAGTACAACACTTTGTCCGGACGTCGCTTGTTCGATAGACCATCAGAAAACCACCGTCATATATTCAATGCTTCACAAAACCATTGAAATGGCTTCGAAACCTATACCATAAAAAAAAAATTAACGCTCTCTTTCAACCCTACAATCCGCACATCTGCAATCATAACAGTGCAATCAAAACATAGCACAACACAGTAAAAAAAATTAATTAACTCATAAATCATATACAAAAATAAAAGAAAAATAATTGAATTAAATTAAACAAAATGTACAACTGCACAATAAAAATAATATTCGTCAACAACAAATTGTTTAATACACAAACAAACAAAATAAAATAACCCCTGCTCATCCTCCTTTATCCTCTCCTCCTCATCACCATCATCCCCACCATCATCCTGCATTGGCTTCTTCCCTTTTTGCAGCTCAGAACACAACACCACTTCAATCTTTGCCCTCATCTCCGATCTCAGGGCGGCTAGCTAAGCAGTAACCTTTGCATCAACCTGGCAACACATCTCCTCATCTTGTGAAGTGGATGTGGATGCACCGGATGTGCTAGAGGACGAGCAGACATCATAGGCTTGGGCCTAGGACACTAACTCGTTGACAGCTTCTCTCAAGAGATCATACTCAGGAGGACCGCGAGATGTGCCTGAACCACAATCTGGCTACTGAGATCGGCTCTCCTTGAGCCTCTGGAAGGCCCTAGATAGAACGATCGTGAGATGTTGCAGCCATGAAGGCCTCTACACCGTTCAAGAATTCATCGATAATCTCTTTTATATATGGAAAAGTTTGTACATACATGCTTGATGTACAGATATCTATAGTTACCTAGAAAATAATCAACACATTATAAAGTGCATTCAAATGAGTATGTAGAATTTAATTTTAGAAGTTGACATAATCGCAGAGTTATAACAATGGGTGATCGATAATCTCTCATATTTTTTTGAATTTTTGGATCTAATATTATGTGTCACTATAGCTACATCAAACATTGCACGAGTTTATTTCTTTCGCGTTTTATTTTCAAAGTGGAAAGTCAATCATTAATCTAAGCATTCTTATCTCCACAAACCACATATGTGAAACTGTACACCTCGAAATATGTTCATAGAAGAAAATATTTCATATGATATAAGAGTTTTCACAGCGTTCTCCAACACGAAATCTAATTTTCGTTCACAAATTAAAATGCACTTCGAAATCTAAGTTGCCAGTTCCAATATGGAATTTTACTTCGAAATCTAATCTGCATTGCTAAAATGAGAATTGTGGCAAGGAAAATTAGATTTCAAAGTGAATTATCATTTTGGAAATAAAATTAGATTTTAAAGTGAATTTCCATTTTTGAAACGGAAATTAGACTTCGTATTGGATGATGCGGTGAAAACTCTTACATTATATGAAATATTTCCTTCAAAGAACATATTTCGAGGTGTGCAGTTAATTGCGTGTAAGGGATTATGGTGACGAGAATGATTTGTTCAATGATTGACATTATAGTTAGAAACAAATATATCCATGAAAGGGTTGGAGCAGATACAGTTGCAGGAAATATTAGAAAGAGATATCAGAAAGTCTAAATAAACTATCAAAAATATTTTTTCTTTATAAAAAATAATGTTTATTGCTCAAAAACTAATTGATCTTAATTTGAATTAGAAAAAGAGTGGATCAAAATAAACGACCCAAACTTCGAACAAGAAATTTTGGATCAAAATTCGTTAGAACAGACAATAGTTAAGCTCGAAATAAGAACATTAACAGCCTACTAAAGATGTTAGGGTTGTCGAAGATCGATAATCGGCGAACATTTATTCATATTTTACCTTTAATCTTGTACGTTGTTATAGCTATTTAGCTCTTTTATGAGCATATTTCTTTCATAATTTCTTTACAAGTGTGAAGTCAATGATCCACCCAAGTATTCTCGTTTCAATAACGTGTCTTACTAGATTACTTTCACACCTCTAAATAAATTCTGAGAAGGAAGTGTTTCATAAGATGTAAGAGTTTTCATTTCTTCCTCTAATGAGAAAACAAATTTCCATTGACAAAATGGAAATTAGACTTCACATTGGAGAAAGAAATGAAAACTTTTCATCACATGAAATACTCATTCTTAGAATTTATTTAGAGTGTGTAACTGATCTAGTTAAAAGTTGTGGAGACGATGATGCTTAGATTTATGATTGGTTTTTCACTTGGAGACAAAATATGAAACAAATATATCTATGAGAGGGCTAGTGTAGCTACAGTGGCATACACTATTAGAGGGAGACGTCCTAATGGATTAGGAGTCAATGTTCTCATGATTAATGATCTTCGACGGAACTAACATTACGAAGATATTAAACGATCCGACATCGAGCCGAGATGATGTAGGCTTCAAATAAATTTGATCCAAAATTTTTTGTAGTAGCTCGGCATATTTATTTCATTCTAAGTTTCATGTACGAGTCAAACTTAGAATCAATTTATGAGCGGTTATCATTTTTCGAGCTACTTTCACAGCCCTACACTGTGCCACTAAAAATATCAACTTATATAGAAAATACTTTTCAGAATTTAACCATCTTAGGATTTGTTAATTATATATTTACATAATTTATTAATCATATGCAAACTAAATCATGCTTGCAACCAGATGACCCTTTAATCTAAAGGCCAACATCCTATGTCATAGAACATCGTAGGTCTCACCATCATCTTATAAAATTTTAATTTTAATTTTAATTCTAAGAGGTCTTTTTTATCACACAATAGGTTAGATACATTCCTCCACCTCAACCAACTAACTTGAATTCTACTAATAAAATCCACATCTATATCATCATCACTTTGAACAAAAGACCCGAGATATCTAAAACGTTTACACCTTTTAAAGATTTGATCACCCAAGTTACAACTCTGTCACTAGAGTTGCTACTACTAAAATTACATTTCATGTATTTTACATAGGAATTCAGTGGTATTTATCTAAATCTTTTATTAAACAAATATTGTTTAGGATTTTACATTTAAGCATACATAATAGATATCACATTTAAACAATTGGGTTTAGGGTTTATCTTAAAAATAAGAGAAATAAAAAACTTTCAAAGCATCGAAGAGGAAGAAAGGAAGAAAGGAAGCCTTGAAAGATCAATAGTTGGAAAGCAAATCAATCAAAACAAGCACAAAAAATAGATTGGAAACCATACCAACAAAAACCACCAAAAAAAGGAAAAACACTAAAACAAAGAGAAGAAGGATAATCAACTAGAGCTCAGAACATACCTGAAAACAATAAAATTACGTCTTAGATTTTGAACATATAAAAATATATTCAAACTGATTGAATTTTAATGAAAGTTGGAATTCATCATAGCTCAAAAAACCAATCTCAGCAATTAGTGAAGATTTTGAAAATATATGTAAGCTTATCAATATCAAATAAATAATCATAAATAATAGCTAGCTCAAATAACAAACCAAATGAGCAGAAGCATCAATGCTCAATCTGAGAAATTCAATCCAACATGATGGAAGTATATTGATGACCAGTCAATCCTAACAAACAACACATTAGCCAAAAATATTCATAGAATGCACATTACCCAAACAAAATAATATCAACCTCAGTAAAGAATAATGGTAACAAATCCAATTTCAAACCAAAATACTCCTTCAGTTTGTTCTGAGCTATAAGGAATATCTTGATAACACAAAAGAAAAATGATAACCAACATGACTATTTTGGTTTCTATTTGATTTTCATGATCATAATGAATCAAGCATCAAGCTATTCAAGATTTTGGAGATGTCTAAGAATTTATTTACAACATTCTCCTTGAGGTAATGACAATAATGTCCACATGTTATTTATGATAATCACTGGAAGTACTTTTTGATGCTCTCCTTAAATAATTTATCAAAGAAAAGCTAGGGCTATCAATGCACAAAATGATTTCATATGAATTTTAGTGTAGTTTCGTAGCCGGTTTTAAGCAGGATTTAAGTTTAATCATGCCAAATGAAAAAGATGCCTCTGTGAATTCTACAAGTTCTTAAATCTCATTTCTTCCTCAATTTCGTATGAAGTAGCCAAACACCTTTAGTAAATCGTATTTAACTTAAATACTACTTGCAACCAATCACCCCATTAATGTCAAAGTGCAGTCAAACAGCCTCTTAGGCATGATTTTGTGTGAAAGAGAAGATGAGAAGTTACATTACTGAATGGTTTTGGGTAGTTGAGTAGAAGAAGGAGAAAATGGGCGTACTATGCCTCAGCAAGTCGTGATTCTGTCATACTCGATCCCAACTAGCTAGGGTTCGGGTGCGAAGGTGAGGGTCCCTAGACAAAACTGAGAGAGGATTGGGGCAAGGGCGAGGCCGAGGTTTTCGGGAAGGGAGGGAAAAAGCTAGGGAGGGAGAGGACAAGCGCGGGGAAGAAAGGAGGACGATAGAAGAGGAAATGAGGGATGCTGGTAAAGTGGGCTAAATTAGGCCATTTACAAGCGGTCAAAAACCCATCGATTTGTAAAATTATTACCGAAAGTTGTTGACCTCACTTTTGTGAGGATCATTTTTAAATCATTTTGAGAAAGAAAATCTATCAATATTGACCTCTTAAATTTTACCAATGGTCACTAAACCCTAATGCCTAGGGTAAAACCTAATGAAGCTTTTTTAACCTAAATTTTAATGGCATCCTAAAATGATCAAATCAACAATGACAAACCCTGATCTCATCAGCCATTGACCAAACTGGTCAACCTTTGACCCAAAAGATCTAATTAGGTCAAAATGATCAATTCATTGACCTAATGACTAGCACATTGGCCAAACTGCTCAATCCTTGACCCAAATGGTCAAAATAGGTTAAAATGGTTAAACAATGACCCAACGACCACCACATTGACCAAACTGATCAACCTGTGATTTAAATGGTCAAATTAGGTCAAAATGGTCAATCCTTGACCCAATGACCACCCTATTGACCAAATAGGTCAACCTTTGATCCAAATGGTCAAACATTGTCAAAATTGTCAACCCATGACCCAAGTCAAACTAGGTCAAAATAGTCAACCTAATGACCCCCACACTGACCAAACTGGTCAACCTTTGACCAAAATGGTCAACTTAGGTCAAAATGGTCAATCCATTGACCCAATGACCACCACACTGACCAAACTGGTCAAACCTTGACCCAAATGGTCAAACTTAGTCAAAATGACCAACTCATGACCCAATGACCACCACATTGACCCAATGCCAACCACATTAGCTACCAGGGCAACCTAGACACCAAATTGGCCAAACCTCACTCATTTGATCAATTTAAGACATTCAAAATGATCAAAGTTGGTCATTTAGTTAACCCTAGTCAAACCTAGGTCCTATTACCAAAATTAATGGCCTCATGATTCAATTAACCGTGACAAGGTTAAGTAAATCATCTGGGTCAACCCTAGACTTAGACTAGTCAACCATGGTCAACTTTGGTTAAATTTGGTTAAATATTCAATTTTGAACTAAATTAATAAAATTAATCAAATGATTAACCTTCAAAATCATTTTAATTAATTTATGGGTTAATATTATAATTTTCTACATTTCAATTAATTAGATAATTAATTTAAAATAGAAATATGATTAAATAACCTAAATTGAAATTATGACATCACCCATGACATCAAAAATATGTAATTGATTTTTAAAATCATATTCAATTTATGGGGGGTCGCCCATGGGAAATCCATGACCTATGAGACTCACCAACATAGGTTAACACATTAAATAACCCATGACACATCACTTTTAACCAAAGTTAAAAGCTATCATGACACCATCATGAATGGAACAAAGATGTGTTATTCCCTCATGATTCCTTGGAGAAATATTTGGTGAATCATCATTCACCTCAATATCCATCCAATGAAAGAAAATCAAAGCTTGAGTCATCTTCTACATCATGAATGAGCTCATCATGACTAAATTCAAGAGGATAAGGGAAGAAGGGATTATGTATCATTCCCTTCTAAACCTAAAAGCGTGAATCACCCCTTTCATGAAGTGAGTTGGACGGCCAACCCAAATATCATTTCACACACCTCATGGATTATCCGATGGGAAAAGAACATGACAAAACCAATCCTTTTACCATGGTTAAACACCATCATAACCAAGCCATGTAAAGGGTGAGTATGTGGCTTATGTGCCATGCTCTCTTCAAACTCATTGAATGAATTGGTGAGCATACATGGGGGAGGTTAATTCAGCAAATTTTAACCAACTCTATCCACCTCCTAAGTCATCCAATGGGGAAGAGCCAAAATGAAAATCTAAATTGAACCTTAATGAAGACTCATCATGGCAAGCTTTGGAAATAGATCCATGGCTATTCTTAAGCTCAAAACTTATTCTCATACAATCGTGAGATGGATAACCTTCTGCCTTAAGTAAATGGGTCCATATCCAAGCTTTTCCATAGCCTCTCCATGGCTATAAATAAGCATAACCCGAGAACACCCAAGGATGAAAAGAGACATATACACTGCCCAATTCCTAAAACCTTCAATAGAGAAATTGCTCTCCATACCATGAGCAATTGATTCCTGATAGAATCAAGCTACGAAATCCATCATCCCCTTCCAATTTCACCACCCAAAACAGGTCAATTTTCGGGTTTGAAATGAAGTTGTTCAAAACTTCAAATAAACTCCTCTAAAAGCCTCCTAGAGCCCTACGAAGACAAGCCCAATCAAAATTAGCCTTCCTCATAGGCTCTAACCCACTTTCCTATCTTCATTTTCTAAGTCGTGGGGCACTCTGATCAAACTTATATCCAGACCTGATTTCACCTCAAATTGAGCTAAGTACAAGCTTTCTAAGGTCAATACGAAGCTGTGAAACCAATCCAATTGAAGTTTCATCCACTGAGGCCAAGGTATGGATGTTTGGACTCAAACCGAGCTCGAGTTTAACACTTTGTGAAACAAACTTATTCAAAACCCTCACAACACCGTATGGATGGGTTCATCTTCTTCAGATGAAGCTGTAGGAACAAAAATCACTCGAATCCATCAAGAATCGATATAGGTCTTGTCCCTGAATCATGGATGACTTGCGGGTTTAAACAAGAGGTAGGGGATGAACAGATGATGTCCATTTTTGTGTTTTGGAAATGGACGGTTTTGATTTAATCCCAGCCGATCCGCTGTTCTAAACCCCACAGCGGATCAACTGTGTTTCGACGGATCCGAGGACACGTGGCGCCGTCTAATTTTTTATTTTAATTAAAGATTTAATTAAATCAGATTAACCTTAAACTAATCAAAAAATCATATATTTGCATAGAAAAAACACAAAAATAAAACAAAAATACCCCTGAACTCAGGACAGTGAGGAGAAAATTATAAAACCAAAATCATAATTTAATGATTTGTATTTTAATTTTAATTAATTGATTACTCTGGAGTAATTTAATTATTTAAAAATAATTATAAGTTAAAAAATTATGAAATTTTTACAGAATAACATTTTCATCCTTAGGAACATTCTGTGATTTTTCCAAGAAATAGAGGATTCTCTGGGTTAGAATATCTATTTTCCTATGAAACTTAAGTAATTATTTTCAAAAATAATTATAAGAGTTAGGAAATGGGAAAATTAACTTCAAAATTGGTTAAGAAATTTAGGTAGACATACACAAACCCTAAAATGACAAATCTTAGCTATTTGAAAATTTAAAATAACATTTTTACTTTAGGGTTAAAATTATTAATTATAAATTAATATTTAAAAACCCTAAATATCCTTAAGATACAAAACTTCACTATTATTAACCCATTTCACATTGGACTAAGTTAAAATTTGAGTCGAATTCTAAATAGACTCAAAATAAACCCTAATTAGGACTAAGACACCAATTAGACCTAATTAAACCAAGTTAGACCTTAATCACATTAGGTTTAACTTAATAAACCCTAATTAGATCTAAGACACCAATTAGACCTAATTAAACCAACTTAGACCTTAATCACATTAGGTTTAACTTAATAAACCCTAATTAGGTCTAAGACATTAGTCTTAATTAAACCAAGTTAGACCTTAATCACATTAGGTTTAACTTAATAAACCCTAATTAGGTGTAAGACACCAATTAGACCTAATTAAACTAAGTTAGACCTTAATCACATTAGGTTTAACTTAATAAACCCTGATTAGGTCCAAGACATCAATTAAACCTAATTAAACAAAGTTTGACCTTAATCACATTAGTTTTAACTTAATAAACACTAATTAAACTTAACCCTAATTAGGTCTAATTAATCAATTAAACCTTACATAAATTAGGTTTAACTAATCCTAAACCCCATTTAGACATAACCCTAATTAGGCTTAATTAATCAATTAAACCTTACCTAAATTAGGTTTAATTAATCCTAAACCCCAATTAGACCTAACCATATTTAGGTCTAATTAACCCAATTAAATTTTACATAAATTAGGTTTAATTAATCTTAAACCCTAACAAGACCTAACTCTAATTAGGTCTAATTAATCAAGTAAACCTTACTTAAATTAAGTTTAATTAACATTTAAACCCTAATTAAGCCTAAACCTAATTAGACTCAATTAATTTTTTAAACCTTAATTAAATTAGGTTTAAGTAATTTTACATTCTGATTAAGTCTAACACTAATTAGACTTAATTAACCCTTAAGCTTTACTTACATTAGGCTTAAACAATCTTAAATCCTTATTAAGTCTAACCCTAATCAGACTTAATTAACCCTTAAGCCTTACTTACATTAGGCTTAAGTAATATTAAATCCTAATTAAGTCTAACCCTAATATATTTAATTAACCCTTAAGCCTTACTTACATTAGGCTTAAACAACCCTAAATCCTAATTATGTCTAACCCTAATTAGACTTAATTAACCCTTATGCCTTACTTACATCAGGCTTAAACAACCCTAAATCCTAATCAAGTATAACCTTAATTAGACTTAATTAATCATTAAGCCTTACATTAGGCTTAAACCACCCTAAGTCCTAATTAAGTCTAACTCTAATTAGACTTAATTAACCATTAAGCCTTACATACATTAGGCTTAAACAATCTTAAATCCTAATTATGACAAACCCTAATTAGACTTAATTAATCCTTAAGTCTTACTTACATTAGACTTAAACAACCCTAAATCCTAATTAAGTCTAATCCTAATTAGACTCAATTAAGCTTTAAGCCTTACTCACATTAGGCCTAAGTGACTTAAAAACCTAAGCAAGTTTATCTTTAAGTCAAATCTTCTAACTTTGGTTCAACCTAACTTGAACCCAAGTTAACCCAAACTTAAGTTCAACTCATATTGAACTTAAGTCTAAACTTCTAACTTAGGTTCAACCCAACTTGAACCCAAGTTAACCAAACCTTAGGTTCAACCCATATTGAACCTAAATCAACTTCTAACTTAGGTTCAACCTAACTACTTGAACCCAAGTTAACCAAACCTTAGGTTCAACCCATATTGAACCTAAATCAACTTTTAACTTAGGTTCAACCTAACTTAAAACCAAGTTAAACAAACCTTAGGTTCAACTCAAATTGAACCTAAATCAACTTCTAACTTAGGTTCAACCTAACTTGAACCCAAGTTTACTCAAACTTAAGTTCAACTCATATTGAACTTAAGTCAAACTTCTAACTTAGGTTCAACCTAACTTGAACCTAAATCTTAAGTTTAACTCATATAGAACCTAAATCAACTTCTAACTTAGGTTCAACCTAACTTGAACCCAAGTTAACTAAAACTTAAGTTCAACCCAATTGAACCTAACCAAATGTCTAGGTTCAATTTACATTGAACGTAACTTAACTAAATTAAACCCAACCAAACCCCTAGGTTCAACCTACAGAACCTAACTCAACATAAACTTTAGATTCAACCCCTAGGTTCAACCTACATTAATGGGTTAAAAGCTAGTTGTTGTTGTTGTTGTTGTTGTTGTTATAGAGAGATGATACAAATAAGCCTATATTATAGTACTTTGAAGATGATATCCTCCTCAAATATGATAAATAAACGCTTCTCTCAGCTTATTAATGTAATTAAATTTTGGAAGATTTTCATACAAAGCACGCAATTCCAATGTATATACCAATCTAATTATTTTTTATGCATATAACTTCTAATTTTATTTAACAAATTTCTCATCAATAAGAAATGTACAAATTATGAATTATAAAAGGCATGCAAGTCACTGCATCATTTATTGCAAGCATCTCTATACAATAAAAACCAAAAAAATAAAATAAAATTGCCACAAATTCTTAATGTAATCCTAACAATAAAAGAAAAAAAATTTGTTGCTAAACATAACACCAAATCAATCCAAGCAACGGTAGATCATGTTATTCTTAATAAAATTATATGAAAATTGTTCATCAATTATTTTAACATTATTTTCTTAGGCATCTTCTAACATGAATTCGAATTAATTCTCAGACGAGTTCTTTATTTGCGAAACATATTTAAGGATGCAATTTACATTTCAACATTATCCCTTAAGCACAAAAAGTACTTTCTTATAATTATTTTTTGCCTTCTAGCAATGATAAATCATAACTTTGATCGTATTACAAGATTGATTAACAATTTATTAGATTTTTAAATATTGCCGCATATTCAATCAATAATTTTATCATTAACGGCTTTCTTTTATCACCCAATAACTACTAATCTATGTTGTATGGTAAGATTATGAGGGATTGCATACATGGAACTCAAAACTTTTAATAATAAATATCTCACACCCAAACTTTAATATTTACATAATCTAGTGTTATCAACGAAGACAACCTCCATCTGTCTGCCAATTCAATTGAGCTTGTCGGAACAGAAGACGGCGAGATTAAGGTTGTAAGGTAGCCAGGCAGACTTGTTAGCTAGCTCGACCTCTAAGTTGCTCGTAAACTGAGCATGATGAACTAAACCAAGCTCAAGCGAACCCCATTTAGACTCGGCTAGCATGTGAGCACACATGTTTAAAAAATAATTAATTAAAAACATACTTCAAAGATATCAAATTTCATTTTTTTTTTTAATATTTATAAAATTAATTACCACTTTAATACTCATTTTATTATAACACACACTTACATTAATATTTTTTATCTTTCGTACTAAACAAGCCATCTCGCTGGGCTGAACTCAGCTTGAGCTCCCAACTCAATTTATTAATAAAGCTCGAGCTCACATTGAGGGTGGCCCGAGCTCAACTCTATATGTTTATACTCCTAAATGTCATCGTGTCGATGGACCCGAAAGGGAAGACAACGCCGAGATTACGACTTTAAACTCATCAGATCTAAAAGGTAAGGTGAGAAAATATTCCGTTCGAACAATGCACGTCTGGATGATGAATCACTGGCCGCCACGTTGTAATACACATCATCAGCGGGTGACGTGTCAATTTATGATTGGTCGACCAGACGTAGAAGAAAAAATATTTTTTTGATTCTATAATTCCCAGGAAACTCCCCGGTCGCAAGTGCAGAGCTCGTCGGGGCACAGGTACACAATGCGACAAGCTTCCATGTGAGCGGGACATGACTGGGTTAAGATTTTAAAGTTGATGTGTTAATTTATGGGTGTGGGATATGTAATATTAATAAGTTTGAATGTTAAGAGCATAAAAAACCCCCTATTTAATCCTAAAATAACCACAATATCTAGCTAAAAGAATTCCTTGCCTGCCAAATTTAGATAATAAAAAACAGTGCATTTAACGATAATAAAGTGACCTGATTTCTAAAATATCTATAAAAGTAAATTATTTACCAAGTCACAAACGCAAAAAAATCAATATATAAACACAAAAACAATAAATCAATTATTCCAAAATCCTATAATTCAACTTGAGCATAAATAATGAATTAATAATAACACGATTATATGAATAATAAGCACAAATATTTTAATAAGAAGATCACTTTGTGTTTATATATTTATGCTGCCTAAATTTTTATTGTTAATATTTCCAATCACAGGTCCAAAATGACTTTACACCTATGCATCCTCTGATCATCAAACAACAACACTGAAATTTATTTCTAGCAACAAAAAAAAAAATAGAATAGATAACTCATATGTCACAAGATTCAAAAGAAATACCACTCATTAAAGCCTAAAAGACAAATCAACAAATTTGCATTCAATGCTTGAAAACTTTATTATATTTCCATATCACAAACAAATCAACATTTTAACCCTCAAATTTTATTCTTAAAAGTGAAGTTCGGAGAACAATGGAAACCAAAAGCAGTTTAACAGCATTGTGCAGCACACAAAATAAAATTGGAAACCCATCCCTGCCTGCCCTATATCAAAGTGTCTTTCTGGCAAAAAAGGGAGATATCAAGTAGAAATTGAGACAGCTATTATGAATTTAAAATTTTAGATCAATATTGGTGTCTAATGTGAACAATTTTGAGTTGAGTTGCGTTAATTAAAGTAAAATATATTATCTTTACAAAATACTTCTTAATCACTAACTGAGTTTATTATCACTAAAAAGGCATTCAATTTGTTAAAGGGCAAAGGGATTTCACAAAGGGACAATGCCCAAACCAAAAAGGGGGAAAAAAAACTTCAAAAACTCCAAACTACTCAAAATACATTGATTTCCATCTCTTCTCTGCATAACTCACCACCGGGGAATTAAAACACTTACAAATCCAAATGTTCTCAAAATACAATTTAGCTAAAAACTAAATCCAACATGGATTCACGAAGGATCAATACAAGGTCAATGGGTAAGACCTAACTCCCCAAAATTCCATTGAATGACCCTCAAACCCATTCCCTGCATTAGTCTCTATCAGGGAACTAAACCCATATATTGAAATGTTTCCAGAACCCAACTCTGCAAGACCCAATTCAACACAAGATGAGCAGGCAAGCCCATTAAATTTGGGCAGTAGATTTGCCGAAGATCAACACAAGGCGAGTAACCAACTAAAAAAAGTCCCAAACTCACTCGTTGCAGTACTCGTTATTGCCAAAGATCAACTTTACGTTAATAAGGTCAACATGGTAGTTCACATGCACTAACTAGCTCTCTAACTACATGTATCCAGTTATATAAAAAATAAGTCTTACAATTGACTTTTTTATCCATTTCTTAATATGTCTAAGTGTACCTTTTCTTGTAACCAAAAAAAAATCTATGAATAAAGAAGCAAAGGCTAATACTAATGCAGGAAAATATTTAGGAATCTCAGAACAGCTATATTATCTTGGAGCTTTTCTTCAAAGAAATCTTCCTTTTTTTATTCATCTTAAATTCCCTCTTCTTCTTTTTTTAAATTCTACACGCCCCTTGTAAACAGTATTGGTATCATTCTAGAATTGCCCATTCATAGACTGAATCCAGCTTTAAAGGTTCCACAAGATTGAACAAACTATAATGTAGTTTTTGGTAGACCATTCCTAAACAATACTAGGGGCGTGATCTCTATCTAACATGCTACAGTCAAGTTTCTGAATATAGGAGGTGATAACCAATAAAAAGACTTGTTGCAAATGCGGCGGCAGGCCAGCAATGTGGCCCGCTGGCGTGAGTTTTCACTGTTTGGGGTGGCAGTATACCAGTGGCGCGGCACGTTTATCTTAAAACGCGAGCCGCGGGTTCAACTCGGCAGCCTGCGTTTCTCATTCTATTTTTTATGATGACGCCATCCTTTCCTTCACGATATGTCCGTCCTAACCTAGTGTCGAACTCATCTACGAAGCAAGGATCTCTTACTCCTCTTCCTCCACTTCTCCAGCGTTTATCGCCCTGCCTAGTTCCACTTCCTCCTCTTCTCTTGGTGTTTCTCACGCTAACTCGTTCCTTTGTTCCCCAGCGGTAAGCACATTTTTAACAACATAAACTTCAGACTCTATTCTTTGAATGCAAGTATCCATGTGAATGCTTGTTCTTTAGATTTTTTATGTTAGATATGTAAATATTGTTCGGTAGTATGGATGTGAATGCTTGATGTTTGAGTGAGTTCTTGGTGGCTCGATTTCTTGGTGGCTCAATTTTTTTGTGGCTTGATTTACAAATAGCATTACTACACTGGGGCAAAATAGTCATATGTTCAGCATCAACTGCCGCGCAGCTGTTTTCAAATTGCAGAAAACAAAAGCTAGCCAGCTTTCCCGCAGCAGCTAAACTGCCGCTGCCCCAAACATACCCTAAAGACCTGTAATCTAAAAGTTAGGGGCATTATGCAAAGAAGTATTGTAGTTGGAGCTTAGGGGGGAGCTAGGTGAGGTCAAGGAGTTGGAGTTGCAGAGGAGATTTCAACAATTTAAGGATCCCCAGAGCAAGCCCTCCGAACAGCAATTCTTTCAACATTAAGCATTAAGAGCGACCAATCATTAAAGATATTGAAGCCTTAGTTTCCATAACTGAGATACCAATGGTGCATGGTAATATTTCCAGTCACGAGTTGATGATAGGAAGGGCACAAAACCTATCTAGCAAAAGATCAAAAGCTATCCTGACTGAGCTTATATATGGCAATGTGGTTGAGAAGCTCCTTGAAATGAATTCAAGAAAGAAGTCCAATGGCTTCACTAGATTTTGAATGTGCTAATGCCCATAAATTAAGTAGCAAGGGGACAATGTATATGAACTTCACTAATCTAAAGTCAAACAACCAAAAAGAAGGCTACCCCCATCTGAATTGATACATCAATTGACAGAATAATCAACTTCCCTATAATGAGTTTTCACACTTTTTCCAACAGCCAGCACAGCTAGATACCTCAAACTGGCTATGAGAAAAATATTTTCATCGCAAGGAAAGGGTTGTATTGCTACATAGCAACTCCTTTTGACTTCAAAAATGTTTGACATTTATTATATGTTCAAACTACAGAAGTGGAGGAATATGAAAGCACAGATCAAAGTGTGTGAAGAACAATCCAGAAGCATTATATCCTAGACTTGATAAAGACAATTGCTACATTGAAGAAGTACAATATAGTCTTCAATCATTTAAAGTGCACCTTCAAAGCAGAATCGAGGATATTCTTAAAGCTCCTCACCTCATGTAAGGACAGCTTAGAAATACCGTCATCAAGCACCATCGAAGAACTACCAAGGAGGAGTGCATATGGTGCTTGCCTTTCTTCAAAATCTCAAGGAGCACCAAAAAAAAATTGAATGGAATGAGCGTGAGTGCCTTCCAAGATTTGAAATCACTACTATTTTTTGCCATTGCTGCTACGAAATTCACAACTCTGAGAAGTCCTCTTGCATGTCGAGATGGGAGAAGATGCAATGAGACTGTGCCAACTGGAGAAAAGACCCTAAAGTAGTGTTCAGTCTACTACATGAGCTAGCAACACCAAGGAACCGAGCTGAGATACCCAATCATGGACAAACTAGTTTGGGCATTGATTGTTACAATTCGGTAACTTTGACCTTCCTTTCAGCACTATTCCATCTAAGTTATCACTGACAAACCACAAAAGATCAAGCACACCAATCCTTGTAAATTGGAAAGATATTAAAATGGACAATAGCAATTTATGTTTACATACAAACAAAGGACTAAGAAAAAGGGGAAGCATTCAACCATTTTCTGGCCAACTTCACCCTCCAAGAAACTGGAAAAAAAAAAAAAATCGTCCACCCAAAAAAACTTATTACATAACTTATACTTCGATGTGTGGGGGTAGGATGGGTTTACTGAGAGCAAAGGGCAAACATTCAACCCGTACAATGATGGGGCATCAAAGAACAAGGTCTTAAATTTGGAATTAGTACAAAAATATGCCCGACAGTGTGCTTTTGGATGCAATCAGAATTGGTCTCTGAGTCACCAATAATTTGATCGAGCACAAGGCTTTGATTGTAGGGATGCAATTTGATACCGGTGAAAGGGAAAAGCACCTGGTTGTATTCTTGGACTCAACTAATGGTGTACCGAGCCCATGTAAAATTCAAAGCTTGTGAAGAAATCGTACAAAGAGATCATTTTATCGTGGAAACAAATAACAACTAATTTAAATACTTGAATCTCATAGACTGTGCTTTTGGATGCAATAGAATTGGTCTCCGAGTCACCAATAATTTGGTCAATCACAAGGCTTTGATTGTAGGGTAGTAATTTGATACTGGTGTAATAGCAAAGCACCTGGTTGTATTCTTAGACTCTCAGCTTATGGTGAACCGACTCCATGTCCATTTCAAAGCTTGTTAAGAAATCGTAAAAAGAAATCATTTTATGTTGGAAACAAGTATCAACTAATTTAAATACTAGAAAATTAAGCAAATCCTTAGAGAAAAGCTCTGTGATTTACCGTTCAAAACTGGAAACCTCAACAGGCAACTAAGCTTGAAGTTATAAAATCCCAACAACAAAGAATTTGTACTTATGGACATTGAAAAGAAACCTTTGACGGGTTCAATGGACCCATTTATATAACAGCTTCAAATAAAAGAAATTGTAACCTTAATGGTAATTAGAAAAGATTCAAGATAAAAGCTTGGTATGCAGGAAATTATTAGGGAGATTGGTCACTTCAATAAACTTGAGTTGCATTTATTTTTCGGAATGTAAAAGCCACTTAGAGGGGATAATCTTGGCATATATAATTTTGAAACTGATTAATGTGGTCAATACATAGAGAAAGGCAAAACCATTTTCCAGAAAATGTTTACTATGTCAAAATTCACCCAATGCAACTACAATTTTCTCACAAGTGACAACCAAACTCACTCGTCTAGAGAATAAACTCTACTAACTATACAAGGAAATTCATCTGATGATGATGTCTTACTTCACCAAGTAGATTAAGGCAAAGGCCTATTGAAGTGATAGCAACTTCATCTGAACTATCTTTTGCTGATATGATATCCATATAGAAGTCATAGTCCTAGACAATGAGCCATGATTTTCAGAAAAGAAAAAAATTGCCAAACACGAGATATTTGTTCAAATTCGCCTCCATTCACCATCCAAAAACTTATGTACATTGTCAACTCTACACTAAACATGATCTCCCTACTCAAATTGCCTTTTCATTGTTTTCATGGAACAAAGGTCCTACTCCCAACTGAATATAATATTTCATGTTCATGTCCAGTGACTGGTGGCAACCTCAAAATTTGAAAAGGAAGCACTGGTTGATTAGAGAGAGAAGAATAAACATAGCATAGAGACTATCGTGAATTTACAAGGAACATTGAATTCAAGCATCATTATAGTAGGAAGAAGTCAAAACGATAGTAGCAATATACCACTTGAATGAGAGAGAGAACATTTTGCACTAATGACTCGCTCTAAAGAAGGTTCACATTGTAGCTCGATAATTAGTACTCGAAAAACTAGGCTCAATTTTAGAAGGATCCTAGATCATCAAAAACAAGTCAGCATTGGATCCTACTAACAGCAAGTATATGGTAGACAATAATTGCCGAAGATGAGGAATTGGAACAACTTGAAAGCTTCCATGCATATAAAGGGAGTCACCATTGCCCACTCAATCATTTGTATTAATAATTTTACAGTGTCCTTGATTTATTTGATCGCCAAAAAAAGGAGTATTTTCTTTGTAATATTAAGCAAGTTTAGTAAGGACCCCATGGTAGAACCCAAAAAGCAACCTACATTGAATTTGGTAAATTGTACGAGTATTCAACAAGCTCACCATAAAATGATGAGTTTGATTCAATTAAGAGAAGTTTTAGATTAATTCATTCGTAAATTGGAGAACGTGGCTTCACCCTTGAGAGTTGACTCAGGGAGCTCACCCTTCCCCAGTGTAAATCAAAGAACTTCCCTCATTGAGTTTAAAAATTTGAGAGATACGCTTAATAAAAGTATGGTTTCAATATATGAATTATACCGTTGAGTCTGCTAACTCTCAACTTGGCAAATGTTTAGCCAACAATGGGCAATAACTTAGCCTAACGGAAATAAGATAATCAGGAAAGATATACTAAATTGAATTATGGTCTAAATAATTTCAACTCAAGATCAACTTAAGAAGTGGAGAGACTAGTCCTTGAAAGAGAACCAAAGTCCACAGATAGATGAACAGTTTGAAGTTGGCTTTGAATTCTTAACAAAGTCTCACTCTAAAGGGGAAGATATATCCAATGAATTTTAATAAGCAAAAATCATATTCTTCTCATAAAAGATCCATGCAAAGCCAAGAAAATGGATTCACCCTCGCCAACAAAATTTACATTAAATAAAGCAAGAACTTATTCTAATCGGCAAATCCTGAAGGAACTGTACAAATGTTGAAAACTTAACCTAACGAAAGATTGCTATGATAATGATAGAAAGAAAGACTAGATTGAATTAGATTCCAAATTAATTTCAGCTCAAAATCAGCTTAAAAAGTAACGAGACTTCTTGAAAGAGAGTCATAGTCCCCATATAGATGAACAGCCTGAAGTTGGCTCTGCATTCTTAACATGATTCTCACTCCAAAAGGACCAAAACTTAATATGCAAAGATCCTATTCTTCCCTTAAAAGGTTCATGCCAAGATCAAAAGTTTGAATCACCCTTACAAACAAATCTGCATTAAATCTATGTAATCGGCAAGTTCTAGTGGTTACCCTCACAAAAACTAAACTCTAGCAAAAAGAAAAGAACAAACAAAATAGGAGAATCAAGTAAGACTAGAGAATGCATTTGAGTATGATAATGGGGAAAACTTAACCTAACGAAAGATTGCTATGATAATGATAAAAAGAAAGACTAGATTGAATTAGATTCCAAATTAATTTCAACTCAAAATCAGCTTAAGAAGTAACGAGACTTCTTGAAAGAGTGTCATAGTCCTCATATAGATGAACAGCTTGAAGTTGGCCCTGCATTCTTAACATGGTTCTCACTCTAAAAGGGACCAATGAACTTAATAGGCAAAGATCCTATTCTTCCCTAAAAAGATTCATGCCAAGACCAAAAGTTTGAATCACCCTTACAAACAAATCTGCATTAAAACTATTCTAATCGACGAGTTCTAGCGGTTACCCTCACAAAAACTAAACTCTAGCAAAGAGAAAGGAACAAACAAAAAGAGGAGAATCAAGTAAGACTAGAGAATGCATTTGAGTATCCTTTTGATAGTCACTAAGCTAAATAGCACACCAATCCAAAAAAATGAAGCAAAGAAAACAAAGTGAAACCAAAAGATCTTATTAATTTTTTTTTTGAAAAAAAAATCAAGAATTCCCTTTCCTATTAAAAGTAAATAGAAAGTAGAACAGAAAAACGACCGCTCTCCTCTTCTACATCACCCTTAAAAGACTCTTAGGTCATCATAGAAGACACTTCGTATCTATATTTTTTTGGAAGCGCTCGAGGAGCTATCAATTTATTTAAACAATGGTGATTGTCAATATCGTATTTCTCAAAAAGATGAGGACTCCATGAATATTCCAATGCTTTGCTGTAACTCCTTGCCTCAGAAGATAAGATTTGAAATGCCTTATCCCATTGTTATTATTTCTACTAGTAGGCTCGGGCTATTTCAACAAATGAAACTATTTCATCCCTGATGTCTTTTAACTCTCAAGTGTTTTCATAGGTCAAGTGCCGCCATTTGCATGGAAGTTATATTCTCATATAAGTTGCACGTTAAGACTCGGTTTCTTCCATTGCAACATGATGACCAACTCACTCCTCTCTCAAAGCTCTTTACAAGTTCTTTATTTTGATCTCCAAGGACCTAATGGTAGCAACTCGAAGGATCAAACTACTATAAACACATGTCATCGAGAGGTTTGCCATTATTACAATGAAATGAATTGTCACGAAAGGGTCTCATAAACTCGCTCAAAAATGGAAAACATAAGATAACAAAACCCAAAGCGTAAACCAATTAAGTGAATCCTCCACCGTACTGGAGCCACGTTCGGCTAAACTTTTATTCTTCTTTGCAATAAGATTATATTGACCTTTGTCGTCGTTCATTTTGCTAATATTGTGTTTGCGAACAATACTTTCGAAAAGCTTAAAATTGACAACATTTGTGAATGAGCCACCCTTGGCTAAACTTTTATTCTTCTTTGCAATAAGATTAGCTTGACCTTTGTCGTTGTTCATTTTGCTAATACTATGTGTTCGCAAACAATACTTTTTGAATAGGTCGCAATCAACAATATTTGCAAATTACATTATAGGCATATTGGCCATCATAATTCAGTACCAAAATAAAATTGCATGCTTAAATGGAGAAGAAAGATAAGCCTTAATGAGAATAGTTTTCCAATATTAATAGACTGTGATGAGTGTTAACATACATGATGTTCAAACTAAGTAATCATTAAAGTCATAAATTGGCATTTCAAATGTAACAAAATTGAACAATAAACTACATGTCGCTTTATCTTTACTATTCAATAAATGTTAATGATTTATTTAAGTCTCTCTTTTTTTTATAACTCTCTCCAACAATAAAAGAAAGTAAAAAAAAAACTAAATGCATAGACAGAAAATCTAGGAGCTTGGTTTACCTAAAGACCAATTCAACACAAGTGGTAAAGTTGAAATTAAGAATTCACCAAAGATCATGGTGAATTCTCCTAAGAAGTTTGTGAACTAAGAAACACCTCGGGAGACTCACCAGAAAAATATTTGACCAAAAAGGCCTGCCCAACATTAGAGGTCACTTGCTCAAGATATAGGACATCAAGACAGCCCCACACTGGGTTTGATGATTTAACTTAACAAGTTAGCAACTTTAACTAGAGAAAACACAACTTTAACATTGAACCCACAACCTCAACTGCCTAGCGAATAACTTATGTCAAGAAGTTTGGGATAATTTTCAAATGTAGTTCTCAATAGTTTTTTATTAATTTCTTAAGAGATCAGTGTAAATTCTCCTATAGCCTCAAAAACCTTGTAAAAAAAAAGCTTAATGGGTGATTTTCACATAAAAACTTTAAAAATATAAACAAGTCATACAACTTCAAAACTTTTTGCTCTAAAAAAATCTCTTTTTTTCCTTCAATCACCTATAGATATATTTGGATCCAACAAAAAATAAATAAATAAAAGCCTACCATTTTTGCTTTATTCACAAAGCTTACAACAACAACAACAAAGCCTTAATCCCGCTAAGTGGGGTCGGATACATGAATCATTTTTCTCCATTGTGTCCTATTTAGTGTTATACTTTCATTTAATTCTAATAAATTAAGGTCATTTTTTTTATAAAATATGCCCAATTCTTCCTAAGTCTACCTCTGCCTTTAATCACAAAGATTGTGATAAAAATAAAATTATTTTTCTTATACTAATTAAAATATTCAATAAATTTTGTTTTTTCCCCCTCAAACCACAACATAACTTATAAATATACAATCTATTTCTAGGCCCATCTAAAACCTCTATAAAAATCTTCTTAGAAAAGCCATCAATATGCAACATATTTGATTTAACTAAAAAAATTCAGATTTCTCTTTATTGATGTATCATTAGAGACGATTTCTTATCTTTCAAATTATTTTACTAATGTACAACCTATTTCTAAACAGCCCAAAAACTTATTTTGATAGTCTACCTGAAAGAACAAATCAACTTTACCATGAATCAGGTCTAACTAAATCAAACTTATATGTTATCAATCTATCTTAAGAGATTAGAATTTCTCATCTATCAAATTCCATCTCCTTAACTATAAATAAATAAAAATGAATTCATAATTACTACTCAGTTATATTATCAAACTCTTCTAAAATTTCCAATTATTCAAGCAAATAAAACTTATAAAGTAAACAAAAAATATATTAATGATTTAATGGAAGCACAGTTAAAGATAATAAAATAATATTCTAAGTTTTAAAAAAATCTTATTCACTTCTATAAGATGAAAAGTAATCATAAGATCAACACCACTTTCATTACACTCTTATATCATAATTACAATGAAACATCTCATAGCTCAATATACAAAAATATCGTCCTTTTTACTCATATCCAATAAATGTATTTTCTTCTTCAATATACGTTGTAAAATTACATTCATTACATTAAAAACTAATTGGTAAAAAATCTTCTAGTCTAATTTTAAAAGCATGGATATCTTCGATTTCCATAAAATACTTAATGAAATCATCTTTGGATATTCACTCAAACTTTAAATTAAAAAAAAAAAAAAAACTCAATTTTCGCTTCATGAGTCCTACAAAATCATATTGCTTCTAACAACAAAAAGATTCAAAAATATTGAATTTTTTCTACCTCGAACCAAAACATACCTTATAAAAGTGCAATATATTTCTAGGCTCTTTTTAAATCTCTATAACAATCTTCTTAAAAGGCAACATGCAATTCTCTCAATGATCTATCATTATTGTTATAATTTCTCATCATCAAAATTTCTTACTAATACAAAATCTATTTCTAAACTCTCTAAATTCTTCTTTGATAACATTCCTAAAAAAACAAACTGTCTTAACCTTGGATCAGTTTTAATTAAGGAATTCAAATTTATCCCTCATCAATATCATAAGAGATGAGAATTTCTCTTCATTAAAATTTGAACGCCTTATCTAAAATGGATTATATCTTTCATTGGTTTTTTATATTTTATAATCATGCATTCATAATTACTACTCACTTGTATGATCAAAACTCTCTTCTAAAATCACAAAATAGTCGAACAAATAAAACTTAAAAAGTAAACAAAAATTATTTTAATGATTTTGTGGCTCCACAATTAAAGATAACTAAATGAAAAACTAGTTTCATTAAATTTCTATTCACCTTTGCAATATCATGAGTTGCCAAAATGTGCAGCACCTCCAATACATTCTTTCTTCTTTCATAATTATAACAATTTCTCTCAAAAGTCAGACTACATAAAACAATATAAGTCCTTTAGAATTTTCCCCAATAACATCTTTTCTTCAATAAATATATCATAAAATTTCATTCATTCCAAATAAAAATTAATTCTTCAAAAATCTGCTTGTCCAATTCGAAGAGCATAATTAGATATCTATTGATTTTCAAGAAATGGTTATTGAAAATTATTATGTATTAACCAAAAAATAAAAAATATATTTAACTTCGGCTCAATGACTCTTGCAAAAAATTTGTTGTTCTGATAATAACTAAAATATTCAATAAGATTGACCTTTTTCTTCTAAAACCTCTATAAAAATCTTTGAAACAAAATTAATCATCAACCAATGCATTAGATTAAGTATTCAAATTTCTCACTATAATTAGAGATATAATATCTTATCTTTCATATTTTTAACTAATGTACACTTTATTTTTAAATTCTACAAAAACGTCTTTGATAATCTTCCTCACAGAACAAACAATCTTTAACTTGAATGAAATTTAACAAAAGTATTGAAATTTATCTTCTATCAATCTATCTAAAAAGATTAGGATTTCTCATCTTTCAAATTGCATTACCTTATCTAAAAATAGTTGATATTTAATTGTATTTATAATTTTCTTAGAACATGCATTCATAATTACTACTCTATCGCATTGTCAAGCAAATAAAAATTACAAAGTAGTTTTTAATTATAATTTAATGGATCCACAATTAAAGAAAATAAAATGATATTCTAAATTCATTAGATTTTTATTCACCATTACAAGATCATTAGTTGCTAGAAGATCAACACATCCTCCATGACACACTCTAATTTTATAATTACAAAGAATCCTCTCATAGCTCAATCTATAATAAAAAATAATAAAATCAGAGACATCCCCAATAAATAAATTATCTTCAATATAAATCGTAAAATCAGAGTCATCCCCAATAAATAAATTATCTTAATGAAAAAAAAATCTATTTATTAACCAAAATATATATACAAACACACTTCATTTTATTTTAAAGTGGACGGTAAAATATTTAAAATTTTTATAATAACTAAGAGATACAATAATATTGAATTATATATCCTCACACAACAAAATAACTTACAAAAGTACAATCTATTTCTAGCTTCTTCTAAAACCTCTATAACATTCTTAACAAAATTAGTCATTATGTCATATATTAGATTTAATTAAAGAAATCAGATTTCTCATTTATTGATCTATCATTAAAGATATAATTTTATATCTTTCAAATTTCTTACTAATGTACAATATATTTATAAATACTCCATAATATTTTTTGATATTCTTCCTAAAAAAACAAACCATCTTTACCTTAAATCAAGTTTAACTTAAGAATTAAAATTTATCTCTTATCAATCCATCTTAAGATATTAGAAGTTATTATCTTTCAAATTCCATTAAATTAACTAAAAATAATTAAATCTTTCATTTCTTTCATCATATACTCCTAAAATATGCATTAATAATTACTACTTTGTTTTTAATCAAACTCTCCGAAAATCACCAAATGGCCTAGCAAATAAAGCTTACAAAGTAAATAATAATAATAATAATAATAATGATTCATAATTCCACAATTAAATACAGTAAAATGTGATCCCAATTTCATGAAATGTCCATTCACCATTACATGATTAAAAGTTGCTAAAGGCTCAACACCTCTATTACATTCTCTATTATTTCATAATTACAATGAATCCTCTCATAGCTCAATCTATAATAGACAATAGGTCACTTCGAGTCATACTCAATAAATATTTTTTTCCATCTTCAATATACATTGCAACATTCTTTCGATCCGATTAAAAAATTAATTGTGCAACATATTCTAGTCCAATTTAAAGAGCATGGATAACTTTTGATTTTCAGAAAATACTCACAGAAAATTCTCTTTACATGTTCACTAAAAATGAAGATATACTATATTTTGGCTTCATTGCTTCTATAAAAAACTAGTATTTCTTATATTAAATAAAAGATTCAATAATATTTACTTTTTTTCTTCTTCACACAACAAGATACCTAATAAAAGTAAATTTTATTTGGGCATTTCTAAAACCTCTATGATAATCTCTGTAAAAAATTAGTCACCATCCAGCACATTAGTTTAACTAAAGAATTCAGATTTCTCACTTACTGATTTACCATTTATAGATATAATATCTTATCCCTCAAATTTCTAACTAATGTCGAATCTATTTCTAAACACACCTACAACACTAATTTACAATCTACTTCTAAAGACACCTGCAACAGTAAATTTTGGCTTCACGGCTCATGTAAGAAACTTGTATTTCTTATACAAACTAAAAGATTCCATTATATTTTCTTTTCTTCTTCATCACACACCAATGTACCTAATAAAAGAAAAATTTATTCCGAGGCACTTCTAAAGCCTCTATGATAAGCTTTGTAAAAAAATTAGTCATCATGCAGCACATTAGTTTAACTAAAGAGTTCAGATATCTCACTTATGATTTATCAGATATATAATATCTTTTCTTTCAAATTTATTAGTAATGTACAGTCAATTTCTAAACGCAGCAACAACTTCAATGATCTTCCTAAAAAAATAATTAGCTAAAAAATTCAAATTTATCTCTTCTCAAATCTATTTTAAGATATCAAAGCTTCTCGTCATTCAAATTTCATCACACAATCCAAAATAATTATATCTTTTATTGTTATCTTCGTATACCTCCAACATGCATTCATAATTAATACTCAATTGTATGATCAAATTCTCTCCTAAAATCGCCAGTTAGCCGAACAAACAAAACTTAAAAAGTAACAAATCTCTTTTGATGATTTAATGGCTCCATGATTAAAGAAAATAAAAGGATTTTCTAATTTTATTAATTTTTTTCAACTGTACATGATCATAAGTTGCTATCAGCGCAACACTTCCATTAAATTCGCTTATTTCATAAAAACAATGAATCATCTCATACCTCAATGCACAACAAAAAACAAGTCCTTTCGAGTCAACCCCAATAATTATCTTTTCTTATTCAAATATACATCCTAACATTTTATTCATTTCAATTAAAATTAATTGCTCAAAAAGCTTCAAGTATAATTTTGCAATGAATAGTTTTTTTTTTTCAAAAAATTATCTTTGGATTAACCAAATATTAAAAATATACTCAATTTTACCTTCGACTTCTTGAAATAACAAAAAGATTCAATAAATTGACTTTTAATTCCTCACAAAACAGCATACCTTATAAAAGTACAATCAATTTCTAGGCTCTTCCAAAATCTCTATAATAAACAATACAAAAAAGACAGATCATACAACACATTATATTTAACTAAATATTTCAAATTTCCCACTAATTAATTTATCAATAGAGAGATAATTTCTTATCTTTCAAATTTCTGACAAATATACTCAAAAAACTTCTTTGATAATCTTCCTAACAGAACAAATCAACTTTAGCTTGAATTAATTTTAACTAAGGATTCAAATTTATATCTTAACTATCTATCTTATAAGATTATAATTTGTTATCATTCAAATTTCACCAATTTATCTAGAAACAAATATATATTTTTCCAATATTTCTTCGTATTCTTTAAACATGCATTCATAATTACTACCCCAATCGTATAACAAATTGCCTCATACAATCACCAAATAATCAAGCAAAAACTAAAAAGGCAAGCAAAAAAATTTTAATTATTTAATAGCTTCATAATTACTTATAAAAAAGTGATACTATAATCTCACTAAATTTTTATTCAACTTTATTATTCACTTTTATGAGATGATAAGTTGCTATAAAAGCAATGTTTCCTCCGTTAAATTCCCTCTTATTTCATAATTACAATGAATCCTCTCAAAGCTCAGTCTAAAATAGACAATGAACGCATTTGAGGCATCGCCAATAAATGTAGTTTCTCTTTCTTACTTACTATATACATCATAATATTTCAGTCACTCCAATTAAAAATTAATTGCTCAAAAATCTTCTAATCTATTTTAAATTGCATATATATTTTTTCATTTTAAAAAATACTAACTGCAAATTATCCATATGTATTCTCCAAAAATAAAAAAGTCTATCTTGGCTTCATGCCTACTCTAAAAAAATTATATTTCTATAATAACTAAAATATTCAATACTATTTGTTTTTTTATTCCTAACACCGCAACATACCTTATAAAAATACAATATGTTTCTATGATCTTCGAATACCTCTAAATAATATTCGAAGCAAAATTAGTCATCATGTAACACATTAGAATTATCAAATCAGTCATCATGTAACATATTAGAATTACCAAATGAATTCAGATTTCTCTCTTACTAATCCCTCAATAGAGATACGAATTCTTATCTCTCAAATTTCTGACTAATATAAAATCTACTAAAAAACATTCCAAAAACTTCTTTAATATTATTTCTAAAAGAACAAACCTTTTCACCTTGAATCAAGTTGAACTAAAGAATTCAAATTCATTTCTAGCAATCTACCTTGAGAGATTAGCATTTCTCACAATTTAAATTTCATTAACTTTCTAAAAATAACTATATCTTCCATTGGCTTTTCATATTCCTAAAACATGCATTCATAATTACAGCTCCACTGTATGATCAAACTCTCTACTAAAATCACCAAATAGTAAAGCACATAAAACTTACAAAGTAAACAAAAAAAAGCTTAATGATTCAATGGCTCAAAAATTAAATACAATAAAATAATATATTAATTTCACTAAAAAATTTTCACCTTTATTAGATCATAAGTTGCTATAAGAGCAGTGCCTCCTCCATTCCAATCTATTATTTCATAATTACAATGACTCTCATATAGCTCAATCTATAATAAACAAAAAGTCCTTCTGAGCAAGACCTGGGCATTAGGCGAGTCGTGCTTGGCATGGGCTAGGCTTATTCGGGCATTGACTAGTCAAAAAGGGCTCGAGCTGGGCTTGGGACAAGTTTCTATTTAGAAACTCAAAGCCAAGCGCGACGATATTAAACGTTGGATCGGGTCGGGCCGGCCAACGAGCCTTAATAAGAACGATGACAAAATTATTCAAGTTGAACAAGGCCAAAGAAAAAGGGGTTGTAAATAGATGAAAAAGATGTTAATAAAAAAAATACTAATGGAGAGACAATTTGGTAGCTGGACGAATAGTTAAATCTCACAAGTCCAGACTAACTCTATCAATTTAAAATATAAAAAACAGAAATCAACATAAGAGAGAACCAAAACAAAAGATTGACAGAACTCAAACAGAAAGGAAGGGGAAAATTAAAAAAAGGTGCACATAGAACAAAATTTCTAAACTGCAAAGCCTCCAAACTTGTATATCAAGCTTAATTCACACAATCGCCGTTTGCAAATAGTTGCATCTCGTTCGCAGCATAAACTGAAATCTACATATAATGAAAAAAAAAAGTTAATCAAGACAAAATATTGTTGATGAGCATTTCCATGCCATACCATTAGTAAAACAGAGAAGAAATGTATAAAAAGTGGAGAGGATGAGCAGATTTTTCAAGAGGAAGAAGAGGAGGCCAGACTTTTCAAGAGACTACGACTTGGCTGCTTGAGTCTTCGACTCTTCGCCTCTTCGGGGGTTCGGAAATCGAGAGGAGAGCGAGGTATTGCTTATAAATTTTGAGAAGGGGTCAACGAGTGATTCTTAATAAATTTGAGATTTTTCTTTTCGGGTTAGGTTTTAGGTGGGGCTGGTGAGGTTTCTGTTAAGTCAAAGCGGGCTCGGGTTGGGCCAAGCCTGCAAAAATTCTAACTTTTTACAACCAAGACTACCCATTCTGAGCGGGCTTGTGGAGAGTCTATCGGGCCACCCTCCCAAAACCAAGTCTATTTTGAGCCATCCCCAAAAAATATATTTTCATTTTCAAATATACATCAAAACATTTTATTCATTCCAATTAAAATACATTTATTCAAAGATCTTCTAGTCCAATTTAAAGAGCATAGATATCTTATGATTTTCCAAAAATACTTGATGATAATTATATTTGGGTTTTCACCAAAAATAAAAAATATATATATACTCAATTTTCGCCTCGTGACTCCTATAAAAATTTATATCTGTATAAAACCAAAATGATTCAAGAATATTAACTTATTTCTTCCTCAAAACACAACATACCTTGTAAAAGTACAATTTATTTCAACGCTCTTATAAGATCTCTATAATAATCATCTTAGCAAATCAGTCTACATGCAGAACATTAGATTTAATTAAATAATTATGAACTCTTGCTTACTAATCAATCATTAGACGTACAGTCTATTTCTAAACTCGCCAAAAAATTCTTCTATAAAAAAACAATATTTACCTTAAATCAAAATTAACTAAAGAATTCAAATTCATCTCTTATAAATCAGTTTTAAGAGATGAGACTTTTTCATCTTTCGAATTCCATCATCTTAAAAATCATTAAATCTTTCATTGCTTTCATCATTCTCATAAAACATGTATTCATTTTCATTATTGAACAGTTGTATTATCAATCACTCTCCTAAAATCACCAAGTGGCTAGCAAACAAAACTTACAAAATAAACAAAAAAATTTTTGATGATGTAATGGTTTTACAATTAAAGACAATAAATGATATTCTAATTTTACAAAATGTTTATTCATCATTAAAAGATCATCGGCTACTATAAGATCAATACCTCCATCAATACAACCTCTCTTATTTTACTGATACAGCAAATACTCTTAGCTCAATATAAAATAAATTATAAATCCCTTTGATTCATCCCCAATAAATATCTTTTCTTTAAATACATCGTAACATTTCATTCATTCCAATTAAAAATTGTTCAAAAATCTTCTAATACAGTTTGAACCGCATAGATATCTTTTAATTGTAAAAAATACTTACTGAAAATTTATTTTCTGCATTCATCAGAAATAAAAAATAGATAAATTTATATTTCTTATGGTAAAGGAAAAATTCAATAACATTTACTTTATTTTTTCTCACAACACAGCATACCCAATAAAGATATATTCTATCTCCATGCCCTTCTAAAACCTCTATAATAATATTTGAAACAAAATTAGTCATCATGCAACACAATAGATTCAACTAAAGAACTCAGATCTCTCACATATTGATTTGTCAATAGAGATATAATTTCTTATCTTTCAAATTTTTTTTAGCTTGAATAAAGTTTAACTAAAGAATTACAATTTTATCTCTTATCAATCTATCTTAATAAATTGGAGTTTTACATCTTCCAAATTTCATCACCATATATTAAATATTTCATTGCTCTCATCATACTCCTAAAACGTGCATTCAAAATTACTACTTTAGTGTACGATCAAAGTATCCTAAAATCATCAAATAATCAAGGAAATAAAAATTACAAAGTGAATAATTTTTTTAATGAACTAATGGCTCCACAGTTAAAGATAATAAACTGATATTCTAAATTCATAAAACTTCTATTGACCGTTACAAGATAGAAGCTGCTATAAAAACAAAACCTCCATTACATTCTCTCCGATTTCATAACTACAACTAATCCTCTCAAAGCTTAGTCTACAACAACAAAAAGTCATTTTAAGTCATCCCCAATAAATATATTTCTCGTTCAATATACATTTTAACATTTCAATTGGTCCAATTAAAAATGATTTGTTCAAAAATTTTGAAAGCACATATATTTACTGATTTTCAAAAATACTGATTGAAAATGTGTTTTCTACCAAAAAAATACTAAATTTTGGAATAACTGAAAGATTAAATAGTATTGACTTGTGTCTTCCTCACGGCTCAACATACCTTATAAAAGTACAATCTATTTTTAGGGGCTTGAAAAAGCCTCTATGATAATGTTCGAAACAAAATTATTAATCATGCAACACGATAAATATAACTTGAGAATTCATATTTCTTATTTATTGATCTATCATTAGAGATATAATTTCTTACCATTCAAATTTTCTACTAACGTAGAATCTATTTATAAACTCTCCAAAAACATTCTTTGATGATCTTTGTAAAAGAAAAAACAACCTTTAATCATATTTATCTAAAGAATTCAAATTTATCTCTTATTAAGCTATCCAAGTGGATTAGAATTTTCTCATATTTCAAATTCAATCACCTTATCTGAAATAATTATATATTTCATTGCATTCATCAAATTCCCAAAACATGAATTCATATACTACTCTGTTGTAGATCAGCTCTCTCTTAAAATCACCAAATAGTAGAGCAAATAAAACTTACAAAGTAAAAAAAATAAATTAATTAATGATTTAATGGCAACACAAGTAAAGACAATAAAATAATATTCTAAATTCATAAAATTTTTATTCATCATTACAAGATCATAGTTACAAGATCGACACCACCTCCATTACATTCTCTTATTTCATAACTACAATGAATCCTCTAAGAACTCAATCTATAATAAACAATAAGTCCATTAGAGTCATCTCCAATATAAAAATTTTCTTCAATATACAACATAAAATGAGCCTGCAAGAGCTTAAAAAAATTAATTTAACATACCTTGACAATTAACATTCAAGTATAAATTATATAATAACCATAAGTTCTACCAACAAGCTAGCTGCAACAGGTTTAGGAATTCTTTCATTGATAAATTATCAAATAGCCAATGTGATTAAAAACAAATAATAGTACCATGCATACCAATCATCATCACCATTCATCAATATCAGCACTATCCCACCAATTTAGAGTGGCGTTTTGACTCTCAATTTTCAACTAATTCCCTATTAAATTTGGACTATTAATTGAATCTATCCTCACGAAGCACCTTACAACAATATGATAATATCTCAGTTTTCAATTTTTTTGACAATTTTTTAGTGAGAATAAGTTTTTATACATAATAAAAGAAATATAACAAACTGAAAAATTAAAATAGGAATATCAAATCATTCTCCATTGCGCTGTTGCCAATTCACTTTACATCTATCATCTTACACGTTGCCTACAAACGATCTATTCATATTCTCACTAAAAAAAGTCAAAAAATTTTTCCTATCACTCTATAGCTAGTGGATCAACTCATCGGACAAGAAGTGGCTGGCATAGCTCCGGTAATGACATGTTACCATGGAAAATCAAAATTGGAAATAGTAATGAAGACGAAACACAAAAGCAAACACAAATTTATAATTTTTCACTAACTAAATGAATCTATGAAAAAAGATAAAATGAAGCATTGGAAAGATTGAATACTTAACATTGAAAGAAAAATAGAATTTTGGAGTTTTAAACTTAATGCACCTTAACCAAAAAAAAAAACTCTTTAACAGTCATCTCATCGAGCAAGGCATAAAAGTGACAATACATCAAGCAAATAAAGGAAATAACCTAGACTTAAAAACCAAAAGATAAAACAGAACAAAGACCTCCGGTCTCCCAGAGAAGCCAGCTTTTCTCCAGATCCAATCAAGCCGTGAGTAGCACAGCTCCCCCGTTAGCCTTAATCTTCTTCTCAGCAGTCTTCGAGATAAGTTTAGCCTTGACAACAACGGGCTGCGAGGCAGGAAGCATGCCTTTGCCTAGCACCTTGAAATATCCGTACTGTGTGACGTCGATCAAAGGCGCTTTGCCAGCCGGCGCTGCTGCTGCAGCGGCCTTAACTTCTTCAGGCACGAGAGACCAGAGGCGGTCGATGTTGACAGTTGGGCAATAAAACTTGTTACGGAGGCGATGGAAATATCTCATACCAACCTTGCCGAAGTAACCAGGATGGTACTTGTCAAAGAGGATTCGATGGTGGTGCATACCACCGGCGTTTCCGCGACCGCCGGGATGCTTACGATGCTTTCCGATACGGCCATGTCCGGCGCTCACGTGCCCGCGCTTCTTCCGATTCTTCTTGAAGCGAGTCGTCATGGCTCTTCTCGTTACCTCGGCTAGGTTTGCGGGCGGCGAAATGGAGAAGCTGAGGATAGCCCTAGCGCCGGGGTTTATAACGGAGCCAGAAGATGGAAGGAGCGAATTTGGACCGTTGGATGGAAGGAGAATATCCGATGAGGCTTTGGGCCAACTAAAACCTTGAGACGAACAAGCAATAGGGCTCTCAAAGAAAGATGGCAGAGATGGCAGCGTGCATGATGAAGGCTCGTTTTTTAAAACGCAATCTAATTATTTGGTTCATATATTTTTTAAAACGTTGTTTGTTGCGTTTGAATTTTTTATATTAAATGTAGACTGCGGGTCGACCCCGCAGTCGATCAGTGGGTCGCGTTTCAGGATAAACTGTTTATCCTGAAACGCACAAGCTGCTCCAAACAGAGAAAGATCTGATTCGTTAAGTAATGTAATTTTAATTTATCTATTTTAATAAATGAGTTGAACACCAAAAAAATTTTTTTAATTTGAATTATAAATGAATCGAACACTAATAATCTTTTATTCGCTTTAGCTCAAAATAAGAAATTATAATTTATATTTAAGTTTAAATCATAACAGTTGTTGTGATCATGTGATTTTGTGTCTTATATTGCACAAAATTGATGGAGGATAGAATCAACACCTTCAATCTATTATTTTCAATTAATTTTAACATCTCAAATTTGAGTCAAACACGAACAAGAATATTTAAATCGAGTCGAACACTAACACACTGTTCACGAGTTAATTCTATACACGAGCTAATTTCGAACACGAGAAATTTCGAACAAGTCGGATATGAGCCAAGCCTAAACTCGCTCAACCTCCGCTCGTTTACAACCCTACTTCGAGAGCTATATGTATTGATATTTCAAAGCAATGTTGTGCTTGAATTCTAACACATGATTTGTGTATTTATTTGACGTCTTCTATTAAAATAATAAGTATCGAATAAATCATTAGTGCGTCGAATTAAAAATAAATGAATTTGCATGGCTAAAATAATAAATTGATTTTAAAACATTATTTTTTTAACTATATTTTATTTGATTTTTATCTTTTGAGATATTCTAAATTAAATTATCATTTAACTATTTTTATATCTTGAAAATTTTGAAGAGCTATTATCATTCATCACTTATATATTCTAAATTTCTTTTAATGAATGAAATTGCTTTTAATTATTTATTATTTATAAATAATAATGGTTCTGGTGCTCTTTATGTAAATTTCTCTAATTTTTATTTTATTTTTTTTCTATGAGCTATTTTGTTAGTGACTTTGGGCCAACTAAGGGCCTGTTTAGTAGAGGTCATAGCTTTCCACAGTACATGTTAGCTATATTGCTTGCGAAGTTAGCTATGGGAAGTTCGATCGTCTGTTTAGTCTGAATCATGGGAAAACAGTATGGGCATAAAATGACCAGACTGCCCCTGTTTATTAAAACTGTTTTAAAATTTTGATATATTTATATACTATACAGTATTTGTTAATGGAATTTTTTTAAAAAATTTTATATTTTAAATATACAAATTAATAAATTTAAATTATATTTTTTAATTTTTATATTTAAAATATATATTTACGAGCTTTATTGTATCTAGATTATATAGTGAATTATTGCTTCAATGCAATAATTCACTATATAAATGAAATTATTTAAGTATATTAATAAAATATTTATGAGTTTTATTATATCTTAATTTAATTTAATAATAAAATATTTACGAGCTTGATTATATCATATTTTTAATAAAATATATATTTGGAAATTTTTATTTTTTAAATAGATTGTTCCAATTAATGAAACATTTAGGAGCTTTAAAAAATATGTAACTAAATAATATATCTACATATTTTAAAAGTATTAAAATTTTTCAATCTATAAAAGAACTCTTTTAGTTTCATATTGTTTAGATATCTATATATATTAAGAGCATTAAAAATTTTTTATTTTTAAATCATATGTCTACACAAGATCTGAAACGAAAACACATCGAGAGAACGATCGCATATCTCAAAAAAGTCATGTAGTTCTACAAGAAAACATATAATCATCTCAAGCACGTAGTAGCAAGAAGTAGAGTGAAAAAAACCGTAGTGACTATTCCAACAACAACCAACAATATAATAATGTTCACTTTAGTTTTGAGATCGTTGTAACTCTCGTGTCACTCCGTCTTCCGTCGTGGTCGTACACTCCCCAGCTGTCGGACTCGTGAGAATCTGGTAAACTATCCGCCCATCGAAAGAAATCGCACCGAATCGGAATGTTCCGAGGACGAGCATAAAACTTTCTACGAAAGCTATGCGGCTGATGTGATGTCAAAAGAGATGTCTCATGCACCACGATGACATAGCGATCGGCGAGAGGTAGCCGACGTGCTGGAGCTCATGTTTACCTGAAATGGAAGCACATATGCAAACTTTAATTAATTTGAGTATGAAATGGTCAAACAAAATGAAAAGAATCAAGCTAGAGTGTAGAATTGTAAATAATGTGAAGTAAACTACTCGTAAAGAGTGTAAAAGACATACATTGCATTGCTCAACAAAATCACTCTCCAACTAACAATCGAGTAATGTCTTCTCGAAGGGTCGCCATTTCGTTTCGCACCCTCCCCTTCTTTTGTACAGATTGGTGCACTATTGTTCTCTTCCTATGGTTGAGACGGTTCAAAACCTTCTACTGTAGCAACCTCGTCATTTTGATCGGCATGGTCAAAATCAACATCAGCTCGAGTTGGATGCCGCCTGATATAGTTATGCAGGGCCATAGTTGCCAACACTATCTGCACTTGTTTGGGGAACGGATAATGTGGCATATCTCGAAGAATGACCTATTTCTTCTTCCAAACTCCAAATGTTCTCTCAATAACGCCGCAGAGGATGAATGTCTCTTATTAAACAACTCCTTTCTCGTTCTTGTTCGATTACTAGCTCTTTCGAAATCTGGAATATGATATCTTGTATCAAGATATGGTTTAAGATACCCCATCTACATTGGGTAGCCATCATCTACCAAATAATACTTGTCTGTAATGATAGAAAATTTAGTAAGCTATGTGACCACAAACATCAACTTTTTATATTACAAATGACCTTACCGTGCGGTGGGTGAGGAAAATTATAGTCCGGCTTTCTTGTTGCAATTTTAAAGAGTCTACTGTCATGTGCGCTGCCCTCCCATCCAGCCAATGCAAATGTAAAGCACATGTTGAAATCACAAACAACCATTATATTCTGAGTTGTCCTCCCAGAACGGCCGATAAAAGCAACTTTCTCGTTATCCGGTACTATAACATGGACATGCGTTCCATCGATTGCGCCGATGCAATCCTTTAGAAACAGAAAAAAATATTTCAAAATGCAATCCATTAATAAATTATTCTAGTAAACATGTGTACCTTGAAATATGGCATATATCGGTCATCGTTAAGAATCTCTGTCGGGATCCTTGCAAAAGTCGGATCAGTTGGTTTTATTATGTCTTTTGCTAGACTGACAAGAGAAGCCAAACCAACTGAGAAATATCGGCTTATTGTTTCAGACGAATGCTGGAATCGTTCCATGGCTCCCCGCATTGACTCATTCTGTGATAGTATGTAGAGTGTGATGCCTAATACTTCACGGCCTGTTGTCCGTGAAGACCCATGAAGTCCATGAGATATTGTTAGGTCTACTAGCAGATCTCTGAAAACATCATGTGACATGCGGAAGATGTTATGAAATCTCGTTGGGTGTCCTGATATCATTTCGCCCATCCATTTTTCTTCAATCTGAGATGAAGTGTAACAAAGTTCACGATCGACGTACGTATTATAATATTGTAGCATTATATTTATCGCTGCATTTCTCCTACGCCGTCGGACTTCCTCCGGATTCATGACGGTATAAACTGCACCTTCAGATTAAACAAGTTACTTTCTATAAAAATCAACAACTAACTAAAAGAAGCAAATGAATAAACTATATTTAGAAACGAAATAACTCAAGCATTCCACAATTCAAATAGAAATTGTCCAAACAACATCGCTAACAGTACTAATGATAGATGAAATAAAATCATCAGTTCCATATCAAATCACAAGGTGCGACGGTTATAATAATAGCGTATGTATTCGACTCGTAGCTCTCTGTCAACTGCAGTGAAGAAGTCTCGGTGGAGAGAGTCCCGAAGGAGGTCGATATCAAAGAAGAAAAGATCACGATCGCCTATAATGTCTGGGTCTTTCTGTAGAAGACTAACAACCTGCTGGACGTCGATTTTTTGAACTCTGCGTGGAGCATCATTTGTTGATTCCACCAGTAGTGAGAGCTGCTCTTTCATAGTTGCAACAGTATTTTTCCTCCTCTTTTCGATCCGGGGCCGCTTCGTACGATTTGTTGATTGCATTTCAGTTTGTTCGTACACGTGGAGTTCTGTTGAATCGTTTGATAATTCTACGGCGACCTCTTCAGGGGTTGTTTCAATCATTATTTGGCTTGGTGCAGCTGAAATTTTCCCTGTAGCTACCACGCCACCAAACATTCTATCTAGTTTGTCCTCCAATTCTGGTTCTATCCCAGCTGTTCGAACTTTTTGGCCGTAGGAAAAATCCGTAACATAAAATTATATTTCATTAGGAGGGCTAAAAACAAAAAAATGATTTACATTGCAATTATTAAATGAATGATAGCTTACCACAAGTCTTTCAGCCCACCATGTATCTGATGCAGCAATTGTTCGCTTCGATGGATCCTAACCCAAGCCAGTCGATCCTTGTTTTAGGTCCTTCAAAAGTTTCCACTCTTTATTGAGTTGGTTCCATTTATTTTTTAGCTGTAGCCTGTCATAATCTCTGCCTGTAACATCCTTAATATTTGTGACAATGTTTTGCCAACCTTCTTTGCTGAAAAAAGAATTTGGCATATTCCCTTTGTCGACTTCCGCTACGCATAGATCACAGAAAATTATTTTTATATCCTTCTCCCAAAGTGCAGGAGTAGCAACTTCTTTGTTCTTATTAGCCATACTATGAATAGGACAAATATTAGTTATATCTTTACTCATATTAGCATTGACAAATATAAATTGCAATTAACCAACCAGTACGAGTAAGCACGAGAAGAGAACAATTTACGTGGTTCGGTCTAACCGACCTACATCCACGGGAAAGAAATGATATTTCTTTATTCATTGAAATAGAGAACATGTACAAAGAATTTCAAAGTAACATAAACACTCAACTTCAATTTACCTAGAGTTACACACCAATTATACCAGATGTTACAGAACATATGAAGATACAATTTCTAATGCAATAAGAACTCTGACGAGCCAACAAGAAATGGTGCTAAAAGACTGAACTCACAGGCAATCATAGCTTTATAATCATAGAGCAGCCACCATAGGAAGCAGCCAGCAAGAACAATTGCTAAAAATCATATGCCACAATAGCAAGCAGCCACCATAGGCAATCATAGTTTCTCCATCTTTCTGTATGAAATCAATCACCATGTTTTTCTTTCTTTTTTTTTTTTTTTGCTTTTTAGGACGGCCAATATCATTTCCCCTCAAATATAAGGTCATTATATATCATTCACCAAGAGCCCACTCAATCACATAGAATCACCCAAAGAGTCACTTCTAAACATTGCTTAACTATGAAAGCAGGTAGCCAGGAATCATGGTATACACAAAATGCATGAACCATTGAATAATGACAAACTAAGCAAAACCTAACTTTATTTTGCTTAAACAACAAGTAAAATGACAAAATCAAAGGAATTCCATGTATGATTGCCACTACCCTTCCATCCTTCCATGAAGAATCCTTGCTAGTGTTTCTTATTTGCCCGTAAAGAATACAACTACTGAGGAGCAGGCATAAAACTTTTGGTATAAAGCAGAATTGTACTCAATACATGAAGCTTTCACTAATATATTATGGGATTGATGCATTCTGCAGTGCAAAAATACTTTTCACAAATCAGTTTATATGCTCCAGGTTAAAATGAATGAAACCAACCGCAACTTTGGGCTCACCATAAATACAAATTGAAGCAAAAGAAATCATATTTAGCTGCAAATTATTGAGAACTTGCCTTGAGACTATGCTTTACCAAATGGACAACCATTCATGTAATCATACTATGCTTTACTAAATTAAAAGTTTTTCAGTAACTTAAACAGAAGAAAGTAAATAAAAAATTTACCATTGCTAACTGTCAGAAATAAAGATGAGGCAAACAATGGACAAATTATTAACTAACGATCAAAGCATTAATAGAGATAAGTGAAACAGTTCAAATCCACGAGATCGACCAGAAAACTTGTCAACAACCACCTGCAATTTCACCATATGGAGATAGCTTATAATTCAAATCAACAAAAACTCTATAAAGAGCTGCGGTGAATAACAGCATCTCTGCATTCCATCAGCCATACAAAGAATAATTGTTCAGCATAAGTTTTGTAAACCAAGGTAATTATGAAATGCTGTAACATTAACAATTAAAAAGTTATTCAAAAAAATTTCCAACTATTCTGAATAATTAAAAAGTTATTCAAAAAAATTTCCAACTATTTTGAAGGGAAATATGAGAGGGAAAACAATTTCCAACTATTCTCAAGGGAAATATGAGAGGGAAAATAAAATAGAAGTGATGAAAAATAATGCACGTTAGCTAGCCTACTTATCCAGGACCCAAAAATATTGGACTACAACAAATAAAGAGTTCGGGACCACTTCTTCATATGTGATGAGGCTACCTTCCATAAAGTTCCATACATAATAGGGGTTAAACAAATCAATTCGAGCTTGCAGCACCTCGTTTAATCTTGAGCTTGACTATTTAATCAACCTCAAGCTCGGGTTCAATTCTATAGGTTCAAGTTAACTCACAAGCAAACATATGTATTGAGCAAACACATGTTTAATCTTGAGCTTGAACCACCTCTGTTTAATCTTGAGCTTCACTAATTAATCAGCCTCAAGCTGGGGTTCAATTCTATAGGTTCAAGTTACCAAAGCAGCAGAAAACAAAGTTCATATATTTATAACCAATGGGGCTTCTATAATCATCACATGAGGCAACATAACCAACAAAGTAATTGGGAACGTATTGAGAATATGCAGGTTTTCTGAGTTGATTGTAGTATTCCATAATTCTCCAGCATGCTAAACTAAGGAAAATCTAACTTTATTTTGCTTAAACAACAAATAAAATGACAAAATCAAAGGAGTTCCATGTATGTTTGCCACAACCCTTCCATCCTTACAGAAATTTCGTAGAAACGAATCACAAATACAGGAAATTCCAAACTACTAAACAAATAGAAAAGACATTGCTCTCCATAACAACATCGCAAGAAAGTATGAATATCAAAACTCTCCGAGTTCCCAATATATAAAAATGGCACGCTTCGATTATAGTTTTCATTACTGCAGTGAAAAAAAAATAAGAACTTTATAGCTATTGATGCAAAATCTGAAAATGTTGAGAAACATAGAACTGCAAACTTTATAGCTATTGCAAAACAGGAACTTTATAGCTATTAAGATCACCGAAATTAAGCATGGTTGCCAGCAGAGAACTACCTTGACATACTGAGAACGGATTCGGAATAGAAGATTAGGCAAAGAGATGAAGATAACAAGTCTTTCAATCCAAAAAGCAAACTTTAGTGGCCTCTGAGATGCACATCTCGAATCACATATAATAATATAAACTAAATCTGTAAATTTCTAAATCCATAGAAATACTCTTCACAACTAGATGGAACAAATGAGAACGAGAACGGGGAAGGGAGAGGCGGACGGGGACTCGAGAGGGAAGGATCGAAGGTAGGTTACCTCGGATTCGATCTTTTCTCGCTCGAGGAAGAGTAGATACCGTCGGCTCACGAGAGAATGTTAGGGCGAAAGAGAAATCGAGGGCGAGGCGGAGCGAGGGCAGCGGCAGGAATAAAATGTTCAAAGCCGCGTTGAGGTCCGGACCGCGGGGGTTATCCCGCGGTCCGCTTTAAGGCCGCTTCGCGGCGATCTGCCGCGAAGCTGTAGTCTGCCGCGGGAACGTTCGATCGACTTCGCGTTCACCGGCCGCGCCGCAGGGGCTTACAGTGGAACCAAACGGGCCCTAAAACCTTGAGATGAACAAGGAACAGGGCTCTCAAGAAAGATGGTAGAGATGGCAGCTTGCATGATGAAGGCCCCGTTTCGGGCAGTTCATAAGTGCGCTAGCGTTTTTGAAAACGTCGCCTAATCGTTTGGTTCGTACATTTTTAAAACGTTGTCTACTGCGTTTGGGTTTTTTACACTAAACGCAGACCGCTCGACTAGCGGGCCGCGTTTCAGGATAAACTGTTAATCTTAAAACGCACAAGCTACTCCAAACAGAGAAAGATCTGATTCGTTAAGTAATGTAATTTTAATTTATCTATTTTAATAAATGAGTTGAACACCAAAAAATTTTTTTAATTTGAATTATAAATGAATCGAACACGAATAATCTTTTATTCGCTTTAGCTCAAAATAAGAAATTATAATTTATATTTAAGTTTAAATCATAACAGTTGTTGTGATCATGTGATTTTGTGTCTTATATTGCACAAAATTGGTGGAGGATAGAATCAACACCTTCAATTTATTTTTTTCAATTAATTTTAACATGTCAAATTTGAGTCAAACACGAACAAAAATATTTAAATCGAGTCTAACACTAACACACTGTTCACGAGTTAATTTTAAACACGAGCTAATTTCGAACACGAGAAATTTCGAACAAGCCGGATATGAGCCAAGCCTAAACTCACTCAACCTCCGCTCGTTTACAACCCTACTTCAAGAGCTCTATGTATTGATATTTCAAAGCAATGTTGTGCTTGAATTCTAACACATGATTTGTGTATTTATCTGACGTCGACGAATTAAAAATAAATGAATTTGCACTGCTAAAATAATAAATTGGTTTTAAAAAATTATTTTTTAACTATATTTTATTTGATTTTTATCTTTTGAGATATTCTAAAAAAATTATCATTTAACCATTTTTATATCTGGAAAATTTTGAAGAGCTATTATCATTCATCACTTATATATTCTAAATTTCTTTTAATGAATGAAATTGTTATTAATTATTTATTATTTATAAATAATAATGATTCTGGTGCTCTGTTATGTAAATTTCTCTAATTTTTATTTTATTTTTTTTTCTGTGAGCTATTTTGTTAGTGATTTTATCCCAAACAAGTTGATAGAATGAGTCAGCACTATCAACTTGGATTTTAATTCATTGAACCTTTGTTTTGACAGAGGTTTGGTGAGGATGTCACCTGATTGGTTCCGAGTGTGAATATGAAGAATTTGTAGATCGCTTGATTGAATGTGATCCCAGACGAAATGTTGGTTGATCTCTATATGTTTCATACGAGCATGAAAAATCGAGTTATTAGTGATAGCCATGATGGAGAGATTATCATAATATAGTTTGGTAGGCTATTAGTGATAGCCAATAGAACATTGTCCGACGAATTGATCTCATCGTTATATCAGAGGAACCCCTTTTAAAAGCATATTGTTTATTTCTTCTTTTCTTAGCAAGCAGGCTGTCCTCGGGGACATGGGTATGATGGCTCTTTGTAGGATTATGTGAGGGGCGAACCTTTTCGGCATTTAACCCAAAAAGTTTCATCAGGATATCTTTTGAAGGCCCTTTTGCATACCCCTTTTCACTTGCCATCAGAGTGTATGCGGAGAAGATGATCAAAAACCTTAAACAAGGAAAGTTACGAAAACTTATTTATAAACTTGTAGTGCAAAAAATTTTAGGAAGTTTAGTTATTAAATGCTAATTTAAAAAACTAATAATTGATGTTGCATTTAATGTGACGTCTAATTTTCTTATTTTTGTCACAACTGTCACTTTCAAAAAACAATAAAGTTTGGAACTAGATATGTATGACCGAATTTAGGCAACATGAATCTCGATGCAGGGGTGAGCCGACGAGCAAAAGGTCACCGCTGTCAGCTGATACTTAACAATATATAGTTTCATGTATCAGTTCCCCATCATATTATCTGTGATCTATTTCTTAGGCGAGATTCTAGACAATTTTGGGTTCAACGGTTATAATTTAACATTTGAAAAAGATAAATACACATTTTCATACAATTTTTAGGTGGCATAAGTGTTAATTATGCAAATAGAATTTGAGTTATATGAAATCTTCCTTTTATTTCCATCTTCCACGCGGGTTGGGCTTGAGTTTGATCTGGAATTGACTCGGCCCAAATTATTTGACTCAAATTTTACTTGAATATTAAATGAGCCGAAAAGTTTAACCCAAACTCAACTCATCTTCAATCCACTAATCCAAACCCAACATGTATAGCCTGATTAACACAAGACATAACATCTCTTCCGGTCATTTTATGATTGACGGGTTGATTTTGAGTTAATTGAGTTGGTGGGTTAACTCGAAGCCAACTTCGAAAATTAACTGGTTAGGATTCCTAATTTGAACCCAACCCAACAATTATTTAGCTCAACTAAACCCAAATCTTTTTAGTCGAATTTGAATCGAGTTGACATATCATGTCAATGTTTAACTCGCCTGCTTATGTTGTTTAGTGTTAGGGGTGTAAATGAGCCGAACACGAGCGAGTCCAGGCTCAGCTCATTTATATTTCGAGCCCAAAAAGTGTGTTTGTGTTCTACTCGTTTGCTTAGCGAGCCGAACATGAGCTGTTCATGAACAAAGAACAGTTTTGACAACCCTAATCACGTAACCATAAAATGTTAAGGGTTGGAACAAGATTTAAAAATTATTGTTTTTATTAAAATATCATTTGAATCTAATTTAATAATTTTTATTATATTTACTTAATTAATAATTTTAATTAATTATAAATCTTTTAAATTTTTAAAAAATACGACTCAACAGTATATATATAGTATTTTGATCCAAAAGAAGCCGAACACAAACGAACGAATCTTTGTTCTTATTACATTCGTTAAAGGCTTGTTAAGCTTAGCGAGCGAAGCTAAACACGAAACTTGCTTAACGAGTCGAATACGAAGTCATTCACGAACAACGAGCCGTTTTGACAAACTTATTTAGGTTAACCAATGGAACGATTTGATTAATATATTAGCAAGGGACTAGTGCTGTTTACAAAAAAAAATGAATGAAAAGTTCTAGGATGCTTCATTAGCAGGGAAAATAGGCAAGGTGTTATAAGCTGGGAAGGAAACCGGCCATATTCATGGTTTGGAGTCACGTTTTTTTTTTGAAGGTTTGGTAAATAAAAGAACGAAAATTGAGTGAGGATTTCCTGATTAAATTTATAGCTAGGAAGAATTTTAAATTTATTGATTTTATTTTAATATTATTGCAATATAAATATTGATATAATTTTCATATAAATTTAACATTTTGAACCTATACTAAATAATTATTTTTCATAATACCCTGATAAAATATTATAAATATATGACTTTCTTCCAAATATACATACAAATTAGAAATGCAAATAAAAGTGGGGGTGTGGGTGTGGGTGTGGGTAGGGGCGGTGGTGGTGGGTGTGGGTGGTGGTGGGGCGGTGTGTTGTGGCGGTGTCACATAATTGAATTCACATCAGCATTTAACATTTCTAACACCTAAAGTTTCATATTTACGTGTATAACAACTTATATTAAAAATAAGCCATAAAAATGCATATTTTATTTTAAAAAAGTAAGTGATAGCATCAATTTTGATGTTATGTCAAAGATTTGAGTGTAATTTATGTAAATATATATGTTTAGGTGTTAAAATATATAAATATATAAGATATATGTGGTATGTATGTAAATGCCCAGAAAATAAAAACATTTCACTCCAGGGGAATAGGGAATAAGCTACCGTTTTCTTTATGTTCTATTTGAGACCGCTGCAACTATTTGAAGATGTAGCTGTGAAGTTGATGTAAAAGATGCTCCTCTCAAAATAGTTGGGGTGGTTATTAATTTTTTTTAATTATTATTTTTAGAAAGTGAAATCACAGTTTTTTGGCAGTCACCAAATTTAGAACCCGTTTGGGGCAGCATATTTGGCGCGGTGCATTTTGAAAACGCATGATGAGGTTTCTGGAAACCGCAACGTGGTAGCGTTGCTTAAAAAGTTTTGTTAAAAGTTGGGCTGCGGGTTTGACCATGCGGCCCGCGTTTCTTCTTGAACTTATTACTCGTATGTCCCACTTGGTGCTCACTTCTCATCATGCCCTCTCTCTCACATTTCTTCAGCTCTAGCTCATGTCTTTCTAGATCGCTCCTCTCTTGCGCCTCTCTCTAGTTGCAACAAGTTGTCTTTCCTCTATTTCTCTTCCCTCCGATCTCTGGTTGCAACGAGTTGCCTTTCTCCTCTCCCTCTTCTCTTCTGTCTTCGACTCTCTGTCTTCTTACTATGCTCTCAATCTTCCCACGGTATCACGTATTATTTTTTTATAGAATGACTTCTCTTTGCGATTTATGGATTTCTCATTTGCAGTTTGAAGTAAGAAATTGGATTTTGCTATTTTTGATTTTCTCATTTGCGGTTTGAAAGTGAAAATTTGTATTTTACTATTTGTGGCTTTCTCTTTTTGATTTGGAATTTGAATTTTGTGATTTTGTGGCTGAATGTGATATAAAATGAGGTTTTATCATTATCTTTGATATTTGATTGTAAATTTACAAAATGGTTGAATGGGGTGCTTGAATTGTTGATAGCATCAAATAAAAGATAAGGGAAGGGGTTTATTTATGTCTTTTATCTTTGAGTAACAATTTGAGAAATGACTGAAAGAGAGTGTTTGATTTGTTGATAACAATGTTTTGGGTGCATGTATACAACTGTATCAACTGATAAAAGTGGGATTAAGTTTTATCTTTACATTTTTTATTTGAAAGAGAATTTGAACAATGACTGAAAGAGGATGCATGATTTGTTGATATTGAAGTTTCAGTGCCTTGTATATAACTGCAACAAATGAAAAATATGGGTTGGAGTTTTATCTTCACCTTTGATGTTTGTCAGGGAATTCGAAGAAAAGCTGAAAGAGAGTGCTTGATTTTTTGATAATAATGTTTCAGGTGTTTTGTATGGAATTGCATCAAATGAAAAACATGGGGTGGAGTTTTATCTTTACCTTTGATGTTTGACAGTGAATTTGAAAGATTACTTAAAGTGGGTGTCTAGTTTAATGATAGCAATGTTGTAGATGTGAAGATGGTAGTGTTGTGGAGGTGGTGGTTAGTGTGTAGTTGTGTTTATATTAAAGGATGTGTTGGTGGATTGTGTGGAAGTGGTTGTTGATCTATAAAAAAAAACATATTTCTTTATGACTTAATTCTTATTAATTTCTAAGGATATTATGCTTTAATAAAAAGTATTTTTTGTGTTTTTGGATGTAGGTGATGTAAAAAGGTCTAAAAAGGAAAAATGAGCAAAAAAAGAACAAAAATGGAGCAAAATACAAAAAAGTATATCAAAATATGGCCTGACGCCAGACTCAATACAAAAACTATCAAGTTTTTGACAACGTTTGATCAGTTATTTTTACAGAGTGAGCGGTTATTGGACATTCTAGAAGACTGACAGTTATTCCTTGATAATAGGACATGTGATACATTGCATTTGGACGCTCCAAAACGGTTTTAATCACGAAGATGTGCGAGCCAAAGTGAAGAGGTGCGAAGAACTGAACGCGGTGTCCGGCGCCCAGGCGCCAGACCGACCTTCTAGAAGATTCATTGAATGTGGACATGTTTTGAAGAGGTGCCTCAAGGCAACCCTTGAAGCCTATAAATAGGGGTCCATTTCTTCAGAAAACGTGCCTCTCCCATTGTAACCCTTTCTCTTATCCACTTTAGGATATCTCATCCTTAGAGAGAGAAATAGAGAGAGAAATTTAGTGTCACTTTTGTTTAGTTTAATGAGTTTATTTTCAAGTTGTTGCATGCGGAGTTCATTACTGCTGTGGAGTCAGTAGGAATCAGAAGATCTGTAGAAGAAATATTTGAGATAAGTATTTTTATTTTTGATTCAAAGTTTATTTATCATGTTTTGATATTTGTTTTCAATGTGTTCTGAGTAGTTAGTTTACTTTCTTCCTTCAATTATGAAGAGATAGATAAGATAATATAAATATTCGATGGAGAATTGAAATTCAAAATATTTTCAAAACATTGTGATGACATTAATACCTGATCTTACTTTACTTTTTAAATTGGTCATTTAAATTGTTAAAACCTGTTGAAGAGTTTTGAGACATTGAAGGAGAAAAACTCTTAACTTGTAAATGTCACATGAATCCTTGGGTAGTCGAAGGCCATGTGCGAGCTATTCAAGGTGAAGTGCAAATAAATAGGAAGATAAGATTTAAAGGGTGTAGAATTGATAAGTTTTTAGAGTGACAGACTAAATTCTTATAATTTGATTTATAGATTAGGAAAGGGTCACTAGTAGGGCCGACCATAGCCACCCTTGGGCATCTAGAAGTGTGAGCCAAGATTAACCAATTCTACTAACAATACATCCGGACCTGATCTGTAAATTATCCAATGTTCTTTGTGTCTGGATCAAAGGGTAAAGAATATGAATGCTTCTATTTGACACAATACCATCAATCAAATTCTCCAACGAATATTAAATTATCTTAAAAATCTTAGATTAATTGAAGGAAAGAAAGTTGTTTATTTTATATAGTTTTCATAAATTATTTTCTTATTATTGTTTTCTTTATTTGCATCTAGTAAATTAATAGTAATTTATAATTAAATTAAAAAGATAAAAAAATTATTTTTTTTTATTTAAAAAATTTATCACTATAATTCTTCCCTGTGGGATTGATACTGGGGTCTTTGTTTCAAAGCCCTATATTACTTGAAACGATACGTATACTTGCGTAGTACCCCTAGTGTGTAAAAATATTTTCTAAATTTACATCATATTAATTTTATACACTAGCCGCTATTTATAAATTGAGTCAAGTTTTTGGCTATCTTTTGGAAGCGAATATTACTGCATTATTGCGGGTCGGGTCAGTTGTGTTTGTGTTAGAGGAAGTGTTGGTGGATGTGTGGAGGAAGTGGTGTTGCAGGCATGGTGGTTGTATTTGTGTTAGAGGATGTGTTCGTGGATGTGTGGAGGTAGTGGTTGGTGTGTGGTTATATTTGTGTACAAGATTTGGTGTGTGAAGGAGGTGGTGGTGGTGGTGTAGATTGATATGTTAGTGTGTGGAGGTGTTTTTGTGTGGAGGTTGTGGTAGTGGTGATGTGTAGGTGGTGCAGTGTGGCGGGGAAGGGCATTGGTGATGATGTTGTGGCATTCTTTTTTTTTAAGTTGCGATATTGTGGCATTCCTATTGATTAGTTTTTTTGCGTACTAGTAATGCAATGGTTAAGACAAAATAAGTCGGTTCATCTGTAACATGGGATTAAGTTACAGATACAATGGTGTTGTGGATTGATATGTTGGTGCGTGGAGGTGTTTTTGTGTGGTGGTTGTGGCAGTGGTGATGTGTAGGTGGTGTAGTGTGGCGTGGAAGAGCATTGGTGATGATGTTGTGGCATTCTTATTGATTACTTTTTTAGCGTACTAGTAATACAATGGTTAAGACAAAATAGGACGGTTCATCTGTAATATGAGATAAAGAGACAAATTAATATTTTGTGACATTTGCCTCAAAGAGATCAAACTGGGAAATAATAGACTCAATAACCCATATTCTAACTATTATAACTCAGGTTGAAAAAATTGCCATAACTTTAATTGGAATAATAATTCTAATGGTGGAAATCGGCAATGTGAAAACAATCCAGTGAACCCATTGACAAACTGGAATAACAAAGTAATACGAACTATAGTCTTTCTTATCCTTCAGACTTTAACAAAAACCAACAATTTAAGGAAAAGAAGTTATCTATAAAAGAAGTTGTGTTATAAATGGAGAATCAATTATAATGTCAGAGCTCTGTAACTAGAAATATTGAGAATCAACTGAGACAAATTATTATCACACATAGCAATAGACCTCAGGGAACACTTCATATTAACACTGAAATTAAACCTGACTATAAAAACAAAGAGCATGAGCAAGTTAAAGCTGTGAATTTGAAAAGTTTTAGAGAATTGGAAAATAAAGAGTAAAAATAGAGATTGAAGTTGAGAGAGAAACTGAAGAAATTGGAAAGCCTGAAGAAATTATTTCTAAGAACTTAGAAAAAATCTATCTCTCCGAATAAGATCAATTTAGAAAAACTCCAATCTCCATTTCTTCAGAGACTTAGACATCAAAAGTTAGATCAACAATTCTTAATTTTTTTTGAGATATTTAAAAGATTAATTATCAGCATTCTTTTTGTTGAAGCATTGGAACATATGCCAAGATATGCTAAATTTATGAAAAATGTATTAAATAAGAGAAGGAAGTTTGGTGATAATGAGACCGTAGCACTACGTGAATAATGTAGTGTTGTAATTCAGAAAAAAATTCTTAAAAAACTTAAAGATCCTGGTAGCTTTACTATATCTTGTGCAATTAGAGGCGGATTATGGGGAAAAGCTTTATGTGATCTAGGAGCGAGCATTAAACTCGTGCGATTATCAACATTCAGAAGGTCAGGATTAGGAGAAATTTCTCCCACTATAATAAACCTTCAATTAGTTGATCGATTTATTACTTGTCAGAATGGGTTATAGAATATGTACTGGTGAAGGTAGATAAATTTATCATTCTTGTGGATTTCATTTTGTTAGATACATAAGAAGAAAAAAATACAAATCATTTTAGGGAGACCTTTCCTAGCTACTGTTCGAGCTATGATTGATGTGCATAAAGAAGAGTTAACCATGAGAGTTAATGAACAGGAAGTAACTTTAAATGTGTTATAACCTATGAAGTATATATCAAAAGGAACATACGATAAGTGTTATAGAATGGAAGTTGTTTATGATTTAATTTTTGACCATTTCAAAGAAAGTTGGGATGTTAAACCAGGACTGAAAGAATTAGAGTATGAAAGTGATACTAATTTTTAAGAAGAAATTAAGATAAGGATGACGATTCAAATTATATTCAGGAAAAGTTTAAAATTTTGGATACAAGTGAAAACAGTAAACCTTTTATTCCTTCAATTGAAAAATCTCATGAAATTGAGATGAAGGTACTCTCTACATATTCAAAATATTCTTTTTTAGGAAAATCATCAACATTACTTGTTATATTAGCCTCAGACTGAACTAAAGATCAAGAAGAAAAACTAGTGGAAACATTGAAAAATTATAAGAAAGCATTTAAATGGACATTGACATATATTAAATATCAGACATGCAATCTGTATGCACAGAATTTTGATGGAAGATAATCACAAGCCTAGGGCAGATCCTTAAAGGGGATTGAACCCTATCATGAAAGATGTTTTTGAGATATAAATTTTAAAGTGGTTGGATGTTTGAATTATTTATTATATTTCTGATAGCACTTGGGTTAGTCTGATTCAATGTGTTCCTAAGAAAGGAGGATTAACTATACATGTAAATGAATATAACTAATTAATTCCAACAACACAAGTCACTAGATGACAAATTTGTATTCATTATAGAAAATTAAATCTCACCATAGGGAAATATCTCTTTCCCTACCTTCTCTGGAGCAAATGTTAGATACGCTAGTTGGCATCGATATTTCTATTTTTTTATGGATATCCAGGACACTACCAAATACTCAGTGCTCCATAGGATCAAGAAAAAACAAAATTTACATGTCCCTACGAAACTTTTGTTTTTAGAAGAATGCCCTTTAAATTATGCAACACTCTTGCGATATTTCAAAAGTGCATGATATCTAATTTTTTATGATCTAATCGAAAAAAAATGAAACATACATGGATAACTTCAGTTTTTGGAACCTCTTTTGATTATTATTTAAAACAGTTAACAGGAGTTGTAAAATGATGTGAACAAACAAATTTGTTTTAACTGGGAAAAATATCATTTTATGGTCGCAGGAGGAATTGTGCTGGGACATATGAGTTTTTGAAAATGACATGGAAGTAGATCAAGTAAAAGTACAAGTTATTGTTAATCTACCTCCACTACTAAAATGAGAGGAGTTAAGAGTTTTATAGGACATGTTGGGTTCATATTAAATACTTTTCAAAAATAACCAAGGCTTTGAGTCATCTTCTGGAAAAGAAGTGATTTTTTATTTTAACCAATAATGCATAAATGTCGTCAATTTATTAAAGGAAAGTTAATCACCTCACCTATTATTGTTTCACCATATTGGAAAGAACCAGTTGAATTAATGTGTGCTCTGCGAGTGATTATGTTATTAGGGTTGTGTTAAGGCAAAAATGTGATAAGCTATTTAAAGTTATATACTATGCCAGTAAAATTCTTAATGAAGCTCAAATTAATTATACTACTACAAAAAAGAGTCATTGGAAATAAAATATGCATTTGATAAATTTTAGATCTTATTTAGTTGGAGCTAAATGTATTATTCATATTGATCATTTTGCGACTAAATATCTAATGTTGAGGAAGGATGCAAAGTCAAGGTTAACTAGATGGATCCTTATGATGTAGGAGTTTGATTTTCAAGTATTGGATATGAAGGGATATGATAATCAAATTACTGATCATATGTCAAGGCTAGAATAGAAAAAAATAAGGTAATTTTGAAGATAAGATTAATGAAAATTTTCCTGACGAACAATTATATATTATTTATGAATGGTGTGTTCCACGATATTCTAATATGATTAACTATATAGTTAGTTTTGTTTTACCCTAAGGATTAACATGCCAGTAAAACAAGAAGTTCATTCACGATGCAAAATTTTACTTTTGCAAAGACCGTTATTTATATAAGAAATGTAAAAATCTGATTATCCAAATATATGTACCTTTGAATAAGCCGAAGAAATTATTAAAAAATATAATGAATCTGATTTTAGGTGACATTTCAGAGTAGATAAAACTGCATTTAAGATCTTATAATCTGAATTTTATTGGCCTATGTTATTTAAGAATGTTAATATTTTTATAAAATCATGTGATCGACGTTAAAGTAGACAATATTTCTAGAAAGAATGAAATGCTCATAAATTTTACTTTGAAGTTGAAATTTTTTAAGTTTGGGGTTTGACTTTTATGAGACAAATTGAACCATTTTTGGAAACTTGTACATTTTAATAGTTGTGGATTATGTTTCTAAGTGGATTGAAGCACTTTCTTTACACTATTGTGATGCTCAAAGTATTGCAAAATTTTTAAAGAAAAATATTTTTACTAGATACAAAATGCCAAAAGTAATCATTACGGATGAGGGAAGTAATACTCTTAAAAAATATTCAATTTAAATATACATTTAATGCTTATATTTGGTGATGTTGCACCTAAATAAAGGTTATTTTGTTGTATGTATACTAAGTTTAGGCATTTAGAGCTTAAAGGAAGTAAAAAGAAAGAAATTCGGAGTTAAAAGGTGGAATTTCAAAAATAGCACTGGCGCATAAGCACCAGAACTTGCACCGTAAGCGGCAGAATCCAGAGGAGACAGTGGTGATAATGTTGTGGCATTCCTTTTTTTTCTTTGAGTCGTGATATTGTTGCATTCCTATTGAATAGTTTTTTTGCGTACAAGTAATACAATGGTTAAGACAAAATAGGTCGGTTCATTTGTAATATGTGATAAAGAGATAAATCAATATTTTGTGACATTTGCCTCAAGGAAATAAAACTGAGAAATAATAAACTCAATAACCCATATTCTAACTATTATAACCCAGGTTAGAAAAACTATCATAAATTTAACTGGAATAATAATTCTAGTGGTGGAAATCGGCAATGTGAAAACAATCCAGTGAACCCATTGGCAAATTGGAATAACAGAGTAATACTAACTATAGACCTTCTTATCATTCAAACTTTAACAATAACCAACAATTTAAGGAAAATGAGTTATCTATAGAAGAAGTTGTGTTATAAATGGAGAATCAATTATAATGTCAGAGCGTTGTGATTAAAAATATTGAGAATCAACTGAGACAAATTGCTAAAGTACTTAGCAATAAACCTCAGGGAACACTTCATAGTAACACTAAAATTAACCCTAACTATAAAAACAAAGAGCATGAGCAAGTTAAAGCTATGAATTTGAGAAGTTTTAGAGAATTGGAAAATAAAGAGTAAAAATAGAGAATGAAGTTGAGAGAGAAACTGAAGAAATTGGAAAGCCTGAAGAATTATTCCTAAGAACTTAGAAAAAAACTATCTCTCCAAATAAGATCAATTTAGAAAAACTCCAATCTCCATTTCTTCAGAGACTTAAACATCAAAAGATGGATCAACAATTCTTTTTTTTTGAGATATTTAAAAATTAATTATCAACATTCTTTTTGTTGAAGCTTTAGAACATATTAAATTTATGAAAAAAATATTAAATAAGAAAAGGAAGTTTGGCGATAATGAGACTGTAGCACTACGTGAAGAATGCAGTATTGTAATTCGGAAAAAAGTTTCTAAAAAACTTAAAGATCTTGGTAGCTTTACTATATCTTGTGCAATTGGAGACAGATTCTGTGGAAAAGCTTTATGTGATCTAGGAGCGAGCATTAAACTCATTCCATTATCAACATTCAGAAGGTCAGGATTAGAAGAAATTTCTCCCACTATTATAACCCTTCAGTTAGTTGATCGATTTATTACTTATCCGAATGGGTTATAGAATATGTACTGTGAAGGTAGATAAATTTTTCATTCTTGTGGATTTCATTATGTTAGATACAGAGGAAGAAAAAAATACACATCCTTTTAGGGAGACCTTTCCTAGCTATTGTTCGAATTATGATTGATGTGCACAAAGAAGAGTTAACCATGAGAGTTAATAACCAGGAAGTAACTTTCAATGTGTTATAACCTATGAAGTATATAACAAAAGGAACATACGATGAGTGTTATAGAATGGAAGTTGTTTATGATTTAATTAGTGACCATTTCAAAGAAAGTTGGGAAGTTAAAGCAGGGCTGAAAGAATTGGAGTATGAAAGTGATACTAATTTTTAAGAAGAAATTAAGATAAAGATGACGATTCAAATTATATTCAGGAAAAGTTTAAAATTTTGGATACAACTGAAAACAGTAAACCTTTTATTCCTTCAATTGAAAAATCTCATGAACTTGAGATGAAGGTACTCTCTACATATTTAAGGTATAATTTTTTAGGGAAATTATCAACATTACTTGTTATATTATCCTCAGACTTAACTAAAGATCAAGAAAAAAAATTAGTGGAAACATTGAAAAATTATAAGAAAGCATTTAGATGGACATTGACAGATATTAAATATCAGACATTCAATCTATATGCACAGATCTTTGATGGAAGATAATCACAAGCCTAGGGCAGATCCTTAAAGGGGATTGAACCCTATCATGAAAGATGTTGTTAAGATATAAATTTTCAAGTGTTTGGATGATTAAATTATTTATCCTTTTTCTGATAGCACTTAGGTTAGTCTGATTCAATGTGTTCCTAAAAAAGGGGGAGTGACTGTACCTGTAAATGAATGAAATTAATTAATTCCAACAACACAAGTCACTAGAAGGCAAATGTGTATTCATTTTAGAAAATTAAATCTCACCATACGAAAATATCTCTTTCCTCTACTTTTTCTTGACCAAATGTTAGATAAGCTAGTTAACATCGATATTTTTATTTTTTTATGGATATCCAAGACACTACCAAATACTCAGTGCTTCAAAGGATCAAGAAAAAACAAAATTTACATGTCTTTACGAAACTTTTGCCTTTAGAAGAATGCCCTTTGGATTATGCAACACACCTACGATATTTCAAAAGTGCATGATGTCTAATTTTTATGATCTAATCGAAAAAAATAAAATATTCATGGATGACTTCAGTTTTTGGAACATCTTTGATTATTGTTAAAAACATTTAACAAGAGTTCTAAAATGCTGTAAATAAACAAATTTGTTTTTAACTGGGAAAAATATCAATTTATGGTCGTAGGAGGAATTGTGTTGGGACATAAAAGTTGTTGAAAATGACATGGAAGTAGATCTAGTAAAAGTACAAGTTATTGTTAATCTACCTCCACCTGCTAAAATGAGAGGAGTTAAGAGTTTTATAGGACATGTTGGGTTCTACAGGTTTTATATTAAATACTTTTTAAAAATAACCACGGCTTTGAGTAATCTTCTGAAAAAAGAAGTGATTTTTGATTTTAACCAAAAATGCATAAATGCCTCAATTTATTAAAGGAAAGTTAATCACCGCACCTATTATTGTTTTGCTTGATTGGAAAGAATCAGTTGAATTAATCTGTGCTGCAAGTGATTATATTATTAGGGTTGTGTTAGGGCAAAAATATGATAAGCTATTTAAAATTATATACTATGTAGTAAAACTCTTAATGAGACTCAAATTAGTTATACTACTACAGAAAAAGACTCATTAGAAATAAACTATGCATTTGATAAATTTAGATCTTATTTAGTTGGAGCTAAATGTATTATTCATACTGATCATTCTGTGACTAAATATCTAATGCTGAAGAAGGATGCAAAGTCAAGATTAATTAGATGGGTTCTTATGATGTAGGAGTTTGATTTTCAAGTATTAGATATGAAAGGATCTGATAATCAAATTACTGCTCATATGTCAATGCTAGAATAGAAAAAATTATGGTAATTTTGAAGATAAGATTAATGAAAATTTTCCTGATGAATAATTATATATTATTTATGAATGGTGTGTTCCACGGTATGCTAATATGATTAAATATATAATTAGTTATATTTTACCTTAAAAATTAACATGCCACTAAAAAAAGAAGCTCATTCACAATGCAAAATTTTACTTATGGAAAGACCCTTATTTATATAAGAAATGTAAAAATGTGATTATCAAGAGATATGTACCTTTGAATAAACTGAAGAAATTATTCAAAAATATCATAAATCTGATTAGGTGACATTTTAGAGTAGATAAAACTATATTTAAGATCTTATAACCTGGATTTTATTGGCCTATGTTAATTAAGGATGTTAATATTTTTATAAAATTAAGTGATCGATATTAAAGTAGGCAATATTTCTAGAAAGAATGAAATGCTCATAAATTTTACTTGGAAGTTGAAATTTTTTATGTTTGGGGTTTCACTTTTATGAGAGAAATTATACCATTTTTTTGGAAACTTGTACATTTTAATAGTTGTGGATTATGTTTCTAAGTGGATTGAAGCGGTTTCTTTACACCGTTGTGATGCTCAAAGTATTGCAAAATTTTTAAAGAAAAATATTTTTACTAGATAAGAAATGCCAAGAGTAATCATTACGGATGAGGGAAGTAATACTCTTAAAAAATATTCAATTTAAATATACATTTAATGCTTATATTTGGTGATGTTGCACTTTAAATAAAGGTTATTTTTTTATGTATGCTAAGTCTAGGCATTTAGAGCTTAAAGGAAGCAAAAAGAAAGAAAATTGGAATTAAAAGTTGGCATTGCAAAAATAGCACTGGCGCCTAAGCACCAGAATTTGCGCCGTAAGCGCCAGAATCCAGAGGAGACAGTGGAATCCAGAAAATACGGTGCTTAGGTGCCAGAACTGGCGCCTAATGAGCTAGAATCCAGAGAGCTTAGCGCCTTAGCACCAGAAACAGTTAGTTTTCCAAATGCATTCAATATGGATAGATTTTGATAAGATGCCAAAGGGAACTCTTGAAAAATTCGTCCCTACTTTGTTCAAGAGGCTTTTATGTCAAAAAAAGAGAAGAGAAAGAGAGAAGAATTTGGGGATTGTAAATATTTTCTCTAAGATTTGTAAAAGGAGAGTTAAAGTGAGAGATTTGTTCTTCATTATATTTCTAAAAGAGATTTGAGAGTATTGTAAAAATAGAAAGTGCTTCAAAAGGACTTCAAATATTTGCTTGAGGAAGAGATTGAGATAAGTTGTGTATATATGTTGTGTTGTTGTATGAACTTGTTTTTACATATATAATCCATATTATGTTACATCTTTCTCATGAATTCTTAGTAGTTTACTTTGTCCTTCTTTCTACAATGAGATATAGTCATTTGAAGAATCCAAATTGTTTTACGATTTTTTAAATTTTATAATTGTGATGATTCTAATCTTGAACTTCATTTACTTATCGAACTGGCCAATTGATTTGTCAAAATTTGTTGTAAATCATATGACCCGAGAGTGCTATGCTTTCCACAACTAAGAAGTAATCTCATTTGATTTCATTGGATGAGGCATAGTCCACGAGGTTAAGTGTAAATAAAAAGGAAAATATACTTTGACGTGCGCAGAATTAAAGATTTTAGGGTGAAAGACTAAAATCTCCAATTTGGCCCAGGTGTTTGAAAACTAAAGTAAGATGTTAGCCTTCAGGCGAGAGAAACATGGAAACTCTAAGGTGAGAGCTATGTATCTTCCCAGCTTAACTGCTAATTTAGGGACCAAACTCTTGATTAATCAATGTACTTTTCTTTCGTAAAGAGGAGAAAGAATATGAATGCTCTTATTTGGCGCAATACAATTAATGATAATTTAGATAATTCACTAACTATATCCTCATTGTAAGGGGAAGGATACTATCTAAAATTTGAACTCTTTGTCATAAAACATAGTTTAGTCACATTAGAATTAACCTTGAAGTTAAGAGATTAGTGTAGTAAACAAAGTTTATTCAAAGGCATAATACAAATTTAAACCTGCTTTCCTACTTAACTTTTTTATATTTTTAATATTGAGTTTGTGTTGTTATTATAAGAATTTACACCTCCTTGTAGGATCGATACCTAGAACTCTATTAGAGGTCTTTATTACTTGTGTAATACATATACTTGGATTTGTAACCTAGTGACAAATTGAAATTGAAAATATAGCATAATTCACTAGGAGTCGCAACCTTAAGATTTTAAAAGATAAAAATGATTATACTAAAGTAATTTTTGTTGAGATTGTCCCACATATTTCTTAGTTTGGCAGCCACATGTGTTGGGGTGTATATATATATATATATATATATATATATATATATATATATATATATAAAAGTTCTTGTGTGAGTGCTTTTTTTAGAGCTGTTATTTGTGTTTGTGTATGCGTAGTTTAGGATCCAAAGAATTAATATCTTATGATTTTGAATTAGAAATAACGATTAGAAAATTTTGAAAACAAAAAAAAGAAATTAACAATTTGAACAAAATGGTAAACAAATTAAATAATCAATGTATTGAAAATGAACATCAATAGAGACCTTTAAGAGATTATGCCAATCCTATAATAGATAAAATTCACTTAAGTATACAAGTTTCTGCTATAGCTACTAATTCATTTGAACTAAAACTTGTTATTATCTAAATGATACAAAATAATTAGTTTGCGGGAATACCATCTAAAGATCCTAACTTACATCTTGCTAGTTTCTAGAATTTTGTGTTACATTTAAATATGACGGAGAGTCAAATGATGTTGTTAGACTTAGACTTTTTATTTTTTCATTAAACGTTTAACCTAAGATGTAGTTAAACTCATTAGCACCTGGATCTATCAAAGCTTGGGGAGATCTATCTAAAAAATTTTTGGTTAAATATTTCCCACCATTAAAAATTGCTAAGCTTAGAAATGATATCACATCTTTTTATCAGTTTGATGGGGAATCAATATACGAAGCTTGGGAAAAAATTAAAGATCTTCTTAGGAAGTGACCACACCATGATTTACCTGATTGGTTAATAATTCAAACATTTAATAATGGATTAGTGGGATCACTTAGATCAATCATAGAGGCTATTGCTGGTGGATCATTAATGTCAAAACCATTCGATGAATCATATTATTTAATTGAAGAGATGGCTATAGAAAATTTTCAGTGATCCTCTGAAAAGGTAGATCCTAAGAGAGTAGCCAGTGTTCATGACTCTGATGCAATATTAATTGTGGATTCTCAAATTATTGTAATATCAAAGAAAATAGATCAATTTGGAATGAGTTTGTCTAAAACACCTCTTGTGGTTCCGGAAAATTCATTAAAACAAATGATAGATTATGAATCATCATATGAGACATTGAATGTAATAAGTAATCGATCTAATAATCTCTATTCTAATTATTACAATCCTGCTTGGAAAAATCACCTTAACTTAAGTTGGAATAATAACAATCCTAATGGTTTAAATCCGCAACGGGGGAACAATCAAGTGAACCCTTTGGGAAATTTAAACAATTAGAGAAATACTAATTGTAGACCTTATTATTCTTTAGATTTTAATAGCAACCCGCAATTTAAGGAGAAGAAGTTGTTTATGGAGAAAGTAGTGTTACACTTGAGTAATTACATACAAAGTCTAGGAACAACAGTGAAAAATATGGAGAATGAAGTGGGACAAATTGCTACTGCAGTTAGCAGTAGGCCTGAAGGAACTCTTCAGAGTAATGTCGAGATTAGTCCTAATGATCATAATGAAAAGAAAATCAAGGATATTCAACTGAGAAGCGGAAGAAAAGTAGACACAAAAGTTCAAAAAGAAATTGAAGTTGAGAAAGAAGGGGTGGAAACAGAAAAGCCTGAGGAAGGTATTCCTCACGACTTAGAGTACCCTATTACACCAATGAAAATTACTGTAGAAAAACCATCACCTTCATTTCCTCAAAGATTGAGAAAGTAAAAGGTGGATAAAATTTTTTAAATTTCTTAGAAATATTTAAGAAATTAATCATAAAAATTCCATTTGTTGAAGCCCTGGAACAAATGTCAAGTTATGTAAAGTTTATGAAGGATATACTAAATAAAAAAATAAGTTTACAGATAATGAGACTGTTGCACTTAGTGAGGAGTGTAATTTTGTAATTCATAAGAAGCTTCTTGAAAGACTTAAAGATCCCATAAGCTTTACTATTTCTTGTGTTATAGGAGATAGATTTTAAGGAAAAGATTTATGTGATTTGGAAGTCAGTATTGACCTTATGCCTCTATCTATTTTCAGAGGGTTAGGTTTAAAAGAGATTTCCCCTACTACTGTAAGCCTTCAGTTAGTTGATTGTTCGATCACCTATCCTAAAAAAGTTGTAGAAGATGTATTGGTAAAGGTTGATAAATTTATTTATCCAGTGGATTTCATTGTGTTAGATATGGAGCAAGATAAATAAATTTCAATCATTTTGGGGAAACCTTTTCTTGCTACTGGAAGAGCTATGATAGACATTCCATGAGAGTCAATGATCAGGAAGTTAACATATCAAAATTAACAGAATACCCAAGAAAAGGAAGAGATGATGAATGCTTCAGAATGGATATTAGTGATAATTTAAGTAATGACTATTTCACAGACAATTTTGAAGAGAAACATCAAGAGGATAAAAAGTAAGATGAATCCATTAAAGTTGCCGGCATATTTTTTAGGTTGTGTGATATTTTTTCTTAAAAGGGGGGGTCGCCTAACAGAAGCTGTCGGTGAATTTTAATTTAATTAAAATAAATAATTTGAAAAGTAGTATTTGATTTTGAAAATAATTTTAAATTTGAAAGTTTTAAGATATGAGATTAAACCGATCTCACATCCCAAATAGTTTATATAAACGAGCACCGCACCACAAACCGTGTATCTACCCCTAAGGATAGACACACTGCTTGACGGTGGGGCTCGATTAAATAAACTAGAAGATTTGTGACATCCGTTTGGTCCGCGAACCAATTTTATAAGCCGACAAAATTCCCTCGCTTAATATGAAAACATTAAACAGGGTTTATATTACTCAGGTTCTTTAAAATTCCCTATAAGGGGAAGCCCCTATAGTTAATTACATCTTAAGTGACGGGAATCACCTAAGAAAACTCTCGATAATAACCAATAATTCTCGCTCTCAAGAATTTCAAAGTTTAAAGTTTTCAAAGATTGAATTTTGGAATTTCAATAGGGAATGGATCAAATTTGGAACATTTTGTTTTGTGAATCCAAAGGAAGAAAGGTAGGAGAAATCACTGATTCGAAGTGAACTTCGGTAATTTCCCGACTATCCTATTGTTTGGCTTCGAATTTAGGAAAGTCCTAATGTTTATTTAGTATTTCAATCTCGCCAATTTTAATTAATTATGGCTTATATTTGTATGATAAAATCAAACAAATAGCATCAGAAGATGTGAGGGTTTATGTCGTATCGGACGACTACCTCGGAATCCTAAGACCGGTTAGGGCTTAATTTGCAATGCAAATGCCTAACGAAGAGTTGAGGATTTATGTTGCACTAGTGCAAGCTACCTCGAAATCCAATGGCTTTGTTGTTTTAATTCTAAGAAGATTTTGCTGAAATAAGTTCAAGTTTTCTTCGACGACGATGGCCGTGCTGCCCACCATGCTCCAAGCTCCTTGTTGTTGCAGAGGTTTAGTTTTAGAAATCATAAATCAGGGGATGAGAGAAGTGTTTTGGTTTAGAGAAGTCTTAATTTCCAAGTGTTTTTTTATTTTGATTAAAACAAATCTTAAAGTTGATTATAATGACACCGGTTAAGATCCCACGGTTCCATCCTTCCGGCATCATTATTTTTATCGGATTCACTTAGTCCGGATGAATTTGCTAAACTCAACCGAATGAGTTCCACACTTTCATTTAGACCGTGGGAAGTCCCGTTAGCAACACGTAGGTTACATCATCCGAGGTATTCCCGATCATCCAACGAGGCGTTTTAATTTAGTTGCAATTGTAGTTTTGTGTTCCGTTTGTGATTAAATTTTGAGTTGTTTTATATTTTGAAATGTTGTGGCGGTGAATTTTATCTTGCAATGACTTTTAACTTAGTTTTGGTTTCGGTTTTAGGACTATCCTAAAGGTGCGGGTTTTCATGCAACGATTGTTTTATCATGCAAGAAAAGTAAAATGCATTTGCAATAAAGTAAATTGCAAGAAAGTAAATTGCAATAAAATAAAAGCGTACCTGGAGGGTCTTCCCGTCATCCCAAGCTGCACTTAAAACACAATTAGAATATTTAAGCAAGTTCCTAGGTAAAGCTAAGGGAAAGGTTGTGGTTTTCTACCAAATTCCTAATCCTATCATTGGTCAACTCCTATGACGTCTAGGTTCTTTGTGTTTTTGTTTGAGGACGATTTTCTTCATCAAAGGACGATTAAGTCCAATTGTTCTTATAAATATCCTATCATATTGAGAAAGTGCTTAAGAAGAATCTTAAACATCTTTTCAATATTTCCAGGATTGTTTTAAGTCCAAATGAATTTAATTATATAAATGAATCGATCGTCCGAGGTTTTCAAGTTTTGTTAACTTGCTCGAGTGAATTAGGACATTTGAATATCCTATGAGTGAGGTAACACTTCATTTGATGTTCCATTTAGGAGTTATAATAATCAAAGCTTTCGAGGGTAAATTAGTATTCAAATGATTTGATTTAAGTTAAAGGGTTTAAATTTGGAATAGTGTTCGAGTTGCTTTACATTTATTTTGAATTCTTTATGTCTTAGGTGATGTTATATTTAATTCAACTTAATTTAATTGAGTTTTAATTTAGTTTAATATAGTTCAATTTAATTTGATTTGGTGTTTAATTAATTTGATTTGATTTAATTTAATTTAATTATTCAATTTAATTTAATTTAATTTAATTTAATTTAATTTAATTGTTTAATTTAATTTAATTTAATTATTTAATTTAATTTAATTTAATTTAATTTAATTTAATTTAATTGATTTAATTTAATTTTATTTAATTATTTAATTTAATTTTAATTTAATTTAATTTAATCCAATTTAATTTACTTAATTTAATTTAATTTTTAATTTAGTTTTATCTTTAATTTTAATTGAAATTTTTGAAAGAGTTTAATAATTTAATTTTAGTTTAATGATTAAGTCTTTTAATATTTTGAATTTGAATTATCATTTTAATTAAGAGTTGAATATTAATGAGATGATTAATTTAGGGATTTTAAATTAAAGAATAAATCTCTTCCTAATAAATATCCCTTATTTTAATAATTCCAATTTTATTATTCTTCCAAATTTAATCTATTATTTAATTAAAGTTTAATCATTTTAAAAATTGTTTAATAGGTTTCTACCCTTTAATTATTTAAATTTCAATCATCCAAACCAGATTAAGATCAAATATTTTACTTGTTGATTTTTTATTAAACCTAAAGTTTTAATTAAGGGTTAAAAGTTTAATTACCATTTTACCCCTTAAGCTTAATAATTTCATAACTCACTAAATTGAACTTAAATGAACCTGAAATTTTTATGTGACTTCACTCATATGTCAATAAAGACATGAGAGGAGAAAATGTGATTTTTCTGTATTTAATTTATTTATATAATTATTTTTGGTGGAAAATAGAGATTTTCAAGGAAAATTTAATAACATGACCAAGGGAAAGTTTCTGTCCTTAAGAAAATTAGGGGACATTCCTAATGACCAGAGAAGCACTTGGACCAATTTTGGTGATTTTTTGAATTATATTATTTTTATTATAATTATTTTGAGTTTTGGAGTGTTAATTAATTTAAAAATAAAATAGATGTTGAAAAATGGGTTTTATATTTTTCAAAAATCTCTCTGATATCAAGGAAACCAGAGAAGAAAATTTTGCAATTTTCTGATTTTTTCTATGATTTATTATAATTATTTTAGTGAAAATGCTAGAAAATACATTTTTTTAATTTTAAAATTACCCTAGGGCTTTAAAATTCAATATCTCACTAAATAGACCTAAGAAAAAGGTGGGATTTGTTCCTAAGTGATTAAAATTCAAAATGTGACATTTTGGTGAATTTTATTATTTTTGTGATTTTTATTATTTTTTAATTATTAAAAATATTAAAATATTATTAAAAAATCAACTTTTTTAGAAAATTAAAATTTTAATTTTTTAGGTTCCCCTGATATCGAGAGAGGCTCCAAAACCAATTTGGTGAATTTTTGAAAAGTATTTTGAAAGTTATGAATTTTTAAAGTTTAAAATGGCTAAGTGACTTAATCAACCCAATTAGTGGGGCTAACCAAGTCCAATTGACCTCAAATTTTTATGGTGGATTCCTCTGATCCTAAAGGTCAGTGGAGAATTGATTTCAAGTCAATTTGATGCCTGGTTAACTCTAATTAATTAAAGACCTATTTTGGGTGTTTAAGCCGATTAGGGTTGTTTTAAATGAACTAAGTCAAAACCTATTTTTCCTAGGGTTCTCTGGTCATAAGGAACATCACCAAATTTTCCTAGAATTTATTTCACAACATGCTATTTACTGGAATTAAAATACTCAAAACGATGACTTGAACTTGAAAAATCAAGAACTCTTCATAGGGATGGCCTCTGACTTTGGAAAATTCAGGGAATGTTCCCAAATTCAGAGGCTTCAAAAGCCCTATGGTCTCATTCCATGGTGAATTGTATGCATGCATGGAGAATTAAAACAATGCAGAGAGTAAATAAATTATAAAAAATAAAATATTTGATGAAATTAAGTGATTTCTTTTCCACATTATTCTCCTCTCTTCACTGAGCAAGAGGGTATTTTTATTTTATTTTTCTGATTTTTCTACACAAAGATATGAATTTTTGAAGTTTAGGGAATTAAATAAATAAAAAAAAAACCCTATTTTTCTATTTATCCACGCGGCGCCGCGCGCATCCTCAGCGACTCCGAAAGACCGCGCGGCGCGCTCCCATTCGACGCCGCCACCCGAGTCGGCGGCCCGGGCCCCGCGATTCTCGTACCATCTCTACGGACCGAGCGCGATCCTGGCCGTCCGTGCGCGCGTGTATTGAATGGACGGCATCCGTTCATCGTCCCCAAGTGTTCTCACCCGAGAGCCGTCCACACTAAATCCCTAAGATCTCACTCGATTCTCGATGGATTTTTACGTTCTTATACTCTATGGATTCGTCTTGAAGAGACGAACACATCTATACGGTTAACATGCATTGAAACTAAGGCATTTGAAATGGAGAATCTTCAGAAGCTCGGGATGAAGAGTTAGCTCATACCTTGGCTCGGAGAAGTGTGGCTTCAATCCGAGAGTTGTTGCACCTTCGATTGGGTCCCAGCAAGCTCCGGATGAAGTCTCCTGGTCCAGTGAATTGTCCGGATATGATTTCGACCAAGCCCGATCACAAAGCTTGGAGGCCGGAGCAACCTGGGTGGTCCGGAGATGGAGCTTTTGATGGTGGACACCTTCTCTTGGTACGGTGAAGGTGTAGAGCCAATCGATTTGGGAATTGGCTCACTTGTGGAGAAGTGTCCCGGTTTTGGGTGGAATTTCAACTGCGAAATTGAGCTTACGGAGGAGAAATGGCGGGGAATTTCATCTGGGGATCAAGTGCTCTAAGGGTGGAGGAGGGTCCGGAACAATTTTGGCGAGTTTTGGCAAGGTTTATGCTTCTCTTCCTCTCATGGCCGAGAGGGGTGGAGTTTAAATAGAGCTGGTCGGGGGCCTCCTGTGGGGAGTTAGGGCTTGGGATCGAGCCTGCTGCGAGTGAGGAGAAGAACGGCCATGGTGACCGCTAGGCATGGGGCAACTCGGCAAGTGAGAATTTCAATGTTGGCTCACATGTGAGCTCTCGGCCATGGTGTTTTCCGGCGGCTCGGTGGCCGGCCGGCCGAGCGATGGTCACCATCTTGGTCGGGTGGGTCGGGGGCTGGGGTTTAGTGTAGGCGATTGGCAAATGCCATGTGTAAAGTGGTTGAATCGAAGTAGAAAGGGGAAGGGGCCATTTTAGCTTATTTTGGTCAACCCATGCAAATGGGTTGGGTGCACCTCCCCAAGACACTGGTTTTGGGTCGAGGAGGTCGGGTGGGTCGACCGCCCATGTGTGGTGGAGTCTCCATCGAGGATTAGGTGGCAAGCATGGTTTAGAGTGTGACATGCTTAAGGTAAAAAGGCTTAAGGGAGGCTTAAGAAAGATCCCCCTCTTCTTGCCATAAATGGACTAATGACAAGTCAAAGCCCTCATGGCTTCATGTGGCTTGAGAATGGCTTGTTCATGGCTCCATTTGGCTTGGGAAAAGGTTGGCTTATTTCATGAAAAAGGGTTTTAGAAATATTTGGCATTTAGGGGGTAATTTGACATGAGGCTTGATTTGGAATGGTTTAATTGATGATTTTGCAACTTAGGGGTGATTTTGATCAAATGGATGATGAGGGGAAGTGTCATGTGGGCTTTAGGATGATTTGGGCTTTTGAATTTTGAAGGAAATGGGCTTTTAGGAGGGTTTAAGGAATGGGCCCTTAAGTTTAAAAATGAATTTATGGATGGGAATTTTGTAAAGAGGTTGGGCCAAATAATTGTTGGGTTTAGCTCATGGATGTGTCATGAGTGATTTGAAACAAATTGGGGATAATTTGGATTTGAATTGGGTTGAATTTGGGTTAGGTTTGGGCTTAGGTCAAAAATGAGCCTTTTAACCTTGGGTTGAGTTTGAGTGGGGTTTGGGTTCAAATTTTGGGCAAATCATGTTAGGGTTTTGTTTGTGGGAATGTTAAAGAAGATTTAGAAAATATTTGAGGTTAATTGGAGTTGAATTGGGTGAGTTTGGGTTAAGTTTGGGTCATGGGTCCAAATTGGGCTTTAAGGCCAAAAGTGGAATTAGATCCAAATGTCAACCAAATTGGACTTGAATTTGGTCTAGATTGGTATTGGGAATGTTGAATTGAAGTTTAGAATTGAATTGGACCAGAATTTGGGTCAATTGGATAGGTTTGGTTTGACATTGGGTTCACTTTGGGTTAAAATGGGTCAATTTGGGGGTTTTGACAAAAGTAGGGTAAATTGACAAAATTGGCCCATGGTGTAGTTGGACAAAATGAAATTGGGAATATTTAGGATTTTCTGGAATTTTTTGGGAATTTTCTGAATTTTTGGATTTTTAGGCCAAGATGGGTATTTTGGGTATTTGGAGGGTATTGGGGGGTATTTTTGGAATCTTTGGTATTTTTGGGTATGGATGATCAATTTGAGTGATGTGGAGATGTTTGGGATTGATTTTGGAAAATTTTGGGTAATTTGGAAATTTTGCAAAAATTTGGGTAATTTCGATGGTTTTGGGTAGGTTTAGTAGGTGTAGGGTCCCGGGGTCAAAAATTGAAAATTTGGGAAATTGAAGATTGGGTGAATTTAGGTGGAAAGAAATCATTTTGGTTGAGCCATGAAACCATTTCAAGCCCATATGAGCCATGAAAGGACTCATTTGAGCATTCACTATGTTGTTCCTAACCCTCTTAGCAAGGGCTTAGGGGTTAAGGACCATCCATGTGAATCACCTACATGAGTCGGGAGGTTAAGTTGGGTATGGGTGTGTTTTTTTTAGGAAGTGTGTGGAAATGTAGTGTGTAAGTGTAGTGTAAGTCGACCTCTTCATCGAACCAGAGCCACCTGTAGGCGGTCCTAAGGCCAAAGAGTCCCATAGGAACTCATCCTTTAAACTTCCACATTTGATTTCAACCCTCTAGGTGATTAGGGGTCTATAGTCAAGTTTGTGGAGTTTGCAGGGAGTTTAGAAGTGGTTTGAATTTCTAAAAGGCGGGTCCCAATTCTAGTCTTCTAAGATAGTCAAAGGAAAAGCCTAAGGCTAGATCCTAAGCACTAAAAAGAAGAAGGGAAGACCTCATCAAAAATGAGGTCAACAAAAGTAAGTAATGAAGATTTAGATTATGTTCGAGAAAGATTTGAACTGTTGGACACTATGAGAAATAATAAGAATCTTAGTCCTTTAATAGAAACACCTCCTGATCTTGAGATGAAGATACGTCATACACATTTAAACTATGCTTTTTTGGGAAATTTATCTTCATTACTAGTTATAGTTTCCTCAGAGTTAACTAAATTACAAGAGCAAAAGTTATTGAAAACTTTAAGAAAATTTGAGAAAACCTTTGGATGGACATTAGCCAATATCACAGGAATTAGTCCATCGATTTATATGCACAAAATTTTGTTGAAAGAACATCATGAACCTAGAGCTGATCCTCAATGAAGGTTAAATCTTATAATGAAATAAATAGTTAAGAAAGAAATTTTAAAATGGTTTGATACCATAATCATTTATCCCATTTCGATTAGTGCTTGGTTTAGTCCGATTTACTGTGTTCCTAAGAAAAGGGGTGTGACCGTAGTTGTAAATGAGAAAGATGAATTGATACCAACAAGACAAGTCACTGGTTGGCGAATCTGTGTCGATTATAGAAAATTAAATTCCGTCATTAGGAAAGATCATTTTCCTATACCTTTTGTGGATAAAATGTTGGATAAGCTAGCTGGACATAGATATTACTACTTTTTGGATGGATATATTGGTTATCATCAAATTTCTATTACTCATGAGGATCAAGATAAGACAACTTTCATTAGTCCTTATAGTAGTTTTGCTTTGAGATGAATGCTCTTTGGTTTATGTAATGCACTTACAACATTTCAAAGATGTATGATGTCTTTTATAACCGTGGATTTATGGACAAACTCTGAATTAGCCAGTGCTCTTTTTCGCTCGTAAAGAGAAGAAAGAATAGAAGTGTTTCTATTTGGCACTATACAATTTATGATAATTTGGATAATTCACTGAATATAACCTCATTGTAAGGGAAATGATACTTACTAAAATTTAAACTATTTGTCATAAACTTAATTTAATCACATTAGAATTAATTTTGAAGTTAAAAGATTAGTGTAGTAAACTTAGTTTGTTCAGCTGTATAATACAAATTTAAACATGCTTTCCTACTTAAGTTTTCTATAGTTTTGATATTGAGTCTTTGTGTTGTTATTATAAAAATTTCCACCTCCTTATGTGATTGATACATAGAACTCCATTAGAGCCCTTTATTACATGTGTGATACGTATACTTGCATTTGCAACCTAGTGACTAATTGAAATTGAAAATATACCTTAATTCGCTAGGAGTGGTAGCCTTATGATTTTAAAAGATAAAACTGATTATACTAAAGTAATTTTTATTGAGATTGTCCTGTATATTTCCTAGTTTAACTACCACATGTGTTGGAGTGTTTAAAAACATTACTAGCACGGATTCTACATCAGGAAGTCATTTTAAGAACAAAAGGATTGAAACATTAACTAAGAAACATGAAATTAAACCTAAAATTGCCACAACATATCATTCTTAGACCAATGGTTTAGCTGAAGTGTTTAATTGTGAAATTAAAAGAATATTAGAGAAGACTGTAAATCCGAATATAAAGGATTGGTCTGCTGGACTTGAATACAGGCCTATTGGACTGCGTACAAACTCCTATAAGAATGACTCCATATACACTCATATTTGGAAATATGTGTCACTTGCCAGCTGAACTGGAGCATAAAACTTATTGGGTTATTAATGAATTTAACTAAAATTTGAAAGACGCCATGAGAAATGATTATTTCAATTAAATGAGTTAGAGGAAACTAGAAATGAATCGTATGAGAATACAAGAGTTTATAAATAAAAGACGAAAGTTTGGGATTTTTAGAAGATTCTAAGAAAAGATTTTGAGCATGAATAAGAGGTTTCACCATTTAATACTAGATTGAAATTATTTCCCAGAAAATTAAAGTAGCAAGCTTGAAAGCTTCATTTTCAGAAATATTGTGACTTTATTTTGTGGAGCTTGGGACTTAAAAGCTCCATTTTATGATTGTGATGACTACGTTTTGTAAGGAATGAGTGGTATGCATGCTAAGGAGAGAGATTTACATTTATATTGCACACTCATGTATTTACATGCTTAACACCCAAGCTTGTTTAATCTTCACCTTTGCATTCTTACATATGCATTAAATGTTGTATTCACTTGTAAAAAAATTGACATTTTTTCTATGCAAGTTGAATAATTTAGGTGGTATGAATGTAAAAGAATAAACTTTGCATTAGATATGTAGATGCATAGGAATTGAGCAATATGTGAGTAACTCCTGATGCAGACTTTTTATTATGCAAGACCATATGAACCCAAATTTATATATTTATAATGATTTTGTAAAGTCTAAACTGTAACGTAAGTATACTTATCATATCAAGTAATATAGGACTCTAATGGAGTCCTGGTTATTGATCCCACAGGGAAGGCATATTCCTTACAATAGATAGCGTAATACTGAAATCCAATACTCAAATTGCAATTAAAGTTTAAGTTTACTTCTACTAACAAGATGCAGAAAACAGTAACAGTTAAGCAAACCACAATTACTTCTAATATCTTTAAATAGAATTAACTAACAAACACACACTAAGCTTTGTATTTGAAAGATTTTGATATATATGAAAAGTGTCTTTTCTCTTGCAATAAGTATATGATGTGTGAATGATATAACATGATTATTTATTGTATCGTGCCAAATAGAAACATAAATGTTTATTTACCTTCAAAAGACTACCTCCTCTTCCAAGCATATAAAAAACATTCACATATCCTAAGTTCAGTCACTAAATCTAAGGCTAGACTGGGAGGATTTTGACCCAAGAAAAAAAATATATGCTTTTTGATATATGATTTTACTCATTTTTGGTGATATTATACTTTAAAATGAAGATATTTTCTATATTTTATTGCATGTATGAAGATTTCTAAATAATTGAGCAAAAAGATGAGAAAAGGAGAGAATCTGGAATAAAAATGACCAAAAGAAACAAAAGTTGAACTTGGCCACCTATGGCAAGGAATAGGCCGCCGACGGTGTGTTTTTCCCGAGAGCATGCAAATATATTATAAACGAGCCCACCGACGACGAGATCGAGCCCGCCGACGGCGAGCCTGAGCAGTTGGCCTATGTTCTAGAAGCTCACCGATGGCGCCGACGAGCCCGACGACGGCGAGAAGGTTGGTTCAAACAAGATTCAACATATTTAGATGCTTTTTTGAAGGGGTGTGTCGACATATTTTTAGGTTGTGTTTTATTTAAAAAAAAGGGGGGGTCGCCTAACAGAAGCTGTCGGCGAATTTTTTAATTTAATTAAAATAAATAATTTGAAAAGTAGTATTTGATTTTGAAAATAATTTTAAATTTGAAGGTTTTAAGATATGAGATTAAACCGATCTCACATCCCAAATAGTTTATATAAACGAGCACGCACCACAAACCGTGTATCTATCACTAAGGATAGACACATCGCTTGACGGTGGGGCTCGATTAAATAAACTAGAAAATTTGTGACATCCGTTTGGTCGCGAAACAATTTTATAAGCACGACAAAATTCCCTCGCTTAATATGAAAACATTAAACATGGTTTATATTACACGGTTCTTTAAAATTCCTATAAGGGCAAGCCACATAGTTAATTACATCTTAAGTGATGGGAATCACCTAGAAAACTCTCGATAATAATCAATAATCTGCTCTCAAGAATTTCAAAGTTTAAGATTTTCGAGGATTGAAATTTGGAATTTCAATAGGGAATGGATCAAATTTGGAACATTTTGTTTTGGGAACCGAAAGGAAGAAAAGTAGGAGAAATCACAGATTCGAAGCGAACTTCGGTAATTTCCCGACTATCCTATTGTTTGGCTTGGATTTAGGGAAGTCCTAATGTTTATTTAAATGTTTTGGTCTTGCCAATTTTAATTAGTTAGAGCTTATATTTGTATGATAAAATCACACAAATAGCCTCGAAGATGTGAGGGTTTATGTCGTATCGAACGACTACCTCGGAATCCTAAAGCCTGGTTAGGGCTTAATTTACATGACCCGATCATGCAAATGCCTAACAAAGGTTGAGGGTTTATGTTGCACTAGATGAAACTACCTCGAAGTCCTATGGCTTTGTTGTTTAATTCTAGGAAAGTTTCTGTGATGTAGATTCGGGTTTTTGCTGATGACGATGGCCGTCTTTGCCCACCATGCTCCGAGCTCCTTGTTGTTGCGAGAGGTTTAGTTTTAGAAATTATAAATCGGGGATGAGAAAAGTGTTTTAGTTTAGAGAAAATCTTAATTTCCAAGTGTTTTCAATATTTTAATTAAAACAAATCTTAAAGTTGATTATAACGACACCGGTTAAGATCCTACGGTTCCATCCTTCCGGCATCATTATTTTTATCGGATTCACTTAGTCCGGATGAATTTGCTAAACTCAGTTGAATGAGTTCCACACTTTCATTTAGGCCGTAGGAAATCCCGTTAGCAACACGTAGGTTACATCATCCGAGGTATTCCCGATCATCCAACGGGACGTTTTAATTTAGTTGTAATTGTAGTTTTGTGTTACTGTTTGTGATTAAATTTTGAGTTGTTTTATATTTTGAAATGTTGTGGCGGTGAATTTTATCTTGCGATGACTTTTAACTTAGTTTTGGTTTCGGTTTTAGGGACTATCCTAAAGGTGTGGGTTTTCATGCAACGATTGTTTATCATGCAGAAAAGTAAGTGTAATGCGGTTAAATAAATTGCGATAATGTAAATTGCAGAAGGTAAATTGCAATAAAATAAAAGCGTACACGGAGGGTCTTCCCGTCATCCCAAGCTGCACTTAAAACACAATTAGAATATTTAAGCAAGTTCCTAGGTAAAGCTAAGGGAAGGGTTATGGTTTCTACCAAATTCCTAATCCTATATTGCTAGTCATTTCTATGACGTCTAGGTTCTTTGTGTTTTGGTTTAAGGACGATTTTCTTCATCGAAAGAACAATTAAGTCCAATTGTTCTTATAAATGTCCTATCATATTGAGGAAGTGCTTAAGAATAATCTTAAACATCTTTTCAATATTTTCTAGGATTGTTTTAAGTCCAAATGGGTTTAATTATACAAGTGAATTAATCGTCCAGGGATTCAAGTTTTGTTGTTATCTTACTCGATGAACTAGGACATTTGAATATCCTATAAGTGTAGTAACATTTCATTTAATGTTACGTTTAGGAGTTATGATAACTGAAGCTTTCGAGGTAAATTGGTATTCAAATGATTTGATTTAAGTTAATGGGTTTAAATTTGGAATAGTGTTGAGTTGCTTTATATTTAATTTCTTTACTGTTTTAGGTGATGTTATTTAATTTAATTTAATTTAATTTAATTGAGTTTTAATTTAATTTAATTCAATATAGCTCAATTTAATTTGATTTGATGTTTAATTAATTTGATTTGATTTAATTTTAATTTAATTTGATTTAATTTAATTTAATTTAATTTAATTTAATTTGATTTAATTTGATTTAATTTAATTTAATTTAATTTAATTTAATTTAATTTAATTTAATTTGTTTAATTTAATTTAATTTGATTTAATTTAATTTAATTTGTTTAATTTAATTTAATTTGATTTGATTTAATTTAATTTAATTTTTAATTTAATTTAATTTTTTAATCTTAATTTAATTTAATTTAATTTAATTTAATTTAATTTAATTTAATTTATTTAATTTAATTTAATCTTAATTTAATTTTATTTTTAATTTTAAATGAAATTTTTTTAAAAGAGTTTAATAATTTAATTTTAGTTTAATGATTAAGTCTTTTAATATTTTAAATTTGAGTTATCATTTTAATTAAGAATTGAATATTAATGAGATAATTAATTTAGGGATTTTTAAATTAAAGAATAAATTTCTTCCTAATAATATCCCTATTTTAATAATTCGAATTTTATTATTCTTCCAAATTTAATCCATCATTTAATTAAAGTTTAATCATTTTAAAATTGCTTAATGGGTTTCTACCCTTTAATCATTTAAATTTCAATCATCCAAATCAGATTAGGATCAAATATTTTACTTGTTAATTTTTTTTATTAAACCTAAAGTTTTAATTAAGGATTAAAAAATTTAATTACCACTTTACCCTTTAAGCTTAATAATTTCATAACTCACTAAATTGAACTCAAATGAACTTAAAATTTTTATGTGACTTCACTCATATGTCAATAAAGACATGAGAGGAGAAAATGTGATTTTTCTGTATTTAATTTATTTATATAATTATTTTTGGTAGAAAATAGAGATTTTCAAGGAAAATTTAATAACATGACCAAGGGAAAGTTTCTGTCCTTAAGAAAATTAGAGGACATTTCTAATGACCAGAGGATCACTTGGACCAATTTTGGTGATTTTTTGAATTATATTATTTTTATTATAATTATTTTAAGTTTTGGAGTGTTAATTAATTTAAAAATAAAATAAATGTTGAAAAATGAATTTTATATTTTTCAAAAATCTCTCTGATATCAAGGAAATCATAGAAGCAAATTTTGCAATTTTCTGATTTTTCTATGATTTATTATAATTATTTTAGTGAAAATGCTAGAAAATACATTTTTTTTAATTTTAAAATTACCTTAAAGCTTTAAAATTTAATATCTCACTAAATAGACCTAAGAAAAATGTGGGATTTGTTCCTATGTGATTAAAATTTAAAATGTGACATTTTGGTGAATTTTATTATTTTTGTGATTTTTATTATTTTTTAATTATTAAAAATATTAAAATATTATTAAAAATCAACTTTTTTAGAAAATTGAAATTTTAATTTTCTTAGGTTCCCCTGATATCAGAGAGGCTCCAAAACCAATTTGGTGAATTTTTGAAAGGTATTTTAAAAGTTATGAATTTTTAAAGTTTAAAATGGCTAAGTGGCTTAATCAACCCAATTAGTGGGGCTAACCAAGTCCAATTGACCTCAAACTTTTATGGTGGATTACTCTGATCCTAAAGGTCAGTGGAGAATTCATTTCAAGTCAATTTGATGCATGGTTAACTCTAATTAATTAAAGACCTATTTTGGGTGTTTAAGCCGATTAGGGTTGTTTTAAATGAACTAAGTCAAAACTTATTTTTCCTAGGGTTCTCTAGTCGTAAGAAACATCACCAAATTTTCCTAGAATTTATTTCACAACATGTTATTTATTGGAATTAAAATACTCAAAACAACAACATGAATTTGAAAAATCAATAACGTTTTATAGGGATGGCCTCTGACTTTGGAAAATTCAAGGAATGTTCCCAAATTCAGAGGCTTCAAAAGCCCTATGGTCTCATGCCATGGTGAATTGTATACATGCATGGAGAATTAAAAGTATGCAGAGAGTAAATAAATTATAAAAAATAAAATACTTGGTGAAATTAAATGATTTCTTTTCCACATTATTCTCCTCGTTCATCGAGCAAGAGGGTATTTTTATTTTATTTTTCTGATTTTTCTACACAGAGTTATGAATTTTTGAAGTTTAGGGAATTAAATAAATCAAAAAATACCCTAATTTTCTATTTATCCACGCGGCGCCAACTCATCCTCGGCATCTCCGAAACGCCGCGTGTCGCGCTCCCATTCTACGCCGCCACCTGAGTCAGCAGCCCGGGCCCCGCGGTTCTCGTACCGTCTCCTGGTCCGACGCCATCTGAGCCGTTCGTCCGCGCGTGTATTGAATGGACGGCATCCGTTCATCGTCCCCGAACGTCCTCGCCGAGAGCCGTCCACACTAAATCCCTAAGATCTCACTCGATACTCGATGGATTTTCATGTTCTTATGCTCACATGGATTCGTCTTGAAGAGACGAACACATCTATACGGCTATCATGCATTGAAATTAAAGCATTCGAAATGGAGAATCTCTAGAAGCTCGGGATGAAAAATTAGCTCACACCTTTGCTCAGAGAAGTGTGGCTTCAATCTGAGAGTTGTTGCACCTTCGATTGGATCCCGCGAGCTCCGGATGAAGTCTCTGGTGCAGTGAATTGTACGAGTGTGATTTCGACCAAGCCCGATCACAAAGCTTGGAGGCTGGAGCAAGCTGGGTGGCTCTGGAGATGGGGCTTTCTTCGGTGGACACCTTCCTCGAGTGCAGTGAAGGTGTATAACCAATCAATTTGGGGATTGGCTCACTGTGGAGAAGTGTCCTGGTTTTGGGTGGAATTTCAGTTGGTAAATTGGGTTTTATCAGTGGGGATTAGGGCAAATTGACACTGGGGATCAACTGCTCTAAGGGTGGAGAAGGGTTTGGAACAATTTTGGCAGAGTTTCGGCAGGGTTTGTGCAACTCTCTTCCATGGCCGTGAGGGTGAGGGGTTTAAATAGGAGAGGCTGGAGAGGCTTCCGGGGGAGTTGAGGCATGGGATCGAGTCTGCTGCGGTGAGGAGAAGAACAGACCATAGTGACCATTTGGCATGGGGCGGCTCAGCAAGTGGGAATTCCAAACTTTGGCTCCTCCCGAGGTCTCGGCAATGGTGTTTTCCGGCGATCCGGGCGGGCGGCCGGCGGGCATGGGTCACCCTCGTGTCCGAGTGGGTCGGGGTTGGAGGTTTGTGCGATCAATTGGCAATTGCCATGTGTAAAGGCTTTGAATTAAAATGGAATGGGGAGGGGGTCATTTTGGCCTTAATTTGGTCAACCCATTGGTTTGGGTTGGGTGCACCTCCCATGGCCTCGATTTTGGGTCGAGAGGATCGAGTTGGGTCGACCAGGGAGAGTGGTGTGGTCTCTATCCATGATGAGGTGGCTAAACATGGTTTAGTGTGTGACATGCTTAAGGTAAAAAAGGGGTTAAGGAGGATTAGGAAAGGGGCTCCTCCTTTTGCCATTAATGGCTTGATCACATGTCAAGCCTTCCATGGCTTCATGTGGCTTGTCCATGGCTTGCATGGCTTGTCTTTGGCTTGGGGAAAGTTGAGTCGATTTCATGGAAATGGGTTTTAAGAATTTTGGATATTTTGGTGAAAATTTGCATGAAGCTTGGTTTGGAATGGTTTAATTGATGATTTTGAAACTTAGGGGTGATTTTGATTAAATGGATGATGAGGGGAAGTGTCATGTGGGCTTTGGATGGATTTGGGCTTTTGAATGTGGTGAAGTGGGCTTTTAGGAAAGTTTAAGGGGAATGGGCTTTTTGATTTTAGGATGGGCATTTGGGTAAAGATTTTGTGAAGAACTTTGTCAAATAAATGTCATAATTGGTTTAGGGATGTTCTATGAAGGGCTTGGAATCAATTTGGTGTGATTTGGAGTTGAATTGGTTTAAATTTGGATTTATTTGGTAAGTGGGCCTATGTAGGTCAAATTGGGCTAACTTGGGCTAATGTTGGGCTAGGGTTGAAATTGATATAAAATAAATATTGAGAAATGTTTATGGGAGTGTTTCAAAGAGGTTTTGACTTTGGTTGGGCTTTGATTTTGGGGTTTGGGCTCATTTGGGTTAGGTTTGGGTTTAGGTCGAAATAGGGCCTTTTAACTTTGGGTTGAGTTTGAGTGGGGTTTGGGTCTAAATTTTGGGCAAATCATGTTAGTATTTTGTTTGTGGGAATGTTAAGGAAGATTTAGAAAAGATTTGGGGTTAATTGGAATTGAATTGGGTGAGTTTGGGTTAGGTTTGGGTCATGGGTCCAAATTGGGCTTTAAGGCCAAAAGTGAGATTGGATCCAAATGTCAATCAAATTGGGCTTAGATTTGGTCTATATTGGTATTTGGGATATTTAATTGAAGTTTAGAATTGAATTGGACCAAAATTGGGGTCAATTGGGTAGGTTTGGTTTGACATTGGGTTCACTTAGGGTTAAAATGGGTCAAATTGGGGGTTTTGACAAAAGTAGGGTAAATTGACAAAATTGGCCCATGGTGTAGTTGGACAAAATGAAATTGGGAATATTTGGGAATTTATGGAATTTTCTGGGAATTTTCTGAATTTTTGGATTTTTAGGTCAAGAGGGGTATTTGGAGGGTATTGGGAGGTTTTCTTGGAATTTTTGGTATTTTTGGGTATGGATGATCAATTTAAGTGATGTGGAAATGTTTGGGAATGATTTTGGAGAATTTTGGATAATTTGGAAATTTTGAGAAATTTGGGTAATTTCGGGGGTTTTGGGTAGACTAAGCGGGTGTAGGGTCCGGGGTCAAAAATTGAAAATTTGGAAAATTGAAGATTGGGTGGATGTAAGTGGAAAGAAGTCATTTTGGTTGAGCCATGAAGCCATATCAAGCCCATATGAGCCATGAAGGGACTCACTTGAGGCATTCACTATGTTGTTCCTAACCCTCTAGCCGCGAGGCTTAGGGGTTAAGGACCATCCATGTGAATCACCCACATGAGTCGGAGGTCAAGTTAGGTATAGGTGTGTGAAAGTGTAGTGTGTGTGTAAGTCGGCCCCTTCACCGAACGGGCCGCCGTGGCGATCCTAAGGCCAAAGAGTCCTATAGGAACTCATCCTTTAAACTTCCACATCCGATTTCAACCCTCAGGTGATTAGGGGTCTACGATCAAGTTTGTGGAGTTTGCAGGGAGTTAAGAAGTGGTTTGAATTTCTAAAAGGTGGGTCCCAATTCTAGTCCTCTAAGATAGTCAAAGGAAAAGCCTAAGGCTAGATCCTAAATACTAAAGAGAAGAAGAGAAGACCTCATCAAAAATGAGGCCAACAGGGTGCTTAAGGGAACTCTTAGGAATTCGTCCATACTCTCTAAAATGATGAATTTATGTTAGAAATTGGGAGGAAAAAAGAGAAAAAAAGAAACAAGAGAGGAATGTTAGGAAAAACTTGGAGAATGTTTAGGGTTCTTAGATTAAGAGTAGAAATGTAGATTTCTATCCTTTTGGAGAGATTGAAGAGGAGATTTTGAGAGAATTTGTAAGGGATTGCACTAGTATTGCATGGATCGACGAGAGACTTTGTGGGAGAGATCTTCGTCTTTCTTTGAATGGGAAAAAACTAAGTATTGTTCTTCATTATCTTATGATTTTGTAAACACTTACATAGTAGATTTGTTTTGGTTTAATGAAGTTTCCGTTGTGTTTTCTTCGTGCTTTGTGAATTATCTCTCTTACTCTTTCTTCTTCTTTGGAAATAGTGGCATGAGAAGATTATGCCATTCTTTTCCTTTTACTTTTCTTTTGCAATGAGTAGGATTCATGATTAGGATGTTGGGATGCTTGCTAAAATATGTTTTAATTATAAATGTGATGGTTTTTACTTGCATTTCATTTACATTACAATAAGGGCCCGTTGTATTGTTAAAATTTGTTGTAATTACATTGTCCCGAATGGGTGGTGTAATTCTCAACAAAGTGGAACCACATTCAAATTCCATGGAAGGTGAAGTTCATGGGGATTGAATGCAAATAAATAGGGAAATATAATTATTGGGTGTAGAATTGGAGATTTTAGAGTGACAGACTAAATACTCAATTTAGTTCTATCGTTTGAGTACTGAAGCGTAGATGTTAGCCCTCAAGCGAGGGGAACGTGGGAGCTCCGAAGTGAGAGCCGGTATCCTCCCAGCATAGCCACGAATTCAGTAAACAAGCATAAGATTAGTCAATGTTCTTTAAGCCTGGACCAAAGGGTAAAGAATATGAATGCACCTATTTGGCACATACAATATTTAATGCATCTCATTCCTATATATTATCCATTTCATTACATAAGGAATAATAGTTTTTAGTATATCAAAATTCTCCAAACCAATTCATCCAAAAAGGGTGATCTTTAGAATTATTATTTGCATTTAGTTATAGTTACTATTACATTTAACAATTGCATTTAGGAGTAGTTGCTAGAGAAAACATAATTTTAATCGACATTCCAAACTAATGACTATTAGTAGTAGACTAGAATTTGACTAAAGACCTCTTACTTCACTTCCTCGTGGGATCGATACTGGGGTTTTTAAAAAAAACTCTATATTACTTGAAGCGATGCGTATACTTGCGTAGTACCCCTAGTGTGTAAAATATTTTCCAATTTTTATATCATTTAAGATTTTGCACACTAGCCGTTATTTATAAATCGGGTCAACTTTTTGGCCATTTTTTGGGAGTTAATTTACTGTGTAATTGCGGGTCGGGTCAGATACCGGCTGTCACTACGGAGCTCCCACTCACTCTTCACCTGATGGCTAACCTTCGACTTTAGTTACCAATATTAGGACCAAATTGGAGATCTCAGCCTGTCACCCTGAAACCTCCAATTTGAAGCCCATCAAAACACATTTCCCTATTTATTTTCTCTCAACTCCCACGAACTACACAATTCATTCATGGACATTGAATTCTTCATTATTGTTGCAGGACACTCAATCCTTTCGGAGTTAATGTACAACAACAGATTTTAACAATTCAATTAGCCATATCGAAAAGTAAATTAAGTTTGAAATGAAAAACCATCACAATTTCTTCAATACTTTAAAAGCACTTCAAATCTACATCATCACATCTCTATGCAAGAAAAGAGACAAAGGAGACTACTCAGAATTCATAGAGAAGACACAATAAAACATGGATTTTATATATAAAAGAAAAGTCATCACATCATCACATCTCTCTGCCTGAGATCCTCTTTATCGAGGGCCTTGGCTGCCTCGCACACAGCCTTAACTCTTCATTCAGTGGATCCCTCACCTCTCGAGAACCCTCTCTGGTGGGAAGCCTAGATCTGAACTTCACTTTCCTCATCCCTACAACAGGTGGCACCTCCTTCTCCACTGAAACCCGAACCCGTCCGCTCTCAAGCCAAAGAGCTCTTCTTCCCCTTGCGATCATCCAAACCGAAAACCTGCTAGCCTTGCATTGAAGCCTAGCGCTGAACTGCTCTTCTTCCTCACGACTGTCACCTTTGGTCCCTTCGAAGCCCTAACCTCATTCAGCTGTGAGTGGAGACCTTATTGCATGTGGGTTTGTGATCCATACTAGAAATTATTTTGACAGAAGCAATGTATGAGATTCCTGATGTAAGAACATGGAAAGATCAAATAGATGTGGTCGTTGATGAGGAATTACTGGATCTTCACACACTCATGGATGTGCAAGCTGAGGCATTCTAGAGAGATGAAGATGCAACTCCTAGGTGCAGAAGAGTAACTCTATGGGCCTGACATTGCAGTGTGCTCAAAGTTTAGGAAATAAGAAAAATGAAGTATGTGAAACCTTGATGCCATGATCATGAATATTTGGGATTCTTCCAGCCTTAAAATTAAATGAGTCAATTCCACAAAGCTTTCCCCATGATAATTTCTTCCCTTTCAGATCAGCTTCAGTTTCTGTAACCGGTCCATCTTCTTCTTGCTTAGCTTCTCTTTTCATTGTACCGGTCATCTCTACAAGTGGAAAAATGGATTCAAGTCAATGAGAAATGGCTGGATGGAATATAGAAATCACACATTCTTCCTGCAATTTTGGCTTATGTATTCATGTATTTCAACATTGCCTTTCGCCAAGGTCCATAATGACAACATTTCTAATGCATCATAGAGTTAGTCCCTCAACCATTGGCAGGTTTAGCGGGTTATTTACCTTCATGGGTGTTGCAGCGACATTCATATCTGGTACACTAATTGAAAAATTAAGCATTATGAAGGCAGGAGTTGCTGGATAAGTATTTAAGAGTGCGCTTCCCGCCGCAGCTCTCAGGATCAGAATTCCTATTTCAAAAGCGAATTTGATTAAGACGACAAAGATTTTAATGGCCAGCCTTACGAAATTAGCGATGTTGGGTGTTGCAATAATTGCAAATGATGTGGAGCATTTTAGCTTTTTGGCTCTGCTCTCGTTTTATTCAGTGGTGCTGTGTAATTTAGGGCGAATAAAGACATGAATCAACACAAAATCAGAAGAAAATATAGAGATTTTACGAGGTTTGGCATAAACGCCTACGTCCTTAGGAGCGTGCGACGAATTCACTATTTCAGAGGATTTTAATTACATACCCATAGAGTTACACTTATATAGATAAAACCCATATAGATAAAATTACCAACACGCCCTCGCTCCCCCCCAACCCACTTAATTCCAAGAGACACACCTCTTCATTCTAAGAGACTTCAACTATTGGTTAGGAGCCATACCTAATAAATCTCCACCTTGGCGAATATCTCGCCCCTTATAAGAAATACATCATTGAGTTTCTTACACCAAAGTGGGTTGGTAAACCGTGCCAATTACAACACTTCCTGCAATTTTCCTGTGATATGCAAATCAGAATGTTCGCCCGACTGTTTGTGCCAACACCTCGGCCGAACCACTATCCGGTGATTCCTGAATCCATCGTCGATTGCAAATCGCCTGGTCGAAATCCTTCGCGCCTGTTCGCAGAATACCTTCGCAAAACCCTTTGCAAAATTGATGCCTAGTCCACCTGGTCACGAACTCCACCTCACGAAACACCTTCACAAAATTTTGTCGCGCGCCCACCACAAGCCTGCCACCCAAAATTGGCAGCAACTACAGGAACCTCCGGCCGTGAACCTGATGTTCTCCGCTCAATCCGTGAACTCCTTCCTATCGCTTGCACCTCACAAGTCTTCTACCGAACTAACTTTTCGCGGATCCTTCCACATGCACAGCCGTCTTCCTGTCGCAGACGGTAACAACCCTCAAGTCCTCAGCCGAACCAACTGTTTGTGATAACTGAACTTTCGTGTATTCTTCCACCTGGAATTTCGTGGATCATTCCATCTGGCACCCGCAGTAACTTTTGCGTCTCGGCCGCTCGCACAATCCAGTTAATCCGCCGACATGCTCTAACTGCTGATCCTTCCAGCTGAATTGTCCTCGCAAACTGCCCTTGCAAACTCTTCTGACGTTCGCACTGTCTTGCTTCACCGCGAGAAATTCCCGAGCTCCACCTGTCACGCCTGTTCACTACCACCGCAATAGACTCCTCAAGCGCAAACTCCTGCTCTATAACTGCTCTAGGTTCACCGCTGTCGCGGACTCCAAATCGTCGCGCCTGTCTCGCGCTTTCAGCACTCTAACCGCAGCTGTTCACCACTGTGGCAGACTCCAAACTGCCGCACCTGTCTCGCGCTTCTGCTCTCTATGGCACCTATTCTAGCCAACACACCTACTCGCATTGTAATCGCCAAAATGTCACGAACTGACCGTGGAAACTGTCGTCACACCTGTTCACAGCTTCCGCTGTCTCTGGCACCTGTTCCAGCCGACGCACCTGTTTAAGAATCGCTGTCCGAGAGAACTACAAATCGTCGTGGCTGTCTCTCTTACGACAACTGCATGCTTGGAACTTTGATCTCTCGGGGGTAGGAATGGAAGATTCCTAGATTCTCTTCTACTATCCGCTTCGGCGACCTTTCCAGCGCTGTCGTCGATCCGTCGCGACAACTACCGCCCTAGGGACTGGCACACCTATTCGGCGCCCCAACTGCCTCGCCGAACCGCCTGCACCGGAATCTGGTCCGCTTCGTGCCTGTTTCCCGCACGACCGCTCCGGGCCAAACTGCGTGACCCTGTGCTGCGCGGTCTCCTAGGTCGAACTGCTCACAGAGGAGAAAACAACTCCGCCGAATGCCTCGGTCCATGGAAGGAAGGGAAGGAATATTCTCTCTGGTGGAATTCAGAGATTCCAGATTCCCCTTCCTCCTCCAAACAGGAAACTCCACCTGCGATGAAGGCTTGTAGCGAGTGGCTCTCCAGAAGCCTGCTTCTGAATGGCGAACTGCCCGAAGCCTTCCTCACACGAAAACTTTTCCCATCATTACATTCCCTCCACTGGCTGCCTGGAGGAGTTAGGGAGAATATCCTCCTAGCAGAAATCCAAGATTCCTCATACCCTTGGCCAGCCGAACCGCAACAAAAGGGGAACTGTCTCGGCGAACTACCTGCTTCCTGCACAATCCGAGAACTGGCCTCTGCCTCCCCCAAACAGGAAACTCCACCTGCGATGAAGGCTTTTAACGAGTGGCTCTCCCGAAGCCTGCTTCTGAACGGCGAATTGCCTGAAGCCTTTCTCGCACGAAATCTCCCCTGGCTGACGGGAGGATGGATGAAATGAAAAAGTTCCCTTTCTCTTCCTTTGCAGCTCCTGGAATTCCTCCTGCTCCACAATGATCGCGGCGCTTGGAACTACTCTGTCGCGAAAAACCTCTGCCGGCCCTGGAACTCCTCTTCCCACTGCAAACTTTCCTCGAAAGATCCTTCCTACTTCTTCGTTCTTCTTGCGTCGATCTCGTCCGCCGCACAATCTGGCTCTGATACCAATTGTTGTGTAATTTAGGACGAAGAAAAAAAGGAATCGACATAAAAACAGAAGAAAACACAGAGATTTAACGAGGTTCGACATAAATGCCTACGTCCTCTGGAGGGAGTGATGAATTCACTATTTCAGAGGAGTTCAATTACATACCCATAGGGTTACACTTATATAGATAAAACCCATACAGATAAAATTACCAACACGCCCTCACTCCCCCCAACTCACTTAATTCCAAGAGACACACCTCTTCATTCCAATAGACTCCAACTGTCGGTATATGAGCCATACCTAACAAGTGGCTGGTGCTGCATTGTTGTTATGCTATTGGGTTGGAAACCCTTCTGATGAACAGAGGGAACTTTTCTCCCTTGATCCCCAGTTTCAAACAAGCAAGATTTTAGCGACTTTTACAAATGTACCACCCAATTTTTACCTATATGCACGTCTAAGAGCTATACATTTTACATTTAGATTACTCAACTCTTTTATATCATATAAAAAAAAAACTGCCTTTTTTCCTTTTAAGAAGTCAAATACATCTTTTGATTCATAGGTAAGGTGGCATGCATGTAAAAATTTAAGTTTAAGCGTTACATCTTTAAATACATAGGAATTGAGTGGTATGCATGTAAATCTTCCAAGATTTTGTACTAGTGCGTTCCTTTGGTATAATTGAAAATGCACTGCATCATTGATTTATGATACATATCTAGGAATATTAATTTACTCCTCCATATAAATTCAAGCCTCAAATTCAACTTTAAAGCTTTTACAGAGCATTTAGTCTTTACTGTTATAATCATATGTGCTTACTGATTTTTGTGGATCCTTATAATTGAGAGAAAGCCTTATATCATAAAGCACATTATATTGGATGAGCAATGCAAAAGTGGAATCCTGTCTCATCTAAAGCCATATGATTTTGGTGAAAAACTTAATTTTTGAGGAAGATTTACACATGTACTACTCAATTCTTATATATTTACACATCTAACCGCTAAACTTCGATGTTTACATATATGCCACTTAAACTTTGCATGAAAAGTTGCATTTCATTTTAACGAAAAGTTGCATTTCATTTTAACGAAAAGTTGCATTTCACATTTAAAAGTTAAAACAACGGTATTCTTGCTGTAATATGAAATATTTGGGTGGCATAAGTTCAAAGAGTAAAGTTTTGGTGTTAGATAGGTAGAGACATAAGGATAGGATGGTAAGAATGTAAGCGAGTGGTCAGGTCGTTATAATTATTTTTTTAAAACATATAAAAAAATTCTGAAATCCTTGCCACTTATATTTATGGAATTTGGAAATTTCTCACACTGTTTGCTTGCGTACATATAAATGACACTTAGCTATTTGCATTTTTTAAAAAACTTTATATATATATATATATATATATATATATATATATATATATTATGCACATTTATATATTTATTTGTGTAACCTTGTATTAAACTGAATTCTCATACCAACCTCTTTATATTTTTATTGCGAGGTCGGCTTTGCTCCGAAGGAATCCGACAAACTTTTTCACGTTTGGGCCTTGCCAAACTGCAATTTTCACGATGCATTTGCATACCAACTTCTAAAAGCTCACATATTTTCACGATGATATAATTTCTAAAAGCTCGCATATTTTTACGTACACATGTGATATTTGTGAATTTTACATACCACTCAATTCCAAAATTCTTATCTAATTTTGAGCATCAATTTGGACATAAATATCACCTTATGAATTAAAAGGGAAGTTTTGCATACATGCCACCTAATTGCTATATATTTGTATGGCTAATCTTAGTGCCTTCCGATTTGTTAAAGTTTGGGAAGACTAGAATTTTGTTTTGGGAAGTATAAAGTTGATGTGGAAGATTTGAAGACAAACTTTTATTTTAGGAAATCTGAAATTATTATAGCCTAGTTCGTGATGTTTGCCTTGAAGAATTTGGACAAGTTTATCATAATTCTGCTTGTTCTGCATATTTGGGTTTTCTTAAACTTAGAGGCTATGATCTAGTGTTGTTTATTAAAACTTGATACAAAAAAAAGGTTGATGCGTTATTTTGATCACCATTTTGGTAGCTATGGAGGTGGTTAATGTATGTATTTTAGATATGTGAATATATAGGCTTAGAGTTGTGTGTATGCAAATGCCTTTAAGTCTCCTCAGATAGTCACCTTGATATAAGTTGTAAAAATTCGGGAAGCTTTATCATGCATTTGTGCTTAAATGAGAGAGTGTATCCAATATGTGCGCCATTTGGATGTTTATTTGAGCTATGGATTGAGGGGAGTCTTGAAAAGTTTTATGCAGTTCAAATTCTTTTGTACTTTCATAATTACAATCAGATATTTTACATATTCAATCTAAATTAATTAATTCTCATATCAACTTCTTGGTGCGCATTTGCGAGGTATATCCGGTCGTGGTCGAGACGTCGGACAATTGTAAGAATCAAGTTGAAATGGACGCAATAAACAACATCAAACATTAAGAGATGCACGAGAAGACGTCAGATACACATTTAAATTTTTGCACTGCAATTTTCTTCTATTTACTTTACCGTCATTTTATTATTGCAAGTTACTATTGCTTCGATACACTGTGCATGCTTGGTTGAAAAACAATTTTTAAATATCAAAATGAACAACTTTCAAAATTAACACAAACCTTCTACAAAAATTAAGCAGCATTTTCAAAACAAAACCAAAACTCAAAATGAGAAAATAGATTTACAACAAGTAAAAAAATATAAGACAACTCAAGATTTAATAACAAATAAAATAACAAAAACTACAATTGTAACTAAACTAAAACGTCTCTACTGGATCATCAAGAATCTCTCGGAGGAGGTAACCGACGGTTGCTAACTAGATTTCCTACGGTATGAATGAAAGTACTGAATTTATCAGTTGAATTTGGTAAATTTATCTAGACTAAGTGAATCCGAAGAAAATAGTGGGGCTGGAACGAGGGAATCGTGGGATCTTTTACAGGTGTCGCTTAATCAAATTTAACATTTCCCCTAATAAGATGTTAAGTCACCGCAATTTAAAATTTCCAAGACATGAAACTTCTCTCATCTCTTCAATTTGACACTTCTAAAATCAAATCTGCTGCTACGAGGAGCTTGGAACATACACAGTGGGCAGCACATCAGGGAAGAAAACAACTTAACAACAGCAAATCTTCCTTATAAATAAACAACAAACCCATGGGACTTTGAGATGGTCAATGTAGCGACACATAAATCCTCACTTTATCTCTTATGCTTTTGCACAGTCTGTTATGCAATATAAGTTCTAACACTTTTAGGATTTTGAGGTTACCGTGCGGTACGGTGTAAAACCTCCTATCTTCTTAGGCTATTTGTACAATCATGTATCATGCGAGTGTAAGTCCTAAATAATAAAACTGGCAGGATGAAACTTCAAATAAAATATTCTCAATTTAAAACCAAACAAATATGATAGTTGGGAGGTCATTTGAGGTTCCCCTCAAAATCTGTGACATCCCCTACTTCTTCATTCTTTTGGATTTCTAAAATAAATTTTCCCTATTTCAAGCCATTCCCTTTTGACTTTCTCAGGTTCATCCTTGAAAGCTTAAAACTTTGAAATTCTTGAAAGTAGAATCGCTGATCTTAATCGAGAGTTTTCTTAAGTGACTCCCTTCATTTAAAATGTAATTAACTATAGGGGCTTACTCTTTTAGGGAACTTTAGAACCCATTTAATATAAACTCTATTTGATCTTTTGTATTAAATAGAGGAATTTGTTGGCCCAAAAATGGTTTCGCAGACCGACCGAATATCATAGACTATGTAGTGTAGTTAATCGAGCTCCATTGTTCAAGTGATATGTCTACTCTTCGGGATATATGTATTACTTGTGGTGCTGTGCTCGTTTAATTTAAACTATTGAATGAGTGGTATCTTGTAGTTTTTTTTTAAGTTCCCTATTATTTTAAATTAAACTATTTTAAATCTAAATTATATTTAAAAATTCACTTTTCGAAATTTAACAGTCGACAATATTTTGCAGCCAATCCACCTCCCCTTGATTCATCAGTCAGTTGCGGCAATCATCTTGAAGGCTTTTGGAGAGTATTCTAGTGCCATAAAAATAAATAGCAAAGAGTTGAATATCAAATTAATAAGGATAAACAAAGAGAAAAATACAATACGCACCCTTATTTGTGTATAGAACAATAGAATTAGTGGTGTCGTCACTTAGGGGTAAAGACAAAATTATACAATAAATTCAAAAACAAACTGAGCGAATGGTCATATCAAACAAGAATTGAGGAAAAAAATAAATTTTTTATTGAATATAGATATTACAGATAATGCATGGGAACTAATCCGAGAGGAAATATTTTACAAGGAGGCGTCTGCCTCTTCGGCTAAGACATAGCCCCTATGATGTAATCTTTTATATAATACTTCTCCCTAAAATTGAACTGGTACACTAGACACTACCTAGGTCTATCAGGTCAACTGAATGAATGAAAACAAAAAGAAGACATAAGAAAAAAAATCAAACAAGTTCGTGACTCCTTGTACCAACAAGTCAATCTCATTTAGACGATGTAACCAAAAAGAAATCCGCATCTGGTGTTAGTAAAGCACCAACTTCTTAAACAATATGATCGGTTGGTAAGTTGTGTGCCATAGTAGAAGGTTAAGCCGACACATCGATGGTTAGGCCGCTTGTTTGAATGTTCCTCAGCCTGGTATTGATGAATGAATCAAATGACCCACTTGATTTGCCAGTGCCACAAATTTTTCTTAATAGTGGTTGTCTTCTTATTTGCATCTTATGGGTGGTACCGCTCCTACAACTTCCCAAGGCAGCATGAAGCATATCTTTGTTGGGGAAATCGACCGGAGGATTTGGTGCATTCTCCATGAATGTGCTTGAAAGTCATCCAATTTTGATGAGAAGGAAAGCAAAGCAATGTTTTAAGCAAAATGAGTCCTATCATGCCTTATTTACAAGGACCAAAGGTATAAAAATCAAAGAAATTCAATTATTGAATCATTGATTAAGAATAAATGCTATCCACCTTTTGCATTAAATTCTCTAATTCTTATTATAGTGTTAATTTTAAGACAAAGAGAATTGAAGAGCTAAAATATGTACATAAAAATATTCCAATGTTGATCTTGAGGAGATCTAATGGTTCAGAAAATAAGAGTATCATAAAGTAAGACTACCAAAAGATGATCGAGAGGCCCATTTATCTAACCAGATGCATCTAATTGAGCTGACCAGATGCAGTCATCCGAGTCGAAGACACAACCAACTTGATACAGCCGTCCGAGCCAAAGCCAAAAGCCGATTGAGTCACAAGGAGGATAAAAAGGCGACCGAGTGATTCACGCCTAAACCATTTGAGTTGAAATGGGACAAATATGACTAACCACTATAAGAAATTTGACACAATACAATAGCCTACTTTCGATATATCCAATCAGAGGAAAGATGGAACTCCACAATATCGTCAATCATCTCATGGACACCCGTAAAGATTCTCATCAGGGATCAAGAATTAAACAATGCAACGAGAAGTATTATAGTCATACCTCATGCTCTCGTTGTTGAAGAGCAAGCTAACCATCAGGTTACGGTGATTCACCCTCTTCTCGATAGTCTAGTGTCACTCTGCCAACTTGAACTTCTCGCCAGATATCGAGGGTCAACAACCATACTAGATCAACCAATCGCCAAAACCTAGCCGATTAAACCAGTCATGACGACCCGAAGCCATTTAAACTCTACCGACTGACAACGCCATCTCAGCCTAGTTAACGGAACCAACCTTACTGAGCATGCGTCAAGCAAGCTAAACGGACCAAGTCAGAGAGTAGCTGAGCGATAGACTCATATATGTAAAACACTTATAATACCCTGCACAATGTAATATCACTTTATTTCACTCTCTCTTATACAGGTAAATAGATCATTACATGTACAAATGATATCAAATATTAATCAAAAAAGGTCAGCTCGATTGATACAATCTACTGTTCATTATTGTTCACTCTTCTTTCTCTCATTTTTTATGTTCTATTTCTTATATATGATTTACAGGCAAATTACAATTGAAATATATATATATATATATATATATATATATATATATATATATATATATATATATATATATATATATAGTGTGTGCGTGCGTGTGTTTGTGTGTGTGAATATGTATATAATTATGACTCCTCCCTTCCAAAATAAGCAGCCTAACTATAACGTTGAAATTAGTATTTTATTATGTACGCTGATAGAAGACCTGCAGTCTCCGGGCCCCACGCAGCTTCCAATCTAGTCAGAATACGAAAGGTTCGTCACATCAATGCACACAGTAAATGAGTTGGAAAGCAACATGCGCGTAGCTCTTGAACGAGTAAGAACTCTGCACTTGGAAAGCTTCGAGATTGTGGCTTAGAAAGTCATGTGATGTAAGCTGCCTAACATCTCCATATCTCCCTTCTCTGAATTCCCTTTTCATTGATTATAAATTTTGTATCTCCACTATTAGCTTTGCATGTCCTTTTTAATGTGCTTCGCGTGCCAGATTGGTAGATCTTATTATAATCAGCTTAGTTGGTCTTATTGATTTGTTTTATGGGTAAGTTGTTGAAACGATTTCTGTTGGTTGGATTTAATTTTCATACTATATTTTATGGGTAATGGAGGTTTAAATTGTTTAATAGCATGAAATGAAAGAAACTACAATATAATTTTTTAACATTAGATGAGTCAAGTTTCAATATTTGTTCTGTTCCCTTTGTACTGTATTTGATAGTTGATCTATAGATGATATTTTTATATTAAAAAAATTGCACTATGCAAATAATCACTCAAATACATACCACAAATTGTTCAAGTTTTTATATATCTAACACCTAAAATTTCATATATACATGCATAATGTTTAAGTATTTAATATTACATCATAAATATTAGATGATGACATAAATTCATGACACTAAAATATTGTAAGTATATTAGATGGTACATATATAAATGTATAGAAATTGTGTGGCATGTATGCAATTTCCTTTACATTTTCAATTTTTAAATGGTATTTTGTGTGCGTGATCTTTTATTAAAAATGTCTACACTTTTATTACTTATTCTTCTTATTCTTTTATTCTTGAAAAATAATGACGACATCTGAGTTGTAATTTATAAATTGCTCGTTCTAGCTTTCCAATTCCTATCCATAACATGAAAAATCTACAATACATATTGTTCTCAAATAATAATGTTATTTAGTTATCTTAAATTGTTAGATATTGTGGGGGTTGTAGTTGTGGATCTCACCACAAATGTATCTGAAGCACAATAGAACACTTATCATTAAAAAAAAAGATGGATAATAAGGTCTTTTATTTCATTTTCATGGATTGAATAATGAAGTCTTCAAGAAAATTGTAGGAGCCAAGTGATCAATGTAAGCTCGGGACATCCTAATCAAGCCATTAAAAGGTGTAGCCAAATTTATGATAGTCCAAATTTGTGATGTCAATGCCAACATTTATAGATGGAATCATTTGATTTTTCATTGGCTATATAAGTCAAGTCTTTGTTTGACAAATGAAATGAGAACATATAGAAAGGAGTACAAGGATTAAATGAACATGCAAAAAATTTTTGCTTACAAGTCATTTGAAAAATAGTGGGGACAATTGAATGAGCACGACTTGTCTACATTGGCTATTAATGAGTTATCTGGCATGCTATAAGTCCATGAACAACATATGAATAAGAAGAACAAAAACATCGAAAATCCAATAAATCAAGCATTACAAAGCCAAGTTTTCACCAAATACAAATAAGATGCTTATACAAACCAGATAAAGGATGTGGGCAAGGTCGTCATTGCTTCAACAACAAAGGTTGTGACAATCATAAAAAAAAATTTAAAGGTATTGGAAATCAATATATTGATCAAGAGACATTTAAAGTTATCAACATAATGTGAATTATAAAAGTTGATGTTGTGCTTGTGGAAGGGGAAGGTACAATAAATTTGTTGTTGAAAGCTATTCATGTCACAAATGCAAACATTATGCTAATGAGTGCATATCTAAGGAGAATAATTAAATGATTTATTATGCACAAGACATTGAAGTTGATGGAAGTGTTGAAATTTATGCTATCGTAATGGTTATTGAAGCTAGCAAATCTTCAACAACGACATATGGTTTCTTAACATAGACTATATCAACCATATGTTTGAAATAAGCGCTTTTAGCTAAATTGGATGAGTTATTTCACCTAAGTTTAAGGTTGCTGATGAGAGCAATATACCATTTCTATGAAAATAAAAAATGCTCATTAAGTTAAAAAAGTGAGGAGCACAAGTATGTTTTTGCATGTTTTTTACGCCAAAATAAGAAAAAAAAATTATTTCAGCGATTTCTTGAAAAGGAGTATGAAATGGATTTAAGTAATAATAATCTCTCAATTTTTTATATATACAGCTTGCTCATTCTTAAGGCTCTCTTCTCAAAGAATCGTATAATTTTAGTTGAGCTTGATATTGATGCCTACGATTATCTTAATGATATCATAAAAGATGAGTCTCGCATGTGTCATCCACATTTTGGTCATTTAAATTTTTTAGTTTATAAATGCTCTCTAAAGATAGTATAGTGAATGGATTATTCAATATAATCATATGGAATAATTATACACAAATTGCATGCTTGAAAAATAAAGCAGAATATCTTTTGCACCAGGAAAGAATTAGCATCTACTTGAACCATTAGATGTTTGTGCTCCAATAAAATTTATGTCCAATGGCAACAAGAGGATTTATTTTCCTTCATTAAAGGTTTTACAAGAGTAATTTGGGCCCACTTTCCACAAAGAAGAAATAAAATTTTGAGACATTTAAATAAATTCAAGGCATATATTAGAAGATAAATGTTTTCGATATGTATCATAAGTATTATGAGAACAAAGAATAAAGCATAAAATTATACTTTCTTACACTTCAAAACATGACATAGTTTACTAAATGAAAGATTAAAACCTTTATAGATATAGAAAGGAGAATACCTAAAACCAAATATATAGCAAAATCACTTTAGAAGAGAAGTAGCTTCTTGTTTCATCTTTTACTATAGATCTCCAGCAGTGAGTGTTCAAAATATCACAACTATAAAAGTCTAATGTGATTTCAAATCAAGTGTAAAAGTAACATTTGGTGTATGGTTCTAGTGCTTATGCTTATGTTCTAGCAGGAATAAGAACAAAATCCAATAATAAAGCTGAGAATATTATTTTTCTAGACTAAATATTTAGAGAATGGATGTTTTTGTATATGACGACAAATAGGGTGATTGTAAGAATTTTAAAAGTAATTACATATTGATACGAGGAAATGAGGTATGATTGCACAAAACGAGTTTATTAATATCCTATTTTTGAAGAATTTTAAAAGTAATTACATATTTTATGAAAAAAGATAAGAGTTTTCATGATAATTGTGTATATTATAAATGAAGAAACCTTATTTATTTTAGCTAAAGATCTTGAAACCTAGAAGATCAACGAGATAATACAATAATCGATTATTTTCAGAGATTTTGACGTAGCATTTGATAATGTTATTAATTTTGTTAGAAATTTAGTGTGTCTTCTTATTTGTAAACATCAATTGATAAATTTTAAGAAGGTTTTTAATAGTTCAAATGAATATATTGTATGAATAAAAAATAAAGGTAATTTAAATGATTAGATAAGTTAGTTTACTAACATTATATGTAACTGTAATGCTATTGATGTGAAGTGGAATTTTAAATTAAAACAACCGCACAAAAAAAGAAATAGAAAGACATAAAGCAATATTAGAGATGAAAGAATTTAAGCAATAACATAGCTATGAACATCAGGGTTTTCTTTTCTATTGAAGTTATTGGAACTTTTTTCTTATTGTTGTAGCAATGTATGATTAATAAAAAATCCATCTAATGGATATGAATTTAGCAGTTTTAAATGATTCAATCAAATAATAGATTTTTGTTAAGTAATATTCAAGTTTCATGAAGAAAGGGGTTAAAAAGAAGATTTATAAATTGTTAATATCTAAAACAAACACCAAGAATATAACATAAATTTGTTGTTCATTTCATTCATGAAATTCATATTCATAAAATACTCATTTGATTATGCTCCAAATGTAAGGGACAATGAATTTGATAATATTTTACTATTGTGTCTTAGTATTGTTGTGGGAAAAACACTTTATTTCCTTAATCTTGGTAAGAGAACAAACCGCAAATCACAACAAAGAAGATGCAAACACAAGAGCACAAGCAAACAAGAGGATTTACGTGGTTCGGTCTTTTTGACCTAGGTCCACGGGAGGGAATCGAAATAATCCACTAAGACAAGAAACAAGAGTACTTAGCTTTACATAGATGAGCCCTCATCTTCCATGACCTCCCTTCACATCCAAGGCCTCCAAGATGCTCTCCTCACCCTTAACAAGCTAGCCCACACTCCTTGAGTTCTTTTTCACTCTTACAAAACCCACACTAAAGCCTCCCCTCCTCTCATCTATTTATAGTAGATTAGATTACATTATAATATTCTATAAATAGATGAGGTGTAACTTTCAAGGATCGCATGGCTTCCACATGTCCACCCTTTAGAGTCCTCCATCGCATGGTCTCCACATGTCCTTTCACATGTCCTCCTTCCACCGCATGGCCTCCACATGTCCTTCCACATGTCCTCTTCTAGGGTCTTCCATAATGAGGTGGCACCTTTCTAAAGTCAACAAAGGAGGCTTAAAGTAAGTAGAAATTTACAAGAGTGCCACTTACCTTAGTGACTAATTGGGGGTCAAAACAACAAATCTCCACCTTGACCCTCAATTATGCTAGAGTAGTGATTCCCTCCACGTGGCCCCCGAGGGGCCCTCGGCCGATGAAAAATTAACTAAGTCCGGACAGGTGTCCGAACTTACGCATAGGCGACGCCTTGGTGAGCATATCGAGCAGGGTTCTCTTCGGTTGGTATCTTCTACCACTATTGAGCCTTTAGTGACGACGTCCCTTACGAAATGAAGCTTCACATCTATGTGCTTGGATCTTTCATGAAATACCCGATTCCTAGTTAGTCGGATGGTGCTTTGGTTGTCGCAAAACACGATTATCACCTTTTGATGTATCCCAAGCTCTTCGACCATGCCCTTTAGCCACATAGCTTCCTTGATTGCTTCGATCACGACGATGTATTCGGCCTCGTTGTTGAGAGGGCCACAGCCGATTGGAGGTTAGACTTCCAACCGACGCAGCGATGCGAAGACAGTGAAGATGAATCCGATCGGTGACTTCCGGTGTCAATGCTTCCCGCATAATCGGAATCTACGTAACCGACTACTTTTTCTTCTTTGTCTTCCTCGCCTTTGAAGAGTAGCCCCAAATCGGTGGTGCATCTTAAGTATCTCAGGATCCATTTTAGTGCTTCCCAGTGAGCCTGTCCTGGGCTTGCCATGAATCTGCTTACAATACTAACGGCGTAGGCTAAATCTGGTCTGCTACAAACCATACCATACATGATGCTACCAACCCCACTGGCGTAGGGGACACCCTCCATGTACCTTTTCTCCTCTTCAGTCTCTGGTGCTTGAGAGTTCGATAGTCTGAAGTGTTGGCCAATAGATGTTGCAACCTGCTTAGCCTCGTGCATGTTGAACCTTGTTAGAACCTTCTGAATATATGACTTTTGAGACAAGAATAAGCTACCCCTTTTCTTGTCTCTTGTAATCTCCATACCTAGGATCTTTGTAGCTGGTCCTAGGTCCTTCATGTCAAATTCAGAATTGAGCATACCTTTGATCTTCTGGACTTCCTCCTTGCTCCTGCTGGCTACTAACATATCATCCACATAAAGGAGCAAGTACGTACCAATTTCACCGTCTTGCCACTTCATGTACACACAGCTGTCGTAGCTGCTTCTGACAAAACCGATCTTTAGCATGAAATCATCAAATCATTTGTACCATTGTCTTGGGCTTTGTTTCAGCCCATACAATGCCTTCTTCAGCAAACAAACTTTGTCCTTTGTCTCAGGTGTGTTGTACCCATCTGGCTGGTCCATGTAGATGGTTTCTTCAAGCTCTCCATGCAGGAATGCAGTCTTAACATCTAGCTGTTCTAATTCCAAGTTGAATTGAACTGCTAGTGCTAAGACTATCCTAATTGAGCAGTGCTTCACCACGGGTGAGAAGATTTCGTTGAAGTCAATTCCTTCGACTCGTGTGAATCCCTTTGCAACGAGTCTGGCTTTGTACCTGATCCTCTCAGTACCTGACATGCCTTCCTTCTTCTTAAAGGTCCACTTGCAACCGACTACGCGTTTGTTCGTTGGTCGATCCACAAGTTCCCAGGCTTTGTTCTTCATCAGAGAAGCCATTTCCTCATCCATTGCCTTTTCCCACTTGTGTCTTTCCTTGCTCTTCAGGGCTTCCTTGTAGGCTGCTTGGTTCACGCTTCTTCTATCACTTCGACGAACACTCGGAGCATAGGAGATCATATCTGCATGTCCGTATCTCTCTGGCGGTCTGATAGTTCTCTTTTGTCTATCCCTTACCAAGCTGTAGTCGTCAGATCTTCTTTCTGGTTCAGTCACTTGCTGGTCTTCTGCCACTTCATCTTGATCATTCACAGTTATCCTTCGATCGATCAAAGTTTGTTGCGGCTCCACCTCGATTGACGAATCCTCCTTAGTGACAATCGTCCACCGGTAACATAGCTTTGCGGATTCCCCATTTTAGACTCATCGAATGTTGCATCCCTATCGATGATGCATTTTTGTTGATCTAGGCACCAAAGTTTGTATCCTTTGGTTCCGAGTGGGTATCCGATGAAGATGCACTTCAAGGCCCTCGCTTCCAGGCTTATCCTCGTCTAACGTGAGCGTATGCAATACATCCAAAGACTTTAAGATTATCATAGTTACTCGGTTTTCCGTACCACATCTCCAAAGGAGTCTTCATGTTGATAGCTGTCGATGGGCATCTGTTGATGAGGTAGCAGGTGGTTGACACAGCTTCGCCCCAGAAACTTTTGGGTAGACCTGCATTTAACAGCATGCACCGCACTCTCTCTAGGAGAGTCCTGTTCATTCTCTCAGCTAGGCCGTTCTGTTGAGGAGTGTTCCGGACCGTCTTGTGCCTTGTGATGCCATTCCTCCCGCACGGCTCCTCAAGCTGCTTCCGAACGAGTACTCAAGCCATTGTCGGTTCTCGAAGTGCTTCGGCTTTGCTCCCATCTTTTTTTCGGTGAGAGTTAACCGGTCCTCGAATCGTTGAAAAGCTTCATCTTTTGTTTTTAGGATAAAGACCCATACCTTCCCGGTGTAGTCATCGATGATGGACATGAAGTATCTTCCTCCTCCATGAGTCCGAGTTCTAGTCGGGCCCCATAGATCATCGTGTACATAATCGAGAGGTTTCTTTGATGTATGTATTCCAGTGGAGAACTTCACACGGGTGGCCTTCCCCAGTACGCATTGTTCACAGAATTCCAGTTTGCTGACCCGATCTCCGCATAACAGGTTCTGCTTGGACAATTCTTGTAAGCCCCTTTCACTTACATGCCCCAGCCTCATGTTCCATAGTCTGGATCTGTCAGGCTCTGATTGAACTGCATTTGAGAAGTTCTCTATCACGGTTTTTCCAACTAGGGAGTATTGCCCATTCTTTCTGACTCCTTTCATGACTATGAGAGAGCCCTTAGCTACTCTGATACAACTTTCTCTGCCTTGAATGAGTATCCATTCGACTCCAGCGTCCCTAAAGAAATCAAATTTCTTTTAAGTTCGGGACGTACCGACATCGTTGCGATATCCGTTCGGCTCCATCGAACATCTTTATTCGATCGTCCCGTCGCCGATCACCTTACGAGCTTTATTGTCTCCGAGTTGAACGGATCCACCATTTGCCGGTTGTAGTGTCTCGAACCGGTCTTTGTGAGGTCACATGTGGAAGGAGCACCCTGAGTCAAGGATCCACTCCTTGCTAGATTCAGATTCTGTGATCACCAGAGCTTCAGCTGAATCATAGCCGTCTGAGACTATGCTTGCTTCTCTAGAATCTTTAGGCTTCTCCTGAAAGCCTTTCTTTCTATCCGGACAGTCCTTCTTAAAATGACGTTCCTTGTGGCAATGGTAGCACTTGTAAGATCTCTTAGAAGGCCGACCTCTAACGTTTCTTCTAGACCTTGATCCGCTTTCCGGTCACTTTTATATCCTTTATCGCTCGATCTTCCTCTAACCATCGACTCGTCTCCACTGGTTTCCTCCTTCATGTCGTGCTTATTCTGAAGTTCTTTGGCTCTGATTAATGATTGAACCTCTTCTAGAGTAATCGTTTGCGCCCTTCCATAGAGCATCGCATCCTTGAACTGCTCGTAGCTCTTAGGAATAGAGTTTAGCAACAGCAGCGCCTTGTCCTCGTCATCCATCTCGACGTCGATGTTCTCGAGATCATTTATGATCTTGTTGAACTCGTCTATCTGCTCCGAGACTAATTTGTCTTCGTGCATTTTGAAAGAGTATAGGCGCTGTTTCAGAAATAGCCTATTAGCTAGGGACTTGGTCAGGTAGAGTACCTCGAGTTTGGCCCAAAGCGCTTGAGCCGTTGTCTCCCTCGACACCTCCCTCAGAACCTTGTCGCCCGAGCTCAAGATTATCGAACTATGAGCTTTCTCCGAGCATGCCGATCTTCTCTTTCTCGACATGTCGGCCGGCAGTGCCGTCGGCCCTTGCAAGGCTTCTGCGACACCCTGCTGAACCAGTAGGGCTCTCATCTTTACTCTCCACAGGCCGAAGTCGTTCTTTCCCGCGAATTTCTCGATGTCGAATTTGGTGGAGCCCATTGTCCCCGCCAAACGGCTCTTCTTGCTTGCGATTTCTTGGGCGCGATTCCTCCGACCAAGATGTGTCGAGATTTTCCCACGAACGGCGCCGATCGTTGTGGGAAAAACACTTTATTTCCTTAATCTTGGTAAGAGAACAAACCGCAAATCACAACAAAGAAGATGCAAACACAAGAGCACAAGCAAACAAGAGGATTTACGTGGTTCGGTCTTTTTGACCTACGTCCGCAGGAGGGAATCAAAATAATCCACTAAGACAAGAAACAAGAGTACTTAGCTTTACATAGATGAGCCCTCATCTTCCATGACCTCCTTTCACATCCAAGGCCTCCAAGATGCTCTCCTCACCTTTAACAAGCTAGCACACACTCCTTGAGTTCTTTTTCACTCTTACAAAACCCACACTAAAGCCTCCCCTCCTCTCATATATTTATAGTAGATTAGATTACATTATAATATTCTATAAATAGATGAGGTGTAACCTTCGACGATCGCATGGCTTCCACATGTCCACCCTTAGAGTCCTCCATCGCATGGTCTCCACATGTCCTTTCACATGTCCTCCTTCCACCGCATGGCCTCCATGTCCTTCCACATGTCCTCTTCTAGGGTCTTCCATAATGAGGTGGCACCTTTCTAAAGTCAACAAAGGAGGTTTAAAGTAAGTAGAAATTTACAAGAGTGTCACTTACCTTAGTGACTAATTGGGGGTCAAAACAACAAATATTAATGGTTCAGTACTCATAGGCAATAAATAAATAATTGAATATTTCTTGAGGTCTAAGATAAATAAATTTGAAGGATAAATTTTGGCTTAATGCAAACTTAATTGGTATAAAATTTGTCGAAGGTAAATTATCAAATTTATTAGCAAAGAAGATATGCTACTAAACTTTAAAAGAGATTTTTTTATCAATTATTATAATTTTTTGAGAACTCCTATGAAGATTGGAACCATGATTTCAAAAGAAAATAATAATTTATATGTCGATTTTATAAATTTTAAGCAATATTTTGAAAGTTTAAGGTATTTGGCATGTAGAAATACATAAATATCTTATGAATTGATTTAAATAACAAACTTGTAGAATTTTATCAACAATATAATTTTTAATTTGCTAGAAGAATAATGTGAAACATTAAAGGCAATTTATATCATGTTTTGTTATACTATTTATATATAAGTTATGCTCTGAAGAGTTACTTGCATAGTGAATATGATATAGACTTAATGATTATAGAGGCACATCTTATTATTGTTTCATGCATGGAAATACTATTAGTTCATGATCCTAAAAAATAATAAATTATTGTCCTCTAAACTTGTAAAGTAGAATATGTGGTTACAACTTTAAGTTTATGTCAAGCAATTGGTTGTGCAATTTAAAGATTTAAATTCATTTTTCAATTACGAGGTCTATAAATTACTTTGTTGGTAACACTAGAGCAATCAATTTGACAAAGTATCTAATTAGATATGAAAGAAGTAAGAATATCGACATCTAGTTTTACTTTCCAATGCATCTTGTTGAAGAAAAGAAGATCAAGTTAATTATATTGAATCCAAAAATTAAGTTGTTGTCGAAGTATGACACTTTTATTAAGCCAGAGCAGATATTGTGAATGGTCGAATTAACAACTTTAGATTAAGGAAGATAATGGCATTAATCTCAGTTATGTAGCATTCGTTGAATCAATTTTTAGTATTTTTTATATTCGGTTTTAGCTATATTTAATAGTTAATCAACATATTGCATTATTATTCTCCAAAAAAAAAAAAATTTTAAGTTGTTAACCAATGTCTATATTTTTTTTCCCTGAATGAAATTTAAGTATGTGTGTGTAAACTTCTATTAAAAACATCTAATTTTCACCTTATTTGTAAGAAATACAACAACCACAATTATATTTACAATTAATCTTAGCCATCCAAAAGTGTATTTGGTCATTGAGTAAAATAGGGGATTGAACCAGGCAAAAGGAAATTTTAACCAAATAATTTAAGCCTAGGATGGGGCAAACAACATGGAATTAACACCGAAAAATTTCTTTAACATTGTTATTAAATTGAAGAGGAATTTACATAGTACTCAAAAGTTTTGATTGTAACTATTTCACATCCAAATTTAAATATTACCCTTGTAGCACCCAAACGTTCTAAATAAAAACAAAAGTAGTACTCCCTAACTAGTCATCCCACTTGCAACTAATTGCTCGTACCATTAGTGGCCTCACTACACTACTACTGAACCTGTCAGCATACCATCCTCATCTTGTCTTCTTGCTCATTAGCACACAATAAGTCACTGCACTATTGTAGCACATGATGGCATCCTTTCATCTTGTTTTCGTGCTCGCTGACACACTATAGGCTGCAATATCTTCCTGCTTGCCGATGCAACACAAATGGCATTATCGTACTTCCCAGTGTCCCAAGTCATATCAGATTCCCGCTTATTGTCACATAGGCTACCCTACCCATCATCATTGTTATCCTAGTGAATCTATCATCTCTCACTAGTCATAAAAGTCTAATTACTTCCTCTACACAGCTTCCTCCTAAACAATTGAATTTTAATCCAGGCAAGGGCATCATCAATTCAGCTGAGATTAGCTAATATCATTAATAAGTGGCTAGATTGTGCAATTTAATGTCTAGGTGTGAAATAGTTAAAATTTTAAAAAGTGAGTGTTATGTATTCAACTCCTCCTAATTTAATTCCAAAATATCTCGTGCCTTAAAAATCTTTACATTAGCTATCACTTACTCTAAAATGAAAGATTTCACATATCAACGAGTATTGTGTTTTGATAGTCCACTCAATTACATTAAGGCATTTTAAGAGCCACTCTCTCTTGAATCGTACTAATTATAATTTAAACTAGCCAAACTCTATGAAAGTGAATGATTATAAGAACTACTTAATCCAATTTGATCCACATGCTACAAAGTGAACTCTTGAAAGGGGACTAATATTCAATATAGTAGTTTATGTATTTATTATTGTAATATGAGAATAAACCCAAAATCTCAAAGGTAATAATAACTCTTCTTATTTTATAGCTCCTCACATTGGCTATCACAACATTGAAACTAAGTATTATTAACCTCATATATAATAATATGCATTGAAAGTTAATCATATATAGATGCATTATAGGAAGTAAGATTTGTTCAGTTATGATGGAACAAGTCAAGATCTGTGAAAGTTAAAAATAGCAAGAACCACTCATTATCAATTAAATCATCAACCTTAATAACTTTTTTAGGGAGTAAGCAAAATTTGGACCGAAGTAATTTAAAAAGGGTGCGTACGTCGTCTCACCGTTTGGAAACTGCGTTTTCGCTGCTTATCCGAAAAATCAATTGATTTTTTACCCTAAACGCGGAACGCCGATCGAGCCCTGCATCTGCATTTTCGAGTAGTTGAACTTATTTGGATAAGCGGTGCTCGCCTCAAACACACCCTAAATATGCGATGATCAAACTTATAATTAAATGACAAGGGATAATGACAAGATATTTTCACATTAAGATATTTTCAGCACTTATAGGTGCAAACCCAAATTTTCACTTATCTTCATAATTTTTATTAAAAAAGCCAAATTTAATGACATTCTTAAAAAAATATATCAGGCATAAAATTACAACAAAAATATAATTTCTTAATTTTACTATATAAAAATTATAAAAATATTGATAAAATTTAAAACACCTAATTTTAAAATGAAAAAAAAAATCAATTTATAATTTCAAATATACACATCATAAAAGTGCAATGACACATGTGATTATTATTTGTCTGAATGCAATATGATAATATCATTATGACTCAACAAAATTGCTTTTAAATACACGACAAAACATTTTTGTTTCACTTTTTCCGGTAAAGCGTGTGGAGGCTCTTCAACAGTTCACACTGTAAATAAAAAAGCGCTGATGTAACACGAGCTCATAATTTTTTTTTAATTTTTTTTGTAAAATTATTTAGGAGCATTTACATACATACCACCCAAACTTCATTTATTTACATATCTAACACTTATATTTTACTTTTTTATATCTCATTATTTGTTTCCAAAATGATGGTAACAGATTTTATAAAACGCGAATAATACACGTCGTACGGCTTTAAACCTCAACCGTGTGGCCCTATGTATATATATATATTCCCCTTCCACGACTCTCTAAATTATAGTCTGATGATCTCTCTCTCTGTCTTTCTCTCTGACTTCACGTATTAATTCTCGGTCCACAATAAGCCAAACAAGCCATGGCACCAAAGCTCTTCAAATCCTTCTCCGGCTGCTGGTGTGTAGCCCACATCGCCGGAGAATCAAACAAGAAGAGACTGCCGGTGCGGCGCATCGCCGCCGTCGAGAACTCGCCGCAGCGTATCTCTTTACCCATTTTCAGCAACTCAACGAATACTTTATCACCGGAGGACCTCTCTCTCTCATTGGCCGGCTCCGATCTCCATATCTTCACCATGGAAGAGCTGAAGAGCATAACAAGAGGGTTCTCTACGAGCAACTTTATTGGGAGTGGTGGGTTCGGTCCGGTTTACAAAGGTTCGGTCGACGAGAAGCTGCGGCCCGGGTTGAGGCCGCAGATGGTGGCTGTTAAGCTGCTTGATCTTGAAGGTTCGCAGGGACATCAGGAATGGCTGGTGAGGATTATATATATATATATATAATTTCATTACAAATCATTTTCATAATTTTATAAATACAACTATATAAATAAATCTAAAAGCTTTGAAATTACTTTGAGTTTAGTATAATATTTATTTGGGCAGTGCAAATATAATGTGTATTTTGTCGGTTGTAATTTTTTAAAGAAGCAGTTCAAAAAATTATGATAATTATTAGAGTCGTAGCTTTCTAAATGTCACCGCAGATAGTCAGCTCTGACAATACACAATAGAAGTTTTTTCAAGAAAAACTAATAAAATATAATTTTACTAAAGAGAAAAAATTGAGTTAGTAAGTATCTACTTTATTCAATCTATTTAAATCTGATTAAATTGCATTAGGCGGAAGTGATATTTCTGGAGCAATTAAGGCATCCAAATCTGGTCAAATTGATTGGGTACAGCTACGAGGAAAAGCACCGGCTTTTAGTGTACGAGTACATGTCAAAGGGGAGCTTGGAGAATCATTTATTTAGAAGTAAGCACTCATGCATTTATTTTATTTTTTAGTGGCCACTGAAATATATTATAGCAATTTTTTATTTTATTTCATTAATTAAATAAATATGAAAAAAGGAAGAGAAAGTTTAGTTGATTTGTAGTTCTGATAGTGATTTGGTATAAATAATACATAGTGGTTTAGGTATATACTGACTTTCTGCGGGTTTGTTGAACCCCCTAAAGCAAGATGTTGATATAATATTAGATGTCAAAGTAAGGTTGCTGTTACAAATCAAGAATGATTAATGATAAATTATAAATGTATTTTCTATAACTAAAAGTCAGCTTATTAAATTTCAAATTTATCAATTTATTAATTTAGTACCTTATTGCCTCCATTTGAAACTCAGCCACTTAAATTTTAAAAAACATATATATCCTCCTTCATAAGAAAAAAATACTTTGTTTGGGTTCGAAGTTCAATGGTGGGGCGGCACGTGTTAAGTGAGCCCCACTACTATACATTGACATTAGTCAGTGATAAAATATATAGGGCCTAATTGACACGTGATGCTACATCATTAGACTTCGAATGCTTCCAGAGTCTCTCGATAAACACATTTTGAAGCCTGCGTAAGAGTATAATACAAGTTTCATGTTCTAATTATAACTATTGAGTAAGTAAAGACCATTTTACACGGGTTAAATTTTATTTCAGCTTTCGATAAGTGCTTACGTATTTCTTAATATCATCATTAACTGTTCTTTTGACTTTACATATGATTACGGACAAGTTGTGTGTATAACAGTCTAAACTCGTATTTAGGTGAAAAAGTCAGTCAATTAGTTGACCAAATGAAGATTTAACATTTGATTAATTGCAGAGGTAATCGCTCCGCTGCCATGGTTGACGAGATTAAAGATAGCGGTTGGAGCTGCCAAAGGCCTCGCTTTCCTGCATGAAGCTGACAAACCCGTGATTTATCGAGATTTCAAGGCATCTAACATATTATTGGATGAGGTAATTATAACTACTTTCTTAATTTTTAAATGTTAATTAAAGAGTTTTTATTAATGATAAATTAGTCCAAATCCTAAATAGTTTGTTCCCATTGGCCAGTCTTTAAGTCAACGTGCTTAAGTGGATTAGGAAGAGCAGCTGGTCCACTGAGAGTGACACATGCCAGATTAATCAAGGCATTTATGTTTTAATTAAGGAGCCTTATAACATCGACTTTGTTTGCCCATCATAATAGCTATGATGTCATCGGCAAATAAATGAGAGTTGGATTTCATTGGTTGTTTTTCTGTAGGTCTTAGTTGTTGAGCAATGTTTACTTTTTAGCCTTTGGAAATGTAAAAATTATTAGGTGCATCTTCGGCATCCAATAAGAGGAGAGAGGAGGTGGGACTCTCTCTCTCGCTCTATCTCTGTCCTCCTATTGAATGGTATGCATGTAAATTTTCCTAAAGATAAATAAGTTTCAACTATCAATTCAGAATTTAGGGTCTATTGGGGCAGTTGCAGTTTATTGAATATCCAGCTGATATGTTAGGTGCAGTGATTATTATAATTATTATTATTTTTTTTGGAAAAATTGTACTGCAATGAGAAAGCTACCACCATACCTATATACATGCAGTGTGAAAGTAATATATTCAACATTTTGAAAATGCATAGGCTGTCAAAACGTAATCTACCCAAACAGTTCAGCTGTGTTTTTATCTCAATTCAAAGATTTGTTTTCTTTAGTTTTATTTATCTCAATTCAAAGCTTAGTATTATCATAAACTAATACAAAATTTGATGTTATAATTTACCAGGACTATAACGCAAAGCTCTCAGATTTCGGATTAGCGAAGGATGGCCCTGAAGGCGATGAAACGCACATCTCAACACGTGTTATGGGCACACATGGTTACGCCGCTCCGGAGTACATAATGACTGGTAATAATCTTAATATAAACCAAATTTAATCGACTGAAATAATTTATAGTTTACTGAAAGAACAATGCTTTAATGTTTTCTACAGGCCATCTCACTACAAAGAGCGATGTCTACAGCTTCGGCGTTGTGCTGCTAGAGCTGCTTACAGGACGATGCTCCGTGGACAAACATAGGCCGAACAGGGAGCAAAATCTTGCTGAATGGGCTAAACCATACTTACTTAACCCACACAAACTTGATCGTATAATGGATCCAAGCCTGGAGGGACAATATTCAACAAAAGGAGCGCAGAAGGCAGCGAAGTTAGCACACCAGTGCTTGAGCCAAACCCCAAAATCAAGACCGGATATGAAGACTGTAGTTGAAACCTTGGAGCCGCTTCTGGAACTCAAGGATATACCCATGGGTCCTTTTGTATACACAGTGGTGAACGAAAATAGAGGAATTGAAGTGAGGGAGAGAAGTGAAGGCAATGTGGAAAGTAGTGAAAGAAAGGAGAAGAGAGAAGTGAAGGAAAATGGCAGAAGGGAGGCTGTTGGGCACAGACACAAGATAAAGTTTTTGAAGGCTTCTACTCCCATGGATTCAGCTCTTTACAAGGTTTATAAGAGCAGCCCAAGGAGGAAGTTGACACCACCGGAGAAATGATTTGATATGAATATTATACATTTTGTAGTTATAAATATGATTTTATGATGTGGCGAAAGATGGCTGGTCATGATCATTACACTTAAATAAAAATTTAAAGTATGAAAAAAAGAAACTTTGTCAAACAAATTCATTAATATAGTTTTTTCCTTGCTTCTTCTTCGACATTCTGTAATCCTAAATGATGTCAATGAAGTATTTTATTGATTTTTGAAAGCAGTAGTTAAGGAAATATGTATTATGATGCATTGTAATTGAATGTTTGTATGAGATATTTTCATCGAAATTGATGTACGAATGCTTCATTTATGAGTAAATCATAGTTTGCTTCGCTTTAGAAGATTACTGCCACTAAGATACAGTTTATAGTTCCGAGCTGTGGAATATTAGTGAAGGGTGATTTCACATTGAAAGAGGAGGCTAAGTTTATCATCTTCTAATTAATGTTTGTGCTTAATTAACATTAATCGTTCTTTAAGTTCTTAAATTGATGAATAATATTATATGTCTCTTTGTTTCATGGGCATGATTCTTCCTTCGTGATAGATGCACTTAAATCAGTTTTGTCAAATTGTGGGCCGCGAGTGACTGTTTATTTCTCCATGGCATCATGCTTGGAAGCCTTGGGCCGTGATAGATGCACTTAAACAAACATCCTCCATTTTTTTTTAATATTAAAATTGCTACTAATGAAACGGCAAATCGTTAAATTGAAATTGATTTTTTGCGAAACAATTAGAGGCGCGATTGCTTTAATTGGAAAATTTTCCACATGTTGTCCTAAAAAGGAGGGGGGGGGGATCTAAGAGTTTTTTGAAGATTTGAGATTCCTAATTTTTTTTGTTAGCTTGAATCCAAATTGGTGAAAGTAGATAATTATTTCCTTTTGTAAGCCTTAATTTTTTTGTAGCTTCAGACACCACATCAATTCAAGCTCACTATGGAAATTTAGCTTATATTTAACGGTTAATTACTGTTGCAATAACATCAAAATCGTTGGTAATATTTTTACGGGCAGCTAAATTGATATAGTAAAGACGCTTGTTGGTAATTAAATTACCGACGGATTTAGCGACAGTTTAAATCAATTGAAGGGTATCCGGCGTATCACAACTGTCGCTAGATATCCAAATACATGTGATGTTTAACCGTAGCTTGACCGTCGGTTACATAAATTAGTTGGAAAAGTGTCGTTACTCTGTCGGTAAAATGTTGCACAACAATTAACCGTGAAAATTTACCGATGGTTTTGTTTGTAACAACAAAGCAACACTTTGTCTAGACTCATTTGTTCGATAGGACGTCAAGAAATTGCTAGCATATAATCCAGAGGACGTGAAACTGCCGGTAAGCTATCAAAAACTTGTACTATCGGAAAAAAAATATAAGTCATTCTTGAACGTTACAATCTACACACTAGTAACCGTAATAATGCAATCAATACACAGAACAACACATTAACGAAATTAATTAACACATAAATCATATACATAAATAAAAAAATTACAATTGTGTTAAACGAAATGAAATATAAAACTGTAGAATAAAAATAATTTTCGATAACAATAAAGTGTTTAACATAGAAAAAAAAACTCCAAGTTCATCATGCTCCTTTGTCTCCTCCACATCATCATCATCCTTACCCTCATCTTGCACTGACTCCTTCCATTTCTGTTGTTTAGAAACCAACACCGCTTCGATCTCTGCCCTCATCTATGATCTCAAGGAGGCTATCTCGGCAGCAACCTCAGTTGCAACTTGTCTACGCATCTCCTGCTTATGTGCAGTGGAAGTAGATGCACCAAATGTGCTTGAGGCTGGGCACACAACAATATAGGAAAAATCGCTATAATTGACAGAAAAACCATTGGCTTTTTAAACATCAAAAAATTAGTTTTAATTACCTATGATTTTGTAACTGTTTATATTCTTGGTTATTTGCAACGACATAACTACAACATATGTCGTCACTTATGAATAATATTTTGTATTCCAACGGTTTTTAATTATAATCGACGCAATAACCCATCAGTTATAAGCAAATACTAACCGACAACTATAGCTCGTCGGTTATCTTCAAACCTGCCATTTGGTGAGGCTTTAACTGATACATTTTATTATTAAGCAATGGGAGACGCAGTCGGTAATATTGTTAATAACCTATGCACATTATTATACGTCGTCACTTGGATCCCAAGTCGTAGATGTCTTTCTTCTTCTCGCCAATAGTCTCCCTCCAAAGGTTCTACTCAGAAGAATCATGAGATATGCCCGAACTAAACCCGACTGCTGAGATCGACTCTCCTTGAGCCTATGAAATGTCTCCTACAATGCATTTGATTAACGAAAGTGAGAGACTAAATAAATTTTGATAATTAGTTGAATTTTATACTCATTAATCTTATGAATTACCTAGGTCGCCAGAGATTTGTTGTCCACCCAGGAGTGATCTGAATACCACGTATGAATGCGGTTGTGTAAGTCTGTAACACTTGGCTCTTATCTCTTCTTTAGTGTCTATTCGTGTAATGGAATAGTTAGCATACATTTAATATAAAATAAAATTTAATGTAAAAACAAAATAATTCTCACCATCCTCCTTGTGGGAGCACTCAACTGGTGTGGTTCGAGACGTTCATGCCCTCGTAGTAAGAGCGGCGATTGTACTTTCATGCTCCCTCTACTTCTGATACTCGGGAGAGTCCCAGGCTTTGAGCAATATTGCAAACACAGCATCACCGAGCCACAAGGGGCGCTCACTTTTCCATCGTATATCACCAAACTCGTTGCATAGACAATCATTCGCCTTGTGCTTGAAGTTCCTGCTAATGTATGCCTCCTCCTTAGAGGACCAGGACCATTGTTTATGTAAATTGAATTATAAATTGTTAGATTCATAAAAATAAATACATAACTGTAATTACTGTGTTTGGTGTTTACCTTAAACTCTCCAAACCACATATCTTGAACTGTCATAAAGATTTCCCTCCAGAATTAGTGGTGTCGTGGTCTCGATTGATGGAGGTGCTGATGTGGTGGTTGGTATTGGAGGTGGAGTTGGTGTAGTGGTCTTCATACCACACCATCCACGACCTCTTCTATTGACAAATTTCCAAAAGGTGGCACGTCCCCCAACAAGGGGAGACTGCCCCTCCCTGCAGAAGTCATCCACAAGCATGAAAGTAAATTTAATTAGTGCATCTACCAACTATTAAAGCTGAAAGTACAATAATACATAGTAAAAAGAAAGGGCAACACTAAATTATATGCAATCTACATATTACAATAATTGAAAACATAAAAGTACACAGTAATTGAAAGTGAAAACTGTAAAGTGCAATCTAGAAACTACTGAAATTGAAAACACAGAAGTATAAATTAAAAATAAAATAAAACTTATACGTCTTAATTAACCTCCCTGATGAGTCACTTGAGGATGTAGTTAAAATTACCTCGTCCAAATCATCGCTAGACTATTGCTCATCGATATTAATTTTTTCGTGTTCGTCATTAACATCCACTAAATTTTCCTCTTCATCGATAGTATCAAGTGGAATGTATGAATTTATCATTTCTTCTTTCCTGATGAGCGTGTTCAATTAAATTATGGATATCAATAGTAGTTGTAGGTTTACCGACTATGACTACTACCCACTCAACTGTCTCTTATTCTATGGGGAAATGGAAGATAAAATACCTGAATTGCTTGCCATGTTAAAATGAACGGTTCAAATTTATCATATCATGTTCACTTTTACTTATATGATATTATATAGTTCGATAACCATTGTTCCACGATTGAGAACAGGATTGAACTAGTCACATTTGAACAAATATACACTCCCACCAATAGAGCCAAAATATGATAGTTCAACAACTTCTTCAAGAATCTCGTAGTAATCTATTTCATCGTCTGATTTATTATTTGCTTTAACAAAAATGCCGGAATTATAAGTCTTTTTTTTCTGAATAGGACCTCGTAAAAAACTTGTAACAATTCACATCATAAAATTTGTCAAATTTTTATGATGCATATGGGTCCCCAAGCAAGATCTAGCAAGCTCTAATATGTTACTCCATTGTTCCGATCATGAAGCTAATAATTCATAAATAACTAATTTATTGTTAAAGATACCCAATAACAATTATATTTAATGTTCAGTAGTTTTGTTAAACACTAACTTACATGTGTTGTGAACCATCAGGAAAAATTATTCTCTATCTCCTGACTTGCGATATCATCTTCAACTGAGTACAACATATCTAAGAATAAACTATTGCCACAATAAAAAAGAATTATGGATTAGCCATCATAATATTTTCACCAGGAAGAATGAACTATTAATAGAATTTAGTGTCTTACTCAATAAAGAGTTAAACTTCGTCGTAATTTAGAAGAACATAAAGTGTCGCTACTCGAAGTTCTGATCACTAAGATAATGTGATGTGCACCTCCCTGATACTTCACAAAACTGCTAAAAAATAGAAAGTGTTGAGGGAGGCACCACACCCAATGTCTTGGACTCTTCTTGCATGAAATAATAGGAGCAAAATGTGGTTATCTTATGCAGTAAATATGCCTCATATATGGATCCTTTTGGTTGTGCTTTATACTTGACAGTTTGCTTCCGTTTATTTACAAATCTGTAATGTAATTATTTCATAATATTATTTATGAAGTAGTACTTAGAAATTTTATTCAAAATTTTTTTTACTATATACCTCTTAAATGGATACATCCATTGATACTGCACTAGTTTTCCAAGTAAGGCCTCGTGTGGTAAGTATATTGATAGATATCCCATGGAGTTGAAAAAACTAGGTGAGAATATTCTTTCAAGCCTGCATAATATTATCCGAATGTTTGCCTATAATTGTCGTATTCCAGTAAAATTCAAATGAGTTGCACATATATGCTTGAAGAACACAATGATTTCAATCAGTGGATCTAAAATATCCCTCAAAAGCAACTAAATGCGGTTGACAAAAAATTTTGAAGAAATATATGACAATCATTGTTTTACATTCCAAATATCTTTCCCGTCTCCACATCATTACAACATCTCAAATTTGAAGCATATTTGCTCAATAATTTTAATGCTTGGAGCCACTCAAATTGATCTGCATTATGCCAAAGTAAGAAAATATTTTGCGTGTTTTGTGAGTTTTGTTTGCAATAAAATATTTTGAAAGTAAGAAAATTTGTTTAAACCCGAAAACCAAAGTTTATAGCTTTAATTAATTTCATGTAATCTTTCATTACATAATCTTATGATTTTAACTACGCTTTTGAATTTTAAATATGTTTCTATAATAAAAAAATTTAAACCCTATTGGTTATTTTAGTTTTGTGCTTTCATACATGCTTATTGCTTAAAAAGAAGACAATATTCTTAATCCATTATAATTGCTTTCGGTTTAATCGATACGAAATCGAAAAAACTGAACCAAACTATTGTTTGGATTGGTTTAGTCGCGAGTTTTGTTTGGTCTGTTCAGATAATTTCTTAAGCGTAAAAAATCAATTGGTTTTACATATTTATAATCCAACCAATTTACACAAATCAAATGCACACCCCTAAATTAACAGTCACTTAATAGGGCTAAGCTACATTCTTACCTCTTAATTATTATCTATTTACATCACTAAAATCTAAACTTTCATATTTACATGCATTAAATGCAACTTATAATGTAGAGATTTGTAATGTCAAAATTCTGAATGGCTTTCCCATTTATTTGTCAAAATAAATATAAAATTCGTAGTGTGAATAGTTAGTTAATCAGTGATTTTGTTGGCAATAAATTTGAGGAGGTGGCTCTCCGTGTGAATTGGATTGACGGGACACAGGTTATTGACTGACTTGAGATTCAAGTCTTCTCCAGAATGAGCTAAGGCGACACCAAGTGGGCATACAGTACTGCTAAAGCAGGAAACTTCAAAGAAATTCTGTGAAGGATGGTCCTATCATAAGAAAAAATGAGTGTGGATTGATTTGTTTTGTTTCTTCTTACAGTTAATATGTTTCTTATGAAAAAAAATTAACAGAGATTAAATTTTAGAAAGATTTATGTACAGACCACTCAAAATCTTATGTATGAATTGGCTTATAAGAAAAGCTACAAATCATGCATAATTTGAAGTCAATATTGTGGATCAATTAGAGAGAAATTTCTACTACTCTGTTCACCATAATTGAAGTAGATGGTATTGTTCTGCAAGCTACATTGCCCTTGTGGTTGGGAGCTTTAACTTTTTAATTAAGAGGTCTTGGATTCAAATCTTGCATGTGTAATGTGCGTGTGCTTGGGTGTGCGTGTGTGAATAAACAAAAACATTTAAGCAAATGAAAATAGTATTGTAGATGTCCATTAACTTCCTCTTTGATTTTTTATCTTGACTTGTGTGCACTAGAAAAAAAAAAAGGTCTTAATATAAGGACTGTTCAGACGGTCGACTCTGCCATCTGTGCTCCCGGTTGTTGCCTGGGCTGCCACCACTGGCACCGCGGTCGAATCCTCACAAATCTGTGCTTGAGGCGAGCCATCTCCTAGGTTGATCAGATTAGCTGCACTAAGAAATAATGTAAGAAGGTACAGAAGGTAATAGAAAAAACCAAAACATAACAAACAAGGTCGAGGCTTCTCGTACTAAGGAGTCGATCTAACTCAATCCTCATAATGAAGACGCTGCTCTCATCGGGTAGCAATAGAGCACCAACGACTTATTGTAGCCCGAGCAGTAGAAAAGCACATACAACTTCCTACACTATTTGTTCAACTGGTAGGTCTCAAACCGCAATAAAATGTTGAATTGAATGACTGACACTCACGCCGCCAAACCTGCTTTTGTCTTTTGCTTGGTTTTTCCTCTGTTGAGGACCAAATTGAGTCATATAAGCCTACATGTTCCATCAGCTCGTATGTTTTCCTTTTCTTGGAAGTGGCTTTCTTCCTCTTTTCACCTTTCAGACAGTACAACCCCTTTGGTTTCTATAAGGCGACAAAAAGGATTTCCCTACTAGAAAACTCAACATGAGGATTCAAGATGTTTTCCATGAAAGTGCTTGAAAGACAACCAAATATGATGAGGGAAGTAGAGAAAATATGGAATGTTAGAGAGACGTGTCACGCCCTGTTTATAAGAGTTAAGTGCGCAGAAATACAGGGAGTTCAATTATTGAAGCATTGATTAAGAAATAAATGATATTTACTTTTTGCATTTAATTTTTTATATTCATATCACAATGCCATTTTCAAGAAGTAAGAGAATCTAGAGCTAAAAAATGTACATAAAAATGTGCTAGCACAGATCCCAAGGAGATCCAACGATCCAGAAGAGCTGAAGTTCGCTTGGATGCGACCGTTCGAGCCAAAGCCGAAGGCCGATCAGGCCAAGAGAAGGACAGAAAAAAATGACAAAACGATCTGAGTTTGGACCAATAAAAAACAAAAGCAATATAAATAAGCATATGAGCTAACCGCTACAGAAAAGCTGAGCGAAGACATCGACCTACCTTCCAGTAGATTTGATCAGAGGAAAGAATCAAGTCCCTCAATATCACAGGACGTTCTACTGATGCCTTGAGGCTACTCATATGGGACCAAGAATTGACAATACAATAGATCTTATAATCATCCCACAAGCTCACATTGTCAAGGAACGAGCTAGCGATCGAGTTACAGTGATTCACCCACTGCCTGATAGCCTAGTCTCGCCCCACCGACAAAAGCTCATCATCCAGATAAAAGGGTAGATGACCATACTAAACCAACCAATAGACAAAGTCTATTCCATTATGTCAGTCATGTTGACCCAAAATGATCAAGCAAGCCAACCAGCAACACCGGTTCATCCTAGTCAACTGGATCTTGTCCCACCGAGCTGAAGTCATATTAACAAAGCCGGCCGAGCCAGAGAGCAACTAGGTGATAAACTCGTATATGTAAAATATCTGTAATACCATGTGCATCTCCGATTAAAGCTGGGGCAGAAATGTAATATCAATGTATTATGCTATTTTCTCTAAAAATAGAGAGACCATTTTATGAATAAGGCAAAAATAGACAAGACATATAATTGTTCATTGTTGTTCAATTCACTCTCTGTGTGTCTCTCTCTCCATGCTTACGCACTATTCTTTGGGATGTGATCCACACACAAATTAGGATTCCACAGTTTGTATTTGTCATTGTTATTTACCAAATACTATGTATTTATTCAGTACTATTTCACTAAAAAAATAATTTGACCTATACAACAACACAATAATAAAAATGATATCAATTGTTCGGTCGATATTTAATATTAATAAAAAAAGACATATTCGCTATTTTTAAATAATATTTAAAAATAATATTAAATTATATAATTATTTAAGAAGCTAGTAGAATGAAGAAACCCTTACTGATTTTCCCAATTTCATTTTTTTGTTATCTGGACTTTTTGCCGCCATACTCTTCATTTCAATGGGCCAAAGCTTGGAACGAATAAATTTTATCTACATTATACGATTTCTTAATTTTTTTTCATAAGGTTTTTTGAATTAAACCTCCAACTAATGTTTTAATTATGATTGATGGGCTTTGAAATTAGGACTTGTTCGAAGGGGCCTATGGACTTTGTTTATTATGATTGATGTTTTCTTTGCCAAATTTAGGCCTTTTTTTTTGTATTTGCATCATAAAATTTGAATGGAATCAGAAAATTTGATATAATTTACAGATATTAAATTTGATTGAATGTTAATATGAGCCAAACTTTGATGTTATGAACTAAAATTTTCATGCAATATGAGATTTTAGTTATGGGTTCAGAAGCTCGAGTCAATTGATGGAGAGAAATTCAATTTTAAGAAATAAAATAAATAATAGAGTTTCAATTTGTGCAGTTATATTTTAAAAAATAAAAATGAGGTTAGGAGATTACCTATCCTGATCCAACGGGAGCACACATTACAGTGTTAGTATGGCTCATATCTAGAGAGTTAGAGTTTTTTGGTGAAGAGGCGTGACTCCTGGTAAAAAGGGGTGTCTATTGGAAGTTTGTGGGTTGTGGGGAGCGAGGGCGTGATTGTAATTTTACATGTGGGTTTAATATATGTATATATATATATGTGTAACCTATGGGATGTAAAATTGAACTCCTCTGAAATAGTGCATTCGTCGGCTCTCTCCCGAGGACGTAGGCAATTCTTTGCAGAACCTCATTAAATCTCTGTGTTCTTCTGGTTTTGTGTCGATTCCTGTTTTCGTTCCGATATTTTCATAACAATTGGTATTAGAGCCTCGTTCGAGGGCATAGGAGGAGATCAGCGCAGGAAGAAGATTGGTTTGCAGCAATTCGACCGGACTTGTGGAAAAGTTGGTGCCGCGGGAAGGAGCACTCGCGATTTCGGTTAGAGAAAAGAGGAGTTCCAAGGCTGGCTGAGATTTGTCCGAGCGGAGGAAGCCCGAAAGAGGAGAGTTCTTCCTCTCCCGGCACAAGCGAGGCATCATCACGAGTTTGGCCCTCGTCGCAGGTGGAGTTCAGCGGACGGCAGTTCGCGGAACAGGGCGACGGTTTGCGATCGCAGCAAGGCAGCAGTTCGCGGAGGCGGCTTTGGCAGGCTGTGGTGCAGAGCAGGAGGAGGGTGGAGTCTGGCTCGCGGGAAACAGTTCGGTGCCGGAGTTCGCTCCAGAGGCGAAGCGGTGCAGCTGCGGGAGGTTGGCTCGGACCGGAGAGTTCGCAGGAGTAGTCGGCGGTTGCGAGCAGCCGTGACGGTTGGCGAGGTGAGGAAGATCCGTGGTTGAGGAGCTGTAGTTGGCACGAGCAGCGGGCAGTGAGGAAGAAGGAAAGAGGGAATCTTCCATTTCTACTGGAGGAATATTCTCTCGCATCCCCTCAAATTTTCTTGGGCTGGCTGGGCTGGTAAGCCCTTCATCCCAGGCTTAAAGCTTAGGTTTGGTTGAAAGCTAAGGAGGGAGAGGGAATCAGGAATCTTTGATTTCTACCAGAAGAATATTCTCCGCTGCTGCAGAGAAGGAATATTAATTCCCATAGAGGAGTTCGGTCGGTTCAATAAACTGTTGGAAACAGAGGCTGTCCACCGCGAACAAGAGCCTCGTTTTGCGGGAAATTGAGGTGCACAACCAGTTAAATTCGTCAGTTCGTCGCATGAGATTTTGCGACAGGTGGAGTTTTGCATGGTGCAGGTGGCCAGTAGGCACGATTATTTCGTGAACAGGAGTTTCGTGGAGGTATTTCTCCAACAGGTGCGAAGGTATTCGTGGCTCGTGGAAACAACAATTGGCCGAGGTACTGGTACAAACAAGAAGTGTGCTTTGTGTGGAAAATTTGATTCACGAATCACGGGAGAATCACTGGATAGTTGCTACATTTGACAGGGAAAATTTCAGGTTTCTTTGAATTTATTTGTGGAGTGTTTCCTTTTTTTTTGAAGCAAGGCAGGAAAATACGGTGCAGGATTAAATTCGGATAGCAATGTCAGGTGCAAAATTCGAGATAGTGAAGTTCGGTGGAACCGGGAACTTCGGATTGTGGCAAACAAAGGTGAAAGATTTGTTGGCACGACAAGGAATTTTGAAGGCATTGCGGGCTTCGAAATCTGATGGTACTATCTATCAACTGTTGGGGAGTACAATTGTAGGTGGAGTACGTTCTGTTGGATCATATGATGGAATTGCAGCAGGAACTTTGACCAAACCAGGTTAGATGGTTTGGTTGCCCAACTCACTTTGGTGTAAGAAACTCCATGATCTATTTCTCCTAAAGGGTTGGATATTCGTAAGGTGAAGATTTTCTCCTAAGGGACTGGATATTCACAAAGGTGGAGATTGTTAGATATATTTTCTCCTAAGGGCTGAATATTTCCTAAGGTGGAGATTTATTTGGTAGGCACATATACCGGGTGAAGCATTTCTCCTAAGGTGCTGGATATTCGCTAAGTTGGAGAATTATTAGGTATGGCTCCTATCTAGGGAGTTGGAATTTTTTGATGAAGAAGTGTGACTCCTGGTGAAAAGGAGTGTCTCTTAGAAGTTAGTGGGTTGGGGGGAGCGAGGGCGTGATTGTAATTTTCTCCTAAGGGGCTGAATATTTGCTAAGGTGGAGATTTGTTTGGTAGGCACATATACCAGGTGAAGCATTTCTCCTAAGGTGCTGGATATTCGCCAAGGTAGAGAATTGTTAGGTATGACTCATATCTAGGGAGTTGGAGTTTCTTGGTGAAGAGGCGCGACTCCTCGTGAAAAGAAGTGTCTCTTGGAAGTTAGTGGGTTGGGGGAAGCGAGGGCGTGTTTGTAATTTATTCGTGGATTTTTTCTATAAATAGATGTGTAAACCTATGAGTATGTAACTTCTCTGAAATAGTGCATTCGCCGGCTCGCTCCCGAGGACGAAGGCAATTCTTTGCCGAACCTCGTTAAATCTCTGTGCTCTTCTGGTTTTGTGTCGATTCCTGTTTTCGTTCCGATATTTTCATAACATACAGATGCTCATAAATATAATATATATTTTAAAGCAGTAATGCTGAAAGTGCAGGCTAAAAATAACAAAGGAATTTCTTATTTGTGCAAGTTAAATTCTGATTTGTCCATGAATCACGCTCCATATAATCGAATGTAATTGAGAGAGAGAGAGAGAGAAGAGTGAACACTCGATTTTGTTGATCTTTTCAAACCTTTTTGATAAATTTTGCTTATCCCTTGTAAATGAAATATTCTCCTTATAAATGTTTATAAGGGAGAGAGTACTAGGGCAGTAACAAAATGCTTGTTGTGTTCGAATAACCATGTTTGGCTCAATAAGTAGCACGTGCTCGAATTGTTCATTCATTAAGTAAACAAGCCGACCACGGATATTTTTTTAAGATCGAACTGTAAATGAACCGAGCACGAAAAACCATTTGTTCGATCTTGATCGGCTCAATTTAGCAAGAAATAATGAAATTACATGTATACATATATATAAGATTTATATCTTAGTTTGAATCGTAACAACTCATGTGGTCATTTATTTTTGTACCTTCTATTGCACATAATTGATGCATTTTCAAATCCAACCCTTTACATCCATATTTTTAAATTAATTTAAATGAGTCAGTTTCATGACGAACATGAACCAAACGTGAATAAGAATATGAAAATCAAGCAGAACATGAACACGAGCAATTTAAAATACGAACCAAAGACGAGCTAACCTTGAGCTCGCTCAAGCTCAGCTCGTTTAGAACCCTAGAGTGTACAATATGGTGCCATTACTTTTTGCCCCTGCTTTAATGGGAGATGAAAGGGTCTTCTTGATATTTTATAGGTTGAGTCCGTCGCTCATCTGCTCTTTGTCTTAGTCGACTGAGCTTAATTAGCCTCAACTTGATAGATACAATTTGGTCGGTTAGACTTTTAGCCTGCGTTGCTGGTCGACAGAGCCATACTAGCTTCCAGTCAGCATGATTAGTTCGGTTAGTTGAATTAGTCTAACTGTTGACCCTTGATAACTAATGGGGAGCTTATGAATATCCCAAATATGATTGAAGAAACGGAGAGACTAGACTTTCCCTCGAGTCGACTTTCTCATGTCAATCGGCTTAGATGTATCTTTATCTTATTTTTTACTGACTTGGATTTGAATTGTTCGATCCCCTTCATGATTAGATCGGTTACCCTAATGAATATGCCCTCCTTCTTCATAATTTTCTCATCTAAGCTATTAGATCTGTAGATGTACCACACAACTATTAATCACTAATACGACAGCAAACAAATGTCAGTCTGATCACGGGCAATTTCATTAATTTTTTTAGCGCTATTATTTCTCCAAATTCAAACAAATTGTGCAAAAAGTGCATAAGCTCTGAGAAAGAGTTACAGAAAAAGAAAAAATCAAGCAAAGTATCACATTTATTTTTATCTCAAACTAAGAATTACATAATTGCTTATTCAAATATTGTCTCTGCCCGCCCTCACCAAAACCCATTTCAACTCAATACATACACGGGGGCAGCCTGGGCTCTGCCACAGCAACGAGAGCCACCTTCTTCGGCGTCGAAAGCCCAAATATCTCCTCCATGCTAAGCTCCTCCGCCTTCATCCCATCCGGCAGGCGCCAGTTGAAGCCACGAAGCAGGTTAGCCAGACTAGACTGAATCACCTTGAGGCCCAGCGTGTAACCAGGGCACATCCTCCTCCCTGACCCAAATGGCAGAAGCTCGAAATGATGCCCCTTCACATCTATTTCCCGACCCAGAAACCTCTCCGGTTTAAATTCCTCCGGATCTTCCCAAATGGAAGGATCCCGAGAAATGGTGAAGGTGTTGACGAGGATGCGCGTGCCGGCCGGAATATCGTAGCCCTCGATCATCACGTCCTCTCGAGCTTGGCGAGGAACCAGCATGGGTGCTACAGGGTGCATCCGCATCGTCTCCTTCACGATGGCTTCGATGTATGGTAGGTCCTGCACGTCTCTCTCCTCCACCCACCGCTCCCTTCCGATGACGCGATCGAGCTCCTCTGCCGCCGCCTTCATGACTTCTGGCTTCCTCAAGAGCTCCGAGATTGCCCACTCCACTGTCACTGCAGAGCTCTCTGTTCCCCCCGCGATTAGGTCCTGAAGCCCAATTTAATTATTAGTATTCAATCTAATCAGATGGAATATATCAAACTGCATTTTTGAATCACATATCGATTGATCTCCAAACTAGGGGGCTCTATGGTCTACAAGATTTAGCCTACCTGAGAGAAAGCCTTGAGGCTGTTCCTGTCGAGCTTGACATCGAGGGTTGGATTTTCCGCGAATTGAATGAGGACATCAACCATATCTCTGACCGAAAAATTATCCCCCTCCTTCACCCGCCGGCCAATGTGCTCTTCCAAAACGTGCTCCATGAATCGATCGAATTTTTGGCCAACGGTTTTCATCCGACGAATGTAGCCCTGCAAGTCGAGAAAATTAAGCCACGGGATGGAATCGCCGATGTTCAGCACGCCGTTGAGGAGGAACAGCTCGTCCAGCATCTCCTTGAACTCCTCCGGAGACACGGGGGGTGGCGGCGCTCCCTGTTCGTCGGCCGTAGGGTAAAGATAACAGCGACCAAAGACCATGCGACTTATGACGTTGAGGCTTAGAGTAGTGAGTTGGTCTTTAAGATGGATGGGCTTGCACGCAGCGTCGAAGATGCGGCGGAGAAGCCCGCGCAGTTCGGCGGAGCGAATGTGCTCGTAGGAGTCGAGGTTCCGAGGGCTGAAGAGCTCAGTGATGCACATCTTACGCGCTTGACGCCAGTAGGGTCCATAAGGCGACCACGTGATGTCGGAATAGTTGTAATCCGTGTACTTTCCGGCAGCCGTTTTAGGGCGGCCGGCGAATGCGAGGTCGTGAGTTTTTAGAAAGAGACGGGCCATGGAAACAGAGGATCCCACCACTACTGGAAAGGAACCGAATTGAAGCTGCATGAGGGGGCCGTACTTCTTAGAGAGTTCGTGGATGGAGCGGTGGGGGAGTGCGCCGATGAGGTTCAGGTTTCCGATGATCGGCCACGGAGAGGGACCGGGAGGTAGTTTTGGCCGATGACGACGACTGTTTGTCACTTTTTTGACGATAAGAGCTAATAGGAGAGCGAGGATTGCAGAGTATGCTACCCATGGGGATGGTGGAAGTTCCATCTCCGGCTGAGTACGAGCAGCTCCGGTGCTTTCAAGTGGCGATGGCGGGGAAGGAGGGCTTAAGGGGGTATTTATTGAAGAAGTCCGGAGCATTATTGTTATTGCTAAAGAATTTCGTTGTAAGTGTTCAGATAGATAAATAGATTACTCGTCATGTGAATGATTGATTCTTAGAATCGTTGATTCATTGAGTTTGGTGGCAATAAAGATGATTCCAATTCGTGGAAAGCGAAGGGTTATTTAATAAAAAGAAAAAAAGAGAGAGACAATTTTCTTAGAAGTTATGGCTTACTATCTTGGAAAGTTCTAAGCAAATTTTTTTGAAATGCCATGCAAATTATTGTTTCAGAATATATATTTTGGAGTTTTGGAACGAAAAAATGTTAGGGATTTCTTGATCCATTATAATTGTGCAGTAAAGAAATCGAAAATAGATGAAGAAAATCTAAAAGAAGAACACAGTTTATGAGGGTCGGCAATTTGTCTATGTCATTGGGAGCAGAACAGTTTCACTATTCTAGAAAAATTCAGTACATACCCATAAAGTTACACATGGAATATATAAATAAAACATACAGATAAAATTACTACTGTACCGTGAGGGAGTTGCCCCCGCACTCTCAATCCACTTAACGAAACTCTTCCAATTTGACAGATGCTTCCGCTCCGCTTGCTCGCTTCGTTCCGCTCCGCTTGTTCGCTCCGTTGCGCTCCAGCATCTGTCTCTTACCTAGTATATGAGTCCTATCTAACAAATTGATTTCGGTATAATCAATACCAAATCGAAAAAGTCGACTAAATTATTGTTTGGATTGGTTTAGTTGTGTGTTTTGTTTGGTCTGTTCAGATAATTTCTTCGGCGTGAGAAATCAATGGGTTTTACATATTTATAGTCCAAACTATTTAAACAAACCAAATGCACACCCCTAAATTAACAGCTACTCGTTAGGGCTAAGCTATTATTAAAGAACTCCCACTTAGGGGTGTAAACAAATCGAACACGAACGAACATAACTTGTGTTCGTGTTCGGTTTATTTGAAATTTAGTTTGTTTGAAATAAGCTCGTGTTCGAAATTATTCGTGAAATCACTGTTCGTGTTCGTTTCTTAACGAATGAGTCGAACAAGAGCCGAACACGAGCTGTTCGCGAACGACGAGCCGGTTGTCGACTCTAATATTAATATATATAAATAATATATTATATTAATTATATAACTTATATTATATAAATATATAATATCTATATTAGTATAATACTAATATAGTATATTAATATATTATTATTATTAATTTATTATATATTATAATTTATAAAATTTAATTTTTTTAAATATCATAAATTTTTTATATATAATTATTTTAAATTATTTTATATTTCAAACAATAACGATTCAAACATAAACGAATGCACCACCGTTCTTGTTTGGTTGATGAAAAATAAAAATTATTCGTATTCATCTCGTTTTCTTATCGAACGAATCAAACACGAACTCCTTGACGAATAGAACACGAACTGTTCATGACAACGAGCTTTTTTGACAGCCCTAGTCCCACTAACACCCGTGCGTATTATTTTTTGGCAGCAATTTAGATTGGTACCTCTTAATTTTTATATATTTACATGCATACTATTCAAATCTTTGAAATCACATTAAAGAATTACTATTAATAACTTTTAAATACAACTTGTAATGTAGAGATTTTTAACGTCAAAATTCTGAAAGGCTTTCCCATTTGCTTTTCAAAATAAATATAAAATTCATAGTGTGAATCGTTAATCAATGTTTATTGTGGGCAAGCTATCCATGAGAATTGGATTGACGGGCCAGTGAGAATTGACTGACTTCAGATTTAAGTCTCGCGAATTGACCCATAGGTTTCTTCTCCAGAATGTGCTGAGGCGACACCAAATGGGCATATAAAACTGCTAAAGCAAGAAACTTTCAAAGAATTTCTGTGCACGATGGCCCCTACACGAGAAAAATTGGCATCCTACAGCTTTTATACATCCTTGTGCATTGAATTCACCAAAATGATCACAATTGACCTTATGTATTGTTTTACTGTTCAAGCCATTGGATTGATGTTTAGTAGGTGGCATGCAACGTCGATAGACACTCCTAGTATTTTTGTGGCCGACCAAGCAAAAACATCTTGATGTTCCTGGAGTAGATCGACCAACTTATTTTTTTATCTTGCATCAAAAGCCAAACTTGGTAAGAAAATTACCTGTCTCTCCTTCCATAGAGGAGATTTCATTGATGTTATCGTTGGTCTTAAGGTCGTTTCCTCTTTGGGTGTCGAGCTAAAAGGGTTTTTGGTGCCTGCCACTGAGTGCATGCATGTAGCATGCACGTGATTGTTCTAGATCTCCTCGTCTGATGATCAATTTCCCATCAGCTAGAAATTTTATTGCCACATGGCAGGTTGATACAAGTGTACATAAAGTATTAAGCATGTCATTTGAAGAAAATATTATAGGTTCCTGGCACGTCCATTATGATGAATATTTTTGATTGCGTATAACCTGCACCCCCCCAAGTGGTTTAGTGATGGTTGAAAATTACTGCGAAGCAAGTTGGTCAATCACACAAGCATACATGACGATCAAGTAATATATGGAAACGAGTCTGTCTATCGATTTCACGAGGATAGTGCCAAAATATTTGTAACAGACAAAGTCCTAGTTTACCGAACCAAAAAAAATAGTTTGAAGGGATTGAATTTAAGAGATGAATCTAAAAGTCCTAAAAATGTAGTAAACAAAAATAATATAACAAGGTGTTGAGTTTTTCAAATATGCAAGGTTCATACTCCCGTAACACCGATCTTGTGATTTCTTGAAGTTTTTATATAGTACCCACTCAATTGATGACAACTAGGGATAAAAGTTTTCTTCATAAGCCTCTGGCTTTAGCAGAAGAAGAATAAGAAACCCATAGATTTAAGTTTCAATTAACCTAATGGGTTTTCCCAAGATTCTTCTGATCCTTTATTTAGATTGCAAAATCGTAACTAGAATATGTCTACTCTACCAGGTTTTTATGGTTAACATATTTGTTCCACTATGCGACGTGCATAATTCATAAACCACAAAATATTTTAACATTTGAATCCGCCATATTAGGAGTAAATGAAATATCAAACGTTAACACATTAACGTCAGAAATTCATGCATCAAAAAGAGCATTGAGGGAACAAAAAATCTACAGAATGAAAATATTAAAATACCACATGTCTTACATCACAAGAGATTCAAACGAAATCAATCACAATGCATGATAGAAGAGAAAAGTAAAAAATTTTATCGCAAGCATAATAATAACAATTGTACTATAAGAGTTCAGAACACTTACTCAAAGCTAATCCTTCCTTGCAATACACCAGTCTCCCCTTTGATCAATACAAGCTCTCACAAATCTCCTCTCATAAATATGCATTCAATTCCCCTTTCAATATCATTATAATCCTCAAAACATACATGAAAGAAGAAGAAGAAATTAAAAAAAATATGCTCTCCGAAGTGAACTTGAGGATGAACTCCAAGTACTCAAAAGACTTCCCCAAACCCTATAGGCATAGCTCTCAAGGCCAAAAGTGCTTTCATAATGATTAAAATATGTTTATATACTCAATTAAGTAATTAGAGGTCCAACAAATGCATCCAAACTCTTTAAATTGCTCAAAATATGAATTTTGGTGTTTTGGCGGACTAGCAAACATGCAAGTGAGTGCGTGGGCATGCACTTGAGCCTATGGGAGCATGAAAATGAATGTGTGGGTGAGCAAGTGCACAGTGGGCATGCACATACACTGTTGTGGCGCACAAACGTGTGACTACGAATGACCCAGAGGTGCTGTTGTGGCGGACGAACACAATTGTGCGCAAGTGGAAGGCTGGAGGTAAGCGTGTACTAGGGTAGTAGGGGAATGCGCTGTTGCGGGCACGTGCACTCAAACAGGGCGTGTGAACCGCCCTGTGCGTTAATTTAAAATTGCTTTTATTTGATAAAGATGTGTATAAAAATATTCAATAATTGTAGGGCTATCTTTCAACGCAAGTATACGTATCACTCAAGTAATACAGGGGTCTAATGGAGTCCTGGACATCGATCCCACAAGGATATTTTAGAGGCTACGGACTAAGATTATAGAAACTAATTTAGAATCACAACTTTGTAAATTGTATTGCCTATCTGTCACTAATATGCAATCGAAAGTAATATGGGACTTTTAAAATAAACTAATTCTACTAACAATTAACTAATTCTACTAATAAAGTGAAGTTCAAATATATAAGCAAGAATCCATCTCTTTGCTAAGAAATCTAAGTGAATGGATAATTAGAATTAGTTTATATGTGTTGTGCCAAATAAGAGCATACATATTCTTTACCCTTTGGTCTAGACATAAAGAACATTGACTAATCCTATGCTTCGTTACTGAATCTGTAGCTAGGCTGGGAGGATACCAGCTCTGACTTCGGAGCTCCCACGTTCCCCTCGCTTGAGGGCTAACATCTACACTTCAGCACCTAAATGATAGGACCAAATTGAGGATTTTAGTCTGTCACTCTAAAATCTCCAATTCTACGCCCGATGAATATTATTTCCCTATTAATTTGCACCCTACTTTCAAGGACTTTGACCTCCCTGAATCTCGGATGTAATCTTCACTATAGTTGTTAAACTCAATATATTTTAACTAATAAATTGGCCAAATTGAAAGTAAATTAAGACTTAAGTAAAAGATTATCACAACTTCTTTTATAATTTTCTTGGTACACTAATTTTAATTTATCATTTCACGAAAATATCAAAACAAGAAGAAAGACAAAAAAACTACTCAGATTTCATGGAAAAGATACAATAAAACTTGGATTATATATATAAAAACAAAGTTTTACAGACTAAAATAAGTAAATACAACTTGTCTCGAATTCCTCCACAAGCAAACTCCTTGAAGATCCTCTAAATATCTACTTGTCTTTTCAGCACGCAGAATTCTTCTTCGAAATGACAATGAGGAAGAAATCTCTCACTTCCCTTCCACTCTTTCAATCTCTCGAAGAATTTCTCACTAAATATCACTAATTGAACTCACTATCTAAAACTCTAATGGAAACAAAACACTAACACTCACTGAAAAATAACATATAACAACAATGGACACTAGTGAACTCTCTTTTTGACACTATGTGACACTAATGGACCCTAACAAACCCTTTTTTCGGCCCCAAATTATTTCTTTTAAAGTAGTTGAAAAGTTTCCAAGAGTTTTCCAAGCATCCCTTCAAAAATTGTCCACATTCGATGTACCTCGTGAGAGAACCGTCGATCCCGTCGTCGGCGGCCTCGAACCCATCGTCGGCAGCCTTCTAGAATACGTAGCCTTGGACCCTCTTCATACGGCTCCACTGTCGATGGCCTCGATCTCACCGTCAGCGGGCTTCTTTGTAATATTTTGTGAACTCTCGAGAAAAACACGCCGTCGGCCCCGTCGAGCTCGCCGTCGGCACCCTAGATCAAATTTTCTTCTTTTTGGTTCTTTTTGCTCCAAATTCGCTCCTTTTTGCTTTTTTTCGCTCCATTGTCCATAAAATAACATATCTGCAGAAAAACATCAAAAATACACTTCTTTAAATTGTAATATCATCAAAAATCAATATAAAATAGGCATGAAAATCTTAATATTTTTTCATTGGGTCAAAATCTCCAAACTTAACTATTACTTGTCCTCAAGTAATTTTTAGTACTACATAAGAGTTATGATTCATTGTGATAAAATTTTAATTCAGAAATACTATGATTTTGATTTAAATAAATATTATAGTAAGACTTCTTATAAAGATTTTCATGTAATTAGATTAATTCTGCAGATATAAGGCTATCTAGTATTTAAGTCTAAGAGTTCTAGTATTCTATTCATTTCAAGAATGACTATATGTTGTAATATTAATTCACTTAGAATATTCAGATGATAGGAAACACTATTAGTAAAGGATCTAGTCCATAAATATAAGTTCAGAAATGTATTTAGTTTTCTCTTTAGGTTAATCCAAGTGAAACCAATTTTTGATAAAACATCTCCTCAAGCTTCTCCTCACTTAATTTTTTTTATTTTTATTTGGATTACTTTCAATAATATATATTTTTCTTTTCTTTTCAGGGATTATTTTTTTTCAATCCTTTCTTTTTCTTTTTCAAATGTGGATTACTATATCTGGATAGTCTATTAATGATTTAGAACTTCACTCTTTTTTTCCTAAATTTGAAACTTATATCATTCCTTTTTCTTATATGCAATTCATAGTCTTTACATCATTGAGTCCCAATCTTTTCTTTCTCAACTAAATTTCTAAGATTCTTAATATTTCAAAATATAGTTTTCTTTACTTTAAATAGTTAGTCTTATCCTCTTATACTAAATATCTTAACCTACAAAATTGATTTTCATTACCAAAAATATTTCTTTGAATCTTCTATCATATTTAGATAAAATCTAAATATAGTTAACTGAATTAAATTTTATCACAAGAATCATGTTATAAATTTTGAAAATATTTTATTTTGAGACACTTAATAGTTAATATTTTTCTCCCCCCAAACTTAAAATTTTCAATAATAGAAATAATAAGGGTGGAAAGAAAAATTCAAAATATAAAAATCATACCTTTGCACTTTAGGCAGTTTCTTTTCCTTTTTTTGAAATTTTTGCAGGTTCTTCTCAAAATTTTAACTTCAACTGACCTGTAATATTAAGAACTTTTCTACACATATAACAGATTAGAGAATTTGCTGGGGTAACGAAATTTTGAAACAAGTATATAAAACTAAATATTTAACTACAACAATTAACTACACTACAAAGAACAGTACGACATAAAATTTGCATTTCACAACACAATAACACACAATCTACTAATTAAAACTAAGAGTTCACAATTACAATCACAATTATGCATCACAGTCCAGAAATCAAATATAAATTACAAAACAAAACATACCTCTCAGAAAATAAAACAATTCACAAAATTCTACAACAAAATGAAAGTACTACAACAAACACAATCACATCGTAATCACAATCACAGATCAAAATCGCATACTATGTCTTCATCTCCCAAGTCAGTAGGTGGATTGAGCTGATAGCGAGTATACCAGGGGCATTCTGGAAAAATAACATCAGGCTAACCTCTGTAGTACTTAGCCTGAGCATCATAATAAGTAATCTCAAAATATGAATGCCGCTGAAGATATTCACTATCAAGATCATGTCTTTGCTCTAATCCTTCAATTCTTTGATCAATTCTCCCAAGTCTTTCATCAAATTTCTCAAAACTTTTCTGCTGCAGGGTCATCTCATTCATAAAATCATAAAGAGTAGGAGAGCTAGAGGCAGGAGGGTCATAACTAGTAGAAGGGATGTGATCGCTGAAAAATTTATTAAGAAATTCATACCTATTTTTGATAAAATTGCACTTTAAAGAAGAGTATTTTTTTTATTTTATTGCAGGAATGGAGAATTTAGGTGATAAAAACAAAAATCATAAAAATGAGCGAATTTGGAGCAAAAAGGAAGAAAATAATGCAATTTGTGTTGAGTCGCCGACGACGAGATCGAGCCCGCCGACGGCGAGGTTACGAGGAGACATTTCTGAAGGATTTATAACTGTCTCGGCGACGGCGAGCCCGAGCCACGCCGACAGCGAGATAGCGGCCTGTTTGAAGATCTTCTAGAAGCCTCGCCGACAGCGAGGTAGTTCGTCTCCGACGGCGAGCTAGTTCAAATGACACAGATACATTGAACCTGGACACTTTTTGAAGGGATGCTTACACACCTCTTGGTCCTTTGCTCACCTCTATATATAGAAGCCAAAATTAGGTGTCTTAGGGTGTGTTCTAAGTGTGTTAAGTGCAGTTTTTGTGTGTTAAATTTGTGTTCGGAGTAAATTAGTGAATTAGTGTGTGTGTTATTTAGTGAGTTAGTGAGTTTTTTAGTGAGTCTTTGTCATCTTGGAAGGAAGAGTCGAAAGGCTGCGAGAGTACGCTTGGAGATAAATTAAGATAAGTATTTGTATTTATTGTTTTTAACTTTAAATGAAATCCATGCTTAGTTTAGTCAACATGCATTCTGAGTAGTTTATTAGTCTTTCTCCCTGTTGTGAAATTAAGTGACTTGATGAACTAAAAATGGAAGTACTTTTATATATTAATAAATTGTGATAATTTTTACTTAAAACTTAATTTACTTTCAAACTGGCCATTTGATTTGTTAAAATATGTTGATTATCAACTATAGTAAAAATTACATCTGATATTCGGGGAATTCAAAAGCCTTGGAAGGAGGGTGCAAATAAATAGGGAAACAATATCACTTGGGCGTAGAATTGAGCATTTTAGTGTGACAGACTAAAATATTCGATTCGATCCTATTGTTTGAGAGCCGAAGTGTAGATGTTAGCCCTCGGGCGAGGGAACGTGGGAGCTGCGAGTGGCGATCGATATCCTCCCGGCCTCAGCCACGGATTCGATAATCAAACATAGGATTAGTCGATATTCTTTACACCTGGACCAAAGGGTAAAGAATAAGAATGCTCCTATTTGTCACAATACCTTAAAATTATCTATTTAAATTCATCAATCACTTTAATTTCTAAACAAGGGGAAAGATACTTTTTCTAAATAGTTAAAGACTTATTTAGTAATTAGTTTAATTTCCCGCACTTTCAATTCGTATTAATTTTCTACTTAGTTAATTTACCTAATTGAAATACTTAGTTTACTTTATTGCGCTTAAATTTAGAATTCCAAATTTTCGTATTATTATTATTATTATTATTATTTTAAAATTAGTTTGTTATTTTATTTTCTCTTTCCACGTAGGATCGATAACCGAGGACTCCACTGTAGCCTCGTATTACTTGATACGATACGTATACTTGCGTAGCATCCACAACATAAACAATTACAATTCTATACACATAATATAGCGGGGTCAAGTTTTTGGCGTCGTTACAATTAAATTAAAAATATCATAATATAAAATTGTTGATCAAGTTTTTGGCGCCGTTGCCGGGGAAAGTAAGAAAAATTTACTAGAGTAACAGACTATTTTAAAATAATAAATAAATTTAATATCTATTCTAAAATTGTATGCGCAAATTTAGAAACAAAAATTTAATACCTTACGATTCTGAATTAGAGCGTATAATTAAAAGAATTAGAAAACAAAAGAAACAAACTATAAATTTAACACAAATGACAAATATTCTTGAAATTCAAAATATGAACCATCAAAGACCATTAAGAGATTATGCCAACCCTACATCAGATGAAATTCATTTAACTATTCAAAACCCTGATGTAGCTGCTAATTCATTTGAACTTAAACCTCGCAATTATCCAAATGGTACAAAACAATCAATTTAGTGGTTCACCTATCGAAGATCCTAACTTACATCTTGCTAGTTTTCTAGAATTTTGTGCTACTTTTAAATATCGAGGAGTATCCGACGATGCTTATAAGACTTAGACTTTTCCTTTTTCATTAAGGGATAAGGCTAAAATGTAGTTGAATTCGTTAAGCACTCGGATCTATTAAAACTTGGGGAGAATTATCACAAAAATTTCTATCCAAATATTTTCCACCATCTAAAACTGCTAAGTTTAGAAATGATATAACTTCTTTTTGTCGGATAGATGGAGAATCGATATATGAATCTTGGGAGAGATTTAAGGAACTTCTTAGGAAATGCCCACATCATGCGCTACCGGATTGGTGATTATTCAAACCTTTTATAATGGATTAGAAGGATCCTTAAGATCAATCATCGATGCTGCTGCTGGAGGTTCATTAATGTCTAACCCATTTGATGAAGCTTATGCACTAATCGAAGAAATGGCAACAAATAGTTTCCAATGGCTTGCTGATAGAGTAAATCCGAAAAAAATAGCCAGCATTGATGAAAACGATGCAATATCTATGTTTGCTTCTCAAATTGCTGCTATATCGAAGAAATTAGATCATTTTGGAATGAACTACTCTCCTACTTTAGAAGAAAACTCATCTGGACAAATCTTAGAATCTCAATCTAATTATGAAACTTTAAATGCTATTAATAATAGAACTAATAACCCTTATTCAAACTATTATAATCCTGGTTGGAAAACTCATCCAAATTTTAATTGGAATAACACATCTAATCAACAATGGATGAATCAACCTAATCAAGCAAATCCAAACTATAAACCTAATTACCCACTTGGATTTAATAACAATAACCCTCGATTCAAAGATAAGAAATTATCTATGGATGAATTAATTTTGAATATGGGTCATCAACTACAAAATCAAGGAAATCAACTACAAATTCAAGGAAATCAATTACAAATTCAAGGAACATCTATTAAAAATATCGAAACTCAACTTGGACATATTGCTACTGCGCTAAATAATAGAATAACTGAAACTTTTCCTAGTAATATGGAAATAAATCCTAAAGATCAAGGAAAAGAACAAATTAAAGCAATACAACTAAGGAGTGGAAAAGAATTAGAACCTCGAATTCAAAAAGAACTTAAAAGCCAAAAGAGGAAGTGGAAATTGAAAAGGAAACAATTCAACAAGATTCGAACTTAGAACATCCTTTAATACCTATGAAAATTTACGTTGAAAAACCTCCACCACCATTTCCTCGACGACTAGCTCAACATAAAAAAGATAAACAATTTGCTAAATTCCTTGAAATATTAAAGAAATTAACAATCAATATACCTTTTGTCGAAGCTTTAGATTAGATGCCAAATTATGTAAAATTTATGAAAGATATTCTAAATAAGAAAAGAAAATTCACTGATAATGAAACAGTCGCACTTAGTGAAGAGTGTAGTGCTATTATTCAGAAAAAGCTTCCTGAAAAATTGAAAGATCTCGGTAGTTTCACTATACCTGCAGCTATAGGAGAAAAATTTTATGGAAAAGCTTTGTATGACTTAGGAGCAAGCATCAATCTAATGCCTCTATCAATTTTTAAGAGATTAGGATTAGGAAAAATTACACCTACTTCGGTAACCCTTCAATTAGCCGATCGTTCGATTACCTATCACTAAGGGAGTTATTGAAGATGTGTTAGTAAAAGTGGATAAATTTATCTTCCCAGGTAGATTTTATTGTTTTAGATATGGAGGAAGATAAAGAAATTCCTATCATTTTAGGAAGACCATTTTTAGCTACTGGAAAAGCTATGATTGATGTTCGGAAAGGAGAATTAACTATGAGAGTAAATGACCAAAAAGTTACCGATTAATATTGCAAAATCAATGAAATATCCTGCGCTAGAAAAAGATGATGAATGTTTTCGGATGGAAATATTTGAACATTTACAACAAGAACATTTTAAGGAATATTATGAAGATAATTTAGAAAAAGAAAATACTAAATTAATTGAAGATAATAATGAAGAACTAGATTATATTCGGGAAAGATTTGAATTTTTGGATATTATCGAAAAACAACGACAAGAATATAGTTCCATCAATTATTAAACCTCCCGAACTTGAGCTAAAAATATTACCCGATTATTTGAAATATGCTTATTTAGGTAATTCTTCAACTTTATCGGTTATTATTTCATACTGCATTAAACGAATCTCGAGAACAAAAACTTTTAGAAACTTTAAAAAAATATAAGAAAACTTTTGGTTGGACTTTAGCGGATATTAAAGGAATTAGTCCTTCAATCTGTATGCATAGAATTATTTTAGATGATGAACATAAACCTAAAGCAGATCCCCAAAGGAGATTAAACCCGATAATGAAAGAAGTAGTTAAGAAAGAAATTTTAAAATGGTTAGATAATGGTATCATATATCCTATATCTGACGATCTTCGGTAAGCTCAATTCATTGTGTTCCTAAGAAGGGAGGAGTGACCGTCACTTGTCAATGAAAATAACGATCTTATTCCTATAAGACAAGTTACTTGGTTGGCGTATATGTATTGATTATAGGAAATTAAATACCGCCACCGGAAAGATCACTTCCCTTTACCATTTCTAGACCGGATGTTAGATAGATTAGCCTGGACATAAGTATTTTTGTTTTCTAGATGGATACACCGGTTATCATCGAATACAAATTGCTCCCGAGGATCAAGAGAAAACTACATTTACTAGTCCTTATGGAACTTTCGCTTTTCGAAGAATGCCTTTTGGATTATGTAATGCACCAGCAACATTCCAGAGATGTATGATGTCTATATTTAGTAAGCTAATTGACAATGGAATAGAAGTATTTATGGATGATTTCTCTGTATTTTGAACATCATTTGACACATGCTTAACTCATCTTGAAAAAGTATTAGAAGTATGTGAGAAAACAAATTTAGTTCTAAATTGGGAGAAATGTCGATTTATGGTTGCGGGCGGCATTGTATTAAGGCATAAAATTTCGGAAAAAGGCATGGAAGTGGACCTGCAAAAATTCAAGTTATAGCTAAATTACCACCTCCAACTACGGTAAAAGGGGTAAGAAGTTTTCTTGGACATGCTTGGATTCTACGGACGCTATATAAAAGATTTTTAAAAAATTACTAAACCTCTATGCCAACTTCTTGAAAAGGACAAGAAATTTGAATTTACAATCGAATGCCTGAATGCTTTTGAACTCTTAAAAGAAAAATTAATTACAACACCTATAATAGTTTCACCTAACTGGGAGAAACCATTTGAACTTATGTGTGATGCTAGTGATTATGCTGTAGGAGCAGGTTCTTGGCAAAGATATGAAAAGATTTTTAAAGTTATATACTTATGCTTGTAAAACTCTAAATGATGCTTTGAAATAAATTATACGATTACTGAAAAGAGAATTATTAGCGATAGTATATGGTTTTAATAAATTTAGACCTTATCCGATTGGAACAAAATGTATCGTGCGTACTCGATCGTTCTGCTATCAAATATTTAATGCAAAAGAAAGATTCCGAACCAAGATTAATTAGATGGATGCTATTAATGCAAGAATTCGATTTTGAGATCGTTAATAAGAAAGGAACTGATAATCAAATTGCGGATCATTTATCAAGATTAGAAAATCATGAACTATATGATATTGAAAATGAAATTATAGACAGTTTTCTTGATGAACAACTATATAATATCAATGAGTGGAAAATACCAAGGTATCTTTGGTATAGTAAACTATATAGTTAGTAATATTTTACCACACTATGCTAACTTCGCAACAACGAAAAAAATTCATCCATGATACGAAAACCTATTTTTGGGATGAACCATATTTATATAAGCGATGTACGGATTTAATTATTAGAAGATGTGTACCTTATGAAGAAAGCTGAACCAATTTTTCAAAAATGTCATGATTCGATTTTGGAGGACATTTTGGGATCGATAAAGCTGCTTATAAGATTCTACGATACGGATTTTACTTGCCTACTCTATTTAGAGATGTATACAGATATATTAAAACTTGCAATAAATGCCAAAGAGTAGGAAATATATCTAGAAGAAACGAAATGCCTCTAAATTTTATATTAGAAGTTGAAATTTTTGATGTTTGGGGATTAGATTTTATGGGACCTTTTATTCCTTCGTTTGGAAACTCATATATATTAGTAGTCGTTGATTATGTTTCCAAATGGATTGAGGCACAAGTTTTACCTAGGTGTAATGCTTAAGAGTGTTTCAAAATTTCGATGAAAAATATTTTTACTAGATTTGGAATGCCGAGAGTGATTATCACGCGACGGAGGAACTCATTTTAGAAATAAATACATTCACAAACTAGTAGAAAAATACGATATTACTCATAAGATATCCACTCGCTTATCATCCACGAGACTAGCATAGATTAGTGAAGTATCTAATCGTGATATTAAACGTATTTTAGAAAAATCAGTAAACCCGAATAAGGTTAGATTGGTCTATTAGATTAGACATCTGCATTATGGGCTTATAGGATCGCTTATAATACTCCGATTGGAATGACTCCTTACAGGCTTATATATGAAAAAACATGCCACTTACCAGTTGAATTAGAACATAAAGCATATTGGGCAATTAAAGAACTTAATTATAATATGAAGGAAGCTGGTGAGAAAAGATTGCTGCAATTAAATGAATTGGAAGAATTAAGAAATGAATCATATGATAATGATCGGATTTATAAGGAAAAGATGAAGTTATGGCATGATCGGAAGATTAATCAGAGAAATTTTGAACCGGGACGGGAAGTTTTGCTATATAATACTAGATTGAAATTATTTCCTGGAAAATTGAAGTCTCGATGGTTAGGACCTTTCACCATAACTCAAATATTTTCATACGGAACTATAGAAATCGAAGATCCAAAAACTGGACATAAATTTAAAGTTAATGGACTTAGATTAAAACCATATTTTGAAGGTATAAGATCTAACTATAAAGAGGTTTTAATGCTTAGTCGACCTGATTAATAATTGAAATTAGGTCGGGCTGACGACGTTAAACCAAGCGCTTTATGGGAGGCAACCCATATTAGTTATCTATTTTTATTGTATCTTAATAGTTAGTTTATATTATTGAAACTTTACTACTCAATTATTATTAAGAATCATCACATATTCGAACCATTATGATGAGAAATGAAATTATTCGATTTAGAGCGAAATTGGACATTAATTTGGAATCTCGCCGACAGCGAGGTCTATACTCGCCGACAGCGAGGTCTATACTCGCCGACAGCGAGGTTCGTGCTTAAATTAATATCAGTTTATTTATTGAGCTCGCTGATAGCGAGAAACGTCCCGCCGACAGCGAGAACCTGTAAGGCAGTTTTTATAACTGAGTCATCGACGGCGAGAAACTTCTCGCCGACAGCGAGGAAGTTATAAAGATGAGTTATTTATACTTGGAATGCCGATTTGGATGGTTTCAACACCAAATCCTTAGTGAAAACCCATTCTTAATTCATTCTAAATCTGCCTTCTTCACTATAATTCCTTCCATTCACCATAATGGCCTCCAAATTCTTAGATTCCTCTAAATCTGGAGTGTTTAACCGGAGGAAATTTGTGAGTGCCGAAGCGCAGCGAGATCTTCGACAAGGTTTTGGTAAAGAAAAGAGTTATCAAGGAACGAAGATTTGTCAATCGAGGATTAGAGAATTCCACTACGAAGATAGAAGAAATGATCACGCGACGGCAGACTGGGAGGTATTTTGTTACACTACGTCTGCCGTTGTTATTCCGAGTTGTGAAAGAGTTCTACTCTAACTTACATGCGATCAACAATGGGAATATCTACGTCCGAGGAAGATGGGTGACGTTTACTCCATCAAGAGTAAATGAATTATTCTCTATAGAAAACACCCCGGTATGTCACTATTCAAATTTTGTGCTTTCTCGATATAATATGAATGAGATATTTCGATATCTGACTGATGAAACGGAAGATTGGGAAATGCGTGAAGACGGGTATGTTAGTTTCTTTGCATCACTTTTGAACCCTGTCTCGAAGCACTGACACTTTTTCATCTCATCTAAATCGTTACCTACTATGAGGGTAAACAAGGTTTCGAAAGAATGCGCTATATTGAATTATTGTATTCAAATTGGATTGCTTATTGATGTTGGATCAATAATTGTTAAGTATGCATTGGGTTTAATTGTGCATCGGTCAGTTCACAGACTAGGACACCCATCTACTATTTTTGCATTATGCGATCGGTACCGGGTTTCTTATGAAGCTTGGGAAAAGGTTCCGTTACCTTGGAAGCCGCTTGATCCTACAGATATGTTCCCTACTTTGGACAATAATGAAGACATTACATTTACCTTTGATAGAGCTTCACAGAATAATCCTATAGCAAGACCTATTTCAGATAAAACGGAGTTACTTATGAAGAAAATTAATGGAATGGAGAAAGAATTACAAAATGTGAGAGATTTAATCGACAATATATCTGATTTATTTGATCACATTGACTTGAGGATGAAGGAACACTTTGATCATTCTGGACACCTGGAAGCTAGCTTTCTTCATTTAGCGAGACGAAGGGTTGGATCACTCGAAGAATCTGCTCGGAGTTTCCTTCGAGCCTTTCTATAACTTATTTGTGCATCATCGTCATATCAGAAATATCAGAGAAGATGAAGATTCTAACCTTGAAGAGTAGTAGTAAAGATTTTAATATTATGTTTGTATTTATGTTATTTGATTTGATTTAGATTTTATTATGTGTGGAGTGATGATTTGAATATCTCAAACTTAATTGAGATATGCGTCATAGTTTTGTATTAGCATTTAGTGTGTCGTGGATTGGTTTGCGATGCTGATTAGTAGTAAAAATTGAAGTTTGAAGTTTGATTATAGAGTTTAAATTATGTTAGTTTATATATCTCATGGATTTCAATATTAAAGTTAATTTGTTGTGTTGTGTGAATTTGTTTGTGTATAAGTAGCTAATCTTCATATTAAAGTAATAAATGATGTGATCGGAAATATAATATAAGACAAATCAAGGACGAAAATGAGTGACAAATTTCAAAAATTTAAAATTTTTGGAATCTCGTCGACGGCAAGAAAAATCCTGCCGACAGCGAGATCGATCTCGCTGACAGTGAAGAATCTCTCGCCGACAGTGGATTTTTCCAGAGAGTTTTTGGTTCCGAAAAATATTAGCTCACCGACGGCGAGAAAAATCTCGCTGACAGCGAGGTCGAAAAAAAAAACATATATTTGACCGGTCAAAAACACTATTCATCATCCCCAACCTCTCATTTTCGCAAAAACCGACCTAGGGCTTGAGAGATCTTGAATTTGAAGCGATTTCAACACTTTTTGACACCAGATTTCATCTTCCCTTGGTAAGAGCTTCACTCCTATGCAAAAATTTTTGATTTTCACCATATATTTTCACCACATTGCAAATTTTGGGAAAAATCGAAATGTGGAAGAAATATTCGGTGGAAATCCATGGAATTTGATTTAAATTGCTTACAAATGTTGTAGGAAGCCTTCTTAGTATTATTTTTAAGTTTAGTGAAAATTTTCACGATTTTCACAGATCGATTGTATGGCTCTACGACAAGAACGTCGAGTAGAATTCGACGAAAACTGATTCATCAATGCATAAGCACAGGCTAAATATTTTGAAAACATACAAGGAAGAAAGTGCATTGCGGATCGGGTATTCAAAAATCCAGGAGGAGAAGTAGAGCGGATTATAAAGGAACGAGGTTGGGAGAATTTCTGTTACGTTCAATATAGAGCAGCTGTAGAAGTGGTTAAAGAATTTTATGCCAATTGATTGCACGTGAAGATGCACCGAGTAAAGGTACGAGGGTTTTTGTAGATTTCAATGCCTGCGAGAATTAACGCGTTCTATGAAGTTCATGACTAGCACTTTAGCGAGTATGAAACTTTTGGAATGATGGAAGGACCACTCTGGAGGAAGTCATTAACTTTCTCACCGATGGGACCGGAGTTTGGAAAATTAAGCGACAGGAAAGAGTGAATTTTCCTCTTTCTAAATTAAATGCGATCTCTAAAGCCCGGCATTACTTTATTTGTTCTACTCGTTACCCACATATCACCATAGTGAGGTAACAAGAGATAGAGCAATTCCGAATTTCGTATTCGGAATAACGAAGCATCAACATCGGGAGAATTATTTATCAAAACATCCTGGCCACTCCTTGAAATGAGAGTGGAGCTGGATTGGGACACCCTGGATTAATTTTTATACTCTGCCAACTCTCTGGAGTTGAGGCTAGAGATGATGAAGAATGGGTGGAACCTATGAAACCACTCACATTTCCCAATATCAAGAAGTATGAATCTCATGAAGGGTGGAGATCAGGAGTGAGAAGTTATTTCACTCGATCAAGTAGAGATATACCCTCTACTAGCTATGAACCTCCTGAGCCTACCACCCCTACCCTACAAGATCTGATGAATGAATTGACTCTGCATAGGAGGAGTTTTGAGCAGTTTGGAGAGACCATGGGGAGAAGATTTGATCATTTTGATCAAAGGATTGATAATCTGGAGAGGAGACATGATTATGATAGTGAGTACCTCCAGCGACATTAGGAATACAAAATTGCATACTATGAAGCTGAACGTCGTTATAGGAGTGGAGATTTTGATGTTGTCTTTCCAGAATGCCCCAGGTATACTCGGTATCATCTCGCTCGATCTTCTCGGCCTACAGATCAAGGAGGGGATGATATAGTTTGGGACTTTGATATTGAAGATTAGGACTTTATTTATTTTATTTGTTTGGTGTAAGTTATTTTGAGGACTTTATATGTTTGTAATATTCGGTACTTTATATTTTGAGACATTGGATGTTAGTTAGATTAATTTGCTTGAATTGTGATAATAGTTTAGTTTTTGTTTTTATGTTAGTTAATTGCATTTGTTTTTATGTTAATTAGGATGTTAGTTTTGTTTAGTATGTTTTTATTTTATTTTGTATTGTTTTAAGTTTTTCAAATTGTTAATATGTTAGTTAAATTGTTTTAATATGTTAGTAATTCATATGTGTAGTGTAGAGTTATTTTAATTGTTGTGTTTAATACTTATCTTAGATTTTATCCCCGCATTTTCTTTAAATTGTTATATATATATGGAAAATACTAACAGTACAGGTTCAATGAAAAATGAAAAAGCCTGCAAAAAAATTTCAAAGAAAAAAAAAGAAATACCTAAACTTCAAAGGTATGATTTATTTTCTTTTCTTCTTTTTCATTATTTAGAGTAGATATAAAAAATTAAGTTTGGGGGGGGGGGAGTAAAATACAAATTTAGTTATTAACTTGTTCTCAATTTCTATTTTCAAATTATTATAAAAATGATTTTTATAGCAAATTTTTCAATTTGATTTAATATGAATTATTTTATTTAATTATTATAAAGGGTTAAATGAAATATTTCTAGTACTTTAATTAATTAAATAGAATAAAATATTTGGTTAAAGGGAATAAGAATATAGTAAACTATTTTTAGTAAGGAAAACTATATTCTAAAATTAAAATTCTTAAGTATTCAAGTGAAATAGAAAAGATTGAAAATCAATGAAGTAAAAAATATGAAGTATATATAAGCTAAGAAATATTCCTAAGTTTCAAATTTAGGAAGATGAAAATGAAGTTCAAAATTATTAACGGGCTCTCAGGATACGATAATCCTCAATAGAAAGAAGAAAAAAAAGAAAAAAAGAAAAATGAGGAGAAGCTTGAGGAGATGCCTTATCAAAAATTGGCTTCATTTGATTTAACCTAAGGAAAAAACTTAGATATTTCCAAACTTATGTTTATGGATTAGAATTTTACCTAATAGTATTTTCTTCAATTTCTTATCATATGAATATCTTAAGTAGTTATTCTTTTAAATATAGTCATTCCTGAAATGAATAAGTAAGTTAGAAATCTTAGACTCGATAACTAAATAATTTATTTCTATAAGATTAATTAAATTACATGAATAATTCTTATTTAACTTTATTATGATATTAATTAATCTAATTCATAGTTATTTAAATTGAAAAATCTTATTATAAAACTCATTATTTTTATGTAGTACTAAAATTACTTGAGGACAAGTAATAAGTAAGTTTGGGGGATTTTGATCCCTAAAAATTTATTAAGAAATTCATACCTATTTTTGATAAAATTGCACTTTAAAGAAGGGTATTTTCTTTATTTTATTGCAGGAATGGAGAATTTGGGTGATAAAAGCAAAAATCATAAAAGGAGCGGATTTGGAGCAAAAAGGAAGAAAATAATGCAATTTGTCGCTGAGTTACCGACGGCGAGATCGAGCCGCCGACGGCGAGGTTACGAGGAGACATTTCGAAGGATTTATAAGCTGTCTCGCCGACAGTCGAGCCCGAGCCCACCGACGGCGAGATAACGCGGTTTGAAGATCTTAGAAGCCTCGCCTGGCCGAGGTAGTTCGTCGCCGACGGTGAGCTAGTTCAAGTGGCACAAATACATTGAACCTGGACACTTTTTGAAGGGATGCTTACACACCTCTTGGTCCTTTGCTCACCTCTATATATAGAATCCGAAATTATGTGTCTTAGGGTGTGTTCTAAGTGTGTTAAGTGCAGTTTTTGTGTGTTAAATTTGTGTTCGGAGTAAATTAGTGAATTAGTGTGTTTATTATTTAGTGAGTTAGTGAGTTTTTTAGTGAGTCTTCGCATCTTTGGAAGGAAGAGTCAAAGGAACTGCGAGGAGTCTGCTTGAAGATAAATTAAGATAAGTATTTGTATTTATTGTTTTTAACTTTAAATGAAATCCATGCTTAGTTTAGTCAACATGCATTACGAGTAGTTTATTAGTCTTTCTCCTCGTTATGAAATTAAGTGACTTGATGAACTAAAAATGGAAGTACTTTTATATATTAATAAATTGTGATAATTTTTACTTAAAACTTAATTTACTTTCAAACTGGCCATTTGATTTGTTAAAATATGTTGATTATCGACTATAGTAAAAATTACATCTGATATTCGGGAATTCAAAAGCCTTGGAAGGAGGGTGCGAAATAAATAGGAAACAATATCACTTGGGCGTAGAATTGAGCATTTTAGTGTGACGGACTAAAATATTCAATTCGGTCCTATTGTTTGAGAGCTGAAGTATAGATGTTAGCCCTCGGGCGAGGGGAACGTGGGAGCTACGAAGTGGCGGTCGGTATCCTCCCGACCTAGCCGCAAATTTAGTAATCAAACATAGGATTAGTCGATATTCTTTACACTGGACCAAAGGGTAAAGAATAGAATGCTCCTATTTGTCACAATACCTTAAAATTATCTATTTAAATTCATCAATCACTTAAATTTCTAAACAATGGGAAAGATACTTTTTCTAAATAGTTAAAGACTTATTTAGCAATTAGTTTAATTTCCTGCACTTTCAATTCGTATTAATTTTCTACTTAGTTAATTTACCTAATTGAAATACTTAGTTTACTTTATTGCGCTTAAATTCAGAATTCCAAATTTTTGTATTATTATTATTATTATTATTATTATTATTTTAAAATTAGCTGTTATTTATTTTCTCTTTCCCTGTGGGATCGATAACCAGGACTCCACTAGAGCCCTGTATTACTTGATACGATACGTATACTTGCGTAGCATCCACAACATAAAAAATTACAATTCTATACACATAATATAGCGGGGTCAAGTTTTTGGCGTCGTTACAATTAAATTAAAAATATCATAATATAAAATTTTGGGTCAGGATGTCTCTACTAGTAGAAGGTGCTTTACCCATACTCCCAGATCTCCATTCTTCATGGGATTCATAAGTTTTCAAGTTAGCTTTATTAATGAGTTTCATAGGATTTACACATTCTTCATCGTCATTAGCTTCTACTCTAGATAATTGACAAAGTGTATAAATTAGGCCAGAATGTCCTAAATATCCACTTGATTCACTCTTTGTCGTGGCCATAATATTCTTGTAAATTATTCTCCCCACATTTATACTTCTATTGTTCTGAATACAGAAATTTAGAACAGCTCTCTCTCTCGATACTTCACTATGGTGATAGGGTGGTAGCAGAGTCGAACAAATGAAATAATGCCAAGCCTTAGCTGTTGCATTCATCATAGAAAGAGGAAAGTTAATCCGTTCACTATTCTTAATTTTCCAAGTTCCTTTCCCATCAGTGAGAAAGTCAATAACATCGTCTAACGAACCTTCCATAGTTCCAAATGTTTCATACTTGTAAGAATAGTAATCGTGAAGCTCGTAAAAAAATTAATGCAGGTAGCATTAAAATCGACAGAAAATCCTCTTACTTGGACAGGCTCATGCTCAAGTTGAGTCAGATTAGCATAAAACTCTCTCACAACTTCAATAACAGCTTTATTTGTAGTGTAACAGAATTTCTTCCATTTCCTTTTTCTGATAACTCTTTCCACTTCTCCTCCAGGATTATCAAAAACTCGATCTTGAATATACTTATTTCCTTGGAAGATTGAACTGTATCTTGATTGTGCTTTAACATTTATAAACCGAGTTTAGTCAAATTCTAGTTTCCTTTTTTGACGTGGAGCCATTTTTCAATCTATCAAAATTACAAAAATCCAAACTAAATTCCAAAACAATAATACAATGGCTTCGAAAGGTGACTTAAAGCAATCTAAATAAAGTTCCATGAATTCCTTCCAAGTCTTTTCTCCACATTTTCATGTTTTCCAAAATTTCTTAATGTGGAAGAAATTCATGATGAAATTAAAAAAAATTTACATATGAGGGAAGCTCTTACTGAGGGAAGATGAAATCCGATGTTAAAATGGGTTGAAATTGCTCCAAATCCAAGATCCTTCAAGCCCTAGGTTAAAATTTTCAGTGAATAAGGGAAGAAGACGATGAATAGTGGTGGTTGACCAGTCAAAATCGTGGTTTAAAGGTAATTTTTGGGATCTCGCCGTCAACGGAGTCGTTCAAGCCATCGGCTGGCTCAATTGAATTTAATTTCAATAATCTCGGGAAAAACACGCCGTTGGCGACCTTGAGCGTGCCATCAGCGAGTTTCTCAAATATTGATCATTTTTAAAATTTTACAATTTTGATCAATTTTAAGCCTCGTCATCATCCTTTAGATCAATTTAAACATAAACTTTAAGTGATTAAGTGATGTATTAACACAAATAAACATACACACAACAAAACTTCACAATTATATATTGAATCCAAGTTTTATAGTACACATTACGTAAGACACAAGCCATGTATTTTTTCAACCTAAATTCATCTCATCAGTGTCCCAATCCAAGCCACAACACTCAAAACGCTGAAAAAAAACATTCCAATCATAATTTCAACTATACTGAGATCAAAAAGCAAACAATCAAAAGCAAACAAACAAACATAGTTCAAATCAAATTCAACATAAAGAGACATATAAAGTAAAGCAATTCCACTACTCTGCTTAATCTGTGTTGGTTTCTCCTCTGATATCACACATTGCTTGAACATGGACAAGCATGTTATAGAAAAGTTAGAATGAGAATTCTTCAGTTAAATCTTCGTCAATCCATCTAATCCTTCTCATTAAGCGTATCAAACTTGCTTCAAATTGCCCAGTATGATCAAAATATACTTTCATTCTCCAATCAAGGTGATCAAAGAAATCAGAGATATTGTTAACTGAATTCAATTAATTATGTATCTGGTTCTCCAAATTCTTGATTCTGTGTAAGATCATCGGTGTCTTGTCTGCTACAAGAGGTTGAATTGGAATAGAGTTTTGCAATGTTTGATCCATAATCACACCAATATCAGTCTCTTCATCATTGACTGGGAACATTCTGGTTGGGTCTAAAAGTTTCCAAGGTAGTAATATCTTTTCCTAAATCTCGTACGATACTTGAAACAGACTGCATATTGAGAAAATTGTTGAAGGGTATCCAAGCTCTTGAGATGATTCTTGAACGATCAGTCTAAAAACAGACTTCACAATAATTGATCCAATATCACTTGGCCATCCCATTTGAATGCAGCAGTTCAATATAGCACTCTCTTTGGTGACTTTACCGATTTTCATCATCGGTAATAATTTTGCAGATATGAAAAAGTGCCAATGTCTCGAAATGAGGTTTAAAAGTGTTGCAGAAAAACTGACGTACCCGTTTTCTCTAACTTCCCAGTTTTCAGTTTCGTCCGTCAAATATTGGTATATTTCATTCATCTTGTCACTCGTCGGCAGGAAATTCGAATAATGGTAGACAGGAACATTCTCAAACATGTATAATTCATTAATTCTTCCAGAATTGAAAGTTATCCACCTACCTCACACATAGACGCTTCCTTGGTTGATTCCATGCAAATTGGCGTAAAATTCCTTCACCACAGGAACAACCACTGCAGCAGTAGTGTAGAAAAAATACTTCCCATCTTTGCCGCACGATAATTTCTTCAATCTCTGTCGAAGGATTGTTTAATCCTCGATTCACAAAACTTCTTTCTTTAATTAGCCTCTGTTGACCTCATTTTTGATGAGGTCTTCTCTTCTTCTCTTTAGTACTTAGGATCTAGCCTTAGGCTTTTCCTTTGACTATCTTAGAGGACTAGAATTGGGACCCACCTTTTAGAAATTCAAACCACTTCTTAACTCCCTGCAAACTCCACAAACTTGATTGTAGACCCTTAATCACTTAGAGGGTTGAAATCAAATGTGGAAGTTTAAAGGATGAGTTCCTATAGGACTCTTTGGCCTTAGGAGCGCCTCAGGTGGCACTGGTGCAGTGAGGGCTGACTTACACACAAACTACACTTATACACTACACTTTCACACACCTCCTAAAACCACACCCATACCTAACTTGACCTCCTCGACTCATGTAGGTGATTCACATGGATGGTCCTTAACCCCTAAGCCCTTGCGTAAGAGGGTTAGGAACAACATAGTGAATGCCTCAAATGAGTCCCTTCATGGCTCATGTGGGCTTGATGTGGCTTCATGGCTCAACCAAAATGATTTCATTCCACTCAAATTTACCCAATCTTCAATTTTCCAAATTTTCAATTTTTGACCTCCGGGACCCTGCACCCGCTTAATCTACCCAAAACCAGTGAAACTACCCAAATTTCTCAAAAATTTCCAAATCACCCAAAATTCTCCAAAATCATTCCTAAACATTTCTCTCCACTCAAATTGATCATCCATACCCAAAAATACCAAAAATTCCAAGAAAACCTCCCAATACCCTCCAAATACCCAAAATACCCCTCTTGACCCAAAAATCCAAAAATTCAGAAAATTCCTAGAAAATTCCAGAAAATCCTAAATATTCCCAATTTCATTTTATTCAACTACACCATGGGCCAATTTTGTCAATTTACCCTACTTTTGTCAAAACCCCCAATTTGACCCATTTTAACCCTAAGTGAACCCAATGTCAAACCAAACCTACTCAATTGACCCAAATTCTTCTCGAAGGTGCAACAACCCTCAGATCGAAGCCACACTTCTCTGAGCAAAGGTATGAGCTAATTCTTCATCCCGAGCTTCTGAAGATTCTCCATTTCAAATGCTTTAATTTCAATGCATGATCACCGTATAGATGTGTTCGTCTCTTCAAGACGAATCCATAGAACATAAGAACATGAAAATCCATTGAGTATCGAGTGAGATATTAGGGATTTAGTGTGGACGGCTCTCGGGTGAGGACACTTGGGGACGATGAACGGATGCCGTCCATTCAATACACGCGCGGACGGACGGCTCAGATGGCGTCATACCAGGAGACGGTAAGAGAACCGCGGGGCCCGGAGCGCTGAGTCAGATGGCGGCGTCGAATGGGAGCGCTCCACGCAGCGTTTCGGTGCTTCCGAGGTTGACGCGGCGCCGCGTGAATAAATAGAAAATTAGGGATTTTTCTGATTTATTTAATTCCCTAAACTTCAAAAATTCATAACTTTGTGTAGAAAAATCAGAAAAATAAAATAAAAATACCCTCTTGCTCGGTGAACGAGAGGAGAATAATGTGGAAAAGAAATTATTTAATTTCATCAAGTATTTTATTTTTAATAATTTATTTACTCTCTGCATATTTTTAATTCTCTATGTATGTAAACAAGTCACCATGGCATGAGACCATAGTGCTTTTGAAGCCTCTAAATTTGGGAACATTCCCTGAATTTTCCAAAGTCAGAGGCCATCCCTATGAAGAGTTATTGATTTTTCAAATTCATGTTACTGTTTTGAGTATTTTAATTCCAATAAATAGCATGTTGTGAAATAAATTCTAGGAAAATTTGGTGATGTTACTTATGACCAGAGGACCCTAGGAAAAATAGGTTTTGAGTTAGTTCATTTAAAACAACCCTAATTGGCTTAAACACCCAAAATGGATCTCTAATTAATTAGAGCTAACCATACATAAAATTGACTTAAAATCAATTCTCCACTGACCTTTAGGATCAGAGGAACCCACCATAAAAATTTGAGGTCAATTGGACTTGGTTAGCCCTACTAATTGGGTTGATTAAGCCATTTAGCCATTTTAAACTTTAAAAATTCATAACTTTCAAAATATCTTTCAAAAATTTACCAAATTGGTTTTGGAGCCTCTCTGATATCAGGGGAATTTAATAAAATTAAAATTTCAATTTTCTAAAAAAGTTGATTTTTAATATTATTTTAATATTTTCAATAATTAAAAAATAATAAAAATCACAAAAATAATAAAATTCACCAAAATGTCACATTTTGAATTTTAATCACTTAGGAACAAACCCCATATTTTTCTTAGGTCTATTTAGTGAGATATTAAATTTTAAAGCCCTAAGGTAATTTTAAAATTAAAAAATGTATTTTCTAACATTTTCACTAAAATAATTATAATAAATCATAGAAAAATCAGAAAATTGCAAAATTTGATTCTCTGATTTCCTTGATATCAGAGAGATTTTTTTGAAAAATATAAAATTCATTTTTCAACATTTATTTTATTTTTAAATTAATTAACACTCCAAAATTTAAAATAATTATAATAAAAATAATATAATTCAAAAAATCACCAAAATTGGTCCAAGTGGTCCTCTGGTCATTAGGAATGTCCCCTAATTTTCTTAAGGATACAAACTTTCTCTTGGTCATGTTATTAAATTTTCCTTGGAAAACTCTATTTTATACAAAAAATAATTATATAAATAAATTAAATACAGAAAAATCACATTTTCTCCTCTCATGTCTTTATAGACATATGAGTGAAGTCACATAAAAATTTCAAGTTCATTTGAGTTCAATCTAGTGAGTTATGAAATTATTAAGCCTAAAGGGTAAAGTGGTAATTAAAATTTTTAATCCTTAATTAAAACTTTAGGTTTAATAAAAAATTAACAAGTAAAATATTTGATCCTAATCTGATTTGGATGATTGAAATTTAAATAATTAAAGGGTAGAAACCCATTAAGCAATTTAAAATAATTAAACCTTAATTAAATAATTAATTAAATTTGGAAGAATAATAAAATTGGAATTATTAAAATAGGGATATTATTAGGAAGAGATTTATTCTTTAATTTAAAATTCCCTAAATTAATCATCTCATTAATATTCAATTCTTAATTAAAATGATAACTCAAATTCAAAACATTAAAAGACTTAATCATTAAACTAAAATTAAATTATTAAACTCTTTTAAAATTTTAATTAAAATTAAAAAAATAAAATTAAATTAAAAAATTAAATTAAATTAAGTAAATTGAATTGAATTAACTTAAATTAAATTAAATTAAATAAACAAATTAAATTAAATTAAATGAATTAAAATTAAATTAAATTAAAATTAAAAGTTGGATTAAATTAAAGATTAAATTAAATTAAATTAAATAAACAAATTAAATTAAATTAAATGAATAAATTAAATTAAATGAATAAATTAAATTAAATTAAATTAAATTAAATTAAATTAAATTAAATCAAATTAAATTAAAATTAAATCAAATCAAATTAATTTAATTTAACATCAAATCAAACTAAATTGGATTAAATTGAATTAAATTAAATTAAAACTCAATTAAATTAAATTAAATTAAATTAAGTTGAATTAAATATAACATCACCAAAGACATAAAGAATTCAAAATAAATCTAAAGCAACTTGAACACTATTCCAAATTTAAACTCATTAATTGAAATTAAACTAAATCACAAACCATTTGGACACCAATTTACCCTCGAAAGCTTGAGTTATCATAACTCCTAAACAGAATATTAAATGAAATGTTACTTCACTTATAGGACATTCAAACATCCTAGTTCACTGAGTAAGATAATAACAAAACTTAACTAAACATCGGACGATTAATTCATTTGTGTAATTGAATTCATTTGGACTTAAAACAATCCTAGAAGTATTGAAAAGATGTTTAAGATTCTTCTTAAGCACTTCCTCAATATGATAGGATATTTATAAGAACGATTGAACTCAATTGTTCTTTGATGAAGAAAATCGTCTTCAAACCAAAACACAAGAAATCTAGACGTCATAGGAAATGACTAGCTATAGGATTAGGAATTTGGTAGAAAACCATAACCCTTCCCTTATCTTTACCTAGGAACTTGTTTAAATATTCTAATTGTATTTTAAGTGCAGCTTGGGATGACGGGAAGACCCTCCAGGTATGCTTTTATTTTATTGCAATTTACTTTCTTGCAATTTACATTATTGCAATTTATTTAACCGCATTGCACTTACTTTTCTTGCATGATAAACAATCTGTTGCATGAAAACCCACACCTTTAGGATAGTCCCTAAAGCCGAACCCAAAACTAAATTAAAAGTCATTGCCGGATAAAATTCACCGCCACAACATTTCAAAATATAAAACAACTCAAAGTTTAATCACAAACGAACACAAAACTACAATTACAACTAAATTAAAACGTCCTGTTGGATGATCGGGAATACCTCGGATGATGTAACCTACGTGTTGCTTAACGGGATTTCCACGGTCTAAATGAAAGTGTGGAACTCATTCGGTTGAGTTTAGCAAATTCATACGGACTAAGTGAATCCGATAAAATAATGATGCCTGGAAGGATGGAACCGTGGGATCTTAACCGGTGTCGTTATAATCAACTTTAAGATTTGTTTTAATTAAAACACAAAAAACACTTGGAAATTAAGATTTTCTCTAAACCAAAACACTTTTCTCATCCCACGATTTATGACTTCTAAAACTAAACCTCTGCAACAACAAGGAGCACGGAGCATGGTGGGCGGCACGGCCATCGTCATCAGCAAAACCTGAGTCTACTTCAGCAAAACCTTCCTAGAATTAAATAATAAAACCATAGGACTTCGAGGTAGTTTGCCTAGTGCAACATAAATTCTTAACCTTTTGTTAGGCATTTGCACTGCAAATTAAGCCCTAACCGGTCTTAGGATTTCGAGGTAGTCGTCTGATACGACATAAACCCTCATATCTTCGAGGCTATTTGTATGATTCTATCATATAAATATAAGCCCTAATTAATTAAAATTGGCGAGATTAAAACATTAAATAAACATTAGGACTTTCCTAAATCCAAGCCAAACAATAGGATAGTCGGAAATTACCGAAGTTCACTTCGAATCCGTAATTTCTCCTACCTTTCTTCCTTTGAATTCTCGAAACAAAATGTTCCAAACTTGATCCATTCCCTATTGAAATTCCAAAATTCAATCCTTTGAAAACTTAAACTTTGAAATTCTCGAGAGCAGAATTATTGATTATTATCGAGAGTTTTCTTAGAGTGATTCCCGTCACTTAAGATGTAATTAACTATGAGGGCTTGCCCTTATAGGGAATTTTAAAGAACCGAGTAATATAAACCACCGCTTAATTCATTTATATTAAGCGGGGAACTCTGTCGGCTTATAAAATTGGTTCGCGGACCAAACGGATGTCACAAATCTTCTAGTTTATTTAATCGAGCCCCATCGTCAAGCAGTATGCCTATTCTTCGGGATAGATACACGGTTTGTGGTACGGTGCTCGTTTATATAAACTATTTGGGATGTGAGATCGGTTTGATTTCATATCTTAAAATCTTCAAATTTAAAAATTATTTTTAAAATTAAATACTACTTTTCAAATTATTTATTTAAATTAAATTAAAAATTCGCCGACAATTTCTGTAGGCAACCCCTTTTCAAAATACAACACAACCTAAAAATGTGCCGACAACCTCCTCTTTGACATCACTTTATTGAAAAGTCGTTGTGCCTCAGCACTGACGAACTTTCGCCGGTTGAACACTCGAAATCTAGGGTGATCTATTGAATTGAAAGCCATTAGAGAAGAATTCAAGGAAGTTTCCATTCGTTTTTGGGGAATTGGAGTGTTTAGGAACCGTCCATGGAAGTTTATAGGGGACAAATTCACTAAAAACTGCCAAAAACCGTCATTTCAAACTCGAAAAACTGCCCACTCGCCGACCTTGTTGTCGGCGGCCTCAATGGCGCCGTCAGCGAGCCTTGCACAATTAAATTCCAGGGCTCTTGAGAAAACCAGCCGTCGGCGGTGTCGAGCACGCTGTCGGCGCTTTAAGCAAAATTGTGCACAAAAACACCGTGGTCAAATACGTTCCAAATTTTCTTCATGGATCTAAATTCTATGATGATCAAAGGGTAATTACAAGCCGTAGAATTCAATACTACTACAAACTAATTATAAATTCAAACAAACACACAACAAATAAAGATAACTATGAGTTACCTCCCATAAAACGCTTGGTTTAACGTCGTCAGCTCGACCTATTTAGGTGTTATTCAGGTTGACTGAGCATTAAAACCTCTTCAAAGTTTGGTCTTTTACCCTCAAAATATGGTTTTATTATATGTTCATTTACTTTAAATCTTTTCCCAGTCTTCAGATCTTCAATTTCAACAACTCCATAAGTATAAACGTGAGTCACAGTAAAGGGTCCTAACCAACGAGACTTCAATTTCCCAGGAAATAATTTCAGCCTTGTATTGTAAAGCAAAACTTCTTTTCCTGGTTTAAAGTTCTTCTGGTTAATCTTTCGATCATGCCATAACTTCGGTTTTTCTTTATAAATTCTGTCATTATCATAAGATTCATTTTTTAATTCTTCTAATTCATTCAAATGTAACAATCTCTTTTCACCAGTATTTTTCAATTTATAATTAAATTCTTTAATCGCCCAATTTGATTTATGCTCCAATTCTACTGGTAAGTGACAAGTCTTTCCAAAAATAAATCTGTAAGGAGTCATACCAATAGGAGTTTTATAAGCAGTCCTGTATGCCCATAATGCAGTATCCAGTCTTGTAGACCAATCTACTCGAATTTACAGTTTTTTCTTAAATTTGTTTAATCTCACGATTAGAAACTTCAGCTAAACCACAAGTTTGAGGATGATAAGCAGTGGAGAATCTATGAATGACATTAAACTTTTCTGCTAATCTTTGAATGTATTTATTCCTAAAATGGAATCCTCCGTCAGTGATAATCACTCTCGGCATTACGTATCTTGTTAAAATATTTTTCATTAAGAATTTTGAAACACTTTTAGCATTACAACGAGGTAAAGCTTGTGCTTCAATCTACTTTGATACAAAATCAACTGCAATCAAAATATATAAGTTCCCAAATAAAGGAATAAATAGTCCCATGAAATCTAATCCTCAAACATAAAAAATCTCAAGTTCTAACATGAAATTCAGAGGCATTTCATTTCTTCTAGATATATTACCTACTCGTTGGCATCTATCACAAGTTTTGATATATCTATAAACATCTTTAAAAAGAGTAGGCCAATAAAATCCAGCTTGTAAAATTTTGTGCTCAGTTTTGTAAATCCCAAAATGTCCTCCAAATTCAAAATTATGACATTTTTGAATAATCAGTTCAGTTTCTTCAAAAGACTCACATCTCCTAATAATAAGATCGTTACTGCTTATATAAATATGGTTCATCCTAAAAATATGCTTTTGCATCATGAATGAATTTTTTCTGTTACTGCATTGTTAGCATAGGTAGTAAAATATCACTTACTATATAGTTAACTATATCAACATACCAAGGTATTTTCCACTTAATAATTATAAAGTTATTCACCATGAAAACTGTCTGTTATTTCTTTGTCGGTGTCAGATAATTCATGATATTCTAGTCTCGACAAATGATCCGCAATTTGATTATTAGTTTCCTTTCTATCAATTACCAAAAAATTGAATTCTTCCATCAAAAGTATCCATCTAATTAATCTTGGTTTATTATCCTTCTTTTGCATCATATATTTGATAACAAAGTGATCAGTATGCACAATACATTTAGTCCCAATTAAATATGATTTAAATTTATCAAAAGCATATACAATAGCCAGTAACTCTTTTTCAGTAATCGTGTAGATAATTTGAACATCGTTAACAGTTCTACTAACGTAGTATATAACTTTAAAAATCTTATCATATCTTTGACTAAGAACAGCTCCAATAGCATAATCATTGGCATCGCACATTAATTCAAATGGTTTCTCCCAGTCAGGTGAAACTATTTCTGGTCTTTGTGATTAGTTTTTACTTTAACAATTCAAATGCGTTTGAGCAGTCTTCAGTTAATTCAAATTTTGTCTTTCTCTAGAAGTTGGCATAGAGGTTTGGTAATTTTTGAAAAATCTTTAATATATCGCCTGTAGAAACCAACATGTACAAGAAAATTTCTTACCCCTCTCACTGTAGTAGGAGGTGGTAATTTAGCTATTACTTAAATTTTTACAGGGTCTACTTCCATGCCATTTTCTGAAATTTTATGTCCTAATACAATTCCTCCTGCAACCATAAATTGACATTTCTCCCAATTTAGAACTAAGTTAGTTTTTTCACATAGCTCCAAAACTTTTTCAAGATAATTTAAGCATGTGTCAAATGACATCCCAAAGACAGAGAAGTCATCCATAAATACTTCTATTCCCTTATCAATTAACTTACTAAATATAGACATCATATATCTCTGAAATGTTGCAGGTGCATTACATAATTCGAAAGACATTATTCTAAAAGCAAAAGTTCTATAAGGACTAGTAAAAGTTGTTTTCTCTTGATCTCAGGAGCAATAGGAATTTGATGGTAACTGGTATATTCATCCAGAAAGCAGTAGTACTTGTGTCCAGCAAGTCTATCCAACATTTAGTCCAGAAAATGAAGAGAAAAGTGATATTTTCGGGTAGCTGATCCACTTATAATGTACCTATTCTTATGCCTTATTTATGATTCAATTATTAAGGATATTATGCTTTAATGAAAGATATTTTTATGTTTTTGGATATAGGTGATGAAAAAGAGTTCAAGAAGGAAAAAGGAGCAAAAAGGAGAAAAAATTGAGCTAAAAAGCAAAGTTGGCAAAATTATAGGTGTGGCGCCTAGGCACCAGAATCCGGCGCCTAAGCGCTAGTTTGATACTAAAGAAGATAAGATTTTTATCAACTTTGGGCAGTTATTTTGATGGTGTTAAGCGGTTATCAAACTTTCTAGAAGACTGAAAGTTACTCCTAATACATAGTACATGTGATACAATGCATCTGGACACAGAAAAATAGTTTTAATAGCGAAGAGGTGCGATCCAAAGTGAAGAGGTGCGAAGACTTGGTCACAGACTCTGGCGCCTAGGCACCAGATCCCGGCGCCTAGGCGCCACAGTTACTTTCTAGAAGATTCATTGAATTTAGACGAATTTTGAAGAGGTGCCTTAAGCAATCCCTGGTCATTTTTGAAGGTCTATAAATAAAAGACTTTTCTACAGAGAACCGTGCCCCCCTATATCTCCAGAATCAAGAGGTAGATTTAGAGAGCCACCACATTTTCTTCTTAAGTATTTAGTGAGTTTATTTTAGTTATTTTGAGTGTTACTACTCAATTCCTAGAGTAGTAAGTGAGTTTTGTAAGTGTTGTTGTTGTTGAAGTCTTGTACCTTGCATTGGAGTCAGTAGGAGTCAAAGAATCACTTGAAGGAACATTCCAGATAAGTATTTGTAACTTGGTTCAAAGTTTTTTAAATATGTTTTATTGTGTGAATTTAATGTGTTATGAGTAGTTACTTTTCTTTCTCCTTTCAACTATGAAAAAATAATAAGATAATTTGATTTTGTTGGAGAACATAACTTAATTTAAAAATTATTGCGATGATATGCATACATGATCTTAATTTACTTTTTAAACTGGCCATTTGAATTGTTAAAACCTGTTGAAGAATTCTGAGACCTATCCGGAGATGAGTTCTTAACTAGTAGATATCACATGAATCCTTGGGGAATTGAAGGTCTTGAGCAGGTTATTCAAGGCTAAGTGCAAATAAATGGGGAGATATTGTTTATTGGGCGTAGAGTTGATTAGTTCTTAGAGTGACAGACTAAATTCTAATAATTTGGTTTATAGAAAGGGAACATGTCACTAGTAAGGCCGACCATAACCACCTTTGAACATCTAGAAGCGTGAGCCTTGATTAACCCATTCTACTGATAATACATCCTGAACCAATCTATAGATTAGCCAATGTTCTTTATACTATCGAGCGAAGGTAAATAATAGGAATACTTCTATTTGGCGCAATACCATAATCTCAAGTTCTCCACGAATGATAATTATTCTGAAAAATCTTGGATTAGTTGAAAAGGAGAAAGTTGTTTTATTTATACTTGCACTAACCATTACTTTATTTCTGCTTTATTTACATTTAGTAGAAATTCCATTCAGCATAAAATCTGAATTTTGAAAAGAAATAAAAATTATAATTACTTTTAATTTGAAAATCTAATAAATGCCTTCAATTAATCATCCCTTAATCTTCCCTGTGGGATCGACAACCAGGACTCCAATAGAGCTCTGTATTACTTGAAACGATACATATATTTGCGTTTGAAATTGTGACCTTACAAAATTGTTATAAATATATAAATATAAGTTCATAAATTCTTGCGATCGTAAAGTGCACTCGGTATCGAGTTTTTGGCGTGCATTCTTAGGGAAGTAAAGGAAGTGAAAGAGAGAAAGAAGGAAGGAAGTGAAAAACAATTTTTAGATTTTTCAAATTAAAAATATTTTATACACTTTTTATTTCTTTAAAAATACTAAAATATTTACAAAAACAAAAATACCTAAAAGATTTTATTTTAATTTTAAGTTCTTTTATTAAATTTTTATGCGTAGTTCTGGATCTGAAGGATTATTACCTTTTAATTCTGAATTAGAAAGAACTGTCAAAAGAATTAAAAAAGGAAAATAAATTCAAAAATATCAGGAAATAGATAACTTACATAACAATAATCAAAATCCAATATAAATTAATGAACAAAATGTTTAGAAACCATTAAGGGATTATGCAAACCCTACAGCTGATGAACTTTACATTAGTATTCAAATGCCTGCTGTAGATGCTAATTCTTTTGAGCTTAAACCTTCTATTATTCAAATGGTTCAAAATAATCAATTTAGAGGAACACCAAATGAGGATCCAAACTTACATCTTGCTAGTTTCTTAGAACTTTATGCTACATTTAAATACAATAATGTTTCTGATGATGCTATTAGGTTTAGACTCTTTCATTTTTCTTTAAAAGATAAAGTAAAGATGTGGTTTAACTCATTAGCAACTGGTTCTATTAAAACGTGGGCAGATATGACACAAAAATTCCTTGCTAAATATTTTCCTCCTTAAAAAACTGCTAAATTAAGAAATGATATTACTTCATTTATGCAATTTGATGAAGAGACAATTTATGAAGCATGAGAAAGATTTAAAGAACTATTAAGAAAATGTCCTCATCATTCTTTACCAGATTGGTTAATTATTCAAATATTTTATAACAGACTTATTGGATCACTTAGATTTATTATAGATGCTGCTGCTGGTGGTTCTTTAATGACTAAGACATTTGATAAAACTTATACCTTAATTGAAGAAATGACTAACAATAATTTTCAATGGCCTTGTAAAATGGTTAATCCTAAAAGAGTGGCAAGTATTCAAGATAATGAAGCATTTTCTATTTTAGCTTCACAAGTGGCTGCGATATCTAAGAAATTGGATAATTTTGCTATTAACGTATCGCATGTAAGTAATGATAATTCTGCAAATCTTGATGATTCTCAAACAATGGAGACATTGCAAGCTATTGCTAGTAAAACTAATAACCCTTATTCGAATTATTATAATCCAGGTTGAAAAAATCACCCTAAATTTAATTGGAATAATGGACATCAACAATAGAATAATAATCAAGTTAATCCAAAAAGAAATTGAAACAATCAAGAAAATTTAAACTTTAGACCAACTTATCCTCCTGGTTTTAATAATCAGCAGAAAAAGTTATCTTTTGAAGAATTGATCTTGCAATTAGGTAATCAGTTACAAAGTCAAAACACTGCTATTCAAAATATTGAGAATCAAATGGGACAAATTGCTAATTTAATTAATTACATACCTCAAGGAACATTGCCAAGCAACGTCGAAATTAATCCAAAAGAAATAGGAAAAGACCCTGAAAAAGCAAAAGCTGTACAACTTAGAAGTGGAAAGGAATTAAAAGAGAAAATTCAGAATGAAATTGAAAGAGAGAGAGAGAGAGATTGAAGAGATTAAAAAACTTAAAGAAACTATTTCTCCAAGTAAAAATCAAACCGTAATTCCTATTGAAGTTGAAGTTGAAAGACCACCACCACTTTTTCTTCAAAGACTAAAACAATAGAAGCTTGACCATCAATTTTCTAAATTCCTTGAGATTTTTAAGAAACTTACCATCAACATTCATTTTCTTTGAAGCTTTGGAACAAATGCCGAGTGATGCAAAATTTATTTAGGATATTTTAAGCAAGAAAAGGAAATTTGAAGCTTATGAAACTGTTGCATTAAGTGAAGAATGTAGTGCAATAATTCAAAAGAAACTACGTCAGAAGCTTAAAGATCCTGGAAGGTTCACAATACCATGTGCTATTGGAGAAAAATTTTGTGGAAAAGCCTTATGTGATTTCAGAGCAAGTATTAATCTCATGTCATTTTCTATTTTTTGAAGGTTAGATTTAGAAGAGATTTCTCCCACTACTGTAACCCTTTAATTAGCTGATCAATCTATTACTTATCCTAAAGGAGCTATAGAGGATATTCTTGTTAAAGTGGATAAATTTATCTTCCCTGTGGATTTCATTGTACTGTATATGGAAGAAGATAAATAAATACCTATTATTTTAGAGAGACCTTTTCTAGCTACCGAACGTGCTATGATTGATGTGCAAAAAGGAGAATTAACAATGAGAGTTAATGATCAAGAGATAACCTTTAGTGTTCTGAAATCAATGAGGTATCTTGACAAAGAAGAATGCTATCAAATGTATATTTTTGATTATATAATTGAAAAGAATTATCAAGAAAAATGTAAAATCATTTCTGAAAAAAAAATAATGAATTTAAGTTATATAATGAGTCATTAACTGAAGAAATTAAAGAAGTGAATGAATAATTTTTTTTTGAAGAAACTCATTATATTCATGATAAGTGGGAAATTTTAGACACAACTAAAAATGATATACTTTTACCCTCAGTTGAAAAAGCCTCTGAACTAGAATTAAAAATGTTACCTGCACATTTAAAGTATGCATTTATTGGAAATTCATTAACTTTACCTGTGATTATATCTTCAGAGATAAGCAAAGATCAAGAAGAAAAATTAATAGGAGTTCTGAAGAACTGTAAGAAAGCTTTTGGTTGGACTATTGTGCATTTCTTGGAAATTCATTAACTTTACCTATGATTATATCTTCAGAGACAAGCAAAGATCAAGAAGAAAAATTAATAGGAGTTCTGAAGAACTGTAAGAAAGCTTTTGGTTGGACTATTGCAAATATAAGAGGAATAAGCCCTTCAATCTGTATGCATAGAATTTTAATGGTAGAAAATTATAAACCGACTATTGAATCTCAAAGAAGATTGAATCCAATTATGAAAGAGGTTGTAAAAAAAGAGATTTTAAAATGGTTAGATGCTAGAATTATTTATCCTATTTCGGATAGTCAATGGGTAAGTCCTATTCAATGTGTTCAGAAGAAAGGATGAGTAACTTTCATTGTTAATGATAAAAAAGATTTAATCCATACAAGACAAGTTACTGGATGGTGAATTTGCATCGATTATCAAAAATTAAACAGTGCCACTAGAAAGGATAATTTTCCTTTTCCTTTCTTGGATCAGATGCTGGATAAATTAGCTGGTCACTCATATTTCTATTTTTTGGATGGTAATTGTGGTTATCATCAATTACCCGTTGCTCCTAAGGACCAAGAGAAAACAACATTTACATGTCCTTATAAAACATTTGCTTTTAGAAGAATAACTTTCGGTTTATGTAATGCGCCTGCAACTTTTCAGAGATGTATGATGTCAATATTCTGTGATTTAATTGATAAAGGAATTGAAGTATTTATAGACAATTTTTCAGTATTTGGAACTCCTTTTGAGTCTTTCTTGGAAAATATAACAAAAGCCCTGAAAAGATGTGAAGAAACAAATTTGGTTCTAAACCGGGAAAAATGTAAGTTTATGGTCACAGAAGGAATTGTACTTGGACATAAAATTTCACAAAAAGGGATGGAAGTTGGTCAGGAAAAAGTAAAAATTATTGCTGAACTTCAACCACCTACTATCATTCTTGGTGTGAGAAATTTTCACAGGCCATGCTGGATTTTATAGAAGATATATAAAAGATTTTTCTAAGATTGCTAAACCTCTTTATCATTTATTAGAAAAAGAAGCTAAGTTTGAATTTAATGAAGATTGTCTAAATACTTTCAATTTTTTAAAAGAAAAATTAATCCCTGCACCTGTCATTGTTGCACCTGATTGGAGTAAACCTTTTGAATTAATGTGTGATGCAAGTGATTATGCAATTGGAGTTGTATTGGGATAAAAATATGAGAAAATTTTCAAAGTTATATATTATGCTAGCAAAACACTTAATGAAACTCAAAAAAATCACACCACTACTGAGAAAGAGCTCTTAGCAATAGTATATGCCTTTGATAAATTTTGACCTTATCTTCTTGGGACTAAATGTATCATGCATACGGATCATTTCGCTATTAAGTATTTTATGTCTAAAAAAGACGCTAAACCTAGATTGATAAGATGGGTTTTACTTTTACAAGAATTTGATTTTCAAATAGTGAATGAGAAAGGAGTCGACAACCAAATTGCTGATCATTTATCAAGAATTAAAAATAATAGGGAGGAGATTACTGAAAAAACATAAATGAGAAATTCCCTGATGAACAATTATATGTTATTCAAGGATTACAAATGCCTTGGTATGCAGATATAGTTAACTATTTGGTTAGCAATATTTTATCATATGGATTGAATATCAAATATAGTAAGAAATTCAATAATGATTCTACATCATATATTTGGGAAGATCCTCATTTATTTAAAATAAGTAGAGATTCCGTGATTCGAAGATGTGTACCTTATGAAGAAATTTTTGCAATTATTCAAAAATGTTACGATTCTGAAATTTGAAGACACTTTGGAGTAGATAAAACTGCGTTTAAAATTTCTGGAATTTATTGGCTTACATTATTCAAAGATGTTGAATATTATGTGAAAACTTGTGATCAATATCAAAGAATGGGGAATATATCCAGAAAAGATGAAATGCCTCAAAGCTATATATTAGAAATTGAGATTTTTGATGTATGGGGTTTAGACTTTATGAGACCTTTTATACCATCATCTGGAAAGATTTATATTTTATTAGCAAATGATTATGTTTCAAAGTGGATTGAAGCTGTAGCTTTACTTAACTGTGATTCCAAAAGTGTTACAAAATTTTTAAAGAAAATGATTTTTACAAGATTTGTAATGCCAAGGGTAATTATCACAGATAGGGGAAGTCATTTCAGAAATGTAAGAATTCAATCATTACTGGAAAAATTTGGAATTAAACATAGAATTGCAACTGCTTATCACCTACAAATAAGATGAATGGTTGAAGTATCAAAGAGAGAAATTAAAAGAATATTAGAAAAGACTGTTAATCCTAAAAGAACTAACTGGGTTGATAGACTTGAGTCTGCATTATGGGTTTATAGAACAGCTTATAAGACACCTATCAGAATTTCACCTTATCTGTTAGTTTATGGTAAACATTGTCACTTACCTGTTGAACTGAAACATAAAGCCTACTAGGCGGTAAAGGAGTTCAATTATGATTTGAATGCTGCATCAGAGAAACGACTGTTACAACTGAATGAAATGGAAGAGATAAGAAATGAGTCCTATGAAAATGTATTATAAAGAAAGAATGAAGAAATTGCATGATAAAAAGATTTCAAGAAAAATATTTGAGCCTGGACAAGAAGTATTATTATTTAATACTCGTTTAAAACTTTTTCCTGGAAAATTAAGATCTCAATGGATGAGACCATTTATTATTGAGAAAATATACCCTTATGGAGCTGTGGATATTAAAGATCCAAAGATAGGAAAAATATTTAAAGTTAACAGATTAAGACTGAAACCTTATAGGGGAGAAATGAAACTGATTTACAAGGAGGCTTACGAACTGAGTCTACCCGATTAATATTATTAATTAGGTTGGGTTGGCGACGTTAAATCAAGTGTTTTAAGGGTGACAACCCATATATTATCATTGTGATTGTTTGTGGTTTGAATTTATCTTAATCGATGTTTGTGTGTTAATCACACCCGTTTAATAGACTTATTTTAAGACCAAAACTTTGTAAATTTGACGATAGGAGAAACGGAGTCGAACGTGGTTCCGACGCCTAGGAGCCTAAACTTGGCGCCTAAGCGCCAGCATAACCATGTGTATCAATTGTCCGGCGCCTAGGCGCCAGATTCCTGCGCCTAAGTGCCCCAGTTACTGTTCGTGCAAAAACCGAAAATCTTCAGTTTTTCACACGAATTCTTCTTATAAATTGCCCTATCTTCATCCCCATTCCCTAACCAACCCTATTTTCGACCAGAACAATTCATTTTGGAGGAGAAAAGAGAAGTTTGGAAGCAATGGAGAGATGAGATCATAGTAATGGGATAAGAGATAAGTCTTCTAAAGATCCTTATCCTTATTTCAATGGATTTATTGCTGTATGTTTGGAGAAATTGTTTAGTCGTTTAGATAAGATTGAGGCAGAATTGCTAAGCGTTGGGAATGGTCTGCATGAGATGTATCACTAAATCGAGCACTTGGAATGGCAGACGAAACTTTAGATCGATCGTATGACAGCCTATCATGATTCTCAAGTAGCGATGTATGCGAAGAACAAATGGATTGATGAGAAGACAGTTTTGGAATTTCCAAGGGCGTTAGTTTTCTATCCATGCGGGCCTAGCGAACTTCATTGCGAGAGGGATGAAAATTAAAAGTTCGGTGATGAATAGATCATTTATGTGTTCTAGGTGTGATTGAGTCATGTTCTAGTGAGACAAATGTTTAGTTTGTGTGTTTGCTTTCATTGTTCAAAGTGTGTTGTTTGATTGTGAATTTGCTTTGAATTTTCATTGCTTGTGTTGTTTATAGAATGACGAAACTTATTATAGTCTTTTGCTGAAGTTTCTTAAGCTTGGAATGGAAAAATATGAAATGGAATTGAAGAGTTTTATTATATCTTGAGTTTGAATGTTGGATCTAATTTATCATTTTAATTGTTTGTGGAAATGTTTGGAAGTTAGAAATTGGATTAATACTGTCATGTGAGTAATTAGAAGTCAAATTTGTTAAGTTTTGGTGGAAAATATAATTGTTAAATCAAATTTTTGGAAAGGCGAGTCTAGCGCCTAAGCGCCGGTTCGGCCTGCACCCGAAAATCTGGTTTTTAAACCCACCGACGCCATTAACGACGCCTGAGCTCCCTTCTTCTTCCCTTTTTCGTGAAAATCAACTTCAGGAATCCATTTTTAGGCCGGATTTTTGAGTTTTTGAGCTTGGAATCACTCAATTTCTTCATCTTGAGGTCAGATCTACCTTCTAATCCATTTATTTTTTATTTTCACCATGGATTTTTTAACTTTTGAGCAAAACCGAAAATTTTTTATTTTTGGAGTTTAATCCATGGATTTGAAGTTTTATTTAAGTTTTTTAAAGCTTAAATAAGCTTATTCTTTTGATCCTTTAATTTATTTTGCATCTTCTTTCTCTTACGTTTAGATGGCTCCAAAATCTAAGCGAGGGAAAGAACGAGAAAATTTCGATCGTAGCAAGTTTGCCACTGCTGCAACACATTTTTGTTACAGCGATTTTGCTACGATGAGAAAGTTTATCTCAGAGAGCAGTTTTGACAATACTGGTGGAAGGATTGAAGATACAATCGTTGCCCTGAACTGGCAACGATTCTGTTACTTCACTATTGTTGCCATTATCCCTATCATCGGGGAGTTTTATACAAATTTCTTGGATACCGAAGATTTTGAGATCTTCGTGAGAGGAGTTGGAGTAGGATTTACTCCAGAGAAAATCAACATTTTCTACGGCCGACCACCGAACGTCGAGTGCTATTACTTTGGATTATTTCCATTTGAGGGAGATTTAGAGATGATTATTGCTTACTTGATAGATGGTACTGAAGCTTGGAAGATTCATAACGAAAAACAGGTAAATTTTTCATCTTCTAAGCTAAATGGTGTTTCTAAGGCATGAAATTACTTTATTTCTGCTCTCCTCCTTCCATCCAACCATTTGAGTGAGGTTACAAAGGACAGAGCTATCCTCAACTACTGCATACATGAGAGGAAGCCGATAGATGTTGGGAGCATTATTTATGATTCTGTAGAGGCCATTGCTTATTCTAGCACTTTTGTGGGATTGAGATTCCCATCTTTGATTTATTCTCTGTGTGAAAGTGCTGGAGTTGTTCCTGAGCTTTTAGAGGAGAAGCTAAAGTCTACAAAGCCCATTGGATGAGAAAGTGTCAGTATTTATGATCGACTTTGAGGTAGGAGTTCTACCGCACATTCTAGTTTATTACCTACTTCTGATAGACCTACTTCTGGACCTTTTACTTCTTACTAATGAGCCACCATCTAGTTTTTGGGAGAATATGAACGAGAAATTTATAGAGCAGCAGAATATGTTACTTTTGACCCAGTGTAGAGTCGATACTATTGATTTGAAATTGGATAATCTTTCTAAGTACACCCAGAGGAAGATTGATTTTGATGCTGAGTATTCTGAGTCTCTTGTTAGATTCTTGAAGGGTGATCATTCAGTCCAGTTCCCGACCTGCCCTAGATTCTCAGCATTTGATATCCAGAACAAGAATGTAGACTTTTCCTTTGATGATGATGAGGATGACGAGACTCCTAGTGATGATTAGATTTTTAGGATTATGTATTGGTGTTATTTATGTTATGTTTTTAGTTTTGCATGTATGTGATGATTTGTTTGTTTTTAAGTTTGATGTAGTGGTATGAGACACTTTTTGATGTATTGATGATTGTTGGATTGTTAGAGTTTATTTCTATAATGAGATGTTTTGTTTCTGTTTTAGTATAGTAATCAGTACACTTGTTTTGTTTAGTTATTTTTGTTTAAAATTATAAAATTATAAAATTATAAAAAAGTTTTTTGTAGAAATTGATCCTGTTTACTACAATTTTTCTATATATGCTTAGACCTATCTTTATATTCATAAAAAGCATGTGTAGAAATAAAATTTTCCTTTTTAGATTATTTTTCATATACTTAGAAAAATTCCTGGTAAAAATATGCTATTCTTTCTCTCACACTTTAGAAATTTTCATAATTTATGTTTATATCAAAACTGAAGTTTGGGGGAAGGGAAAATTCTTTGAAATTTAAATATTATTTGTCCTTAATGTACTAATATTTTCTTTAAAAAAAATATATTAACATAACATAAGGAATGAAAAATTTATTTAAGATTACTTGAATTTTTTATTTATAAATAATTTAGTAAACTTAACTAAAATTTCAATAATTCTGATTGATTTTAAGAATAGAATTATTTAACTTAAAGAATAATAGGATTTAAAATTTTTCTATTTATAGTAAAGAGAATTGTATTTTTAATACTAAGAAATCAAGATTATTACTTGAAAAAGAAAAGATTGAAATAATTTTTGAAAAAAAATACTTATTAAGAATGTCATATTTATTAAGTAAAAATGTATAAATTTTTAAATATAAGTTAAGAATAGTGAAGTTCAAAACCATTAATAGGCTATCCAGATATAGTAATCCTCACAAATTTAAAAAATGGAGCATTGAAAAATATCCTTAAATAGAAAAAGAAAAAAAAGCAAAGAAAAGAAAAAGAAATGTTAGGAGAAGCTTGAGGAGATGTCTAATCGAAAATTGGATTCACTTGAATTATCTTATAGGAAGAAAACTAATTACATTTTTAACTTAATTTTTATGAACAAATATCTTTACTAGAATAGTTTTTTATGAAAGTCTTTTTCTTATAAATTATCTATGTGACCTTAATATGATAAATTACAATTATTTTTGAAATAAATGAAAAATTGAAAGTCTTATGATTTGGTAGTTTAGTATTCCTTAAATTCTTAAAATTAACCTTAATTAGTGAAATTTGATTAATGATTTGCTAGAGCATTTATAAAACCAAAAATTACAAGGAATCTTAAATATTTAAACTTCATTCCAAATGTTATATATTTTATGTAATAAAAATGGTTACTTAAGGACAAGTAAAGTTTAAGTTTGGGGGAATTTGATCCACTTATAAAGTACCTGTTTTATGCCTTATTTATGTTTCAATTCTTAAGGATATTATGCTTTAATGAAAGGTATTTTTATGTTTTTGGATATAGGTGATGAAAAAAGAGTTCAAGAGGAAAAAAGAGCAAAAAACGAGCAAAAATTAAGCTAAAAAGCAAAGTTGCCAAAATTATAGGTCTGACGCCTAGGCGTCAGAATCCGACGCCTAAGCGCCAGTTCGATGCTATAGCAGATAAGATTTTTGTCAACTTTGGGCAGTTAATTTGACGGTGTTAAGCAGTTATCAGACCTTTTAGAAGACTGGAAGTTACTCATAATACATAGGACATGTGATATAATGCATCTGGACACAGGAAAACAGTTTTAATCGTGAAGAGGTGCGATCCAAATTGAAGAGGTGCGAAGACTTAGTCACGGACTCTGGCGCCTAGGCGCCAGATCCCGGCGTCTAGGCGCCACAGTTACTTTCTAAAAGATTCATTAAATTTGGATGAATTTTGAAGATGTGCCTTAAGCAAACCCTGGTCATTTTTGAAGCACTATAAATAGAAGACATTTCTATAGAGAACCATGCCCCCCTAAATCTCCAGCATCAGGAGATAGACTTAGAGAGCCACCACAATTTCTTCTTAAGTATTTAGTGAGTTTATTTTAGTTATTTTGAGTGTTACTACTCCATTCCTAGAGTAGTAAGTGAGAGTTTGTATGTGTTGTTGCTGTTGAAGTCTTGTACCTTGCATTGAAGTCAGTGGGAGTCAAAGGATCACTTGAAGGAACATTCCAGATAAGTATTTGTAACTTGGTTCAAAGTTTTATAAATATGTTTTGTTGTGTGAATTCAATGTGTTCTGAGTAATTACTATTCTTTCTCCTTTCAACTATGAAAAGATAACAAGATAATTTGATTTTTTTGGAGAACTTAACTTAATCTTAAAATTACTATGATGATATTCATACATGATCTTAATTTAATTTTTAAACTGGCCATTTGAATTGTTAAAACCTGTTGAAGAATTCTGAGACCTATCCGGATATGAGTTCTTAACTAGTAGATATCACATAAATCTTTGGGGAATCAAAGGCCTTGAGTAGGTTATTCAAGGTGAAGTGCAAATAAATATGGAGATATTGTTTATTGGGCGTAGAGTTGATTAGTTTTTAGAGTGACAGACTAAATTCTAATAATTTGGTTTATAGAAAGGAAATGGGTCACTAGTAGGGCCGACCATAACCACCTTTGGATATCTAGAAGTGTGAGCCTGGATTACCCATTCTACTAATAATACATCTTGAACTGATCTATATATTAGCCAATGTTCTTTATACTATCGAGCTAAGGTAAAGAGTAGAAATGCTTCTATTTAGCGCAATACCATAATCTCAAGTTCTCCACGAATGATAATTATTCTAAAAAATCTTGGATTAGTTGAAAAGGAGATAGTTATTTATTTATACTTTCGTTAATTTTTACTTTATTGCTGTTTTATTTACATTTAGTAGAATTTCATTCAACTTAAAATCTGAATTTTGAAAAGAAAAAAAATTATAATTACTTTTAATTTCAAAATCTAATAAATTCCTTCAATTAATCTTCCCTTAATCTTCACTGTGGGATCGATAACTAGGACTCCAATAGAGCCCTGTATTACTTGAAATGATACGTATACTTTCGTTTGAAATTGTGACTTTACGAAATTATTATAAATATATAAATATAGGTTCATAAATTCTTGCAGTCGTACAGTGCACTCAGAATTAATGGCAGCATTTAATTTTCTATAATCAATCCAAATACGACATTCATTAACTTGTCTGATAGGTATTAGTTCATTATTTTCATTTGCTTCAACAGTTACTCCTCCTTTCTTAGGAACACAATGAATTGGACTTACCCAAGTACTATCCAAAATATGATATATAATTCCAGCATCTAACCATTTTAAAATTTCATTTTTAATTACATTTTTCATAATATGATTCAGTCTCCTTTGTGGATCAATTCTTGGTTTATGTTCATCATTTAATAAAATTCTGTGCTTACAAATCGAAGGACTAATTCTCTTAATATCAGCTAGTGTCCAACCAAAAGCTTTTTTATATTTTTTTTAATGTATCCATTAATTTTTGTTCTTGAATTTCGTTTAAGTTTGAGGATACAATTACTGGTAATGTTGAAAACTCTCCTAAAAATATATACTTCAAATGATTTAGAAGATTTTTTAATTCAAGTTCAGGGGGTTTTACAATAGATGGAATTAATATTTCATTCTCTAGTGCTATTGAATTGAGCGTTTCAAATTTCTCTTGAATATAATTAGCTTCTTCGCTATCAATTTCATCATATTTATCATTTTGCATGTCTTCATTTTTTTCAAAATTTTCCTAGAAATATTCTTTTCTCAAATAATCACATATATCCATTCTAAAATATTCATCATCTTTTTCTATTGAAGGATATCTCATGGACTTTGAGATATTAAAGGTTACTTCTTGATCATTTACTCTCATAGTCAATTCTCCTTTTTAAACATCTATCATGGTTCTTCCTGTAGCTAGTAATGGTCTTCCTAAAATGATAGATATTTCCTTATCTTCTTCCATATCTTAAATAATAAAGTCTACAGAAAAGATAAATTTATCAACGTTGACCAGAACATCTTCTACAACTCCTTTAGGATGTGTAATAGATCGATCAACTAACTGTAGAGTTACAAAATTTGGTGCAATGTCTCCTGTTCCTAACCTTTTAAAAGTTGATTAAGGCATCAAATTTATGCTAGCTCCCAAATCACATAATGCTCGAACATAAAATTTTTCACCAATAGCACATGGGTTAGTAAAACTACCAGGATCCTTAAGTTTTTCAGGAAGTTTTTTCTAAATTATAGCACTACACTCTTCACTGAGTGCAACAGTCTCATGATCTAATAACTTTCTCTTTTGTTGAGTATATCCTTCATAAATTTAACATAATCAGGCATTTGTTCCAAATCTTCAAAAAAAGGAATATTTATTGACATTTTTTTTCAAAATGTCTAAAATTTAGCAAATCTTTTTTCCTTATCTTGTTGATTTAGTCTTTAAGGAAATAGTGGTGGTAATCTTTCAACAGTAATTTTCATAAGTTTCAGCGGAAAATCAGGATATAAATTTTCATTTTCTCCTTCAGTTTCCACTTTTTCCTTTTCAGCTCATGAGTTTCTTTTTGAACTCTTGTTTCTAACTCTTTTCTACTTCTTAATTGAAAAGCCTTGATCTGTTCTTTTCATTGATCTTTAGGATTTATTTCAACATTGCTAGGTAAAGTTCCAACAAGTCTATTGCTTAGTGCAGTAGCAATATGCCCCTATTGGTTTTCTATGTTTTTAATAGAAGCTTCTTGACTTTGTAATTGATTTCCCATATTCAAAACTAATTATTCCATATATAACTTCTTCTCCTTAAATTGTGAATTATTATAAAAACCCAGTGGATTAGAAGGTCTATTATTGGAATTACCTTGATTGTTTATATTTCCCAATGGGTTTATAGGATTGTTCCCCCACTGAGGATTAACATGATTAGAATTACCTTGGTTATTCCAATTAAAGTTTGGATGATTCTTCTAACCTGGATTATAATAGTTTGAATAAGGGTTATTTTGTCTATTATTTATCAAATTTATAGTTTCATATAAAGATTGAGCATCTAAAATTTATCCTAATGAATTTTCTTCTAACACTGGAGGTGTTTGAGAACGATTCATTCTGTATTGATCTATTTTGTTTGAAAGAACAACAATTTGAGAAACTATCATAGTTAAAGCATCTGAATCATGAATACTGGCTACTCTCTTAGGATTTACCCTTTCTGCAGGCCATTGAAAATTATTGGTTGCCATTTCTTCAATTAAAGTGTAGGCTTCTTCAAAAGGTTTAGACATTAATGATCGACCAGCAACAGCGTCAATAATGGATCTAAGAGATTGTACCAATCCATTACAAAATGTTTGAATAATTAATCAATCTGGTAAAGCATGATGTGGACATTTCCTAAGAATTTCTTTAAATCTTTCCCAAGATTCATATATCGATTCTCCCTCATACTAACTGAAAGATGTAATATCATTTCTAAGCTTAGCAGTCTTAGATGGTGGAAAATATTTTGATAAGAATTTTTGTGAAAGTTCCCCCAAAGTTCTAATAGATCCAGGTGCTAACGAATTTAACCAAGCCTTAGCCATATCCCTTAGTGAAAAAGGAAAAAGTCTAAGTCTGACAGCATCATCAAACACTCTATCATATTTAAAAGTAGCACAAATTTCTTAGAAACTTGCAAGATGTAAATTAGGATCTTTGTTAAAAGTTCCGCCAAATTGATTGTTTTGTACTATTTGGATAATTGCAGGTTTAAGCTCAAATGAATTAGCAGCTACATTTGAATTTTGGATGGTTAAGTGAATTTCATCAAATGTAGGGTTAGCGTAATCTCTTAGTGGTCTAGATTGATATTTATTTTCTATTCTTTGGTTGTTTACGTTGTTTTCCATTGCGTTAAGATTATCAAGATTTTTAGATTCTTTTCTTAGTTTTCTAATTCTTCTAAGAGTGCGTTCTAATTCTGAATCATAGGGTATAAGATTTTCATAACCAAATTTACGCATACAATCGAAATCAGTACATAGCAAAACAGTTAACTAAATATAAGTTGCAAATTCTTTAAAAAGTTTTCTAATTGTCCTAAATCGTCCGTTACTCTAATTATGTTATATCCCAGATAACGGCGCCAAAAACTTGAACCGCCCCGCGCACTTTGCGTTAATTTAAAATTGTTTTTATTTGATAAAGATGTGTATAAAAATATTCAATAATCGCAGAGCTATCTTTCAACGCAAGTATACGTGTTGCTCAAGTAATATAGGGTACTAATGGAGTCCTAGATATCGATCCCACAGGGATATTTCAGAGGCTACGGACTAGGATTATAGAAACTAATTTAGAATCACAACTTTGTACATCGTATTGCCTATCTGTCACTAATATGCAATCGAAAGTAATATTGGATTTTTAAAATAAACTAATTCTACTAACAATTAAATAATTCTACTAATAAAGTAAGTTCAAATATATAAGCAAGAATCCTTCTCCTTGTTAAGAAATCTAAGTGAATGGATAATTAGAATTAGTTTAAAATGTGTTGTTTCAAATAGGAGCTTACATATTCTTTACCCTTTGGTCTAGGCATAAAAAACATTGACTAATCCTATGCTTGGTTACTGAATCGGCGGCTAGGCTAGGAGGATATCGACTCTCACTTCGGAGCTCCCACGTTCCCCTCACCTGAGGGCTAACATCTACACTTCAACACCCAAACGATAGGACCTAATTGAGGATTTTAGTCTGTCACTCTAAAATCTCCAATTCTATTCCCGATGAATATTATTTCTCTATTTATTTGCACCCTACTTTCAAGGACTTTGACCTTTTTGAATCTCGGATGTAATCTTCAGTATAGTAGTTAAACTCAACATATTTTAACTAATCAATTAGCCAAATTGAAAGTAAATTAAGATTTAAGTAAAAGATTATCACAACTTCTTTTATAATTTTCTTGGCACACAAATTTTAATTTATCATTTCACGAAAATATCAAAACAAAGACAAAGACAAAAAAACTACTCAGATTTCATGGAGATGATACAATAAAACTTGAATTTCACATATAAAAATAAAGTTTTACAAACTAAAATAAGTAAATACAACTTATCTTGAATTCCTCCCTAAGCAAACTCCTTAAAGTTCCTTTGAATCTCTTCTTTTCTTTTCAGCACGCATAATTCTTCTTCGAAATGACAAGGAGGAAGAAATCTCTCACTTCCCTTCCACTATTTCAATCACTCGAAGAATTCCTCACTAAATATCACTAATTGAACTAACTATCTAAAACTCTAATAGAAACAAAACACTAATTAACACTCACTGAAAATAACAGATAACAACAATGGACACTAGTGGACTCTCTTTTTGACACTATGTGACACTAATGGACGTTAGCGGACCCTTTTGTCGGCCCTAAATTGTTTCTTTTAAAGTAGTTGAAGAGTGTCCAAGAGTTTTCCAAGCATCCCTTCAAAAGTCATCCACATTCGATGTACCTCGTGAGAGATCCATCGATCTCGCTGTCGGCGGCCTCAAACGTGCTGTCGGCGGCCTCAAGCGCGCCGTCGGCAGCCTTCTAGAATACTTAGCCTTTGACCCTCTTCATACCGCTCCACTGTCGGCGCCCTCGATCTCGCCATCGGTGGGCTTCCTTGTAATATTTTCTTTACGCTGGGGAAAAACACGCCGTCTGCGCTGTCGAGCTCGTGTCGGCGCCCAAGATCAAATGTTCTTCTTTTTGGTCCTTTATGCTCTAAATTCGCTCCTTTTGCATTTTTTCGCTCTATTGTCCATAAATTAACATATCTGCAGAAAAAACATCAAAAATACCTTTCTTTAAAGTGCAAGATCATCAAAATCAATATAAAATAGGCATGAAAATCTTAACATTTTTTCATTGGGTCAGCGTGTATGTGTGCATCGATGTAGGGAAGTGCAAATATGCAAAGACAGTTGCATTTATGCACACGCACATGATTACACACAAGTTTGTGTGTGTGCACGCTCTCATATGCATTTGTGTGTGCATCCGTGCAAATGCAAGGCGATCATCTTAAATCCTGATTTTCATCCTTTTTGTTCCTCACTTTACTTTTTTTCCTCTCCCAAGTAGCACAAACCCTGTATCATGCACATCACAACAAAAACACATTCTCAAACATAATATCATGATAAATAAGAGAAATAAAATTGTATTTAATGTGATGAAATCAAGTAAATTTGCATTGCATCAACTCCCCAAAACTTACTTATTACTTATCCTCAAATAATATCATATCTCAATAAGGATTAAAAAGATAATTTTAGTTCTCATGCGGTTTCCTCATTCTTTAACTATATTTTATTGATATTATAAAGGATATGCAAATTTCTTTAAAATTTGTAATATTTATAATAATCTAGTTCTTTATTTAATTACCTTCTTCCTAACCCTAAGCAAATCTCAAAACGCTTAATTTGGTGTAATTGAAATATTTCCATTCCCTGAAGATATTTTTAAGTATATTAAGATTCAACCAATCAACCCCAACATCCGTTAACCTCTTTCTTGAATATAATATCTTAAGAAATCCACTAAGAAAATTTTTACTCAAGAGATAATTAAGACACAAATTATTTATTTTTATGCTCATTTCAAGTTTTTTCTAAGGGTGGTTGGACATATGTTTTGATTTTTTTTAAATCACGCTTTTTAAAATTCTTTACTATATTTTACTTTTTTTTTTCAATTCCACTAAAAAATATGATATATGGTGGAACACATTTCTTTTATGAATTTTGAATGTCTAATTACCTCTAAATGATAATTTTCAAAATTTTCTTAATGTGATATCCAAAATATTATAATCCTTTCACAAAGTCATGACTCAATTAAATTGGTTGGATTGAAAATTATAAGGCTTAAAGTACCTCTGGTTTACTATTAATATTTTAATTTCTCCATTTTTATCATTTTGAGACAACTTAAGATTCAAGTGAATGTTTTTAAAGTATAAGACTTAATTATTAAGACATTAATTCTAATTTCAGAAGTCCTCACTTTAATTATTAAGACATTATAATACTTAATTATTGAGCTTAATCATTACAGAATCTAATTAAGTTATCAGGATTCCTTACATGATGTTGACCTCACTTTTTTTGAGGTCTAATCTTTATTTAGAAGAACCTAGGATCTAGCCATAGGACTTCCATGATGACTATCCTAGAAGACAAGTGGTGGAACCCTCCCCCTTAGAAATTCAAAATGCTTATTTTCTTCACTTAGAGTTTCATATGCTTAAAGCTAATCTCTAGAACTTAGTAGGATGAGGTTAAGCATAAGGAAGCTCAAGGGGGGTGCCCTATATGATGGTCAAGCCTTAGGGTAAACCATAGGTGTTCTGGTCTTGGTTAAGCTAGCTCACACACTGACACCTACACTATACTTACACTCACTACCCCAAACTGTAAACCAAGTTTTCTCAAACTTGAACCCCCACTCTTTTGGAAACTAATGTGGGTGGTTCCCCAAGCTCTTAGCCCTATGTTAGGGTTTGGCTAGGACCAACACATGGAGGATCCAAAATGAGATTTCCCTTGATCTTATGGCTCAAGTAGGTTGACATTCTCAATTGGTACCAATTTTGACCAATTTTCAACATTGACCATCTTAGCCCTCAAACTCCACTAAATTACCCAAAATACCCCTAAACCCTATATTTGCCCAAAAATTCAAAAATTACCCAAATTCCCAAATTCTACCCAAAAATCATTCCAAAATGTTCCCCACCACCCAAATTGACCAAAATATCAAAAAAAACCCCAAAATTAGCCAAAATGACCAAAATGCCCCTCAAATTTCAAAAATTCTCAAAAATTCAAAACCATTCCAGATAATCCCAAAATCAATTTGAACCAATTCATTGAGTATAATTTGACCAAATTGACCTATTTTGACCAAAATTCCAAATTGCTTCTAAAGGCCTAAAGTGCCCAAATCATCTCGAATGTCCACCCAATTGACTTCAATCCTCCCCAATTTCAATTCATCATTTTCAATCTAAATCTAAACCAAATCCAAGTCCAACTAAACCAATTTTCAAACAAAATTTAACCCAAATAAAAAAGCCCTAATTTTGACCATATGACCAAATTCCTCCAAATTGAACCCCATAACCAAGTCAATTTCCCTAAAATTGAATTCTAAACTCTTCCTAACATTCCTAAAAACCAAACTGATCCATCAATTGACCCACATTTGAACCCAACTCTCACTCAAATCCAACCCAAGCCAAAATCCCTAATTTTGCCCTAAATTACCACATACCCAAATGTCACTAAATTGAATGCCCTAACCCCAAAATTTCCACCCAATTCATGCTCAAAACTCTTCATAAAGTCCCCTAGACTATTTGGAACCATCAATTGGACCATAGACAAACCCTAGCCCAATTTAAACCCAAGTCTAGCCCAAATGTCCCAAAATTGATCAAAAGCCCAGATTCCACCAAATTGACCTTCTAAATCAATTCAAAATCACCACAATTATTTTTTAAACCCTTCATGAAAATCATTCACATAAATTTGAACAATCGATTTGATCCAAATCAAGCACAAACTCAACCTAGCCCAACTATAACCCCATTGCCCCATATTTGAGCCAAGACCCAATGTCACCCAAACCTAGCCAAATTGACCAAGCCAAGCCCACCACAGCCAACATTTGGAACCTAGTGACTGGTCCAGACCCACGTAGCCCAACCTAGTTGAGCCATGGACAAAGAGTTCCCCAATTTAGGAGATTTTCTGTCTTATTTGGTTAAACCAAAAGGATTTCTTACCCAAAGCCATCACCAGCCCAAACCATCACCAAAATGGCTTGACCTCTGGCTCACCTAACCACTTAACCATCTCCCTTGGCCTGGCCGGTCGTCCAAGTCGTCGGTGGAGCTAAAATTGTGAGAGACCTCCCATTGACAAAACCCAATTGCACTCCTCTGAGTTGTCCAACTCCAATTGATCAATGGTGCCTTTAAACCTTCCACCTAAGCAGCTAATTACACCTATTATTAAGCCCCGAGCTCCAGCATAGCCATGGCTATTTAAACATTAACTCTTCAAGACCAAGTAAGTAGAACTAATTGAACCTAGGGGAAACTCTGTCTAACTGCTCCCAAAGCTTCTCACAGTCCTCCTAAGCTCAATCCCCCTGTTCTCAGCCACCACATGAGGCCAATTTCCCCACTGAAATTTACCCTAAAACCAGGACATTTTCTGTCACTCCATCATAGTGCACTGAACTTCAAATTTATTTGCCCGTCACAATCCCCTAACCAAACAAAGATGATCCCCCATAGAAGCCCCATTACATAGCCTCTCCAACCTAGACTTTCATCAGACTCGAGAACCCTCCTAACCAAGTTTTGGTGAGAGCTCAAATTGGGGCTTGTAAGAGCTTCACGTGGTTACAAAGAATGCGTTTAGCACTTCTGATTGAGGCTACACCTCTCAGACCAAGATACTGAACTCTCCCCCCAATTCAAGCTCGGTATGGGTCTACATATTTGTATACTGTATTTCATACCATATAAACCATATAGATGTGTTTTTCATGACTAGATGGGTCTATAGGAACAAACCTGGAGTGATTTGGTTGAGTCTAGCTCTAGATCTTAGGGTTTTAGTGTGGACGGCTTATGAGCTAAGTCAGTTGAAGACGATCACCAGGAACCGTCGGATCGTGCGTGTATTAGATGGACGATGCTGATGCAGACATACAGAGGACTGATGCATAATGAACAACGCTGACTCAGATGATTGCGTTCAGTAGCGTGGTGACGCGTGGAGTTTAGGAACGCCGTAGGTTGAGTTTGCAGCCACGTTGATAAGTAGAAAAACAAGGATTTTATGTATTTATTTAATTCAACCACCTTTAAAAATGCATAACTCGGTTTAGGAAAATTACAAAAAGAAAATAAAAATACCATGTTACTCAGTGAACAGAGGAAAACAATGTGAAAATAAAATTAGGATTATTTCACCTATTTTTATTTTTAAATTAATAAAACCTGATAAAAATTGTTTGTCATAACTTAACATAAACATTTCATCATAGCAAGAGGTTTGGAGGGCTTAAAGGATCTGTGGTTAGGGATTTTACCTGATTTTTCCAAAGTCAGGGGACATATCTAACTAAAGATCCCTAATTTTCAAGTTAATCTCCTCTGTTTTGATTTAAAAATTATAATAATTAACATATAAGTAAAAAAAATGCAAAGTTTATTTTTGGTAGGTTCACTGTGGTTAGAGGACCCTAGGAAAAATATAAAATAGATTTAAAAAATTTAAAATGGTACTAATGAAAATTAACTCATTAAAATCATTTAAAAGTAAAATAAATAAAATATAAATGGAAAAATCATAAAAAATTATCCTCCACTCGTGAATAATAAATAGAGGAGCTCTCCATAAAAAATTAAAGTCAATTGGAATCAATTTACCCACTAAAATGGGCTTTTTAAGTTAAATGACATTTTTGAAATTAAAATAATTATAATAATTAAAAGATAAATAAAAAAAATTATAAAATTAGTTTTGAGAGCTCCTAGTGACCAGGGGAACTTAAGAAAAATAAAATTAGAATTAAAATAAACACTTCACTTTTAAGCCTTTTTTTAATATTTAAATAATTAAAAATAATTAAAAAATCATTAAAAATCATAAAAACCACTAAAATGAAAAATACACCAAAATGTAACATTTGTTCTCTTGATCACTTGGGAGCAATTAAAATAATTCTCCTAATTTTTTAAGTAAATATATCAATTTTTAAAGGCCTAAATTGAATTTTTCTTAATTCTTCACTAAAATAGCTATAATAATTAAAATATATATCATAAAAAAATGAAATTTGGTTCACTAGGTTCCTTAACTTTAGAGGAATTTAAGAAAAATATAAAATTTCATTTTCAACTTAAATATTATTTTATATTTAATTAATACTCAAAATCAATAAATAATTATAATAATTAAAATAAAACTCAACAAAACATGAAAATTAGCCTAAGTGGTTCTCTAACTAAGTGAAACCTTGATGCGACTTTTTTATATGCAAGGATTTATGAACAAGAGATATATAATAATTTTTATAAAGCTACAATGATCTAACACAAGTATACGTATCGTATCAAGTAATACAGGGCTCTAATGGAGTCTCGTTTATCGCCATAGGGAAGAGAGGTAAGAGGTTCTTAGCAAATTCGAGTCTACTATTATCAGACTTTAGATTAGAGTGTTGACCTCATTTTTGATGAGGTCTTCTCTTCTTCTCTTTAGTACTTAGGATCTAGCCTTAGGCTTTTCCTTTGACTATCTTAGAGGACTAGAATTGGGACCCACCTTCTAGAATTTCAAACCACTTCTTAACTCCCTGAAAACTCCACAAACTTGACTGTAGACCCCTAATCACCTAGAGGGTTGAAATCAAATGTGGAAGTTTAAAGGATGAGTTCCTATAGGACTCTTTGGCCTTAGGACCGCCTACAGGTGGCTCGGTGCAGTGAAGGGGCTGACTTACACACACACTACACTCATACACTACACTTTCACACACCTCCTAAAACCACACCCATACCTAACTTGACCTCATGACTCATGTAGGTGATTCACATGGATGGTCCTTAACCCCTAAACCCTTGGCTAAGAGGGTTAGGAACAACATAGTGAATGCCTCAAATGAGTCCCTTCATGGCTCTTGTGGGCTTGATATGGCTTCATGGCTCAACCAAAATGATTTCATTCCACTTATATTCACCCAATCTTCAATTTTTCAAATTTTCGATTTTTGACCCCGGGACCCTACACCCGCTAACTCTACCCAAAACCCTTGAAACTACCCAAAATTTGCAAAATCACCTAAATTACCCAAAATTCCTCAAAACCAATCCCAAACATTTCCTCACCACTCAAATTGATCATCCATAGCCAAAAATTCCAAAAATACCTCCCAATACCCTCCAAATACCCAAAATACCCCTCTTGACCCAAAAATCCAAAAAATCAGAAAATTCCCAGAAAATTCCAAAAAAACCCAAATATTCTGAATTTCATTTTATTCAACTACACCATGGGCCAATTTTGTCAATTTACCCCACTTTTGTCAAAACCCCCAATTTGACCCATTTTAACCCAAAGTGAACCCAATGTCAAGCCAAACCTACCCAATTGACCCAAATTCTAGTCCAATTCAATTCTAAACTTCAATTCAACATTCCCAATACCAATCTAGACCAAATTCAAGTCCAATTTGATTGACATTTGGATCCAATTTCACTTTTGGCCTTAAAGCCCAATTTGGACCCATGACCTCTTTGAAACACTCCCATAAACATTTCTCAACATTAATTTTACATCAATTTCAACCCTAGCCCAACATTGGCCCAAGTTAGCCCAATTTGATCTATATTGGCCCATTCACCAAAGGAGCCCAAATTCAACCCAATTCAAACCTAAATCACTCCCAATTTGCTCCAAGTCACTCATGACACATCTATGAGCTAAACCCAACAATTATTTGTCCCAATCCTTTACCAAAATTTCATCCCAAAATCCATTTTAAAATTCAAAAGCCCACTTTCCTAAACCATCTTAAAAGCCCATCTAAAACCATTTCAAAAAGCCCAAAATCCACCCTAAAGCCGACATGACATCTCCATTTGCCATCCACTTAATTAAAGCCATTCCCTAAGTTCTAATCCCATCATCAAACAATTCCAAATCAAGCCTCATTGCAAATCACCCCTAAATACCAAAATTTTTCTTAAATCTATTTCCATGAAATTGAGTCCACTTTTCCCAAGCCAAAGGTGAGCCATTCAAGCCATGGACAAGCCACATGAAGACATGGAAGGCTTGACATGTGATCAAGCCATTAATGGCAAAAGGAGGGCCCCCTTTCCTAATCCTTCTTAAACCTTTTTTTACCTTAAGCATGTCACACTCTAAACCATGCTTTGCCACCTAATCCTTGATGGAGACTCCACCACACATGGGAGATTGACCCACCGACCTCCTCGGCCCAAAACCGAGGTCTTGGGGAGGTGCACCCAACCCATTTGCATGGGTTGACCAAAATAAGCCAAAATGGCCCCTTCCCCTTTCTACTTTGATTCAACCACTTTACACATGTCAAACCTCGATTGAATGCACCAAACCCCGACCCCGACCCACTGAACAAGATGGTGACCAATGCCCGGCCGGCCAGCCACCGAGTCGTCGGAAAACACCATGGCCGAGAGCTCGCATGTGAGCCGACTTTGGGATTCTCCCATGCTGAGCCGCCCCATGCCCAGATGGCCACCATGGCTGTTCTTCCCATGCCCGAGAGCAGCTGATCCCAAGCCCTAACTCTCCCTGGGAGGCCCTCCACCCTCTCCTATTTAAGCACCACCCCCTCTCGGCCATGAGAGGTGCTGAAACAAACCTTAAGGAAGCTCTGCCAAAATTGTTCCAGACCATTCCCCATACATAGAGCATTTGATCCCCACTGAATTCCAGCCCCGATTCCCTCCGAGTGAGCTCGATTTTGAGCTCGAACTTTAGCCCAAAACCGGGACACTTCTTCACGGTGGATCAATCCTCGAATTGATTGGTCCTACACCTTCACCGAGCCAAGAGAAGGTGTCTACGGAAAAAGCCCCATCTCCAGGGCGACCCGGTTGCTCCAGCCTCCAAGCTTTGTGATCGGGCTGTGGTCGAGATCCTACCTAGGCAATTCACCGGACCGGGAGACTTCATCCGGAGCTTGTTGGGATCCAATCGAAGGTGAAACAACCCTCGGATCGAAGCCGAACTTCTGCGAGCAAAGGTATGGCCTCACCCTTCTTCCCGAGCTTCGAACATTCTCCATTTTCATTAAGTCAATTTCATGCCACATAAACCGTATGGATGTGTTCGTCTTCTTGAGACGAATCCATAGAGCATAAGAACGTTAGATTTGGTCAAGTATCAAGTGAGATCTTAGGCCTAGAAGATGGACGGTTCTCGGGTTAGGAGGCTTGGGGATGATGAACGGATGCCGTCCACTCAATACACGCGCGGACGGACGGCCAGGATCGCGCCGGATGAGGAGACGGAACGGTACAGGCGGGACCCGGGCTGCTGACTCAAGCGACGGCGTCGAATGGGAGCGCGCCGCGTGGCCGTTCGGAGATGCCGAGGATGACGCGGCGTCGACTCAGATAAGTAGAAAATTAGGGTTTTTTTCTATTTATTTAATTCCCTGAACTTGGAAAATTCATAACTTTGTGTAGGAAAATCATAAAAATAAAATAAAAAATACCCTCTTGCTCAGTGAATAGAGGAGAATAATGTGGAAAAGAAATTATTCAATTTCATCAAGTATTTTATTTTTAATAATTTATTTACCCTCTGCATTATTTTAATTCTCCATGCATATAGGAAATTCACCATGACATGAGACCATAGGGCTTTTGAAGCCTCTGAACTTGGGAACATTCCCTGAATTTTCTAAAGTCAGAGGCCATCCCTATGAAAAGTTATTGATTTTTCAAATTCATGTTACTGTTTTGAGTATTTTAATTCTAATAATTAGCATGTTGTGAAATAAATTCTAGGAAAATTTGGTGATGTCCCTTATGACCAGAGGACCCTAGGAAAAATAGGTTTTGAGTTAACTCATTTAAAATAACCTTAATTGGTTTAAACACCCAAAATAGATCCCTAATTAATTAGAGCTAACCATACATCAAATTGACTTGAAACCAATTCTCCACTGACCTTTAGGATCAGAGGAAATCACCATAAAAATTTGAAGTCAATTGGACTTGGTTAGCCCTACTAATTGGGTGGATTAAGCCATTTAGTCATTTTAAACTTTAAAAATTCATAACTTTCAAAATACTTTTTAAAAATTCACCAAATTGGTTTTGGAGCCTCTCTGATATTAGGGGAATTTAAGAAAATTAAAATTTCAATTTTCTAAAAAAGTTGATTTTTAATATTATTTTAATATTTTAATAATTAAAAAATAATAAAAATCATAAAAATAATAAAATTCACCAAAATGTCACATTTTGAATTTTAATCACTTAGGAACAAACCCCATATTTTTCTTAGGTCTATTTTATGAGATATTAAATTTTAAAGCCCTAGGGTAATTTTAAAATTAAAAAAAATGTATTTTCTAGCATTTTCACTAAAATAATTATAATAAATCAAAGAAAAATTAGAAAATTGTAAAAATTGATTCTCTGATTTCCTTATATCAGAGAGATTTTTGAAAAATATAAAATTCATATTTCAACCTTTATTTTATTTTTAAATTAATTAATACTCCAAAACTTAAAATAATTATAATAAAAAGAATATAATTCAAAAAATCACCAAAATTGGTCCAAGTGGTCCGCTGGTCATTAGGAATGTACCATAATTTTCTTAAATATAGAAACTTTCTTTTGGTCATGTTATTAAATTTTCCTTGGAAATCTCTATTTTCTACCAAAAATAATTACATAAATAAATTAAATACAGAAAAAACACATTCTTTCCTCTCATGTCTTTATTAACATATGAGTGAAGTCACATAAAAATTTCAAGTTCATTTAAGCTCAATTTAGTGAGTTATAAAATTATTAAGCTTGAAGGGCAAAATGGTAATTAAAATTTTAACCCTTAATTAAAACTTTAGGTTTAATAAAATTAACAAGTAAAATATTTGATCTTAATCTGATTTGGATGATTGAAGTTTAAATAATTAAAGGGTAGAAACCTATTAAACAATTTAAAATAATTGAAATAAACCTTAATTAAATAATTGATTAAATTTGGAAGAATAATAAAGTTGGAATTATTAAATAGGGATATTATTAGGAAGAGATTTATTCTTTAATTTAAAAATCCCTAAATTAATCATTTCAATAATATTTAATTCCTAATTAAAAATGATAATTCAAATTTAAGTTTTAAAGGACTTAATCATTAAATTAAATAAAAAAAATAATAATAAGTTAAATTATTAAACTCTTTTCAAATTTTCAATTAAATTAAAATTAAAAATAAAATTAAATTAAAGATTAAATTAAATTAAATCAAACAAATAAATTAAATTAAATTAAATGAATTAATTAAATTAAATTAAATTAAACTAAATTAAATTAAAAAATATTAAATTAAATTAAATTAAATCAAATAAATTAAATTAAATTAAATTAAATTAAATTAAATTAAAACATATTAAATTAAATTAAATTAAATTAAATTGGAATTAAATCAAATTAAATTAAATTAAAATGAAATTAAATCAAATCAAACTAAATTAATGTAACATCAAGTCAAACTAAATTGAATTAAATCAAAATTAAATTAAAATTAAAACTAAACTAAATTAAATTAAATTAAATTAAAATTAAATTGAATTAAATAACATCACCTAAGACATAAAGAAATTAAATATGAAGCAACTTGAACATTATTCCAAATTTAAACCCTTTAACTGAAGTTAAACTAAATCACAAATCATTGGAACACCAATTTGCCCTCGAAAACCTTTATTGTCATAACTCCTAATCAGAACATTAAATGAAATGTTACTTCACTTAAAGGATATTCAAATGTCCTAGTTCATTGAGCAAGATAACAACAAAACTTGAATTCCCGGACAATTAATTCATTTGTATGATTAAATTCATTTGGACTTAAAACAATCCTATCAGTATTGAAAAGATGTTTAAGATTCTTCTTAAGCACTTCCTCAATATGATAGGATACTTATAAGAAAAATTGAACTTAATTATTCTTTGATGAAGAAAATCGTCCTCAAACTAAAACACAAGAACCTAGACGTCATAGGAAATGACTAGCTATAGGATTAGGAACTTGGTAGAAAACCATAACCCTTCCCTTAGCTTTACCTAGGAACTTGCTTAAATATTCTAATTGTGTTTTAAGTGCAGCTTGGGATGACGGGAAGACCCTCCAGGTACGCTTTTATTTGATTGTAATTTACATTATTGCAATTTCTTTAATCGCATCGCAATTACTTTTCTTGCATAATAAACAACTGTTGCATGAAAACCCACACCTTTAGGATAGTCCCTAAAACTGAAACCAAAACTAAATTAAAAGTCATTGCAAGATAAAATTCACCTCCACAACATTTTAAAATATAAAACAACTCAAAATTTAATCACAAACAGAACACAAAACTACAATTACAACTAAATTAAAACGTCCTGTGGATGATCGGGAATACCTCGGATGATGTAACCTACGTGTTGCTAACGGGATTTCCCACGGTCTAAATGAAAGTGTGGAACTCATTTAGTTGAGTTTAGCAAATTCATCTGGACTAAGTGAATCCGATAAAAATAATGATGCCGGAAGGATGGAACCGTGGGATCTTAACCGGTATCGTTATAATCAACTTTAAGATTTGTTTTAATTAAAACACAAAAACACTTGGAAATTAAGACTTCTCTAAACCAAAACACCTCTCTCATCTCCTGATTTATGACTTCTAAAACTAAACCTCTGCGACAACAGGGAGCTTGGAACATGGTGGGCAGCACGGCCATCGTCGTCAGCAAAACTTGAATCTACATCAGCTAAACATTCTTAGAATTAAATAACTAAGCCATAGGACTTCGAGGTAGTTTGCCTAGTGCAACCTAATTCCTCAACCTTTTGTTAGGCATTTGCATTGCAAATTAAGCCCTAACCGGTCTTAGGATTCCGAGGTAGTCGTCCGATACGACATAAACCCTCACATCTTCAAGGCTATTTGTACGATCATGTCATACGAATATAAGTCCTAATTAATTAAAATTGGCAAGATTGAAATATCAGATAATATTAGGATTTTCTTAAATCCGAGCCAAACAATAAGATAGTTTGGGAAGTTGCCAAGATTCTTCTTGGATCCTCAGCTTCTCCTACTTCTCTTCCTTTTGGACTCCTGAAAATAAATGTTCCAAATTTGAGCTAATCCCTTTTGAAATTTCAAAAATCCAATATTTTGAAAACCTTAAACTTTGAAATTCTTGAGAGCAAAACTACTGATCATTATCGAGTGTTTTCTTAGATGATTATCGTTATTTAAGATGTAATTAACTATAGGGGCTTGCCCTTATAGGGAACTTTAAGAACCCATGTAATATAAACCCCGCTTAATTCCTTTGTATTAAGCGATGGAACTTGTCGACTTATAAAATTGGTTCACAGACCAAACGGATGTCACAAACCTTTCTAGTTTATTTAATCGAGCCCCATTACCAAGCAGTGTGTCTATTCTTCGGGGTAGATACATGGTTTGTGGTGCGGTGCTCGTTTATGTAAACTATTAGGGATGTGAGATCAGTTTGATTTCATATCTTAAGATTTTCAAACTTAAAATTATTTTCAAAATCAAATGCTACTTTCTAAATTATATATATATATATATATTTAAATTAAATTTAAAATATAAAATTCGCCGACAATTTCTGTTAGACGACACCCTTTTCAAAATAAAACACACAACCTAAAAAATAATGCCGACATATTTCGGCGACTCAGGTGGGGAAAAGTTTCTCTCTCCATTTTGATCAGATGGTTTTGCTTTCATAAATCGGTAGTGAGTCCATGCCCCTAGTGGACCAAACTACTATTCTTTCCGTTGACGTACCCCGCTCATTTCTGTCTTGAGTGAGTATAGTCAACTCCTTTTGGATTCTGGAGCCACTTTTAGACACCCCTAAACGGAGAGGTTCCGAATCCTCCCACCTCCCTAAAGAGGCAAGGTAGACCCCCGATAGATGTGTTAGAATTGGAGCGATCTATTCATGTGATTTGAATGTGAATTCGACCTCCTCTAAATCTCGGACTGGGTCCGATACTTCATTCCTCGTTAGGTTTGACTTGTTGTAAACGTGTCAAACTGAAATTCCACTCTAATAACCTTCCAATAAACTTTAAACAAAATAAAATTTTGTTAAAATTTCAATTCGAAATAAAATTCTGAAAACCCATCTGAAGAATTTATAACTGTCTCGCTGACAGCGAGCCCGAGTCCGCTGACAGCGAGCTAGAGCGGTTTGAAGATCTTCTAGAAGCCTCGCCGACAGCGAGGTAGTTCGTCGCCGACGGCGAGCTAGTTCAAATGGCTCAGATACATTGAACCTGGACACCTTTTGAAGGGATGCTTACACACCTCTTGGTCCTTTGCTCACCTCTATATATAGAAGCCGAAATTAAGTCTTTAGTGTGTTATTGTGTCCAGTGTGTGTGCAGTCTTTTGTGTCTTAGGGAGTCTTTGAGTGTTATAAGTGAGTTATTTTGAGTTTTTAGTGAGTTAGTGAGTTTTTAGTGAGTTTTGCTGTACTGGAAGGAAGAGTCAAAGGAACTGCGAGGAGTCTGCTTAGAGATAAATTAAGATAAGTATTTGTATTTATTGTTTTTAACTTTAAATGAAATCCATGCTTAGTTTAGTTTCCATGCATTCTGAGTAGTTTATTTAGTCTTTCTCCTCGTTATGAAATTAAGTGATTTGATGAAGTAAAAATAGAAGTATTTATATATATATCAATAAATTGTGATAATTTTTACTTAAAACTTAATTTACTTTCAAACTGGCCATTTGATTTGTTAAAATATGTTGATTCTCAACTATAGTAAAAATTACATCTGATATTCGGGGAATTCAAAAGCCTTCGAAGGAGGGTGCAAATAAATAGGAAAATAATATCACTCGGTGTAGAATTGAGCATTTTAGTGTGACAGACTAAAATATTTAATTCGGTCCTATTGTTTGAGAGCTGAAGTGTAGATGTTAGCCCTCAGGCGAGGGGAACGTGGGAGCTACGAAGTGGCGATCGGTATCCTCCCGACCTAGCCGCAGATTCAGTAATCAAACATAGGATTAGTCAATATTCTTTACACCTGGACCAAAGGGTAAAGAATAGGAATGCTCCTATTTGTCACAATACCTTGAAATTATCTATTTAAATTCATCAATCACTTAAATTTCTAAACAAGGGGAAAAATACTTTTTCTGAATAGTTAAGACTTATTTAGCAATTAGTTTTATTTCCTGCACTTTCAATACGTACTAATTTTCTACATAGTTAATTTATCTAATTAAAATAATTAGTTTACTTTATTGTGCTTAAATTTAGAATTCCAAATTTTCGTATACTAGTTTTATTATTATTATTATTTTAAAATTAGCTGTTATTTTATTTTATTTTCTCTTTGCTCGTGGGATCGATAACCAGGACTCCACTAGAGCCCTGTATTACTTGATACGATACGTATACTTGCGTAGCATCCACAACATAAACAATTACAATTCTATACATATAATATAGCGGGGTCAAGTTTTTGGCTTCATTGCAATCAAATTAAAATATCATAATATAAATTTTTGGGTCAACTCCCAAAATTAATTTGGTGAATTTTTGAAAATTATTTTGGGTTTTATGAATTTTTTATGTGCAAAATGGTCATGTCCCTTAATTAATTCATTTAATGGGTCAAATTAATTTTAATTGTTTTCAAATTTTTATGTGAGGTTCGTTATTTTGGGGTTTTGATTTGTGGTTACTCCTAATTAATTTAATTTCTGTTTCAAGTGTTTAGGCTAATTAAGGTTATTTTTAGTGAATTAAATCAGGATATAATTTTCCTAAAGTCCTCTGGCTATAAGAAACCTATTGTAATTTTTCCAGGATTTTCTAGATTTTTCTAAGCAACATGATAATTTCTATAATTATTATAGCAAAATAGATGCATAATATTGAAAAATAGAAATCTCAACATAGAGATCTCTTCTGACTTTGAAAAAAATCAAGAAAAATCCTCCATGATGCATAGAAAAACATACCAAAATTTTAAGTTATGGTGAATCTCCTTCATGCATTAAGAATTAAAATTTTTAAAACACCATTTATTTAATTAAAAATTAAATATGCATCAAATAAATATGAAATCACTTCCATATTATTCTCTTCATTTCAGTAAGAAAGAGGATATTTTAATTTTATTTTTTGGAGTTTTTTAGGCAAAGTTATGATTTTTCAAAGTTTATGTCACAATAAACCAAAATTCCCTAAATTTCCCCCTCCAACTATCGCTATCCAGAGGGCCACGTGTCGCTCCGTGATTGGCTGACACGTTTCTGTTTACGGACGAAGCTCCCGTCCGACTCCATCTAGGCTGTCCGTCTAATACAAACTCGATCAGACGGCTGATGTTCATCATCTCCAACTGTTATTCACCCGAAATCGTCCACCTTCAAACCTTGATATCTCACTCGTTTCTCAACGAAATTGAGTGAATTTATTTTTAAAATGATCATCTAAACTAGAGAAACATATTTATATAATGATGATGCACTTAAAGCAAGTAAAGATTTATAGAAAATTAAAATAAGCTCGGTTGGAGAAAAAAAATTTGGTACCTTTGTCCAAGAGGTGATGCCTCAATTGAAAATGGTTGGGTTGAGCTTAGGAGTTCTTGGAGAAGCTTTGGGAACAATTCAGCAGAGTCTCCCCAAGGTAAATTTTTTTCTTCCTCTTGGTCATGATAGATGAGTTTAAATAGAGGAGCTTGGGTGGCCATGTGGTTTGGTTTGTGGGTTCAAAATGTGTGCTTAGGTGGAGGGGAGGTCAGAGTTTGATTTTGGTGCAATCAATTTGGGATTGTCATGTGTAAAGTCAAGGATTTAAATGACATGGGTGTAAGGGGCATTTTGGGTCAATTTGGATTAAGTCATGAAATTTTGTTTGGTTCACCCCCCAATGTTGGTTTGGGCTGATGGGAGATCATTTGGTTCAGCCAAGAGGAGTGGAGAAGTCCCCATCCAAGAAGAATTGGCTAAGCAAGGGTAAGGGTGGAGCATAAAAGAGGTTAAAAAGCTTTATTAAGAGAGGTGGAAAGTGGCTCATCCTTCTCCCCAAGATGGTATGGTGAGGTGAGCATGACCCTTATGGCTAACATATGACTTGGGGCAAAGCTTCATGGCTTGCATTTGGCTTATCTAGGCTTGGTCAATTTGCATGAAAATGGATTTTTGATTCAAGTGGTATTTTTGTAAAGTTTGTCATAAGGCTTGAATTGAAATAATTTGATGATGAATTTGGAACCTTAGGAAAATCATTTAATCAAAGGGATGATGAAATGATAATTGGCATGTGGGCTTTTGAGTGGATTTGCGAAAACAGAAGTGATTTAGCTCATGGGCTTAATTTTGGGTCTTTAAATTTGGGGTGAACTTGGGCTTGAGTTTGGGTAAGGTTTGGGTCAAAATTTGGGCTAAGTGAATGTTGAGTTTTCTTTAGGAAAGTGTTATGAAGATTTTGCAAAAGATTTAGAGTGATTTTGAATTGAACTGGAGGATCAATTTGGTGGATTTGAACCCTAATTTTTGGTGAATTGAGTTAGGATTGGGTTTAAAATAAATCAACTTGGGATTCTTGGAAAAATTGGATTAATTTGACAAAATTGAGCTATGGTGTAGTTGAAGAAAATGAAATTGGAAATTTTTGGAACATTTTTGGGATTTTTTGGTGTTTATTAGAATTTTTGAAATTTTGGTTATGAAGGACATTTTGGTAATTTTGGGGGGTTTGGGAGTAAGTGGTCAAAAGGCTGATTTAAAGCCTCGAGGTGGTTTAGAAAGAAATTTGGAGTCAAACAAAAGTGTTCGGGGTCATTTTTGATTTATGTGGAAGGTTTTATGAATCCCAGAGCATTTTTTAAGTATAGCCTATTTTGGCCGCGAGGGGCCCAAAGGTAGCTTGGAAGTATGATATATTTAGAGTCAAACTTCACAGTTTGATGATAGGAACGCTCTGGAATGATTTTTTTAGGGGCCCAGGTGACTGTGAAGTTTTGAGTTTCGGGACCCTTTTAGGGGGCAATTTGGTAATTTTGGAAGAGTTTAGGGGTCGGGGTCAAAATTTGAAATTTTAGGAAAAATGAAGATTGATTAGATGAGAGTAAAATGAAACCATTTTAGTTGAGCCATGAAGCCATGTTAAGCTTACAAGAGCCATGAGAGGACTCATTTTAGGCATTATATATGTTGTTCCTAACCCTCTTAGCTAGGGACTAGGGGTTGAGGTCCATCCATATGAGTCTCCTAAAAGAGTCAGGAGGTTAGGTTAAGTGTGAGTGATTTCAGGGTTTAGGCATGTGCAACAATGTGTTGTGTGCAAGCTGGACCTGACCAAGACCAGGCCACCCAGGGTTGTCCTAAGGCTTGACCATCCTATAGGAACTGATCATTGTCTTTCTACACATTGGTCCTAACCTTCCAAGTAATTTGGAGGTTGATGATCATCCATGTAGGATTCTCAAGAGAGTTTAGGTTTGGTTGAATTTCTAAATGGTTGGTTCCATTTCTAGTCTTCTAGGATAATCAAGAAGAAGTCCTATGACTAGATCCTAAGCACTAAGGAGAGAGATCAGACCTCACCAAAAAAGAGGTCAACAGGTGTAAATGAAATCTCTAAGATTAAACCATCATTATAAGAAATTCATGCATGTCGGCATATTTTAGGTTGAGTATTGTATTTAAAAAAGGGGTCGCCTACAGAAATTATCGGCAAATTTTCATATTTTAAATTTAATTTAAATATATATAGTTTAAAAGATAACATTTGATTTTGAAAGTAATTTTAAGTTTAAAAGTTTTAAGATATGAAATCAAACCGATCTCACATCCCAAATAGTTTATATAAACGAGCACCGCACCACAAACCGTGTATCTATCCCAAAGAATAGATACTATGCTTGATGATGGGGCTTGATTAAATAAACTAGGAGATTTGTGACATCCGTTTGGTCTGCGAACCAATTTTATAAGCCGACGAATTCCTCCGTTTAATATAAATGAATTAATCATGGTTTATATTACCTGGGTTCTTAAAGTTCCGTATAAGGGCAAGCCCCTATAGTTAATTACATCTTAAATGAAATGAATCATTTAAGAAAACTCTCGATAATGATCAGTGGTTTTGCTCTCAAGAATTTCAAAGTTTAAGGTTTTCAAAGGATTGCATTTTTTGAAATTTCAAAAGGGATTAGCTCAAATTTGGAACAATTATTTTCTGGAGTCCAAAAGGAAGAAAAGTAGGAGAAGTTGAGGATACAAGAAGAATCTTAGCAACTTCTCAAACTATCCTATGGTTAGGCTTCAATTTGGAAATTTACTTAATGTTTCCATCCTGCCAATTTTAATTAATTAGGACTTATACTTGCATGATGCAGTCATGCAAATAGCCACGAAGATGTGAGGGTTTATGTTGTATCGGACGACGACCTCGGAATCCTAAAGTGTTAGGGCTTATATTGCACAATAGAGCTGTGCAAAAGCCTAAAGACGAAGTTAGGATTTACGTCGCGCTAGGCAAACTACCTCGAAATCCTATGGGTTTGTTATTTAATTCTAAGGAAAGTTTTGCTGAAGTAGATTCAAGTTTTGCTGATGACGATGGCCTTGCTGCCCACCATGCTCCGAGCTCCTTGTTGTTGCAGAGGTTTAGTTTTAGAAGTCATAAATCAAAGGATGAGAGAAGTGTTTTGGTTTAGAGAAATCTTAAAGTCCAAATGTCTTTAGTGTTTTAATTAAAACAAATCTTAAAGTTGATTAAGCAGAACCGATTAAGATCCCACGGTTCCGTCATCCCGGCACCGTTATTTTCATCGAATTCACTTAGTCCGGATGAATTTGCTAAACTCAACTAAATGAGTTCCACACTTTCATTTAGACCTTGGGAAATCCCGTTAGCAACACGTGGGTTACATCATCCGAGGTATTCCCGATCATTCAACGAGACGTTTAAATTTAGTTGCAATTGTAGTTTTATTGTTCTGTTTGTGATTAAATTTTGAGTTGTTTTATATTTTGAAATGTTGTGGCGGTGAATTTTATTTTGTAATGATTTTTATTTTAATTTTGGTTTCATCTTAGGGACTATCCTAAAGGTTTTGGTTTTCATGCAACAATTGTTTATCATGCAAGAAAAGTAAAGTAACACTGCACGTAAGCAAATTGCAATAAAGTAAATTGCAACAAAATAAAAGCATACTTGGAGGGTCTTCCCGTCATCCCAAGCTACACTTGAAACACATGTTAAGGCATTTAAATATTTCAACGAGTACCTAGGTAAAGCTAATGGAAAGGTTTTGGTTGTCTACCAAAGTCCTAATCCTATAGCTAGTCATCTCCTATGACGTCTAGGTTCTTGTGTCTTGGTTTAAGGAAGATTTTCTTCATCAAAGAAACAATTAAATTCAATTGTTCTTATAAACATCCTATCATATTGAGGAAGTGCTTAAGACGAGTCTTAAACATCTTTTCAATACCTCTAGGATTGTTTTAAGTCCAAGAGAATTTAATTATAAAAGTGAATTAATCATCCAGGTGTTTAAGTTTTTGTTCTTTTGCTCAGTGAACTAGGACATTTGAATGTCCCATGAGTGAAGTAACACTTCACTTGATACCTCATTTAAAAGTTATAATACTAAAAGCTTTATAAGGGAAAATCAAATTATTAAGTATTTAATGATTTAAATTTAATGATTTAATTTTAATTTTGACTTAATTATAAAAAATTAGTTTAAGTTTGGAATAGTGTTCAAATTATTTTAGATTTGATTCTTAATGATTTTATTTAGGTTTGTTGTTAAATGATTTTAATTTAATTTAGTTTAATTTAATTAAATTTAAATTTAATTTAATTTGATTTTAATTTAATTTAATTTTAATTTAATTTAATGTAATTTTAAATTTAAATTTAAATTAAATTTAATTTAATTTAATTTTAATTTAATTTAATTTAATTTAATTTAATTTGATTTAATTTAATTTAATTTAATTTAGCTTAATTTTAATTTGATTTAGTTTAATTAAATTTAATTTAATTTAATCTTAATTTTAATTTAATTTTAATTTAATTTAATTTAATTTTAATTTTAATTTAATTGATATTATTCTTTTGATGATTTTTTAATTAAGACTTAAGCATTATTGAAGTGATTTATTTAGGGATTTTCAAATTAAAGAATAAATATCCTCTTAAATAATATCCCTACTTTAATAGTTCCAATTTCTATTATTCTCCCAAAATTTCAATTAATTATTTAATCAAAGTTTTATTTTAATTAGAGTTGAAATGAATAGTAGATTTCTACCCTTAATCATTTAAGTTTCAATCATCTAAAAAATCAGTTTAAAATCAAATATTTTACCCTCCCCTTTGATTAATCCTAAAATTTTAATTAAGGGTTGAAATTTTTAATTACCATTTTACCATTCAAGCTTAATAATTCTATAACTCACTAAATTAAGCTCAAATGAACTTAAAATTTTTATGTAACCTCACTCACATGTCAATTAAGACATTAGAGGAGAAAATGTGATTTTTCTGAATTTAATTTATTTATGTAATTATTTTTAATAGAAAATAAGGGTTTTCAAGGAAAATTCAATAACATGACCAAGGAAATGTTTCTGTCCTAAAAAAAATTATGGCATGTTCTTAATGACCAGAAGACCATTTGGACCAATTTTGGTGATTTTTTGAATTATATTTTACTTATTAGAATTATGGTGATTTTTGAAGAATTAATTAATTTTAAAATAAAACTAAAGTTGAAAAATTGATTTTATATATTTTTTTAGATCTCTCTAACCTCAAGGAGTTCAGAAAAACAAATTTTGAATTTTTTTGATTTTTCTTTGATTTATTAGAATTATTTTAGTGAAAAGGTTGGAAAATACATTTTTTTAATATTAAAAACTACATCAAGCCTTTAAAATTCAATATCTTACCCTAGGGACTTAAGAAAAATGTTTAGTTTGTACCTAAATCATTAGAATTCAAAATGTGACATTTTGGTTATTTTTAATATTTTTATGATTTTTATTATTTTTTAATTATTAAAAATATTAAAATAATGATAAAAATCAACTTTTTTAGAAAATTATAATTTTAACTTTCCTAAGTTCCTCTAATATCAGAGAAGCTCCAAAACCATTTTTGTGAATTTTTGTTAAGTATTTTGTGAGTTATGAATTTTTAAAGTTTAATTCTACTTATGGGGCTTAACCAACCCACTTGGTGGATAAAATCAAGTCCAATTAGTTTCAAATTTTTATATACTGTTCTCCTATCCCTAGAGGACAGTGGAGAATTGTTTTTAAGTTAATTTGATGTGTGGTTAACCCTAATTAATTAAAGTTCAATTTTGGGTATTTAGGCCAATTAGGGTTATTCCAAGTGAATTAACTCAAAACTTATTTTTCCTAGGTTCCTCTGGTCATAAGAAACATCACCAAATTTTCCTAGAATTTATTTCTCAACATGCTAATTATTGGAATTAAAATACTCAAAACAATAACATGAACTTGGAAAATCAATAACGTCTCATAGGGATGGCCTCTAACCTTGGAAAATTCAGGGAATGTTCCTAAGTTCAGAGGGTCTCATGCCATAGTGAATTGCCTATGCAAATTGAGAATTAAAACAATGCAGAGAGTAAATAAATCACTAAAAATAAAATACTTAATGAAATTACTTGATTTATTTTCCACATTATTGTCCTCTGGTCACTGAGCAAGAGGGTATTTTATTTTATTTTTAGGATTTTTGAAGTTCTGGTAATTAAATAAATAGAAAAATACCCTATTTTCCTACTTATCCACGCGGCGCTGACTCAACCTCGGCGCCTCCGAAGCTCCACGCGTCGCCTCTTGATTCGGCGCCGCCATCTGACTGGGATGCCACGCGGCCCGCGGTTCATGTCCCGTTGCTCTTCCGGCGCGATCCTGACCGTCCGCTCGATACACGCGTGATCCAACGGCTCCTGATCATCGTCTACGACTGGTGTGAACCCGTGACCGTCAACCTTCTAACCCTAATTTCTCACTCGATTCTCAACGAATTTTTGTGTTCTTATGCTCTATGGATTCGTCTTGAAGAGACGAACACATCGATACGGTAAACATGCATCGAAATTGATTTAAATTAAATGGAGAATCTCTGGAAGCTCGGGAGGAAGAGTGAATTCATACCTTTGCTCAGAGAAGTGAAGCTTCGATCTGAGAGTTGTGTCACGTTCGATTGGGTCCAAGCAAGCTCCAGATGAAGTCCCTTGGCCCGGTGAATTGTCTGGGTATGAAAGTGCCCACAACCGAACACAAAGCTTGGAGGCTGGAAGGAATGGCTGGCCTAGAGAGGGGGCTTTTGCCGATAAACTTCTTCTCTTGGTCTGGTGAACGTGTAGAGCCAATCAATTTGGGGATTGACTCACTGTGGTGAAGTGACTTGGTTTTGGGCTTGGATTTCAACTCTGAAATTGAGCTCACAGAGAGGAAATGGCAGGGGGATTTCAGTGGGGATCAAGTTCTCCGGTGTGGGGAAGAGTCCGGAATGATTTTGGCGAGTTTCCTTAAGGTTTGTTTCAGCACTTCTCTTGGCCGAGAGGAGGGGGTGTTTAAATAGGAGAGGCTGGAGGGCCTCCTGGGGGGTTTAAGGGTTGGGATCGACTGCTGCGGTGAGGAGAAGAACGACTGCAATGGCCATTTGGAGTGAGGCGGCTCGGCAAGGTGGAATTCGAAAATTTGGCTCCTCCCAAGGTCTCGGCCATGGTGTTTTTTGGCGATCCAGGCGGCTGGCCGGCAGGCATGGGTCACCCTCAGGATCAGGTGAGTCAGGGCTGGGGTTTAGTGTAGTCAATTGAGCTTTGCCATGTGTAAAGGGGTTAGATCAAAATGAAATGGGGGGCATGGCTATTTTTGCTTGGTTTGGGTCAACCCATGTGTTTGGATTGGGTTCACCTCCCCATGACATGGTGTTAGGCTGAGAGGATCATGTAAGTCAGCCTACCAAAGGTAGTGAAGTCCACATCAAGGATTAGGTGGCAAAGTATGGTTTAGAGTGTATCATGTTTAAGGTAAAAAAAGGTTTAAAAAGGTTTAAGAAAGAGATCCCCTCTCTTGCCATTAATGGCTTGGTGAGGTGGAAAGTAGATTCCATGGCTCTCATGGCTCTCATGTGGCTCATGCATGGCTTCATGGCTCATATATGGCTTGGGAAAAGTTGTCTCACTTGCATGAGAAAGGGTGTTAGAATTTTTTTATGGATTTAAGGAGAATTGTCATAAGGCTTGATTTGGATTTATTTTGTGATGGATTTTAGAACTTAGGAAGTGTTTTAAATCAAAGGGATGATGAGAGGAATTTCATGTGGGCTTTGTCATGGACTTTGGGCTTTTGAACTTGCTTTGGATGGGCTTTTTAAGAAGGCCTAAGGAAGTGGGCCTTAGGTTTTTTAAAATAAGTTTATGGATGAGAATTTTGTAAAAGGTTGGCCCAAATAATTGTTGGGTTTGGTTTAGGGATGTGTCATGAGTGATTTGAAATGAATTTGAGGTGGTTTGGGTTTGAATTGGGTTGGATTTGGGCTTCTTTGGTAAATAGGCCAAATTGGGCTTTAAACTTAAAAATGAAATTGGATTCAAATGTCAATCAAATTGGACATGGATTTGGTCTACATTGATATTTTGGATATTTAATTGAAGTTTAGAATTGAATTGGACCAAAATTGAGGTCAATTGGGTAGGTTTGGTTTGACATTGGGTTCACTTGGGTTAAGAATGGGCTAAATTGGGGGTTTTGATAAAAGTGGGGTAAATTGACAAAATTAACCCATGGTGTAGTTGGACAAAATGAAATTGGGAATATTTGGGATTTTCTGGAATTTTCTGGGAATTTTCTGAATTTTTTGGATTTTTGGGCTAAGAAGGGCATTTTGGGTATTTGGAGGGTATTGGGGGTACTTTTGGAATTTTTTGTATTTTTATCTATGAATGATCAATTTTGTTGGTGAGGAAGTGTTCAAGGTTAATTTTAGAGAATTTTGGGTGATTTGGAAATTTTGGAGGATTTGGGCAATTTTAAGGGCTTTTGGTATGTTAGGTGGGTCCGGGGCCCCGGGGTCAAAAATTGAAATTTTGGAAAAATGAAGATTGATCAAATATGAGTGAAATGGAAGCACTTTGGTTGAGCCATGAATTCATATTAAACCTATATGAGCCATGAGAGGACTCATTTGAGGCATTCACTATGTTGTTCCTAACCCTCTTAACCGAGGGCTTAGGGGTTAAGGTCCATCCATATGAATTACCTACATGAGTCGGGAGTCAAGTTAGGTATGGGTGTGGTTATAGGATTTGGATTGTGTGTGTGAGAGTGTAGAGTATGAGTTTAGTGAGTGTGTAAGTCAACCCTCACCAGACCAAGCCACCCAGGGTGGTCCTAAGGCCAAAGAGTCCTATAGGGAACTCATCCTTTAAACATTCACATTTAATTTCAAACCTCTAGGTGATTAGGGGTCTTCAATCAAGCTTGTGGGATTTGCAGGGAGTCGAGAGGTGTTTAAACTTCTAAAGGGTGGGTTCCACTTCTAGTCCTCTAAGATAGTCAAAGGAAAAGCCTAAGGCTAGATCCTAAGTACTAAAGAGAGAAGAGAAGACCTCATCAAAAATGAGGTCAACAAATGGACCCTCAATAGGTGTGGTGTGCTAACCAAGCACACCGCGCGTATTGGCGTTGACCGAAGAGATCAACAAAGATGTCCAAGTGACAAACTTAGGACGAGTAGAAGAATTTCCGCTGGGGAGTATCAGGTATATTTCTAAGACCGGAGATTCCTGAACTCTCGCTGGGGAATGGAAAAGGAGGCGAACTCCAAATCACCAGATCTGGGGAATTCGATTTAGATTTCATTTCATTTCATGTTCAAGTTTTGATGTGCAAGTTTAGATTTTGAGTTTTAATTTAGATTGAAGTTTGATTTAAAATCAACTTGAGAAAATTTTGAATTTGAAATTTGGATTTGAAATGAGAGTTGAAACCTAGGTTCCAACCTCGGGACTGCAAGGAAAACTGGAATTTAGGTACCAGCCTCGGAGTGAGAATCGGAGTTTAAGTGTCGATTGAAAAGGATGAGAATCGGAATTTAGTGTACTGATCTCGAAAGGGATGAGAATTGAAATTTAAGTATCAATCTCGAAAGAGTCGAAATTCAGGTATCGATCTCGAATGAGAGTCGAAATTTAGGTACCGACCTCGAAGGAAGAGAACTGGAATTTAGGTACCAGCCTCGGAATTTAGAATTGAAATTTAAGTATCAATTCGAAAGAGAATCAAAATTTAGGTATCGATCTTAAAGGAAGAGAACTGGAATTTAGGTACCAGCCTCGGAATTTAGAATTGAAATTTAAGTATCAATTCGAAAGAGAATCGAAATTTAGGTATCGATCTCGAAATGAGAACTGGAATTTAGGTACCAGTCTCGGAAATTTTGAATTGAAATTTAGGTATCAATTTGGATGAGAATCGAAATTTAGGTATCGATCTCGGAATGAGAACTGGAATTTAGGTACCAGTCTCGAAAATTTTGAATTGAAATTTAGGTATCAATTCGGATGAGAATCGAAATTTAGGTATCGATCTCGGAATGAGAACTGGAATTTAGGTACCAGTCTCGGAAATTTTGAATTAAAATTTACTGTGGAGATTTGGATTTAGCGGGAGATCGAAATGAGATATGAAAGTGTTCCATACCCCATGGGAATCAATCAAAGTTTGATTATTTGACGAAGGGTACAAATCCATGCCATCCGAATCAAATTAAAAATTCTTCGTGATTCTGAAATCATCCCGAGAGAGGGTTTCAAAGGAGGTCTGGAATAGTTCTTGATTTGAGGAAGAATTGGAGGATTTGAAAAGATGGATTTAAACTGGAATTCAATTTGAGCTTTAGATTTGTTTTGTTTGTCCTTTAACTATCCCATTTTTTTATTTGTTGTTTATTTGGTGTTCATGTGGGTTTGAAGTTCTTTTTAATGTTTGGATTTTTATGGAAGAGAGTTCTTATTTATTTTCTTTTTCTTTTCTGTTCTTTGTTCGAAGTTCATTTAACTTTGATGGCGTTTCCCAGTCAATTTGCACAAAAAGAGGTGAAGGCAAAATGTGACATGGTCACTTTCATTCCAATCTTGTTGAAGATACATCATACAACTCGATCTGAAATATTTCTCATACAATCCATGACTCAAAACGGACTGTGTGAACTTCTTGTTGATGTATCCAAAAGCGTCTGTCAAAAAATCCATGTCTAAATAGTAAGAAACATGGGCAATAACATCACCTTCCAAGCCACCCTTGGCAGGAATGCCGCATGGATGTGCATTGGAGGTGTGCTATTTCCCGTGTAACTCACAGCTCGTAGGGCCGGAGATTTTCCAATTCTGGATCTGGCTGGAAGTGGTAAGGCACCTTTCTATCGTCCATCCTTCTAAAAGTGATGGAGATCCGCTCCACTGCTACTCCCGGTATACAATGTTTTGCGATGTCTGCTCCATTTCTTTGTAATATCATGACGGAACCTACCGGAAGTGGTATCTCCACCGGCCCTCGGAACTTACCCGAGCTCGCTATCCGGAGGTCGGATCCGAACATGATATTGCATTGGTTGACGAACGAAGCGTGCGTGAAGGGTCCGAAAAAGTCATGGTGGTTTATGTGTGGAGGTATACGGTCGCCCTTCGATAAATGTTGATGATGCAACTGTTGGGTATGCAGTCTGCTGGCAGTACCCTCCACGTTATCATTCTTTTCACCATTCTTTTAATTATCCTCGGCATTGGATCCACCTCACCGTGACGGAGTATCCCTGGTGGATTTCCTCTTATGTCCTCTGCGAATTTATAGCAACATCCACATTGTATTGTGACTCTTCCTTTCCCTGGCATCCATTTCCGGGGTTCCGAATAAGCCTTTTCTCTTAGACGGCCTGCTCGACCCATTTTCTGAAGTTCTAAGATGCAATCCACAATCCGTCGTTGCTCGTACTCCGAGAATACACTCGTGTGTAACTCGAGGCCTTCCAAAATGTTGATTCTTTTGCCTCTAATCCTTTCAAAGTATTCAAAAGTCTTCTTCTCAACATTTTGCATTCTTTCTAGTTCATATTCGGGATGATCTCGCAAGTGACGAGGCCTAGTAACGTATTGCGGGATGTATGGCTCAATCCCGTCACGTTCTCCTGTATACCTTGGCTCCTCGGGGATTGTCTCTGTCGGGACATCCTCCGGGGTTTCTTCAGCAACAAGGTTCTTCATATATGGTATCTGTATCTGGCGTCGAGGCAATCTCTCTGCCTCTGATCTTCTCAGAGTTTCCCTTATCCTTTCTGTTGTTCTCGGAGCTTGTTCTCTCTTTTCAGGTTCCTGATGAACCGGTATCTTTGAAATGTGTGTGTCGGCGAAGGTGGTTATTTCCTCGTGTTGATCCATTGCTAGTTTAGTCAACATCTTGCGGATACGGCGATTCTTATTCCTTCTTTGAGTAGCAGTGAGCGTAGCTCTCCTTACTTCTTGAATTCCTGCTGGCGCGGTGCTGACGAGCCTGCCCTCTGCCGTGGCAACTACTGACTTGATTTTCTTGCTTTCCTCGGTGTTTGTCTTTCTTTTCTTGTTGCTGGATTGGTGGCTTGGGCCACCCATCTTCATCACTGTCCGGCTATGAAGCTCTTCCAGGTCCACTGGGACCCAATCATTTTCTTCATATTGTAGGCTGGCTGGTGTGAAGTCAGAATCAATTTCTATCACTGCTCCATCCTTCACCCTCTTTTCATCGAGTGCGAGACTCACGCAACTTTTAAAGTTTAGGAGCAACCGCCTGTTCGACATTTCATTGCGAAGAAGACAAGGAAATGATCAGGGGCTGTACTAAGAACAAGAACATTAAGAAAGGGTAAAACTTATTAAGAAAGAATATTTATCACTGAAGATTTTTATTCATTTATTTTAATTTAAAGGAAGGTAGGAAAAGATGAGGAAAGACCAGGAATAAGATTTGATTTGAAAGGAAGGGTAAAACTTATTATGATTCCACATATTTTATTTTTAGTACATATATTTTTTAATGATTTTTTTTTATTCATTTTCTTAAGTTTTTGGTTTCGGACCCAGTCACAAGTGGTTACTTCACCCGTGTTTCTAGGGATAGGACTCTATTTTAGAGGCCACCCTTCGAAACAACAGGTTGCGTAATACTTCTTTAAATACCATACATTGATTGGAAGCATTTGTCGTTCCCCTTGGCAATTCACAAGTTGGTAGGAGCCTCATGAGTAGACTGTCTCCACCACAAACAGCCCTTCCCAAGTCGGTTCAAATTTGCCTCCTATCTTGCGATGTGCAAGAATAGGTCTTCCGAGAACAAGAACTAAGTCACCAACTTTGAAAGTTCTTGGGCGGACTCGGCTTATCATGGGCCCGGATCATCTTAGCTTGGTACGAGTTCCAAATTTTGTTGCGCTGCAAGTCTTTTCCCTTCCAAATTTTTTCAGTTCTTCCAATCGTAATCTGGCATTTTCTTCTGTAGTAATTTTATTTGCAACTGCAATTCTGAGTGATGGAAGCTAAACCTCCAAAGGTAAAACTGCCTCAGACCCGTACACTAAAGTGTAAGGCGTAGACTGAGTAGAAGTCCTAAAAGTCGTCTGGTAGGCCCATAAGGCTTCTAACAACTTCTCGTGCCAATTTCTCTTGTTGTTGTCCAAAGTTTTCTTTGGAATTTGAACGAGAGTTTTATTAAAAGCCTCGGCCAAGCCGTTTGCTCTTGGGTAATAGATTGTTGAGTATTGCCAATCGATTCCATGTCTTCTGACAAAATTGTTGATTTTTTTGCTTCTGAATGCGGACCCATTATCTGAAATGATTCTGCGCGGTACTCCGAAACGGTAGACAACTTGATTTTTGAAAAATTGTAGCAGGTGGTGTGCCTTTACTTCTCTGAGTGAAACTGCTTCTGCCATTTATAAAAGTAGTCTGTAGCTGCAAGGATGAAGTGATGTCCTCTTGAAGAAGGCGGTTCTATCGGACCCACTATATCTGTACCCCAACACTCAAATGGCCACGACGCAATTGTCGGATGTAGCACATTTGGAGGTTGGTATAGAACCATTCTGTGCACTTGGCACTGGTGACAACTCTTGGCGACTTTCATGCAGTCGGTCATCATCGAGGGCCGATAATACCCTAGTCTTTTAATTTTCATTTTCTTTTTCGGACCCGATCGATGAGCGCCACAAAGTCCCGAATGCACTTCTTTGACAATTTCACGAGCCTCGGACCGGCTTAGGCATCTTAACCACATCCGATCAAAAGACCTTCCGTATAATGTATTGTTTATTAATGCGTAAGACGAGTTCTTTTCTTGATTTGATGTGCTAATGACTTATCGTCCGGTAATTTCCCCGTTTGCGGGTAGTCTATTAGCGGTTGACGCCAATCTTCCGTGTTTTCCGTCGTCGCCGCAACCGATTCCTCTCGCTTTTCCGATTCCTATATCATATCCATGTCGAGCCGTGATAGGTCCTGTCGTCCTTGAACTGACACTTCAACTGGCTCATCTTGTAAGCAGACAAATTCTTTTGCAAGGCGAGCTAGCGCATCCGCGAGAGCATTTTCTCTTCTGGGAAACTTGTAGATTCTTACATTCGAAATTCGTTCCAACAGTTTCATGGCATACTGAAAGTATTTCTCGAGTCTTGGCTTTAAAATTCTGTATTGTCCGGCGATCTGTTGAATGATCAACGGAGAATCTCCGTAGATGTTGATGTCCGTTATTCCCATTTGAATAGTTAGTTCTAGTCCTGTTATGAGGGCTTCGTATTCTACCTCGTTGCTTATGCACAGCTCTGTTAAGTGGTAGGAGTATCTTAACATCCCCCGCTCCGATGTTATAAAGATTAGTCCGATTCCTGCCTCACCGGGCACTATCGTTTGCAATTCTTTGTCTTTCTATGCTGAGGATGCTCCGTCGAAGTATAGTTCCCAACGTCGATCATCAGTGTCTTCTAGGCTCATTATCTGCTCGTCTGGCAAGTCGTCGTTGAGAGGCGATTCTGCCGGCAAAGGGTGTGCTGCAAGGAAGTCTGCTAGGACTTGTCCCTTTACGGCACGAAGAGGCACGAAAGTTATGTCGAATTACAATAGTATCATCGACCACCTGGCAAGCCTGCCAGAAAGTGTTGGACGGGTCATCAAAAATTGCAATGGATTAACTTTCGAGATAAGGTTGACCTTATGAGAGAGCATGTAATGCCTGAGCTTTTGAGCGGCAAAGATCAGGGCCAAACAATGCTTCTCAATTGGAGGATACTTTACTTCCATCGGAATCAAACGACGGCTTAAGTAGTAGAGAGCATTTTCTTTTCCTTCATCATTGACCTGGGCTAGCAGGGCTCCAAGGGAGTCGTCAAGAGCCGCGGTATAAAGTATCAACGGTCTACCTGAGACTGGGGCTGCTAAGACAGGAGGTGTTATTAAATAGTGCTTAATGTCTTCGAAGGCCCGTTGGCATTTCTCTTCCCAAATGAATTTGGCGTCCTTTTTAACTAATGCCGAGAAGGGCTAACACCTACCTGACAAGTTCGAAATAAAGCGTCGAAGATATGCCAACTTCCCTTGAAAGGATCGTAGCTGTTTTAAGGTTTTGGGAGGCGGCATCTCTAAGATAGCTTTAATCTTTTCTGGATCAATTTCAATTCCACGATGTCGAACAACAACTCCTAAGAATTTCCCAGAGGTGACGCCGAAGGCGCATTTCAGGGTATTCATCTTAAGGTTGTATTGTCTTAATCGTTCGAAAACAATTCTCAAATCATACAAGTGATCTTCCTTCAGTTTGCTTTTGATGACCACATCATCCACGTAGCACTCAAATTGGTTGTGAATGAGATGATCAAAAATCTTTGTTATTGCTCTTTGGTATGTTGCTCCTGCGTTCTTTAGTTCGAATGGCATTACTGTGTAGCAATACACTCCGATTGGTGTTCTGAATGCCGTGTGGTTTTCCTCTTCTAGTGCCATCTTTATCTGGTTGTATCCTGATGATTCATCCATGAATGAGAATATTTCATGTGTTGAAGCAATGTCGATCATCAATTATGAGATTGGTAGTGGAAATTCATCCTTCGGACATGCTTTGTTTAAATCTCTGAAATCCACGCAGATTCCGATCTGACTATTCTTCTTTCTGACTGGTACCACATTGGCTAGCCAAGTCGGGTAATGTTCTTCACGGACAAATTTAGCGTCTATTAGCTTCTTAACTTCAGTTATGACTTGTTGTTCAATTTCCAAACGCATTCTTCTGGAAGCTTGTCGATCGGAACGGAAGAAGGATCCACTCCTAGCCTGTGAACTGCGACTTCTGGAGATAATCCTGGCATTTCATCATAACTCCAAGCAAAACAGTCCTTGAATTCCATTAGTAGCTTGATTATTTCCTCGGAATCTTCTTTATTGAGTAAGGAGCTAACAAAGATTGGCATATGCTCTTTGCTAGTACCTAAGTTAACTTCCATTAACTCGTCTATTGTAGATTTGATTTCTTCTTCGAACTCTAGTGGAGCATCTCCAATTTGCAGATCTTCAAGCTCTTCTGTAGTTTCCAAGTAGTCTTCATTAGGTTCGCAAGTGACAACCAAGCAAAATTCCGTATCGTCAACTGATCCTACTGTACCGAATCCGAGACCATGCTTTGCATTGGGAAGCCGGCCGGCGTTATTCCATAATTTTCCGAAGTGTTGTGATTGACCTTTTGTCCATTGTCGAGGTAAGATACCACGCTGAATTAAATTTTGAACATAGGGAGAGTACCACTCAAAAGGTAATTCCATTAATTCGGAAGAAGTGACATCTTCAAATTGTACATCGTTTTCAGTATTGGAAGAAGAAGCGCCACGATAAAATTTAATTGGCTTTGCACCGCTGTTATGTACTTCTTTGACCACCATACCCTCGATCTTATTAGACTGGATCGGGGTCAGGGTCATAGTGTGTACATAGTGGTTAATCTTCTCGTACATCGATTTGTATTCTTTGTTCTTTTCATCTTCGAGGGAGATCTTGAATTGTGGTTTCTTCTGGTTTATTGTAGCTGCTTCTTTCTTGACTTCCTCTTCTTCCTCAGAGCTGTTCTCCCAATCAACGTTGATCACCGGCTTTTTCTGTCCAACTGTCCCAGTGTCTCTTCCTCGACCTCGACCTCGTCCCCGACCTCGACCTCGGATGCGAGTTCTGGAGAAACCTTCACCATCTCGCCGTAAGGGAGTGGTGAGTGACTGTTGGACTAGAACTTCAGGTTCTTCATCGTCTCGAATTTCTTTTGCTTCATTTGGCACGGTGTTTCGGAGAAGATTGTCTTCTTCGGAGGTGCGTAATAAGCTTGCACCTTCATGGATTCCAATCTCATGTACGGAGAAATGTTGCAAATCACCTTTAATGCACTTGTTCTCCTCCTTCGTAGTATTTTATGCACCGATGCGAGACGATGGTACCATCCGGTTTTCATGGATCCACGGCCGGCCCAGTAGAGCGTTGAACGATGTCTCAGAGTCAATTATGTGGAATTTTGCGGTTGTCTTTTCTAAGTCACCGGTCTTCATCAACAGTGTTATTGATCCAAGGGCTCTTTCTCCATTCTGGTTGAATCCTCTCAGTAACAACTTGTCTGCTTCAAGCTCGCGAGCATCAATTTCCAAGTATGCTAGCATCCAAAGATTCATTATGTTAATTGACGCTCCTGGATCCCCCAATACTCTGGAGAGCGTAAATTTTCCGATTGTGACTGAAATGTACAACGGTCGGTTGTGATCGGCTGTCCCGAGTAGTAGATCACTGTCCGTGAAGGTAATACCTCGCTGTTCCTTTAAGGAGCAAACCTCGTCTAAGGAATCTCCGGCCATCTGAGCTAAACAAACCTCTAGATCAAGTAAGGCCTTGATCAGAGCTTCCCTCATCTCTTTTGATATATGAGAGCGTCGTAGATGCTCAGTTTGGCTGGTAGTTTCCTAAGATGGGCTAGCACGTTATAGTCCACTTTGTTACCATGTGTCTCAGCTTCTTCCCGAATGGGCGATTCTTCTGTTGGGGTTGATTCTTCCTGAACAACCACCTGCTTTCCTTTGTCTTTTGGACCCATTCTCGGAGGTAGAACATTTCCGCTCCTTAAGTTGACTTCGTGATTTCTTCAAATCGCGAGTGCCGAGTTTATCGGTGTCTCCTTTTGAATCGGCATGACGAGTTCTTCGAAGTCGCTTTGGAATCTGAAAGCTCTAACTCTATTGTGATTGGAGCTCCTTGAAATTCATAAATAGATTCATTGCTTGTTGAACTTTCGTAGCCTTCTTGGTTAATGTCTTCTTTGTCATCGTGATTGTCGAGGTTGTGTATGATTTGAGAATTGTTATTAAAATTAAGATCTGGATTAGGTTAGTTGTCGTTAGTAACGTAATCGTCAAAAATCGTCAAAACGTAGCCAACGCCATAACTCTTATCATTATAAGATCCCGCCGGAGCGAGCAAATAATCATACAGAGTCAGAGGTTCGAGGAATTTTTCCCCGAATCGGAAACAACCATCCTAGGATAAGCAGCCCCTAGTCTAGCCTTAGGAGCCTCGGTCCTTTCTTCTTCTACGACCTCTTTCTCTTCTACAGTCTTTTCCTCCTGGGGCGATTCTTCAATTGCTAGTGATAGTGCCGGCTTGGCAGGTTTGAAATTCTGAGTTGAAGCATGCTCGGAAGCGGCCTGGATGTGGTCCAAAATTTTCTTCGATGATTTTGTCCAGACGATACTCCATCCATCATCGGTCGTGTAAGGGTCTATCGGAACAATGGGATCCGTTGAAATAACATTGACGTAACCTCCTTTCTGGGGTTCTTTCATGTATTCCTTTGGGATCGTTATGTTCCCCTTTCAGAGATTATTGTCAAGCCAACGTGATGCAATCGTCTATCTTATGTCCAAGCATCCGGTGGTAAGGGCAGTAGTTGGGATGGTCTTTCTTATTAACTTCCTCCGGCTTCTTGGGTTATGGCAGTTGAAAATCCGAAGTCTTCATCAAACTGTGGAACATCTTTAGCACTGCTTCATTCTTGAACAGATATTCTCTATTTATGAGCTCCTTCAACGTGCGCAGTGGGCGAAGCGGTGGTTCATGTTGTTGAGTTGGCTGATAACCAGGTCGAGGTTGTTGGTAGTTCTGCTGAGGTTGCTGATAGCTGGGTTGCGACTGCTCCTGCTATATTTGTATTGGCTGCTTGCCCTTATCGACTGCCGCGATGATCCCGGATTTCTTTTCAAATGCCTTCACAGGCTACTGTTTGTCTGTCTTGTCGACGAAACTTAGCTGTTTTGCTTCCTCTTGCAAGCTTCCGGCCTTACTTAACAACTTCTCGAAAGTCTTAATATTGAATCCTTTAAGGAGAAGTGCTATCGGGCCGTGAATGCTTTTAAGCAAGATACCGACGGCATGCTGCTCTTGTAGCTGCGGTTCACACTTCATGCTTAGATTCCTCCATCGAAGTATGTAGTCTACTAAAGTTTCGTTCGGTTTCTGTTTCTCCACCACTAGATCACCGATGGTGATATGGTGCTGAGCTCTGACAAACCGTTTCACAAAGAGGTTTTCTAATTCTGAAAATGTTTTTACCGAACCATTCGGTAACTCTGCGTACCAATCAAAGGCGATCCCTGACAGGCTGCTGACGAACTATCAGAAGAGTAAGGCGTCGCTTCCACCGGCATTACAACAACTAGCGCGAAAATGTGCAACATGCTGTCGAGGGTTTCCAATACCATCAAAAGTCTTGAACAGAGGTGGTACGAAGCCTTTTGGGTATTGTACAGCATCAAATTATTCGGGGTAAGGTCTACCCGTCTGAATAGATGCTCCGCTCTTAGACTGTGCTAAGGCTTCTCGCACCTGCTCGTTCTACCATGTTCTTGATGTCCTTCTCCGGAATCATATTCGAGTAGAATCTTTCTTCGGTCGATCATCTCCGTTAACGGATGTAATCTCTTTTCCTCCATCCGTAATATGAATAACTTCGGAGGTGTTTCTCTTGGGGGTTGAACTCGACTCGAAGAGTGGCTAGGGCTGCAGCCATCTCTTCCATCCTTTTCACCATTTGAGAGATTGTATTATCTTTTTCTCGAAGTTGTGCTCTTAACATTTCTGGTTCATCTCTTTCCGCATCTGCCGGAGCACCTTGCGAAGCTGACAATGCTCGTGTCTCAACCATGTTGATCTCCACATATTCGTCATCCATGAATTCCGACGAATCGACTTCATCTTCAAACTTTTCTTCTCTTTCTCTTGATAATCGTTGAATGTCGGTTCTTAGCTTTTCCATAGCATCCTCCAATGGTCTTCTCCGTACGGTTTCGCAATTATCATGCGATGGCTGTTGGATTTCCTTCTTGGGAGTCCCCTTCATTGCAGTGGCGCTCTGTTCGGACTCGAGTCTCCTGACGAGACTTTCCTTTTCTGGTCGTTGTTTCGCTCTTAATTGGCCAGTAGTAGGATGTCATACCATTCTTCTAGCAGCAAAAGGCCTAGGACCGGATGGTCTGTCGGCTGAATGCTGGAAGGTGGTATCCTCCCTGATCTGTAAACCTGAAACAACAATAGGTGGACTAGCTTTCATCTTCTTATTCTGCTTTTCTATGGCGCTAACGGGTTCTATTCGCGGCCCAAGACAGGATTTGGCTGGCTCCAGCCCTATTCTTCTTAAAATCTCTGATACAGGACATTTCTCTTTCTTTGCTAACTTCTCTATCACAGTCTGCAGTCGGGCAAATGGTGTAATCCTAGCCCTTATCTTTCGGTTGTTGCTATAGTATGCGGGTCGAGGTAATGTAGAAGCAATCTTGTGGACGTTTTCCTCGTCAGCTGCGGCGGAGAGGGGATGGAATCTACTTTCTTCCAAAAGCGGTGTATACTCAGGCAATGGTATGTATTCAGGTAGTGGTGTGTACTCAGGCAGTTCTTCCAAGAAAGCAACTTCAGTAGCTCTGGCTTTCCTTGTAATCTTTCTACTCTGGTTTCTCCTCTGAGTTCGTGTTAGGGGTGGAACCCTCGAGCTGGACCCAATTTCGAAAACAGAAGGTCTCACAGGGAGATCTGTACCCTCCACGGTAACATGCTCATCACAAATTTGAATTTCCTTCCCCTTCAGTTTGGCGGAAGCCGGGGTAGGTGCACAGATGACTAGACCGGCGGGGTAGAAACAACGGTCCTCCCGCGAACAACGAGTACTCTTCTCAACCGGAACCCTTTGCGGAGGAGGGAACTCTTGAGTTAACTTGAGGTCGAACTCGATCAAAGGCTTTTCGGCTTCGGGCTCTTTGTCCGTAAGCGTGAAAAGGGTGACGTCGGTGATCTTGACATCCGTATTCTCGAATCCTTGCCCAAAACAGATGATTCCATTGTCAGAAAGCTCCTCCTTGTAGACAGCTAGGTCAAGTCCGTTGGTAAAGGAGAAAATCAGCTTTGGGGCAGACATTTTCTACAAGGTAGATTCTGATTGTCAGTCCCAAGTTAAGCTTCTTCTCATCGGGATGAAAAAATGGAATCGAAAAGAGTCCGAACACATTTTTGTTCATGTATTTATAAAAAGGAGTTATTTGTTAAAAGAGTCGTTCATTAGAGGATTTGTTTATTAGGAACAGAATATTGAAAGGTGTAAAGAAGGTAAGGAATCCGATTCAGAATTAGAAAGGAAGAGAAAGTCTTATGCAAGACTTCTCGACTCGAAGGACCGCTCCTAAACTAATACCTATTGGGGGTCCACCCCACCTCACAAAAGAGGTAAAAGGATCTTGGAACCTCTCCGTTTAGGGGTGTCTAAACAGTGGCTCCAAAATCCGAGAGGAGTTGGCTATACTCGTTCAAGACAGAAATGAACGGGGTATTCCAACGGAAGAATGGTAGTTTGGTCCACTAGGGGCATGGACTCACTACCGATTTATGAAAGCAAACCCATCTAATCAAAATGGAGAGAGGAACTAATCCCCAGCGGAGTCGCCAGAAGTTGTCGGCATATTTTAGGTTGAGTGTTGTATTTAAAAAAGGGGTCGCCTACAGAAATTGTCGGCGAATTTTCATATTTTAAATTTAATTTAAATATATATATATATATATAGTTTAAAAGATAACATTTAATTTTGAAAGTAATTTTAAGTTTAAAAGTTTTAAGATATGAAATCAAACCGATCTCACATCTCAAATAGTTTATATAAACGAGCACCGCACCACAAACCGTGTATCTATCCCGAAGAATAGACACACTCGCTCGATAATGGGGCTCGATTAAATAAACTAGGAAATTTGTGACATCCGTTTGGTCCGCGAACCAATTTTATAAGCCGATAAGTTCCCCGCTTAATATAAATGAATTAAGCGAGGTTTATATTACTTGGGTTCTTAAAGTTCCGTATAAGAGCAAGCCCCTATAGTTAATTACATCTTAAATGAAATGAATCATTTAAGAAAACTCTCGATAATGATCAGTGGTTTTGCTCTCAAGAATTTCAAAGTTTAAGGTTTTCAAAGGATTGGATTTTTTGAAATTTCAAAAGGGATGAGCTCAAATTTGGAACATTTATTTTCAGGAGTCCAAAAGGAAGAAAAGTAGGAGAAGTTGAGGATACAAGAAGAATCTTGGCAACTTCTCAAACTATCCTATGGTTTGGCTTCAATTTGGAAATTTACTTAATGTTTCCATTCTGCCAATTTTAATTAATTAGGACTTATATTTGCATGACGCAGTCATGCAAATACCACGAAGATGTGAGGGTTTATGTCGTATCGGACGATGACCTCGGAATCCTAAAGTGGTAGGGCTTATATTGCACAATAGAACCGTCCAAAAGCCTAAAGATGAAGTTAGGATTTACGTCGCGCTAGGCGAACTACCTCGAAATCCTATGGGTTTGTTATTTAATTCTGAGGAAAGTTTTGCTGAAGTAGATTCAAGTTTTGCTGATGACGATGGCCTTGCTGCCCACCATGCTCCGAGCTCCTTGTTGTTGCAGAGGTTTAGTTTTAGAAGTCATAAATCAAAGGATGAGAGAAGTGTTTTGGTTTAGAGAAATCTTAAAGTCCAAATGTCTTTAGTGTTTTAATTAAAACAAATCTTAAAGTTGATTAAACAGAACCGATTAAGATCCCACCGTTCTGTCATCCCGGCACCGTTATTTTCATTGAATTCACTTAGTCCAGATGAATTTGCTAAACTCAACTAATTGAGTTCCACACTTTCATTTAGACCTTGGGAAATCCCGTTAGCAACACGTGGGTTACATCATCCGAGGTATTCAGGATCATTCAAAGAGATTTTTTAATTTAGTTACAATTGTAGTTTTGTTGTTCTGTTTGTGATTAAACTTTGAGTTGTTTTATATTTTGAAATGTTGTGGCGGTGAATTGTATCTTGTAATGATTTTTAGTTTAATTTAGGTTTCATCTCAGGGACTATCCTAAAGGTTTTGGTTTTCATGCAACAGTTGTTTATCATGCAAGAAAAGTAAAGTAACAGTGCATGTAAGTAAATTACAATAAAGTAAATTGCAACAAAATAAAAGCGTACCTGGTGGGTCTTCCCGTCATCCCAAGTTATACTTGAAACACATGTTAAGGCATTTAAATATTTCAACGAGTACTTAGGTAAAGCTTATGGAAAGGTTTTGGTTGTCTACCAAATTCCTAATTCTATAGCTAGTCATCTCCTATGACGTCTAGGTTCTTGTGTCTTGGTTTAAGGATGATTTTCTTCATCAAAGAAACAATTAAATTCAATTGTTCTTATAAACATCTTATCATATTGAGGAAGTGCTTAAGACGAGTCTTAAACATCTTTCAATACCTCTAGGATTGTTTTAAGTTCAAGAGAATTTAATTATACAAGTGAATTAATCATCCAGGTGTTTAAGATTTTGTTCTTTTGCTCAGTGAACTAGGACATTTGAAAGTCCCATGAGTGAAGTAACACTTCACTTGATACCTCATTTAAAAGTTATAATACTAAAAGCTTTATAGGGGCAAATCAAATTATTAAGTATTTTAATGATTTAAATTTAATGAATTAATTTTAATTTTGACTTAATTATAAAAAATTAGTTTAAGTTTAGAATAGTGTTCAAATTATTTTAGATTTGATTCTTAATGATTTTATTTAGGTTTGTTGTTAAATGATTTTAATTTAATTTAATTTAATTTAATTTTAATTTAATTTAATTTGATTTTAATTTAATTTAATTTTAATTTAATTTAATTTAATTTTAAATTTTAATTTTAATTTAATTTAATTTAATTTAATTTGATTTAATTTAATTTAATTTAATTTAGCTTAATTTTAATTTGATTTAGTTTAACTTAATTTAATTTAATTTAATTTAATTTAATCTTAATTTTAATTTAATTTTAATTTAATTTAATTTAATTTAATTTGATTTAGTTTTAATTTAATTTAGTTTAATTTGATTTAATTTAATTTCAATTTTAATTTAATTGAGATTATTCTTTTGATGATTTTTTAATTAAGACTTAAGCATTATTGAAGTGATTTATTTAGGGATTTCAAATTAAAGAATAAATATCCTCTTAAATAATATCTCTACTTTAATAGTTCCAATTTCTATTATTCTCCCAAAATTTCAATTAATTAATTAATTAAAGTTTTATTTTAATTAGAGTTGAAATGATTAGTAGATTTCTACCCTTAATCATTTAAGTTTCAATCATCCAAAAAATCAGTTTAAAATCAAATATTTTACCCTCCCCTTTGATTAATCCTAAAATTTTAATTAAGGGTTGAATTTTTTAATTATCATTTTGCCCTTCAAGCTTAATAATTCCATAACTCACTAAATTAAACTCAAATGAACTTGAAATTTTTATGTAACTTCACTCACATGTCAATTAAGATATTAGAGGAGAAAATGTGATTTTTCTGTATTTAATTTATTTATGTAATTATTTTTAATAGAAAATAGGGGTTTTCAAGGAAAATTCAATAACATGACCAAGAAAATGTTTCTGTCCTAAAAAAAAATTATGGGATATTCTTAATGAACAGAGGACCATTTGGACCAATTTTGGTGATTTTTTGAATTATATTTTATTTATTAGAATTATTTTGAGTTTTGGAGTATTAATTAATTTTAAAATAAAACTAAAGTTGAAGAGTGGATTTTATATTTTTCTTAGATCTCTCTGACCTCAAGGAGTTCAAAGAAACAAATTTTGTATTTTTCTGATTTTTCTTTGATTTATTAGAATTATTTTAGTGAAAAGGTTGGAAAATTCATTTTTTAATATTAAAAATTACATTAAGCCTTTAAAATTCAATATCTTACCTTAGGGACTTAAGAAAAATGTTTAGTTTGTTCCTAAATGATTAGAATTCAAAATGTGACATTTTGGTGAACGTGTAGAGCCAATCAATTTGGGGATTGGCTCACTGTGGTGAAGTGTCTTGGTTTTGGGCTTGGATTTCAACTCTGAAATTGAGCTCACAGAGAGGAAATGGCAGGGGGATTTCAGTGGGGATCAAGTTCTCCAGGTATGGGGAAGAGTCTGGAATGATTTTGGCAGAGTTTCCTTAAGTTTTGTTTCAGCACTTCTCTTGGCCGAGAGGAGGGGGTGTTTAAATAGGAGAGGCTGGAGGGCCTCCCAGGGGGGTTTAAGGGTTGGGATCGACTGCTTCGGTGAGGAGAAGAACAGATCGCAATGGCCATTTGGAGTGAGGCAGCTCAGCAAGGTGGAATTCAAAAATTTGGCTCCTCCCAAGGTCTCGGCCATGGTGTTTTTCGGCGATCCAGGCGGCTGGCCGGCAGGCATTGGTCACCCTCAGGATCAGGTGAGTCAGGGCTGGGGTTTAGTGTAGTCAATTGAGCTTTGCCATGTGTAAAGGGGTTAGATCAAAATGGAATGGGGGGCATGGCTATTTTTACTTGGTTTGGGTCAACCCATGTGTTTGGATTGGGTTCACCTCCCCATGACATGGTGTTAGGCTGAGAGGATCATGTGAGTCAGCCTACCAAAGGTAGTGAAGTCCACATCAAGGATTAGGTGGCAAAGTATGGTTTAGAGTGTATCATGTTTAAGGTAAAAAAAGGTTTAAAAAGGTTTAAGAAAGAGATCCCCTCTCTTGCCATTAATGGCTTGGTGAGGTGGAAAGTAGATTCCATGACTCTCATGGCTCCCATGTGGCTCATGCATGGCTTCATGGCTCATATATGGCTTGGGAAAAGTTGTCTCACTTGCATGAGAAAGGGTGTTAGAATTTTTTTATGGATTTAAGGAGAATTGTCATAAGGCTTGATTTGGATTTATTTTGTGATGGATTTTAGAACTTAGGAAGTGTTTTAAATCAAAGGGATGATGAGAGGAATTTCATGTGGGCTTTGTCATGGACTTTGGGCTTTTGAACTTGCTTTGGATGGGCTTTTTAAGAAGGCCTAAGGAAGTGGGCCTTAGGTTTTTTAAAATAAGTTTATGGATGAGAATTTTGTAAAAGGTTGGGCCAAATAATTGTTGGGTTTGGTTTAGGGATGTGTCATGAGTGATTTGAAATGAATTTGAGGTGGTTTGGGTTCGAATTGGGTTGGATTTGGGCTTCTTTGGTAAATGGGCCAAATTGGGCTTTAAGCTTAAAAATGAAATTGGATTCAAATGTCAATCAAATTGGACCTAGATTTGGTCTACATTGATATTGTGGATTCAAATGTGGGTAGGTTTGGTTTGACATTGGGTTCACTTGGGTTAAGAATGGGCTAAATTGGGGGTTTTGGTAAAAGTGGGGTAAATTGACAAAATTGGCCCATGGTGTAGTTAGACAAAATGAAATTGGGAATATTTGGGATTTTTCGGAATTTTTTGGGAATTTTATGAATTTTTTGGATTTTTGGGCTAAGAAGGGCATTTTGGGTATTTGGAGGGTATTGGGGGTACTTTTGGAATTTTTGGTATTTTTGGCTATGGATGATCAATTTGATTGGTGAGGAAGTGTTCAAGGTTAATTTTGGGGAATTTTGGGTGATTTGGAAATTTTGGAGGATTTAGGCAATTTTAAGGGCTTTTAGTATGTTAGGTGGGTCCGGGGCCCCGGGGTCAAAAATTGAAATTTTGGAAAAATGAAGATTGATCAAATATGAGTGAAATGGAAGCATTGGTTGAGTCATGAAGTCATATTAAGCCTATATGAGCCATGAGAGGACTCATTTGAGGCATTCAATATGTTGTTCCTAACCCTCTTAACCAGGGGCTTAGGGGTTAAGGTCCATCCATATGAATTACCTACATGAGTCAGGGAGTCAAGTTGGGTATGGGTGTGGTTCTAGGATTTGGATTGTGTGTGTGAGAGTGTAGAGTATGAGTGTAGTGAGTGTGTAAGTCAACCCTCACTGCGACCAAGCCACCCGGGGTGGTCTTAAGGCCAAAGAGTCCTATAGGGAACTCATCCTTTAAACCTTCACATTTGATTTCAACCCTCTAGGTGATTAGGGGCCTTCAATCAAGCTTGTGGGGTTTGCAGGGAGTCAAGAGGTATTTAAACTTCTAAAGGGTGGGTTCCACTTCTAGTCCTCTAAGATAGTCAAAGGAAAAGCCTAAGGCTAGATCCTAAGTACTAAAGAGAGAAGAGAAGACCTCATCAAAAATGAGGTCAACAATGCATGAAAAAGGTGTCGAGGAAATAAAAAATCCACAAAATAAAAACCACAAGAAAATCACATGTCTTATATCACCAGAGCATGGAACAAATTCAATCACAATGCATGATAAAAGAAAAAGTAAAATCTTTTATTATAGGCTTAATAATAAAGATTATAGTGCATGTGTTCTAGAACACTCATCTGGAGACAATTCGTCCTTAGTAATACCCCACACTCCCCTGTGATCAATACAAGCTGTCACAAATCTCCTCTCATACATATGCCTTAACACTCCTTAAAATATCATCCAACTCCTCAAAAAATATATGAAAGAATGTCAGTCGTTGAAATGTGAAGGTTTTGGGATTGAGATCCTTTTAATTTAAAATATATGTATATAATTTAGAAAACATCTTTTTAATTTTAAAATATGAAATTAGACTAATCTTATACATGCAATTGTTTAAATAATCAAGCACTAGCTATGTATCTATCACGAAGAACAGATACATTGCATGGTGGTGAGGCTTGATCAAGTAAACTAAAGAATCCATGATATTTGTTTTGTCTGCAAACCATTTATGTTGACCGACAAGTTCCTTTATCTAATATGAAATAAGATAAATTTGATTAACTTTCTAACTTCTAAGCAAGACAAATTAACACACACTACGTTTTGTATTGAAAGGTTCAATTATGGAAAGGTATATTTCCTCCTGCAACGTGTATATGATGAGTGATTGATATAGATTGATAGTAATTTTGTATTGTGCCAAATAGGAGCATTAATATTCTTTACCTTCATCAGAGTACCCCCTCTTCCAAGTATGAAAAGAACATTGGCAAATCCTAGGCTTTGCCACTAAATCTAAGGTAAGGCTGGGAGGATACTAGCTCTCACTTCAGAGCTCCCACTTCCCTTAGCCTGAAGGCTAACCCTATCTTTAGGTACCAAAATTTAATACTAAATTGGAGATATCAGCCAGTCATTCTAAAACCTCTGATTCGACGCCCATGAAACCGTACTTCTCTATTTATTTGCACTCAATTCTCATGAACTACGCACTTCATTCATGGAAATTGAATGGATTCTCCACTAATATTGTAGAACACATAGGCTCCGTTTGGGGCTACTTTTTTCAAGCGGCGCGGCACAAAGCCGCGAAAAATTCCTGTTTAGCCCTCTGCTTCGCGGCCATTCGACGCCAAGTGGGTGAAAAGCGAACCGCAGGATCGACCCCATGGCCCCGGATTTCACCTCGCTAATATTCAATATTGCCCTTGTGAAAGAAGCGTTCCGTCCCTAGCCTCATCGTCCATGGCGGACTGGTTTGTTGGTCCAGTCACGGATACACTCATCAATGCTTACTCTGATTACCTGCAAGACCAGTACTTCAGATGGCATATTAGCATGAAAGAGGAGCTCGAAAGGCTGCGAGAGAACCACCCCAAGATCCAAACTGTTGTCTCTACTTACTCCCGAGCACAGATCCTACTCATGAAGAAGGATTTTGTTGTGCGGTGGTTGATGAAGCTGTGATTGTTGTAATCTCTGCTTACCCCAAGATCCAAGTTGTTGTCTTTAAGGTGAACATCCACTGTGATGGCTGTAAGAACAAAGTGAGGAAACTCCTTCAGAAAATTGAAGGTAAACGATTTTTGTATCACTTGGTCATTTTTCTCATTTTCTTGTTTATTTAGCTTGAAGCATTAGTTTTTCTTTAGAAAGAAAATAAAATTAAATTAAACATTTTTTTTATTGAAGGTATTTGCTTTCTCTTTTTGAATTCTATGCTTGAATCTTCCAATAGTCTCTTTGATGTAAATTGTTTTTATGTTCTATGCGTGGTTTGATAGAATTTCTCATGCTTTAATAATCTTATGTCCACCTGTGAAGATTTCGTGCTTTGATAGAATTTCTCTGCATTTTCTAGTGTACATTGGATTGGGAAATTAAGTTCACTTCAAGAACTAAATGAGTTTAATGCTGATTTGATCTCCATACGAAAACCTTTTCATACAAGGGTGTAAGCTCTGCAGGATGGATGTACAATGCAGATTTGATCTCCAATCTAGAGTACATAAGCCAAAATAAGTGCTTAGAGTGGGAAACTAATCCACCTTTTGGGCAGCTTCCCCACTTGAAGTCGCTGTACCTTTGTAACATGCCAAAATCAAAGCGGTTTTATTGTGAATTTCATGGGAATGAAATGGTTTATGTGAGATGAATATCTGTAATTATGGACTGTTTTTATTTTAAATTTTTTCTTAAAATTATAAAATTTATGGCTTCTGGGACTGGCTAAAAATTATACAAGTCTAGTTTTTACATGTTTACCTTGTGTAGTGAATTTCTGTTTCTAATGTATCATATGTAAGACCGTCATTATTCCATTCCAAACAATTTAAAAAAATAGGGGCAGGATGGTCATTTTTATAAAAACAGCTACCCCACAGCTGTTTTCACACAGCTGCAACAAACAGACAGTCAGCTTCCCCGCAGTAGCTTCCTGAGGCCGCACAGCTACAACTACGCCAAACAGAGCCTTAGTTCTTTCAGATTGGATGTTTCATAACAAATTTTAATAATTCAATTGGCCAAATCGAAAAGTAAATGAAGTTCAAAGTGGAAAACCATCACAATTTCTTAACATTATTATGGTACATCAAATCTACATTAACACTTCACCACATCACATTGCAACAAAAAAACAAAGAAATCTACTCAGAATTCATGAGGAAGACACAACACAACATGGATTTTATATATAAAAGCAAAGTCATACAAACTACAAAAGTAAATTCAACTTATCTTAAATTCTTCCCCAAGCAAATCCCTTGAAGTTCCTTTGAATCCTTTTCTCTCTTCTCTTCAACACTCAATTCCCTCTTTAGAATAGTAAGGAAGAAGCAAACTCTCACTTTTCTCTTTCTCCTACACTCCCTTGAGAAGGTTACCTCACAAACAACACTTAACTCACACTTTCAACAAACCCTAACACACTCTCTTCACTCCTCTTCACTTCTCCCACACTCTCCACACACACACACACCACCAAAAGTGGCATCCATAACTGTCTAGAATTTCCCTAAGATTTTCCTCAAGCACCCCTTCAAAAAGCGTCAAAACACATTGAATTTTGAGTTCCACCAACTTTAGGCGTCGACGGTGCTTGATACGGTGTATGCGGCTCTGAGGCGCCTTTTAATTACAATGCTCTCTGAAATTGGGAGCCGTCGGGCGCTAGAAAGCCTTTTCTCTATTTTGCCTTTTTTTGCTCCAAATTTATTCTTTTTCGCTTTCTTTTGCTCCAATCACCTAAAATCATCATACCCACAGTAAAACATGAATAATGTCTTCCTTTAAAGTGTAATATCACTAAAAATGAGTACAAATTGTATAGAAAAAACCTAACATATTTTTGGTGTATCACGACACCACTATTTTCTTCGGATTCATTTAGTCCAGCTGAATTTACCAAATTCAAATAAATAAATTTAATACTTTTATCCAGACCAAGAAAAATCTCGTTAGCAGCCGTAGGTTGTCTCATCTATGGGATTCCCGATCATCTAAAGAGATGTTTTAATTTAGTTGCAATTGTTGTGTTCCATTTCGTTTGTGATTAAATTTTGAGATGCTTATATTTTTACTTGTTGTGAATAGATTTTTGGTTTTAGAGTTGGTTTTGGTTTTTACTAGTTTTGCTTTGCAAAAAGTACTGAAAATAATGTACAATAAAGTGAATAAAGAAAATTTTAGTAAATAAAATGTAAATGCGTACCAGTCATCTTCGCGCACTCCAGCTGAAAGTTTAGTATTTGCATGCAGGGAATTGAAATTGCATGAAAGAAAAGCCGAAAATACAGGTACAAGGTGTGCCTACCGAGTCCTATTTCAAAACTTGTTGGATCCATATTTGTTCATGTAGAGGATGCTCTTCTTTAGCAAAGTAAAATAAGCCTAGTGACCCTCCAAGATATCCAGAAGTCTTGTGAAAAGGTCTAGGGGAACACCCTAGATGTTTCACAACCCTTTTTAACATCTCGAGTTCATTTGAAATTATTATAGTGCTCAATAATTCATCCACATTAAACCCTTATGTTAGGTGAACTTTGATGTTTTAATTAACCCATTAAGTGGGGTAATCATCATTTGACATTTTACTTTTGAATTATGTGGGTAAAGGCCTTTAAGGGCAAATTGATTTATTAAGAATTTTACCTAACTAGTTTAGAGTTGGGCTTGTAGTGTTTTAAATATGTTTGAGGTTGATTATATTTCCTTTTCTAAACCTCATTAGTCTAATTTAGATTAAGCTTAGTTCACTACAAAGTCCTTAAGACTTAATGGGTAGATTTGTAATTTTAGGAAGATTGAGTTATGTGATCTTAATTCTTATCAAAAACACTGAATTTTTCATTAAACCATTAATTAGGGGTTTGTAAATTAGTGAATTATTATCTTTCAAGATTGAACCCCTTACATTAGCATCTTTTGATTTATTTATCTTCCAAATTTCTTTAATTATTCATGAAATTACAGTTATGCCCTTAATGTGAAAAGGTGTGAAGTTGGTTTCTATCATTTAACCCTTATGTTTCAATCATCTAAAAGAGTTGATTAAGATCATTTATTGCCCATTTACCCTTTATTAGGCCTAAATATCAATTAAGGCTTAAATTCCAAATTACAATTTTGCCCCTAAATGCCTTATCACTTCAAAATTCATTAAATCTAACTCAAATGACTTTGAAATCTATATGTTACCCCACATATATGTTAATTAAAACATGAGAGGAGAAAATGTGATTTTTCTGAATTATATAATTTTTGTAATTATTTAAATTAAAAAATAGGAATTTTCAAAGCTAATTCAATAACTTAACCAAAACAAATCATCTATCCTTAAGAAAATTATAAGAGGTTTAGCTAGATCAGAGGACCACTGAACCAATTTTCATGATGTTTTTAGTTTATTTTAATTATTATAATTATTTGTTGGTTGTGAGTATTAATTAAGTATAAAATATTATTTAAGTTGAAAATTAATTTTTATATTTTTTCTTAAATCTCTTTGAAGTTAAGGAATTCAAAGAAACAAATTTCATATTTTTTTTATTTATATTTTAAATAATAAAATTATTTTAGAGGAAAATTTAGGAAAATTCAATTTAAGCCCTTTAAAAAATTTGATATCTTTACTTAGCAAATTAGGAAAAATATTTTAATTGCTCCTAAGTGATTAGGAGACCAAATGTGATATTTTGGTGTATTTTTAAATTTTTGTGTTTTTTATGATATTTAATGATATTTAATTATTTTAATTATTTTAAAATTCAAAATATAGGTTTAAAGTAAGATATTTATTTTAATTCTAATTTTATTTTTCTTAAGTTCCTCTGGTCAGTATGAGCTCCCAAAATCACTTTTCATAATTTTCTGACTTATATTTTAATTATTATATTTTTTATGCCAAAAATACTATTTTACTTGAAAAATCCATTTTAGTGGGTAAATTAATTCTAATTGATTTTAAATTTTGATGGGGAGCTCCTCTGTTCATTTTTTATAGTGTGAAATTAATTTTATGATTTTTCTATTTATATTTTAATTATTTAATTTTTATGGATTTTAATGAGGTAATAACCATGAGTGTCATTTTAAATTATTTAAACCATTTGATATTTTTCATACGGTCTTCTGACCACAGTGAACCTACCAAAATAACGTTTGCATTTTTTTATTTATATTTTAATTATTATACTTTTTAACCAAAACAGAGGGGATTAATTTGAAAATTTGGGATCTCTACCTGAACACTCCCCGTGACCTTGGAAAAATCAAGGAAGATTCATAACTACAAAGTCTCTAAGCTCTCTAAACCTCATGTTATGGTAAAATGTTTATGATGAATTATTATTTAAACAAATTTTAATGTATTTAATTAATTTTAAAATAAATATAAGTCAAATAACTCCAAATTTATTACCAAATTGGTCTCCTTTGTTCACTGAGCAACAATGTATTTTTCTTTTATTTTTAACATTTTTCTATACCAAGTTATGGATTTTTAAAGTTTTGAGAATTAATTAAATAATTTGAATACATATTTTCCTAGTTATCCGACTCAGCGCCACAAAAACACGCGACAACTTTGAAAGGCTATGCAACGCCTTCCCATTCAACATTACTATCTGAATCTGCTCTGTGCTTTATGCATTGAGAGCATGTACAACGTAATTCTGACCGTCTGTCCGATACACGAACGATCAAACTTCTTCTGGTCATTGTCCCCTACCTGTGTGTCTCGTGAACTGTCCACACTAAAATAATAAGATCTCGAGCTAGACTCAACCAAATCACTTCTAAAGATGCATCTAGCCTATACAAACACATCGATACGGTTTATGCAGTATGAAATTAAGTGTATCGTCGTGAACGTCGAAAATAAGCTCAGTTTGGGGGGGAGTTCAATAACTTGGTCTGAGAGATAAGACCTCAATTAGATGCTTGCAAAAGCTTCAGAGAACTCTGATGAACCTCCTTGAAGTGTCGTTGTGATCTGATGAATTGTCCTAGTAGGAGTTCGATCAGACCGATTTGGAGACTTTGATGGAAGTCTAGGCTAGAGGGGCTCTTGTTGACCTCATTTTTGATGAGGTCTTCTCTTCTTCTCTTTAGTACTTAGGATCTAGCCTTAGGCTTTTCCTTTGACTATCTTAGAGGACTAGAATTGGGACCCACCTTTTAGAAATTCAAACCACTTCTTAACTCCCTGCAAACTCTACAAACTTTACTGTAGACCCCTAATCACCTAGAGGGTTGAAATCAAATGTGGAAGTTTAAAGGATGAGTTCCTATAGGACTCTTTGGCCTTAGGACCGCCTACAGGCGGCTCGGTCTCAGTGAAGGGGCTCGCTTACACACACACTACATTTATACACTACACCTACACACTACACTTCCACATACCTCCTAAAACCACACCCATACCTAACTTGACCTCCCGACTCATGTAGGTGATTCACATGGATGGTCCTTAACCCCTAAGCCCTTGCGCAAGAGGTTAGGAACAACATAGTGAATGCCTCAAATGAGTCCCTTCATGGCTCATGTGGGCTTGATATGGCTTCATGGCTCAACCAAAATGACTTCTTTCCACTTACATCCACCCAATCTTCAATTTCCCAAATTTTCGATTTTGACCCCGGGACCCTACACCCGCTAATTCTACCCAAAACCCCGAAATTACCCAAATTTCTCAAAAATTTCCAAATTATCCAAAATTCTTCAAAATCATTCCCAAACATTTCCACATCACTTAAATTGATCATCCATACCAAAAAATACCAAAAATTCCAAGAAAACCTCCCAATACCCTCCAAATACCCAAAATACCCCTCTTGACCTAAAAATCCAAAAATTCAGAAAATTCCTAGAAAATCCCAGAAAATCCCAAATATTCCCAATTTCATTTTGTCCAACTACACCATGGGCCAATTTTTTCAATTTACCCTACTTTTGTCAAAACGCCCAATTTGACCCATTTTAACCCTAAGTGAACCCAATGTCAAACCAAACCTACCCAATTGACCCCAATTTTGGTCCAATTCAATTCTAAACTTCAATTAAATATCCCAAATACAAATCTAGACCAAATCCAAGCCCAACTAGATTGACATTTGGATCCAATCTCACTTTTGGCCTTAAAGCCCAATTTGGACCCATGACCCAAACCTAACCCAAACTCACCCAATTCAACTCCAATTAACCCCAAACCATTTATAAATCTTCCTTAACATTCCCACAAACAAAACACCAACATTATTTGCCCAAAATTTAGACCCAAACCCCACTCAAATTCAACCCAAAGCTAAAAGGCCCATTTTTGACCTAAACCCAAACCTAACCCAAATGAGCCCAAACCCCAAAATCAAAGCCCAACCAAAGCCAAAACCTCTTTGAAACACTCCCATAGACATTTCTCAACATTGATTTTATATCAATTTCAACCCTAGCCCAACATTAGCCCAAGTTAGCCCAATTTGACCTACATAGGCCCACTTACCAAATAAATCCAAATTCAAACCAAATCAACTCCAAATCACACCAAATTGATTCCAAGCCCTTCATAGAACATCCCTAAACCAATTATGACATTTATTTGACAAAGTTCTTCACAAAATCTTCACCCAAATGCCCATCCTAAAATCAAAAAGCCCATTCCCCTTAAACTTTCCTAAAAGCCCACTTCACCACATCCAAAGGCCCAAAATCTACCCTAAAGCCCACATCACATCTCCATTTTGTCATCCACTTAATTAAATCCATTACCTAAGTCCTAAATTCACCATCAAATTATTCCAAATCAAGTTTCATACAAATTTCCATCAAAATATCCAAAATTCTTAAAACCCATTTCCATGAAATTAACCAAACCTTTTCCCAAGCCAAAGGTGAGCCATTCACAAGCCATATGAAGCCATGAAAATTTGGCATGTGACCATGCCATTAATGGCAAAAGGAGGAGGTCCTTTAACCATCTCCTAAAAGTCATTAGCCTTAAGAATGTTTCCGCTTAACCAAGATTTAATCCAAATATTCTTGGATAAGGACATCACCACCTCTTGACCGGCTAGCTCTAACCGATCTTCTCGACCCAAGACCAGCCATGGGGAGGTGAACCCAACCCAAACCAATGGGTTGACCAATTTCAAGCCAAAGTGGCCTCTCCCCCATTCCATTTTAATCCAAACACTTTACACATGTCCAAGCCCAATTGACTTCACCATTGCCAAGCCCTGACCTCCCTGGTCAAGATGGTGACCCATGCCTGCCGGCCGGCCGCCCGGATCGCCGGAAAACACCACACCCGAGAGCTCACATGTGAGCCAACTTTGAAATTCCACCTTGCTGAGCTGCCCCATGCCCAATGGCCACCATGGCTGTTCTTCCCATGACCGAGCAGACTGATCCCGACCCTCGGCCATCCCCGGGAGGCTCTCCGGCCACCTCTATTTAAACTCGACCCCCTCACGGCCATGAGAGGAGAGTTGCACAAACCTTGCCGAAACTCGCCGAAATTGTTCCAAACCCTTCTCCACCCTTAGAGCAGTTGATCCCCGAGTGTCAATTTGCCCTAATCCCCATCGATAAAATCCGATTTCCCAACCGAAATTCCACCCAAAACTAGGACACTTCTCCACGGTGAGCCAATTCCCAAATTGATTGGTTCTACACCTTCACCGGATCGAGGGAAGGTGTCCACTAGCAAAAGCCCCATCTCCGGGCCACCCGGTTGCTCCGGCCTCCAAGCTTTGTGATCGGGCTTGGTCGAAATCACATCTGAGACAATTCACTGCGACCGGGAGACTTCATCTGGAGCTTGATGGGATCCAATCGAAGGTGCAACAACTCTCAGATCGAAGCCACACTTCTCTGAGCAAAGGTATGAGCTAACTCTTCATCCCGAGCTTCTGGAGATTCTCCATTTCAAATGCCTTAGTTTCAATGCATGATAGCCGTATAGATGTGTTCGTCTCTTCAAGACGAATCCATAGAGCATAAGAACATGAAAATCCATTGAGTATCGAATGAGATCTTAGGGATTTAGTGTGGACGGCTCTCGGTTGAGGACGCTCGGGGACGATGAACGGATGCCGTCCATTCAATACACGCGCGGACGAACGGCTCAGATGGCGTCGGACCAGGAGACGGTACGAGAACCGCGGGGCCCGGGCTGCTGACTCAGGTGGCTGCGTCGAATGGGAGCGCGACACGCGGCGTTTCGGAGATGCCGAGGATGAGTTGGCGCCGCGTGGATAAATAGAAAATTAGGGTATTTTTTGATTTATTTAATTCCCTAAACTTCAAAAATTCATAACTCTGTGTAGAAAAATCAGAAAAATAAAATAAAAATACCCTCTTGCTCAGTGAACAGAGGAGAATAATGTGGAAAAGAAATCATTTAATTTCACCAAGTATTTTATTTTTTATAATTTATTTACTCTCTGCATACTTTTAATTCTTCATGCATGTATACAATTCACCATGGCATGAGACCATAGAGCTTTTGAAGCCTCTGAATTTGGGAACATTCCCTGAATTTTCCAAAGTCAGAGGCAATCCCTATAAAAAGTTATTGATTTTTCAAATTCATGTTGCTGTTTTGAGTATTTTAATTCCAATAAATAGCATGTTGTGAAATAAATTCTAGTAAAATTTGAGGATGTTTCTTATGACCAGAGGACCCTAGGAAAAATAGGTTTTGACTTAGTTCATTTAAAACAACCCTAATTGGCTTAAACACCCAAAATAGGTCTCTAATTAATTAGAGTTAACCATGCATCAAATTGACTTGAAATCAATTCTCCACTGACCTTTAAGATCAGAGGAATCCACCATAAAAGTTTGAGGTCAATTGGACTTGGTTAGCCCCACTAATTGGGTTGATTAAGCCACTTAGTCATTTTAGACTTTAAAAATTCATAACTTTTAAAATACCTTTCAAAAATTCACCAAATTGGTTTTGGAGCCTCTCTGATATCAGGGGAACCTAAAAAAATTAAAATTTCAATTTTCCAAAAAAGTTGATTTTTAATAATATTTTAATATTTTTAATAATTAAAAAATAATAAAAATCACAAAAATAATAAAATTCACCAAAATGTCACATTTTGAATTTTAATCACTTAGGAATAAATCCCACATTTTTCTTAGGTCTATTTAGTGAGATATTAAATTTTAAAGCTTTAAGGTAATTTTAAAATTAAAAAAATGTATTTTCTAGCATTTTCACTAAAATAATTATAATAAATAATAGAAAAATCAGAATATTAAAAAGTTTGCTCCTCTGGTTTCCTTGATATCAGAGAGATTTTTGAAAAATATAAAATTCATTTTTCAACATTTACTTTATTTTTAAATTAATTAACACTCCAAAACTTAAAATAATTATAATAAAAATAATAAAATTCAAAAAATCACCAAAAATGGTCTAAGTGATCCTCTGGTCATTAGGAATGTCCCCTAATTTTTTTAAGGACAGAAACTTTTCCTTGGTCATGTTATTAAATTTTCCTTGAAAATCTCTATTTTCTACCAAAAATAATTATATAAATAAATTAAATACAGAAAAATCACATTTTCTCCTCTCATGTCTTTATTGACATATGAGTGAAGTTACATAAAAATTTCAAGTTCATTTGAGTTCAATTTAGTGAGTTATGAAATTATTAAGCTTTTAGGTAATTAAAATCTTTAATCCTTAATTAAAACTTTTAGGTTTAATAAAAAAATCAACAAGTAAAATATTTGATCCTCTTCTGATTTGGATGATTGAAATTTAAATAATTAAAGGGTAGAAACCCATTAAGCAATTTTAAAATGATTAAAACTTTAATTAAATAATGGATTAAATTTGGAAGAATAATAAAATTGGAATTATTAAAATAGGGATATTATTAGGAAGAGATTTATTCTTTAATTTTAAAAATCCCTAAATTAATTATCTCATTAATATTCAATTCTTAATTAAAATGATAACTCAAATTTAAAATATTAAAAGACTTAATCATTAAACTAAAATTAAATTATTAAACTCTTTTAAAAAAAATTTCAATTAAAATTAAAAATAAAATTAAATTAAAACTAAGTCATATTAAATTAAACAAATTAAACTAAATTAAATTAAATTAAATTAAATTAAATTAAATTAAATTAAATTAAGTAAATTAAATTTAATTAAATCAAATTAAATCAAATTAAATTAAATCAAATTAAATTAAATCAAATTAAATTAAATCAAAAAATTAAATTAAATTAAATTAAATAATTAAATTAAATTAAATTAAATTAAATTAAATTAAAATTAAATTAAATCAAATTAAATTAAAATTAAATCAAATCAAATTAATTAAACATCAAATCAAATTAAATTGAACTATATTGAATTAAATTAAATTAAATTAAATTGAATTAAATAACAACACCTAAAACAGAAAGAAATTAAATATAAAGCAACTTGAACACTATTCCAAATTTAAACCCTTTAACTTAAATCAAATCATTTTAATACCAATTTACCCTGAAAGTTTTAGTTATCATAACTCCTAAACGAACATTAAATGAAATGTTACTTCACTTATAGGATATTCAAATGTCCTAGTTCATCGAGCAAAGATAACAACAAAACTTGAATTCTCGGACGATTAATTCATTTATATAATTAAATCCATTTGGACTTAAAACAATCCTAGAAATATTGAAAAGATGTTTAAGATTATTCTTAAGCACTTCCTCAATATGATAGGACATTTATAAGAACAATTGGACTTAATTGTTCTTTGATGAAGAAAATCGTCTTCAAACAAAAACACAAAGAACCTAGACGTCATAGGAAATGACTAGCTATAGGATTAGGAATTTGGTAGAAAACCATAACCTTTCCCTTAGCTTTACCTAGGAACTTATTTAAATATTCTAATTGTGTTTTAAGTGTAGCTTAGGATGACGGGAAGACCCTCCAGGTACGCTTTTATTTTATTGCAATTTACTTTCTTGCAATTTACATTATTGCAATTTATTTAACTGCATTGCACTTACTTTTCTTGCATGATAAACAATCGTTGCATGAAAACTCACACCTTTAGGATAGCTCCTAAAACTGAAACCAAAACTAAGTTAAAAGTCATTGCAAGATAAAATTCACCGCCACAACATTTTAAAATATAAAACAACTCAAAATTTAATCACAAACAGAACACAAAACTACAATTACAACTAAATTAAAACGTCCCGTTGGATGATCGGGAATACCTCGGATGATGTAACCTACGTGTTGCTAACGGGATTTCCCACTGGTCTAAATGAAAGTGTGGAACTCATTTAGTCGAGTTTAGCAAATTCATCCGGACTAAGTGAATCCGATAAAAATAATGATGCCGGAAGGATGGAACCGTGGGATCTTAACCGGTGTCGTTATAATCAACTTTAAGATTTGTTTTAAATAAAACATAAAAAACACCTGGAAATTAAGATTTTCTCTAAACCAAAACACTTTTCTCATCCCCTGATTTATAATTTCTAAAACTAAACCTCTGCAACAACAAGGAGCTCGGAGCATGGTGGGCAAGGCACGGCCATCGTCATCGCAAAACCCGAGTCTACATCGCAAAACTTTCCTAGAACTAAACAACAAAGCCATAGGACTTCGAGGTAGTTTGCCTAGTGCAACATAAACCCTCAACCTTTGTTAGGCATTTGCATGATCGGGTCATGTAAATTAAGCCCTAACCGGTTTTAGGATTCCGAGGTAGTCGTTCGATACGACATAAACCCTCACATCTTCGAGACTATTTGTATGATTCTGTCATATAAATATAAGTCCTAATTAATTAAAATTGGCAAGACCAAAACATTTAAATAAATATTAGGACTTCCCTAAATCCAAGCCAAACAATAGGATAGTCGGGAAATTACCGAAGTTCACTTCGAATCTGTGATTTCTCCTACTTTTCTTCCTTTGGATTCACAAAACAAAATGTTCCAAACTTGATCCATTCTCTATTGAAATTCCAAAATTTCAATCCCTTGAAAATCTTAAACTTTGAAATCCTTGAGAGCAGAATTATTGATTATTATCGAGAGTTTTCTTAGGTGATTCCCATCACTTAAGATGTAATTAACTATAGGGGCTTGCCCTTATAAAGAATTTTAAAGAACCCAGGTAATATAAAACCTGTTTAATGTTTTCATATTAAGCAGGGGAATTTTGTCGGCTTATAAAATTGGTTCGCAGACCAAACGGATGTCACAAATCTTCTAGTTTATTTAATCGAGCCCCACCGTCGAGCAGAGTGTGTCTATCCTTAGGGATAGATACACGGTTTGTGGTGCGGTGCTCGTTTATATAAACTATTTGGGATGTGAGATCGGTTTAATCTCATATCTTAAAACCTTCAAATTTAAAATTATTTTCAAAATCAAATACTACTTTTCAAATTATTTATTTTAATTAAATTAAAAATTCGCCGACAGCTTCTGTTAGGCGACCCCCCCTTTAAAATAACACACAACCTAAAAAATAATGCCGACAGCTCTGTGATTGGGCTTTAGTGGGGGATCAACTTCATTTGCTCTGGTGATGGTGTGGGTGAAGTTAATTTATATTTGATGCTGTGTGGTTGTGTGGTGGAGTTTGTCCAAGTTTCGACTGAAAATTAGCCTTGGACAGTGGAGGAAATGGTTGGGAGGCAGTGGGCTTGCACTCAAAAAGGTCTAAAGGAGCTCTGGTGGGATTTTGGTAGAGTTTTCCCTAGGTTTTGTGCACTCTCCCCTATGGCCGTGAAGAGCTCAATTTATTTCCATGGCTGCTTGGTGGAGCTTAGGGCTGGCTACTGGGTGTTAAATCTTGTTGAGGTGGAGGGTTGAGCAGCGCAAGTGACCAATCAGAGATGGACACATTGAATGGGTCAATTTGGGTTTGATTTATTGGGGAGGCTCTCTTGATTTTGGCTGCTCCGGCGACTAAATCAGCCTGCCAGGGTGGTGCTCAGACTAGGGTTGCGAGGTGAGCCAGTGAGAAGGCCTTAATAATGATTAAGTTGACTAGTAATGGCTTTGTGTAAAGGTTCTTCTATGGTTTAATAATTTAAGGAAGGCAATCCCTTAATTTAGGAGACCCTTGGTCCATGGCTCAACTAGGTTGGGCTAGGTGGATTTAGCCCAGTCCCTAGGGTCCATGAGGTGGCTATGGTGAGCTTGGCTTTATCAATTTGGCTAGGTTTGTTCACATTTGGGACTTGGGTTCAAATTTGGGTCCTTGAGTCAAGCTTCGGCTAGGTTGGGTTTGGGTTTGATTTGGGGCCAATTAGTTGATGAATTTGGCTTGAATGATTGTCATGAGAAGTTTGGAAGAGGATTTGGGTGATTTTGAATTGATTTGGGAGTTCAATTTGGTGAAATTTGGCTTGGGGTCAATCTCAGGGAATGTGGGCTAGACTTAGCTTTACATTAGGATAGGGTTGGGTTGAGATTCAATTGAACATTTGGAATGTCTTAGGAGAATGTCCTGAAGAGTTTTAAATATTAATTGGGTGTAAATTTTGGGGTTGTGGCATTCAATTTCGTGACATTTGGGTATGTGGCTAATTTTGGGAAAAATTGGGGATTTTGGCTTGGGTTGGATTTAGGTGAGGTTTGGGCTCAAATATGGGTCAATTTGGGGATCAACTTGGTATGTAGGAATGTTAGAAAGAGTTTAAAATTCAAAATTGGAGAAATTAACTTGGATTTGGGGTTCAATTTGGGGGAATTTGGTCATTGATCCGCGATTTTAAATATACTTAAAAATGTAAGAGTTCGACACCACTACTAAAAGATATAAAATCTTAGCAAAAGCGCCAAAAACTTAACTTGGAGCGTAATTCTAATTTTAGTAACAATTAATTATTATAATATTTTAATCGCAGAGTTACCTTTAAACGCAAGTATACGTATCGCTTAAGTAATACAGGGCTCTAGTGGAATCCTGGTTATCGATTCCACAAGGAAATATATTAAAGCCTACGGACTAGGATTATATAAACCAATTCAGAATCACAACTAAATCGAAATTGCCTATCTGTCACTAATACACAATTGATAAAAATATGAAAGTTATATCTAAACTAGTTTTACTAACAATATATTAATACTACTAAAAGTTAAGTTCAAATATATAATAACAAGAATCTTTCTCCTTTGTTAAGATATTTAAGTGAAGCAATAATTAGAATTAGTTTTATATGTGTTGTGCCAAATAGGAGCATACCTATTTTTACCATTTGGTCCAAGCATAAAGAACATTAACTAATCCTATACTTGGTTACTGAATCTGAGGTTAGGCTGGGAGGATACCGGCTCTCACTTCGGAACTCCCACGTTCTCCTCACCTGAGAATTAACAATCTACACTTCAGTACCCAAACGATAGAACCGAATTGAGGATTTTAGCCTGTCACTCTAAAATCTCCAATTCTACGCCCGATTAATATTATTTCCCTATTTATTTGCACTTCTCCTTTCAAGGATTTACCTGTCTACCTTTTAAAGAGAAATGTGATACATACTAGTTAAGAATTCTTAGCCCACGGTCAGATCTTAAGAATTCTTCATAGATTTTAATAGCACAAATGATCAATTTGTATCGTAAAGTAAGTTTAGGTATAGTATCATCACAACTACTTTATAATAGGTTTGATAAACTAATTCATATAATCATTTTACAAAAATATCAAAACAAGGAGAAAGACAGAACAACTACTCATAATTCATGAAGAGGATGCAATAAAACTTGGATTTCATATAATAAAGTAAAGCTCTACAAACTAAAGTAAATAAACACAACTTATCTAAAATTCCTCCTCAAGCAAACTCCATGAAGTTCCTCTGAATCTCTTCCTTTCTTTACAGTATATGGAATTCTCCTTTGAAACGACAATGCAAAAGAGATCTCTCACTTCCCTTTCACTCTTACAATCCTTCAAAGAATTCCTCAAAAAATTTCTATTTGAACTCATTACTCACTAAATAATAACACTAAAATAACTATCTACTCACTAATAGACACACTAGTGGACTTTTGGACACTTTGGACTCTCTAGTAAGCACGTAGGAGATCATTTTTTTGGCCTAAAATGGTTCTTTTTAAAGTTGTAGAAGAGTCTCTAAGGGTTTTGCAGGCACCTCTTCAAAAACCGTCCACATAGACGTATTTCTGGAAAGAACCATCGATCCGATCGTCGGTAGCCTTCTAGAAATAGTACTTTAAATAGGCCCCGCTGTCGGCGGCCTTGAGCTGCGCCGTCAGCGGCCTTCCTTGCAATTTATTCTGCACTCTCGGGAAAATTACGGCGTTGGTGCCATCGACCTCATCGTCGATGCCATAGATCAATTTTTACATAATTTGATCCTTTTTGTTCCAAATTCACTTCTTTTTGCACATTTTCGCTCCTTTGTCCTTAAATCTTCATATCTGCAGAAAAATACCAAAAATACATTTCTTTAAAGTGCAATATCATCAAAATTAGTATAAAATAGGCATGCAAATCTTAATCTTTTTTCCATGGGTCAAAATCCCCCAAACTTAACTATTACTTGCCATCAAGTAATCTTTAATACTACATAAAAGTTGTGATTCATCGTGGTAAAGTTTTAATTCAGAAATACTATAGTTTTGATTGAAATAAATATCATAGCAAGAATTCTTAGAAAGATTTTCAAGTAATTAGATTAATTTTGTAGGTATAAGGCTACCTAGTCATCAAGTTTAAGAGTTCTAGTTTTCTATTTATTTCAATAATGCTATATGTTACAATATTAATTCACTCAGAATATTCAGAAGATATAAAATTCATGAGGAAACTATAAGTAAGAAACTAGTCATAAATATAAGTTCAGAAATGCTTTTAGTTTTTCTTTTAGGTTAGTCCAAGTGAATCCAAATTTTAATAAGGCATTTCCTCAAGCTTCTCCTCACTTATTTTTTTTCTTTTCATTTCTTTTCTTTTCAGGGATTGTTTTTCAATCCTTTCTCTTTTTTTTTTCTTTCTTTTTCTTTTTCAAGTGAGAATTACTATATCTGGATAACCTGTTAATAATTTTGAACTTCACTCTTCTTTTCCTAAATTTGAAACTTTCAAACATTTTTTTACCTTATATGTACTTCATAGTTTTTTTACATTATTGGATCTCAATCTTTTCTTTCTCAACTAAATTTCTATGATTCTTAATATTTCAAAAGATAGTTTTCTTTACTTTAAATAGTTAACTATAGTCTTATCCTTTTATACTAAATATCTTAATCTACAAAATTAATTTTCATTATCAAAAATATTTCTTTGAATCTTCTACAATATTTAGATAAAATCTAAACATAGTTATCAGAATTAAATGTTATCATAAAAATCATATTAATAATTTTTGAAAATACGTTATTTGAGAACATATAATAGTTAAGATTTTTCTTCCCTCCCCCAAACTTAAAGTTTTCTATAAATAGAAATAGTATATGGTGGAAAGAAAAATTCTAAATATAAAATTCATACCTTTGCACTTTAAGCATTTTTGTCTTTTTGAAATTTGCAGGTTCTTCTCAAAATTTCTAACTTCAACTGACCTGTAATATTAAAATCCTTTCTACACACATAACAGTTTAGAAAATTTTTGTTGGGGTAATGAAATTTTAAAACAAGTATATAAAACTAAACATTAAACAAAAACAACTAACTGCACAGGACCTAAGCATTTCACAACACAAAACAAATAATTTACTATTTTAAACTAAACAAGTTACAATTACAGTTACAATCACAGATAGCACAAACATCTAGAAATGAAAATACAAATTACAAACTAAACACATACATAGAAAATAAAGCATAGTCCACGGAATACTATCAATAAAAGTACTACAACAAAAATAAAAATAAACACAAACACATACAACACATCACTATCAAATCATCAAGCATCACAATCCCACACAATGTCTTCATCACCCTGGTCAGCAGGAGGATTGGGCTGATACTGAGTACTGGGGGCATTATGGAAAAAAGATATCAGGCTCTCCTCCGTAGTATCTAGCCTGAGCATCGTAATAAGCCATCTCAAAATCTGAATGCCTCTGAAGATACTTACTATCGTGATCATGTCTTCGCTCTAATCCTTCAATCCTGTGATCAATTCTTTCCAATTTTTCATCCAACTGTTCAAAACTTTTCCTCTACAGGGTCATGGCATTCATTAGATCATATAAGGTAGGGGGACTAGAGGCAGGAGGGTCATAACTAGTATAAGGAATATCTCTACTAGTAGAAGGTGCTTTACTCCTACTCCTGATCTCCATTTCTCATGGGATTCGTAAGTCTTTATATTCTCTTTACTAATGGGTTTCATCGGATACACCCATTCCTCATCATCTCTTGCTTCAACTCCAGATAGTTGAGAAAGTGCATAAATGAGGTCAGGATGCCCTAAATATCCACTTGTCTCATTCTTTGTAGTGGCCATAATATTCTTATAAATTATTCTCCCCACATTAATGCTTATGTTGTTCTAAATACAGAAATTCAGAACAGCTCTTTCTCTAGAGACTTCACTGTGATGGTATGTGGGTAGTAGAGTCAAACAGATGAAATAATGTCATGCCTTAGTAGTGGCGTTCATCATGGACAATGGAAAGTTAATTCGTTCACGATTTTTAATTTTCCAAACTCCTTTCCCATCAGTGAGAAAGTCAATAACATAGTTCAACGGACCTTCTATTGTGCCAAATGTTTCATACTCTCTAGAAAAATAATCGTGAAGCTCGTAAAAAGAGTTAATGCGATTAGCACTAAAGTCAACAGAGAATCCTCTTACTTGGACTGGTTCATCCTCAAGTTGAGTAAGATTGGATTAAAACTCTCTAACAACTTCTATAGCAGCCTTGTTGGTTGTATAGCAGAAGTTTTCCCAACCTCGCTCCTTGATAACTCGTTCTACTTCTCCTCCAGGATTCTCGAAAACTCTATCTTGTACACACTTCTTACTTTGATAGACTGAAGTGTACTTCGATTGTGCTTTCGCATTTACGAATCGAGTCACGTTGAACTCGAGTCTTCTCTTTTGTCGTGGAGCCATTATTTGATCTATCAAATCACAGAAATTCTAAACTAATCTCCAAAATAATAATACAATGGATTCAAAAGGAAGTTTAAAACAATCTAAATCAAGTTCCATGAATTCCTTCTAAGTCTTTTCTCCACATTTTCAATTTTCTAAAATTTCTTAATGTGGAAAAAATTCATGGTAAAAATCAAAAATTTTTGCATAGGAGTGAAGCTCTTACCAAGGGAAGATAAGCTCTTACCAAGGGAAGATGAAATCCGGTGTTAGAATTTGTTGAAATCGCTCCAATCTGAGATCTATCAAGCCCTAGGTCGACTTTTCGAGTAAAAAGGGGAAGAAGATGATGAATAGTGGCATTTGACCAATCAAAATAGTGATAAATAGGTAATTTTTGCGATCACGCCGTCGGCGGGCTCGTTCGCACCGTCGCGAGCTCGTTCGCGCCGTTGGCAGGCTCTATTGAATTAAATTCCTATTCTTCTCAGGAAAATCACGCCATCGGCGGCCTTGAGCGCGCCATCGGTGAGCTTCTCAAAAATTGATCATTTTTGCGATTTCGATCAATTTTAAGCCTCATCGTCATCCGTTCGATCCTTTTCATCATATATTTAAGTGATTAAGTGATGTACTAACACAAATAAAAGTTCACACAACAAACTTCACATTTATATATTGAATCTAAGTGTTTGCAACTCACAATACATAGCACTCATAAATAGGTATTCTTTCAACCTAAATCCATCTAATCAACATCACAATCCAAACCACAACACTCAAAACACTGAAAACAAACATTTCAACTTAATCTCATCTATACTGAGATTAAAAAGAAAACTAATCAAACACACAAACTTACAAACATTTTTTAAATCAAACACAACATATTCAAGTAAAATAATCAAGTCTACTACTCTTCAGAACTTGTGCCGGTCTCTACCCTGATATCACTCATTGCTTGAACATAGACAAGTAGGTTGTAAAAAAGTTGGAATGAGAATTCTTCAGATGAATCTTCATCGATCAATCCTATCCTTCTTATTAATCACACCAAACTCACTTTGAATTGCCCAGTATGTTCAAAATGTTCTTTCATTCTCCAATCGATGTGATCAAAGAAATCAGACAGGTTATTAACTGTACTCGTTAAGTTTTGTACCTGATTCTCCAGATTCTTGATTCTATGCAAGAGCATCGATGTCTCGTCTGCTACTAAAGGTTGAACAGGAATAGAATTCTGCGATGCTTGATCCATAATCAAGCCTACATCACTCTATTCATCATTCGCTGGGAAAATCTGAGTTGGGTCTAAGGGTTTCCAGGGTAGCAGTATCTTCTCCCAAACCTCGTACGATACTTGAAATAAACTGCAAATCGAGAAAATTGTGGAAGTATATCCAAGCCCTTGGGATGATCCTTCAACAATCAGGCCATAAACAGACTTCACAATAATCGATCCAAAATCAATGGGCCATCCCATTTGAATGCAGTAGTTCAAAATTGCACTTTCTTTCGTGACTTTGCCAATTTTCATCGTCGGCAATAACTTCCCAGAGATGAAAAAGTGCCAATGTTTCGTAACGGAATTAAAAAGTGTTGCAGAGAAACTAAGTTTTCTCTAACTTCCCAGTCATCGGTTTCGTCCGTCAAATATTGGTATATTTCATTCATCTATTCTCTTGTTGGCACGAAATTCGAATAATAACATACTGGAACATTCTCAAACATATATAACTCATTAATTCTTCCAGAATTGAATGTAATCCACCAACCTCGCACATAAACGCTTCCTTGGTTAATTCTATGTAAATTGGCATAGAATTCCTTAACCACTGAAACGACTATTGTGGCAGTAGTGTAACAAAACACTTTCCATCCTCTCTGCACAATCATTTCTTCAATTGGTGACGAAGAATTGCTTTCTCCTCTATTTACAAATCCTCTTTCTTTAATCAATCTTTTATTCGAGATTACCTTGTTGAAAAGTCGTTGCGCCTCCACACTGATGAACTTTCTCCAGTTGTATCCTTGAAAATTTAGGTTATCAATCAAATTAGAAGTCATTTGAGAAGAATTCAAGAGAATATTCATTCATTCTTGGGAGTTTTCAGTTTTTAGGAACCGTCCATAGGAGTTTATAGAAGACGAATTCGCTAAAAACCACCAAAAACCATCATTTTCAACACGAAAAACTGCCCAATCGTCGATCTCGCTGTCTGCGGCCTCGAAGGTGCCATTAGCGAGCCTTGTGCAATTAAATACCAAAGCTCTCGGGAAAAACCCATCGTCGGCGGCGTCAAGCGCGCCTTCGGCGGTGTCGAGCGCGCCATCGGCGCCCTAGGCAAATTTTTGCGTAAAAAATGTCATAGTCTCATATGTTCCAAATTTTCTCTATGGATTCAAATTCTATGATAATCAGAGGGTAAATATAAGCAGTAGGACTTAATATTACTACAAATTAAGAATAATTGCACACAAAACACACAACTATTTAAGATAAATATGGGTTGCCTCCCATAAAGCGTTTGGTTTAACATCGTTAGCCCGACCTATTCAGGTGTTATTCAGGTTGACTGAAGAATTAAAACCTCTTTAAAATTTGGTCTTTTACCCTCAAAATATGGTTTTAATCTATGTCCATTCACTTTAAGTCTATTCCCAGTCTTAGGATATTCAATTTCAACTGCTCCATAAGTGTAAGCCTGAGTCACAGTAAAGGGTCCTAACCAACGAGATTTTAATTTCCCAGGAAAAAATTTTAGCCTTGTGTTGTAAAGCAAAACTTCTTGCCTGGGTTCAAAGTTCTTTCGATTAATCTTCTGATCATGTCTTAACTTCAGTTTTTCCATAAAAATTGTGTTGTTATTGTAAGATTCATTTCTTAATTCTTCTAATTTATTCAATTGCAGCATTCTCTTCTCACCAACATTTTTCAAATTATAATTAAATTCTTTAATCTCCCAATATGCTTTATGCTCCAACTCTACTGTTAAGTGACAAGTTTTTCCATATATAAGCCTGTAAGGAGTCATACCATTAGAGTTTTATAAGCAGTTTTGTATGCCCATAATGCAATATCTAGTCTTGTAGACCAATCTACTCTATTAGGATTTACAGACTTTTCTAAAATTTATTTAATCTCACGATTAGAAAATTCAGCTAAATGACTAGTTTGAGGATGATAGGAAGTCGAGAATTTATGAACAATATTAAACTTTACTGCCAATCGTTGAATGTATTTATTCCATAAATGGGATCCTCCGTCAGTGATAATCACTCTTGTCATACCGTATCCTGTGAAAAAAAATTTTATTAAGAATTTTGAAAAACTTTTAGCATCACAACGAAGTAAAGCTTGTGCTTCAATCCACTTTGATACATAATCAACCACAATCAAAATATATAAGTTCCCAAATGAAGGAATAAATTGTCCCATGAAATCTAATCCCCAAACATAAAAAATCTCAACTTCTAATATGAAATTTAGAGTCATTTCGTTTCTTCTAGATATATTACCTACTCATTGGCATCTATCACAAGTTTTGATATATTTGTAAACATCTCTAAAAAGAGTAGGCCAATAAAATCCAGCTTATAAAATTTTATATGAAGTTTTCTCAACGCCAAAATGTCCTCCAAAATCAGAATCATGACATTTCTAAATGATTTGTTCAGTTTTTTCATAAGGCACGCATCTCCTAATAATAAGGTCATTATATTGTTTATATAAATATGGTTCATCCCAAAAATATGATTTTGAATCATGTACAAATTTCTTCTGTTGCTGCAATGTTAGCATGGGTGGCAAAATATCGTTAACTAAATAATTTACTATATCAGCATACTAAGGTGTTTTCCACTTATTAATATTATAAAACTGTTCATCAAAGAAATTGTCTATTATTTCTTTGTTGGTGTCAGATAATTCATGATATTCTAGTCTCGATAAATGATCAGCAATTTGATTTTCAGTTTGTTTCTATCAATCACCACAAAAATGAATTCTTGCATTAAAAGTACCCATCTAGTTAATCTTGGTTTAGTATCCTTCTTTTGCATCAGATATTTAATAGCTGAGTGATCAGTATGCACAATACATTTAATTCCAATTAAATATGATCTAAATTTATCAAAAGCATACACAATAGCTAGTAACTCTTTTTCAGTAACCATATAGTTAATTTGAGCTTCATTAAGAGTTCTACTAGTGTAGTATATAACCTTAAAAATTTTGTCATATCTTTGACCAAGCACAGCTCCAATAGCATAATCACTAGCATCACACATTAGTTCGAATGGTTTATCCCAGTCAGGTGAAACTATTACAGGTGCTGTGATTAGTTTTTCCTTTAATAACTCAAAGGCATTTGAGCAATCTTCAGTAAATTCAAATTTCTTATCTCTTTCTAAAAGTTGGCATAGAGGTTTTGTAATTTTTGAAAAATCTTTAACATAGCGCTTGTAGAAACCAGCATGTCCAAGAAAACTTCTTACCCCTCTCACTGTAGTAGGAGGTGGTAATTTAGCTATTACTTGAATTTTTACAGGGTCTACTTTCATGTCATTTTATAAAATTTTATGCCCTAACACAATTCCTCCTGCAATCATAAATTGACATTTCTCACAATTTAGAACTAAGTTAGTTTTTTTGAATAACTCCAAAACTTTTCCAATAACTTGTTCCAAACACAGAGAAATCATCCATAAATACTTCTATTCCATTGTCTATTAATTTACTAAAGATAGACATCATACATATCTGGAATGTTCAGGTGTATTACATAGTTCAAAAAGCATTCTTCTAAAAGCAAAAGTTCCGTAAGGACTAGTAAAAGTTATTTTCTCTTAATCCTCAGGAGCAATATGTATTTGATGGTAACCAGTATATCCATCCAGAAAACAGTAGTACTTGTGTTCAGCAAGTCTATCCAACATTTGGTCTAGGAAAGGAATAGGAAAGTGATCTTTTCAGGTGGCAGCATTTAATTTTCTATAATTAATAAAAATACACCATCCAAAAACTTTTCTGATAGATATTAATTCATTATTTTCATTTTCTTCAATAGTTATTCCTCCTTTCTTGGGAACACAATGAATTAGACTTACCCAAGTACTATCCAAAATATGATATATAATTTCGTCATCTAACCATTTTAAAATCTCCTTTTTAATTACTTCTTACATAATAACATTTAGTCTTCTTTGAGGGTTAATTCTCGGTTTATGGTCTTCATTTAATAAAATTTTGTGCATACAAATCAAAGCACTAATTCCTTTAATATCAGCTAAAGTCCAACCAAAAGCTTTTTTGTATTTTTTTAATGTATACATTAATTTTTTTTCTTGAATTTCATTTAAGTCTGAGGATACAATTACTGCTAATGTTGAAAACTCTCTTAAAAATACATACTTCAAATGAATTGGAAGATTTTTTAATTCAAGTTCACGGGGTTTTACAACAGATGGAATTAATATTTCATTTTCTGGTGCTGTTGAATTGAGTTTTTCAAATTTTTCCTGAATATAATAAACTTCTTCACTTTTAATTTCATCATAATTATCTTTTTCTATATCTTCTTTTTCTTCATAATTTTCTTTGAAATATTCTTTTCTTAGATAATCACATATATTTGTTCTAAAACATTCATCATCTTTTTCTATTGATGGATATTTCATTGACTTTGAGATGTTAAAGGTTACTTCTTGATCATTTACTCTCATAGTCAATTGTCCTTTTTAAACGTCTATCATGACTCTTCCAATAACTAGGAATTGTCTTCCTAAAATGATTGGAATTTCTTTATCTTCTTCCATATCTAAAATGATAAAGTCCACAGAAAAAATAAACTTATCAACCTTGACCAAAACATCTTCTAAAAATCCCTTAGGATGTGTAATAAATCGATCAACAAACTGTATAGTTACAGAAGTTGGTGCAATCTCTCCAATTTCTAAACTTTTAAAAGTTGATAGAGGCATCAAATTTATGCTTGCTCCCAAATCACATAATGCTTGTCTATAAAATTTTTCACCAATAGCACATGGGATAGTGAAACTTCTAGGATCTTTAAGTTTTTCATGAAGTTTTCTCTGAATTATAGCACTACACTCTTCACTGAGTGCAAATGTCTTATGATCTAGTAACTTCCTCTTTTTCTTGAGTATATTCTTCAAAAATTTAACATAATCAAGCATTTGTTCTAAAGCATCAACAAAAGGAATATTAATTCACAATTTTTTTAAAATGTCTAAGAATTTAGCAAATCTTTTTCCTTTATCTTGTTGCTTTAATCTTTGAGGAAATGATGGAGTTGGTTTTTCAACAGTAATTTTCATAGGTTTCATAGAAAAATCAGAATATAAACTTTCATTTTCTTCTTCAGTTTCTTTTTTTTCCTTTTCAACTACAGTTTCTTTGTTAACTCTTGTTTCCAACTCTTTTCCACTTCTTAATTGAATAGCTTTGATATGTTCTTTTCCCCGATCTTTAGGATTTACTTCAACATTGCTAGGTAAAGTTCCAACAGGTCTATTGCTTAATGCAAAAGCAATTTGCCCTAATTGATTTTCTATCTTTTTAATATCATTTCCTTGATTTTGTAATTGATTACCCATATTCAAAACTAATTCTTCCATAGACAACTTCTTCTCCTTGAATTGTGAATTATTATAAAAACCTGGTGGATTAAAAGGTCTATAATTAGAATTACTTTGATTATTTATATTTCCTAATGGGTTTATTGGATTGTTTCCCCACTCAGGATTAAAATTATTATTTTGGTTATTCCAATTAAAGTTTGAATGATTCGTCCAACCTGGATTATAATAGTTTGAATAAGGATTATTTTGTCTATTATTTATTACATTTATAGTTTCATATGAAGATTGAACATCTGCAATTTGTTCTAATGAATTTTCTTCTAACACTGGAGATGTTTGAGAACGATTCATTCCGTATTGATCTATTTTCTTTGAAAGAGCAGCATTTTGAGAAACTATCATAGTTAACGCATCAAAATCATGAATACAGCTACTTTCTTAGGATTTACCCTTTCAGCAGGCCATTGAAAATTACTGGTAGCCATTTCTTCTATTAACGCGTAGGCTTCTTCAAAAGGTTTAGACATTAGTGATCTACCAGCAGCAGCGTCAATTATAGATCTAAAAGATACTACTAATCTTTTATAAAGTGTTTGAATAATTAACCAATCTGTTAAAGCATGATGTGGACATTTCCTAAAAAGTTCTTTAAATCTTTCCCAAGATTTATATATCGATTCTCCCTCATACTGACTGAAAGATGTGATATCGTTTCTAAGCTTAGCAGTCTTAGATGGTGGAAAATATTTCGATAAGAAATTTTGTGAAAGTTCTCCCCAAGTTCTAATAGATCCAGATACTAATGAATTTGACCAAGCCTTAGTCTTATCCCTTAAAGAAAAAGAAAAGAGTCTAAGTCTGACAGCATCATCAGACACTCTGTCGCACTTAAAAGTAGCACAAAGTTCTAAGAAACTTGCAAGATGTAAATTAGGATCTTCATTTGAAGTTCCACAAAATTGATTGATTTTAGGTTTAAGCTCAAAGGAATTAGCAGCTAAATCAGGATTTTAGATACTTAAGTGGATTTCATCTAATGTAGGGTTAGCATAATCTCTTAATGGTCTAGATTGATGTTCATTTTCTATTCTTTGGTTGTTTACGTTGTTTTCCATTTTTTAGAATTTATAGGTTCTTTTCTTAGTTTTCTAATTCTCCTAACAGTGCGTTCTAATTCCGAATCGTAGGGTATAAGATTTTCAGAACCAAATTTACGCATACAATCGAAATCAGTACACAATAAAACAGTTAACTAAATAAGTTGCAATTCTATTAAAAAGGTTTTCTAACAGTCCTAAATTGTCTGTTACTCTAATTATGTTATATTCCTATAACAAATAAAATATTTCCCCGACAACGGCGCCAAAAACTTGATCCGTGATTTTAAATATACTTACAAATGTAAGAGTTCGGCACCACTACTAAAAGATATAAAATCTTAGCAACAGTGCCAAAAACTTGACTTGGAGCGTAATTCTAGTTTTAGTAACAATTAATTGTTATAATCTTTTAATCGTAGAGTTACCTTTAAACGCAAGTATATATATCGCTCGAGTAATACAGGGCTCTAGTGGAGTCCTAGTTATCGATCCCACAGGGAAATATATTAAAGCATACGGACTATGATTATATAAACTAATTCAAAATCACAACTAAATCGAAATTACCTATCTGTCACTAATACACAATCGATAATAATATGAAAGTTATATCTAAGCTAATTTTACTAACAATTTACTAATCTAAAGTTAAGTATAATAGCATGAATCATTCTCCTTTGTTAAGATATTTAAGTAAAGCAATAATTAGAATTAGTTTTATATGTGTTGTGCCAAATAGGAGCATACCTATTCTTTACCCTTTGGTCCAGGCATAAAGAACATTGACTAATCCTATTCTTGGTTACTAAATCTGTGGTTAGGCTGGGAGGATACCGGCTCTCACTTCGGAGTTCCCACGTTCCCCTCGCCTGAGGGCTAACAATCTACACTTCAGCACCCAAATGATAGGACCTAATTGACTATTTTAGCCTGTCACTCTAAAATTTCCAATTCTACGCTCAATTAATATTATTTCCTTATTTATTTGCACTTCTCCTTTCAAGGATTTACATGTCTACCTTTCAAAGAGAAATGTGATACATACTAGTTAAGAATTCTTAGCCCACAGTCAGATCTTAAGAATTCTTCACAGATTTTAAGAGTACAAATGACCAATTCATATAGTAAAGTAAATTTAGGTATAGTATCATCACAACTTCTTTATAATAGGTTTGATAAACTAATTCATATAATCATTTCACAAAAATATCAAAACAAGGAAAAAGACAGAATAACTACTCATAATTAATGAAGAGGTTGCAATAAAAATTGGATTTCATATAATAAAGTAAAGTTCTACAAACTAAAGTAAATAAACACAACTTATCTCAAATTCCTCCCCAAGAAAATTCCTTGAAGTTCCTCTGAATCTCTTCCTTTCTTTACAGTATGCGGAATTCTCCTTCGAAATGGCAATGTAAAAGAGATCTCTCACTTCCCTTTCACTCTTACAATCCTTCAAAGAATTTCTCACAAAATCTCTATTTGAACTCACTACTCACAAAATAACAACACTAAAATAACTATCTACTCACAAATAGACACACAAGTGGACTCTTTTGGACACTTTGGACTCTATAGTGAACACGTAGGAGACCACTTTTTTGGCCTAAAATGGTTCTTTTTAAAGTTGAAGAAGAGTCGTTAAGGTTTTTGTAGGCACCCCTTCGAAAATCATCCACATTCGACGTATTTCTGGAAAGAACCGTCGATCCCGCCGTCAGCGGCCTCGAGCTTGCCGTCGGCGGCCTTCTAGAAACAGTACTTTAAACAGGATTTGCCGTCGCCGGCCTCGATCTGCGCCGTTGCCGGCCTTCCTTGCAATTTATTCTGAACTCTCGGGAAAATCACGCCGTCAGTGCCATCGACCTCGCCGTCGGCGCCCTAGGTAAATTTTTGCATAATTTGGTCCTTCTTGCTCCAAATTCATTCCTTTTTGCACATTTTCGCTTCTTTTCCTTAAATCTTCATATCTGCAGAAAAAAATCAAAAATGTCTTTCTTTAAAGTGCAATATCATCAAAATCAGTATAAAATAGGCATGAAAATCTAAATCTTTTTTCCTTGGGTCAGTCAGATAGTCAAAATTGAGGATTTTTTAGTTAGGCTTGAAATTGGGATTGTAAATTTGTTTAACTAGACTTGGATTTGGTTTAGCTTGAGATCAGACACGGTGAATTTTGGTTTAGAATTGAAATTAGGTGAAATTGGGACCAATTTGGTAGACATTGTGGGTGATTCTGGTATTTTGGACCTTTAAGGAACAATTTGGGGATTTTTGTCAAATTGAGTCAATTTAGTCAAACTTGACTCAATAGAGTGGTTCAAATTGATTTTGGGGACATTTGGTATGATTTTGAAGATTTTGGGAATTTTCGTAATTTTTGAAAATTTTGGTGTCATGAGGGTATTTTGGCCATTTTGGCTAATTTTGGGGCTATTTAAGAATTTTAGTCAATTTAGAGTATTTTGGCTAATTTGGGTGGTGAGGAATGTTCAGAATGATTTTTGGAGAGAATTTGGAAATTTAGGTAATTTTTGAAAAAAGACACTTTTCATATAGAAGTATCTTATAAATCACATAAGTTAGTGTGTTTGTTAGTTAATATAGTTCAGTAATTAGAAGTGATTGTAGTAGTTTTATTATACTTTGCATTAACTAGTGGTAGTACACTTACTTAATTATTACATTGGGTATTGGATTTTAGTGTTATATTATCTGATTTAAAGAACGTTCACCTCCCAATGGGATTGATAACCATGACTCCATTAGAGCCCTGCATTACTTGATATGATACGTATACTTGCGTTGAATTTGTGACTTTACTAAAGCATTCTAAATATATATAAATTCGACTTCATAAATTCTTGCTTAATATATAAAGTCGCGGTCAAGTTTTTGGCACCGTTGCCGGGGAGGTAGATAATCGGTACATATTTATAGATATTGTAGCAACTAAAAACCTTTACTTTGTAGTGTGATTTTATATGCGTAGTAGTGGATCTGTAGGTTTCATACTTTACGATTCAGAGTTAGAGCATACTATTAGAAAAATTAGAAAACAACAAAAACAAACTGAAAATTACTGTGAAATGGCGAATAATCAAGAGAATCAGAATATTAATGTTGGAAATTTACCAAGACCTTTAAGAGATTATGCTAACCCAACAGCGAGATGAAATTCATATAACTATTCAAAATCCCGATGTTGTCGCTAATTCGTTTGAACTTAAACCTGCTATTATCCAAATGGTACAAAATAATCAATCCAGAGGAACACCTAATGAAGACCCAAATTTACATCTCGCTATTTTTTTAGAACTGTGTGCTATTTTTAAGTATGACGGAGTTTCGAGTGATGCTGTCAGACTTAGACTTTTCCTTTTTCCTTAAGGGATAAGGCTACGGTGTGGTTAAACTCATTAGCACCTGGATCTATTCGAACTTGGGGAGAACTTTCTCAAAAATTTCTATCGAAATATTTCCCTCCATCGAAAACTGCTAAATTAAGAAATGATATCACATCTTTTAGTCAGTTTGAAGGAGAGTCAATATATGAAGCTTGGGAGAGGTTTAAAGATCTTCTTAGGAAGTGTCCACATCATGCTTTGCCAGATTGGTTAATAATTCAAACTTTTTATAACGGATTAGTGGGATCATTAAGATCAATTATTGATGCTGCTTCTTTGGTGGATCGTTAATGTCAAAACCTTTTGATGAAGCATATTCATTAATTGAAGAGATGGCTACTAATAATTTTCAATGACCCTACGAACGGGTAAATCCTAAAAGAGTAGCTAGTGTTCATGATTCGACATGATGACTATGATAGTTTCTCGAAATAGCAGCACTTTCTAAGAAAATAGATCAATATGGAATGAATTATTCTCAACCACCCCAGGTGTTAGAGGAAAATTCATTTGGGCGAATAATCGAATCTCGAACACCTTCGAAACTTTGAACACGATTAATAGACCTAATAACCCTTATTCGAATTATTATAACTCGGTTGGAAGAATCACCCAAATTTCATTTGGAATAATAATAATGCTAATGTGAACCCACAATGGAGACACAATTCTATAAACCCAGTTGGAAACTCAACCAACCAAGGAAATACTAACTTTAGACAATCTTATCCTCCTGGATTTAATAATAACCCACAGTTTAAGAATAAGAAGTTGTTTATAGATGAAATTATTTTGAATATGGGTAACCAATTACAAATTCAAGGTGTTGCGATCAAAAATATTGAAAGTCAATTGGGACATATTTTCACTGCGCTTAATAATAGACCTTCTGGAATGCTTCCTGGTAATATGGAGATCAATCCAAAAGATCATAACAAGGAGCAACTTAAGGATATTCAATTAAGGAGTGGAAAAAAATTAGAAACTATAACGCAGAAAGAAGTTGTAGAAGAGAAGGAGAAGGTGAATATTGAAAAAGGTTCAAATAAGAATTATCCAGACCTGGAATATCCTCTTGAACCAATGAAGATTACTGTTGAGAAACCACCTCCTCCATTCCCTCAAAGATTGAAGCAGAAGAATAGGGATAATAGATTTGGAAAATTTTTGGAAATCCTTAAGAAGTTAATAATAAATACACCTTTTTTGAAGCATTAGAACAGATGTCTGATTATGCGAAATTTATGAAGGATATTCTTAAAAAAAAAAGAAAGTTCACGGATCATGAGACTGTTGCACTTAGCGGAGAGTGTAGTGCAATAATTTAGAAAAAGCTTCCTGAAAAACTTAAAGATCCTGGTAGTTTCACTATCCCGTGTGCTATAGGTGAAAAGTTTTTTGGAAGAGCCTTATGTGATCTGGGAGCTAGTATTAATCTTATGCCTTTATCAACTTTCAAAAGATTGGGAATTGGAGAAATTTCTCCTACATCTGTAGCTCTTCAATTAGCTGATCGTTCTATTACTTATCCTAAGGGAGTGGTAGAAGATGTGTTAGTAAAAGCAAATAAATTTATCTTTCCTGTGGATTTTATTGTGCTTGATATGGAGGAAGATAAAGATATTCCAATTATTTTAGGAAGACCATTCCTAGCTACTGAAAGAGCTGTAATAGATGTTTAAAAAGGGGAATTAACTATGAGAGTTAATGATCAAGAGTTGACCTTTAATATTTTGAAGTCTATGAAGTATCCCTCTGTTGCAAAAGATAATGATTGTTTTAGGATGGAAGTATGTGAATATTTGAGAAATGATTATTTTAAAGAGATGTTTGAAAAGAAAGTGGAGTATGAAAATATAATTGAAGATGAAACAGAAAATGAAACAGATTCAGATAATGAGAAGAATAAGGAATTGGAGTATATTCAGGAGAAATTTGAAGTGTTAGATACCATGGAAGGTGGAGATAAAAGTTTAATTTCATCTATTGTTAAACCTCCTAAACTTGAAATGAAAATTCTCCCTAAACAATTAAAGTATATGTTCTTAAGAGAATCATCTACCTTGCCAATTATTGTATCTTCGGAATTAACTGAATATCAAGAACAAAAATTATTGGAAATCTTAAAAGGATACAAAAGAGCTTTTGGATGGACTTTGGCAAATATCAAAGGAATCAATCCTTCGATCTGTATGCATAGAATTTTATTAAATGAAGAACATAAACCTAAAATTGATCTGCAAAGGAGATTAAATCCCATAATGAAAGAAGTAGTTAAGAAGGAGATTTTAAAATGGCTTGATGCTGGAATTATTCATCCTATTTCGGATAGTTCTTGAGTAAGTCCAATTAATTATGTACCGAAGAAAGCCGGAGTAACTGTGGAAGTGGATGAAAGGAATGAAATTTTACCTACTAGACAAGTTAATGGATGGCGAATTTGTATTGATTATAGAAAACTAAATGCTGCCACCCGAAAAGATCACTTTCCTCAACCTTTTCTCGATCAAATGTTGGATAGACTTGCTGGACACAAGTACTATTGCTTTTTGGATGGATATACTAGTTATCATCAAATACTTATTGCTTCTGAGGATCAAGAAAAGACAACATTTACTAGCCCCTATGGAGCATTGACTTTTCGTAGAATGCCTTTTGGATTGTGTAACGCACCTGCAACTTTTCAAAGATGTACGATGTCTATCTTTAGTAGTATAATAGATAGTGGAATGGAAGTTTTCATGGATAATTTTTCTGTGTTTGTAAATTCATTTGATATTTGTTTGGAAAACTTGGCAAAAGTTTTGGAACTCTGTTAGAAAACAAATTTAGTTCTGAACTAGGGAAAGTGTCAATTTATGGTTGCAGGAGGAATAGTGCTTGGGCACAAAATTTTTGAATGTGGTATGGAGGTCGACCCTACTAAAATTCGAGTGATTGAGAGATTACCACCACCCACTACTGTGAGATAGGTGCGGAGTTTCTTAGGACATGCTGGATTTTATAGGCGTTATATTAAAGATTTTTCCAAAATTAATAAACCTTTGTGCCAACTTCTAGAAAATGATAGGAAGTTTGATTTTAATGATGAGTGTTTGTGTGCTTTTGAATTACTTAAAGAAAAATTAATCACTGCTCCTATAATTGTTTCACCTGATTGGGAGAAACCCTTTGAATTAATGTGTGATGCTAGTGATTATGCTATTGGAGTTGTGTTCGAGCAAAAGGTATGATAAGACTTTCAAAGTTATTTACTATGCTAGTAAAACTCTTAATGATGCTCAAATTAATTATACCACTACTGAAAGAGAGTTTTTAGCTATAATATTTGCTTTCGATAAGTTTAGACCTTATTTAATTGGAACTAAAAGTATAGTGCATATTGATCATTCAGCTATCAAGTATTTAATGCAAAAGAAGAATGTTAAGCCTAGATTGATTAGATGGATACTCCTTTTGCAAGAATTTGATTTTGAGATAGTTGATAGGAAAAGATCTAATAATCAAATTACTGATCATTTGTCAAGAATAGAATATGATAGATTTTCTGAATTTGAGAAGGAAGTTGCAAAAACTTTTCCTGATGAACAATTGTATATTCTTATGGAAAAGAATTTGCCTTGGTATGCTGATATTGTGAATTATATTGTAAGTGATATTATATCATCAGATTTAACAAGGCAACAACAAAAAAAGTTTAAATATGATGCTAAATTCTATTTTTGGGATGAGCCCTATTTATATAAATAGTGTAAGGATCTGATTATTAGAAGATGTGTGCCACATGAAGAAATTAATCCAATCATTCAGTGATGTCATGATTCTGAATTTGGAGGTCATTTTGGTGTTGATAAAACGGCTAATAAGATTTTACAATCTGGATTTTATTGGCCCACTCTTTTTCGTGATGTTTATAAATATGTTAAATTTTGTGATCGATTTCAAAGAGTAAGTAATATTTCTAGAAGAAACAAAATGCTTCTGAATTACAATTTGGAAGTTGAAATTTTTGATGTATGGGGATTAGATTTTATGGGACCATTTGCACCTTCATTTGGAAATTTATATATATTGGTCGCTGTTAATTATGTTTCGAAATGGATTGAAGCTGTTGCTTTACCAAGATGTGATGCTCGGAGTGTTTCTAAATTTTTAAAGAACAATATATTTAAAAGATATGGAATGCCGAGAGTGATTATAAATGATGGTGGATCCCATTTTAGAAACAATCAAATTAAGAGATTAACTGGAAAATATAACATTATTCAGAGAATCTCTACTCTTTATCATCCCCAGACTAGTGGATTAGCAGCAGTATCGAATCAGGAAATTAAAAGAATTTTGGAGAAAACAGTGAATATTCATAAATTAGATTGGTCTGCTAGATTAGACACCGCATTATGGGCTTATAGGACTGCTTTTAAGACCCATATTGGAATGTCTCCTTATAGATTAGTGTTTGGGAAAACTTGTCATTTGCCGGTTGAATTGGAGCATAAAGCATATTGGGCGATTAAGGAGTTGAATTTTAATTTGAGAAATGCAGGGAAAAAAAGATTTATGCAATTAAATGAGTAGGAAGAAATTAGAAATGAATCATATCATAACGACAGGATTTATAAAGAGAAAATGAAATTGTGGCATGATCAGAAGATATTGAAAAAACGATTTGAACTGGGATAAAGAGTTTTATTATATAATACGAGATTGAAATTATTTATGGGAAAACATAAGTCCAGATAGATAGGATCTTTTACTGTAGTAAAAGTTCATTCTTTCGGAGCTGTTGATATTGAGGATCCTAAAACTGGAAATATTTTTAAGGTTAATAGGCATCATTCAAAATCTTACTTTGGAGGGTCTTTACCTGATTTCAAAGAGGTTTTATTACTAAGTCATCCTAGTTAACTGAATGGTTTGTCGGGCTGACGACGTTAAACTAAGCACTTTGTGGGAGGCAACCCATATGTGTATTTGTACGTTGAGTTTGCTTGCTTATTGTTGTTTGTACTTTTAGTATAATATTAAAGAATCCTAATTACCCCTAAATAAGTTAAAAATTAAAAATATATTGGATTGTATTGTGAAAGGAAGTATTTTGAGCCAAACGAAGTTCGGCGAAAAATTTTTACCACTAGCGCCGCCGGCGCCAGAATGGGCGCCGCCGGTGCCCTATTCTTTTATAACAGCCGAATTTCTAGTTTGAGCGCCGCCGGTGCCCTATCGAGCGCCGCCGGCGCCCAAATTCTGGGTGACGATTTTTACATTTTAAAATGCGGTTTTTAGCAGTTTTGAGCAGGATTTTCTTCCTTAAAACACCCTAAAACTCCATTTTAAATCCATAACCACCAGAGAAACGAAAACTCCCTTTCTCAATTAGTATCCCATGGATTCCCACTCCATTGAACTCCCTAGATCTCACATCTACAATCGAAGGAAGTTCGTTAGTTTCGAGGCGCAACGTCTATTCCATAAAGTGATGATGAAGAGAAGGATTATCAAGGAAAGATGCTTTGTGAATCGAGGTTTGGAGAGTCCGACTACAAGAGTTGAAGAGATAGTGAAGCAAAGACGTTGGGAAGTGTTATGCTACACTACCACCACAGTGGTTGTTCCGGTTGTGAAAGAATTTTATGCAAATCTGCATGAGATCAACCAATGATGTGTTTCTGTGCGAGGAAGGTATTTACTATTCACTCCTGCGAGGATAAATGATCTCTTCATGATAGAAAGTGTACCTATTTGTCATTATGTAAATTTTAATGCGACGAGCAATGATATGAACGACATCTATCGTTATTTGACGGATGAGAATGAAGAATGGGAAGTAAGGGATAATGGATATATCAGTTTCTCTTCTTCATCCTTGAATCCGGTATCAAAGCAGTGGCATTACTTTATTTCGACAAAATTAATTCCTACTATGAAGATAAGTAAGGTAACGAAGGAAAGTGATATTCTGAATTTCTGCATACAAACTGGAAGGCCAGTAGATATTGGATCAATCATTATTAAATCTGTATTGGGATTGATTGTGCATGGATCTAAATATGGGCTTGGACACCCGTCCACCATATTTCTGTTATGTAGTCAGTTACAAGTGCCATATGAGAGTTGGGAAAAAGTTCTTCTACCCTGGAGACATATTGATCCCACTGATCTTTATGACTACCGTGCAGTAGGTGATGAAGGAGACAAGGATGTGCTTGTTGATCAGCCCACTGAGAGTTCACAACCTATTTAGCCTTACTATTCTGAAAGTTCGAGGGTGATATTGAAGAAGATAAAGAAGTTGGAAAATGAGGTACGGAATATTATGAATGCTATTAATAACATTTCTGATTTATTTGATCACATTGATTGGAGGATGAAAGAGCAATTTGATCATACTGGTCGAATTGAGTTGGGTTTGGTTAATCTGTTGAAGAAGAATGCTGTGGTGGCTGAAGATTCATCTGATGAATTCCCATATCATCCATTCTACAATCTGTTCGTTCATCGTCAATAAATGGGAGACATTAGAGAGGATAAGACTTTTGAGACTGATAAGGAGTAATTAGTAGATTCTATATGCTGCTTTGTTATGTTTAAGTGTTTGCTTTGATTGCTATGTTGTTTGTTTTGCTTTGTTTTAGTAGGGTGTGTTTGGACTTTGCTTTGATTTCTTGTGTGTACTTAGGACTTAGTGTTTTCTTATCGTAGTGTACTTACAACACTAAGGATCTAAGGAGTGTTGCTTATATTTGATGAACATATGTGTGTAATCGTTGTATCGTGCATTTTATATATATGAAAGTAATGTGATGTGTTGTTTGTGTAAATTGATGTTGTTTAATGTTTGTGAGATGAAATAGATGCTTGTTGATGTGTTAAATAAGAATACGGAGGTTGAAACGATTGAATTTGCGACGAAAATTTTTGAACCCAATAGAATTTTGGACTGGCGCCGCCGACGCCCAAATCCAGAGAAACGGGCTATTATTTTGAATAGAGCGCCGCCGGCGCTCAAACACCGAAAATAGCCCGGGACCCTTAAAAATTCGTTAAAATAGCCTAGGACCCATTTTTTCGCCATTTCTTTCGTCTCCCACCTCCATATTCGCGATTTTGAAGCTTTAAGGCTTGTTAGATCTTAGATTAGAGAGGATTTCAAGGATTTCTGAGGCTGAATCTACACTTCTCTTGGTAAGAGCTTTACTTTAACCTAAAATTTTTGGATTTTCTCCATGTGAAACTCTCACATTGTTGGATGATATTTTTAGAGATTTTTTAGAAAAAGTAAAGTTTCATATGGTAGAATTTGTTCTTACTTGTTTAGATTAATGCTTGGAGTTAATACATTGTGGATTTGGAATTTATTGGCAAATATTTGCAATTTTTTTAGAAATCCACATGTCTCCTAGAACAAGTAAGGGGAAGCAAAAATTTGATTGGGATGATGAAAGATTTGTTAATATTAAGGCTCAGTTTCGCTTCAACTCTCAATTGCAAAACAAGAAGTGTATTCAGGATTGAGCGTTTGAAAATCCTGGTGGATCTATAGAACAATTGATTTCTGAGCGAAATTGGGAAAATTTCAATTACTTTTCTGCTAATGTTGTTTTGGGAGTAGTCCGAGAATTTTATGCTAACATGCTCTGGTCTGAAACGGAATATGTGCTAGTCCGAGGGAAACTGGTTGAGTTCACCCCACAACGTATCAATGTATTTTATCAAATTCGAGAACCTTTTGTTTATGAATTTGAAAATTTTAATACTAGTGAGGGGAATTTGATGACTGTAATCACGTATCTGACCGATGGAAGAGGGGAATGGAAGATGAACTGAGACAGATGATTAACTTCCCTACTTCTACTTTAAATGTTGCTTCTAAAGCATGGCATTATTTCATTTCTGCAAAACTATTACCTTCTTATCATCACAGTGAAGTTACTAGGGATCGAGCTATTTTAAATTATTGCATCCAGAATATGAAGAAGATTAATATTGGAGCCATTATTTTAAAGAGCATTCACTCTATTGCCAAAGGAGAAACCACTGGTGGATTAGGACATCCTGCCCTTATTCATGAACTTTGGGTTCAGTCTGGAGTGGAGTATAGTAGTTCTGAGGAAGTAGCAATACCTTTGAGGCCGATTACGAAGACCATTATTCGTTCTTATGAGGATCATGTGGGTGCAAGAAAGGAGAGTAGGAGTACTGATATTCCTACCACGAGTTATGATGTTCCATCTACTTCTGAGCCCCCGACACTATCTGATATCATCCAGCAATTGAGATTGCAGAGTGATAGTATGGATAGGATGCATCATAGGATGGATGTATTTGAGGCCCGAAGTGATGTGAATGAAGACTATTTAAAGAGAAGAGTTGAGTTTGATATGGCTTATTACGATGCTCAGGTCAGATTTATGAGGGGGGTCCGATGTGACATTTCCTTCTTGCCCTAGTTATACACCGTACAGGCCTGGACCTTCTGACCCTATTGATGACCCTGCTGCTGATCCTGGTGATGGAGACTGGTAGATAGCTTGTTTGTTTTATTTCTATTGTTCTTAGTCTGTTAAGATGTATTAATGTGATGTAGTGGACATTTACTTTTCATGTGATGTGTAACCCTGTGTTGTACTATGTGATGTAGTGTCATTTATTTTTTATGTTGAACTGTTAGTTGTACTATTATGTGGTGTGATAATTTGCTTTATGTTATAGTGTTATGTTGGATATTTAGTTGTTTAATGTTTATTTCTCTTTACCCATGCAAATATTTAAATTGTTATATCACTGCTACTAATTGTTTCATGCTTGCTAGCTGTAAATTTTGATTAATACCAGGTAAATTATGAAGATTTCAAAATCTCGAGCACATAAAGGTTAGTTTTCTTTTACTCTCAACTATTTCAAATTTATTGAAAAATGTAAGTTTGGGGGAGGGTAGAGAAATGCTAAAATTTTATTTGTTCTCAATTATTGTATTTTAAAAATTTATTATCATAACTTTTGGCAGTTGAAATTCATTATAAGATAACTAAAACTTTTCAATTCAGTTGAATATTATGGAAGAAAAGGATGAAAATTTTTAGTGATAAAAGTTGATTTTATAGAAGTAAGATATTTGGTATGAAAGGATTTGATTATAGTCGACTATTTAAAGTAAAGAAAAACTGTATTTTTGAAATATTAAGGGATTTAAAGTATTGTGTGTTAAGAAGAGATTGTAACTTTATGATGAATAATAAAGCTTGTACTTAACTATAAAGTAAAGAGATGACTTAAGTTTGAACTTTATAAAGAGGAGAGTGAAGTTCAAAATCTTTAAAGACTGCCAGATATAGTAATCCTCAGCAAAAAAAGAAAAATAAAAATAAAAGAAAAAGAAAAATAAAGAAAAAGAAAAGAAAAGAAAAGTGTTATGAGGAGAAGCTTGAGGATATGCCTAATAAAAAATTGGCTTCACTTGAATCACCTTAAAGGGAGAGCTTGATTTCATTTCTGAATTTATGTTTAAGGTACTAGCCTACATTCTAATAAAGTTTACATGAACTCCTTTTTCACATAGTCCTTTAAAGCACTCTTAATATAACAAATTATGGTTCATCTTGAAATAAATAGAAGACTAGAACTCTTAGACTTAAGTACTGAATATTCTTATACCTATAATGTTGACCTGAGTTACTAAACTTTTTCTGAAAATCTAAACACTATATTCTTTTAAATGAAAATTTTTGGTCTCTTGCAATTGAAAAGTACATTGCCTAGAGTTATATTTTTATATAGTAAAATGATTACTTGAGGACAATTAATAGTTTAAGTATGGGGGATTTTGAAGCACCAAAAATATATACTCTCTTAGCTATATATTTTTACCTATTTTTGGTGATATTGCACTTTAAAGGAAGGTATTTTTCATGATTTGTTGCAGGTGTGATGATTATGGGTGATTGGAGCTAAAATATGTAAAAAAGAACGAATTTGGAGCAAAATGGAGCAAAATGGAGCAATTTGGAGGAAAACAGCCCTGGAGCTGCCAGTGCCAGAATGGGAGCCGTCGGCGCCCTATTCCAAAGACTCTAGAATTAATTGGCATGATAGGGCGCCGCCGGCGCCCTATGTCGGTTCACTTCGAATTCAAAAGTTTTGGCTGATTTTTGAAGAGGTGCTTGAAGAAACTCTTGGGGAATTCATTCCTAACATTAAATTAAGTGTCTAAGATGAAAATAGAAGGAGGAAGAGAAGAGAATTGCTGTAGAGAGTGTGAGGAAAGTGTGAGAGAGAGTTAGGGTTTGTGATTTTAAGAGAGATTCTTCTTTAAGGAGGGGAGAAGAGGGAGTAAAGTGAGAGATTGCTTCTTCATCTTTGTTCCAAGGAGAGAATCAAGTGTTGCAAGGAAGAGAAAAGGAATCAAGGGGACTTTGAAGGAATTTGCTTGGGGAAGAGAAAGAGATAAGCTGTATTTACTATTGTAGTTTCTATGACTCTTCTTTTATATATAAAATCCATGTGTTTTTATATCTTCTCCATGGTTAGTGAGTAGTCTCCCTTACCTTTCTTTTTGCATGAAGTAATTATGATGTGGTGATGTGGAAATGATGTGCCCTTTAAGTGTTATAAAAGTTGTGATGTTTCTTTAATTTGGAACTTAATTTACTTTTCAATCCGGCCAATTGAATTGTTAAAATATGTTGAGGAACATTAATTCCAAAAGAATTGAATGTTCTACAACAAGAATGAAGAAACCATTTAATGTCCATGAATGAATTGTGTAGTTCATGGGGATTAAATGCAAATAAATAGGGCAATGAGTTTTGATGGACTTCAAATTGGAGGTTTCATGGTGACAGAATGGGATCCCCAATTTGGTCTTAAGATTGGTAACTAAAGCCTATGGTTAGCCTTCGGGTGAAGGGTGAATGGGAGCTCCGAAGTGAGAGCCGGTATCCTCCCAGCCAAGCCTTAGATTTAGTAACTAAACTTAAGATATGGCAATGTTCTTTACCTGCTTTGAAGAGGAGGTACTCTTTTAAAGGTAAAGAAGCAAATATGCTCTTATTTGGCACAGCACAAATAATTACCATTCTTCATCATCCGCACATAATAATCTTTATGCAGGAAGAAAGACACTTTTCATATAGAAGTATCTTATAAATCACATAAGTTAGTGTGTTTGTTAGTTAATATAGTTCAGTAATTAGAAGTAATTGTAGTAGCTTTATTATACTTTGCATTAACTAGTGGTAGTACACTTACGTAATTGTTACATTGGGTATTGGATTTTAGTGTTATATTATCTGATTTAAAGAATGTTCACCTCCCTGTGGGATCGATAACCAAGTCTCCATTAGAGACCTGTATTACTTGATACGATACGTATACTTGCATTGAATTTGTGACTTTACTAAATAATTCTAAATATATATAAATTTGACTTCATAAATTTGTGCTTAGTATATAAAGTCGCGGTCACTAGCCACCTTAGCTATAGGCTTAGGACTTGGGGAACCACCCACATGAATTTCCAAAAGAGTAGGGGATCAAGTTTGGGGAAGTTTGGTTTAGGGTTTGAGGTAGAGAGTGTAAGTGTAGTGTACGTGTGTGTGTGTGAGCCTAGCATGACCAAGACCAAACCATCTACGGCTAACCCTAGGGCTTGACCATCTTATAGGGGAATCCCCTTGAGTTTCCTTATGCTTTGCCTCATCCTACTAAGTGCTAGAGGTTAGTCTTAAGCATATGAAACTCCAAGTAGAGCAAAGAAGTATTTTAAATTTCTAAGGGGGAGGGTTCCATCACTAGTCTTCTAAGATAGTCACCAAGAAAATCCTATGGCTAGATCCTAGGTTCTTCTAAAGAAAGACTAGTCATCAACAAAAGTGAGGTCAACAAAGAAGAAGGGAAAAGAAAGAAAAAACATACTCTTCCGAACAAACCCGAGGAAGAGAATTCAAGGGCTCCAAAGACTTCTCCAAACCCTAGTGGCTCGGCTCCTAAGCCCAAAAGTGCTCTCATAATGATAAAAAAAAATGTTTATATACTTGGTTAAGGCGTTAGAGGTTCAAAATAGGCATCCAAGCTCTCCAAATCGGACAAAATTGGAAATTCAATGTTTTGATAGGCTAACGGGAGTAGGCTTACATGTGATCCTATGATCATACACGTGAATGCACAGGTGCATGCACATGTGCATGCAAAGGCGCAGATGCTCCGTAGGCACGTGTGTGCATTGTTGCAAGTGTAAAACGTGCATCTGTGGGAAGCGCAAAGACATAGTTGAACATCTTGCGTAGACTTGTATAGGGGGTTCAAAATAGGAATTCAAACTCTCTAGATTGGTCAAAATCTAACATTTGGCATTTTGATAGGCAAGCTGGCGTGCACGCCAACTTGTGGGTGTGGGCGCATAAATAGGCGGCTGCAGGGGGCTTGCATGGACATACAGACGTGGATGCACGTATTTGCATGCAATTGGAGTGCTGGAGACCAGTGTGTGCTAGGGTATTAGAGGGCTCACGCAGTTGCAATTAATGCAAACATGCGGGGCGCGTAGGTGTGCAACAATTCATTGAAAAGTAGAAGTATAGAGGTGGTTGCATGCAAGTAGGTGCATTTGCCCGCCCGTTTGTGGGCATGCTCGCGTGTATGTGTGCGTGAGCATACGGTTGTTCGTGTGTGCGTGCAAATGCATGCTGATCATCTGAAATCTTGATCGTTTGGCTCCTCATTTTGCCTCTTTTCCTCCCCCAAGTGGCATAAACCATGTATCCTGCACATCACAATAAAAACACCTTTCTTAAGCATAAATTATGATAAATAAGTGAAATAATGTAGTATCTAAAATTATGAAATCATGTAAATTTACCTCATATTAATTGGTTGGGTGAGAGCTCCAAGTGCTTCCTTCTTTTGGCCTACAAAATCGTAGCAGAGGCGAGTGGATCCCAAACCCATCATATTGAATATTGACTTGATATTGATATTTACATAGCTTTAGTGTCGATTAGTATACTTCTACTATAAAAGTTGGCGATAAAGGCGGTAACTACTATAGCAAGATTTCCTTTGACAAGCAAGTCTTCATCAATGAAAAATCAACAGGTGTTGTGAGGTGTGTTGCTGGGTCAAGGCCGCCGAGAAAACTTTTGAGCGGAGTCTCTTAGCCGACCCATCAGCCAGCTTCGTCTCCCCAAAATAAGACAGGCACGACCCCTGCAATATGAATCAATTAACGTGAGTGGTTCGTTTAGATTTCTTTTGGCTAGTGCCTTTCCCTGTCGATGAATCATCGCCTCAAGTGCCATATGTTTTTGAAACTGCTCAACATTGATTATCTCCTCAATCATATTATAGAGTTTTCAGCATTCCTGTGTGTCATGTATGTGAACTCTGTGATATGCGTAATATTTCTTGGGGTCTCAAAGATATCCTCTCGCTTTCATTGGTGATGCCTTTTTGAAAGATATTTATTCTGGATGGCTTCTACCACTTTTATCATCGAGGCTCGTAGTGGTGTGTGTCGAGAAAGTTTGTGTGTCGGATGTTGTGGTCTCCTTTCATCGTGTTGATTTACCCGTCTCTCAAGATACGAACAATTTTTATAGTAAACATCATGTTCTGGTTCGATCATCTGAGGATGTTTGTCACTTCTCAAAGTAGACCCCATCGTGAGCACTTCTCCTTAAAGGGTACCGATCAAGTGACCTTTTTTTGGTGGTTAGCAAGGAATTATATTCTTCTAGGAATATATAGTTGTTGTCAAGTTCCAATAGCTCAACCGACTTCTTAAACCGTTGTAGGACTAAGGCATAACAACATGGGCTTTCCCTTACTTTTGTGTTACGTAGACGCATGTTACCGTAGGTTTGAGATGCCAGATTTCCTACAATTTCTTTTAGAAGTGGGTTATGAATGCACAGAAGGTTCCATCTTGCTCTTGGAACAACTTTAGGAGAGCTTGTGAATTTTTTTGGGGCTTCTGTGCACTTGCGATCTAGTTTATGAACATTCTCTTGAAATCTTATATAGGAGGTAATCACTCCCGGTGGTAGACCATTAAACTAATGGAGGGCGATTCTCTAAGTGTTGTGAAGAATATGCAACACTTGAGAGCATCACGGATTCACAATAAGCATGCAACTAACACAAAAAAGGAGATATGATTAACCGGATCCAATTGTCATAGATAAGATTCAAAAGCCAAGATTTTGAATTGTTCTGAGGGGCTTGATTTCGGAGAATTGCTGGAAGAAGGCATTTGTCAGCAATATGGGTCGTGACGCTTCAACACGATCATATCTTTGATAGTCGAGTGGCATAGAACCTACAGTGTCTACGTAGTGTGCGTCTTAATCCGATTTGGGCTTTTTCTATGTTGATGGCGATCCTCCTTTGTGGGCGACCAGTCCTTCGTGGGTGACGGGTTGTCACTTGCTTTATCTGATGGGCAAGAGCGCTATGATTGCCTTTAAATTTTGTTCCTTGATTTTGTTGATGTATTGAGTTACACTCACTGGAACAAGTCATGTTGTCTGTGATTACTCGAGTTTGAGGTTCTTCTTCTTGAGTACTCATCTTCTGATTTGCGACACGATTTATGCTCACCGCACATTTCAGATGTTGAACACAAATTTGTTCGTAAATTACACCCAATAAATAAAATGTAGGAAGAAGTGAATCAAGAGTATAAGAAAAAATTTTTTCTTTCTCAAAAAGAGAGATCCCTTTATCTTTTATTATTCGTATATTTGTAACACATAGAAATTAAACTATGAAATGTCAACAATGACATTACAATTGCTATGAATGGTTAGTCGTCATAACTGTCATGATTACTATTGCTATGACTAAATCCTTTCTTGTTGGATTATCGTTTCACTTGCTCTTAGGCTGGTGACTCATTCATCTTCTTGGTCGACCTTCTGGTTCGGTCCCGGGATTGATTTTTTGATACGTGTCATGTCCAGAACCGTTAGATCTAATTCAACTAACTTTGATTATAGAGATAGTTATCTAAAAAAAATCATGAAGCCACAAATCTACTAATAATAATTATTATTATTATTATTATTATCATTATTATTAGTATTAGTATTATATATTTATATATATATATATATATATATATATATATATATATATATATATAGGCTTTTCTTTTCTACAAAGATGATGCCTGAAAGTCGGATAGGGAATTTACACAATTATTATATATTGATGTATATAACACCTCAATTTTAATTTTTATATGGATTACACTTAAATCTCTAAGATGACATCAACAACATCATTCTTATTAGTTTTCTAATGATGAAATATATTTTTTTGATGCATAAATATATGATATCAAAATGTTATGAATATAATTATAAAGACATCAAATTTTACATAAAACTTGAGCCATAAGAATGTATATTTTCCTTAATAAAATATCATTAAAGTAAATTAATATGCATATACATGCACCTAAAAAGATCTTCTGATCTGCCTGACTATCAAATTATTGAATTGCCCGGCTATTGAATTTTTGAATTGTCTAGCGGTCAAGTTGTGTAATTATTTTGTTGATGAACTGTCCAGCCGCTAAATTACCTAATTACCTAGTTGACGAACTATCGAGCTATAGAACTGTCCATTTGTCTTAATTACCCAACTGTTGAATTGCTCAACTGTTGAATTGTCCAACTGTTGAATTCCTGAATTGTCCAACTAACAAATTGTCAAATTGTCTAACTGTCGAAGTGGTTAAACTGTCTAACATGAGGACAACTTGAACTACCTAGCTAAAGAACTGGTTGAATTGTATACCAAGAGAACTAGTTGAACTGCATAGCAGGAAAACTTAATAAACTATCTAGTAGGAGAATTGTTTGAACTGTCTAATTGGATAACTGGTTGAATTGCCTACCAAACAAACTATCCAACCGCCAAATTGTCATGTTAAACTACATGACAGGACATGAAATGAAGATGTATGTATGTATATATATATATATATATATATATATATGACATGACATACAACTACCAGACATGACAAAATTACAAAAAATGATATAAACTTGTTGGATATAAATTAATATTATGTACCTTTGTATAATTTTTTATGTCATGATAGAGAAAAAATATTACATCAAGACTCTGCACATAGAGCTATGTCCGGAGCCTGATCTCAGCCGCACATCAATCTCACACTCACCGAATAATATATGTGAGTGGGCCCCACGGGTAATTTTTTTTTAAAAAAAGTGTTCATGTGGGGTTGATGTGCGGCTGAGATCAGACTCTGCACGTTGCTCTACGTGCGGAGTCTTTGATATAATATTTCTTACTTGATAAATGGACAACCCATGGACTGACCCTCTCTTTTTCTCTCCCTCTTTTATCTAATGCTACTAGATTCTAGGCAAAATCTATAGATATTACAGGACCCAACGTCCCGAGAAATTAGTTGGACAATTAAAATCTCAGTCATCTTTTCTAGAAGTTTTTGATTGGCTGAAAGTTCAAGACTTTGAACTCATGTGCTATTTCATCCAAATGCGTTCGTTGATTTCTTTACCAGTTTTAAAAGACCAGAGAGAAGACTCCGAAAGCAGAAAAGGCAATTATTGGTATAAAAAATGGGACAATTACATACATATCACATGCGTGTTTACATATATAACACCTAAAATTTCATATTCATTTCGTGAGAAAAAACAGAGGAAACTGCAGCGGGATCGATCTTATTCTTCTCAGATAGATCTTAAATTAGTAATTATTTTAAAATGATTACGATGCATGAAATATTTATGCCAAATCTATTTTGTGTTTGATAAGAATTATTTAAACATATGATCTAAATATTACATATAACTGAATTTATAAAGTTTAACCAAAATTGACAGACTTTATTTAATGTTATTTCAGTTATTTTGTGAAATTTAGAAGTAAAAGAAAAATGATTAAATTATCATATTTAGCTTACATCTAGTGTTAGTGCTATCCAAAAAATTAAAATTAGTGTTAGTGCTATTTATTTTTTTAACCAAAAGTCTTATCAAACAAATTAATTAGTTAATACGCCATAACCAAATTTCCAACATCCAACATGAATCATGAAACACAATACAGATCTTGATGCATCTTCTTGAGCAAGAAACGTTCATCATTCAGAACTACGGTTTCTGTAAACTTAGAATCAAACTAACCGGCTTGACGAGGTGAATCTAATGGTACAAAAGTTGATCCAATCGGAGCCAAATTAAACCACAATCAAGCCATTAAACACTTTCTCAATATCCCCATACCATTCTAAATTTCTTCCTCAACTGTCGGGAAGTTGATCTCTTCAGTGTTCAATATATACTCTGTTTTACAAGCTCGTCTGGAAGCACATTCGCCAGAGGAACAACAAATTCAAAAGCAGTAAGTGACAAATTGCCAAACATCATTCTTGATTATGGCTGCAAATTATATTTCTATAAACAATATGGTACATTACGATCTATGCCCAATCTCGAGAAACGTATAGCATCTCTGACACCTCATTTTGGACTTAATCTACCCTAAGAGGATTCGATTCAACCACTTATACCACAGGCTATGATTTTCAAGCGAAAGCATTGATTAATAGTCTCTGATGGGTAAAAATTTATTAGTGGATTTTCTTTGAACTCTTTCACAACAGGTTATGATCATCAATCAGAAGCTTTGACAAATGACCTCGGATAGGGTTGGATATAGGAGATGGATCCATCTTGCAACGAAGCTCTTTCACCATGAATAGACTCACGAGTCAATAAGGTTCTTGATATGTGAGGCATCATATTCTAGTTAGGTGGTTAAACGCTCAAGGTAGCCTGACTAAATCACTTGCTAGACAAAAAACAAAATGGTCTTAACAACGAAATGCTCTCATCAAGAGTCTAACCAAAAAGGCGAAACTTACTCAAATCGAATGAGGCACTCTCAAATAGCCTAGGAGATATGGATCCTGACTAAACATGGATCAACCGGGACTAGCAAAATGATCTAGTCGATACAACATATTGTCAACAAGAGACTTTGGGGGGTGTTCCCCCCTATCGGAGTATAAAAAATACATTCTAGCTTTTTTTAATAAGATTTATGTACTTTCAATTTTGCTAGTGAGATTAATATGACTATATCAGACCCTATGATTTTTTCCATTTTAGGATTTGTTCACATTATCAATTTGATTGTTTCTTATATTTCTATGAGTGAAGACTTAAATTTTTTTGTGAAATTGAGAATTTTCTAGCACAACAATACTCAAATCAAGTAATAATATTCATTGTAAGTATTGTATCTGTATTTAGTTAATCTGGAAGACAGAAGGATTTTTTGGAATAATATAAGCAAATTGATAGAATGGTAGTTATAAGCATATCAACATTGATAAATATTTTTGAACCTAGACACAGATGATCGATATTTTTTTTCCTTTTAATTCTATTCGGGAAGTCTCACCGCATATAGTATAAAATCTGGGCCCTCTTGAAGGAAAATAAAATCTTTGCTCCAAGGCTGAACTTTAGCAGAAATGATTACAGATTTTAACTATTTACATAATAAACATATCCAAATTGTTTTAAGCAAATATTCATGAATATGGTCATAAATATGCCAACCATCCAACGAACATTCAATCCGTTTTCGACATAAGAGCAGGCTTTCAAGTTTCCTTAGCTCAAATATATATCCAGGGAATGTCAAATTCATTCAAATCGCATATACAAAGTCCATACACTTATAGTCTGTTTGAGATAGTTATTGCTTGTTAAAAAATAGTTGTGAAACTATTCAAAAAATTATCTGATGTTCTAAAAATTTTAGTAGCTATTACAAAATTTTTTTTTTTTAAAAAAAGTCAGACCGTAGCAAGAAAATTGTCGCCACACCTAGCCAGGACACGTTGAAGAATATAGATATTAGTGGCAGTTTTTTGAAAAAACTATCAAAAGGCTGTTTACCCAAACAGATAAAATTACAGTGCGGTGCTGCACCGACACCGCACTGCAGCCCCAAACGGACAAAGCTGTTGTGTGGTGCGGTGCATTTGGGGTGGTAGTACGATAGCTGTGTGATACCGCTAATATATTTGTTTGGGTGTTTTATCATTTTTTTAGCCAAAAGCTGCGTTTTACCACCAGATTTAGGTAAGTACGGCCAGATTTAGGTAAGTACGATGACTACTAAAAAGTTACGATCAAACTTATATGTGTGTGTGTGCGTTGGTGGTGAGGTCACTGTAAGTCCCCTCAGGTCAGGGGTTCGATCCCACTGTAGAGTCGGGGGATTAGTTTGTTTAGGCACATGGCGTGGAACCTCATCATGAGGCCAAAGGGCATGAAAAACCTATATTTGAGCATCTGTCAAATATCGATTTCCTTTTTTGAATATATATATATTAGTCAATATCTTTTTAATTAGCAACTTCACAATTATTCTTTTAAACAAGTGCAATTATAAATAACATATCTAACATTCTTTTATGATGGATACTTATTAACTAATTCTCAAATCGTGCTATTTGCAATATCTAACGTTGTCGTTTAGGGACCAAATTTTTAAAAGGATCCTAATAATAATCTAAATGATTGAAATGAGTCAGCAAAAAAGTAATTAAGTGAATGGAGCAAAAACGCATCCCTTCCTTCTTAACACTAAACGCATGCATCCTTTACATTAAAAATTATTATTAAATTTAAAAGATAAATATAATTAAATTATTAGACAATCAAATTAAATTGTTAGATATTAACAGGTATAATGACATAAATATTGACATGATTTTCTTAATGACTATAAAATTACATTAAATTTATTGTACATTTTTCTTAATATTTAAATAATTGAAGATAAAAAACAATTAAATTATTAGGCATTTATAATAAAAGATGATAGAAAAATATATGAAATTAACATCAATAAATAAAAATATGGGGGAGCAAACAAGGGCAAAAAAATATAGCCTCATTCTGATATTAAATACATTAAGATGTTCTAATATAGTTTTTTTTTTTCCAGAAAGTTAATATTTAAATTTATATTTTAAAGAATATTTTCAAAATGTTTCAATTTTTTATCTTTGGAAGAATACTATGTAATATATTTTCTATATATTTTCTAAAACGTGCCTGAGGCCTACCATTATAAGGTCTAATTTGTTCAATTTAATATAATTTAGTTGCATTATTTCTAAAACGTACAATCAATGTTACTCGACGAATTGAATGAGATAATTCGATATTTATTTCACATACTATAGTGTTTGTGCACGTGCTAGGTGTGTTCCGACTCAAGTGTAGGTAGATTCATCAGCAGTAGAAGCACAACTGAGTATACAATCATTAGGAGCGTCCTATAAAGCATCAAACCCCGCTCAGATAGTGTACATGTATTTTTGTCTTAGTAGAATTGAAATATATATAAAATATCACATATATAAAATAAAATTGCATTATTTTACTTTATTTATTATAACTCATTTAATAAATTATTCATATCAATATTATTATTTTACATAATTATATAACTTATTTTAATAACTTAAAATTTTAATAATTATAATTAATTAAATAATTTTTTATTCAAAACATATCATTAAATATAATTTTAGAAATTTATTTTTCTAAAAAATTTCTAATGATAATATTTTAATTAAATAAGAAATTCATTTAATAAATTATATTTTTATGTAAAACGACAGGGATGCATGCATTTAATGTTAAACGCAAAGGACGAATGCATTTTTGCTCCTTTCCCTTGATTACTTTCTTGCCTGCTTCTTTCACCCATTAAAATTATTATTAGGATCCTTTTCAAAATGTAGCCCATCTAAGCAATGCACAGCTTTGACTGGGGTGTGAACGAGATATCACTGTTTGTTTTCAGATCGTTTATATTTTAAATACAAAAAATGTGTCACGTTAAGCTCGTTAGTTTAGCGACCCAAACACGTATTTTTTGCGAACAAAAAATCATTTTGACAACACTAATCTTACAACAATAACATGTTAAAGAGTTGTGACAAGATTTAAATCTCAATGTTTATATTAAAATATAATTTAAATATAATTTAATATATATATATTTTATTTTTTAATTTGATAATTTTAATTGATTATAAATCTTTGTAGCGTGTTAGTGAGCTTATTTTTGTAATTACTACTCATATATATATATATATATATATATATATATATATTTTGATGAATAGTATTTCATGCCAAAATTTGTCTCTTTATTTATACTCGGCTCATTTATATATCGAGCACAAAAAATTATTTGTGTTTGGCACGTAAAGTTAACAAACAAATTAAATACGACTTTCTCAATAAATCGAACATAAACTGTTCCGAAACTAGCTGATTTGACAGCCCTAACTTTTGCCTCTCATATTTATTCCGCCTATTTTACCAGATAAAAACGGACGAACGGTAACAAAATTACGCTCAAATGTCCCATTTTTAAATATTAAAAGGTAAAAGGGAAATTGAATTTAGTAATTTACACTACCAACCATAGTTTTTAAAACAAAACACACTATCAGTGCTATGGCGTATGTGCCAGCGAAGGGACACCAACATTAATTTCATCTAGCAAATGGAGCCCATATAAATCCCACGACTAGGACAAAAATATTTAGTATTGTACGTAACTCTTTTAAGAGTGGCCATAGATGTCTAGTGAAACATCAGAGTGAGGAAGAGAGAAAATCGTGCGTGGCTAGAGGTGCAAATGAGTCAAGTTGGTTCGGGCTCTACTTGACAAATGGCCCGTGAAGAGAGTTCGATGAGCTATCAATTATAGCTCAAGCAAAACCCGACTTGACTCGTTAGTGTAATTTTTTATTATTTATCTCTTAATTACTTATTCTATTTTTCATTTTAATAAAACTATCAGTTAATGTTGTTTCCTTTTTTTTATAAAAAACAAGCTAGCTCGAACACCGTTGATTTAATAGCTCAAGCTCAAGTTGAGAGTGGCTCGAGCTTGACTTGACTCGTTTATACGCCTAAGTGTAAGTGGCATCAACAGTAAGGGAGAAATGTCTAATTTGTCCGAAACAAAAGAGAGGGTGAGAGAATCGTGAAGAAGGCAAGTGCTTGGATTTGCAAGAGTGGCTCCATCAATGCTAGGAAAAAAATATCTCAACCAACATATACCATCACATTTACATACATTCCACATAATTTATATGCATTTATATATCTAACCCTAAAATTCATATTTATATACATATCATTCAAATTTTTAACATCACGTCAAAAACATCACCATCAATATCTTTTTTAAAAATGAATACACATTTATGCATTCGTTTAGGACACCAACGTGTTATAATTGTAAATTTCAAATTTTGACTGTTAGATATGTCAATACAAAAGAATAATTATACGGTATTATTTAGATTACATATCTTAGAATTCTCATGAATTTACATATCTAACTTTGATATTTACATTTATTACATCTTCGTGTCATAAAGAAATAGCGGAAAATAAATATTTCACTTTTAAAAAGTTATATAAATAAACATGGAAAATGAAGTGTTATATTTGTAAATATTGTGAATACCCCCATACCAATATTTTAACGATAGTAAGCCTCCCTAAATTTGATGCGGGCTTGAATTCAGATTGTTTGTGACTTGTAGGTTTTAATAAGCCAATTGGTTTGCTTTACTTAGGTTCAGTCTCTTAGAAATAGGATAAAATTAGGTCAAATCAAAATATGTCTAATAAATGTAGTTCTTGTCGAATCTTTTAATTAATTAAATAAATAAACCTCAGAGTACAACTTCTTGATTGATCATGAATGGTTTCACTGTGTTGAATCAGAATTTACTCGGGAGACACACCCAACGGATTAGAGCGCTTGAACCAGAGAAAAATGAGAGAAAGACAGAGGAAGATCGAGGAGTACATAAAGACTTGCCCCTCTGGGGTAAATGAAGTTTTTGGGCTCTTGTAACCTTTTTTATATAATTGAATATGTTTGGTATATGGAGAGAGGGAAGAGCCGAAAAATCCTATTTCATGAAAAAACCTCTCTATTTATAGGAGAGGGAATGCAACGAAGGAAAATTAACATTTCTAACCCTGCTTTAAGGAGGGTTGTACAGGTTCTTCTATTAATTATACCTCTGTGAGCCTAAGTCCTTGATGTCCTTTGGCTCAATTGATTGGAGCAGAAGAGGCACGATGATTAGTGTTGTAAGTCAGCCTTCTGGATGGAGACCTTTGGTTGGTCGATCCTTCAGGTAAGGGTGGTCGATTGGAGTATTGAAGATAGTCAATAAGACTTGTCCTTTCAGCTAAGATTAGCCGCCTGGATGGACTGACTCGGTAGTCAATCTTCAATTCCTGTCGAGGGAATTTCTGCAGCCTAAGTAAATTTAAGCCTTCAGAGGATATGGATGTGTATCATTAAGTCAGTTCAGAAGGTTCATGGTTGGCATCAGTCGATCGGTTATTTTGGGCCTTCATCGCTTTCCGATGGGTCCAGCCTTGCAACCTCACTTTTTCTCAGATTGTCAGATTGTCTCGAGATTCATTCTGATATATTTTTTATGTACATATTTAGTTCTTCGATTCTCTTATTTCTTGGAAGTTATATTATGATAAGAACAAGTGAATTTAATGCAAAAAGTGAATAATATTCATGATTACTTAATGATGCAATTGAAAGCTCCTTGAATTTTGTGCCCATGTTTCCTATAAATGTAGAGAAAGGGGCATGCTTTTTCCATCTTCCTATGGTTTATTTTTCTAATCTACCTGAATTCAGATCATCAGCATGGTTAATGAGTTGTCTTCTAAGGCTGACAAGTACAACAAAGCCGCTTACCCGAGGGCTTTCAAAGATATGATGCGGGAGACTAAATCCAACATGGAAAGGAGATGAGGCAGAAAGTGTTGGAAAGAAGCGAAATAACCCTGATCGATATGAACAGGTGAAGTCTTTGGACTCGTTCCTTGGTCTCCCAGGTAAGAAGGTGCTGGAAGAGGAAAGCTGCCAAAGAGAAAGGATCTCTGAGGAGAAAGGTTGCTTTTGAGTGGCATCTAAGGTGGAGAAAAGTGGTCATTCGAAGGAACGACAAATCGATCCGTTGGCTCTTGTCGAGACTCCGACACTAACAGCAGAGCAAGGAGCTAATAGAGGAACTATGTCAGAGGCTATTGATGCCTCTGCGCTGTCAGCGTGCTGGATGTTGCTTACCTTTCTTCTCCAATGATGGACAAAAAACAAGTGAGGAATGGTTCCCTTTTACCACTTTGGACTTGCAATGAATCTTGGGTAATGTTGGTTGGGTAAATTTTTTTTTTTTTTGAATCCTAATTTATATTTTTTATTTAGGCAAATGACCCCATCACCAGAGAGATGACCGTCAACTCCTCTTCGATGAAGGTTGGTGCTGCTCCTGCTGCCAAGGTGGACCGAGGGTTTGCAAAGGGTGGTTCATACCAAGTCGATATTAGGAATAGTTGTCTTGGTCCTCTAGAAGATGCCCAAGTAGAGGTGGCCAATTTCCCAGAATCTCCCGACTCGAGGGAATGCCTGTTGTGCAAAATAGAACGCCCGTTCATCTTGGAGCAAGATTTCCTTGGTTCAGGGAGATGTACATGTTAATTGAGCGGGTGAACAAGTTGGAGAAGCTATAGGAAAAGATGGTCGCCATCCGTGCTGAGGAGGCTGCCATCTGCGAGGAAGTGGCAGATCTTCTTGCGGTGCTACTTGCTGTCAGGGAAGCATCTTTGACTACTCTTACACAAGTTAAAATATAAAGAGTAGATATGATAAGATTAGGGGGAAAACTTTTGTAGAGGTGGCTGCTTCAATGAGGGTTTATCTTTATCGAAGTAGTTGATGATGTTTCATAAAATATATTTTTTTGATTAGGTGTCGAGCAGCTGATGTAAATATTACTATTGAAATAAATATTTAAGTTTTCTATCCCAATTTGTTTGTTAGATTTGACTCTCTTTCCTTGATTTGAGTGTCAAATGACGTTGCTACCTCTATGAAAGTTCTTTCTTCCGCCTCTACAAATAGAGTTGCGAGTATAGGAAACCCTCACATGATTATGATATTTTTCATTGATTTTTTTTTGTTGGTCCATTCTTTCAATTGCTTCTTTCTTTCTCGGATTTCATGGCATCAAATATTCCCAAGAGCACTTTAATTCCATCCCATTTGAGGAGGTGCCTATCTTGTTAGTATGTCAGGTGGCGTATCTTCAGGAGTCATGTGTATATGAGACGCAATTGTCTTGAGGGCGGTTGGAAGTAGTGACCGGGTGACCAATGTCTATAATAAGAATCTTGTCTTCTACCAAGACTTTTTGAAGTGTGGATTGTGACTATCTTTCTGTCGGGAGCTGCAGACGATCCTCAGATGCTACAGTGTCATTCCCATGTAGATGATAGTAAATTTTATTGATGCAATCATGACATTCATCATCTTCCTTCGAAGATTGGCTATCTCGTGCTCTACCGATCACTTCTTATATTTCTTCAACTTAAGGTCGATCAGGATGGCTGCATGGTGTGCTCAATAGGCCTCAGAATCCCACTTATGGCACTTGAGAACAAGATCAAGGATTCAAAGTTGAGGTTTCTGGTTGGTTCTTGTAGAGTAGGCTAAGGGGTCGGCGCCCGACCCGTTACAAGTGCCCTAAAAAGATGAAGACCCTACCAGGACACTGAAAGAGTAGTGGGGCATGATCGAGGGGCGAGAGTTGTCATAGGATCATTACTTGAACTATGACATTCTGAACAGGGTCCTGTGATTGGGGGAGTTCAGTGACATGATAGACAAGCTGTGGGCAGCAAAGTAGAAGGAGGAGGCTATTGTGAAAGTGATGAAAAAGAAATTAAGGGCACAAGACATTTGCCCGGAGGAGACTGTTGATCCTTGACTACAAAGTTGTCAGTTCACACTCGAGTCATACACAAAAGGTGTGTGGTTCATTTAATTTTTTTATGTCAAAAATCACTTGATCGCTTTGTGTCTCTTGGGGTGTTGTTAACTAAGCATGTTTCCTTGCCATGCACCAGAACTTATGGAGTTCACCAGAAAAGCTCTCCCACAACACTGAGTTTCTTACTGTTGGAGCGAGGAAGAAGAGGAGTCTCTGACCAAATCTAGGGAAGTAGCAAAACATCGTGACTTTTTCTTCATTGACGCTAGGTTGAGCGGTGAGGCAGTCAGCTGTCGCCTATTTCCCAGTCGAATTCCAGCACTAAGGCCGATGATGAGGCAAAATCTGACCGCTAGGGAGGAATCACTCCCGCTAAGGACATCTCCCCGCTGCCACTACTTCGGCCAAACGACAAGGGTTCTCCATTGAGGCAGATTCCTTCCACGGAGGAGGACATTAATATTTGGTCAAGCTTTTTTTGGATTCCTTTTTTCTGGTGGAGGTGGTCCGGTCTGACTACTTCAAAGGGCTAATACGGAGGTTGGGCGGAGTGGACTTTGCCCAGCTCAGGGACCGTTGCCACCGGATGGCTTGGTCAGTTGTCCATAATTAGGCAAAGGCCTTCCATCGAATGGAGGAGAAGAATGCAGTCCTGAGTGAAGAATGACTGAGGTAGTTGCTTAGAAACGAAAAGCAGAACAAAGGGTCATCTGGGTGAAGAAAAGGTTGAAGTTCTCCACTGAGAGCCAGAACAAGGAGATGGAGGAACATGAGAACACTGTCATGGCCATTGAGAAGGAAAACAAGAAGTTGATGGTGGCAATGTACGGGATGGCGTCCACTGAGAAGTACGTTAAGGGGCTCTCTTAGCAACACCAGGAGGTCGTTTGTTTGGACACTCTGAAGTTTTGTTAAGGTTTGGCAACTCTAAGTGAGCCAATATGAGGTAGTTTTCCACCCTTCACTCTAACCCAGAGAACGACAACGAGAAATCTACAAGAGCGCCATGATTAGGAGGTAGCATCGACAGTGGATCAGTAGCTCCTTAAAGCCCCTTTTTATCACTATACTAGGAAGAAATTTTGTTTCGCTCGGCTGCACCAATTAAATTATACATTAATGGACAAAACTTGTTTAAATTTTTTCTTATAATAGAAATTATTTCTATGTCGCTTTACCGTCCACGTATTTTACTTTACCGCTCAATTGTTTGTGATATTGTCCCTGGTAAACAATCAATTCTAAGCATTGATTGATGTATCAAATTTGATTCCTTTGTTCGCATAGTACGGGGGTTGCGTCTCGGCTCAGCTCCACTTAGTTGGCCCTCAACAAGCTCGGTTTAAATATACTCTTCATGTCGGGTCCTATGTTTTGATTGGTGTCAGTCGTCCGGTGTCTGTCGAGCATTGTCAAAGTGTCATTGGATGGCTTCCCATAGGGGAGTTCTCCAGCCATGAGGAGCCGACCAAACTTTTTGGGGCTGGTGCTCGCCTTTGAGGCAAAGCTTCTCGGAAGATGACGAAAACATGATCTTTTGACTTCAACTCATTGGCGTACTCCATGGTAGGAGTGCCTCTGTTGTGGATTTCTCCTACTTGGTGTTGGTCTTCTTTCATGCTCCACGCTTGCTTTTCAGATTGTTGAATCTAAATTTTTCCTGGAGGCACACCCAAGGGATTAGAGAATTTGAATTAGAGAAAAGCGAGAAAGAGACAGGAGAGAGAGAGAGAGAGAGAGAGAGGAGTGCACAGTCACTTGTCCTCTGTGCTAAAATGTGGTATTCCTTAAATCTTGTGACCATATGTATATAATTTAATATTTTTGGTACATAGAGGGTGATGAGTCAAAAAGTCCTATTACATGAAAAGACCTTCCTATTTATAGGAAATAGAATGCATTGAAGGAAAATTACATTTTAAAGTCTGCTTATGTCGATGAGGCATGATGATTAGCTAGTCTTCTAGATGGGAACCATCAACCTTTAGCTAATCTAATTCGGAAGGACGAATTTACGTAAAAATGGAGGAAAACAAACTTCGAGAGGAAAAATATGGGAGTTTCAGAGGTTTTTGTACATAGTGATCCCGTCGCAGCTCACCTTTCACCGCCTTCCCAGCTATTTCAAACTCCAATAGAGATGCTCTGACTCGAACTGTGGTGATCTGATGAGCTTGGAGACAGTGGCGTTAACAGAAGTCGGTTTGGTGTGAGTTTTGTAATATTATATTTTGACGTGCGAGATACATAAATAGCAATGGTTTATCTGCTACATATGTAAAAACCCATTCAATATATTCTTTTATACTTTAATTGGTAAATAATAAAAGAAATATGAAAATTTGTTTATATAATTTAACCATCTAGTTATGAATAAGTTACTCTTAATTGTTTCGGGCATTATAATATACAATTGTATAGTCTAAATTATTTAAAATTTTAACTTGTTATAAAATTTTGTAAATATTATCCAGATGATTAATCTAATAAATCATTTCATCGATTTAATGAACGATTTTATTTAATTATTATGTCTTTCCCGGATTGTATGAGTTGACATATGAGATGATACGTCCTTCAATATTCTAAAGGTACGGTAAGTGTGAAACTCATTTTTAAAATTTAACAAGGAAATCTTCATTTCAAAGATGGACGAAGGACAACAATGAATTGTACAATAGAATTCCAGACGCAACAGATGAATAAACTCCGAGAGAAATGAAAAAAAGGATAGAAGAAGTAAGCAAGAGGTGTCCAAAACCCATTCCAAAAACCATTTTAGAAGCCAAACGGGATCGTTAAGATCGATGGTGCAAAGACAAAAACAATAAAGGGACCAAATACTAAGAGAGGAAGCGACTTGGGTCAAAATGAGGAGAGCCCTGGATCTTATGTTACAAGGGACTGCCGACTGGAGTTTCAAAATCACTTTCTTGGATTTTTACAAATGGAGAACCAATCATGCAAACCATGTAACAACTTTCAAATTAGAAATCTACTTGCTGCAAGTAAATGATTCCCTTAAGTGTCATTTATTCCATACAAAACTTTGCACTGGTTTACAACTTGACTTGATCTACCGCTTCCGTCCATCCGCCGATCACTCTCACGAGAGCAGACTTACTAGAAGGCGGAAACCTGTTTAGCAATGGTATAGCTTTTGTTGCGGTAATCAATAATCATCAAATCACGAGTATTCTGATCAATACTGAGAGTTCCGCAACATCCTCTTTAAAAAAAAAAATTGAGAAGATGAACATGACAAACACTCAACTCACTCTTACATCTTGACCTCTCTATGGATTCTAAGAGAGAGAAAAGAGACCTAAAGAGTCATCTATCGGCCAATAATTTGGGAAGAGGCTTATAAGTAATACATGCCATTTTCAGCAGGGCAGTACTCAATATGTTCAAGCCAATAACTTACACGTACCATGTAGCTGTGAAATTTCTAGAAGAGGAATATCATCTGTATTTGAGGGGACTTAGCCCAATCTCAAATATGCTACTTACAAGTAGAAGGGAATGAGAAAAGCACATCCTCGAGCTCAACGCGCATAAAGGGATCATTTTAGAGACCGTTGAGACCACCTAGCAAGTGTTTATATCTAAAGTTGAATGTGAGTGAACATTCCAAATCAGTTCCAATTTGAGTCGCGCCCATAAAGAACAACTGACTTTAATACTGAGAAGTCATCGCATATATTCACATGGACCACAAATGAGGTGTCTTAAGTCGACATTGACGTCGCTTGCCACTGGCTGAACCTTAATCCCAACATCATACTCTAGTTCTCTCTTCTCTCTTTCTCTCTCCCTAAAATATTCCCCACTTTTTGCCTGCTTCTTTCACAATCTATCCCGAATTATATTTTACTGTTTATATGAGAATGTAAATCTCAAAAGAATTCAATAAATTTTAAAATATAAAATGAAAACAGAAAATTTACCGAACACCTAATTTTTATATATTTACGTATCTCACACCAAAATTTTTATTTTTACAAATCCAGAACCAATTCAAATTTTTCAACAATCTGAAACTGTGAAAAGTCCACACTTTCATGCATAATTAAGAGCCTTGCATTTATAAAAATTAAAATTTTGACATGAGATATATAAATACATGAAATTAGGTGCTGCATATACAAATTTCTAAAAAAAAAATATAAACAATAAGTGATCCTCAAACACAACTAAAATTATCAAAAATTAGGTATCAATATGAAAAAGCTTACCAAAATCAAGCTGCGCAAGCGTACGAATTGCTTGTGTTTGGAAAAATAAAATAAAACATACTGTAGTATAATTATCACAGTAAGATCAATACAATTACCACAGTAAAAGTACTTGACCACACATCATCATATTCGCTGTAAAGTTCCCGTCAACATACGCCTCTTTCGTGTTACACTTATCATAGCACAGCCACGAAAGTATTGCACGAATTTGCAGACCTTAGAAGCGATATGGCGGGGAGGCAAAGCCACGTGGTCTCTACAGGTGTCGAGTCAGCAGTTGATACCATGTGTACAACCCCGACGCGCTCTCGCATCAGCGTCGACCTTTGTTCTGCGCGCTACTCGAGAGGGACCATACTGGCTCGCACACATCTACGTCGAATGGGTCCCGAGGGGGCTGCGAGACCACATGTATATTTGCCAATTTTGCCCGCGGCTTATTAAATTCTGCGGGGCCGACGCGGCGACGAGGCCGTCTGCTGTATCAGCTGTGAAACGAGGAGAAGGGTGGCCCAGTGCGCTGTGATCCGAGATCCATGCGCTTCCCGAGGTACCGCACAGATCCGACTACGAGGCCTTCTTTTTGTTTTTTTAATAGCTGCTCAGTTGAATTCAATTTAAAAGTTTTTATGACGAGTGATTTTAAGTTTGTAAAGATCTGACCCAGCGGTTGAAGAAAAACGCATATTTTTCATAAAATCTTTCTCATGGAATCAGATCTAGAGGAAAAGAGAGAAGGGGAGAAATTTGTCCTGTTGGAGGGCAATGATGGGTGATCCGTGGCTCTTTTAACTTATTTTATTTCAACTAAATTTGAGGGTTACAAATGAAAAGAATGAGAGTTTCGTATACATGGGAGTTGAGAGAGACACAATGAGTAGAGATTTTTTTTTTCCACATTCCTAGGTTCCTCTATTTAAAGAGGTAAAAATGAGGTGGATATAACATTACAAATTTAGATTTGTTTTATGGGCCATGATATTTAAGTAAAAAGAAGTAAAAAGGCGATAAAGGGTATTTCAGTCATTTCTAATCTAAAGTATTTTCGTCATTAGGACTTATCAGTGTCGGGTGGTCGGCTATGTGTGATCGGTCGACCGGAAGAGGTTGTCAGCCAAATGTGGCCACTAAAAGTTAGTGGTCGTCCCAATGTGGTCGGATGGCTAGAGGTGGACGACCGACTAAAGGTGGTCAGCAGGTTGACTGTTAGTTGGCATCCTACTCAATGTGGTTGGCCGGCTGGAGGTGATCGATCGGTCAGCTATTAGTTGGTGGTCGGCCCAATGTGGTCGGCCGACTAGTGGTGGTCGGTAGATTAGAGGCAATAGGCTGGTCGACTTCAAGTGGCCGACGAAGGGTGGCCAGCCAGTGGGAGAGCAAACTGCATGTGTGATCTTGACGACGGCTTCTTTGTTCTGGCGAGGAAAATGACATCTTCCAGTTATACATAAAACCTTCGAGTCTTTTACTTCTCAGAGGTGAAATTGCGTAAGAATAAAAGACTATATATATATATATCTTCAACAAATCACTAGCTTTACTCTTAACTTTTGTAATTTTTGGATTGATTTATGTGTTGATTGGCGACTTATTCCTTGAAAAGGTTGTCATTACGCTCTCAGATATTTAGATGCCCAACTTAAGTCTTGCTCCTTGCCTATCTCCATCGCTTGGTTGGAACATTGTTTAGGGCAGACCTCATCTTTCACCAGGTTTCAGGCAAATATTGTAGCTGCCTTCGCAGGGGTAAATGTCGAGACACACTAATGGATTGATTTACGTCATATCACAGAGCTTGTTGCCACTGAGCAGGAAACCACCTCCACAACTTTTTCCTACTTGAATTTTGGATGCTTGGACGGGAGGGGGGGGATTTTTTCTTTCATCTTCTTTCTAAAAATGCTAAAGAATTCAAAAGATGCTTATATATATTCTCTTTGGGAGTTTCTCCTCTCTAATATACTCATTTTCTTATTGGCGGCGTAGTCCACGCTTACCGCACCAAAATGTTGATCCTGTGGACCATGCCGAAGGTATAGGTATAAAACGTGAAATCTGATAGAAATAGAGAAAGGGAGGGAGAGAAAGAGAGAGATTTGCCCCCATCGAGGGGCAAGGAGGGGTGTTCCTAATCCCTTTCGCACGTTTTATTCAACTAAACTCGAGGGTTAGAAGCGAGAAGAAGATAGAGTTCCATTTACATGAGGGTTGTGAGAGAGAGAGAGAGAGAGAGAGAGAGAGAGAGAGAGAGAGAGAGAGAGAGACTAGGTACCCTTTGACGCATTCTCAGGTTCCTCCATTTATTGAAGTAAAAATGAGTGAAAGATAGGATTACAAGTATGCCCTTGCTTTCTGGAGGGTGATACAGGGTATTTTGGCCCTTTCCTTGCATGAATCCGCCGATCTGAAGCATTTCTATCGTTGGATGATCGGCCAAGTGTGATCGGTCGGCTGAAAGAGGTGGCCAGTCGAGGTGAAGTTGGTGGCTGGTTGGCTAGAAGTGGCTAGCCATTTGGCTGTTGGTTGGTGGTCGACCGACTGGAGGAGGTCGGCTGGTCGACTATTGATTGGTGCCTGGCCCGCTGGAGATGGCCTGCCGACTGGAGGTGCTTGGCTAGTGGGAGAGCAAATTGCAGGTACAATTCAGACAGTGATTCCTTTAGTGTGACGTAGAGAACGATATTTCCTATTATATATATATATATATATATATATATATATATGTGTGTGTGTGTGTGTGTGTGTGTGCGCGCGCGCGCGTGTGTGTGTAATATTTATATATTTTTTTATAAACTATGTCAAATAATTATAATTTAATATTTATTAATGTAACACTATGATAGAAACACAGAGAGTTCGTTGTGTCAAGAAAAAAAAAGAAAAATATGCTCTTAAATTACTATACTATTCTTTGTGAGTGGAACGTAGGATTGCATAGTAAAAATCGGATAATAACTGCACATGAATAATAATTTGGAAGTTTTAAAGGCATAGTAGCTTCCCTTGGTGTTTTGTCTCTTAAGCTCGACTTTAAGGGGCACCATATCTTTCTATCTATTCTTGCCTCTTAGGCTTGACTTTTAGGGGCATGATAACTTCCCATTTAGTTTATCACTTGAGCTCGACTTCCATAGGTACCATATATTCTCATTGATTCTTGTCTCTTAAGCTCAAATTCTAGGGGCATTGTAGCTTCTCATTCAGTGTTGTCACTTAGGCTCGACTTCCAGGAGTACCGTATCTTCCCACCGAGTCTTACCTCTGGGGCTTGACCTTCATAAGCATGGTAGCTTCCCATTGAGCTTTACCTCATGGGCTCAACCTTCAAGTTGTATCATATCTTTCCATCGAAACTTGCCTCATGTTCTTGACTTCCATGATAAAGATGGAGACCTTGTTTGTTGTTTACCCCAAGGGGACCTTCTACAAAAATTCTTTTTGTGAGAGAACTAGAAAATTTCACTGAATGACAATTTTTTAAAGTAACATAAAAATCTGCTAACATAAAATTAGAAGTTTATATGATAGTCATTTACTCAAATAAAATGATTTGAACTTGTACTTTTCATTCAATAACCCTAACAATTTTATTTCGGTTCCCATCACCTCATTTTGTAAGTAGTGATCCAAGTGATCTTGATGTATCAAACGTTCAGTTTCTTCATTTTATTAAAAATATTTTTCTGTTGAGTGCCCTTTTGCTTGGTGGAAATAACCATGTTGAGATTTGTCTCCACCATCTGAATTTCTTAATGGCCTTGGCCACATGACTATCTCTTCATCCTTGATGAACATTAGGATGTCAGCATATGACGAAATGAGTGGTGTGTAATTCTTTTGCTAATCGAAGCTGAAAAATCCCATATGATTTGAATTTTTTTTTGCTGTGAGATTTGATCAGTGTCCCCAACATTATTCTCGCGCTTGCCGGCCAATAACCCAAATTGTTCCTGGTGTGCACTAATAACCTCATTTGTAGAGATTTGAGCTTTGACACAATGGACAAGGTCAGCGTAAGTGTGAACCGTCTCTTGCATCAGTAATGAGTAGAAATATTCTGGGGGAAACCCTTCAAGAAAGTCTCCTCTCAGCAATTCTTGATCCACTACCATAATTTGGCAGGGTTAAATTGAGAACCTATATAAGTATTCCTTGAGGAATTAACCCTCATTTTGGCAAAATCCTGATAAGTTGTGATGAATCATTGATGATCCTTCTATTTGATATGAAATGCTCTACAAATATTTTGACAAGCTCATGGAAGTTGTTGATGGTGCCCCCAGGGAGGGAATAGAGTAAGGTGAGCTTGAACATTGAGGTTCACAAGGAACACTCGATAAGAAGCACATCATAGGCATGATAAATGTGTAGGTTGGTTTGATAGTGTTCGACGTGCACGTACGAGCTAGTTTCCCCTTCGCAGGAATCAACCTTCGAAAGTTTGAAGCTCGTTGTGATAGGGTGTTGGAGAAACACCTTTGCCAAAAGGAGAGGATTCTTAGAAGTTTCAATGAGCGGGTAAGCGGTCCCATTTATCCAGAGGAAACTCGTCCCGAACAAGACATTGTAGCTCATCATGAATGACATCAGCAGGAGTGTCAAAAAGGCGAGGAGGTGCCATGTGAAATGCACAACACGGATGAGTGGTACTTTCAAAGTCGAAAAGATTGATGTCCCATCTAAGCAAGGGAATGGATTCATCACTAGGAGAGAATTTGATGAGTGAGGTATTTCCTATTATACTAGTGGTAAGTAAGCTCCATCTAAGTGCATGGGTATCAGCTATCGTATAAGCTGGAGAATCTTGTGTTGGGACTCCTCCATTCTGCGTACTCGATCATCCAAAGAAGGACGTAAGGCACCTTCATCAATGGGGGTAATGCCTTCCAGAGTATAGGGATGAAGAGGCTTGATGCCCTTGGCTCCGTGACTATCTTTTGGAATGATGAGTGTTGAAGCAGGAAGCTCATTATTGCGAGTGTTGAGTCTGGTGGCTATGAAGCAATTCTATCAAGTACTTTAGAGGTTAGATCCCTCTTTTCCCATATAAGCGTCATATTGATGCTTGCTAGAAGATTCACAGAGTTAGAGTAATGTATTATCATCTTAATGTTGCACGAGATTTCAATACACACTCAGATGAAAGAAACTTAACCAGAAGAGACACCAAAAGATTTTATGTGGAAAAACTGTAAAAAGAAAAAATCATGGGACCTAACTCAGCTGAGAGATTCACTATATATGCGAAGATTACGAGTATGATCCCTAGTCCCCACATACATGAATTGATAACATAATTTTCTGAGCTGCAAATTCGGTGCGCGGATGAACTAGTTGTTAGAACTAAGCGCTGACCAACACTAACTAGCGATGACTGACGTGTGATGGTCGGCAAGGGTCGGTGACTCGTGGTCAGTGGTGTTCAACTACAGGTGGTCGGGAGTGACCTGTGACTTGTGGTTGGTGACAATTTGCGGAGAAGCGACGCTGAACTTCTGCTCCTTCTCCAAGCTTTGAGCTCTTCCTCAGGCTTCATGATCTCTCTCCCCTCATGAGAAGGGTAGGGCTCTATTTATAGAGTCCTGATTGAAATTAATGAAGGAATATGAACCACTCTGATCGGACGACTCGGAGATGTTTCCTCGATCAGACAACATTTGATGGACATTTGAGAGCCTTAATGATGTCAAAATTGAGCGTCTTACATTTGTCGGTTTTGTCTTGTCTGGATGCTCGATTCGACCATGAGCCCACTAGATTTGGCATCCGTTTGATATTCTAAATGTGCATGAAAGCTTCAAAAAATGGTTTAATGACTTGACCTAAGCTTGATTTGACTTGGATTGGACCAAATTAGTACTATTGGGTCCATCTTGTTGAGCCGGTTAGTTGGACTCTAAGTTTATTGAAATAGAAGCTTTGGATGACTCTTAATCAAATTAGTACCATTTTTTCCTCAAAAGATTGTCACTTGATCAATGTCATGCCTTAAGATTCGTGTTAGATGTTGAAAATTTATTGATGGCTTATAACTAATTTTCTTAAATTTTGTTTTTAATCTCTCATCATGCAGTCACCAAAATTCACAAAATTAAAACCTCCCTCAAATGAAATCTAAATTCGCCGAACTTGTTCTCTCCTAGCACATATTTAGGTCACATACCTACTTTATAGCTAAAATGGTATAGGGTTCATATTTTTAAATTTCATAAATTATAAAATTAAAGTCATTAATAAAATCAATTTTATGAAATTTAAAGAGAAAATATATAATTTAAAATTTTTAATAATTTCTATGAAAAAATGTAAAAATTGATTTTCTCCAATGACATTAAACTTGATTTGGCTTTTGACCAATTACAACTAACTAATTACAACTAATAGTCAGTAATGTTACATTTGGTTTGGTATATGATTAATTTAAAGTGACTTTTGATGGTCATACATTCATTACTTTGGACCATAAAGTTATAGCTAACATGAAGCTCATTCTAGAATTTAACTTAGGATATGAAGTTAATTCCTTAGCTTTTAAGAAGAAGCAAACCGTTGAGGTGCCACTTCCTTCTTCGGCCTTAGGCCTTTCATTTTCTTGTTGGTGAAGTGCCTTAGGAATTTCCGATTTAGTGAGAAGAAGAAAAGGTGAGTAGTGGCTTAAACAATTTTTGCACTTTAGTCTTTTCCAAAAGCTTATGAAATTGGTTCAACGTTTATTAATATGAATTAATTAGGAAATAAAGATGGAATATGAATTATTTAAATAGGAAGATAATTTTAGTGTAGAAACTACATGAAAAGTTACAATAAATTGGGGTTAATAGGTTGATATGTGAAATAGTAATTTAATTAAGATTTGGAAAATTGAGTAAGAAAAAAAAACATTTAATAATATGCAGAGAAAGGTGCTTCAGTTAGACTTGGACAATCTTATATATATATATATATATATATATATATATATATATATATATATGAAGAACACAAAGAGAATGATTTTAGAAAATTTTGAAAAAGAAAATTTAAGGAATGAACAAATAGAAGCTATGATAGTAGCTTAAAATAACTATCAAAGCACTGAGAAAAGTTGTTATATATCAATCAAATATAACTTTTGTAGATGGCTATAGTAGAGTCTTTAGAGCTAACTTTACCCACTCTTATAGTATAATATGGTTTGGTGATTGACAATAGTATTAGGAGCCTAATGAGTTATAAATGGTGCATTCTTCGCGCTGATGAGTTTTGAGGCCACCTTCTTAAATTTGGATTATAATTCTAGTGCTCCATAAAATTTTATAAATATGTTCACAAAAATTGTTATCCTCTATTCAATAGCAAGCTCTATGATTGGAATTGCACTTCATCTTTTTGTACTGATATTAGATGGTTGAGAATTTCAACTCAATCTTCTTCTCTATTATTAGAGAAGTTATGGTGACTTAGGATGGTAGCCACTTCATTTATTGCATAAGATACTATAATAAATTTGAAATGGAGAAGAATAAATAAAAATCAAGTCAATAAAAAAAGTTGTAGAGGTAAGAGGTTACAAATACATACTAGATAGTTCTCATTATATTTATGAGAACTAGTTTTAAGAGATATTCGATTAATTAAAAACTAATGTTATGAAAACAAAGAAAAAGAAGCTAGAAAGGTCAACCATGGCCAGCATGATCTCATAGAAGACAAACTAGTAAACACTATGTTGGATCTTAAGGTAGATAATTTGATGGCCAATAATTTTTTTTGAGACATGGAATCTCTGGTATTTGAGAACTTATAGTTAACGAGTATTTAGGATGTTATTTTTAACAAGAATAATGCACTAAATTTAACAATATTATTGTTACACAAGCTAAAATAAAAGATGATAAAATTTCTCTGATAAAAAAATGTTGGAAGAGAATATAGCCGCAATAATGACTTTTGTCCTCTATTATTGTTGGCAGCATATTTCATGATCGATCAATCTGTTTAAGTACTTTTCTAGTTCAAGGTTGATAAGAATGGCTTTTTCATGTTTTGGCAGGAAAGGAACTCCACCTACAAGGAGTGGAAAATAAGATAAAGGATTGAAAGAAGAAGTTTGTTCGGTTCTGTTCCACGATTAGGGTTCTAGACCAAGCCATCGGACCGGCGGGTGGATAGACCAAAGTTTCTTCCATCGAGTATGGATACTTGACAAGGTAATGCAAATAGTCTTTATCTCTCATTTTTAATACATCAAGCCGAGGTGATCACATTCGTGTGTTTGTGGGCAAGATGACCGAGGAATGGCAGAGAACCCCTAAAATATCGACAAGGGGGATCGTGGCTAAGGCGGTGAAGGAGAAACTGACTGCCAAGCACCGGAAGGAGCAACATCTTCTCGGATAAAGGTAATTTCCGTATAAAATAATGTATTACGTTCCTAGCTGAATTCGAGATAGTCATACCCTCCAAAAATCTGAAAGCTGTTGTCACTCGTATACTGGCAGGATGTACAAGGCTACCTCGCCATTCCTTGAAAATATGCTTCCCATTTTGTGGATGCAAAAAAGAGGAAAGTGATGGGAGAAGATCTGTTTCGTATCGGATTCTAGATAAAATCGTAGCCACAAGCCACAACACTAATTTCCTTGAAAGCTAGCACGTCACCAATTGTCATAGTTCCGTCGGACTTTAGGTCAAAGATCCCGCCCGTTGCCTTGTACGAAAGTATCAAAGCTAGTATGGCCTTCGTGTCCTGGTCCAGCTTCTTTATTCGGAGATTCTACTTTGTCTTCTCGACGATGAGGTTTACCTTCCTAAGGAAAAAAGGCTCATTGGATTGTGGCAAAGGAATCTGCGGGAGAAACAGATCCCAAATTGCCTCTCTTTTGAAGAGGAGCAAGGAGGCCTTTGAGTGGGAGCCCATGCATAGGGGCGCCAGAGAACATGGACTGTCCGACAAGGGCCGGGTCTACCGACCGCCTCAGGACAGTAGCCGCAACGTATGAGAGCAAGAGGATGCCTCGGCTGGCTTAAAGTTGTTGTGGTTTAAGGAGCTTGGCCACACCCTAGGAAGCTTACACCACTGGAACTCCTAGGATGTGGATCTATGGAAATTGATGGTGGTGCAGAAAGCCCATTTTCGGAGGCCGGCTATGACGAATTAGAAGAAGTCCCGGATGAGGCTCAAAAAAAGGATGCTTCACCGGAGATGGATCTCAAGAGAGTTCGTGACGATCTAGACCTTCTGAAGATTAATTTTGACTATTCGGAGAAGGCTAATCATGGATCCATCGACACTATAGTGGTCTTGAAGAAGGAGATTGATAATTTGAAGGAGAAGATTGCCTAATTCGTTTCCAATGAGTGACCATGAGGATGGCTTCACTTTTCAAATTATGATTGAGGTGGATCATGCCATCCAACGATTCATCCACCATGGTCTGGTCAACCCCAAATTTTCTGAAGCAGAAGAGTTCTCCACCCAAATTATGGATGCAAAATAAAAGAAGTTTCTGGAAGAGGAGGACAACTCAAGCAAAGGAAGAAGAATCGACCACCCGCAAAGGTCCTGGTATATGAAGATTTTTACTTTTCATTTTTAAAAATCAAAACGAAAAGACATTCGTAATTCTTTTTGCATAAATGAGAAAACTTGTTAGCTGTGATTTGATTGATCATGTGCTCATCTTGTGAGTCGATTGTCAGTGATGAGCTGACCAATCAACATATTTCTATCCCATTTAGTTCGCTGTCGCCTCCGTGAGAGACTCATATAAAAGACAACCTTTGTGACCTCTCGCGATCTTGTCACTGGCATGTAATTGGCCACCTTCAAAGCTAAACCACAAACTTCATACATCACGCTCTCATTGGTCGTCATTTATTTTTTTTAAGGATTCGTCTAACTTAGGCTTCACTAATTGTGGGTCAAAATGAAAAGCCCTTAAAATTCATCGCATTTTAATGTACAATTTTATGCTCATTTTTATGATATTGCGCTGAATGAAATGCATTTTATGTACTTTTAATTACAGTAAGAAATGCTTAAATGCAAAGAAACAAAAATGGAGCAAAAGTGTTCAACAGAGTGGGGTAAGAATAAGTGGATGCCTGATCCAACAATAATTATGCTTACTTTTATATATATATATATATATATATATATATATATATATATATATATATATATACACTCTTTTTAATGATTTTATAATGTGGATACTACGCAAAGATACATATCGTTTAATGGCAATATTAACTTTTTGATTAAGTCTTCGAGATATCAAAACTCAGTTTGTGAAAGTGATTAATAAAGAAAATATTCTTCGATTTAGAAAACTTAAAATTAACTTTTTTACTTTTAGAAAAGATTTTACTCTCAAACTAAAGATAATATTTTATGAAATATAATCAATTTTTTTCGCTAATTTTATAATTTGAAAAGAAAGCAAGAAGCAACTACTTTAACTAAATATTTTATAAGATGAAAACTTATGCAAATGAAATATATTTTTCCTTTTTATGTATCAGTAACAAGTTATGGAGAATATTTGTTGTAAAAATATCAAAAATTTGTTGTGCCAATATAAGCAATTATATTCTTTACCTTTACTAGAGATGTTATAAAGAACATATGTTAATTCACTATTTTAAAAAATCTCAAGACGTGTTGCATGAAAGATACTAGTTCTCACTCTAAGCCTTTAATTCCTCCACCACATAGCTAACATCTCGTATGTCGGCATATTTTTAAAGTTGTATTTGTATTTAAAGGGGTCGCCTACCGTGTTGTCTTAAGCAATTTAAATTTTAAATTTGATTTAAATATATATGTTAAATTTAAGTAATATTGACTTTGAAAATAATTTTAAATTTGAAAGTTTTAAGATATGAGATTAAACCGATCTCACATCCTGGGCCATGAGAGAATTAGCACCGCACCACAACCGCATCTATCCAAGGATAGACACATCGGCTGAGGGTGGGGCTCGATCAAATAAACTAAGTTTTGCGACATCCGTTTGGTTCCATAACCAATTTTTATATGTTTGTTGTACCTCGCTTAATATGAAAGTATGTCAGGTTTATATTACTTGTCTTTAAAATTTTGTAAGGGCAAGCCTTATACATCATATCTTAAGTGACGGAATCACCTAAGAAATTTCTGGACAATAACCAATAATTCTCATTTCCTCAAGAATTTCAAAGTTTAAGGTTTTCAAAGATTGACTTCGAATTTCAATAGTGAATGGATCAAATTTGGAACATTTTTGTTTTGTGAATCCGAAGGAAGAAAGGTAGGAGGAATCACCGATTCGAAGTGAACTTCGGTAATTTCCCGAATTATCCCATTGTTTACCACCTCTAGAAAGTCCTAATGTTTATTTATATTTCTAATCTCGCCAATTTTAATTAATTATAGTTTATATTTCGTATGATAAAATCAAACAACAAATTAGAAGATGCGAGGGTTTATTGTCGTATCGGACGACTACCTCTAATCCGAAGACCTATTAGGGCTTAATTTTAATGCAAATGCCTAACAAAGAAACAGGATTTATGTTGCATTAGGCAAGCTACCTTTTAAGTCCTATAAGCTATTAATTCTAAGAAGGTTTTGTCAAGTAGGTTCAAGTTTTGTTGATGACGATGGCCTGCCGCCCACCATGCTCCAAGCTCCTCAAGCTGCGCAGGTTTAGTTTTAGAAATTATAAATCAGAGATGAGAAAAGTGTTTGGTTTAGAGAAGTCTTAATTTGGCAGCTAATGACAAAACAAATCTTAAAGTTGATTATAACGACACCGGTTAAGATCCCATTGCTCCATCCTTCCGGCATCATTATTTTTATCGGATTCACTTAGAAGTCCGTATGAATTTGCTAAACTCAACCGAACGAGTTCCACACTTTCATTTAGACCGTGAAATCCTGCTAAGAACACGCAGGTTACATCATCCGAGGTATTCTCGATCATCCAACAGACGTTTTAATTTTAGTTGCAATTGTAGTTTTGCGTTTCACAGGATTAACTTAGTTGTTTTATATTTTGAAATGTTGTGGCGGTGAATTTTATCTTGCAATGACTTTTAACTTAGTTTTGGTTTCGCTTAGGGACTATCCTAAAGGTGTGGGTTTTCATGCAACAGCTTGTTTTATCATGCAAGAAAAGTAAAGTGCATCTGCAATAAAGTAAATTGGTAGGAAGTAAATTGCAAGAAAGTAAATTGCAATAAAATAAAAGCGTACCTGAGGGTCTTCCCCGTCATCCCAAGCTAAGCACTTAAAACAATTAGAATATTTAAGCAAGTTCCAGTAAAGCTAAGGGAAAGCATGGTTTTCTACCAAATTCCTAATCCTATGTCAGTCATCTCCTACACGTTCGGTTATTTTGCTTTAGTACTGAGGACGATTTTCTTCATCAAAGAACACTAAGTCCAATCGTTCTTATAAATATCCTATCATAATGGCAAGCATGCGTAATTCCAAAGACTAATATTTCCTCAGATCATAAGTCCAAATGAATTTAATTATATAAATGAATCAATGTCCGAGGTTTTCAAGTTTTGTTAACTTGCTCAGCGAATTAAGACATTTGAATGTCTTAAGCGAGCGAAGTAGCACTTCATTTAATGTTTCATTTGGGAGTTATAATAATCAAAGCTTTCAAGGGTAAATTAAAAGATTTAAATGATTCGATTTAAGTTAAAGGGTTTAAATTTGGAATAAGTGTTCAAGTTGCTTTAGATTTATTTTGAATTCTTTTATGTCTTAGGTGACGTTATATTTAATTCAATTTAATTTAATCGAGTTTTAATTTAACTTCTAATTTAATTTAATTCGATTTGATGTTTAATTAATCTTTTACTCATTTAATTTAATTTAATTATTTAATTTAATTTAATTTAATTTAATTTAATTGTTTAATTTAATTTAATTTAATTATTTAATTTAATTTTAATTTAATTTAATTTAATTTAATTTAATTTAATTGTTTAATTTAATTTACCTTTTAATTTATTTAATTAATTTTAATTTAATTTTAATTATAATTTTAATCGAGATTTTAAAAGAGTTTAATGATTTAATTAAGTCTTTTAATATTTTAAATTGAAGTTATCATTTTAATTAAATAGCTAAATGTTAATGATATAATTAGTTTAGGGATTTTTTAAATTAAAGAATAAATCTTTTCCTAATAAATATCCCTTATTTTAATAATTCCACCTTTATTATTCTTCCAAATTTAATCTATTATTTAATTAAAGTTTAATTATTTTAAAATTGTTTAATTAGTTTCTACCCTTTAATTATTTCTAAATTTCAATCATCCAAATCAGATTAAGATCAAATGTTTTACTTGTTGATTTTTTATTAAACTCTAAAGTTTTAATTAAGGGTCAAAAGTTTAATTACCATTTACCCCTTAAGCTTAATAATTTTCATAACTCACTAAATTGAACTTAAATGAACTTGAAATTTTTATGTGACTTCACTTATATGTCAATAAAGACATGAGAGGAGAAAATGTGATTTTTCTGTATTTGATTTATTTATATAATTATTTTTGGTGGAAAATAGAGATTTTCAAGGAAAATTTGATAACATGACCAAGAAAGTTTCTGTCCTTAAGAAAATTAGGGGACATTTCTAATGACTAGAGAAGCACTTGGACCAATTTTGGTGATTTTTTGAATTATATTATTTTTATTATAATTATTTTATTTTGGAGTGTTAATTAATTTAAAAATAAAATAAATGTTGAAAAATGGATTTTATATTTTTCAAAAATCTCTGATATCAAGGAAAACCAGAGAACAAATTTTGCAATTTTCTGATTTTTCTATGGTTTATTATAATTATTTTAGTGAAAATGCTAGTAACATATTTTTTTTTTTAATTTTAAAATTACCCTAGGGCTTTAAAATTCAATATCTCACTAAATAGACCTAGGAAAAATGGGGATTTGTTCCTAAGTATTAAAATTCAAAATGTGACATTTTGGTAAATTTTATTATTTTTGTGATTTTTATTATTTTTTATTTTTTAATTATTAAAAATATTAAAATATTATTAAAAAATCAACTTTTTAGAAAATTGAAATTTTAATTTTCTTAGTTCCCCTGATATCAGAGAGGCTCCAAAACCAATTTGGTGAATTTTTGAAAAGTATTTTAAAAGTTATGAATTTTTAAAGCTTAAAATGGCTAAGCGACTTAATCAACCCAATTAGTGGGGCTAACCAAGTCCAATCGACCCCAAATTTTTATTGGTTCCTCTGGTCCTAAAGGTCAGTGGAGAATTGATTTCAAGTCAATTTGATGCCTGTTGAATTCTAATTAATTAAAGACCTATTTTGGGTGTTTAAGCCAATTATGTGCGTTGTTTTAAATTAACTTTGGAGCCAAAACCTATTTTTCCTAGGTTCTCTGGTCATAAGGAACATCACCAAATTTTCCTAGAATTTATTTCACAACATGCTATTTACTGAATTAAAAATACCAAAACAGTGACCTGAACTTGAAAAATCAAGAACTCTTCGAGGGACGGCCTCTCGACTTTGAAAATGCAGGGAATGTTCCCAAATTCGCAGGTTTGCAGCCCCATGGTCTCATGCCATGGTGAATTTATGTATGCATGGAGAATTAAAACAATGCAGAGAGTAAATAAATTATAAAAAATAAAATATTCGATGAAATTAGCTCGATTTCTTTTCCACATTATTCTCCTCCTCTTCACTGAGCAAGAGGGTATTTTTATTTTATTTTTCTGATTTTTCAGCTACGTAGATATGAATTTTCAAGTTTAGGAATTAAATAAATTAGAAAATCCCCAATTTTCTACTTATCCGAGCCGCCGCCGCATCCCTGGCAGCCTCCGAAAGGCCACGCGGCGCGCTCCCATTCGACGCCGCCAATTCGAGTCAGCACTGTGCCCCGCGTTCTCGTACCGTCTCCCCGGTCCGACGCGATCCCGGGGCCGCCGTCCGTGCGCGCGTGTTGAATGGACTCGCATCCGTTCATCGTCCCCAAGTGTTCTCACCCGAGAGCGTCCACACTAAATCCCTAAGATCTCACTCGATTCTCAACGGATTTTTACGTTTTCCATATTTCATGGATTCGTTCGAAGAGACGAACACATCTATACGGTTAACATGCATTGAAATTAAAGCATTTGAAATGGAGAATCTCCTGGGTCGGGATGAAGAGTTAGCTCATACCTTGGCTCGTAGAAGTGTGGCTTCAATCTGAGAGTTGTCACACCTTCGATTGGGTCCCGCAAGCTCCAAGATGAAGTCTCCTGTCCGGTGAATTGTCCGGATATGATTTCGACCAAGCCCGATCACAAAGCTTGGAGGTCGGAGCAACCGGGTGGCCCGGAGATGGGGCTTTTTGATGGTGGACACCTTCGGGTCCGTGAAGGTGTAGAGCCAATCAATTTGGGAATTGGCTCAATCGTGGAGAAGGTCCTTGCTTGGTGGAATTTCAACTCTGAACAGCTACGTAGGAGAAATGGCAGGGATTTCACTGGGGATCAAGTGTCGAAGGATGGAGAAGGGTCTGAACAATTTTGCGAGTTTTGGCAAGGTTTGTGCTTCTTCTTCTTCATTGCCGAGAGGTGGAGTTTGGGGCCGAGCTTGGGCTTGGGCCTCCCAGGGAGTTGTGGCTCGGGATCAGCTGCTCGTGAGGAGAAGATCAGCCATGATAGCCACTCGGGGATGGGAAGGTGCCCCTGCCAAGTGAGAATTTCAATGTTGGCTCACATAGTGAGCTTCCTGGCCAGGCCTCAAGGGCCTGGTGGCCGGCCGGCTGGTGCAATGGTCACCATCTTGGTCAGGCGGGTCAGGGTCAGTTTAGTGTGTAATCGGGCAAATGCCATGTGTAAAGTGGTTGAATCAAAGTAGAAAGGGAAGGGGCCATTTTAGCTTATTTTGGTCAATCCCATGCAAATGGGTTGGGTGCACCTCCCCAAGACCTGGTTTTGGCCGAGGAGGTCAGGTGGGTCAACCTCCCATGTGTGGTGGAGCTCATCATGATTGTGGCAAAGCATGGTTTAGAGTGTGACATGCTTGGTTGCAAAAAGGCTTAAGGGAGGCGATGAAAGATCCCCCTCTTTTCACATAAATGGACTAATGACAAGTCAAAGCCCTCATGGCTTCATGTGGCTTGAGAATGGCTCGTTCATGGCTCCATTTGGTTTGGGAAAAGGTCAGTTTATTTCATGAAAAAGGGTTTTAGAAATATTTGCATTTAGGGGGAATTTGACATGCGGTTTGATTTGGAATGGTTTAATTGAGGATTTTGCAACTTAGGGGTGATTTTGATCAAATGGATGATGAGGGAAGTGTCATGTGGGCTTTTTGTGGATGATTTGGGCTTTTGAATTTCAAGGAAATTAAGCTAGAGGGTCGGCCGGATGGGCCCTTAAGTTTAAAAATGAATTTATGGATGGGAATTTTGTAAAAGAGGTTGGGCCAAATAATTGTTGGGTTTAGCTCATGGATGTGTCATGAGTGATTTGAAACAAATTTGGGGTGATTTAGATTTTAATTGGGTTGAATTTGGGTTAGGTTTCAGTTTAGGCCAAAATGGGCCTTTTCAATTGGGGTTGAGCTCGTAGGGACTTGGGTTCAAATTTTGGGCAAATCATGCTAGGGTTTTGTTTCAGGGAATGTTAAGGAAGATTTAGAAAAGATTTCCGAGGTTAATCGAGTCAATCGGGTGAGCCTGCTGGTGCCTGGCTTTCATGGGTCCAAATTCGGCTTTAAGGCCAAAAGTGAGATTGATCCAAATGTCAATCAAATTACTCGGATTTGATTTAAATTGGTATTGGGAATGTTGAATTGAAGTTTAGAATCAATTGGACCAGAATTCCGTCAATCGGATGTTTTATTTAACATCGGGTTCACTTTCAAGTTAAAATGTACACCTGGGGGTTTTGGCTAAAAGTAGGGTAACGACAAAATTGGCCTATGGTGTAGTTGGACAAAATGAAAATTGGGAATATTTAGGATTTTCTGGAATTCTTCTTAGAATTTTTTGAATTTTTGGATTTTTAGGCCAAGAAGGGTATTTTGGCATTTGGAGGGTATCGGGGGGTATTTTTGGAATCTTTGGTATTTTTGGGTATGGATGATCAATTTGAGTGATTTTGAGATGTTTGGGATTGATTTTGGAAAAATTTTGGGTAATTCTGGAAATTTCGCAAAAAATTTAATTTTGTATTGGGTGCGCTTAAAGAGGTGCCAGAGTATTTCGTGTCAAAATCGAAAATTTGGGAAATTGAAGATCGGGTGAACCTAGGTGGAAAGAAATCATTTGATGGAGCTATGAAGCCCATTTCAAGCCCATATGAGCCATGAAAGGACCTTGTATTCAAGATTCACATGCTGTTCCTAACCCTCTGCCTACAAGCCATAGGTTAAGGACTATCCATGAATCACTCATACGAGTCGTATGGCTAAGTTGGGTATGGGTGTGGTTTTAGGAAGTGTGTGGAAATGTAGTGTGTAAGTGTAGTGTGCCGCCCCTTCACTCGTACCGTGCCACCTGTGTATGGGCCCTAAGGCCAAAGAGTCCCATAGAACTCATCCTTTAAACTTCCACATTCGATTTCAACCCTCTAGGTGATTAGGGGTCTATAGTCAAGTTTGTGGAGTTTGCAGGGAGTTTAGAAGTGGTTTGAATTTCTAAAAGGCGGGTCCCAATTCTACTCTCTAAGATAGTCAAAGGAAAGTGCCCTCAAGCGTATCCTAAGCACTAAAAAGAAGAAGGGAAGACCTCATCAAAAATGAGGTCAACAAATGGATTCCCAATAGGTGTGGTGAGGCTGACGGAGACACCGCGTATTGAAGGATCGAAACGATCAACAAAACCAACAATACGTATGTCCGGGCGACGAACTTGTGGACGGCGAAGAGTTTCGCCCAGGAGTGTCAAGTATATCTCTCGGAACCGAGATTCTCAACTCTCACGCTGCAAGAAAGGAAAAGGAGGTAAATCCCAAATCACATGACCTGGGGAATTTCGATTTAGATTTTATTTTGTTTTAGATTTTTATGTGTGAGTTTAGATTTCAACTGAGAGTTTTTTTTTAGATCAAGTTTTGTCAAAATTAATTCGAGGGATCTGAGCTCAAATGAAAATCGGAGTTCTGAGGTTTTAGATGTAACATCTCCAACCTCGAAAGAAATTGAATTGATTAGATTTGGTGAATCGTTGCAATGAGAAGAGATCTCGGTAGCAAAGTGGTGTTGGATGTAAAACTTTAACCTCAAGAGTTTGATTTTTCGATGCAACTTACCCAATAGAAATAATCCCAAGCAAATGCAACTTCTGACAAATCCTCAACCCAAAAGTTTGAATTTTGATGTATTTCATTGCAATAGGGAAAGAATCCCGATAAAGGCAAGCCTTGATGTGAAATCCCTGACCCAAAAGCTCAATTTGATGTACTTCAAAGGCACAGGAAAGAATCCTGTACAAAGGTGCCTCGGGATGCAAGATCCTCGACCCAAAAGTTTGAATTTCGATGTACTTCGCTGCAATAGGAAAAGAATCCTAAAGCAAAGGCAGTCTTGGATGTAAAATCCTCGACCAAAAGATTTGAATTCGATGTATTCTCGTTGCACAGAAAAGAACTTAAAAGGAATATGTACTGTGATGTAAAACTTTAACGAAAAGAGTTCGATTTTGATGTATTTCCCCAGTGCAATAAAGGAAAGAACTTAAAGCAAGCAGTCTTGGATGTAAAATCCTCAAATTCAAAAGTTTGAATTTTGATGTACTTCTCGCTGCACAGAAAAGAACTTAAAGCAAGGTGGGCTTTGATGTAAAACTTTCGACCCAAAAGGTTCGAATTTGATGTATTTCAGTGCAATAAAGGAAAGAATCAGCAAAGGTACTGATGTAAAATCCTCGACCCAAAAGTTTGAATTTGATGTATTTCAGTGCAATAGGAAAAGAATCCTAAAAGCAAGGTACCCTGATGTAAATCAACCCAAAAGAGCTCGATTATGTATTTCTGCTGCAATAGAAAAGAACTTAAAGTAAGGCAAACTTTGACAAATCCGACCCAAAAGGTTTGAATTTGATGTATTTCTAAGGCAATGTCAGAAAAGGATCCTAAAGCAACGTTAGGTCTCGATGTAAAATCCTCGACCCAAAAGAGTTTGATTTTGAGGTATTTCAGTGCAATAGGAAAGAATCCTAAAGTAGCAGTCTTGGATGTAAAATCAATCTAAAAGAGTTCGATTTGATGTATTTCAAGGCAATAGGAAAAGAATCCTGTGCTAAAGCAGCTCTTTGGATGTAAAACTTCACCCAAAAGTTTGAATTTTGATGTACTTCACATAACAGAAAAAGAATCCTAAGCAAATATACTTCGCATGTAAAATCCTCGACCCAAAAGGTTCGAATTTGATGTATTTCAAAGGTAATAGAAAGAATCAGTAAATATGGGCTGATGTAAAATCCTCGACCCAAAAGTTCGAATTTGATGTGGTTTCTCTCAAAGGCACAGAAAAGAATCAAAACAAAGGTGGGGCCTCTACGTAAATCCTCAACCCAAAAGTTTTGAATTTGATGTATTTCTTAGCTGCAATAGAAAAAGAATCCTAGCAAAGGCAGCTTCTGATGTAAAATCCTCGACCCAAAAGAGTTTGATTTTGATGTATTTCATGCAATAGGAAAAGAATCCTAAAGCAATATGTACTGATATAAAATCAATTCAAAAGAGTTTAATTTTATTTGATCGATATTTGATTCGAGATCCGGAAGAAATTGAATTTGAATTTGATTGAGACTTGAAGCCCTGAAAGATTGAATTCGGAAATTTGGAAATTTGGAAGGATGAGTTTGAACCTCATTGAAATTTGATTTAAGATTCGATTTCAATTTGGAAGATCAAGTTCGAAACTGATCGAGATTGGATTTGAAATTTGATCGAGAATTTGATTTGGAATTTGTAAAGATGAAATTTGATTTCGAAGTCTGAAAGATGGAATTGAGATTTGTGTTGATTTCGTTTATCTTTTAATGGTTCAAATTTTATTTTATTGTTTATTTAATGTTCATGTGAACTGTGTTTGTCATTTTTCGCATTTTTTTGTTTTCTTTTATTCTCTTTTTTTTTTTGTTTTATTTCTTCGGCTCTTCGTTCGAAGTTCATTTAACTTTAATGGCGTTCCCAATCAATTTGCACAAAAGAGGTGAAGGCCAAAAAACGTGACATGGTCACTTTCATTCCAATCATGTCAAAATACATCATACAACTCCACTGAATATATCTCATACAATCCATGTAGACTCAAAGCGGACCGTGTATGATCTTTGTTGATCCATCAAAAGAATCATCCGTCAAAAATCCATGTTCGAATAGTGAGGTGCGATGGTCAATAACATCACCTTCCAAGCCATCCTGGCAAGGATGCCGCCGGATGTACGCTGGAGGTGTGATATTTCCCATGTAACTCACAATGTAAGGCCGAGGTTCTCCAGCCTTCCGGGTCTCGGGCTGAAATGGTAAGGTATTTTACCGTCTTCCATTCTCCCGAAAATAACTCGAGATTCGCTCCACTCGGGCACTCCCTTGTGAGTGCAATGCTTTGCGATATCCGCTCCGTTGCCTTGCGTATCATGACTCGAACCCACGCCGCAAAGGTATCTTTATCGGCTCGAATCACCCAAATTGCCATCCGAGGTCGCATCCGAACATGTTACACTCATTCAAGAAAGAGACCGGCAAGGGTAGTTGTCCTATCAAGTCGTGGTGATCAATATGTGGGGGTATGCAATACCCTGTTTAGATGTTGATAATGCAGTTTGGCCTGGTATGCAACTGGCCGGCAAGACTTCCATGTTATCAATCTTTTTACCATTCTCTTGATAACTGATGGCATCGGATCTACTTGCCCATGACGGAGTATTCTTGGTTTCCCTTCCGTCTTCAAGAAGCTGTAATGCGCATCCGCATTGTATCGTGATTCTTCCTTTCCCCATCCATCTCCTGGGTTCCGAGTATGTGTTTTCCTCGTGCGGCCTCGCTCGGCCCATTCTCTTCGCATCCCGATACAATCCACGATTTGCTGCTGTTCATACTCGAGAATACGCTTCTGTTGCCTAGCCTTCTAATATGTTGATTCTTCTTCCTTTTTAATTCTTCGAAGTATTCGAAAGCTTTCTTCAACATTCGCATTCTCCAACATTCCGGAATGATCTGCGCATGGCGAGGCCTTGTGACATATTGTGGGATATATGGTTCGATCCCTTCACGTTCCCCCGCATACCTTGGCTCCTCAAAGATGATGTCCGTCGTGACATCCCCCGGGTTGCTTCGCAACAAGGTCATGCATTACCGGTGGTTCTATCCGGTGGCGGGTAGCCTTCTTTCTTCTGGATCTTCCGGAGATTTCCTCGGTTCTTTCCGTTATTCTAGAGCCGGCCTCCTTTCTTCGTGTTCGGTGAAACCGTGTCCTTGAAGTGTATGTGCCGGCACGCAATTGTCTCGTCGCGCCGGTCCGCAACATTGTTAACATCTTACTGGACACGGCGATTCTTATCTCTTCGTTGCGTTGCTGTGAGAGTAGCCCTCCGAACTTTTCGAATCTTCGCGGGCGCGGCGTCGACAAGCCCGCCCTTCCGCCGTAGCGACTACTTCGACTTCATTTTCGTCTTCTTCGCATTCGCCTTTTCTTTTCGTCGTCGGGATCGTGTCTGGGCCACCCACTTTCATCACCGGGTAGTTCTTCTCGTTAACTGGGACCCAGTCACTTTCCTCGTATTGTAGGTTCGCCGGTGCGAAATCTGAGTCAATCTCAATTATCTCTCCATCTTTCACCCTCTTTCATTATGCAAGGCTTACGCCATTCTTAAAAATTCAAGACCAACCGCCCGTTCGACATTTCCCTGCGAAAAGACAAGGAAAAGGATCGTGGTTGTACTAAGAACAAGAACATTAAGAAAATGTTTATTAAAGATACATTTTATTATTTCATTTTGCAAATTTAACAGAATGAAGTAGGATAAGATGAGGGAAGAGATTTTGATTTGAAAAGAAAACAAGAAAAACTTAATAATCATGATTTTATTTATCTTAAGACATTTTATTATTATTATTATTTTTTTTTTTCGTGTTCGTACCCAATCATAAGTAATTTCATTTCACCCGTGTTTCTTAGGATGAAGAATTCATTCCTTCGAAACATCGTGTAGCGTAATACTTTTTCAAGTATCGTCCGTTGATCGGAAGCATATGTCGTTCTCCCTGCAATTCATCAATGTGAGCCTCCCGAGTATACCGTCAAACCACAAACCATTCTTCCCAAGTGGGTTCAAATTTTCCTCCTATCTTCGCGTGCAAGAATGTCTCGAGAACGAGAACTAAGTCACCAACTTTGAAAGTTCTCGGCGGACTACTTTGTCATGGGCTCGAACCATTTTAGCTCGTACAATGCACTCGTTGCGCTCACAAGTCTTTTCCTTCCAAGCTTTCTAATTCTTCGGAATGTACCGGCGTTTTCTTCGTCGTGATCTTGTTTCCGTAAATCGCAATTCGAGTGAAGGAAGCTGAACCGTTTCTGCATATTTTTAGGTCGTGTTTTATTTTGAAGAGGGGTCGCCCAATGTAAATCATTACGAATTTTTAATTTAATTAAAATAAATAATTTAAAAGTAGTATTTGATTTCTAAAATAATTTTTAAATTTGAAAGTTTTAAGATACGAGATTAAACCGACCCCACATCCCAAATAGTTTATATAAATGAGCACCGCACCACAAACCGTGTATCTATCCCTAAGGATGTAATACACACCGCTTTCGATGGTGGGGCTCGATTAAATAAACTAGAAGATTAGTGACATCCGTTCGTCCGCGAACCAATTTTATAAGCCGACAAGTTTCCCCCGCTTAATATGAAAACATTAAACCGTGGTTTATATTACTCCGGGTTCTTTAAAATTTCTATAAGGGCAAGCCCCTATGCTTAATTACATCTTATGACGGAATCACCTAAGAAAACTCTCGATAATAATCAATGATTCTCGCTCTCAAGAATTTCAAAGTTTAAGGTTTTCAAAGATTGAATTTTTGGAATTTCAATGGGGGAATGGATCAAATTTTGGAACATTTTGTTTTGTGAATCCAAAGGAAGAGAGGTAAGAGAAATCACCGATTCGAAGCGAACTTCATACTCGACTATCCCATTGCTTGCTCTCAATTTAGGAAAGTCCTAATGCTCTATTTGATATTTCAATCTTGCCAATTTCAATTAATAGGGCTTATATTTGTATGATAAATCAAACAAATAGCCTAGAAGATGTGAGGGTTTATTGTCGTATTTCGACGACTACCTCGTAACTTAAGACCTGCTAGGGCTTAATTTGCAATGCAAATGCTTAACGAAGAGCGTCGAGGATTTATGTTGCATTAGGCAAGCTACCTCGAAGTCCTATGACTTGGTTGTTTTAATTTGTGGAAAGTTTTTGTGGTCATGCAGACTCAGTTTTGCCGATGACGATAATGTGGCCGCCCACCATGCTCCGAGCCTCGTCGCGTGCAGGTTTAGTTTTAGAAATCATAAATCAGGAGTTGAAAAAGTGTTTATTTAGAGAAAATCTTAATTTCCAGTGTTTTTTATGTTTTATTTAAAACAAATCTAAAGTTGATTATAACGACACCGTTTAAGATCCCACGTTCCTCCATCCTTCCGCATCATTATTTTTATCTAACATTCACTTACCTGATGAATTCGCTAAAACTCAACCGAATGAGTTCCATACCATTTAATCGCGGGAAATCCCGTTAGCAACACGTAGGTTACATCATCCGAGGTATTCCCGATCATCCAACAGACGTTTTAATTTAGTTGTAATTGTAGTTTTGTGTTCGTTTTGTGATTAAATTTCGAGTTGTTTTATTTAAATGTCAGGCGTGAATTTGATTTTGCAACGACTTTTAACTGAATTTCGGCTCAAATAGGACTATCCTAAAGGTGTGGGTTTTCACACATTGCTTTATCATGCAAAGAAAAATAAACGCAATGGTAGAAAGTAAAATTGCAATAATGTAAATCGTAATAAAATAAAAGCGTGACTATGAGGGTCTTCCCGTCATCCCAAGCCGCACTTAAAACACAATTAGAATATTTACAAGTTCCCAGTAAAGTTTTCATGGAAAGGTTACGTGTTTTCTACCAAATTCATCCAGTCATCTCCTATGACGTTCTGTGTTCTTTGGTTTTTGTTTGGTTTCGAGGACGATTTTCATCATCAGCATATCAAGTCCAATTGCTTTATAAATATCCCATCATACTGCAGTGTTTAGTAGCGCAATCTTAAATATCTCCTTTCAGTATTTCCAGATTGTTTTAAGTACAAAGAATTTAATTACATAAACAATTGACCCACCAAGAATTTCAAGTTTTTGTTAACTGTCAAAGAACTAGATACCTGAATATCCCATGAGCAAGTGACACTTCATTTAATGTTTTATTTGGTGAGCTATAATAACTAAAGCTTTCAAGTGGTAAGTTAGTATTCAAATGATTTGGTTTAAGTTAAAGAGTTTAAATTTGGAATGTTGTTCAAGTTGTTTTTTTTTTTTTTTTAAATTTATTTTCTCTGTTTTTTAGTGATGTTATATTTAATCTAATTTAATTTAGATCGAGTTTTAATTTAGTTTAACATAGTTCAATTTAATTTGATTTGGTGTTTAATTAATTTGATTTGATTAATCGACTTAATTATTTAATTTAATTTAATTTAATTTAATCGTTTAATTTACTTAATTTAATTTTAATTATTTAATTTAATTTAATTTAATTGTTTAATTTAATTTAATTTAATTTTAATTTAATTTAATTTAATTTAATTTGTCTTAATTTAATTTAATTATTAAATTTAATTTAATTTTAATTAATTTATCTTTAATTTACTTTATTTTTAATTTTAATTGAAATTTTCAAAGAGCTCAATAATTTGACTTTAGTTTAATGATTAAGTCTTTTAATATTTTGAATTTGAATTATCATTTTACTAAGAGTTTAATACACCGTATTTATCAATTTAGGGATTTTTAAATTAAATAATAAATCTCTTCCTAATAAATATCCCTTATTTTAACTATCTCCAATTTTATTATTCTTCCAAATTTAATCCATTATTTAATTAAAGTTTAATCATTTTAATTGTTTAATGTTTCTACCCTTTAATTATTTAAATTTCAATCATCCAAATCAGATTAAGATCTAAATATTTTACTTGTTGATTTTTATTAAACCTAAAGTTTTAATTAAGGTTGAAAGTTTAATTACCATTTTACTCCTTTAAGCTTTCAATAATTTCATAACTCACTAAATTGAACTTAAATGAATTTGAAATTTTTTATGTAATCTCACTCATATGTCAATAAAGACATGAGAGGAGAAAATGTGATTTTTCTGTATTTAATTTATTTATATAATTATTTTTGGTGGAAAATAGTAGATTTTCAAGGAAAATTTGATAACATGACCAAAGGGAAAGTTTTGTCCTTAAGAAAATAGGGGACATTCCTAATGACCAGAGAAGACTTGGACCAATTTGTGATTTTTTGAATTATATTATTTTTATTATAATTATTTTGAGTTTTGGAGTGTTAATTAATTTAAAAATAAAATAAATGTTGAAAAATGGGTTTTATATTTTTCAAAAATCTCTTGATATCAAGGAAACCAGAGAATCAAATTTTGCAATTTTCTGATTTTTCTATGATTTATTATAATTATTTTAGTGAAAATGCTAGAAAATACATTTTTTTAATTTTAAAATTACTCCTGTGCTTTAAAATTCAATATCTCACTAAATAGACCTAGGAAAAATCGGGATTCGTTCTTAAATGATTAAAATTCAAAATGTGACATTTTGGTGAATTTTATTATTTTTGTGATTTTTATTATTTTTTAATTATTAAAAATATTAAAATATTATTAAAAATCAACTTTTTTAGAAAATTGAAATTTTAATTTTCTTAGGTTCCCCTGATATCAGAGAGGCTCCAAAACCAATTTGGTGAATTTCTGAAAAGTATTTTAAAAGTTATGAATTTTTAAAATGAAACCTATTGTCGAGCTAATCAACCGAATTAGCGTGGGCTAACTGCTCCACCGACCTCAAATTTTTATGGTGATCCTCTCGATCCTAAAGGTCAGCGGAGAATTGATTTCAAGTCAATTTGATGCTTGGTTAACTCTAATTAATTAAAGACCTATTTTGGGTGTTTAAGCCAATTAGAGTTGTTCGAATGAACTAAGTCAAAACCTATTTTTCCTAGGGTTCTCTCGGTCATAACATCACCAAATTTTCCTAACACTTATTTCACAACATGCTATTTACTGGAATTAAAAATACTCAAAACAGTTGACCTGAATCCCGAAAATCAAGAACTCTTCAGGGATGGCTCGACTGGAAAATTCAGTGAATGTTCCCAAATTCAAAGAGGCTTCAAAGCTCCCATGGTCTCATGCCATGGTGAATTGTATGCATGCATGGAGAATTAAAACAATGCAGAGAGTAAATAAATCATAAAAAATAAAATATTCTTGATGAAATTAAGTGATTTCTTTTCACATTATTCTCTGTTTTACCGAGCAAGATATTTTTATTTTATTTTGTGATTTTTCTACACAAAGATATGGATTTTTGAAGTTTAGGGAATTAAATAAATAAGAAAATACCCTATTTATCTATTTATCCACGCTAGCGCGTCACCTTGCAGCCTCCGAACGCACACGCTGCCGCGCTCCCATTCGACGCCGCCAATTGAACAAGAGTCTTGCCCCGCGGTTCTCGTACCGTCTCCCGGGTCCGACAAGAGAATCTCAGGCCGTCCGTGCGCGCGTGTATCGAATGGACGGCATCCGTTCATCGTCCCCAAGTGTTCTCACCCGAGAGCCGTCCACACTAAATCCCTAAGATCTCACTCGATTCTCAATGGATTTTACGCTTCACTCTATGGATTCGTCTCGAAGAGACGAACACATCTATACTAAGCACGATGCATTGGAACTGGCAGCATTTGAAATAGAGAATCTTCGTGTCGGGATGAAGAGTTAGCTCATACCTTGGCTCGTGAGAAGTGCGTGCTTCAATCCGAGAGTTGTTGCACCTTCGATCGGGTCCTGGGCAAGCTCCGCATGAAGTCTCCTTGTCCGTGAATTGGTTCGGATATGACTTCGACCAAGCCCGATTACAAAGCTCGAGGCCGGAGCAACTCGGGTGGCTTCGGGAGATGGGGTTGACGCTGGGACGCCTCTGGCCCTGAAGTGCGCAGCCAACTGACCGAATTGGCTCACCGTGGAGAAGTGTCCCCGGGGTTTTGGGTGGAATTTCAACCTCCGAAATCGAGCTAGCGAGAGAAATGGCGGTGGGGATCTCACCGGGGGATCAAGTGCTCTAAGAGTGGAGAAGGTCCGGAACAATTTTGCGCAGTTTCTCAAAAGGTTTGTGCTCGGCTCTCTCATGGCCGAGAGGGGTGGAGTTTAAATAGGAGAGGGTGGAGGGCCTCAAGGTGTGAGTTAGGCCTTGGGATCACCTGCTCGGTGAGGAGAAGAACAGCCATGGTGGCCATCGGGGCATGGGGCAGCCCGCAAGGTGGAATTCCAAAGCCGGGCTCACATGTGAGCTCGGGTGGTGTGTTTTCCCGTCGATCCAGCGGGCCTGCCTACAGTGGCTGGCGCCCATCTCGGGACTCGGTGGAGGTCGTGGCTTGGTAAATGGTGAAGTCAATTGGGTTCGGACATGTAAAGTGTTTGAATTAAAATGAATGGGGAGGAGTCATTTTGCCTTAAATTGGTCAACCCATTGATTTGGGTTCACCTCCCTGAGCACGTCTTGGCCGAGAAGATCGGGCCTAGGCTAGTCAGGTCAAGAGGTGGTGATGTCCTTATCCAAGAATATTTAGATTAAATCTTGGTTAAGGGGAGACATGCTTAAGGTTAATGACTTTTAGGAGATGGTTAAAGGACCTCCTCCTTTGCCATTAATGGTATGGATACATGCCGCCAAACTTTCATGGCTTCATATATCACAGGAATGGTCTATCCGCTCCAATACCAGTGCCTTGTCAATTTCATGAAAATGTTTTTAAGAATTTTGGATGTTTTGATGGAAATTTGTATGAAACTTGATTTGGAATAATTTGATGGTGATTTTAGGACTTAGGTAATGGATTTAATTAAATGGATGACAAATGGAGATGTCATGTGGGCTTTGTGGCAGATTCTGGCTTTTGAATTTTGAAGGAAATGGGCTTTTAGAAAGGTTTATGGAAGTGGGCTTTTAAGTTTATGAATGTCTATGGATGGAAAATTTTTGTAAAAGGTTGGGCCAAATAATTGTTGGTTTAGCTCATGGATGTGTCATGAGTAACTTGAAGCAAATTTGGGGTAGTTTGGGCTTGAATTGGGTCGATTTGGATTCTTTCTTGAATGGGCTACATAGGTCCAAATGGGCCAAGTTGGGCCAATGTTGGGCTAGGCTGGAAATTTATGTAGAATTATTGTTGAGAAGTGTTTATGGGAGTGTTTCAAAGAGGTTTTGACTTTGGTTGGGCTTTGATTTTTTGGGTCTGGGTTCATTTGGGTTAGGGTCTGGGCTTAGTCAAAAAATGGCCTTAAGGTCAAAAGTGGAATTGATCCAAATGTCAATCAAATTGACTTGGATTTGGTCTAAATTAGTATTAGGAATGTTGAATTGAAGTTTAGAATTGAATTGACCAAAATTGGGGGTCAATTGATAGGTTTGGTTTGACATCGTCTACTTTGGATTAAATGCAGTCAAAATTGGGGGTTTTGACAAAAGTAGGGTAAATTGACAAAAATTGGCCCATGGTGTAGTTGGACAAAATGAAATTGGGAATATTTGGGATTTTCGGGAATTTTCTGGGAATTTTTGAATTTTGGATTTTTTAGGCCAAGAAGGGTATTTTGGGTTATTCTTGGAGGGTATCGAGGTTTTCTTGGAATTTTTGCATTTCTTGTGTATGGATAATCAATTTGAGTGATGTGGAGGTGTTTGGATTGGATTTTGGAAAATTTGTAGGGTAATTTGGAAATTTTGCAAAAATTCTAATTTCAAGGTTTCTTGGGCAGTTTAAAAGAGGGTGGTCCCTAGTCAAAATCGAAAATTTGGGAAATTGAAGATTGGTGAATTTAAGTGGGTGAAATCATTTTGCTGAGCCATGCCAGTCATTTCAAGCCCATATGAGCCATGAAAGGACTCATTTTGAGGCATTCACTACGTTGTTCCTAACCCTCTTGGCCTTGCCAAGCCAGGTATACATCATCCACGCGAATCACCTACACGAGCTGCAGGTCAAGTTGGGTATGGGTGTGGTTTTAGGAAGTGTGTGGAAATGTAGTGTGTAGGTGTAGTGTATGTCGCCTTCACTGCACTGTGCCACTCAGTAAGGGCCCAAGTGCCAAAGAGTCCTATGTGAACTCATCCTTTAAACTTCTACATTCGATTTCAACCCCTCTAGGTGATTAGGGTCTATAGTCAAGTTTGTGGAGTTTGCAGGGAGTTTAGAAGTGGTTTGAATTTCTAAAAAGGCGGGTCCCAATTCTAGTCCCCAAGAGAAGGAAAAGCCCTAAGGCTAGATCCTACACTAAAAGAAGAAAGGAAGACCTCATCAAAAACGAGGTCAACAAATGGACCTCAGTCAGTGGTGGAGCTGATTGAGCACAACGGCTACGTATTGGTGCAAGTTGACCGAAGCGATCAACAAAACCAACACGTATGTCCAAGTGACGAACTTGGGACGAAGCAGAGCTACTGGGAGGCCAAGGAGTAGTCTCTGAACCTGAGACTTTCTAACTCTCATTGTGGGAAAGGAAAGGAGGTAAATCCTAAATCACATGATCTCGAGGGAATTACTTTAGATTTTATTTTGTTTCAATTTATGTTTTGATGTGTGAGTTTAAATTTTAGTTCTGAATTTCAATTTAGATTTAAGTTTTGTCAAAATTAATTGGAGGGATTTGATTTGAAATAAAATAGATTTCGAGGTTTTAGATGTAACATCTCCAACCTCTAAAGAAAATTGAATTGATTAGATTGGACCGTTGCAATGAGAAGATATTCCGCAGTAATGCGGTGCTGGATGTAAAATCCTTAACCTCAAGAGTTTTGAGCTGATGTGGCTTTCTATCATGATAGGAATGATCCTAGCAATGCACTGGATGTAAAAATCCCTCGACCCAAAAGGCTCAATTGATGTATTTCATGCAATAGGGAAAGAATCCTAAAAGCAGTTGCGTTGGATGCAAAATCCCCGACCCAAAAGTCAATTTCACATTTGAAGTAACAAGTAATATAATCCTAAAAGGAAGGCAGTCTCTCGGGATGTAAAATCACCCAAAAGTTTTGAATTTCGATGTATTTCAAAGGTAACAGAAGAGAACTTAAAAGCAGTGCAGTCTTGGATGTAAAATCCCTCGACCCAAAAGTTTTGAATTTGATGTATTTCTCAAAGGCACAACAGAAGAGAATCCTAAAGCAAGCAAGTGTACTTCTGGATGTAAAATCCTTGACCCAAAAGGTTTGAATTTTGATGTATTTCGTTGCACAGAAGAGAATCCTAGCGTTGCAGTCTTGGATGTAAAACTTGACCCAAAAGTTTTGAATTGGTGTATTTTGCGCTGCACAGAAGAGAATCCTAGCAAAGGTACTGATGTAAAATCCTCACCCAAAAGTTTTGAATTTGTGTGAGATCTAGAAGATCGATTTCGAGATTCGATAGAGATCGAATTTGAATTTGACTGAGACTCGAAGCCTGGAAAGATTGAATTTGGAAATTAAATTCCTTGGAAGGATGAGTCTAACTCGATTGAAACTTGATTTAAGATTTGACTAATTTGGAAGATCAAATTTGAAACTTGACTGGGAGGGATTTAGATTTTGATCGAGAATTTGATTTCCGAGATTGGGAAGATCACCCTGAAATTCGATCGAGAGTGGATTTCAATCTGATTGAGAATTTCATTTGAAGTTTGGAAGGATGGAATTTGATTTCGAAGTTTGAAGGATGGAATTCGCAGATTTGTGTTGATTTCGTTTTATCTTTTAATGGTTCAAATTTTATTTTATTTGCTTATTTAATGTTCATGTGAACTCGTGTTTGTCATTTTTCGCATTTTTTTTTTATATTTTCGAATTTAACAGAATGAAGTAGGATAAGATCCGGAAGAGATCTTGATTTGAAAAAGGAAACAAGGAAAAACTTAATTATCATGATTTTATTTATCTTAGCACATTTTATTATTTTTTGGGTTCTGGACCTAACCACAAGTAATTACCACCCGTGTTTCTTAAAGGATGAAGAATTCATTCCTTCGAAACATCGCAGCGTAATATTTTTCATGTATCATTCGTTGATTGGAAGCATATGTCGTTCTCCCCACAATTCACTAGCTGGTAGAACCTCCCGAGTATATTGCTTCAACCACAAACGGTCCTTCCCAAGTGGGTTCAAATTTTCCTCCTATCTTCATGTGTGCAAGAATGTGTCTCGAGAACGAGAACTAAATCACCAACTTTCAAGGTTCTTGGGCGGACCGGCTGAGCCGTGGGCTCGAACCATCTTAGCTTGGCATAGCCTTCTAAATTCGTTGTGTCGTGAAGTCTTTTCCTTCCAAGCTTTCTAATTCTTCGAGTCGTAGTCCGGCGTTTTCTTCGTCGGCTCTTGTTTGCAACTCCAATTCGAGTGAAGGAAGTTGAACTCTAAAGGTAACATCGGCTTCTGGACCCATACCCGAGCGTAAGGTGTAGCTTCGAGTAGGGTTCCGAAGGTCGTCCGTAGGCCCATAAGGCTCTAACAATTTCTCGTGCCAATTTCTCTTATTATCGTCCAAGGTTTTCTTGGGTGATTTCAACGAGAGTTTTATTAAAAGCTCCCGCGAGGCCGTTCGCTCTTGGGTAGTAAATTGCCGAGACGCGCCGATTCCGTGTCTCCCCGACAAATTGCTGATTTCAGGTGCTTTCCGAATGCCGACCCATTATCCGAGATGACCCCGCGCGTACTCCGAAACGGTAGATAACTTGGTTCTCAAAACCGCAAAGACGTGGTGTGCTTTCTACTTTCAAGTGGAACTGTCATTTCACTTGGAAAAGTAATCCGTAGCCGCAAGAATGAAACGATGTCCTTTCGAAGATGGTGGTTCTATTCGACCCACTATATTCGTGCCCCAACATTCAAATGGCCACGACGCAATTGTCTAGTGCAGCACATTCGAGGTTGGTGCAGAACCACTCCGTGCACTTGGCATTGGCAGACAGCCTCTTGGCGATTTTCATGCAAACTTGGCCATCATCGAGGGCCGCAGTACCCTAGTCTTTTAATTTTCATTTTCATCTTTGGACCCGACCCAAGGAGCGCCTACGCAGTCCCGAATGCACCTTCTTTTAACAATTTCACGCGGCCTCGTACCCGCTTAGGCACCTTAGCCACATTTGATCAAAAGACCCTTCAGATAATGTGTTGTTTATTAATGCGTAAGATGTATTCTCCTTTTCGGACCGATGGGCCGTGGACCTATCGTCCGGTAGCTTTCCCGTTTCGTGTGGCTCATCAATGGCCGTCGCCAATCTTCTCGTGCTTTCCGTCACCGCTGCAACTCGATTCTTTTTCTTTTCTCGATTTGTGTATCATGTCTATGTCAAGCCGCGATAGGACCCGACGTCCGTGAACCGACACTTCCACCGATTCATTCGCAAACAAAAAATTCTTTTGCGAGACGGCTAAAAGCATCTCGGCTAAAGCATTTCTTTTCTAGAATTTTCAGAGATTGTCACATTCGGGAATCCGTTCCAACAAACTCGCATGGCATACCGGAAGCATGTTCGAGTCTTGGTTTAAAAATTCCGTATTGTCCTACGATCTCTTCGAATGATTAACCGTGAATCCCCGTAGATGTTGATGTCCGTTATCCCCATTCGAATGGTTAATTCCAAATTCCGTTATGAGGGCTTCGTATTCGCTCGTTGCTCAGACACGGTTCTCGTCAAGTGGTAGGAGTATCTTAACATCCCCCGCTCCGGCAGTTATAAAGATTAGCCCGATTCCCCGCCTTACCGGCACTATCACTTGCGATTCTTCGTCTTGTGTGCTTTAAGATGCTCCGTCGAAATACAATTCCCAACGTCGATACAATCGGTCTTCTTCTAGGCTCATTATTTGTCTATCCGGGCATCTGCCATTGAGAGGAGATTCGGGCCGCAAAGGGTGTGCTTGGTGAAGTCCGCTAAGACTTGTCCCTTTACTTCGCACGCAGGCACGAAAGTTATATCGAACTGCAATAATATCATCGAATTATCCGGCAAGTCTCATTTTAAAGTGTTGACGAGTCATCAAGTATTGCAATGGATTAAACTTCGAAATCAAGTTGACTTTATGAGAGCATGTAGTGCTCCGAGCTTTTCGAGCGCGAAGATCGTACAAACAATGCTTTCAATTGCGGGGATACTTACTCAATGGAAGTAAACGACGGCTTAAGTAGTAAAGAGCATTTTCTTTACCCTCATCATCGAATTGGCCAATGGCTCCGAGGGAGTCGTCTAGAGCCGCGGTGTGTGCGACGACTACTCCGACCCGAGACCGGCCGGCGAAGATGAGGTGTCATTAAATATTGTTTAATGTCTTCGGTCACTTTCGGCATTTCTCTTCCCAACAAATTTGGCGTCCTTTTAACTGCCGAGAGTTAAGCCGACACCCTACCCTCGATGTGCCCGAGATAAAGTCGAAGATATGCCGCCTTCCCTTGAAAAGATCGTAGTTGTTTTAAGGTTTTGGGAGGCGTATTTCCTAAGATGGCTTTGACCTTCTCCGGGTCGATTTCAATTCCACGATGTCGGACAACGAATCCTAAGAATTTCCCGAGGTGACGCCGAAGGCGCATTTTAAGGGATTCATCTTAAGGTTAAATTGTCTTAATCGTTCGAAAAACAATTCTCAAATCATACGTGGTTTTCCTTTACTTTGCTTTCTTTGATGACGACATCGTCCACGTAAAGACCGACTCGATTGTGGATGAGATCATCAAAAATTCTTGTCATTGCTCTTTGCAGCCGCTCCCGTTCTTCAGTCCGAACGGCATCACCGTGTAGCAAATACTCCGACGGCTGGCTTCCGACGTCGTAAGCTTTACATCTTCCTGAGGCTGATGACCGGTTGTATCCCGAAGATCCATCCATGAATGAGAATATTTCATGTGTCACAATATCGATCATCAGCTTCTGGAATTCGTAGGAATTCATCTGGACATGCCTCGTTTTAAATCTCCGAAGTCCACACACCCCGATCCGACCATTCTTCTTCTCGACCGGGCACTACGTTGGCCAGCTAAGTCGGCATTGTTCTTCACGACAAATTCTTAGCGTCTATTAGCTTTTTTAACTTCGCCATGACTTGTTGTTCGATTTTCGTACGCATTCTTCTCGGGACCTTGTCTGATCGGGATGTATAAGATCTACTCCCTAGCTTACGGATCGCAACTTCGGAGCTAATCCTCGGCATTTCATCGTAGCTCCAAGCAAAATACTTTTAAATTCCATTAACAATTTGATTATTTCTTCGGAGTCTTCTTTATTGAGTAAGGAGTCAACAAAGGCAGGTCTAAAGCTCTTCGCTAGTACCCAAGTTAATCTCCATTAACTCATCTATCGTTGATTTAATTTCTTCTTCGAATTCTGGTGGAGCGTTCCAATGAAATCTTCGAGTTCGTTTGTAGTCGGCGGGGCCATTGGATTGCAAGACAACCTGCTGTGTACCCGCATCGCTCAACCGACCCCATCGTGCCGAATCCGAGTCCATACTTTCAATCGGGAGGACGGCCGAGTTATTCCATAACTTTTCAAATGTTGTGATCGTCTTCGTCCATTGTCGAGGTAAGAAACCACGTTGAATTAAATTTTGAACACAGGGAGAGTACCACTAAAAAGGTAATTCCATTAATTCGATGAAGTGACATCTTCGAATCGTACATTATTTTCGCCTTTGGAGGAAGAAGCACCACGTAGAATTTGATCGGCTTTTATCACTACGTACCTCTTTGACTTCCATACCCTCGATCTTATTAGAATGGATCGGAGTTAGGTCATAGTATGTACGTAGTGGTTAATCTTTCTCGTACATTGATTTTGTATTCTTCGTTCTTTCATCTTCGAGGAGATCTTGTATTGCGTTTCTCGACTTATCGTCGGCTTCGTCGATTTCTTTTTCTTCGTAACTATCATCCCAATCAACATCGATGGTCAGGTTTTTCCTGTCCAATTGTCCTAGTGTCTCTACCACGGCCTTCGTCCCCGCCTCGACCCTCGATGCGAGTTGTGGAGAAACCTTCACCATCTCGTCGGCGATGTGCGAGCGGATCGTCGTGACTAGAACTCGTGTTCTTCGTTGTCCCGAACTTTCTTCGTTTCCATTTGTTATGGTATCTCCGGAGAAGATTGCTTTCTTTGGCGGCATAATAAGCTGCATCTTCATGGATCTCAATTTCATGTACGGAGAATGGTCAGGTGTCTCCTTTCGATGCACTCTGCTCTCCATCGTAATATTTGATGCATCGGCGTGCAGATGATGGTAACACCCGTTTTCATGTATCCATGGTCGGCCCAAACAGAGCGTTGAACGACGTTTCTGAATCGATTATATGAAATTTTGCGGTTGTCTTTGCTAAATCACCGGTCTTCACCGCAGCTATTGGACTCGAGGGCTCTTTCTCCTTCGGTTGAATCCTCTTAATAACATTTTGTCGGCTCCCAGCTCACGAGCATCAATTTCCAAGCATGCTAGTGTTCGAAGACTCATTATATTGATTGATGCTCCTGATCCACTACTCGGAGAGCGTAAACTTCCAATCGTAACCGAAATGTACACCTGTCGGTCGTGATCTCATTGGCCCCAAGTAGAAGTCATTGTCTCGTGAAGGTAACACCTCGCCGTTCCTTTAACGGCAAACCTCATCTAAGGAATCTCCGCCATTTTGAGCTAAGCAAATTTCCGGATCAAGTAAGGCCTTGATCAGAGCTTCCCTCATCTCCTCCTTTGATTAAGATGAGAGCATCGCATGCTCGCCTACGGTGTTTCTTAAGATGGGCTAGCACGTTGTAGTCCACTTTGTTCTCCCCGCGTTCCGCTCTTCTCGAATGGGTATTTCTTCGCCGGGGTTGGTTCTTCTGAACAACCACCTGCTTTCCTTCGTCTGACCCATTCTCGGAGGCAACTTTTCCACTTCTGTGCCGACTTCCGTACCCCTTCGACCCGCATCAGCCCGTTCGCGTCTCCCTCCTCGAATCGAATGACAGCTCTTCCGCATTATCTTCCAAATCTGCCTCTAACTCTATTGTAACTGAGCCTCGAAACCCGCGTATAGATCCGTTGCTTGTTGAACCTCGTAGCCTCCTCGATGGATGCCTTCTTCGGGCTAGCTCTTGATCGTCGAGATCTTGTATGATTCGAGAATTGTTGTTGGTATCGAAATCGACGCCCGATTGTCGCTAATTACGCAATCGTTAGAAACAGTCAAAACGTAGCCAACGCCATCACCCTTATCATTATATGATCCCACCGATTAGTGCGTATAATCATACAAAAATCGAGGTTCGAGGGATTTCTCCCCCGAATCGTGAACAACTATCCTAGATGCTGCCCCTGGGCCTAGCCTTAGGAGTCCTTGGCCACCTCTTCTTCGTCAATTTTCTTCTCTTCGATTGTCTCCGTCGAGGTGGTTCTTCATCGCAAGTGATAAGATCGGCTTACTGTGTCTCGAACTCGACCGAAGCTCGCACCGAAGCGGTTCTGATGTCGTTCAAAATCTTTCTTCGAAGATCTCGTCCGTGCGTACCATCCATCGTTGGTTGCATACAAAAATTCATCGGAATGACGGGATCGGTTGAGATAATACTGACGGAACCTCCTTCTCCGGGGTTCCTTCATGTACTCCTTCGGGATTGTTATATTTCCTTTCCGGTTTGTCGTCGAGCCAACTTCGGGCGTACGCCTTCTATCTGTGCCCAAGCATTCGACGCAAGAGGGCAAAAGTTGGGATCAATACCTTTCTGTTGACTTCCTGGTCTTTTGGGCTCGGCAACGGGAAATCCGGGAGTTTCATTAATCACGGAACATCTGCATCGCTTCATTTTTTGAACTAGATATTCTCCTCGCCGAAGCTCCCTCAATGTACGTCATGGACGCAGACGGTTGTTCATACCGCGGAGACGACCGATAGCCGGACCGGGGTTGCCGGTACTTGTTGTGGTTGCTGCGGCCGTTCGGTGGTATTCTCAGACGCGTTGTTCGCCTTCGTCAACCGCCGCAACGACCCCGCATTTCTTTTCGAAAGTCTTCACCGGCCGTCGTCCGTCTCGTCTTCGCTAGGGGCAACCCCACTTGCTTCGCCTCTTCTTGCAAGTTTCCGGCCTTGTTTAACAGCTTCTCAAAAGTCTTAATGGTGAACTCGAGGAGAAGTGCTATCGGCCGTGAACGCTTTTAAGCAAGATGCCGACCGCATGTTGTTCTTGCATTGTGGTTCACACTTCATGCTTAAGTTTCTCCATCGAAGTATGTAATCCAATTGAAGTTTGTCTCTGCCTTGTTTCTCTACCACTAAATCACCTATAGTGATGTGGTGCCGAGCTCCGGCGAATCGCTCGATGAAGAGGTTCTCTAGCTCCTCGAGAACGTCTTCACCGAACCATCTGGGCAATTCCGCATACCGCCGAAGGGGCGATTCCCGACGATCGCTAACGAACCTGTCGGAAGGAGTAGCGCATCTCCCGCCGCATTGCAACAACCGGCACGAAAGTGTGCAACATGCCGTCGGGGTCTCTGCCCGTCGAAGGTCTTAAACAAGAGGTGGTACGAAGCCCTTCGGGGTATTGACAGCTGCCGAATTCCTTCCGGGTAAGGTCTACCCGTCCGAATAGATGTCCCGTTCTTCGATTGTGCTGTGGCTTCTCGCACCTCGCCGTTCTACCAAGTTCTTGATATCCTTTTCGGGGATCATACTTCGTGTCGTATCCTTACCGGTCATCCCCATCGATCATTGCACCTTTCCTCCGTCTTCCAATATGCGATGATTTCGCCGTTCTATGTGGTTGTACTTGACTTTGGAGAGTGGCTAGAGCTACGGCCATCTCTTCCATCCTCTTCGCCATTCGAGCGATCGGTCGTCCTTTTCCCCGAAGCCGTCTTCATCGCCCGCTCCTCTCTTTCGCTGGCCGGCTAGAGCACTCGAGAAGATGATGAAGCTCGTGTCTCAACCATATGCTGATTTCCCGCATATTCGTTGTCCATGAATTCCGATGAGTCGATCTCATCTCCGAACTTTTCTTCTCTTTCTTTTGCCAACGGCCGGATGTCGGTTCTCAACTTTTCCATGGCATCTTCACGAGCTTCGTGCATTCGTGGTTGTCATGCGATGGTCGGCCGGGTCCTTTTTTCACGCAGTCCCCTTCATCGCAAAGAGCACTTTCTTCGCATTCCACGCCCGCAGACTTTTCTCGGCCGTCGTTTCGCCCCAATCGCCCCGTAGTGGGACGCCACACCATCCTTCTGAAGAAGCAGGCTGTCTGGCGACTGCATGGTTTATCTACCAATGTCAGAAGGTATCCTCCTAATCACAACTCCGACATTACGACAGCGGCTAGCCTTCATTTTCTTGCTTGGCTTTTCTATCATGACGGCGGGTTCTACCTGGGGCCCAAGACGGATTTGATCGGCACCCGCCCTATCCTTCGTAGAATTTCCGACACGGGCGCTTTTCCTTCTTGCTAGCTTTTCTACCAAAGCTCGCAACAGCAACCCGCGTAGTTCGTTCTTCTTGCGGTTGTCGCTGTAGTATGCGGGTCGTGGTAATATGGCAAAGCAATCTTGCGAACATTCTCCTCATCCTCTCATGGCGGAGAGGATGGAAACCGTTCCTCCCAAAAGTGGTATGTAGTCGCGCGGGTGTGTGCCCGGTAGCGGTGTATATTCTCGTAACTCGGAATTTCCTCTCAGAAGGCACCCCGACTAAGCCGGCGATCCTTCTATTTCTATTTCTTCTTCGGGTCTGTCAGCCGAAGGAATCTTTCGAACTCCACCCGATTCTCACATTTAAGGTCTTACAGAAGATCCGTACCCACTCGCAATGTGTTTACCATAGTTCTCGGGATTTCTTTCCCTTGATTTGCGTGTTTGCAGTAAACAACTAGACCAAATGGGGTAGTGAGAATGTTCTCCTCATGGACAAGAAGATTCTCCTACGGACCCTTTCAGGAGGAAATCCTCGGGGTCGACCCAAGGTCAACCTGCCAGCGGGCTCCTCGGGGCCTTCGCATACCTTGTTTGTCGTTGGGTAAAGAGGGAGACGTCGGGTGACCTCGACGTTCACAGAGCTAAATCCTCGTCCAACCGGATTACCCCATCGTCGGGCAACATCCCCATGTGACAGCCGAAGTCCAAATTAAGCAGGGAAGGAGAAAACTCGCCTTTGGGGCTTCATTTCGCAAGGTAGACTCGGTTGTCGTCCTAAGTTATGCTTTTCTTTAGGACGAAAAGGAATTGAAAAGAGTCCGAACTCATTCTTTTGTTCATGTATTTATCATTTGTTAAAAGAATCACTTATTAGAGGGTTTGTTTTACTTAGAATCGAATGTTCAAAGGTGTAGAGAAGGTAAGGAATCCGATTCGCGTAAAGGAAAAGAAAGTCTTAAGCAAGACTTCCCGACTCGAAGGATCATTCTAAACTAACACCTATCAAATCCACCCCACCTCGTAACGTAGGTAAAGGATTGAACCTCTCTGCTTAGGGTGTCTAAACAATGGCTCCTAGATCCGAGAGAATGTTTGCCATACTGTTTCAAGATAAATGAACATAGTATTCCAACGGAAGAAGGGCATTGGATCCATTGTGACACATACACTACCGATTGTGTGCTGCACTATTCACTATAATTAAGAGAGGAATAGTCCCCAAATGAGTCGCTTTAAACTCATTTCGCATATTTTTAGGTCGTGTTTTATTTTGAAGAGGGGTCGCCTACCGTAAACTGCCTACGAATTTTTAATTTTATAATTAAAATAAATAATTCAAAAGTAGTATTTCTCCGATTTTGAAAATAATTTTTAAATTTGAAAGTTTTAAGATATGAGATTAAACCGACCTCACATCCCAAATAGTTTATATAAACGAGCACCGCACCACAAACCGTGTATCTATCCCTAAGGATAGACACCGCTGATGGTGGGGGCTTCGATTAAATAAACTAGAAGATTAAGGATATCCGTTTGGTCTCTGCGAACCAATTTTATAAGCCGACAAGCTTTCCGCTTAATACGAAAACATTAAATGGTTTATATTAATTGGTTCTTTAAAAGCCCCTGCGAAGGCAAGCTCCCTATAGTTAATTACATCTTAAGTGACGGGAATCACCTAAGAAAACTCTCATAATAATCAATGATTCTCGGGCTCTCAAGAATTTCAAAGTTTAAGGTTTTCAAAGATTGAATTTTGGAATTTCAATAGGGAATGGATCAAATTTTGGAACATTTTGTTTTGTGAATCCAAAGGAAGAGAGGTAAGAGAAATCACCGATTCGAAGTGAACTTCGATAATTTCCCGACTATCCTATTGTTTGTCTTGAATTTAGGAAAGTCCTAATGTTTATTTGATATTTCAATCTTGCCAATTTCAATTAATTAGGGCTTATATTTGTATGATAAAATCAAACAAATAGCCTAGAAGATGTGAGGGTTTATTGTCGTATCGGACGACTACCTCGGAATCCTAAGACCGGTTAGGGCTTAATTTGCAATGCAAATGCCTAACGAAGAGTTGAGGATTTATGTTGCATTAGGCAAGCTACCTCGAAGTCCTATGGCTTGGTTGTTTTAATTCTAGGAAAGTTTTGCTGAAGTAGACTCAGGTTTTGCTGATGACGATGGTCGTGCCTGCCCACCATGCTCCGAGCTCCTTGTTGTCGCAGAGGTTTAGTTTTAGAAATCATAAATCAGGAGTTGAAAAAAGTGTTTTGGTTTAGAGAAAATCTTAATTTCCGGTGTTTTTTATGTTTTATTTAAAACAAATCTTAAAGTTGATTATAACGACACCGGTTAAGATCCCACGGTTCCATCCTTCCGCATCATTATTTTTATCGGATTCACTTAGTCCGGATGAATTTGCTAAACTCAACTCGAATGAGTTCCACACTTTCATTTAGACCGCTGGGAAATCCCGTTAGCAACACGTAGGTTACATCATCCGAGGTATTCCCGATCATCCAACGAGACGTTTTAATTTAGTTGTAATTGTAGTTTTGTGTTCCGTTTGTGATTAAATTTTGAGTTGTTTTATATTTTGAAATGTTGTGGCGGTGAATTTTATCTTGCAATGACTTTTAACTTAATTTTGGTTTCGGCTTTAGGGACTATCCTAAAGGTGTGGGTTTTCATGCAACGATTGTTTTATCATGCAAGAAAAATAAACGCAGATTCAGTAATAAAGTAAATTGCAATAATGTAAATTGCAATAAAATAAAAGCGTACCCGGAGGGTCTTCCCGTCATCCCAAGCTCGCACTTAAAACACAATTAGAATATTTAAGCAAGTTCCTAGGTAAAGCTAAGGGAAAGGTTATGGTTTTCTACCAAATTCCTAATCCTATAGCTAGTCATCTCCTATGACGTCTAGGTTCTTTCGGGTTTTTGTTGTTTGAGGACGATTTTCATCATCGAAGGACAATTAAGTCCAATTGTTCTTATAAATATCCTATCATATTGAGGAAGTGCTTAAGAAGAATCTTAAACATCTTTTCAATATTTCCAGGATTGTTTTAAGTACAAATGAATTTAATTATACAAATGAATTAATCGTCCAAGAATTTCAAGTTTTGTTAACTCGCTCAGATGAACTAGGACATTTGAATATCCTATGAGTGAAGTGACACTTCATTTAATGTTTTATTTAGGAGCTATAATAACTAAAGCTTTCAAGGGTAAGTTAGTATTCAAATGATTTGGTTTAAGTTAAAGAGTTTAAATTTGGAATAGTGTTCAAGTTGTTTTTTTTTTTTTTTTTAAATTTATTTTCTTTCTGTTTTAGGTGATGTTATATTTAATTCAATTTAATTTAATTGAGTTTTAATTTAGTTTAACATAGTTCAATTTAATTTGATTTGGTGTTTAATTAATTTGATTTGATTTAATTTAATTTAATTATTTAATTTAATTTAATTTAATTTAATTGTTTAATTTAATTTAATTTAATTTTAATTATTTAATTTAATTTAATTTAATTGTTTAATTTAATTTAATTTAATTTTAATTTAATTTAATTTAATTTAATTTGTCTTAATTTAATTTAATTATTAAATTTAATTTAATTTTAATTTAATTTATCTTTAATTTACTTTATTTTTAATTTTAATTGAAATTTTTGAAAGAGTTTAATAATTTGACTTTAGTTTAATGATTAAGTCTTTTAATATTTTGAATTTGAATTATCATTTTAATTAAGAGTTGAATATTAATGAGATGATTAATTTAGGGATTTTTAAATTAAAGAATAAATCTCTTCCTAATAAATATCCCTTATTTTAATGATTCCAATTTTATTATTCTTCCAAATTTAATCCATTATTTAATTAAAGTTTAATCATTTTGAAATTGTTTAATGGGTTTCTACCCTTTAATTATTTAAATTTCAATCATCCAAATCAGATTAAGATCAAATATTTTACTTGTTGATTTTTATTAAACCTAAAGTTTTAATTAAGGGTTGAAAGTTTAATTACCATTTTACCCTTTAAGCTTAATAATTTCATAACTCACTAAATTAAACTTAAATGAATTTGAAATTTTTATGTAACTTCACTCATATGTCAATAAAGACATGAGAGGAGAAAATGTGATTTTTCTGTATTTAATTTATTTATATAATTATTTTTGGTGGAAAATAGAGATTTTCAAGGAAAATTTGATAACATGACCAAAGGAAAGTTTCTGTCCTTAAGAAAATTAGGGGACATTCCTAATGACCAGAGAAGCACTTGGACCAATTTTGGTGATTTTTTGAATTATATTATTTTTATTATAATTATTTTGAGTTTTGGAGTGTTAATTAATTTAAAAAATAAAATAAATGTTGAAAAATGGGTTTTATATTTTTCAAAAATCTCTCTGATATCAAGGAAACCAGAGAATCAAATTTTGCAATTTTCTGATTTTTCTATGATTTATTATAATTATTTTAGTGAAAATGCTAGAAAATAAATTTTTTTAATTTTAAAATTACCCTAGGGCTTTAAAATTCAATATCTCACTAAATAGACCTAGGAAAAATGTGGGATTTGTTCCTAAGTGATTAAAATTCAAAATGTGACATTTTGGTGAATTTTATTATTTTTGTGATTTTTATTATTTTTTAATTATTAAAAATATTAAAATATTATTAAAAATCAACTTTTTTAGAAAATTGAAATTTTAATTTTCTTAGGTTCCCCTGATATCAGAGAGGCTCCAAAACCAATTTGGTGAATTTTTGAAAAGTATTTTAAAAGTTATGAATTTTTAAAGTTTAAAATGGCTAAGTGACTTAATCAACCCAATTAGTGGGGCTAACCAAGTCCAATTGACCTCAAATTTTTATGGTGGATTCCTCTGATCCTAAAGGTCAGTGGAGAATTGATTTCAAGTCAATTTGATGCTTGGTTAACTCTAATTAATTAAAGACCTATTTTGGGTGTTTAAGCCAATTAGAGTTGTTCTGAATGAACTAAGTCAAAACCTATTTTTCCTAGGGTTCTCTGGTCATAAGGAACATCACCAAATTTTCCTAGAATTTATTTCACAACATGCTATTTACTGGAATTAAAATACTCAAAACAGTGACCTGAACTTGAAAAATCAAGAACTCTTCATAGGGATGGCCTCGACTTTGGAAAATTCAGGGAATGTTCCCAAATTCAGAGGCTTCAAAAGCCCTATGGTCTCATGCCATGGTGAATTGTATGCATGCATGGAGAATTAAAACAATGCAGAGAGTAAATAAATCATAAAAAATAAAATATTTGATGAAATTAAGTGATTTCTTTTTCACATTATTCTCCTCTCGTTCACTGAGCAAGAGGGTATTTTTATTTTATTTTTGTGATTTTTCTACACAAAGATATGGATTTTTGAAGTTTAGGGAATTAAATAAATAAGAAAATACCCTATTTATCTATTTATCCACGCGGCGCCGCGTCAACCTCGGCGGCTCCGAACGCACACGCGTCGCGCTCCCATTCGACGCCGCCACCCGAGTCGCGCAGCCCGGGCCCCGCGGTTCTCGTACCGTCTCCCGGTCCGACGCAATCCCGGCCGTCCGTGCGCGCGTGTATCGAATGGACGGCATCCGTTCATCGTCCCCAAGTGTTCTCACCCGAGAGCCGTCCACACTAAATCCCTAAGATCTCACTCGATTCTCAATGGATTTTTACGTTCTTATACTCTATGGATTCGTCTCGAAGAGACGAACACATCTATACGGTTAACATGCATTGGAACTAAGGCATTTGAAATAGAGAATCTTCGAAGCTCGGGATGAAGAGTTAGCTCATACCTTGGCTCGGAGAAGTGTGGCTTCAATCTGAGAGTTGTTGCACCTTCGATTGGGTCCTAGCAAGCTCCAGATGAAGTCTCCTGGTCTGGTGAATTGCCTGGATATGATTTCGACCAAGCCCGATTACAAAGCTTGGAGGCTGGAGCAACTGGGTGGCTTGGAGATGGGGCTTTTGATGGTGGACGCCTTCTCTTGGTCTGGTGAAGGTGTAGAGCCAATCAATTTGGGAATTGGCTCACTGTGGAGAAGTGTCCCGGTTTTGGGTGGAATTTCAACTCTGAAATCGAGCTTACGGAGGAGAAATGGCAGGGGATCTCACCTGGGGATCAAGTGCTCTAAGAGTGGAGAAGGGTCCGGAACAATTTTGGCGAGTTTTGGCAAGGTTTGTGCTTGGCTCTTCTCATGGCCGAGAGGGGTGGAGTTTAAATAGGAGAGGGTGGAGGGCCTCACAGGGAGAGTTAGGGCTTGGGATCAGCTGCTCTGGTGAGGAGAAGAACAGCCATGGTGGCCATTGGGCATGGGGCAGCTCAACGAGGTGGAATTCCAAAGTTGGCTCACATGTGAGCTCTCGGGTGTGGTGTTTTCCGGCGATCCGAGCGGCTGGCCGGCAGGCATGGGTCACCATCTCGACCGTGGGAGGTCGTGGCTTGGCAATGGTGAAGTCAATCGGGTTTGGACATGTGTAAAGTGTTTGAATTAAAATGGAATGGGGAGGGAGTCATTTTGGCTTGAAATTGGTCAACCCATTGATTTGGGTTGGGTTCACCTCCCCATGGCCGGTCTTGGTCGAGAAGATCGGCTAGGCTAGCTGGTCAAGAGGTGGTGATGTCCTTATCCAAGAATATTTAGATTAAATCTTGGTTAAGGGGAGACATGCTTAAGGTTAATGACTTTTAGGAGATGGTTAAAGGACCTCCTCCTTTTGCCATTAATGGCATGGTCACATGCCAAACTTTCATGGCTTCATATGGCTTGTGAATGGCTCATCCTTGGCTCCATTTGGCTTGGGAAAAGCTTGGGTCAATTTCATGAAAATGGGTTTTAAGAATTTTGGATGTTTTGATGGAAATTTGTATGAAACTTGATTTGGAATAATTTGATGGTGATTTTAGGACTTAGGTAATGGATTTAATTAAATGGATGACAAATGGAGATGTCATGTGGGCTTTAGGGTAGATTTGGGCTTTTGAATTTTGAAGGAAATGGGCTTTTAGAAAGGTTTAAGGGAAGTGGGCTTTTAAGTTTATGAATGTGTTCATGGATGAAAATTTTTGTAAAAGGTTGGGCCAAATAATTGTTGGTTTAGCTCATGGATGTGTCATGAGTAATTTGAAGCAAATTTGGGGTAGTTTGGGCTTGAATTGGGTTGGATTTGAATTCTTTTGGTGAATGGGCCAATATAGGTCCAAATGGGCCAAGTTGGGCCAATGTTGGGCTAGGGTTGAAATTTATGTAGAATTATTGTTGAGAAGTGTTTATGGGAGTGTTTCAAAGAGGTTTTGACTTTGGTTGGGCTTTGATTTTTGGGGTTTGGGTTCATTTGGGTTAGGTTTGGGCTTAGGTCAAAAAATGGGCCTTAAGGTCAAAAGTGGAATTGGATCCAAATGTCAATCAAATTGGACTTGGATTTGGTCTAAATTAGTATTAGGAATGTTGAATTGAAGTTTAGAATTGAATTGGACCAAAATTGGGGTCAATTGGATAGGTTTGGTTTGACATCGGGTTCACTTTGGATTAAAATGGGTCAAATTGGGGTTTTGACAAAAGTAGGGTAAATTGACAAAATTGGCCCATGGTGTAGTTGGACAAAATGAAATTGGGAATATTTGGGATTTTCTGGAATTTTCTGGGAATTTTTTTGAATTTTTGGATTTTTAGGCCAAGAAGGGTATTTTGGGTTATTTGGAGGGTATTGGGAGGTTTTCTTGGAATTTTTGGTATTTTTGGGTATGGATAATCAATTTGAGTGATGTGGAGGTGTTTGGGATTGATTTTGGAAAATTTTAGGTAATTTGGAAATTTTGCAAAAATTTGGGTAATTTCGAGGTTTTGGGTAGGTTTAGTAGGTGTAGGGTCCTGGGGTCAAAAATTGAAAATTTGGGAGATTGAAGATTGGGTGAATTTGAGTGGGGTGAAATCATTTTGGTTGAGCCATGAAGCCATTTCAAGCCCATATGAGCCATGAAAGGACTCATTTGAGGCATTCACTATGTTGTTCCTAACCTCTTGCCGAGGGCTTAGGGTTAAGGACCATCCATGTGAATCACCTACATGAGTCGGGAGGTCAAGTTGGGTATGGGTGTGGTTTTAGGAAGTGTGTGGAAATGTAGTGTGTAGGTGTAGTGTATGTCGACCCCTTCACTGCACCGGCCACCTGTAGGCGGCTCTAAGTGCCAAAGAGTCCTATAGGAACTCATCCTTTAAACTTCCACATTTGATTTCAACCCTCTAGGTGATTAGGGGTCTATAGTCAAGTTTGTGGAGTTTGCAGGGAGTTTAGAAGTGGTTTGAATTTCTAAAAGGCGGGTCCCAATTCTAGTCCTCTAAGATAGTCAAAGGAAAAGCCTAAGGCTAGATCCTAAGCACTAAAAAGAAGAAAGGAAGACCTCATCAAAAATGAGGTCAACATGAACCTCTAAAGGTAACACTGCCTCAGACCCATACACCAGAGCGTAAGGTGTAGCTTGAGTAGGAGTTCTGAAGGTTGTCCGGTAGGCCCATAAGGCTTCTAACAATTTCTCGTGCCAATTTCTCTTATTATCGTCCAAGGTTTTCTTTAAGATTTGAACGAGAGTTTTATTAAAAGCCTCGGCGAGGCCGTTTGCTCTTGGGTAGTAAATTGTTGAGTATCGCCGATCGATTCCGTGTCTCCCGACAAAATTGTTGATTTGTGTGCTTCGAATGCCGACCCATTATCCGAGATGATCCTGCGCGGCACTCCGAAACGGTAGACAACTTGGTTCTCGAAAACCGCAAGCACGTGGTGTGCTTTCACTTCTCTAAGTGGAACTGCTTCTGCCCACTTGGAAAAGTAATCTGTAGCCGCAAGAATGAAACGATGTCCTTTCAAAGATGGTGGTTCTATCGGACCCACTATATCTGTGCCCCAACATTCAAATGGCCACGACGCAATTGTCGGGTGTAGCACATTTGGAGGTTGGTGTAGAACCACTCCGTGCACTCGGCATTGATGACGGCTCTTGGCGATTTTCATGCGATCGGTCATCATCGAGGGCCGGTAGTACCCTAGTTTTTTAATTTTCATTTTCATCTTTGGACCCGATCGGTGAGCGCCACGAGTCCCGAATGTACCTCTTTAACAATTTCACGGGCCTCGGACCCGCTTAGGCACCTTAGCCACATTCGATCAAAAGACCTTCCGTATAATGTGTTGTTTATTAATGCGTAGGACGAGTTCTTTTCTTGATCCGATGGGCCGCCGACCTATCATCCGGTAGTTTTCCTGTTTGCGGGTAGTTCATCAATGGTCGTCGCCAATCTTCTGTGTTTTCCGTCACTCGCTGCTAATCGATTCTTTTTCTTCTTCGATTTGTGTATCATGTCTATGTCAAGCTGTGATAGGACTCGACGTCCGTGAACCGACACTTCCACTAATTCATCTTGCAAACAGGCAAATTCTTTTGCGAGACGGGCTAAAGCATCTCGCTAAAGCATTCTCTTTTCTAGGAATTTTGTAGATTGTCACATTTGGAATCCGTTCCAACAACTTGTATGGCATACCGGAAGTATTGTTCGAGTCTCGGCTTTAGAATTCATACTTGTCCGGCGATCCGTTGAATGATTAACTCGTGAATCCCCGTAGATGTTGATGTCCGTTATCCCCATTTGAATGGTTAATTCCAATCCCGTTATGAGGGCTTCGTATTCGCTTCGTTGTTTGTACACGGTTCTGTCAAGTGGTAGGAGTATCTTAACATCCCCCGCTCCGGTGTTATAAAGATTAGCCCGATTCCTGCCTTACCGGGCACTATCACTTGCGATTCTTCGTCTTTGTGTGCTGAAGATGCTCCGTCAAAATATAATTCCCAACGTCGATCGTCAAGGTCTTCTAGGTTCATTATTTGTTCATCCGGCGGATCGTCATCGAGAGGAGATTCGGCCGGCAAAGGGTGTGCTCGCGAGGAAGTCCGCTAAGACTTGTCCCTTTACGGCACGCGAGGCACGAAAGTTATATCGAATTGCAATAATATCATTGACCATCCGGCAAGTCCGCCGGAAAGTGTTGGACGAGTCATCAAGTATTGCAATGGATTAAACTTCGAAATCAAGTTGACCTTATGAGAAAGCATGTAGTGCCTGAGCTTTTGAGCGGCGAAGATCAGGGCCAAACAATGCTTTTCAATTGTGGGATACCTTACTTCCGTCGGAAGTAAACGACGGCTTAAGTAGTAAAGAGCATTTTCTTTACCCTCATCATCGACCCGGCTAACGAGGCTCCGAGAGAGTCATCTAAAGCCGCGGTGTAAAGTATCGCCGGTCTACACCGAGACTCGGGCCGCTAAGACAGGAGGTGTCATTAAATATTGTTTAATGTCTTCGAAGGCCTTCGGCATTTCTCTTCCCAAATAAATTTGGCGTCCTTTTTAATCTAGTGCCGAGAAAGGCCGACACCTACTCGACGGGTTTGAGATAAAGCGTCGAAGATATGCCAACTTCCCTTGAAAAGATCGTAGTTGTTTTAAGGTTTTGGGAGGCGACATTTCTAAGATGGCTTTAATCTTCTCCGGGTCGATTTTAATTCCACGATGTCGGACAACGAATCCTAAGAATTTCCGGAGGTGACGCCGAAGGCGCATTTTAAGGGATTCATCTTAAGGTTAAATTGTCTTAATCGTTCGAAAACAATTCTCAAATCATACAGGTGGTTTTCCTTTACTTTGCTTTTGATGACGACATCGTCCACGTAGCACTCGACTTGATTGTGGATGAGATCATCAAAAATTCTTGTCATTACTCTTTGGTAAGTCGCTCCCGCGTTCTTCGATCCGAATGGCATCATCTGTGTAGCAAAATACTCCGATCGGCGTTCCGAATGCCGTAAGCTTTTCATCTTCTCGGAGCCATTTTTATCTCGGTTGTATTCGAAGATCAATCCATGAATGAGAATATTTCATGTGTCGAAGCAATATCGATCATCGACTCTGGAATCGGTAGAGGGAATTCATCTTTTGGACATGCCTTGTTTAAATCTCCGAAGTCCACACAAATTCCGATTCGACCATTCTTCTTTCGACCGGCACCACATTGGCTAACCGTGTCGGGTATTGTTCTTCACGGACAAATTTAGCATCTATTAGCTTTTTAACTTCGGCTATGACTTGTTGTTCGATTTCTAGACGCATTCTTCGGGACCTTGTCCGACGGAACGAGTAGGATCCACTCTAGCTTATGGATCGCAACCTCTCGGAGCTAATCCCGGCATTTCATCGTAGCTCCAAGCAAAACGGTCTTTAAATTCCATTAATAACTTGATTATTTCTTCGGAGTCTTCTTTATCGAGTAAGGAGCTAACAAAGGTAGGTCTAGGCTCTTTGTTAGTACCTAAGTTAACTTCCGTTAACTCATCTATCGTGGATTTAATTTCTTCTTCGAATTCTGGTGGAGCGTCTCCAATTTGTAAATCTTCGAGTTCGTCCGTAGTTTCCATGCGGTTTTCATTAGGCTTGCAAGTGACAACTAGCAAAATTCGATATCGTCAACCGACCCTACTGTGCCGAATCCGAGTCCATACTTTGAATTGGGTGGACGACCGGAGTTATTCCATAACTTTTCAAAATGTTGAGATTGGCCTTTTGTCCATTGTCGAGGTAAGAAACCACGTTGAATTAAATTTTGAACACAGGGAGAGTACCACTCAAAAGGTAATTCCATTAATTCTGATGAAGTGACATCTTCGAATTGTACATTATTTTCGCTTTGGAGGAAGAAGCACCGCGGTAGAATTTGATCGGCTTTGCACCGTCACTACGTACCTCTTTGACCTCCATACCCTCGATCTTATTAGAATGGATCGGAGTTAGGGTCATAGTATGTACGTAGTGGTTAATCTTCTCGTACATTGATTTGTATTCTTCGTTCTTTTCATCTTCGAGGAGATCTTGTATTGCGGCTTCTTTCGACTTATTGTTGCCGCTTCTTGCTTGATTTCTTTTTCTTCTTCGAACTATCTTCCCAATCAACATTGATGGCTGGTTTCCTCCGTCCAATTGTCCTAGCGTCTCTACCACGGCCTCGTCCCCGGCCTCGACCTCGGATGCGAGTCGTGGAGAAACCTTCACCATCTCGCCGGAAGGGAGTGGTGAGTGGATCGTTGGACTAGAACTTCAGGTTCTTCGTTGTCCTGAACTTTCTTTGCTTTATTTGTTACGGTATCTCTTGAGAAGATTGTTTTCTTTGGCGGTGCATAATAAGCTGCATCTTCATGGATCCCAATGTCATGTACGGAGAATGGTTGTAAGTCGCCTTTGATGCACTGTTCCCCTCCATCGTAATATTTGATGCACCGATGCGGAGATGATGGTACCATCCTCGTTTTCAAGTATCCATGGTCGGCCCGATAGAGCGTTGAACGACGTTTCGAATCGATTATATGAAATTTTGCGGTTGTCTTTGCTAAGTCACCGGTTTTCATCGATAGCGTTATTGACCCGAGGGCTCTTTCTCCTTTCCGGTTGAATCCTCTTAATAACATTTTGTCGGCCTCGAGCTCACGAGCATCAATTTCCAAGTATGCTAGTGTTCGAAGACTCATTATATTGATTGATGCTCCCGGATCCACCAATACTCGAAGAGCGTAAACTTCCCAATTGTAACCGAAATGTACAACGGTCGGTTGTGATCTCGCCGTCCCAAGTAGTAGGTCATTGTCCGTGAAGGTAACACCTCGTCGTTCCTTTAACGAGCAAACCTCATCTAAGGAATCTCCGGCCATTTGTGCTAAGCAAATTTCCGGATCAAGTAAGGCCTTGATCGAGCTTCCCTCATCTCCTTTGATAAGATGAGAGCATCGTAAATGCTCGGCTTGGCGGTAGTTTCCTAAGATGGGCTAGCACGTTGTAGTCCACTTTGTTTCTATGCGTCTCGGCTTCTTCTCGAATGGGTATTTCTTCTGCCGGGGTTGGTTCTTCTTGAACAACCACCGCTTTCCTTTGTCTTTTGGACCCATTCTCGGAGGTAGAACTCTTCCACTTCTTAAGTTGACTTCGTAATTTCTTCGAATCTAGTGTTGAGTTTGTCGGTGTCTCCTCCCGAATCGGAATGATCGGCTCTCCTGGATTATCTTCCAAATCCGAAGGTTCTAACTCTATCGTAATCGGAGCTCCTCGAAACTCGCAGATAGATCCGTTGCTTGTTGAACTCTCGTAGCCTCCTTGATGGATGCCTTCTTCGTCATTTTGATCGTCGAAATCTTGTATGATTTGAGAATTGTTGTTGGTATCGAAATCGACGCCCGGATTGTCGCTAGTTACGTAATCGTTAGAAACAGTTAAAACGTAGCCAACGCCATCACCCTTATCATTATATGATCCCACCGAAGTGAGCAGATAATCATACAAAATCAGAGGTTCGAGGGATTTCTCCCCGAATCGGAAACAACTATCCTAGGATAAGCGACCCCTAGCCTAGCCTTAGGAATCTCGGTCCCCTCTTCTTCGTCAATTTTCTTCTTCTCTTCGATTGTCTCCTCGTCGAGGTGGTTCTTCTATCGCGAGTGATAGTACCGGCTTAACGGTTCTCGAACTACGAATTGAAGCTCGCACCGAAGCGGTTCGGATGTTATCTAAAATCTTCTTCGAAGACCTTGTCCAGAGCGGTAGTCCATCCATCGTTGGTTGCATATGGGTCTATCGGAATGACGGGATCGGTTGAGATAACATTGACGGAACCTCCTTTACGGGGTTCCTTCATGTACTCCTTCGGGATTGTTATATTTCCTTTCCGAAGGTTGTCGTTGAGCCAACTTTTGAAGGTAATGCGGTCTTCATCTTGTGCCCAAGCATCCGATGGTAGGGGCAAAAGTTGGGATCACCTTTCTTGTTGACTTCCTCCGGTCTTTTGGGCTCGGCAGCTGGAAATGCGGAGTTTTCATTAAGCTGCGGAACATCTTCGGTACCGCTTCATTTTTGAACGGATATTCTCTCGCTCGAAGCTCCCTCGATGTACGTTGCGGACGAGACGGTTGTTCATACTCGCGGAGACGACCGATAGCTGGACCGGGGTTGCTTGGTAATTTTGTTGTGGTTGCTCGCGGCCGTTCGGTGGTATTTGCATCGGTTGTTTGCCTTTGTCAATCGCTCGCAACGATCCCGGATTTCTTCTCGAAGGTCTTCACCGGCTTCGCTTGTCCGTCTTGTCGGCAAAACTTAATTGCTTCGCCTCTTCTTGCAAGCTTCCGGCCTTGCTTAACAACTTCTCAAAAGTCTTAATAGTGAATCCCTTGAGGAGAAGTGCTATCGGGCCGTGAATGCTTTTAAGCAAGATGCCGATTGCATGTTGTTCTTGCAGTTGTGGTTCACACTTCATGCTTAAATTTCTCCATCGAAGTATGTAATCCACTAGAGTTTCATTCGGCCTTTGTTTCTCTACCACTAAATCACCTATAGTGATGTGGTGCCGAGCTCCGACAAATCGCTTAATGAAGAGACTCTCTAGCTCCGAGAATGTCTTCACGTAACCGTTGGGTAATTCCGCATACCGGTCGAAGGCGATTCCCGACGGATCGCTAACGAACTGTCGGAAGAGTAGCGCATCGCTCCCGCCGGCATTGCAACAACCGGCACGAAAGTCCGCAACATGCTTGTCGGGGGTTCCGGTTCCGTTGAAGGTCTTAAACGGAGGTGGTACGAAGCCTTTTGGGTATTGGACGTCGTCGAATTCTTCCGGGTAAGGTCTACCCGTCCGAATGGATGTCCCGTTCTTCGATTGTGCTAAGGCTTCTCGCACTCCGTCGCTCTACCAAGTTCTTGATATCCTTTTCGGGGATCATACTTTGTGCTCGTATCCTTTTCGATTGGTCATCCCCATTGACGGATGTAATCTCCTTTCCTCCGTCTACGATGTGAATGACTTCGGGGTGTCTCTCTATGTGGTTGTACTTGACTGCGGAGAGTGGCCGGAGCTATGGCCATCTCTTCCATCCTCTTCGCCATTCGAGCGATCGTGTCGTCCTTTTCCCGAAGCCGTCTCTTCATCGGCTCCGGCTCCTCTCTTCTGCGCAGTCGCAGGAGCACCTCGAGAAGCTGATGAAGCTCGTGTCTCAACCATGTTGATTTCTGCATATTCATTGTCCATGAATTCCGATGAGTCGATCTCATCTCCGAACTTTTCTTCTCTTTCTTTTGCCAACCGTCGGATGTCGGTTCTCAACTTTTCCATGGCATCTTCTAGTGGAGCTTTCGTGTATCTTTGTGGTTGTCATGCGATGGTTGCTCGGTCCTTTTTCACGAGTCCCATTTATCGCGAGTAGCACTTTCTTCGATTCCGGCCTCCTGGCGAGACTTTCTCATCGGGATGCTTCGTTTCGGCCTCAATCGCCCCGTAGTGGGACGCCACACCATCCTTCTAGCAGCGGAAGGTCTATGACCGGATGGTCCATCGGCCAAATGCTCGGAAGGTGGTATCCTCCCTAATCCGTAATCCCGATACTACGACAGGCGGGCTAGCCTTCATTCTCTTGCTTGGCTTTTCTATCATGACGGCGGGTTCTACTCGGGGCCCAAGACGGGATTTGACTGGCACCCGTCCTATCCTTCGTAGAATTTCCGATACGAGGCAGTTTTCCTTCCTTGCTAGCTTTTCTACCAAAGTTTGCAGTCGAGCAAACGGCGTAGTTCTAGTTCTTTTCTTGCGGCTATTGTTGTAGTATGCGGGCTGTGGTAATGTGGCAGCAATCTTGCGAACATTCTCTTCATCCTCTACGGCGGAGAGAGGATGGAACCTGCTTCCTCCCAAAAGTGGTATGTTGTCAGGCAGTGGTGTATATTCTGGTAGCGGTGTATATTCGGCAACTGCGGAATTTCCTCCGGAAGGCAATCTCGGCGGCTCCGGCTTCCCTGGCGATCCTTCTATTTCTATTTCTTCTTTGGGTCTTTGTCGGCGACGGAATCTTCGAACTCGGACCCGATTTCGAAGACGAGAAGGTCTTACGAGAAGATCCGTACCCTCCACGGTAACGGGTTTATCATAGTTCCGGATTTCTTTCCCCTTTGATTTGGCGGAAGTCGGGGTAGGTGCGAAACAACTAGACCGATGGGGGTAGTAAGAACGATCCTCCTGCGGACGGCGATACTCCTCCTAGTCGGGACCCTTTGCGGGGAGGAAACTCTTGGGTCGACCTAAGGTTGAACTCGGCGGTGGTTCCTCGGCTTCGGATACCTTGTTCGTCGAGTGCAAAGAGGGAGACGTCGGTGACCTTGACGTTCGTGTTTTCGAATCCTCGTCCAAATCGGATGACCCCATTGTCGGGCGACTCATCCTTATAGACGGCGAAGTCCGATCCGTTGGTGAAGGAGAAAATCGGTTTCGGGGCTTCCATTTCGCAAGGTAGACTGCGGTTGTCGGTCCCAAGTTATGCTTCTTTTCTTCGGGACGAAAAGAAAGGAATTAAAAGAGTCCGAACTTATTCTTTGTTCATGTATTTATAAAAAAGAATCATTTGTTAAAAGAATCACTTATTAGAGGGTTTGTTTATTTAGAACGGAATGTTCAAAGGTGTAGAGAAGGTAAGGAATCCGATTCGGAAAGGAAAAGAAAGTCTTAAGCAAGACTTCCCGACTCGAAGGATCATTCCTAAACTAACACCTATCGGGGGTCCACCCCACCTCGTAAATGAGGTAAAAGGATCTCGGAACCTCTCTGTTTAGGGGTGTCTAAACAGTGGCTCCTAAATCCGAGAGAATGTTGGCTATACTCATTCAAGATAGAAATGAACATAGTATTCCAACGGAAAGAAGGGTAGTTTGATCCACTAAGGACATGAGGATGGGTTGACTTTTCAAATTATGATTGAGGTGGACTATGCCATCCAACGATTCATCCACCATGGTCTGGTCAACCCCAAATTTTCTGAAGCAGAAGAGTTCTCCACCCAAATTATGGACAAAATAAAAGAAGTTTCTAAAGAGGAGGACAACTCAAGCAGTGAAGAAGAATCGACCACCCGCAAAGGTCCTGGTATATGAAGATTTTTTACTTTTCATTTTTAAAAAATCAAACGAAAGACATTCGTAATTCTTTTTGCATAAATGAGAAAACTTGTTAGCTGTGATTTGATTGATCATGTGCTCATCTTGTGAGTCGATTTGCCGCATGAGCTGATCAATCAACATATTTCTTTAATCCCATTTAGTTTGGTTGTCGCCTCCGGAGAGACTCATATAAAAGACAACCTTTGTGACCTCTCGCGGATCTTGTCACTGGCATGTGTACCAGCCACCTTCAAAGCTAAACCACAAACTTCATACATCACGCTCTCATTGGTCGTCATTTATTTTTTTTAAGGATTCGTTCAACTTAGGTCACCAATTGTGGGTCAAATGAAAAGCCTTAAAATTACCTATTTTAAATGTACAATTTTATGCTCATTTTTATGGATATTGCGCTTTAATGAAATGTATTTTATGTACTTTTAATTACAGGTGCAAGAAATGAAGTTTAAATGCAAAGAAACAAAAATGGAGCAAAAAGTGTTCAAATAGAGCAAATAGTAATATGATGCCTTGATCCAACAATAATTATGCTTACGATATATATATATATATATATATATATATATATATATATATATATATATATATACACTCCTTTTAATGATTTTATAATATGGATACTACGCAAGTATACATATCGTTTATCAAGTAATATAGGACTTTTTGATTAAGCCTCGAGATATCAAACCCACAGGGAAAGTGATTAATAAAGAAAATATCTTCTGATTTAGAAACGAAAAATTAACTTTTTTACTTTTAGAAAAGATTTTACTCAAACTAAAGATAATATTTTATGAAATATAATTCAATTTTTTTCGCTAATTTTATAATTTGAAAAGAAAGTAAGCAACTACTTTAACTAAATATTTGTAAGATGAAAACTTATGCAAATGAAATATATTTTTCCTTTTTATGTATCAGTAACAAGTTATGGAGAATATTTGTTGTGGAAATATCAAAAATTTGTTGTGCCAAATATAAGCAATTATATTCTTTACCTTTACTAGAGATGTTATAAAGAACATATGTTAATTCACTATTTTAAAAATCTTGAAGACGTGTTAGGCATGAAAGATACTAGTTCTCACTCTAGAGTTTCCTTAATTCCCTCCACTTCGAGGGCTAACATCTCGTATGTCGGCATATTTTTAGGTTGTATTGTATTTTAAAAGGGGTCGCCTAACGAAGTTGTCGGCGAATTTAAATTTTAAATTTGATTTAAATATATATATAATTTAGAAAGTAATATTTGACTTTGAAAATAATTTTAAATTTGAAAGTTTTAAGATATGAGATTAAACCGATCTCACATCCCAAATAGTTTATATAAATGAGCACCGCACCACAAACCGTGTATCTATCCCTAAGGATAGACACACCGCTTGAGGGTGGGGCTCGATCAAATAAACTAGAAGTTTTGTGACATCCGTTTGGTCTCGCGAACCAATTTTATAAGCCGACAAATTCCCCGCTTAATATGAAAGTATTAAACGGGGTTTATATTACTCAGGTTCTTTAAAATTCCCTATAAGGGCAAGCCCCTATAGTTAATTACATCTTAAGTGACGGGAATCACCTAAGAAAACTCTCGATAATAACCAATAATTCTGCTCTCAAGAATTTCAAAGTTTAAGGTTTTCAAAGATTGAATTTTGGAATTTCGATAGGGAATGGATCAAATTTGGAACATTTTTGTTTTGTGAATCCGAAGGAAGAAAGGTAGGAGGAATCACCGATTCGAAGTGAACTTCGGTAATTTCCGACTATCCTATTGTTTGGCTTGAATTTAGGAAAGTCCTAATGTTTATTTAGTATTTCAATCTTGCCAATTTTAATTAATTAGGGCTTATATTTGTATGATAAAATCAAACAAATAACTTTAGAAGATGTGAGGGTTTATTGTCGTATCGGACGACTACCTCGGAATCCTAAGACCGGTTAGGGCTTAATTTGCAATGCAAATGCCTAACAAAGAGGTTGAGGATTTATGTTGCATTAGGCAAGCTACCTCGAAGTCCTATGGCTTTGTTGTTTAATTCTAAGAAGGTTTTGCTGAAGTAGGTTCAAGTTTTGTTGATGACGATGGCCGTGCTGCCCACCATGCTCCAAGCTCCTTGTTGTTGCAGAGGTTTAGTTTTAGAAATTATAAATCGAGGAGATGAGAAAAGTGTTTTGGTTTAGAGAAGTCTTAATTTCCAAGTGTTTTGTATTTTGATTAAAACAAATCTTAAAGTTGATTATAACGACACCGGTTAAGATCCCACGGTTCCATCCTTCCGGCATCATTATTTTTATCGGATTCACTTAGTCCGGATGAATTTGCTAAACTCAATCGAATGAGTTCCACACTTTCATTTAGACCGTGGGAAATCCCGTTAGCAACACGTAGGTTACATCATCCGAGGTATTCCCGATCATCCAACAGGACGTTTTAATTTAGTTGCAATTGTAGTTTTGTGTTCTGTTTGTGATTAAATTTTGAGTTGTTTTATATTTTGAAATGTTGTGGCGGTGAATTTTATCTTGCAATGACTTTTAACTTAGTTTTGGTTTCAGTTTTAGGGACTATCCTAAAGGTGTGGGTTTTCATGCAACGATTGTTTTATCATGCAAGAAAAGTAAAGTGCATCCGCAATAAAGTAAATTGCAAGGAAGTAAATTGCAAGAAAGTAAATTGCAATAAAATAAAAGCGTACCTGGAGGGTCTTCCCGTCATCCCAAGCTACACTTAAAACACAATTAGAATATTTAAGCAAGTTCCTAGGTAAAGCTAAGGGAAAGGTTATGGTTTTCTACCAAATTCCTAATCCTATATTTAGTCATCTCCTATGACGTCTAGGTTATTTGTGTTTTTGTTTGAGGACGATTTTCTTCATCAAAGAACAATTAAGTCCGATTGTTCTTATAAATATCCTATCATATTGAGGAAGTGCTTAAGAAGAATCTTAAACATCTTTTCAATATTTCTAGGATTGTTTTAAGTCCAAATGAATTTAATTATATAAATGAATCAATCGTCCGAGGTTTTCAAGTTTTGTTAACTTGCCCAGTGAATTAAGACATTTGAATGTCTTATGAGTGAAGTAGCACTTCATTTAATGTTTCATTTAGGAGTTATAATAATCAAAGCTTTCAAGGGTAAATTAAGTATTTAAATGATTTGATTTAAGTTAAAGGGTTTAAATTTGGAATAGTGTTCGAGTTGCTTTAGATTTATTTTGAATTCTTTAAGTCTTAGGTGACGTTATATTTAATTCAATTTAATTTAATTGAGTTTTAATTTAACTTAATTTAATTTAATTTGATTTGATGTTTAATTAATTTGATTTGATTTAATTTAATTTAATTATTTAATTTAATTTAATTTAATTTAATTGTTTAATTTAATTTAATTTAATTATTTAATTTAATTTTAAATTAATTTAATTTAATTTAATTTAATTTAATTGTTTAATTTAATTTAATTTAATTATTTAATTTAATTTTAATTTAATTTAATTTATAATTTTAATTGAGATTTTAAAAGAGTTTAATGATTTAATTAGGTCTTTTAATATTTTAAATTTGAGTTATCATTTTAATTAAGAGTTAAATGTTAATGATATAATTAGTTTAGGGATTTTTTAAATTAAAGAATAAATCTTTTCCTAATAAATATCCCTTATTTTAATAATTCCAATTTTATTATTCTTCCAAATTTAATCTATTATTTAATTAAAGTTTAATTATTTTAAAATTTGTTTAATGAGTTTCTACCCTTTAATTATTTAAATTTCAATCATCCAAATCAGATTAAGATCAAATGTTTTACTTGTTGATTTTTTATTAAACCTAAAGTTTTAATTAAGGGTTGAAAGTTTAATTACCATTTTACCCCTTAAGCTTAATAATTTCATAACTCACTAAATTGAACTTAAATGAACTTGAAATTTTTATGTGACTTCACTTATATGTCAATAAAGACATGAGAGGAGAAAATGTGATTTTTCTGTATTTAATTTATTTATATAATTATTTTTGGTGGAAAATAGAGATTTTCAAGGAAAATTTGATAACATGACCAAAGGAAAGTTTCTGTCCTTAAGAAAATCAGGGGACATTTCTAATGACCAGAGAAGCACTTGGACCAATTTTGGTGATTTTTTGAATTATATTATTTTTATTATAATTATTTTGAGTTTTGGAGTGTTAATTAATTTAAAAATAAAATAAATGTTGAAAAATGGATTTTATATTTTTCAAAAATCTCTCTGATATCAAGGAAACCAGAGAAACAAATTTTGCAATTTTCTGATTTTTCTATGGTTTATTATAATTATTTTAGTGAAAATGCTAGAAAATACATTTTTTTTTAATTTTAAAATTACCCTAGGGCTTTAAAATTCAATATCTCACTAAATAGACCTAGGAAAAATGGGGGATTTGTTCCTAAGTGATTAAAATTCAAAATGTGACATTTTGGTGAATTTTATTATTTTTGTGATTTTTATTATTTTTTTTATTTTTTAATTATTAAAAATATTAAAATATTATTAAAAATCAACTTTTTTAGAAAATTGAAATTTTAATTTTCTTAGGTTCCCCTGATATCAGAGAGGCTCCAAAACCAATTTGGTGAATTTTTGAAAAGTATTTTAAAAGTTATGAATTTTTAAAGCTTAAAATGGCTAAGTGACTTAATCAACCCAATTAGTGGGGCTAACCAAGTCCAATTGACCTCAAATTTTTATGGTGGGTTCCTCTGATCCTAAAGGTCAGTGGAGAATTGATTTCAAGTCAATTTGATGCCTGGTTAATTCTAATTAATTAAAGACCTATTTTGGGTGTTTAAGCCGATTAGGGTTGTTTTAAATGAACTAAGTCAAAACCTATTTTTCCTAGGGTTCTCTGGTCATAAGGAACATCACCAAATTTTCCTAGAATTTATTTCACAACATGCTATTTACTGGAATTAAAATACTCAAAACGAGTGACCTGAACTTGAAAAATCAAGAACTCTTCATAGGGATGGCCTCTGACTTTGGAAAATTCAGGGAATGTTCCCAAATTCGGAGGCTTCAAAAGCCCTATGGTCTCATGTCATGGTGAATTGTATGCATGCATGGAGAATTAAAACAATGCAGAGAGTAAATAAATTATAAAAAATAAAATATTTGATGAAATTAAGTGATTTCTTTTCCACATTATTCTCCTCTCTTCACTGAGCAAGAGGGTATTTTTATTTTATTTTTTTGATTTTTCTACACAGAGATATGAATTTTTGAAGTTTAGGGAATTAAATAAATTAGAAAATCCCTAATTTTCTACTTATCCGAGTCAGCGCCAGCGCATCCTCGGCGACTCCGAAGGCCACGCGGCACGCTCCCATTCGACGCCGCCACCTGAGTCGGCAGCCGGGCCCCGCGGTTCTCGTACCGTCTCCCGGTCCGACGCGATCCCGGCCGTCCGTGCGCGCGTGTATTGAATGGACGGCATCCGTTCATCGTCCCCAAGTGTTCTCACCCGAGAGCCGTCCACACTAAATCCACTAAGATCTCACTCGATTCTCGATGGATTTTTACGTTCTTATACTCTATGGATTCGTCTTGAAGAGACGAACACATCTATACGGTTAACATGCATTGAAATTAAAGCATTTGAAATGGAGAATCTCCGGAAGCTCGGGATGAAGAGTTAGCTCATACCTTGGCTCGGAGAAGTGTGGCTTCAATCCGAGAGTTGTTGCACCTTCGATTGGGTCCCGCAAGCTCCGGATGAAGTCTCCGGTCCGGTGAATTGTCCGGATATGATTTCGACCAAGCCCGATCACAAAGCTTGGAGGCTGGAGCAAGCCGGGTGGCCTCGGAGATGGGGCTTTTGATGGTGGACACCTTCTCTTGGTCCGGTGAAGGTGTAGAGCCAATCAATTTGGGAATTGGCTCACTGTGGAGAAGTGTCCTGGTTTTGGGTGGAATTTCGACTACGAAATTGAGCTTACGGAGGAGAAATGGCGAGGGGATTTCACTTGGGGATCAAGTGCTCTAAGGATGGAGAAGGGTGCGGAACAATTTTGGCGAGTTTTGGCAAGGTTTGTGCTTCTTCTTCTTCATGGCCGAGAGGGGTGGAGTTTAAATAGAGTTGGTTGGGGGCCTCCAGGGAGTTAGGGCTCGGGATCGAGCTGCTACGGTGAGGAGAAGATCGGCCATGGTAGCCACTGGGGATGGGGCGGCTCGGCAAGTGAGAATTTCAATGTTGGCTCACATGTGAGCTCTCGGCCATGGTGTTTTCCGCGGCCTGGTGGCCGGCCGGCTGTGCAATGGTCACCATCTTGGTCGGGTGGGTCGGGGGCAGGGTTTAGTGTAGAGCGATTGGCAAATGCCATGTGTAAAGTGGTTGAATCAAAGTAGAAAGGGGAAGGGGCCATTTTAGCTTATTTTGGTCAACCCATGCAAATGGGTTGTGTGCACCTCCCAAGACCTGGTTTTGGGCTGAGGAGGTCGGGTGGGTCGACCTCCCATGTGTGGTGGAGTCTCCATCGAGGATTAGGTGGCAAAGCATGGTTTAGAGTGTGACATGCTTAAGGTAAAAAGGCTTAAGGGAGGCTTAAGAAAGATCCCCTCTTCTTGCCATAAATGGACTAATGACAAGTCAAAGCCCTCATGGCTTCATGTGGCTTGAGAATGGCTTGTTCATGGCTCCATTTGGCTTGGGAAAAGGTTGGCTTATTTCATGAAAAAGGGTTTTAGAAATATTTGGCATTTAGGGGGTAATTTGACATGTGGCTTGATTTGGAATGGTTTAATTGATGATTTTGCAACTTAGGGGTGATTTTGATCAAATGGATGATGAGGGGAAGTGTCATGTGGGCTTTAGGATGATTTGGGCTTTTAAATTTTGAAGGAAATGGGCTTTTAGGAGGGTTTAAGGGATGGGCCCTTAAGTTTAAAAATGAATTTATGGATGGGAATTTTGTAAAGAGGTTGGGCCAAATAATTGTTGGGTTTAGCTCATGGATGTGTCATGAGTGATTTGAAACAAATTTGGGGTGATTTGGATTTGAATTGGGTTGAATTTGGGTTAGGTTTGGGTTTAGGTCAAAAATGGGCCTTTTGACCTTGGGTTGAGTTTGAGTGGGACTTGGGTTCAAATTTTGGGCAAATCATGCTAGGGTTTTGTTTGTGGGAATGTTAAGGAAGATTTAGAAAAGATTTGAGGTTAATTGGAGTTGAATTGGGTGAGTTTGGGTTAAGTTTGGGTCATGGGTCCAAATTGGGCTTTAAGGCCAAAAGTGAGATTGGATCCAAATGTCAATCAAATTGGACTTGGATTTGGTTTAAATTGGTATTGGGAATGTTGAATTGAAGTTTAGAATTGAATTGGACCAGAATTTGGGTCAATTGGATAGGTTTGGTTTAACATTGGGTTCACTTTGGGTTAAAATGGGTCAATTTGGGGGTTTTGACAAAAGTAGGGTAAATTGACAAAATTGGCCCATGGTGTAGTTGGACAAAATGAAATTGGGAATATTTAGGATTTTCTGGAATTTTCTGGGAATTTTCTGGGAATTTTCTGAATTTTTGGATTTTTAGGCCAAGAAGGGTATTTTGGGTATTTGGAGGGTATTGGGGGGTATTTTTGGAATCTTTGGTATTTTTGGGTATGGATGATCAATTTGAGTGATGTGGAGATGTTTGGGATTGATTTTGGAAAATTTTGGGTAATTTGGAAATTTTGCGAAAATTTGGGTAATTTCGAGAGTTTTGGGTAGGTTTAGTAGGTGTAGGGTCTCGGGGGTCAAAAATTGAAAATTTGGGAAATTGAAGATTGGGTGAACCTAGGTGGAAAGAAATCATTTTGGTTGAGCCATGAAGCCATTTCAAGCCCATATGAGCCATGAAAGGACTCATTTGAGGCATTCACTATGTTGTTCCTAACCTCTTAGCGAGGGCTTAGGGGTTAAGGACCATCCATGTGAATCACCTACATGAGTCGGGAGGTTAAGTTGGGTATGGGTGTGGTTTTAGGAAGTGTGTGGAAATGTAGTGTGTAAGTGTAGTGTAAGTCGGCCCCTTCACCGGACCGAGCCACCGTAGGCGGTCCTAAGGCCAAAGAGTCCTATAGGAACTCATCCTTTAAACTTCCACATTTGATTTCAACCCTCTAGGTGATTAGGGGTCTATAGTCAAGTTTGTGGAGTTTGCAGGGAGTTTAGAAGTGGTTTGAATTTCTAAAAGGCGGGTCCCAATTCTAGTCCTCTAAGATAGTCAAAGGAAAAGCCTAAGGCTAGATCCTAAGCACTAAAAAGAAGAAGGGAAGACCTCATAAAAAATGAGGTCAACATCGTATCAAAACATAAAGCAATAAATCAAATTGGGGGCTTTAGCTGGTCACTCTAAAGTTCTCTAATTCTACACCCATCAAATTATATCTCCTTATTATTTGCACCCAACCATATGGATTACATTCTAACTTATACAATCTCACATGATTCTTTCCAATTGTTAACTGAGACAATATCACACTGGATCTTACATGTTCTCACAACAAATTTTAACATCTTAATTGGCCAAATCAAGAAGTAAATAAAGTGCAAGATTTTGAACCATCATAACTTCTTCCAACATTTAAATCATATACTTCCTACAACATACTTCCATAACTTATTTACTTCATGACTTAAGGAAAAAGATAAAGAAAACTACTCAAAATTCATGGAGAAAATGCAATCACAACTTGGTTTAAAAGTAGAAATCATAGTGAAAACACAAGAAGTCTTAATTAAAAACCAAATGTAATACAAAGATAAATACTTATCTATAATTCCTCTCCACAAAACTCTTGAAGTTCCTTTAAAAATATTGCTTTCACTTACAATACTCTTTAGAGGTTGGCGCCCAACTCTGTGAACTCCATATCTCAATTCTACTCCTAATACAAACTATATAAAATCAAGTAAAGATGGTGAAGTGGATATGTGTGTTCTAAAATAACTATCTAATATAAACCTCACTCTTAAACACAAACCACACCCTCCAACAACAACCATTTGTCTGATCTTCAATTCCTCTTTTTATACTTCTCCAAAAAGTATCTTCGGATCTCTTAAAATTATGTCAAGATTCAATGTATCTTCCAAGAGATGCATCCATTCAAGAGTATTTTGAATTGAATTTGGGGTTAATAGGAAGTTAACCATGTTCTAACCAAGAGGTGCATCAAAAAATTCTTCAAAATGGCGCTTAAATTAAAATAACTCCTCTTTTTTAACTGTCGCGCATAAGCGCGGGATACCGGCGCTTAGCCGCGAGCTTGCTGGCGAGTAAGCTCCAGATCACGGGGCCTTGGCGCGTAAGCACAAGTTCTGACGCTTAGCTGCCACACATCACTTTTTCAATTTCCTTCATTTTTTACTCCAAATTTGATCATTTTTCACTCTTTTCATCACAATCATCCATTTAATCATACATGTAAGAAAATCACATAAAATATATTCTATTAAAGTGCAATATCATCAAAAATATGTATAAAAATTTTATAAAAACACTATATATTTTAGGTGTATCAAGCTTAGGCGTTAGGTAGTTAAAAGCTGCTTCGAGAAGGTTAGTGCCTAGGCTCAACGGTTAGGTTCCAAGGTGCCAGAGACAGTTGGATTTTTATACGTTGAATTTATATGAATTTTGAAGAGGTGCTTGAAGTGACCCTTAGTGATTTTCAGAGCTTTATTTATAGAAAAGAATTCCAAACAAAAAGTGAGTCTTTGGAGAGTCTTTTAAGTGTCATTTTAGAGTCTTTTGAGAGTTGTGACCACCATAGTGAGAGTGTGGTGAGTCTTTGTATTTTGTGAGTCGTGTGAGTTTATTAGAGTCAAGGACAGTCAAGGATCCGCAGATGATTGCTTGGGAAGAGTTTGACATAATTATTTGTACTGTTGTGTAAGTTTTTTTTTTTACTTTTGAGTTTTAATATAAATATATTTTGTTTTGTTATCCTCATGAGTTTTGAGTAGATTTCCTTTTTCTTTCTCCTTGCAATATGAAATAATAATGTGAAGGATTTTGTTTGTTTAGAACTTCTTTTATTCTAATATTTGTGATGGTGTTTTCACTAGTTTTTCATTTACTTAGTAAACTGGTCACTTGTATTGTTAATATCCGTTGCAAAAAATAATGACCAAGGAGGGCTATGATTTCACTCTAGTAGTGAATACCATATTAACCTTTATGATGGGAGGGGACTTAGTCCACTAGTTAGTGCAAATAGATAAGAAGATAATTTTTTATGGGCGTTGAATTGGTGTTTTTAGGGTGACATGCTAGATCTTTTACCAATTTGGTCTAGATTTGGAACTTGGGTTCCTTGTTAGTCCTATAGAGAGGGCACAATATGTAATCTAGCAGTAAGAGGCTAGAATCTACTCAACATTTCTATGCTTTCGGGAACTAACTCTAGATTAGCTAATGTTCTTTATGCTCGAGAGGGTTAAATAATAGATATGCTCATGCTTTCCTAGATTATTTTCTGCAGTAAAACTGGCACTAAGTCATTATAAAGAGTTACAGCTTCCTTGTGGGATCAATGAGGTTTTTATAAAAAACTCTACATTACTTGAAATGATATGTATACTTGCGTAGTACCCCAAGTGTGGAACTTTAATTCAAATTCTAAATTTTATATCATATTAGTTGTTCACACTAGTATTTAAATATAAATTAGGTCAAGTTTTAGGCCATCTTTTAAAATATAAATATCTACGCAATTCCGGGTCTGGTCACCGAACCACACTCCAAATTGTTTCCCACAACGATCGATTATTTGCCAACTGATTGGTTTGAACCAGGACTTTGTTATCTTGCACCCTTGCCTCGTTCAATTGATTGGGCTTTGCCTCTTATTCCTTTGACTAGGTGTGGACCTCGTTGTCACTTGTCAGGTCCACCAAAAGGGACTTATTTATGGGATGATTTGTTCCACACTCCTTCATGGTAATCTTGCAGCTAGTGAGAAGATAACCATCTCTAGAGGCTTGACCTTCTCGATTATAAAAGCTTGGGATTGTGATGCAAAGGTGGAGCAAGTAGTCAACCGACCCACCATTACTGACCGCTAGGATGACACATATCATCATGTAATTGTGTACATATTATTATTTTATCATTATTTCATATTATATATATTATATACTTTTACTTTATTTTTTTTCAGTGTATCTACATGCTGCTAATTCTAGAGTCGGTAGTTGACTGTCTGCCACGATGCCCTCATTCGAGTCAAGTTCCCCGAGTGTTGTTAAATGACGACTGACCGTTTTGGCGCAGCTGCCTCATCATGTGACCCATGTTGGTCGGTATTAAAGTTAGTATTAATTGTGGCACATATTACTTTTTATCTTTCCCTTTTGGGGATCTCGCAGTCGAGCCTTCCTACCAGTGTCAAGCTTGCATGTGTTGAGTTCTCTTATCACAGTGGGCCCATATGTAGGCTTTTACCTGGTGACCACAGTTGGGGTCGTCGACTTCCCTCTTATAAAAGAGGGGAAAAGGGCACCTCCACAGATCATGCTTCGACTCAAAGGAAAATTATTAGATACAGTGATGGAAATCTGGTTGGCTTTGCGAGGGATTAAAGGCAGAGGTAACTTTCCATCAATGGAAGTGACGGGCCCTACCTAGGCTCTTTTTTAGTTCTATTTCATTAAGTCATTTGTAAAAGTTGGGAACTTTCTTCAAATTGAGTGTCAAACACGTCTTCAGTCGAGGCCGACACTTTGTTGGAATTTTTCTCCATGAGGAGGTGTATTATATCCCAAGCTAAGGAGGTGTTGAGGACATTCCTAAGGAATGTAATAAATTTGTTCGGAGGAACCATAAGTCTTTTGATAGCAAGTACATTTTTCCCCTTCATCTCTTATTCCTCCTGAAGCGAGGAATAAATTTGAGACATGAGGAGAAACATGTGCTTGTGGAGAGGGCTTGTTGACTAGGGGGCTCCCTTTTATCTTACTCTCGCACACTTTTTTACTTGAGTTTTATGAAGGCTCGAAAATCGTGGGTGAAATGGGGGACGAGAGCCGAGGGCATTTCAGTTGAGATGAGGTGAAACTTTTGCTCTCCTCGCATTGTCCTTCTTTCAAGAATAGCGGATGACAAGCTTGAGTACTTGGTGAGGCCTTATCAACTGAGTTTCAACATAGGGCACCGACCCTGCTATTAGAAATTTTGGATGAAATGTACCATTAATGCTTTATCATTAACTAGGTTTATTGTACCTTTTTGCTGAGATAAATAAAATTTACGATTTTACTATGTCGTATTTGCTTGATGCTGAGTAGTAGGCCGTTTTTTACTCTAGTCAGTTTACTATTTTGTCTCTCGCTTGATCGAATCAATCTATTCTATCGAAGAAAATGGTCTCTAATGTGTTTTCCGAGTTTCAAAAACTAACCTTTGTCACTCAATCGTTCTGACCGAGTTCCATGAGTGTCGGAGAGATCAGAGCATCATTCAAGCAGAATTAGTTAAACTATAGTTTTTATTGATCTAATTGAATGTATACATTGGTGGAAACACACCCTTTTATATATACGTAAGGAAATTATTTAAAGAAAATTTTCATATTAGTTGTCTCCGCTCTAACTTCAATGGAACTCCTTCCCGACATATGCCTTTAGCATATAAGGGCTCGATGAGACTCATTGTATGATTACGTTTGGACCGCTCCAAGTCTTGTCTAGCTTACATATTTCTTATCCACGAGCAAGTAGATTGGCCTTCTTCAAAACCAAGTCTCTTGGATCGAAGGACTTTTCTTGAACATTTATGTTGAAATAGTGTGTGGTTTGCCTCCTAACATTCTCCTTTTGAAGTGTCGAATTGAACTGCGCCTCTTCAACGAGATCGAGGGCTAACATTGCCCCCTCGATGTTAGCTTGCTACCATTCAGCCAGAACATCCTTCAGAAATGAAGAATTTGTAACGACCATTGGCTATGGCAGTTTTATTCAACCAACAACTCTGCTTTCATCTGATAGTCAGCATGAATGGGGTTTGCTCGGTCACTGTCGAAGGTGCCATTCGAATAGCCCAAAGTATCGATAGTCCACTCGGCTTCCCTGGGATCCTTCAACTCCCTTCCTCAAAAGGTTTAGCATGAGTTTATTACCCACATCGACCTGTCCATTCATGTGGGGGTGACAGACCAAAGCAAACTTTAGGTCAATCCCTTATTTCATGCAGAGATCCTTCACTCGTTGATCTAAGAAATGCATTCCATTGTAGGTGATAATCACCAGTGGCAACCCATAACTGCAAATAAGATAGGTCCAAAATAAATTTCGCATTGCTACTAATTCAATTTGGGCAAGCAGATTAGCTTTGATTTGTTTTGAAGAAGAATCGATCGCCACCAGAAGTAATATTCATTGATCCTTCGATGGAGGGAAAGGATAGAGAATTTCTACACCTCAAATGGCAAAAGGCCAGGGACGAGCAATCAGCTGGAGTTTCTGAGCCGATTGATGTTGTAGGGGCATGTATTTTTGGCATTGCTCACATCTTCTCAAAAATTTGTCTGCATCTTTCAAAAGAATAGCCAGAAGTATCTCTATTGTTGCACTCGATGGGCTAACATTATTCCCTCTTTGTGATTGCCACACTCTCCAAAGTGCACGTCCCGGAGGACAATTTGCACTTGATCTTTTCTCAAAAATCTCAAGCATGCTGACGTAACTGTTCCGTGAAGAGCTTTCATTCAATCATCAAATATAATACAACCTTGATTTTTAAATGCTTTGGTTCTTTAACGTCTTTTGATAATTTTTTGGTTCAAGCTAGAGGATGTATGGATCCATCCAGCTCCTCATTCCTTTGGCTGAGATTTCCATTACTTTAGGTTCCTCAATTGTCGGTCAGGTGAGCCTATGCGGAGTCTTGCCCAAATTGATGTGTTTGGACAGGATATCCGCAACATGATTTTCCTCTCGTCCTACATGCTCAATGTGGAAGTTTCTGAATCACGTGATCTCTTACTTTGCCTTAGAAAAGTATTTTTCCATTAGTTCCTCCCTGACCTTGAATTCTCTGTTTACCTGGTTTACAACTAGCAAAGAGTGCGACTTCTCGAGTATATCTCACACGCCTATTTCATAGGCTAGGCAAAGCCCGACTATTGATGCATCATACTCCACATGATTATTTGTGACTTCAAACTCTATCGAAATCAACTGGTTGAAGTGTTCCCTTTAGCCGACTTAGCAAACACTCCCACTCGGTCTGCCCGATGTCGGACTTCGACATAAAAGAGGCATTGTCTGCCGGTTGGGAATCCCCTGGCCCTTCGGTTAATCAATTATTGAGTTAATTGTGGATCATTGGTGGATTTTCAAGGGGGGCTTCTGATGGTGGTTTCCCCGATACTTTCCCCCTGTAGGCGGCGGTCGGGCATTCTGTTAGGTCATGGCTGCCCAAAGAGCCTTGAACTAATCAATTATTTTCACTCACAATGCTTGGACCTCTTCCTGTATGTCTCGATACACCGTCGCTCTGTTGAATTCCATGGGTGTTATTTCTCTTTGTAAAGATTTTCCTTCGTAGTTGTCTCTGCTTCTCGTCTAAGGCATGTCCACACTCACTGCACCACCTTTCAGGATGTTGAATATGAACTTGTCTTTTGAAAATATACGCCTCAAGAGTTAGAGTCAGGAGAGAGAGGAAAAGTGTTAAAAAATTCTCAATAGAGAGAGGCCCTGAAAAAGTCTGCAGACTAGGATCCTGTGTTTGTCCTTTTTGCCCATAATTATAGGGGCATTTCCATATAACTACAGAAAGGAGGAACGGTTATGGAAACCGTCCTTAATGCAACTAATGTTTTGATTTAATACTAAATCTGTATTATAATTTAAATTTGAATACGACGGTAACCAGTTGGTTGACGCGTTTGAGTTCGATTGGCTGAGTTGACCGGTCGAGAGGCGATCATACCAGTCGAAGTAAAAGCTGGTAGATCGAATAGTTGCGATCAGGTGATCTTATAAGGAGTTTAGGCGATTGGGACTGTAGGCGTGGTCTGCCGATTGAATCCCTTGTCATAGTATGCTGGTAGATTTCGCCCGAGGAGTCTGCTATTAAACGGTAAGCTCAGATCGTGCTCCTTTGTTTGATTCTTCGATTGTCCGGCCACCAACTTGGGCCGCTCAATTGCATTGAGATTCATATTGACAATATTAGTGCATACAATTGAAATAACCAACAGGAGAGAGAGGGGCTAAATTCTTAGGATTTCATCGAGATAACCTAAAGTACATGCATAAGCATAAAATATTTTGTGTCAAAATTGTGCTGCGACCCTAATATTTATATCCTATGCTATAATTTTGGTGCTAAAGAAAAGTAAAATACCATAAGAAAAATCTATCAAGTTATAAAGGACAATTAGCTAAAAAAAGTCTAAAATTAGATTTAAGGCATTAATATGTGACTAGTCACTCGTCAAAATCGACCTTGATGATAAAAGAAGTATTATAGTTGCGCAGAATTGCCAACTAGCTGCGCGAGGTCGGCAGTCAATTAAGCATATGGTTTGATTGTGCATTTATGAGCTTCTGCAAACAAGCTACGTTTAGGGTTATACTATAGACAACATAAATTTCTGGTGGTTCATTGTGGTTTGAGGAAATTCACTATCTTCATGGCAGCTAATTAACCATTACCATTTTAACAAGTTTTAATGTTATTTTAATCACCCATAACTAAAAAATAATAATCTTTATATAACAGTGCATTGCATTAATTTCAATATATTAAAATTAATGAGTGGGACAAGCTATATATATATATTTTTATACAGGGCATTTCCATACGTAACACCCAATTCCTATGTATTTATATATTAACACCTATACTTTATTTTCTACATTTAAATTATCCTAATCTTTTTTGTACAACATAAAAAATAATAACAACTTAACATTTCAAGTGTGAATTGCAGATTTTCATGCGTAATTAACGTGATATAATTACGGTGATATGTACGTAAAAATAAGAATATAAAATATGTAATTTTTTTTAATAGATTGGCATTTAAAGAATGCCATAGTTGTTAATTTGAATAGATTATGAATTTGATTAGAAAATAATTTTCGTAATTAATATGGCAAGCGTGCAGATTCTGCGAAGTGATAATGATGGCAATAATTTCAATTGTTTTTGATGGTTAAGAGGATGTTATTTATTGGAGAAGAAGCATTTTAGTGTTATTACTTAAGAACAAAGGTGATGCTAAAGATTGCATGAATTATTGGGTAATCAAACTTTGAGTGCATCATGCTATCCATCGGTCATTATCAAATGAGTAAAGAGGGAATTTAACAGTAAAAATTGAAGCTTGGGTTGCCCATTTACGTGACAGAATTCACAGCCGCCGCTGTCATGATAATTCTTATGAAAAGCATTCATGAATTTAATGAACTAATCCTTTCTTCTTCTTCTTCTTTTTTTTTTCTTTTTTTTTTTTGAGAAAGTTGCAGACATTCTGTATAATTTTTATATATTTGCATACTTAAGTTATGTTTAGGACAGCTTCAGCTTAATAATAAGTTGTTTCAAATCAATTGCTACGAAACGATTCATGCAGAATCGTTGCGATATGTTGGTTGTCTATTTTTTATAGTTTGAAAGCAGTTGTGTTGCAGTTGTTTCTGAAAAAATAATCATTCTGCCCATCAATAGTAATGTTATTTGCAACATAACTATTCATAGTAATGTTATTTGTAATATAACTATTTATGACATTTTATATTTTAAAGTTAAATATCTAGTGCGAACATTATAAAATAAAAATAGACGCCTCACTTAACACAGTGAGTAGCATGACTATCAAAATTAAGAAAATTACTATTAAAATAATAATTAATAATATGATAATATTTTTTTTTAAATACAGATAACGTATGTCACGAGTTAAGTCGTCCTCTGGAGATACTCTCCATGCTTGATCACTCCTGGCGGTAGAATCTTCCAGTCTATCTGCCCACCTAAAATAGTCATAGTTTTCCATGATCTCCCCGAGTATCTGTAAAACTGTCTCCCGTAGCTATTTGCTGACGTAAATTGAGCAAATAATACATATAAAACTGTCTCACGTAGCTATGTGAGTTAAGCCGTCATTTTTTAACTGATTTCACTTGTTTTTTAACTACATCCTAACATAATTTCTTACTGTATTTTTCTTGAATTTTCTAATAATATTTTGTCAACCTCTATGTTGAAATATGTTGTTAGCCTATTCCCAATTCGACCTTATTGAGACAAATGTCGCAATATATTACCTTTGTATCGTTATCTTACATCACAGATGAACCAGCCTCTTTGGTCTTAACTATTGTGATGCTATGATGAAAAAAATAATTTGCACAAATCTCGAGCTACAAAAAAAGAATGCCACAAATCATTAGCAATGCATCTCCACTCACAAACACATATACCATCACCAACACCCACACACAAACATATCTACTATCACCGACAATCACACACCTTCCACCATCACCTCACCTACAAACAAACACATCTACCAACAGATACTCATCCACACGCCACACATCCACACACCACATATCCACACATCACACATCCACACACCATTTACCACAAGCCTACCCATGTCATACAAAACCCTAAGATCTAACATGTAATACACACCACACTTCTACACATCACACCACCACCACATATACACACCACACACTTACACACAACACATACCAGCTTACCCACACACTAACACACACACACACACACACACCAACAACACTGAACACCTTGACCAAAAGTTAGGCAAGTGCCTACACGCACCTGTACATTCACAACCTTTACACCACCATATGTTTTTTGAATGTACAAATGCAAACATCACCACCACTGAGCGTATCACAACAAAATTATAAAGCATTTGTATGATGCAAACTGAGCATCATAAAGTATAAAGCCACATAACCGAGCAAGCTTAAACGTGGACGCAAATAAAGTATAAATCATCAAACCAAACATCATGGATGCAACATGAAGCATCAAACCGAACATCGTAGATGCACCATAATACATCAAAATCATCAACCAAGCATATCACAATAGAGATAACATAACAAAACTTTATATATGCAACAAATATAATCAAAATCATTCATGATTTGCTCGGTTGATATGTATCACAACAGAGCATATGAAAATAATAATTTAAATCTATCATGGATGCCACATGAAGCATCAAAATTATCAACAAAGTATATCAAATCGAAAATCACCAAACCAAGCAAAGAGAGAAATCCGGGGAGAGGAAACCAACAACCAAACCGAGAACTATTGTATATTAGCATTTGCAGAATCATAAAGCCACCTAGTAGATAAGGCGTGGATTACCTAAACAAAGGGGAGAGGTAGAGGAGGAACGACCGCACAGAGCACATAATGCGCACAACCAGCAAATTGAGCTAATGAGAGAAGGGATAGGGAAAGAGAGAATAGTAGGCTCTCTGTAATAACCGACAAGCAAAGAAAGCAAACCATTGCATAGAGTACATAGTGCACACAACCACCAATTTGAAAGGAAGAAAAGAGATGAGATAGAGAGAAGTATGTAAGGATCACATGAACAACCACCCGCAACCCCAATAGGCAATTGATAACAGCGCCTATTCACAGGAGCCACAGATCTAAGGAGATCGAGAGAAGAGAAACTAGAGCAATAGTCACATCAATGTAGTCGTAGAAGAATAAGATGGCAACCACGAAAGGAACAAAAAATTATAGTCACATAAAATAAAAACTAAGGAATGCGGGCCGCAAGTTCGAACCCGCGACACGTGTTTCGATTAGATTTATCAAGACACACTCATGACCGCAGAATCCAAACAGCCCAAACCACGGTACCAGATTGCATCGCAAGAAAATCTCCCCCATCACCCCCTTCCCTCATCCCCCCAAACGACTTGTTAACTTCGCTTAGCTAGTTGGCAATTTCGCACCGCCAACATTCTCCTTTTTAACATGAAGATCAACTTTGAAATGTGATTGTTCGCATGTCCACTCCATGTGTCTAATTTTATATTATATAAATTGATCGATGCCCCATCAACTAATTATTATCATTTAATACAAATCTCGATTCTCAAACATGAATAAATTACACATATTAGCTCTAAATTATTGCAACTATAAATAATAAAAAATGTAGAATATTTAATTAAAAGGGAATTTAAATAAATACCATTTGTCATATATTTACATATCTACCACCTAAATTTTTATATTTACTCATATAAAATTATATTGAATTTGAGATTGTCTGTGAATCACACTCAATAAATATAGTGTAACATAAGCATAGAGAGAGAGAGAGACGGTAATGAACAGTGACGAACGGTATCCACTTTATAAAAGGTTTCCCCTATTTATATGAGAGATGATTCAATGGCGATATTAAATTTTTGTTCCCATTTAAAAGGGGTGTGTACTAGGGTATTTCTGGTACTTTACATATATGGGCATGTCATTTGGCCACATTCCAGCTCAACCAATTAAGCTTAGCTAACTCCGAGTGGATGAGATCAACTTAGTTAGCTAAGCTTGGTCGGTGTGGTCCAGACGACTGGTCAAACCTGGTTGTCTATCTTTAATCCCTAGTGAGGAGCATTTGGAGTCTTCACGAGAAAGTTGGAGATACTTTGTGGAACTAGGATTAGCTTTATTTGGGGGTAGGCTGTCGCAGTGGTCCGGCTTTCCCGTAACTGTTGGCTCAGTTACTTTCATCTCATTTTTGACTGTATGGTTTGTGCTTAGGACATTCAGTCAATTTTTTGTTTTCCACCTGGCACAATCAAATTTTTTCTAGTTGGCTTGACTAGTTTGGTCAGGTGCCCCACACGATATCCTGATAATGAGCCTGCCTTCATCGTACTCTTCCTTCTTGGACCGTTAGATCTCCTTCAAATCAGTGCATATACCTTTTTGATGTACATATTTTAGTTTCTCAATTTTCTTGTTTCTTAAAAACAACATAATAATAAAAATAAGAGTTCAATGAAAAGTATATCATATTCAATGGGTGATTGAAGATGACAAAATAGGAGGACAAAGAACCGACCATAAGAAAATTTTCCATATAGGTAAATTGGTTATCACCCTCTTAGTCGAGTAACTGGCAAGGTGATGATTCCCTAGGATTCTTCCCTCTCTCCAAAGAACCAATAGAGTGGCCAAGAGTTGTCAAAGATGGTTGGTGCTCAAACCCATCTTGTTAAAAACCAATTTGATGATAATAACTACCGAGCATCCAGTGTTGACGAGTATGCTCGCAATATGGTAATTGGAGATTAGGGTGGTGACGATAATAATGTCATTGTATGGATTGCCCTTTGGTGGTAGATATTCGTCAATAACAGAAATGAGAGGATGTGAACTGCATCATGAAACCAGTGCGACTGCACATAATTCACTTGTCTGAAACCTCTTCATACTGGCTTTGCGGGATGACTCGCCTCCCTTCACTCCGAAGAGGACGGGAACTATGATAGTTATATGTATCGAGTGGGCTTGGACCGACTTATTTGCAATTTAGCTAACAAGAGCCTTTCCTTGTGCTGGGTGGTTTCTCCATCTGCCATAAAACTCCTTTAGCTTCATGACTTTGATTGGATCCACGATTGGGCTTTGGAGGTGCCAACACTCTTCAGTATCATGATCATGATTCTGATGGTGCATACAATACTTCTTTGTGTCCTGAAGATATGCTCTAGATTTTATTGAGGTCACCTTCTTGAATTAATATTTATTTTGGATGGCCTCTAGTATCTCAACCATTGAGACTCTCATAAGTCTCTCTGGGAATCTCATTGAGACTCTCAGTCACACCTCATTTCGAGTCGGTGCCCGCTTAGTGTATCAGAATCAATTCTCTTGATAATAGGCTCTGTTGGCTGCTCGATTATCTAAGTGTTCATGGGAATCCTCGACGTGAGATCATTTAGGAGGATGATGGTCGTGCCTTGATTTGCACCCATCTCCATAGGCAATTTTCTTCAGTGGATGAAGATTGCTTGGCTCAGTTCTGAATGAAGGAGAGGGTGTGGGTGTAGTAGTCTTCTATTGAGATGTGGTTGTTGGCTAAGTCCAACAATTTGACTAATGTCTTTGGTTATTGTAATCCTAAATGTGTATAAAAAAGGTCATTATTTCAATTCTTGAGTGAGGGATGCATGAGCTACTTTGGGTTGCAAATCCCGATCCTCCAACATTTCCTTCTGAAAAGGGAGTGAAGAAGGCATACAACATCTCGTTCTATCCCTGAAAAAGCTCTAGGAGAGCTAGCGAGCTCTTATGAGGTTTCTACGCACTAGCAAACTGTGCAACAACCATTCATTTAAAGTCAACAAATGATGTGATTACTTCCGCTGGTAGTTTGCTGAATCACCTGAGAGCTGAGTGTCTCGACGTGGTGAAGAAGAGTCGATATTTCAATGCATCATTGATCTTGAGTAGATATATAGTCGACTCAAAGGATGCGATGTGATCAACAGGGTATATTCGTCCTTTTAAGATTCAAGCATTGGAATCTTGAATCATTCTTGTGGCTTTGCATTGGAAATCTACCAAGAGAACACATTCTCTGTTTGGCTTGGCACATCAGTACGCCCGATGCGATATGTTTCGATCGGCGTCGACCCAACACTATCAAGACACTATGTTTTGTCCTCTGTCGTCGGATGTTGGAATATTCTATTGGGGGTTGTTATTCCTGTTCTTGAATTAGGGCACTCTAATCATTTATAATATTTGATCCTTCATATCTTACTTCTACTAGAGTATAAATTCTCTGGAGCACTCTGTATCGTCATCAGTCTCATTGTTGTGAGATCCTTCTTGGTAGTATGTTTTATGCTCATCTTTCATGAAGTTGAAATCGAGTTTGCCCATGAATTACATCAAAAAATTGAGCGCAAGATAATGAGTGATAAATAAAAAAAGTAATGAATATTGATAAATAATATGCTCTTCATAAATATTTCTTTTATTTATACGAGAGATGTTACCCTTAAAACCAACACATTGAAAACAAAATCTTAAATATTGGAGAAAACAAAATTTATAATCTTAAAATTTCTCTTAAAATTTTAAATATATATATATATATATATATATATATATATATATATATATATATATATATATATATATATATATATATTTCAACTAAAATAAACTGCAAAGAAGCAAGAAAAACTAGCACTAGGGGTGTAAATGAGTCGAGCTTGCGTAAGCCCAGGATCGGTTCGTGTTCAACTCGTTAAAAAATACCACCGTTCATATTCAGCTCGTTAAAAAATACAAGTGCTTGTGTTCGACTTGTTTATAAATTGAGCTCAAAAAAATTATTTGTATTCGACTCATTTGCTTATCGAGCCGAACACAATCTATACTTGAACAACAAATTGTTTTGATAATTGTAGTCATGTAGTCACTTAGCCATAGGATGTCGATGGTAGAGCCGAGCTTTAACCTTTTCATTAATATTAAAATATTAATTTAAATAAAATTTTATATAAAATAATTCTATTTTTTTAATTAATAATTTTAATTGATTATAAATCTTTATAACTTAGCAGCTAATTAAATTATTTAAAAATAATACTCATCAATTATATATATATATATATATATATATATATAAAATTATTTTAAGTCAAATGGGTTGAAAAAGGAACAACAAAATTATATTTATATTCAAATCATTAATACATCGAGCATAAAAAATTTATTTATATTTTACTTATTTATTTATTTAACAAATGATTCAAAAATAAACAATTTAAACAATGCATCAAAATGGATAACTTAAAATTTCTCCATCGGTCCTATTCAAGTCATAAAACCGCGCCGGCCTCGGCGATGTCACGTGCGGCATACTGTACGGCATTCATCTCCACCGTCTCCGCTCCGCCTTTCCTCCATCGCAGAACGCAATCACCTCTTCCTTTTTTATTTGTCTCTCCATCAATCCGCCCACAATACCATCCATCAAAAGATGCAGTGTCGAGTGAGAGAAATAAAGAAAGAGAAGCACTGCCATCATTCGTACAAAACCGTGCCAAATACAGAGCGCGCAGCAGGCCTCGCTCCCATCTCCTTCATCTCTCTCACCGTAATTGAGTGCTATGATTGCATGGATCGGACAATGAGAGCGGGGGAAGGAGATAGGGATTAGAGAGGGGGAGAGAGAAAATGGGGGCCGCTGGTTCTGAGGGCGGCGGTGAGCTTATCCGCGGAGGTCTAGTCCTCCGCCTCGTGCCGCATTTAAAGTCCGGCCCACCTTCTCCGACCTCCCTCCCTCGCCGCGGTGCCGGGTTCTCTGAGGGGTTTCTGTAGCAGTTGCTTTGCACTGTTGTTAAGAACAGAGAATGGATGGCACCGCGCCGGTGGTCTTGAAGGAGGCGCCGAGCCCCAAATCGCCACCCAGGTACCCAGACTTCTGTGGTCGGAGGCGACTGCAACTTGAGGTTCAGATCTTGAACAGGGAAATCGGCTTCCTTGAGGTTTTTTGTTCTCATTCTGCTTATATTCTTGGTTTTTTTTTTTTTTTTTTTAATTTATTAATCGTCGTCTAAGCTAGTGTTTAAAGCAATTTCAATCGAGCATTCGTAAGCGCTTGATTTTAGTTTTGATTTTTTCCAAATTTAATATAATGTGCTCTGAATTTGCTTGAATTGCTCGGTCTTTTTTGGAGATAGGTGGGAGAATTAGAATCCTTCTGCTAGCTTGTGACTGCTAAGTTATTGCAGTCTGCTTGGCACATTTTCAGTGTCAGGAAGTAAGCCTGGTATCTCTTGCGTATGATTTCAACCGAGCATTCGTAAGCGATTGATTTTAGTTTTGATTTTTTCCAAGTTTGATATAATGTGGTCTGAATTTGCTTGAATTGCTCGGTCTTTTTCGGAGATAGGTGGGAGAATTAAGAATCCTTCTGCTAGCTTGTGACTGCTAAGATATTGCAGTCTGCTTGGCACATTTCCAGTGTCAGGAAGTAAGTCTGGTATCTAATGTATAAATGTTTGTTGATTTTGCTTGTGATGTACTCGATTGTGGTTTGCTGTCTTGAATATTTGGGAGTTCGTTATCTTCCTCCTGATTAAGTTCAATTTTTGTTCTTGCCCTGTGCTGGAAAAGTTCATGGCGTCTCCTTTTTCTTGTAATTACTGCAGTTTTGTTGCCAAGCAATTGCGTCCTTATTCTCGTTCCTTCATTACCTCCGCAGTTTTTAAAAATATCCAAGTCATTGTGGGAGTTTGACAGTCAAACCTCCTCTTAAAATGCGATCCGCATTGCTTCTAGATTTACCGGATCTCGTCGGCAATCCTAGTTGAACTTTGCTTCTACAGCTGCAAGAGCCCTGATTATTTTTTTTTGTGTGATTAAAATAATAGTTTGGGTTTTGGTGTATGGGATTTAAAACTGGAGATCGGATTGTCTTTTCGCGGGCGTATGCTGTCTTTTATAGATAAATCTTCGTATTTTTTAATGGAGTAAATTATGCATGGATCACTTGGCAATGTGGGCACTCATGGTGGTCCGCACGGTCCACCATTTTTGTAAACACCAAATCTATGTCCGTAGTGCTAGTCAGATCTCGAATACATTCTTCCAGCGAAGTTACGGTATTCTAGATGTACTTATAGGTAACGCCGTCATGGTTCCATTGTTGTGTTTCACATGAATGCATAACCAAGATGTTGGATGCTGCTTGACGATGATAATCCCCTGTATGTTATTCTTTCAATGCGGGCCTTATTGACCTTTAACGGGACGTTACCCTCCAACCTCGTTTTCTTCAGCTAAACCACTTGGACTTGCTTTGCTTTATCGACCGCAGCAACAGACTCTTACAAGCCTCCAATGCTGCATTAATAATATTAAATCTCTATCCCTCTCTCTCTCTCTCTCTATGTGTGTGTGTGTGTGTGTGGGGTCGAATTTGGTATTTGAGCAAGATGATTGTTGTGAAAAAATTTCATAAACGGATTACTATTAATCAGCCTACTGGTCTCCCCACATTATTTCCTGTCTAATAAGAAGAAAAAATTGCAGTTTTCACTCAAGTTTCAACACCCAAAATTCAAGAAAAACGTTTAGAACTTCTAGAGAGATCACAACATATAGTATGAATGAGGTCTGCAAAAGTTCACTGAGAAAAAAAGATCGAATCATTTGCTAAAATTAGTGATTTAAAATGTGAGATTAATAATCTCCAGCAAGAAATTAATATAAAAAAACCTATCAAACCATGATTGAAGAGCATCTTTTAAATAGTGAAATGAACAATCAACAAAAGATGAAAGTAATCCCTTTTAAATAGAGCATCTTTTATTGTATTCCCAACCCATGAAATTAGTTGATAATAGGACTGATTTGAATTGCATTAGAAAAAGAATATTTTTTTAAATATTGTGGAAAAATTATATTAAAAACCGATAATGAAATGCAAATAAAATAAAAGTTATCATTAACTAACATTTGTAAGGATGATATTTGCATCCTTGCTCACTTTTTTCTTCTGAAAATTTTCTCAGAACATATGATCCTTTTTACCTCATTTTTTGTAGTAAGTCCTACAAATTACTAAAATGACAAAATGGGTATCTATTTGGGCAAATTTGAAAACTAATTATTTTTCAATTAACAATCATAAATAAATTATATAAATTAAACTTCTAAACTCTCTAATAAACAACTCCATTTAAGCTGCCAGGAAAATAAAATGGAGATCTAAACAATTTTTAAGCAATTACAATGGAACAAAATTAAAAATACATTTTCTAAAATTTGAGAAGAATTCCATGTGATGTTACTGTTGATAATCCCACTGCCTTTGGAAGATAGTGACTCGTTGGTTTCTCTTTCTTACAAAGATGGTTTCAATGAATCCATCATTTTGACCTATGAAGCACAATCACAGACATGACATTACACAATACGGGGACACGACATAATTGAAAAATATAGGACGCCACACGTCATTGACACTTTTTTATATTTAATTAATTATTGATATAAATATATTTTTTCATTATTCTTTATTAAAAAATCACAACACAATTATTCAAGAATGAATTTAACTTCATAAATTTAATTTATATTATAAAAATTCATGCTTATGAAAATTAATTTTTAAAATTAGATATAATATGTTTCAAAAGAATTTATACAACTTATAATCCAACTTATCTACTAAAATATAACAAAATCGAATGATTACGAAAATAAAATTATTAATGCTTGGTTCAATGAATATTAGATGCAGCTTCAATGCTCGATTTTGACGAATATTAAAGAGAGCTTCAACATGACGAGAGATGAGGCGGTTTCCACTATGAGGTATTATTAAAGCTATACATATATTTATAATTTTTTAATTAGTGTGTCTCATTTTCTCAAAATCGTGTTAAGCACACGTCCAATGCGGTTTTGAGGTGCGTTCTGAATGTGTTTAGTGTTGAAAAAAATTCAGACACATATTTCGTAGTGTCAGAGAAGTGTCAGAGCGCGTGGGACAAGTGAGTTTAAGTAAGCCCATATCAAATACTTGAATTATAGTTGAAGATTTTTGTGCATTAATTAGAAGGTTAAAAAATCTCAAAATTTAGATGTTTATAGTTAAGTTGAGCAGCTCGTTGAGTGAATCTAGCAAAATCATGATCATTTAATTTTGACGCCATAGTTGAAGGCACTTAAATATTGGTAAAATGACCTTTTATCAAAGGAGTCAATGATGACCATGCAGTGAACTGTTTTGAGAGGTTGCAAAATTTATTAAGATATCTCTAAAATAAATTATAAGTAGGACAACATTTATTCATATGAAAATGGGAGAGGAAAAGAGAATAGAGGATTAGTAACTAAAATATAACTCACAAAGAAATATGTAGATGAAAGATCACCATCTGTTGTCGGCCACCATCAACAATTATTGCATTGAACTACTGTTGTTGTAGGCCGCTGTAGCCATCAACTATAATTTTTATAGTCATCCATAGATGTTATAGCCACAAACTATTATTTTTATAGCACGACTTTTGTAGCCAACAACTACAATTGTTATAATCCATTTATGACTGTTGTAATCAAGGTACTACTATATGTCTATAATTGTCATTTTTTGTAATTTATTTTTCCTAATTTAAGAGAAGAGTAAATTTTTGTACTTTCAATTTCCTAGAGGATTATTTTGATTGAGTTAGTGTCATGACTCGGCCCGGGGATATAATTAATTAAGGCAATAATATATGGTTGGACGGTGAAATTTTAGTTATCTATTATTCTATTTATATCACTAAGAGTTTATTATCCGTATATTAATTGGAAGTCCCGCTAAAAAACATAATTAAATTAATCGATTAAAAGGTTACCTTTAGACTGTTGTCCTTGCTTTCTATAAATATTATCTCTTTTAGTATTCATCTTATTTAAAAGCTTAAAGTCTAGAAAAATATTAAAATTTAATTTACTAATTAGTAAATTAAAGATAACTCAATGGAATAATCACATTTCTATAAACTTCAGTAACTCGAGAAAAAGAATATAATAAGTATACTTGTCTTTCATATATTACCATAGATGACCTTATAATAATCTAAAATGTGCATTACATTTTATCAATGTAAATAATTTAAACTTTGATATGTATTAACTTTAACTGCACTCTTTAATGTTTAATTTTTAATTTTATGTTTACTTCATACTATTAATATTTATATTTGTCTTAGGATCACTGTCAAAATATAATCAAACGCCCCTGACCGATATTATTCCGTCTGCATAGAGTTTGTGATCAAATTTACATGTCTGAGGTGGAAATGTGTCTAATTTCCCATGTTAACATTCTCTTGTTGGCGCATCGACTAGATCTGAACATCACAATTGTATAGGGTAGTAATATAACAGCAACATGCTCGAGTATAATGTTGTCTCTTTGCTGCACCATAAGGGTGTGAACTCATCCTTTTAGCATGCAAGCATGCACATACAAGCATTTATATGTACACTATTTTATTCTTCATATTATACATTCTTTTTTTATTGAAACATTTTACCTCTATCTACTGATAAATAAATGAAATCTTATTAAATATATAGGTCATGCAATAAACTGATTTATGCACTTATATTGGAATAACATATCATGTAGTAATGAAACTTTTTCTTAGGAAAACTATAATACAATTGTTTAACATGTATACTTTTAATATATAACATTATGAAGAAATGTTATAATCTAAGTCTCACTAAAATATAATATATATGAAATCCTACATTTAGAAATAAAGAAAATTATTGAAATTCAAAATATAATTATTCGCATTAACCTTATTTGTTTGTTTCACCAACTTTCTATCTCAAATCTTATAGATTCAAATGTTTTCACCTTTCAAAGTGATTCTCTCTTCGATCTTGAAATTGAATCTCTCTTTCTTCAATCACTTCCCGATTTCGAAAACACTTACTATTAACCCTTTGGCCGCTAGCTAGGGCTCGAATGAGAGCTTTGTCCTGCACGCACGAGCCGTCTCTCTTCCCTTCCTCTTCTATGCAGTTTGCAAGAGATGCTTGAAGACTCGTTTTCCTTTAGAATATCCTCTTCTCCTTGGTTATGGTTTGACACGACACTTCTTTCTCTTGTTATTCTTCTCCTTTGGCTACTTTTTCTCCACCCGTCGACTAAGGCACGCACGCTATCATTCCTCTGTCCTCTCTCTCTGTTTGATCCGTTCGTTCGAATGAAAAGGTGGAATTGGCTTCGACTCCTAAAGATGAAACCGCAACGATGCGTATCCCATACTACCTATTTGATTATATATATATATATATATATATATATATATATTAGTTATTACAACTAGACAACGTGTTTTTTTCACTTTCTAAGATTTTTTTTAGTAAAAAAAATTGTTTGTCCCTTACATTTATATTTGTGTGCGTTACATAATTATACTAAACTGAGACTTGAGATTTTCTTTCATTAAAAATTTTCAAATACACAATAATCATTATCATCTATAAATTCTTCATTATTTGATGACATTTCATTACAAAGTAAGAGATTTTCATCATCATTTAAAATCTTTTTCTTTAATTTCTATGATTTAATTTTTTGTTGTTTCTAATATTAATTAAGAATAATCATCCTTAAAGCACTCAAATGATTTCTCCTTTTTAAATAAATGGTCTAAATTCACACCTCAATATTTACAATAAGATGCACCTTGTATTGTACAATTTTAATAAGGGTTTATAATGCCTGGAGGAGAAAGAGGATTGTAAAAATAATCTCACCTAGAGGGCCCAAAAGGGCTTTGAATCTTTTTATTCTCACTCGCCTTTTGATTTCATGATTATACCTTTATATATCGATTCAACATAAATTATTTCTTATTTCTTTAGGTAAATGAGGAAGTTTGCAATTATTTATTTATGATACATGATTGCAAAAAATTGTTTGTAATTTATTCATCATATTTTTTAATTGAAATTTATTTAAATAATGTTAAGTAGTTACATACCAATTTTAAATAAATTTTTTTAAAAACTTATAATTATTTTTTAATAAAAGAAATTAAGCACTTGCTCGTTTTTAATTTTGTTTAATAATGTGCAAGAAAAGTTAAAATATAAAAAAATGTGTTAAAAAAATTGGTTTAAATGTAAAAGCTTATAGAACTGAGAAAAATATAAGATAATCCATAGACTAGTCTAAACGAACAATTTGTGAAGTTAAAAATTTTGCTTTTAGTAATCTTTGTAATATATTAAATACTAAAGAGGGTGAAAAAAATATTTATACCTTAGCCAAACAAAGAGAAAAGAAAAGTAAAGATTTAATTTAAGTAAGGTATATTGAAAATGAAAATTAAAAAGTGTTTTTCTTATAGGAAGATATTCAACATAGGTGGGTGAACTATTTTGATAAATTTTTCAATGAAGTTTTCTGAAAATATGATTAACTTTAGTGATCTAAATATTGGTAATAATAATAAAATGTTTTATTTTTATCGTCACTTTAATAAAAAAAGTTGACGAGGCTTTAAAGAAAATCAATGGTGAAAAATCAGTAAGACTTGATGATATCCCAATTGAAGTGTGAAATTATTTACAAAATTTGGGAGTTTCTCTGCTTGTTAAACTCTTTAACAAGAAGTATGGAAAATCAGTAGGACTGAGCTCACTGGACTCTTTAATATTATTTTAAAAACAAAAAAGATGCTTAAGAAGTGGAGGAAGAGTATTTTAGTCCCTAGTTTTAAAAATAAAGGGGATGCCCAAGACTGTGCAAATTATAGAGGAATTAAGTTGATAGGTCATACTTTAAAATTATGGGAGAGTGTAATTGAACATATGTTAAGACATGATACAATTATTTCCCATAATCAGTTTGGATTTATGCTGGATGGGTCTACTTTAGAAGCTATACATTTATTGAGTTGTTTGATGTAAAGTATAGAGAGAATACTGAGAAGATACATATGATTTTTATTGACTTAGAAAAAGTTACAATAGGGTTCCAAGAGAAGTCCTTTGAATAGTTCTAAAGAAGATAAGTTTGGAAATAAAGGATATGCACAAGAGTGTTTAAATTATGGAGGAATTAAGTGGATGTGTCATACTTTAAAGTTATGGGAGAGAGTAATTGAACATAGGTTAAGACATGATACAAATATTTCTCATAATCAATTTGGATTTATCTTTGGGCAGGTCTACTATGGAAGCTATACATTTATTGAGATGTTTGATGTAGAAGTACAAAGAGAATAAGGAGGACCTACATATGATTTTTATTGATTTAGAAAAAGCTTATGCTAAGGTTCTAAGACATGTCAGAAGAAAGTTGCTCATATGACTTATATTCAAGTCATTAAAGATATCTATACTAGATTGTTACTTGTGTTCAAACAGAAGAAGGATTGACCAAGTATTTTCCTATTTCAGTTGGATTACATTAGGGATCAAATTTAAGCCCATATCTTTTGCCTTAATTATGGATGCTCTTACTTGGCATTTATAGGAGAATTTACCTTGGTGTATGTTTTTCGCTGATGATATCCTTCTTGTGGATAAGAGTAGAGAAAAAGTTCAGGATAAACTTAGAATTATAGAGGTCTACATTATGTGTCTAAAGGCCTTTGTTTTAAGTAGATCTAAAACTGAATACTTCAGAAAGTTTAGTAGTAGTAGCTGTAGTAGTAGAGTTGTAACTATGGATGATCAATTCATTAAAAGGTGTATTCATTTTAAATATCTCAGGTCTAATTTTCAAAGTGATGGTGATATAGATGGGGATGTTATGAGTAGAATTCAACTTGGTTGGCTGGAGTGGAGGTATGCATCAAAACTATTATGTGATTGGAAGTACCTCTTAGATTGAAAGGAGAATTTTATAAGATGGCTGTAAGACTGCAATGCTCTATGATGCAGAATGTTGGCTTTTAAAGAGAAGCATAAAACAAAGTTAAGTGTTGCTGAGATAAGAAGGCTTAGGCGGATGAGTGGCTTGACATTTAGAGACAATGTGAAATGAATATATCTATGATAATGTTGGTGTAGCTCCACGCTGACAAGATTAGAGATAGTCGTCTTAGATGGTTTGGTCACTTTAAACGTCGATCATCTGATGATCTTGTTAGAAGAGTAGATGTTTCAGATTCAACTTATGTTAAGAAAGGCAAATGTAGACCTAAAAAGACTTGGACATATTGTATAAAAATGATCTTAATCTGTTAGAATTAAAGTAAAATATGAAACTAAATAGGATGCAATGGGGAAAAAAGATTCATGTAGCGGACCGCATTTAGTGGGATAAAGTCTTGTTGGTGCTGCTGCTGTAGTTCATTTAAGTATTTGCTCAATTAAACTAACCTAGCTAAGTATAAGTAGAGGTCGATCATAGAAAGAATTAAATAAGCTAAGTACGAATATATATGTGAAAGCTTGGCTTGAAATTAGGTAGAATATGAACAACTTCTAGCATATGATCTCCCAAGTCCATTTATGGTGTGCGCGATTCGGCTCAGCCTGATTAGAACCCTAGTTGTGTTCATCTTGTAAATATAAAAATTTTATGTAGATTTTTTAGTTTTTCCTTTTTATATTCTATCCAACTCTCATAATATGTTTAAATATGTTTTTGTTCACATTGATTTTTTCTGTGATAGTATTGTAGCAGATACTGGTACTTCAACTTTTGATGCTACTACTGCTACATTTCCTCCTACCAATGCGCCTTGCCATTCTTAGCACACTTTAAAGTCAATTAAAGCATTATATTTTTTTTAAATTCATCTTATTCTTTTTCTTTTACATCTCGTTTTGGCTATATTTCTATTCTTGTTGCGCTTCTATCTTATAGAAAGATAGTTCTTGATTCCCTTTACAAGAAATCTTTGGTTAAAGAGTTTTTTGCATTATATTAAATAAATACTTGGGAATTAAAACTCAGTCATGACGAAAGAGTGACATTGAAATTTCACTGTTTTTTGGTGCGTTGTTTGGAGATACTCATTTCTTGAAAGGATATGAAATAAAATGTTGTTTCTTAATATTCCACTGAATTGAATACTGTGCTTTGACCTCTGTTATAATTAAGATAATTTGGTTGCGGTGGCTTCTTTTTAATTTGCGTTTTTTTTAATCCCACTTTTATGTATTATGAGAATAACTATTTTGATTGCTAGCAATTCTGATTTTTTTAAGAAAATTATGCATTTCATTATCGACTATCATGTTGCTTACCTTCATCTTTAACATGATTACCTTTTACTTGCCCTCTGTTTCTTCTTTATATATTGCAAACTTGTACATGGACTTACATCAGCTTTCATATTTCCCCTCTTAGTAGGCAAACTCTAGACACTTCTTGTAGTAGCATCATCAGTTTGTGGGAGAATGTTTAAGTTATTTGAATTATTCATTTCCATATATATTCTAATATTTATAGTTGGAATCTATAATATTTATTATTCATGGTTTTTTTAACTTATTGTCTGTTCTTTTAATACTCTCATCTATTATATATATTTAAACAGCTTTATGTCAGTATATTGTTTAATTCAATAAGGGCATTGCAATCAATGTTTCCTACATTTTTTTGATTTTAAATTACCCATTTATGTTAGCCTTGTCGACTTAAAATGGATGAAAGGGAAAGCAATTTTCCCTTCTTTCCCTATGCCTCATATTTGAGTTTAGCTGTCTTAGCAAACCCAGATTCTTGGTTGGCTTTGCCCATTTGGCATTTTTATGGGAACGCACTTGTTCAATGACTTGTGTATTTAAAGTTTACATGAGGCAACTTTTTTCCTAACTTCCCTTTCCAAGCTACTACCATCTTGTTTTTGGTTACAATTTTCTTGTTTGCTTGTTTTTTGAAAAATCTATGCTGGATAGTAACTTTTTTAACCAAACATGTTGAAGTATGATATTTGAAAAAAAAAAATTGTACAATTTTTTGTAAAGAAAAATAATGATAATACACTAATTTTAAAAAAAATCTGTGTTTTTTCTTTTCAAAATATATTTATAGTAATTTTATAGATAGAGATTACTACCCCAAATAAACCCTTAGTAATGATAAATTCTTTAAAAGCCAAAAGCCAAAACATTATTTAACTAAATTGATGATTGCTCTACTAAGATGATGATTCTGGTCTTCTACGTTTGCAAATTGAAGATGAAAAATCTTTAGTAACTACTTAATACCAGAGATAAAGTTGCAACCTGGCTTTGTCATGTCGTGTAATACTTGTCTCAAAAGTCAAAACAAATTAGATGTTCATATCTATCTGCTAATGTGTTCCAATGTTATTAATGGCACGAGTATTCTGTTTTTTTTTTTTTTTTCATTGATATTGTCAGCAACTTCTTCTCCGCTGATTATATCGATATGCATGTTTTTTTAAGGCATCCGGCCCTTGATTTCTAAAGTTTCCGACATACATCTTAAATTCATAACTCAGTGAAGAGATATTTTTACAATTAGTTGGAAAAATATCTTGTCAATGATTTTAAGTTTTTCTAAGGAGTTACTTCACAAAACTTTTCTATTGAGCAAAGTTGAATGGAATTTGAAGATGAATTTTATTTTACCAAGGTTTGTTTGCAAATGATGATTTTAAGAATGTCAGATTCTTGAATCACTTCAACTTTTATACACTTACATTATGAATAATCAAAATGTGAAAGTAAATTTTTCTTGTTCTATTATTTAATACCTCTCATGCATGTGCAAAATATAACTACGGCCTGATGGAGTTAACCAGATTATTGTTTTCAAGATTTTAGTTAGACATCACACAACTTGTAACGAAATATGAGGTTTCCACTAGCTTGCTTTTAAGTTGATTCAATTATCAGAATTAATTAATGATTCACTTATTAAAATTACCTGTCCTTTCTTTAATAGAAGCCTTGAGCACATTGACTGCCACCAGGTTTTTCTCATGATTATAAATGTCTAGACAATGCAAATATAGATTACTGGCCTTTTCTTTATTAAATACCTAACCATTGGATATGCCCGTAATTAAAAAATTGGTTGTGTTCGAATATCTTGTTCTTATCACATGCTTATCACCGACGTTAACATTTCTTCTCTCTCTACACACACAATCACAATTTGGTCTGATAGTTTGGAATTAATCAAGTCAGGAACAATAGTCAAATGATATAAACATTTAAAAATCTATCTAGAGAATTAAACAATCTTCTAATTTATAAAATGGCCGCTAAAATCCATAAACTGGAGTAAAATTACCAGAAACAACGTAATCTGAAAACCACATCTCAAACAAGTACTGAACATTATATCAATATCTGAGTGAAACAGTAAGAAAGAAACTACAAACACAACATAAATAGTACTTATTGGCTGCAGTCCTTCTGTAAATGAAATCTCTTATCTGATATATCAACATAAAATTTTTCTTTTCCAAAAAATTATTAATTTTAGCTGTAAGTTTGACTTAGAGAATTAAAGAATCTTCTTTATAAAATAGTCACTAAAATCCATAAACTGGAGTAAAATTACCAAAAGCAACGTAATCTGAAAACCATATCTTAACTAATATTGAACAATATATCAATATATGAAAGGAACAGTAAAAAAAAAACTACAAACAGAACATAACTAGTACTTATTGGTTGCAGTCCTGTAAGTGAAATATCTCTTATCAGATATATCAACCTAAATTTTGTTTTCCTAAAAAAAAGTTAATGTTAAGTGTAAGTTTGACTTGGTGAGTAATTATAAATTTAGTAAGTATTAAATTATGGTACTTATGTTATCCATGAATGACAAAAAGAAAAAAATACTGCTCATCACTTTATAAAACCTTGATCTTAGATTTCCTAAAAAAAATGTCTAAAAGTACTCTCAAGTTGCACCTGAAGGTACACCTTTACCATTTTTTTTAACCTGCACGGGTACATCACATCCTCTGCCAGTACTATTTGAGCGTAATTCTGTATGAATTAATAATTACATTTCATTTCATATCAATTTAAAATCCTTTTAAAATATACATTCATACGTCTGCTGTTTTTCTCTCATCTATGATACCATTTCAGATTTTTAAAATACCATACATGAATGAAATACTTAATTTTAAATCTTTAATAAAACAATTATTCATTTAATAAAATATTAATTTGATGCATACAAGATAATCACTTACATTTGCTATTAAAAGACTTATGAAAAAGTTCAACTCTTTACTTCACTTCCTTTAAGTAACACTTAAATCAATTAATAATACATATAACTATAAAAATTATATCCTAAAGAAAGTCTTCTTTAAATCTTAAAGAATTATTAAAGCGCTAACCTCTTTTAACTTTAAGATTCTTTGCCTAACGCAAATCCCAAGGATTTATCAGATTCTTCGCACTACCTAATCTAAATAAATTTAATAGCATTTATTATTTTAACTAAATCACGTCATTAATTCCATTAGTAACATAAGGTTTAATAATTACATTATAGGCTTTCAAGTTGATCTCCTCCTTCACCTGCTTGCTTCCCAAACTTCCTCCCCTCAAAGCCTCTCTCATCTATGATACCATTTCAGATTTTTAAAATATCAGGCATGGATGAAATACTTATTTTAAATCATTAATAAAGTTATTATTCATTTAATAAAATATTAATTTGATGCATAAAAGATAATCACTCACATTTGCTATTAAATGACTTATGAAAAAGTTCAACTTTTTCTTTACTTCCTTTGACTAACACTTAAAACAATTAAAAATACATATAACTGTAAAAATTACATCCTAAAGAAAGTCATATTTAAAGATAAAAAAAATATTAAAGCGCTAATCTCTTTTAACTTTAATATTCTTTGCCTTCCTCAAAGCCCAAGGATTTATCAGATCCTTCGCACTTCCTAATCTAAATAAATTTAATAAAATTTATTAATTTAACTAAATTACGTCATTAATTCCATTAGTAACATAAAGTTTAATATTTACCTTATAGGCTTTCAAATCGATCTCCTCCTTTACCTGCTTGCTTCCCAAACTTCCTCCTTTCAAAGACGAAATCTCTGTATTAAAGTCCTGGTTAAATTTGGCCTTACATTTAAGCACTCACAAACATCCACAAATTTATTAAATAGCTTAATAAAAACCCTAACAAACTTTAAAATTTTTTGGTTGTCCAGCTCTTCCCTTTTCCTCACACGAAATTCACTCAACTTCTTTGCCTCAATTTCTTAATATATAGTTTAAATCCCAATATCACATATAATTAGCTTAAGCTTTAAATAATAAACATATATATTTACATATATAATTATAATTGAATAACATAATTAATTAAAATAATTTAAAAGACATGCCTTATCTTCGACCGCCTAAAATTCCTTTGGTCTCTGTGAACCCCAATATAGCACACGAGGCAATCTATTTCCTCTATGATGCACCTCGATCCGACGAGTTCCCGCTCCCCTTATTTTCTTGACAGAGCTACAGGTGGCCTCTTCCTTCTTCCTTCTTCCTTCATCATTTCGCAAGGTAACCTTCTCACGAAGAGTCGGTCACAACTTCCTTTGCACACGAAGCTGATATAACTTCTTCCTCTTTCTATGGCTCGTGTTCTACTCGTTAAGTAGCTTGTGTTCGATTTGTTTGTTAAACAGACGAGCCAAACACAAAACAATTATTTTGAGCTTAATTGACAAACTAGTCGAAAACAAACAAAAGTTCATCTGTTCGTGCTTGACTTTTTTTGGTTCGAAATAATTAAAAAATAAAAAATTTAAATTTGTTTATAACATTTAAATATTCTATATATATGAGATTTAGGTAATTGCGACGTCTTAGTCTCTCCCGCTCTGATAGGATTTTGCCTTTTATGGCGAAATTTGGCTTCTGCTCCCTGAATCTTTCTTTGACGTGCTCCTCTTCGTCACTTTCATCTGTTTCGTCTCATCGTCCGTCGCCGAGCTTCGTTCTAGTCGTGCTTTGCCTGCCGTCTCGATGATGAAGGGCTTGCGTTTGCCGTGCTTCGGCTTCGTCCAACGCGTCTGCTTGTCCTCATCCTGTTAAAGGAAGAACGACTCGTGTTCTCGTCGTGCATTCTCGTCGTGAGTCCTCTGCGCCGCCTCCTAGATTTTCGGCTGCTCTTTTAAAGAACATGGCAGTGACACTTCTTCTTTGCTCTTCCTTGCAAGTGGTGATGGCCTTGGGATGTTCCTACGCCGCTGCGGGCGACACCCCCACTCTCGCTTTTACTACATATATGTTCCCACAGCAATACTATGATACATTAGCGGTGGTCGTTGACACCGATTTTCTCAAAAAGCGTCCCGTAAAAATGGCAAGCTTGCAATCTTTCTCTCTGACGCTGAGATCTCCACCTTAGTTTCATCCTGTCGGTTAGTCTTAAGTTGGTAAGTTCCTCTATGGAAATTCTAAACTCAAAGTAATTCAAAAAGAGTTTGAAAAAATGCATCTTATAGGGGAATGAAAGATTGGTAAACTGGACGGTAGACATGTTCTTATCCAATTATCGGATGATGAAGACTATACTCATTTGTTTGCGAGAAAACTTGTTCGTATAGAAAACCATATGATGAAAGTTTTAAAATGGACGGTCGATTTTGATCCTCTCTCTGAACCTTCTACCATTCCAGTATGGCTGCGATTCCTGAGTCTGAAGTTCCATCTCTACAATCACGAGCTCCTCTATTTCTAAGCTATTGTTTACCGTAAACCTCTTAAAACTGGTGTTCTTGCAGTTAATCTGAGTCAGCATTCTGAAATCAGAGTTTTGATTGAACGAGACAATACTTTACCTTTTCCGGTGAGATCTAGACTGGCTCACAGCACCAAGGTTTTTGGTAGTGGGTAGAAGTCGAACAATTTCCACTCTATTGCACTCACTATCGTATGTTTGGACATTCTCATTCTCAATGTCATGAGTTGCATCCTCATTTAAAACCTTAGTGCAAAAACTTTGAAAAAAAGGAAAGTTTGTCTAGTTTCACGTCTCTTAGGCAAGTTTTCTTATAACCTTAGTATAGTTTAAAAACAGGAAATCTCATATGGTTTATGTGAAAATTTTGGTATGTGAGTTGAGCTGGATTTAATTCAAGCTAAAATCGAGCGAAATAATGAACAAATTCGAACTGCTTATGAACAAAACAAATAATATCGGGCCGATTTCGAGCATGTGTCAATTCAAAGGAGCTAAACGAGAATAAAAATCTCAGCTTGTTCATGTTCGAATCGTTTGCACCCCTACCTCCTTCACAGACACTAGCGAGAAACCACACTTAGTGAACCCTAATAGTGCATGCGTGGCTTTCACTTTCCTCCATGACGTGTTTTGAACCAAAGCGTTCCCGCTTCCCTTATCTTCTCGAGAGTCGCAGGTGGCCTATTCCCTCTTCTTCCTTCATACTTTCGCAAGGTAACTTGCTCACATAAAGTTGGTCGCGGCTTTCTCTACACGTAAAGATGACCCAACTTCTTCCTTCTAGGGTTGTCAAGAAAGCTCGTCATTCGCGAACAGCTCATGTTCAATTCATTCGTTAAGCAAGCAAGCCAAACACAAAAAATTTACGTGTTAAATATGTAAACCACCCCCCCCTCCCCCCCCCCCTCCTTTGAAAACAGAAAAATTTGTTTGGTCCCACATATTATAGACAAGTTTTCTTACAGCCTTGGACTAGTTAAAAAACAAAAGAACTCAAATGGTTCGTGTGAAAATCTTGGCTTGTGAGTTGAGCTGGATTTAATTCAATCTAAAATCGAGCAAACAATCGAACAAATTCAAACTGCACACGAACAAACATAATAGTATCGAGCCGAACACGAACAGACTCATTACGAGCCTAATTCGAACACGAGTCGATTTCAAATAGGTGTCAAAACAAAGGAGTTGGGCACGAACTGAATCTCAGCTCGCTCGTGTTCGGCTCGTTTACATCCATACCTCCTTCACACAGCATATGCAAGAAATCAGAGCTTTTTGCTCTTCTGTTGCGTTCCGATCCAGGTAAGCCGTTGGTACCTCCCCCTCCCTCTCGTTCTCTTCCTTCACGAGCACTGTGCCAACGGACTTCTCCTTCTTCTTCCTTCTCGGATTCTTCTCTTGCTCTCCGTTTGCTTTGTGATTGTTAGGAGTGAAGAATGATTGAGAGATGCCCTTCCCTTCTCGAATTCACTTAACGAATCTATTTGATTTATTATTATTATTGTTGTTGTTGTTGTTGTTATTATTATTATTATTATATTTAATGTTATTATTCTTTTATTCTTTTATTTAAAATCCAGTTATTACTCACACACATTACCCGTTGATGAAATTTCATTTATCATTAAAGGGAGTATTCGATGATCTCCATGTTTTTATTTACCCAGTACACAGAATGTCAAATAGCTTATAAATTTCATTGCGATCAGGAGGAGCTACAATCACTGGAAGGACTTCAACCAGTTTCCAGATGCTGCAAAGAGTAAGCTTTGGAATTTTATCAGCAATTCTTTACTAGAAGTTGTGCGCTTACATTTAGCCACAAAATTTCAGACTTCAATTGAAGAAGCTAATACCACCAGCACCCGGTGGCCCAACTAATTATCTTGTTAATATTCTCATAATTATTATTTTTTTATTATTTAAAATAATTTAATGAAAATTTGTCTTCTCTATTTTCTGTTTGCTGAATTACAATAAAAATCTATGAATTTCGTTCAACTAGGCAAATGATACAACAATTATTGCTTTGGATCTAAATAAATTGTGTAGAATGGTCTTTTTTTTTTTTCATATGACACTGAATTGAATGCCTTCCTGTTTACTTGATTTCATAAACAACCAATGGTTTTTCTTGAGCACTAGCATGTTTGATAAGGTATCTATCTGCAATCTTCAACTTGAGGAATTTATAGATTTTACTTTTATCTCAGTTTTCTAAAGAAAAGGCAAAAGAGAATAAAAGTAAAATAAGCGTGGCATTCATCCATGGTAGATTTTTGTTTTTTCTTTATTTTTTTCTTTTAGTTCACTGTAAAATTATTTGATGTAAATGACTTGGCAGGGTAGAAGAATTTGTGGGATCAAAACCAGATCCGTTAGTACCTATGTATGGTTCCTTCACTCTTCCCATTTCTCAAGAAGGCTTAGAGTGATGTATTCATGTTCCTTTTTTGTGCAGAGTTAAAAAACGGCAAAGCTCATGTCACCTTTGGAAATGGCTTAGGTAATTTCTATTTTTTTTGTTTTACTGTAATATTTTATAATGCTCAAATAAATTTTCATGAATTAATATTAGTTTGTTTAATCTTACGAGACCTTTAAAATGTATTGATTTGTAGCATCGACACATTAGTGATATTGGAGTTTCTTCTCCACTCAAAAGTTGAGGTGGTAATGCCAATGATATTGCCACCGGATCACCGATCTTTTTAAAATCCTCAAATGGATTAATATATCATGATTTTAATTTGCCTGACTCCATCAAGCCTAGTTATTCCTTTAGTTGGACTCGCATTGATATTGTTCTTGAAAAGCATGTGTAAGCAAAAGTACAATCATATGTTAACTAAAACTTACTTGGTTGCTTCATCAACAAGTTTAGGTTTTAATATTGAATTTTTGACAATATTGTTGGCTCTCACCTTCAAAGGAGGGGTTATGGTGAACCTCAGTCCATCCGTAGTCAACTTTAGCTTGCCATACTCATTGGTGGTTATAGTATATCGGAAATACAACTTCTTGACCTTCAATAACCACAATGCAACATAATCATTTCCTTCAATGAAGGATAGTTGGAGATCTGCGAGAAGTCCTTTATTCACTTGATTTGAGTAATAGGTGTGTTTAGGAGAGTTGTCTAACAATAAAAAAGTAAGCATTCAAGTAACTATTTTGAGCAATGTCTAGTTAATCTGATGTTTTGTTCTTATTATCCATAAGAAAATGGTTCATTTACTTGCATACACAGCACTCGAAAATTGCTATCTACAAACCAAACTCCCTCGTCCATTCATTTATAAAATTTTCAATAAAATATCAAATTCACGATAAAACCCAAACCCATATTTTTTTTGTTTTTATCAATTTCTTAAGGATTTGATCATGGCATTGGTTTGGTAGTTCAAAAGATCACATGGGTGTTAATTTTGTAATAACAATGTTTTTGAGTGATGTGTATGCGTAATTTATCCCCAGTAAATAATAGAGGTTGGTGTTGAGGTGGTATTAAACTAAATTTTGACGATAATGAAAGAGTGAGTTGTATGAAGTTTCATTGTGAGTTGAAAAGTTCTCAATCACTACCTTGGTGGAGTTTCTATCATAAAGATTTTCCCAAAGTTCATCAGTAGTAGTAGCAGCATTCTTCTTATCTAGAGGTGCACCATGATAGCAATATTGAACTTTGGTGATTAATAGAAGTATAAAATATCTCGCTATCGAAATTGGTAGTAGCATGTATGTTGATATCAAAGAAGTCACTTCCTTTTATCCTTAGGTGGAGGGCCCATTCATCGAAAAGGGGCTTTGTAAGGCTGGTCATGCTTAAGAAAGTGAGCAATCAGGTTAAGTAAAATACAAGAGGTGCTCATGTGGATTTTCAATCTATCCACCGCTTCGGATTCGATCACATCCATGTGGCATGGAAGAGCTTTACTCACTAGAAAAAGTTTGGCTTGGTTTGATTAATCAACCTAGTTAAATCAATCACTGAAGGCCTAATCAATGTCAGATGATAAGTCGCTCTTTTAGGATTATCGAAAAGACTTCTCTGCATCATTCCTTTGCTCAATTGTGACAAAATTAAATGTCTATTTGGGGCAGCTGCAGATTATTGATAATCTGCTGATAAACAACTGTTCTAGATAAGTTGATCCGGATAAGCTGATTGTCTGTGTGGTTTGTGTGTTTGGAAAACAGCTGATTCACAGCTATTTCTAGAGAAATAATCATTCTGCCCTATGCAGTAATGATGTTTACAACAGAACTGTTATAGAAATATGTTCCATACTTGAGAAATAAAAAACCACTTCAGAACAGGAGAAAAAAATAAGACACACTTCACTTAACAAAGTGTATTAAGTGCACTGAGAAAAAGAAAAAAATACTATTAAAATTACAATTAAAAATATGATAATATTAATTAAAATTCATACAACATATGTGACGAGCTACATCGTTCTCCAGGAATACCATCCAACCCCCATACCTAATATATTTTAATATAATAGTTATACTTAATATATTTATATATATAATTATAGTATACAAATTATATAAAAAATATCTTATATATAGTAAATTTTAACATATATAATTTAAAATTAATTATATAATATGTACTACATAATTTTTCTATAATTTAATATTTATATTTAATAAGTTTAAACATAATAAAAATTTAAATGTATAACAATTATAAATTTATTTACAAATATATTTATAAGAAATACTATTATAAATAGTCATATTATATATATTTTATATACATTATATAATAATATTTAATTAATATATAAATTATATATTAAATAAATTAATATACATTTAATATAATATATAAGTATTGTATAAAGTTAAATATTATTGATATATGAATTTATATTACGGTATAACTTTATAATTATATATGCAATAACACTACGAGAATAACCGATAAAATTGTGACGAGCTACATCGTTCTCAGAATACCATCCAACCCCCATACCTAATATATTTTAATATAATAGTTATACTTAATATATTTATATATATAATTATAGTATACAAATTATATAAAAAATATCTTATATATAGTAAATTTTAACATATATAATTTAAAATTAATTATATAATATGTACTACATAATTTTTCTATAATTTAATATTTATATTTAATAAGTTTAAACATAATAAAAATTTAAATGTATAACAATTATAAATTTATTTACAAATATATTTATAAGAAATACTATTATAAATAGTCATATTATATATATTTTATATACATTATATAATAATATTTAATTAATATATAAATTATATATTAAATAAATTAATATACATTTAATATAATATATAAGTATTGTATAAAGTTAAATATTATTGATATATGAATTTATATTACAGTATAACTTTATAATTATATATGCAATAACACTGCAGAATAACCAATAAAATTGAAGAATAATACCACAGAAATGACAATAACACCGTAGGTTTGCCAATAGCACCGCGAATAATATTGTGGAATAATCAATAACACTGCGAAATAACACCGCGAAAATGACAAAACACCGTGGAATAACACCGTAGAATAACCAATAATACCGAGAAAATGACAACAACACAAATAACACTGAATAAATAGTAATAACACCGTAGAAATGATAATACCACGGAAATGATAATAACCAATAATACCGCTGAAATGAGTTAAGCACGAGGAACTCCGCTTAACTCACCAATAATACCAAATAAATCTAGCTAATAACATCTGAATACTGCAGCTAAACAATTTGAATAACACCGGCTCGAGCAAAAGATGCGAATAACACTATGTAACTCACAAATAACACCAAACACCTTGCTAATAACACCTGAATACTATCTGAAAATAAATCAAATAACACCGGCTCGGGCAAAAGACGCGAATAACACCGCTAACTCACCAATAACAACAAAATAACCTAGCTAATAACACCGCCAATAACACTATCGGAGACCATAGGAGGGCAGAGTTGTAAATAATAATCTCCGAATGCGGAATGCAGAGCCGAATATGCGGGCAGCGTGTAATACAAAATGAAACCAACTTATCCAGCAACACAACAAAGATAAAGAAAACAAACAACAATGTCGACTTTTTGAAAACGCCAAGCAGCTATTCCAAGACGACAAATGGGCCCTAAATATGATAGCCATCAAAAAGGTCTTGATGCAACTGAAGTCAATTTCGTAGTCACATTCTGCTCAAGTTTGTACGGATGACCTCTAAGTAGAGATCGAAGTTATTGAGCGAAGTAGATGGTTAATTGACTAGCAAAATCCACAATTCTTGGAGTTATGCTCTCCCTAATCAAGCCACTCTTGCCCCCAGTGGATAACAATGACTCGTGATTGTACAAGGTGGGCGGCTTGTGTTATATTATAATTTGAATTATTCTTATACCCTTAATTTGAAGGGAAATATTTTATTGCCTTCCCTCTTTTGTATTTGAATGTAAGAGAGTGGATATTTTGGACTTAAAAATCTTAGGTTTTGTTTGGAATTAAAGCTCATATCAAGTCATTAAACCGATTTTATAATTTTTCTGCACACATTTGAAAAGATAAATGAATGTCGACTCTAATGAATCTATAGTCAAATCGAGCATCTTGACAAGACGAAACCTCAATTTCGATATCGATAAGATACTCAAGTGTTCATCAAACGCCGTTTAATTGAAGGAAACTTTTCGGACCGTCCTATCAAAGTGGTTCATATTCCAACATTAATTGCACCCATAACATTATAAATAGAATCCTTTCTCATCTGTGGGATGAGAGGTCTCTGTAATCATCAATCTATAGTGAATTTTTACAACTGGGCCAGACCCAGGAGATTTTTCCCTTTACGGATTTTTCCACGTAAAAATTTCTGGTGTCATTACTGGTTGTTTTATTTCACTTTAGTGTGTGCTGAAATCTCGTGCAACACTAAGACAATCAATTACTCTGCCGCCATGAATTTTCTAGCACGCATCATTTTGGCGCCATTTGTGGGGTCCCACCACTGAAATACTTACTCAGTTTGCGACACAGCCTTTGGACATAATATTCGTGACAACGGTGCATCTCGCTCCAACACCCATTGTTCCAGGGGGCAGTCACAAATCCAAGGGCGGGATGCTTCATCTTCTCACCTGAAAGACGTTATCCCACCAACGAAGGCGTTTTGGGTCATTCTATAGAAGAACCAATGTGTAGAACTAGAGATCCAACAAATCCTACGCGGGAATCAACAGTTGCTGCTCACACCAATGAATGAAACTCGTTTACTATTAACTCCGCGAACTACGGGAAACATACTGCTCGGAGGAACTCGTACCGACGCCCCTCCCCAAGAAAATTATACTGTAATATAGATATTATTACAGTATAACTTTATAATTATATATGCAATAACAATGCAGAATAACCAATAAATCGTAGAAAAATACCGTAAAAATGACAATAACACCGCAGGTTTGCAAATAACACTGCGAATAATATTGTGGAATAACTAATAACACTGCGGAATAACACCGCAGAATAACACCGTAGAATAACCAATAATACTGAGAAAATGACAATAACAACGAATCCAAGGGCGGGATGCTTAATCTTCTCACCCTGAAAGACTTTATCCCACCAACGAAGGTGTTTTGGGTCATTCTATAGAAGAACGAACCAATGTGCAGAACTAGAGATCCAACAACTCCTACGCGGGACTCAACAGTTACTGCTCACACCAATGAATGAAACTCGTTTACTATTAACTCCGCGAACTACGGGAAACATGCTGCTAGGAGGAACTCGTACCGACCCCCCTCCCTAAGAAAGTTATACTGTAATATAGATATTATTACAGTATAATTTTATAATTATATAAGCAATAACACTGCAGAATAACCAATAAAATCGTAGAAAAATACCGCAAAAATGACAATAACACCGCAGGTTTGCAAATAACACCGCGAATAATATTGTGGAATAACCAATGACACTGCAGAATAACACCGTGAAAATGATTATAACACCGCGGAATAACACCGTAGAATAACCAATAATACTGAGAAAATGACAATAACAACGCAAGTAACATTGCATAAATGGTAATAACACCGCATAAATGATAATACCGCGGAAATGATAATAACCAATAATACCGCGAAAATGAGTTAAGCGCGAGAACACCACTTAACTCACCAATAATACCAAAATAAATCTAGCTAATAACACTTAAATACTGCAGCTAAACAACTCGAATAACACCGGCTCGAGCAAAAGATGCGAATAACACTACGTAACTCACAAATAACACCAAAAACTTCGCTAATAACACTTGAATACTATCGGAAAATAACTCAAATAATATCGGCTCGGGCAAAAGACGTGAATAACACCGCTAACTCACCAATAACACCAAAATAACACCGCCAATAACACTTTCGGAGGCCGCAGGAGGGTAGAGCCGTAAATAATTTTCTCCGAATGCGAAATGCAGAGCCGAATTTGCGGGCAGCTTGTAATACAAAATGAAACCAGCTTATCCCGCATCACAACAAAGGCAAAGAAAACAAACAACAATGTTGGCTTTTTGAAAACGCCAAGCTGCTATTCCACGACGACAAACGGGCCCTAAATATGATAGCCATCAAAAAGTTCTTGATGCAACTGAAGTCAATTTCATAGTCTCATTCTGCTCAAGTTTGTACGGATGACCTTTAAGTAGAGATCAAAGTTATTGAGCAAGGTAGATCGTTAATTGACTAGCAAGATCCACAATTATTGGAGTTATGCTCTACTTAGTTAAGCCACTCTTGCCCTCAGTAGATAACAATGACTCGTGATAGTACAAGGTGGGCGGCTTTTGTTATATTATAATTTGAATTGTTCTTGTACCCTTAATTTGAAGGGAAATATTTTATTGCCTTCCCTCCTTTGTATTGGAATGTAAGAGAGTGGATATTTTGGACTTAAAAATCTTAGGTTTTGTTTGGAATTAAGCTCATATCAAGTCATTAAATCGATTTTATTCACATTTGAAAAGTCAAATGAATGTCGACTCTAACGAGTCTGTAGTCAAATCGAGCATCTTGACAAGACGAATCCATCGAGCCCAAGTTTGCTCATTTTCGATATCGTTAAGATACTCAAGTGTTCTTCAAACGCCGTTTAATTGGAGGAAGCTTTTCGGACCGTTCGATCAAAGTGGTTCATATTCCAGCATTAATTGCACCCAGAACATTTTAAATAGAACCCTTTTTCGTCTGTGGGATGAGAGATCTTTGTAATCATCAATTTATAGTGAATTTTTATAACTGGACCAGACCCATGTGATTTTTCGCTTTACGGGTTTTTCCACGTAAAAACTTATGGTATCATTACTTGTTTTATTTCACTTGAGTGTGTGCTGAAATCTCGTGCAACACTAAGATAATCCATTAATCTACCGCCACGAATTTTTTAGCACGCATCATTTTGGTGCCGTCTGTGGGGTCCCACCAATGAAGTACTTACTCGGTTTGCTACATAGCCTTTGGACATAATATTCGTGACAATGGAGCATCTTGCTCCAACACCCATCGTTCTAGGGAGCAGTCACGATCTAAGGGTGGGATGCTTCATCTTCTCACCCTGGAAGACGTTAGCCCACCAACGAAGGCGTTTTGGGTCATTCTATAGAAGAACAAATGTGCAGAACTAGAGATCCAACAACTCCTACACGGGACTCAACAGTTGCTGCTCACACCAATGAATGAAATTCATTTACTATTAACTCCGCGAACTACGGGAAACATACTGCTCGGAGGAACTCGTACCAATCCCCCTCACCAAGAAGGAACACTTCCACTGCCAGGTCGTTATGTTGAACTCCTAGATACCGCAAGTTCCAATCACTCATCTCATGCAGCTTACCCGGCACCACCACGTCTTGCTGCCATTTCAGATGATGTCATTCGTACCGAACTACGATGCCTCATTCGGGAAGAGTTCCTCTTATAAAAAAAAGATCGCTTCCACACTCACGATAAGATTCATGAATCCTCTCCCTTAGTAGGTGTGATCCTTCAACACCCCATCCCAACAGACTTCAAGCTTCCGAAAATCGACACATATGAAGAGATAACTGACAACTACGAGCATATTGATCATTATCGAACAATCATGCACATTTAACATGCCTCTGATGCGCTTCTGTGTCAAGTGTTCCTAATCACTCTTAAAGGACCAGGTCGAACCTGGTTCTACTTTAGCGGTGGTACTATAAACACCTTTAGCGAGCTTACCTGACAGTTTGTGGAGCAGTTCATAGAAAATCGACGGATTATCAATGATTCATCCCAACTATTGAGAATTTTTTAAAGTCAAGGAGAATTGCTTAAGACTACTTTCGCAGGTTTTCTATTAAAGCCCGACAGATTCCTGGATTGGATCCAGAGTTATTAAGAGGAATCTTCCTTGGGGGCTCCGCCTGGAACCCTTCTACTCATCCCTAATGCGGGAGATAGTTTGATCTTATGCTAGCCTTGTCCATCGTGTTGAGGCCCAAATAACCGCAGACGAGGCCATCGGTGCACATAAGGAGCAGTTCGAGAAATTTGAGGAAAAGCGCAAGAATAACACTAGAGAAAAAAATCAATCTTCGCAACGAAGAACCATGACCTCCTTTCCCAACATGCGGGCTAGCAAAATGAGTATCGATTCAAGAAAGAGTCTACACCGCTCAACACGTCTCGTTTTAACAACTTGATGGTCATCAAAGATGAGCAAACTATAAAATGATCTCACCCCCTAAAACCTAACTCGGGGAATCAAGAACACTATTGTCATTTTCTCCGAAGTCGTGGCCAAATTCAACAAGGATATCTTGGTCCATTTATATAAAACTTAGTTAACGTTCCACTCTCCGATGAATATCGCTCGAGCAGTACAACTTGGTTCCTTACTCTCCGATAAACAAATGTCAAAATATGTAGATCTTCTCCAGAGGAACCAAAATATTTTTGCATGGACCCCGGATGACATGCCTGGAGTCGACCCTGAAATAATCATGCACTCTTTAAATGTAGATCCAACCTTCAAACTGGTCATCCAGAAGAAGTATAATTTCTGCCCATATCGCTTAAAAGCTATCGAGCAAGAAGTCAATAAGCTTTTGAAAGCAAAGTTCATACGAGAAATGCACTACCCCGCATGGCTGGCCAATGTAGCTATGATCAAAAAAGCTGGTGGTTCATGGAGGATATGTGTCGACTATACCGACCTTAATAAAGCTTTTCTGAAAGATAGTTTTTCCCTCCCGCGCATAGTCAACTCGTTGATGTCACGTCCAGACACTAGATGCTCAGCTTTATGTATGCATACTCATGGTACAAGCAAATAAAGATGAACCTAATAGACGAGAAAGTCACATCTTTTCAAACAGATAAATGTTCATATTGTTATCAGGTTATGTCATCCGGGTTAAAAATATGTTGGTACAACTTATCAACATTTCATACGGTGGAGGTTTACGTTGATGACATGTTAATAAAAAGCTTGGAAGCTTCTCAACACATTTCTTATATGGAGTAGTGTTTGCAACTTCGTCAGTACAACATGCGTCTTAACCCGACTAAATGTGTTTTAGATTCACATCAAGGAAGTTTCTAAGGTTCATGGTTGCTCATCACGGAATTGAGGCAAACCTAGAAAAATCAAGCGTTGAGAGACATGGTGCCTCCAAGGAACATCAAGGAGGTACAACGCTTGAATGGTCGTATATGCGCTTTATCCCGCTTCTTAGCTCGTTATGGGGATAAGTATTTGTCATTCTTCAAGATACTTAGAAGTGCTCGAAATACTGGTTTTCAATTCATAGATGACTATCAGATCGCTTTCGAGTAACTCAAGGCATATCTGGCTTCACTATCTCTCCTCTCAAAAGCTCGTACAAGGGGAGATATTATATATCTACTTGGCTGTTTCACCTTACGTAATAAACTCTGTCCTAATCAGGATAGAAAGCTTAGTTGAAAAGCTAGTCTACTATGTCAGTAAGATTCTCTCTGATATAGAAAGTTGCTATCTGATGGCGGACAAGACTGCGCTAACCCTGATATTCTCAGCAATGAGACTTTGCCCATACTTCCAGGCTCATACTATCACGTTTACACACAACTCCCTTTGAAGGCTATCCTACAGAAATCATAAGAATCGGGAAAATTAGTTAAATGGTCAATAGAATTGAGAGTATTTGATATTTGTTATCTATCACGACTAAATATCAAATCACAGGTGTTCGACGACTTGTGGTAGAATGTACAGTGCTTGTTTCTGATGAGCAGCTTGTTTCTCCTACACAAACATCTCAGTAGACATTGTACGTGGAGGTCGGGCTTCGCTTGAAATTCCTAGTCACTAATAATATTGCTAAGTATGAAGCCGTTGTTGCCAGATTAAAACTTTTTTTCGGCTGTGAAGTGCAAAATATGATTATCTATATTGATTCTAAGCTTATCGCGTCCCAAGTAGAGGGAGAATTTGACTCCCATAACTTAGAGCTCGTGCAATATCCCAGTATGGTAAAAACACTTCTCGCTCAAATTGAAACATACTAACTCATTCACATACTTCAGGAGCATAACAATCGGGCTGATGCCCTCTGCAAACTCGCTACTTTAACAACTGGATATCTTGATAAAAGAAGGTGCATCGAGGAGATACATTTTTCTAACATCCAGGGCCCATGTGATACTATCTATAGATAACCCAAAGGAGCCATCTTGGATAGATCCCATCATCTCCTTCCTCCGAGACTGAACATTGTCAGATAATGCTACTGCGTCAATTCCCCTCAGGTGTATGGCTGCCAACTTCATCCTTATTGGAGATGAACTGTATAAAAAGGCATTTGTAGGTCCATATCTCAAGTGTCTTCCTCCATCTGAAGCTGATTACGCTCTACGAGAGGTTCATTCTGAAATATGTGTGGAGCATATCAAAGATAGAGCTCTTGCTCTTAAAATAATGAGACAAGATTTCTACTACACTCCAATCCTATGTATGCACCTCCAGTAGAACTCACGTCATTTCTAGTCATTGGCTTTTCTCCCAATAGGGGGTAGATATAATTGGACAATTTTCAATAGCTACTGGATAACAAAAATTCACCATTGTAGCTGTAGACTACTTCACTAAGTGGGTAGAAGCGGAGCAGCTTGCTAAAATCACTGAAGTAAATGCCAAACAGTTTATCTGGAAATTATTGTCGCTTTGGGCTCCCCGCTAATATTACTACTTAATTTTGCAAGGATCTTCACATCCAGTTGGTGCACACTATCATGGCTCATCCCCAAACGAATGGATAGACAGAGGTGACAAATCAGACAGTGCTCAAGGGGTTGAAGACTCGTCTTGAGAAGACTGAGAGGCAGTGGTTGGAAGAGTGCACGTCGTTTGGGCCTATCGCACCATCACACGAACTCCAACCGGAGAAACTCCATATAATTTGTGTTTCAACACTGAGACTCTTATCCCAGTTGATATCGAAGTTCCAAACTCACGAGCTAAGACTTGATTCGGATAGCAACGGTGAAAAGCTTTAATAACACTTGGATTTCCTCATTAAAACATGCGATCTGGCTCACCTTAGAGCTGCTTCCTACCGCCAAAGACTTGCTTGCTACTTCATCCGGAGAGTCAAGCTCAACGTATCTCCATCGGTGACCTGGTCTTGTGCAGTATTGAAGCGGTCGGTCATTGTCCCCAACGCAACAACTATCACCTCTCTTGGAAGGCGGCCATGATCAAGCTTGAAACCTTCAAGCTCAACCATTTAGATGGGAAAATCCTGCTTCGGACTTGGAATGCAGAGAATCTTCGCAAGTACTACCAGTCACACTCTAGTCCTGTAGTGTGTATGTTATTATATTGTAACTTGCTTACAAAATCAATATATCTCAAACTTATTAAATATCATTTACTTGCTTTCTTTTATATGAATGATATCTCTAGAAATTATAACGACGTTCACGAGTCACTTCATGCTTTCGACCTGAGAAATACGCAACTTTGGTTGTATCTTAGTCTGAGCACGATCTAAGAGGATTTGATGTAACCTCTTCCATATGAATAAACATTGCCGAGTTTTTACTCCGATAAATAATCCATGATAAGTTAACAGTCTTTGATGGACTACACATGATCCCTTCCACAATGTTTGTAAGCGAGCAATGCTCCAACAAACAACCTCGGATGGATTAAAAAGTCCTTGGTGGATATTCGTTGGCTTCTCCTATACATGTTAACATCATTGAGTAATACTCTGATGCGCAACCCAACTAAGTTAAAAGCCGCTGGCAATTTATCCTCACTGTAACCTCCTCTCATATTAGAACTTCTAAATGATATCTTGTATCCACTATGACATGAAAAGAAAACATGTTACAACATTATAAAAAAGATAGGGGGGGTATGGGGAGCAAATAGCTCACAAAAACAAATAATTAAACAAGATGATCAGCGTGCACTACTCATACAACATCATTTTGACAAAATTTGAAAAGAATAACATCTGCATGGTTCAAAAAACATGCAATAACAAATGCATTACAAGCATATGAGGAAGAGTAGAGCACTAATTGACGTTAACGTTCTCCTCCACCCCCTCGTCGTCTTTGAAGAACACATTCTTCAATTCACTTTCGATGTCCTCGCCTTCAAAATCTGAGAAAGGATTCTCTGAAGTCTGGCTGAGAGTGAGCCCTTCCACAACAATCTTGGTTATACATTGTGCCGCTCGTCTCCCCTTCAGAAAATCCCTATTGAAATCATTCTTAGTGAACCATTTTTGCTGCTCCTTTGCCTCAACATCAAGTACTAGATCATGAGCCTCTTGGACATTGTCTCAAATGATAGTTTTGAACTCAAGTGAGTTCTTGAAGTCCTCAACCACTTTGCGTTTAACTTCTGCAACATCAACATCCTTTGCATACCTCAAAAGTCGGATCTATTCCTCCCTAGGCCGATACCGTCAACTTAAGGGCTTTCACGCTTTTATTACTTTTACTAATGTCGGCTCATGCTTCTACCAACATCTCTCGAGTTCTCTTCAGATCCCGAAGCTACAACGAAAAAGTTGTCATTGTTGAGAGTTTTATTTTGCACTCTTATCAACTGTGATTCCAGAGCTGTGACTCCTTCAACCCCAAATTCATATTGACGTTTATACTCGCCTTGGAGATATTTGATCTTAACAAATTCGGAGTTCCAATTTTTCATAACCAGGCCTAGCCCCTTCTGGATTTCCACCATTTTATTCGCCCACAAGAAAAAAATTTGAGTCAAATAAATGAAATAATTATGCAGTAACAGAAGATAAAAAAGACTTATAAAGTTTTCGAACTCCAAGAGCCCAGTACATTCATGACAACACATTCTTAAGAATATGAATAATCGAAGGACTGGGCAGGAACTTCTGCGATTCTTTAACCCTCTTATTTTTTCTGATGGTGTACTTTACAGTCACTATTCATTGGGGCCCATTTTAAGGATATTTGGGGGCTGGCTCGGAAGGTCTCTTCTTAGATTTTTTTTAATGCTGCAACTTTGGATCGTTCATGGTGGAATGAAAGTTTGGCCTTGAACAATGATTTTTTGCCCACAAATTCATAAATATATTGCGTCTCAAACAACATCTCCTTGAAGTTACGAAATCCTTGCATCTATAGTATTCCCTCAGTATTTTGCAGAGAAACAGTTGAAACCTTTATTGCCTCTCACGGAGCCCCCAATCGTTCTTTGCAAAGAAGATTCTCACGCACCATTGTCTTATCAGTTCATTTAGAAGAAAATCCAATGCTTTGTGCTTAAACATCACACGATCATGCGAGTCACTAAATAACCCACACAAACACGCTAAAATCTCCACTGTTAATGTCAAACCACAACTCCTAAAGAAAACATTCAACCTGATAATAACTATCAACACCAGGTAAGATAGTTGAGCAACACAAATACTGAATGCCTTCACAATTTTGATAAACTCAGGTGCCGGTAAAAATTATAGGTCAGCTCTCAGGGCTGCCTCATGAACGACAACATGCCCGAAAGGAAGAGAATAAACTCGATCGGTCAAAATCGGTAATTTCACCACAATATCATTAGGGAAATAATACTTCCTTCGAAGCATGATCAAGTTGCTCTTCGTCAGAATTGACAATGCATCATTTAGGTTCTTGTCCTTCCTTTGGTTCTTAACGGAACGAGGTTCTCTGGTTGCCGCCCTTTCTGCAACAAGAAAGATCGCATTGCTTGCTTGCCACACAGGACATGGATGACTCTCTTCTTCGTAGCAACAAAAAAGATCTCGTTGCTTGTCTGCTACGGAGGACAGGGATGACTCTCTTTTTCGTCTCAATAAGAAAGAAGATCTTGTTGCTTGTCTGTTACGCAGGACGGGGACGACTTTCTTCTTCATCGCAACACGAATTAAGATCATGTTGCTTGTCTACTACGCAAGACATGGATAACTTTCTTCTTCGCTGCAACATGAAAGATAACTTTTTTCTTCGCAACACAAAAGTTCTTATTCCTCTCTTCTTCTCATTCTCTTTACTTGTGATTCTTCATCTCATCTATGATCTATATTTATAGACTTAAGAGAATGTAACATTAGAATCAACTCATTAAATAAAAAATCAAATTTCATAAAACAAAGTCATTTATTAAAAAAAAGAAGCTGCTTATAAAAAACACTAGCTCATTTAAAAAAAATCGTTGTTGAGTAAGAAAAAATAAAAAAAAATAAAAATACTATTCAAAATTGGGGAATCTTTTCAAGTTACTACTTCCTCTCTTTAATTTTCAATTTCCTCTTCAATTTTGATTTTCGGACCCCTTAACTTCTTCTCTTCAGCCCAACACTTCAGCTTTCAGGCCCCTCAGCTTTCGGGGGCCCGTCTCTTCAATTTCGGGGCGGCCTTCTCAAGTTTAGCCCGCCGGTTCACTTCAGTTCCCCAGCTTTGGCCCGACGGGCTTGCAATCCGCCCGTCAGGGCAGCCCTTCCCTCTCTCCCGCCGACCCAAAAGCTAGGTTCAATCAAAAAAAAAAAAGATTAATTATTTTCCTTGACAGGGTTTGAAACCGCGAGCTCTCCTTGAAGTGTGTAGGAACCAACCATTTGTGCTTAAGCGCGGTTCGACATATAAGGATTTTTATTATTCTTATAATGATGATAATAATATATATATATATATATATATATATATATATATATATATATATATATATATATATATATATATATTGATAAGTATGTTTGACAAAAATGAAAAAGCTCTAGATTTTGATATATTCGCTCGAGAAATTTGGTCTCACCCCGAAAAAAATGGCAACTGATTTGCCGTCAAGAAATTTTGATCATCGGACACAAATCTCAAGGTACGAAATGAATCGTGAAGCCATCTTTTGAGTAAGAAATATTCAAGTCTCGATAAAAATTCATCCAAATCTTCGATTTTAACAAACTTACACAGTCAAGCTGACTGGCTCGACATGAACTCAATGTTACCAAAATTAGTCCAAGTTGAACCAAATCAAGCCCAGATCGAGTCATTAAACCACTTTTGAAAGTTTTCTAAACATATTTGATAAATCAAACGAATGTCGACTCTACAGAGTTTATAGTCAAATCGAGTGTCTTAACAAGACAAATCCAACGAGCCTAAGATTTCTCAATTCCAACATCGTTAAGACACTCAAATGTTTATCAAACGCCTTATGATTGAAGGAAGCTCTCTTGTCCGTCAAATAAAAGTGGTTCATATTGAAGCATTAATTACACCTAAAACATTATAAATAGAGCCCATTCTTCTCATGAGGAGACTTGAGGCTTAAGAAAGAAATTGAAGCTATGAGAAGGAGCTGAAGTCCAACACCATCCATGCCATCATCGACTGCCGTCGACCAACGTTGACTATCGTCAACCACTGCCGATTGTCATCGACCATTGCCAACCTCCTTCAGTCGGTGTCAACAGTTATCAATCACTGACCGCCGTCGACCACTGCTGACCATCGTTGACCACCGCCGATCATCATCGACACCCGCTAGTCATCGACTACCACCAGACGCCGTCAGTCGATGTTGTAACTTGGAAAATCTAATAACCCTTTCATCTGTGTGACAAGGAGTCTATGTAATCATCAATCTTTAGTGGATTTTTACTAATTAACCACACCCCATGATTTTTTCTCTTTACGAGTTTTTTCACGTAAAAACTTCTAGTGTCATTACTGATTGTTTTCTTTCACATGCGTGTGTACTGAAATCTAGTGCAACGCTAAGAAGATAATTTATTACTCCACGGTCACAAATTTTCTAGCATGCATTAATCACGAAAACTGATTGTAAATAATCAAGTATTCCCATTGTCATATTTTTTGTTTATCAAATCTCTTCCAGGTATCTTATATGTCCATCCCTCAACTCAAAACGTTGGAAATACTGTAATATTAGAGTTTTATAAAAAGAGAATTATTCACTATTTAGATTTGGCAAGCTCTCCTTTTCTTGTTCATGTTATTATGTGAAGCCTTATTTTGTCGATCAATTGTCAATTCAAAGCACATAATTTCACCAATTAGGTAGTCAAATCAAATCAAGCATAGATCAAGTCATTAGATCGTTTTTGGAACACATTTGGAAAGTCAAACAAATGTCAAATCTAACGAGTCTATAATCAAATCGAGCGTCTTGACAAAGTTGAATTCATGAGCCCAAGATTGCTCAATTCTGATATTATTAAGACACCTAGATGTCCATCAAACATCACCTGATTGAAGAAATCTCTCTGCACCGTCCAATCTTTGTGGTTTATATTCCAGCATTAATTGCAGCATAATACTATAAATAGAGTCTCACCCCTCTCATGAAGAGGAGACTTGAGACTTGAGAGAGAACTTCAAGCTTTGAGAATGAGCTGAAGTCCAGCACCAACCTTGCTATCATCGATCGCCGTCGACCACTTTCGACTGTTGTTGAGCACCGACAACCTCCTTTGATCACTGCTAACCTTATTCGACCACCTCCGATTGTCTTCGAAAGCAGCAGATTGTTGTCGACCACCACTGACTGCCGCCAACCGCCGCCGATCGCGCTGACCATTGTCAACCACCGCCGACCATCGTCGACACCCGTCTGTCGTAGACCACCAACTATATGTTGTCAGTCGACATTGTAATTTGGGAAATCTAGTAATCCTTTCCCGTTTGTGGGACAATGAGTCTCTGTAATCATCAACCTATAGTGGATTTTACAACTGAGACTTGTCCCGTGGTTTTTACTTTTACGGGTTTTTCCACATAAAAACTTCTGGTGTTATTATTGATTATTTTTTTTCACCTAAGTGTGCCGAAATCTCATGCAACACTAAGACAATCTATTATTTTACCACCACGAATTTTCTAACACACATCAATTTGGCGCCGTCTGTGGGAAACTCTCAATCCTATCACTGAAGTACTTGATTTGCTACATGGCCTTCAGACACAATATTTGTAACAACGAAACTTCTTGCCAAACTGAACATCTTTCAACTGTTCACAATTAGAAAGCAACTTTCACACACCTCTTTCTTGTAAGATTCAATGCGCCTCCGTGCAATTTTTGATCGAAATATATAGATTTAGTGTTCTTTTATATCTATAATGTTTTATTTGTTCTCGTTCTCTCTTAATTTGGGGTGTGTTATTTAGTCAAAATTGAAAAATCAAATCTAACTGAACAAGTAATATTCTGTTTTTAATTTTTTGGTTCAGCTTTAATTTTCATTTAATCGAGAAATCAAAATTTAATTAAAATATCTTATAAATAAAAGTTTTTAATCTAATTTAGGGTCTGTTTCGTTCAATTGTAATTGTCATTGCATGAAAACATTGCGTGGAAGTCGGCTCCATGTTTGGTTGTGATTGTGGGAAAACAACATGTAGGCGCTTTTTCTATAAAAATGATCGGTCTGCCCCTGTTTATTCATGCCATGTTTCTTAAGCCATCAAGAATTCCTGCATGAAGAATTCATATCAAGAATTCTTGCATCAAGCCATGAAGCCATCTTCCTTAGGCAACAGAAATCAATAATTACAGAAGAGAGATTAGGGCGGGGTATAGACGATGAACATAACTAATGAAAAAAAAATCCTCGATTGGAATCTATGTGAAGCTTCGGAAAGGAAACAATCGTCAATGTATGTAAAGCTGCGAAAAAAAAAATCCTTGACTAGCATGTATGTAAAGCTTCCAAAACAGATCTTAAAGCCACCATCACATGAGATGAAACTTTGCAAAAAACTAATGTACCATCAAAATAATCATAACCATTTTGGGCCCTAACAGATCCGATTACAGTGACAAATGTACAGTGGAGAAGAGAGCTTTATCCATGGGAGAAGAAGAGGGATTAGGGCAAGGGAGGAGACAGGAGAAATCTCTCGCACGATTAACCAGCGCAAAGGAGGAAGAAGAGGGGCCTTACCTTCGAAATCTACGATTGGTTTGAGCGGGGGGCCGAAAGGAGGAAGCGCGAGAGTGAGGGGGAACAAGGGCAAGCGAAGGAATTTTCAGCGTAAAGCACCCCGCAGCCCGCTTTCACGAAACTTCGCGGCACGCTGCCGCGAAGTCGAGCTCTGTCAGGCCCGCTGTCGCGAAACTTCGCGTTCGGGTGCAGCACCGCGGAAGAAAAATCCGAAACAAACAGGGCCTTAATTTTATGTCGAAAAAACAAGAAAAAATCAATGTTTACATTATATGTAATATTTGATTGTAACAAGTTGCGGATTCTTTAAATTAAGGTTCTGTTTGGGGCAGCTTCTTTGTGCTGGTGACCGCACTGTTTGATTTTTGTGTTCAAATAGCTTATCCCAAAACCGCATTTTTAGATCATTAATAGTCGGGGAAGCGGATCCGACCATGCGTCTCGCGTCTTCATTCACCGTTCGGGTGAAATTTCCTCTTGTGCCCTCTGCTCTCCACGTCTCCTTCTCTTGGGGTAGGAGTGAGGAAGAAGCGACTACAAACAACCCTTCGCGTGCTCCAGCTACCTCCAATGACGGCGAGCTTCGGGCCTGAGAAGAACGTTCGGGCGGTGGGGAAGGAGCTCTGTTCCTGTGTGAAAAGCGCTTGATTAGGAGCTCGGGTAGAGAGGAGGACAACTGTTGTTGTGAAAAACGACGACAATAAAACGAATAATGAAATCAAGAAAAAATTGCGCGCAGAAAAACACCAAAGCGATAGATTTACGTGGTTCGAGAAATTTGCTTACGTCCACGGAGCTGCAGAAGATTTTATTACTTCGAGGAATTACACCGTCAAGCGCCTCGACGTTTACAAGAAAATCTCTATTTTCTTCTCTCCCTCCCTCTCTTTCTCTTCCTCTCTCTCTCTTAGAGGACTTGGCTTGGCCTCTTGGCTTTGCTTGGCATTATCTTTAAGCCAAAAGAGGCTATTTAGAGAAACAAGGAGAGCAGTAGGCGGGAGGTAGGTGAGCGGTAGGTGAGATGCGGTAGGTGAGCGGTAGGTGAGATGTGGTAGGTGAGCGGCAGGTGAGATTCTTAATTAGGAAACTAATTAAATTGAGGTGGACCGGGTCTCCACATTACCCAACAACTGCATCGAGGGTGCTCGCCCGTGAGGAGCATCGATGAGGCATTGGGGGCGAGGAGGAGGGTGCGACCGAGCGGTGGTTGTTTCGCAAAGGCTAGAGCACGGAGCTGGGAGGGTTTGGTCGAAGGAAAGGGATCACGAGTTTTAAAGGCATCCATATTCTAGTTGGATTTTCAATCCAAGAATACATATTTTGTAGGATTGATAGTTATTTTTGCTCTTTTGCAGGATTTAGTTTATATTTTGCTCAAATCCTCCTACAGATGCGCAGCTCTTTGACAGGGTTTAAAAACATAACATAATAGTCATTTCTGCAGAAGCTGTTTTCCAAATGCACAAACTAAACAGTCAGGATAAGCTGCAGCCACCCCCAAACAGATCATAAATTAATGTTATACATATAATATGTATAATTTGTAATGTTCGTTCATAATCATACTATAACAAATAATTAAATTTCAATTTATTCATAGCCAAAACGTGCGATCAGTTTTATCTTACGAAAATTTTAATTGGTTAGATTTTTCGGATTTTGGTTGTAATTTATTTTACCAATTTGAAAACCGGTACATCTAGCCCAATGGGATGCTCACCGCAACTCTTAAATTCTATCAAGAAAGGTAACTCGGGCCTTAGATATTTTATAAGATATTATTATATAATTGTTCCTTCGTTCCATGCCTTCGAAATAGTTTTTGGGCCTTCTGGCATTATTACGATTTATTATTGTTGATGTTGAAATGGATGATGCAATATTATAACCTTAAAACTGAGTACAATCGTTTTAACTTATGCCCATCTTCCTATCTAACGAAACATGTCGCCAATGGCCAAAATTAATATTGTTTTATTTTTTCCCTTTGCTAAACAGATCAGTAATTTGCTTCCCCATCTCGCTGCTCTGTTGCTCCTGTTGCCAAAAGAGAACTCACTGCAGTTGCTGCTCTCCTCCAACGGACTGCTGCTCCTCACATTGCGAACACCCGTGCCCCCGCTGCTGCATTTCCCACTGCCCTTCTCAGCAATGCAATTTTCCAACGTGCTCTTCCTGCTTTAACTGCTCCTGCTCTCACTCTTCTCGCTGCAACATCACTCCCACTTGTTGTCCCTCTTCTTGCTCTTGCGTTCACTTCCCCTTCTGCCGTCTTCCTAAATTCTTTTCTTGTACTTGTTGTAACCCAAAATCTTCCTTCTGCCATCTTCCTCACTGTTGCTGCTGCCACCCACCCGAAACTTCCTGCTGCAGAAAGCCTCAATGCCCAGCTTGCGATCTTTCCTTCTGCATGCCTTGGAGATGGCGCTGCTGCTGCTGCTGCTGCTGCTGCTTCCGGGAAAATTCCTGCTCCTTACCGAGGCCATCGTGTCCCGAATACTCCTGCGGCTGTATCTGGTCCTGCCCTAAATGTACAGAAGCACGGCTCTGCCGCAGCTGTTGTTCTAGTAAGAGCTCATGCATCACCGGTTGTCTTTGTTGATATGGGTCGATTGCTATGCTTGTTTTTTATTTCTGTGTACTGCTCTTGAGCTTTTTCTTCATCTTCACGTTTATCATTTTATTCCGGTACTGCATCGAGTTGCTGACTGTATAAATTAATTTCTTTCTTTTTTTGGATAAAGTTAATTTGTAAAAAATAGTTATTGCTCAGTATTGTATGCTCCAGTTTTTAATTTTGTAGCGGATAGATTTTTGGGGGCGTAGCAACTTTTAGCCCTTTTTAACATTTTAACATTATAATTTTCTAGGAAATACAATATTACATACGGATTAGGAGTATATTTTCGAGTACATCTATTGCATGAATCATCCGTATGCAATATTTTTTTTCTAATGTTGCGTTAAGAACTCTTTGTCAGCAGCCACTTTTAAGAGCCAATCTGATCAGATTGTAGTCAATTTCAGAATGATTTATGTTACTAGTGCTAAGGGTTGTCAAAACAGCTCGTTTTTCACGAACAACTCTTGTTCTACTCATTAAGTTCATGTTTTTGCTAGTTAATGAGCCAAACACGAACATGTTCGACTCGTATTGGCTCGAAATATTACTCATCAATATATATATATATATATATATATATATATATATATATATATATATATATATATATATATAGATTTTCTAATGTTGCGTTAAGAACTCTTTGTCAGCAGCCACTTTTAAGAGCCAATCTGATCAGATTGTAGTCAATTTCAGAATGATTTATGTTACTAGTGCTAAGGGTTGTCAAAACAGACTCGTTTTTCACGAACAACTCTTGTTCTACTCATTAAGTTCGTGTTTTTGCTAGTTAATGAGCCAAACACGAACATGTTCGACTCGTATTGGCTCGAAATATTACTCATCAATATATATATATATATATATATAGATAGATATGATTAAGATAGACCAAAATAGTATTTTCTTTGAGAACAGTTCATGTTTGGCTCGCAAAGTAAACGAGTTGAACACTAACATATTTTGTGTTAGAAATATAAACAAGTCGAATATAATGAGTTATACTTCTTAACGAGCTAAATACGAGCTATGTTCGACTCGTTACATCCCTACTCAAGCACCATCTCTTTGATTTTTGTTGGAAATAATGAAACTTTAATAACGTGCTCTATGATGCGGTTTTGATGAGTATATACTTTTTACACTTCTAAATGTTTGGGAATAGTGATTAAAATTTTGTGTGGCAATGTACATGAAGGTTGAGCTCTTGCTATAAACTAAACAAAATTGCACATGTTAAGTGGCACAAAAGTTTTTATATGCATAAAGTAGTCTAAAGAGTTTGACTGTAAATTTAAGAAATTAGATAAGAGGAAAATAATGGTAGTAAAGAGTGATGATGCTAAATGATACTTGTGAGTGGGCAAATGTCTTGGTCGATAATATTGACAACGAGTGACATTGGCAAATATTGATTTTTTGTGGAGTGAAGTGGCATCGATTGTCAAATGCTTGGGGTTGCAAGGCTACTATTGCCAACAAAGGGATGAACTTGCTATGATGGGAATATTAGGGTCTTCACATGAATTTTTCACTTTTTCCGAGGGTAATAGACATTGATAACAATTCGTAGATTTGACTCTTAATAGCCATAATATTTTTAAGAATGCAGGGAACAAATTCAGGGCCATTATAAATTGATGATTAAACCGTATTCTTTTTTAGGGTAACATAATGAATGTCTCTTGGTTTTGTCACCTATTAACGACAAAATGGCCTCAAGCAATTTTAATCTCTAAACTTTCATAAGCAAACTCCAAGCAAATTGGAGCTCTTTTTTTTCTTTTTTGTGATACCAAATGAATGCAAACTCAGATTTAACTTGATGAGAGCTGTCCAACGATGATCTTGATCGACCTGTTGAGTACGATGCGAGCTATCATCACGACTTACATGAATGCCACGAGTTGTCACAAAAGATTAGTGAATTCAATATATTGAATTCAACCAATCCAATTATTTTGGCTCACTCATGAGGTCAAATAAAATCAAAACAATGCAATTTTTGCCTTATTAGATTCATCTCTTCAAACTACATCTTATTAATTATAAGTTTGCTAAAATCAAAATCTACAAAGCCTTTGAAATAGCTTTTGAAGTATTTAATCTAAATTTTAAAATTTTGAATCTGAAAACGTTATGCCTGTTTAGGTTGATTTAGAGTTAAATCCTTAAGCTTGCAGCAAGATTATTTTTTGCATTATCAGTGGTATAATACCTGACCTCATGCTTAATCGAGTTGGGAAATCTTTGCTTCCCCTTCTCGCTTTACATTTTTTGGAGATCATATGATAATATGTTCGCTTGGCATCGCTTGCAATTAGTGGTGTAAATGAATAAATACACTTGATGAACAACACTAACTCGACTTGATTAAGACTCGATCATACTTATTTAAATTAGTAAATAAATAATCTTGCATGTTTTTTAGTAGGTTAAAAGCTAAATGAATTATACATGAACATAATCGAACTTGTTCATTTATATTCACTAATAAACTTAGTTGTTCGATAAACAACTTATTAATTATTTAATATTAAATTCGATAATAGCTCGTATGATATATAATAGAAAATTGGTTAATTAAAATTTATTTAATTATATATTTAATATTAATATATTATTATATCAATTAATGAAAAAAATTATATTATGAGTTATTTAATAATACTAATTCCTTCATAATATTAGACATATAATCAAGTTGGACAATCTCTGCTTTCCATTGTTGCTTCACACTTTTTGGTGGTGAAGATCCTATTCAGCATTGGATTCCCTTTGGGCGTTTTAATTGACGTGCTCTTGGTGGACTTACCAAATATTAAATTATTGAATAATTAATAAATAAAATTAATAAGTAATATATCAAACTATTTTGATTTGTCCAAAATTCATTTATAAACACATTAAAACTATATAATTATATCCCGAATATCTTCAATTTATCTTTCTTACTTTTTATTTTTAATATCTTATAGCACCAGTGCCCTGATTCCCATCAGAACTCCGCAGTTAAGCGTGTTTGGGCGAGAGTAGTACTACGATGGGTGACCTCCTAGGAAGTTCTCGCGTTGCACCCCTCCCTTTCCGACCCCACTTAGTGAGATTAATACTTTATTGTTGTTGTTGTTGTTGTTGTATATGTTAATGCGTAGGATACTTTAAAATTTACTCGTCTTCGTGGAGTTTAAAGTTTTCTTGTTTTTTTTTTGGCTAACAATGAGCGTTCAACCACTTGGGAATGTGTCTTAAAGCGGAAGCTTTCATTAGTGCTTTCTTGTCGTCTCGTATTTGCTTGCTGGGAAAGTTTTTAAGTGGTATGTGAATCATTTAAGTACATAAAAATAACATTATGATGTCAAATTACATGAAAATCATAGACTTTGAATAAAATCTAGTTTTTTTTTTTGTCTTTATTATATATTAGGGGTGTTTTACATCATATATCACCTAATTCCTATTTATTTACATACCTAACACTTAAAACTTCCTTTTTTACATTTATATCACTCAAATGTTTCATATCACATAAAAAGATCACTATTTTAAACTTTTGCCGTTAGATATGTAAATACATAATAATCGAGTGGTATGAATGAAAATCCTTTTATATTTTATTGTAAGTTGTTCTTCCAGCAGCGATAGAATTTTCAGCAAGTTTTCCTTGTACTAATTCATTGCCAAATGTTTGTTTATGAAGTATTTCTTGTAAGTTCACTTTATTGTCATTGTTATTAATTTCTTTCAATAAATTACATTTATTAATGTTGAATCCAATCTGTTTGGTAGATCGTGCCTAAGAAATATAGCATTGTACCACGGAAAGAAGATGAAGAGGAATGAGGTGTACCAACGCCTCTTCGACCCATTTTATGGAGTCAAAGGTCTTCTATATATCAGATGACACCCTCCAATTTATAGAAGATAAGTGAGGCTAAAAAATAAAAAAATACATTTTGAGTCTTACTTTAAAGAGAAGAACAAAAGACATTCTAACTGATCTTGAACCGTTAGTTGTCTTGAGATCCGTGTAGATCATTTTTGAGTATTCACATTTAGTTCCCTGATTTTATTGCTTCTTGATAGCGATAAAGTAAATTTATAAATCAAGCAAATATTTAACGCATACTTTGCTAATGATACTCCCTACTAGACACTTCTCGCGCTTGGTTCTGGTATCTTTATTATTATCTGTTGGATTTGTCTTATGGAGTTTGATGTGTGCTAGAAAATTCGCGGCGGTAGAGTAGCAAATTATCGTCTTAGCGTTGTACGAAAATCCAGCACGCACACAAATGAAAAGGAAACAAACGATGACTCGGAAGTTTTTACGTGGACAAACCCGTAAAGGGGAAAAACCACGGGCCTGACCCAGTTGCGAAAATCCACTATTGATTGACGTTTACAGAAACCTCCCGTCCCACAGATGGGAGAGAGTAATTATATGTTTCAGACTACAATGTTGACTGACATTATCTGGTTGGTGGTGATTGACGGTGATTGACGGTGATTGGTAGAGGTCCACTGTGACGGAGGTCGACGGTGATGGAGGTCGACGGTGATGAAGATCGATGGTGATGGAGGTCGACGGTGACAGAGGTCGACGACGACGGAGGTCGGCGAAAGTCGGCAGAAGTTAACGGAGGTCGGCGGAAGTCGATGGAGGTCGGCGGAAGTCGACGGTGACGAAAGTCGACGGTGAAGAAGGTCGACGGTGACGAAGGTCGACGGTGACGAAGGTCGACGGTGATGAAGGTCGACGGTGACGGAGGTCGATGACGACGAAGGTCGGTGACAGTCAGCGGAAGTCAACGGAGGTCGGCGGAAGTCGACAGAGGTCGGTGGTGGTCGACGACAGTCGGCGGTTAGTCGACGACGGTCGGCGGTGGTGCTAAGCTGCAGCCTCGCCTAAGGCCTCGGACTCTCTCTATCTTTCCTCCCTCTCATGCGAGAGTTGAGGTCTGATTATAGGGTTCCGGGTGCGGTCGCGTGCATTTTGATCAGACGGTTCAGAGGGTCCCCTTGATCAGACGGCGTTTAAGGGCATTTGATGGTTTTAACGATGTCAGAATTGAGTGATCTTGGGCTTGTTGGATTCATCTTGTCGAGACGCTCGATTTGAGTATAGGCTTGCTAGTGTCGGCATTTCTTTAACCTTCTAAATGTGTCCGGAAATCTTCTAAGAATGGATTAATGACTTGATCTGATCTTGATTTGACTCGGATTGAACTAGTTTTTGTATCATTAGGTTCGTCTCACCTAGTCGGTAAGTTTGACTATAAGTTTACTAAAATTAGAGCTCTGGATGACTTTTTATCGAGATTTGAATGTTTCTTATTCAATGTACTGCCTCGAGATTCGTGCTGAATGATGAAAATTTGTTAGTGGCATATCAGTTGCCCCCTATTTTCGGGCGAGATCAAATTTGTCGTCCGAAAATATTTAGGTTTAATGCTACTTTTTTTTTGCAACATTTTTACTATATGTATGTAAATAAAAATAATAAAAACCTTTATATACTAGAAAAAATGATTCTAGATCAGTTGGTTGTTGTCTTCTCCTTCATATAAAAGGTTGAGAGTTGAAATCTTGTCAAAGACAAATTAAATTTTTATTTCGCTTGAAAATCAAAAATACTTGCTAGAAAATCAAAAATTAATATCTAATGTTGTTTATTATTATTATTATTATTATTATTATTATATATATATATATATATATATATATATATATATATATATATATATATATATATTAATGAACTGTTATTTTTTTTAATGAACAACAGTTTTGTTTTTTGTTTTTTAATGAGCTGCTGTTTTTTTTTTAAATAAACAACAGTTTTTTGTTTTTTATTTTTTAATGAGCTGCTGGTTTTTTCTAATGAGCAGTAGTTTTTTGTTGTTGTTTTTTTTAATGTTGTGGCTCATCTCAAGCCTATAAATAAATGTCATGGATGAGGAGAAGAATCACAAGTAAGGAGAATGAGAAAGTCATATTGCGTTGCGAAGAAGAGTTGCGGCTAAGAGTTGTGGCGAAGTGTTACGGCGAAGAGTTGCGGCGAAGTGTTGCGGTGTAGAGTAACATCACAGAGTTGCGGCGAAGTATCTCGGCAAAGCTTTGCAGCGTAGAGTTGCGGCAAAATGTTGCAAAGCAGAATTGCGACAAAGAGTTGCAGTGCGGAGTGGTGGCAAAGTATTGCGGTGCAGCGTCGCGGTGAAGAGTTGTGGCGCTGGTTGCGGTGCAGAGTTGCAGCAAATTGTTCCGACAAAATGTCACGGCAGAGCATTGTAGTGAAGCTTCGTGCCGAAACGTTGTGCCGAAGCATTGAGTCAAAGCATTGCGCCGACGCGTTATGCTGATGGATTGAGTCGAAGCGTTGCGCCAAAACGTTGTGCTGAGACGCTTGCGCTGAAGCATTCCGCTGAAGTGTTTCACCAAAGTGTTGCGCCGAAGCGTTGTGTCAAAAAGTTGCGGTGAAGCATGGCTACTGTGCTTTGCGACAGAGCATCGTAGACCGTGTACTTGATATCACATATTCTGAAGGAGATTTCCATGCCACTCTTGCATGTTCTGAAGGTAATGAATAAATATTGTAGTTTTCTCGCCGTGCCATGAGGGGGATTCTTATGTTGTGGGGATATTTGAAGGCTCATTGACGATCATCAGAAGTACTGAAATTTTAGGAATGTGATGCCAACTCTAATTGAAGATGAACTAATTTGTTGTATCCCTTGTACAAGTATATATTGATATTTATAGTCTTTTTGACAATTGTAGATGATAACAATTTATTTCTTTGCTGCTTCCACGTTTGTTGTAGCTTCTTAATTGTTTAAAATTCTTCCGAGACTTGTAGCCTTCTGAGGAATTTTTTGTATCTGTGCCTTATGAGGCTTGTAGTCTTTTGAGGTCTTTGAGTGTACCTGTGCCCTCTGAGGCTTGTAGCCTTATGAGAAATTTTTTCTATCTGTGCCTTCTGAGGCTTGTAGACTTCTGAGGTGCTTAACTGTACATGTGCCTTCTGAGGCTTGTAGCCTTCCGAGGCTTGTAACCTTCCGAGGTCTTTGATATACCTGTGCCTTTTGAGGCTTGTAGCCTTTTGATGTCTTTGATATACCTGCGCCTTATGAGGCTTTTAGCCTTCTGAGGTCTTTAAGTGTACTCGTGTCTTTTGAGGTCTTTGAGGTACATGTGCCTTCTGAGGTTCTTAGCCTTTTGAGGTCTTTAAGTGGAGACCCTGTCAACCACTTGCTCTCATGGAGTCTTTCTAGTGAGGACCCTATCCACTACTAGCTTCTTATCGAGACTTGCCTCTTGGGCTCGTCTTCCAAGGGCGTGGTAGCTTCTCATTGAATCTTGCCTCTTGGGCTTGACTTTCAGAAGTACCGTATCTTCCTGTCAAGTCGTTCCTCTTAGGCTCGACTTCCAGGAGTATGAGATCTCTTTTCATCAAATTGACTTTCTACACAAAATTCTTTCATGAGAAAATGAGAAAATTTAAATGAAATGAAATTTTAAAGCAACATGAAAATTTGGCTAAAATAATATTAAGAGTTTATAAGCTAGTCTTTTACTCATATAAGAAGAGTTGGAATTATACTTCTCATTCAATTACTCCAACAATTCTCTTCTGGTTTCCCTCACAGTGTTCTTGTAAGTAGCGACCCAGGTGACATTGGCGTATCAGACATTCAATTTCTTCTTTTAATTGAAAACATCTTTCTGTTGAATGTTCTTTTGCACGGTGGAAATGACAATATTGAGACCGGTCTCCACCATTTAGATTTCTTAATGGCTTTAGCCACTTAACAGTCTCTTCATCTTTGATGGCCATTAAGATGTTAACACGTGACGTGTTGAGTGACGTGTATTCTTTTTCTGATCGTTGCTCATGATTCCCCTGTGGTCTATACTTTTTTCGCTGTGAGATTTGATTGGTATCCCCAGCGTTATTCTTGTGCTTGCCCCCCAATCACTCAAATTGTTCCTTGTGAGCAATGATGGCCTCATCTGCTGAGATGTGTGCCTCAATATATGGTCAGCATAAGAACGAACTGTCTCCCGCATCAGTGATGAGTAGAAGGGTCCTGGGTGGAGTCTCCCAAGAAAGATCCCCCTTAATAACTCTGGATCCACTCCTAGAATTTGACGAGCTTCAGTAGAAAACCTGCGGAAGTAGTCCTTGAGAGATTCTCCTTCACTTTGACGAATTCCTGACAAATGGGATGAATCCTTGATGATTTGTCGATTTGCTATGAACTGCTCCACAAATAGTTTGGCCAGCTCGTTAAAGGTGTTTACAGTGCCCTCCGATAAAGAGTATAACTAGGTTCGAGCTTGTCTCTTAAGAGTGGCAGGAAACACCTGACACAGAAGCTCGTGAGAGGCACGTTGAATGTGCATGATAGTTCGATAATGATCAATATGTTCATAGGGGTCAGTTATCCCTTCATATGCATCAATGTTTAGCAGCTTGAAGCCAGTTGGGATGGGGTATTGGAGGATCGCATTCGCTAAGGGAGAGGATTCGTTGATATTATAGTTGGTGTGGAAACGATCCTTTTTTTTTCTATAGAGAACTCTTCCTGGATGAGGCGACGTAGTTCATTAAGAATGACATCATTTGGAACGGTAGCAAGATGTGGTGGTGTCAGGTGAGCTGTAGGAGATGGATGAGTGGAGCTTGCAGTGTCTAGGAGTTCAGCATCATGACCCGACACGGGAAGTGTTCCTTCTTGGGTAGAGGGGTCGATAAGAGTTCCTGCAGACATGTTTCTCGTATGTCGCAGATTTAATGGTAAACGAGTTTCGTTCATCAGTGGTTGTTGGGTTCCACGTAAGAGTCGTAGGATCTGCAGTTGAGACTCCTCAATTCTACGCATTCGTTCTTCTATAGAAGAACCTGAAACCCCTTCGTTGGCGGGATGGTGTGTTTCAGAGCAGGAAGATGAAGAAACATGTCGCCCTTGACTTCGTGACTGCTCCATGGAACGATAGGTGTTGGAGTGAGGTGTTCCGTTATCCCGAATATTTTGTCTATTTGCCATGTAAGAAATTGAGCAAGTTTTTTAGTGGTGGGATTGAGAGACTCCAATAGACGGCGCCAAACTGATGCGTGCTAGAAAATTCGCGGCAGTATAGTAGCAAATTATCGTCATAGCGTTGTACGAGAATCCATCACGCACACAGATGAAAAGGAAACAAACAGTGACTCCATAAGTTTTTACTTGGAAAACCCGTAAAGGGAAAAACCACGGGGTCTGACCCAGTTGCAAAAATCTACTATTGATTGACGTTTACAGAAACCCCTTGTCCCACAGACGGTAGAAAGTAATTATATGTTTCAGACTACAGTGTCGACTGCCATTGTCTGGTTGGTAGTAATTGACGATGATTGGTGGAGGTCGACGGTGATGGAGGTTGACGATGACGAAGGTCGACTGTGATGGAGATCAACGGTGAAGGAGGTCGATGGTGACTGAGGTCGGTGGTGACGGAGGTCGACTGTGACGGAGGTCGACGGTGATGGAGTTCGACAGTGATGGAGGTCGACGGTGATGAAGGTTGACAACGACGGAGGTCGACGACGACGGAGACGAAAGTCAGCGGAAGTCAACGGAGGTCAATACAAGTCGACGGAGGTTTGCAGTGGTCGACGGTGATGGAGGCCAATGGTGAAGGAGGTCGACAAGGACGAAGGTCGGCGAAAGTCGGCAGAAGTCAATGGAGGTCGGCGGAAGTCTACGGAGGTCGGCGACGATCGACAGTTAGTCAACGGTGGTCGGCGGTGGTGCAAAGCTGCAGCTTCTCCTTAAGTCCTCAGGCTCTCTCTATTCTTCCTCCCCTCTCATGTGAGAGTTGGGGTCTCTTTATAGGGTTCCGGGTGCAATTAATGCAGCCATTTCGATCAGACGGTTAAGAGGGCTCCCCTTGATCAGATGGCGTTTAAGGGGCATTTGATGGCCTTAACGATATCAAAATTGAGTGATCTTGGGCTCGTTGGATTCGTCTTGTCGAGACGCTCGATTTGAGTACAAGCTTGCTAGTGTCGGCATTTCTTTGACCTTTTAAATATGTCCGGAAATTTTTTAAGAATGAATTAATGACTTGATCTGATCTTGATTTGACTCGGATTGGACTAGTTTTTGTATCGTTAGGATCGTCTCATCTAGTCGGTCAGTTTCCTATAAGTTTACTGAAATCAGAGCTCTGAATGACTTTTTATCGAGATTTGAATGTTCCTTATTCAATGTACTACCTTGAGATTCGTGTCGGATGATGAAAATTTGTTATTGGCCTATCAGAATTTTTTCTGTAAAAGGTGTCATCCGATTCAGGTGGCCGGTCGGAGGACGTCAAAGGGAAAGATTGGCCGTTAAAGTTCTTTGTTCATTTGTCTGTCCTGGGGAAGAATTTTAGAAGTGCTCGCCTCAGAGTTGAGTCATAGAGTCGTTTACTGGAGTTGTTTGCCCCAGGGGTGGAGTCTTAGAGCTCTGCACCCTTTGTGAAATATATCGTTGACGGATGTTAGATTTTTTTTACCCCTCGCACAGCTCATCACTATCGGGTGTTAGATTTTTTGCACTCCTCGTGGAGCTCGTTGCTATTTGGTGTTAGATTTTTTGCTAATATTTATTTGTTACTTGATTATAAAAAAACTTATTTATAATTTATATATCATTTTATTTAGAAAATCTTACATACATACCACCCAATTCCTATGTATTTTCATACCTAACACCTAAACATAAATTTTTATATACATAAAACCTTACCTATGCTTGAAAAGTTTTGTACCTTTTTTTAAAAGTTAAAATAGTGGCATTTTTTATGTGATACGAAAAAATAGTGGGAATAAATGTAAAAAAGTAATGTTAAGGTTTTAGATATGTAAATACATCAAAATTAGGTGGTATGTCTGCAAATGCCCATTTTTTTTTGGTATAAACTAGTTAGAGTTGCTTATTGATTTTGGTTCTTAATATTATTTATTAATAATTTTATATAAAAAATCAAGTGTTTGATTAAATTTTTAGTCTATTCAAATAATATAAACAAGTCTAATTATAAATCAAATATGATCAATAAAATTTTAAGCAAATCAAGAATGAACATTTATATAAAAGCTCAGCTCAAGCTTAAACTGAACATGAACAACTTATTATTCGCTAAAGCTAAGTCTAATTCATGACACTCGACGACTCGGCCCTACTCCAACTCAATTAGAAAAAAAAGTGAAATTTGATGTGTCATCAACAAATTTTTATCAAGCACGAATTTCGATGTATTTTTATAAAAGATCAAAATTTAAATTCAAGAACATTCATGCTCCAATCTTCACAACTTTATAGTCAAACTGACCGTCTCGACAAGACGAACCCAATGATGTCAAAATTGTTTAATCCATGTTCAATCTGTCGTTGAAGCACAATCGAAGGTTTAAATCATCAATTGAATAGTAAAAAGAACTCCAAATTTGATATATTTATAGTAAATCAAGTATCTTGATGAGGGGAATCAAATGAGCTCAAATTTGTTAAATTCTGAAGTCATTAAGGAACCTAAATATTAAAAAAATCACCTATTGATAATATGGATTATCATGGAACATCCAATAAGGTGGTAAGAGAAGTCATCCAAAAAACCAAAATGTCCCACCCCAAAAGGCTGTAAATAAGCTACCTCTCTTGACTTTAGAGGGGAGGAGAAGAATATGAGAAGAATTGAAATTCTAGAGTCTGTTATGAAAAGAAGACCCAATGAGTAGCTATCAGCCTTCATAGCTATTGACTATCGCACATCTGCTATCATCAATCACCGTCGCCTATCATCTCCTGCCAAAATCGATGACCTGCCACTAATGGCCACTGCTTGCAATCATTATAGTCAAAATACGAATGTTGTGTTTAACACTTGTATTTACTTTGTGCTGTATAAAGACAAGTGTAATTTTCAGTGAAATTATAACCCCGTTCCTCCTGTTGCAAAAGAAGGGTGCAACCCTATACTTACAAATACATAGTGAATGGATTTTGACCATCCTAGACCCTATCCTTTTTTCGTTCTTACAGTTTTTCCACATAAAAATCTTGGTGTATCATCCTACTACTTTCATTTATCTGTGTGTGCATGTTGAATCTTTGTGCAACACTAAAATGCTCAATTATCACTATATTACCGCAAATTTTCCAGCACACAATTATACTGATACATCCTACCTAAATTACAACCAAATAAACTGTGTTGTTTAGATTGTTAAAATAATTGTCTAATCAAACAAAAATTTTATAATGGGGTTGATGTGATGAAATTGCTGAAATCAATTTGAGAGATTTGAAGTAAAACTTTGAACAGAAACATGCACAAAAAAAAAAGAAAAAAAAAAAAACAAAGAACACACGATTTAATGTGCAAAAACCTAAGAACAAAAAAAAAATCATAGTCATGATTATGAAGAAAATGAGAATTAGACAAATGATACCACGCTCAAGCTTCTCCACACTTTGGAATACTTCAGAATACTCCTCTTATCTTCTTTGCACAATATAACATAAAATCACACACATTCCAATCATAAATCCCCAACTTTAAGCAAAGAATGACTCAAATGTGATTATTAACATCAGAGGCGTCGCCAAGGTGGCATCACAACACTCTAACAAGCACTGGGCTACTGGCTTTCGGCCATTGCAGTGTCGTGCTCTCAAATTCTGAACCTAGGTTTGGGTGTTGCTAGCCTAACATTGGGGCACCACTACATCAAAAACCAATACAGAGAGACTCCACCAGTACCGTCCCCACACTCACCATTAAGTTTGATCGGTGAAGCTTAAAGCTCCGAGTTAATAATTAACAAAAAACAATTAAGATTTGTTTAATAACACTTGGACATTAAGCATTAATTTCAAACCCACTCAAGGACTGAATGGCTTTAATTTCTGTTCAAAATTAATCAAAATAGAGATAAATAATAATAATAATAATAAGATTGAATAATTTGATCCAACACATTGCATTGACACTGTGAGGACTGAGGATCAAGCCCCATACGGCTTCAAAAATAGAATATTTCACTCTTAAAAATTTCAAATATAATTAAATATTAAAAATTTTGAGTCATGATATTTTATTTATCTATTTCTAATATAAAACTTTAGTTTCTAGCCATCCAAGTAAAATAATAATAATAAAAAAAAAAATCTAAATTTAATCGTTCGGCTCATTGATTCTTTTAAAAGAAAAAGCTTGATCAACCAGTTCCTTCGGTGTGATTCGAGGATGGGTGATTCAAGGACGAAAAAGGGTTCAACAAATATCAACTTTGGTTATCTTGTTCGTAAGTGATTTCAAACTTAAATCGAACAAAACTAGAAAGACAGTTGAAAGTTGTATTGGTTAAAGCTGCTGATTCATTATGATTTATAAAATCAAGATCAAAACCTTATTCTCTAATTAGTAAAGACTGGTGGTTCTCATTTTAGCAAAGCCCATTGATCCATCACACAAATGACCATCAAATGATCTGTCGATTGCAAGGAGAGAGCTAAAACTAATATTTTAGTAGAGAAATTAACTCCACCCCCGCTTCATTGACAACCCAGTAGAGATCATTATGGAAGCCAGGCTTGCATACATTATGGCCTAATAGAGTTAAAAGAGGGAGATTGCAAATCCGACCATGTAACATGAGAGCTAATATTTGTACGTCGAGCATACATGAGAATCATACTTTTGGGATGATATTGGGGTAATATTGCACCTCAATACCTTCAATATCACCCAATACCACATCAACATCGTCAATCAGCACCTAACTCATCCGTATGTAATATTTTTACGTAACATGCCTAGTGGGAGCACAAGTCCTTTATGGTCCCATGATAAATTTGTTTATGGAGGTAACATGTCATTAATTGACTATCATTTTTAATAAATAAGGGGTTATCTAACCAACCTTTAAAAGATTAATTAAATTTGATATAAAGAAATTTTACTAAAATATGCAACATTTTGTCATCAGATCTATTTGTCAACAGGGGCTTTTTTTATTAACATTCAAGTGACTACAATTGCCCAGAAAAAAAGCATATCCTATGCCCATAATTTGTGCTTAGACTAACAATTTCTACAATTGCGCTACTAAGAAATTATGTGCGGTGTTCATCGGTCCACCACCCACCCCATTAGAAAAAACTTTTTTTTAACTTGCTAGGGTACGCTTCATGACGTGATGGCATCGGCGTAATTAAAGCCAAAACCAGATGCAAAAGAAAATCATTCACCTTCCACCTATGAGTATATCCCTTCTCGTCCTGCTCCCACAAACAACCCAAGCCGGCCTCCCTATCACCCAAACCGCCGGAAGAAACAATGGAGAAACGCCTCTCCAACCCCCTCCTATTCCTCCTCCTCGTACTCATCCTCCTCTCCCAATCCGCCTGCCCAAACGCATTCACCGATCACCCTTCCACCTACATCATCCATGTCTCCCCTTCCCTCCAACCTTCAACTTCCCCCACCCCATTTCACTGGTACTCCTGCACCCTCCGTTCCCTCCCCCGCCACCTCCGCCGCCCCATCGGCCGCATCATTTACACCTACGATCACGTCGCCGTCGGCTTCGCCGCTCGCCTCACAGCTCCACAGGCCGCTGCCCTCCGCCTGCTCCCCCATATCCTCTCCGTCATCCCCGACAGACCACGCTTCCTCCACACCACCCACACTCCCTCCTTCCTCCACCTCACACCTTCCTCTGGCCTCTGGCCACAATCCTCCTTCGCTTCATCCGTCGTCGTCGCTGTATTGGACACCGGCATCTTCCCCTACTCTCGCTCCTTCGTTGACCCCAATATATCCTCTCCTCCTTCGACCTTCCACGCCTCCTGCGATTTTCTCAACTCCTCCACTTCCGGTCCCTGCAGCAACAAGCTCGTCGGCGCTAAGCTCTTCTACAAGGGATATGAGGCCGCTCTTGGCCGTCCCATCGACGAGACCGAGGAATCAAAATCACCATTGGATACCGAAGGGCATGGCACCCACACCGCCTCCACCGCAGCAGGTGCAATCGTCTCCGGCGCTGGTTTCCTCGGCTACGCTGAGGGCGAAGCCCGAGGAATCGCCACTGAAGCCCACATCGCCGCCTACAAGATCTGCTGGAGACTCGGCTGCTTTGACTCCGACATCCTTGCCGCCATGGATGCCGCCGTTGAAGACGGAGCCGACGTCATCTCCCTCTCCGTCGGCTCTAATGGCTATCCTCCTGCTTACTACCGAGACTCCATCGCCATCGGTGCGTTTGGCGCGGCCCGCCATGGAGTAATCGTGTCCTGCTCCGCAGGGAACTCCGGTCCTGATTCTTACACCGCCGTGAACATCGCCCCTTGGATTATAACTGTAGGGGCTTCCACCGTTGACCGTGAATTTCCGGCTGATGTTGTTCTCGGCGATGGGAGCCTTTACAATGGTGTTTCCCTTTACGCTGGATCCGACAATGTCACTGCTGCCGACCTCCCTCTGGTCTATGGAGGTGATGCCGGTTCTCGCCTCTGCGTCTCCGGACTTCTCAATTCCTCCATTGTCGTCGGCAAGATCGTTCTCTGCGATCGCGGTGGGAACGCCCGGGTTGACAAGGGAAGTGCCGTGAAGCTCGCCGGCGGAGTCGGCATGATCCTTGCAAACACAAAAGAGAATGGAGAGGAGCTAATCGCTGACGCGCATTTGATTCCGGCGACCATGGTAGGCGAAGCAGCCGGTGACAATATCCGCGCCTACATCAGCTCGGCCTCCACTCCCTCCGCTACCATTGTCTTCAGAGGAACCGTCATTGGCGACGATCCACCGGCACCAAAAGTGGCGGCTTTCTCAAGCCGGGGACCCAACTATCGCACGCCGGAGATCTTGAAACCGGACGTGATCGCTCCAGGCGTCAACATCCTCGCTGCCTGGACGGGAGCCACGAGCCCGACGGACCTAGATAACGACCCGAGGAGGGTCGATTTCAACATCATCTCCGGCACTTCAATGGCTTGCCCTCATGTCAGCGGGATCGCCGCGCTCCTACGCGGGGCTTATCCAGATTGGAGCCCGGCGGCCATAAAGTCCGCCATCATGACCACTGCTTACAACCTCGACGACAGCGGCCAGATTATCAAGGATCTCGCTACAGGCAATGAGTCAACCCCTTTCATTCGCGGCGCCGGCCATGTGGATCCTAACAAGGCTCTCGATCCGGGATTGGTTTATGATGCCGGCGTTGATGACTACCTCGCCTTCCTTTGCTCTGTCAACTACACCGCTGAACAGATATCAGTCTTTACCAGGGACGGGAGCAGCGTCAATTGCTCCTCAAAGCCATTGACGAGTCCCGGAGAACTCAACTATCCGTCATTCTCTGTAGTCTTCCCTAAGTCTACAGACTCGGTGACTTATAGAAGAACGGTGAAGAACGTCGGTGGGTCGGGCAAGGTGTATGATGTAGAGATCTCCAGTCCGCCGGGCGTGAACGTGACGGTTACGCCAAACAAGTTGGTCTTCGATTCTATAAACCAGAGCTTAACATACAAGATCACATTTGCTTCGATTACTGGCACGGTGACGGCTGCTGCGACTTCACAACAGTTTGGTTGGATTTCTTGGAGTGATGGAGTTCATGAGGTGAGGAGCCCCATTGCCGTTAGTTGGCGCCAGAGCCATGTTTCTTCCATGTAAACCCCGCTTAAGAAAACAGATGAAATTTTATGTTTGAATAAAAAAGGAAGTGATTAAGAGTTTAATCGGAGAGCCACGCACGACCTTTATTGGACAACTTTGATTTCAGGAATTTGAATAATCTTTTATTTTTCTTGCTTCCATTTATGAGATGGGAGAGCAGAACTGTTAATTGCCACTAGAAGAATCAGGCCATGGAAAGAGACCAGAATGTTTCAGCTTTTAGAAATAGAACTTATAAGCAATGGAAGCATCCTAAAGCATATGCTTCAAGAAATATTTTGTAGTGTATATTATGAATGAAATTTCAAATTGTTTGCCTTTAAAATTGCAGCAGATTTGATCTTCTGTGTTTACCTTCGTTAACCAATAAAGGGAATGTGAGAAAAGCAAAGGGTGCTAGAGTTCAGATCGGGATATAATTTGTGGAGTTGAAGTTAGAATTCATCAAAGCAAAATCAGAATGATTTTGATAATACTTTGTGGATTCGATCACAATCAGTTAAAATTCATTGCAAGGGTGGGATGGCAATGACTGCAACAGTAACCATGTCAATTGTAGAGAATTTGAACCCAAAAGGATGGTTCCCCATCCAAATCAAAGCATTTTTTTACATTGTTTTAATGTGCATCGTCAAAAGTATAATATAGAATTATCATCACATTCTGGTGCACTACTTTCCTTTTATTTCTGACCTACCCTATGACTGAATAGATTGAAAATATTAAAATAAAAAATAATAATAAAAAAAAAGCTCAAAGGTACAGAAACTTTAATCCACAACTCAATATGTCCTTTCTAAAAAAATTTCTCTATTATGCTTGGATCAGTATGTCTCTAAGCTTGCATTTTGCGTAATTTTTATAGAATTAAAACTTAACAGTTATCTCATTACGTAAATTTACTAGCTTTTGCTGATGAACAATAATTTTGCGCAAACCATAGATGGGCCTGTATAACTTCTTCCGCCCACAACTCTGCAAACGGGTTCATATGAATGGGTACTTCCCCATTGCTCCATCCTCTCAACTGAGACCTTGGCAGACAGATTTCGTTTTATAAATGACATAACTCCAGTATTATATATTTCTCATCCTAAGGGGAGATTTTGTAACTTATCTTGTTGGAATTGGCATCATAAATTTGCTTGCGGCCAGTTGAAGTTGCAGTAACCACAAATAGCTAATTGATATAGGCAAATGTTTTGATTACACACATATTTTAATTATTATATTTTATACAGAACATTTAAGACAAAACCATAATACTCCCATGAATAATGCTGTCTCTATGTTTCAACTGAAAATTAAACCTCATATCATGGACACAATGAAACTACTGCACTAAAGTTCTTCTTAATGAATAAATTTTCTGATTTTTATTTATTATTTCAAAATTGTAAAGCAAATAACATTATTACAATTTATTGTACTCTAGTTCCTTGTGAGCGTTCGAAGATGATCCATCGTAGTTCATGCCAAAGGCTACAATTCAAGCTATGTTTATTGATGATTAAGATAGAAGTTATTCTTACTAACCCTATCCATTTATAGCATGAAGACGATAGCACGAAGACGTGTAGTTAATTAAGCAATAGAAAAGAACAAGGATGGCTACAAACTTTCGACTTCCAAGCCAAATAAAGCAAGAATTTAACTTTATGCGAAACTATTATGTAATTTACTTTTCTTCTCACGGAAATGAAAACCAAAAGAATTTTACTGAAGATTTAGCCCAATTTCATTATTTACAACATACCAACAGCATAAGGACTAAGGCTGCAAGGTGACAGCATTTCATTAAACTAAACTCTCTATTGACACTACTTCCTAATAAAAAGGACTATCATATGCATAGAACTCAATTCTTATGGATATACATCTCTCACATCAAAATTTCATTTTTACACACATAGCACCCAATTATTTCACATCACATCGAAAATAGCACTAATTATGCTTTTTAAAGGTCAAATCCACCTTTCATACATACACCCTTTCATACATAGGTAAAGTGCTATGTCTGTAGATATGAAAGTTTAGGTGTGAGATATGTAAATCCATAAGAATTGACTGCTATGTAAATTTCCCTAAAAAAGTCCTACTTTTAATGTGCCAACCTTTCCACAGCTTAAATTGGCTGATGGAATAACAAATAAATATAACAAATAAATATAAAAGAAATACAGCTTTACCAGTTATGGCAGCGAAGTTATGACATGGACAATTTCCCTACTAGCTCTCAACCATCAATGAAGCTAGTTCTTGGTCTTGTTGCTGAGTTTTACGCGCCTGAGGAAACAGCCTTTTGAACTTCTCGGGTAAGTACCTGAAAGGTCGCAATAATCATTTCAGTTGAAGGATTACTCACTTGTGGAGTTACTCTAACAATGTTTTGCTCCATAGTTTAAAGAGAAAGAGTAACCGAGGTTAGATCTAATGTCCAGAGTGGAGCTTACATGTCCAATCTTTCAGCAATTGCCTGGCGCACTGATGAGTTGAGTCCGTAAGCAATAGAATTGAACAAACCCTGCCAAAAGAAAAACAATGTCCATTTACATCCATACCACACAATTCTCATGCATTTACATATCAAACACCTAAGCATTCATATTTACATGCATACGACTTAAATCTTTAACATCTAAGTTAAAAATACCACCATAATTATGGTTTTAAAAGTGAACTATATTATTTCATGCATACTTTTATGACACCCAAGATGTTATAAGTATAAAAGGGTGTTAGATAAATAAATACATAAATTTTGTGTCATGTATGTATTCCAATATAATAATGTCCATAGGTACGAGAATAAACAATAGCAAGCTCATGATAGGTGTTAGTCAGAAAAAATATGATACAAAGTGAAACTTGTAATATATATGTATATATTGCCATTTTATTTTGATAACCCTATATGCCTGTCTACCGAAAATAGAACGGTCATCACCATCATTAACCTTGTCACGACCCGGTCTAAGGCTTAGAATTAATCAAAGCGGGATAGATGGTCGGACGATGGAGATCATATTTCTATATTAATTTATCAGTAAACAAATGAAAGAAGTGCTAATCAAATTAAATTAAAGCAGCATATTTAAATTTATCTCATTATTTATGGTTCACGTCTTTTATAAACATTATCCCTTCTATTGTTTATTTTTTAGTCACTTAATTAATCTAAATAGTTAGTTTAAAGTAACAATGAGCTAAACAAGCATGTCAATATTCATACTTTTAAACTACAGTAATATGAAAAAAAAAATAAAATAAAATGCATGTCAGTTAAGTTTTTTTAATAAATCAAAATAAATATTTGATATTTTTCGAAGAATCTTACTATATCCATAGCATATAAAATTAGTATTTATCTGTACAACCATCACAGAAGCATCGTTTAAAATTTTTTACAATTTAAGATATTTTAATATCAATATCATTTTTCATATATTTGTATAGACACTTTAGTGTTCCTCCACTAGTAATATAACAGAGCGACTCGATCATAAGTCAATACTACACATGCAAACAAACAATAAAAATATCACTTTCTAATAATAAATATTTTATTTTCATTTGCATAACAGACAACATATTTATACATTATTCCATACTGATGATAATTTAAATAATACTGTGTACACGTATCATCCCTATAATATGAACAAAAATTCACTAGAATTCAAAATCCTAAGTTTGCAGTAATTTCAATATAATTAATGATAGTACTGTTGACCTCATTTTTATGAGGTCTTCTTTTTCTACCTCCTTAGACCCTAGGTTCTAGCCCTAGGATTTTCTGTTTGACTCTTTTAGAGGATTAGTGCTGAGATCCTCCCCTCTTAGAAATTCAAGTCACTTCCTATTTCTCTTGCGATGTCTCGCATGGGTTATCTCAAACTATCACCATTTGATTTAGTGGTTGTGTTCTCGGACCATCGTCATTTGGTCGAGTGGTTAAGGACCACCATGTGGAGACTCGGAGAGAATTCCTAATAAGATCTAAAGCCTTAGGACACCCTTTATGACTTTCGTACGTTCGCACACGCAATCAATGAATTTGTCTGAACGATCTCGGATGACGAAACGGATTGCGCCAGTGCGTCTAGGACGTCGATTTAGCCAGAAAAGACACCCATATTGCTATAATTCCACCACAAATAAATTGCATGCAAATCGATGCACTTGTCCATACGACCTCGGATGACGAAACGAACTGCGCCGTTGTGTCCTGAGCGTCGACTTTGCCTGGGATAGACATCCAATTTGGTATGATTTCATGCATGAGCAAAAAAATATGCGCAATTTGAGAGATTTTAATATTAAAAATTATAAAATTAATAAAAAAAATTTAATTCTTCTAAACTCAAGCACCTTCAACTTCTTCATTCCTGCGCGAGCCTCAGCACTTTGCCTCCTTGATCTCTGCTCGACGAACAGCCTCCCAATTGCGAGTGAGCTTGGCCGACGCTTCCTCTGCTCAATGCCACCTACTCTCTTCCCCTAAAATGCTCCCCTCTCGTCCTGGCGCCGGCTCCTACACACAGAAAAGAAATTCGGCCTCCGCTCCTACTCGCCTCACCTCTCCTGCATTGGCCTGCTTCGCCTTCCTCTCTCCTGATTGCCTCAACCGCTCGACACCATCTCCGTGCTCGCCTCTTCCTCGCGCGACATCGAGACCCTTGTCTGTTGCGATTCTCCAGCTCGACACCATCTCCCTCACTTTCTCTCTTCTTCGCGACAGACCCCGCGTTTCCCTCGCAGTCCTGCTCGCCTCGTCCGATCGTCAATTCCTCTCGACCACGCTTCTGCCGAAGTTCGCATGCTCCTCCTTCTAGCGCGATAGAACAACGCTTGCCCGCCTCCTGATACGACATTGGCCCCCGCTCCTCCGCTCGATCTCACTCTCCCTCTGTGATCCGAACTGAATCCCGCTCACCTGCTTCGCCTCCCTCAGAGATTGAACGCCCCATTCGACTCCACCACAACTCTCCCGTCTGTTTTCCTCTTCGCGCAGAAGAAGCCCCGCTCACTTCCTCCTCTCTCGACGCCGAGACCATCGCCTGCCGCGACTCTCCTGCTCGGCACCATCTCCCCGCCTCCTCTCTTCCACTCGACAGAACCCCTGCATCAAGATGCCACTCGACTCCCTCTCACGCTCACCCCGTAACACTCAATCACACCCCTCGATCACACCTCCCTCTCGCTGGACTCTCTTTCTCTGAATCAGGATCGCTTGGCCGACCCCCTCTCGTCCGCATTGGAGGTAGCAGGGTAGAAAAGGAAGGAACACAACATTTTCGAGCTTCTGAAACGCTTGGAGCACATAACCTTAGCGATTATAGTAATTGGGTAACGAAATCTTGTCTTGTTCCTATACTTGCTCATTTTATCTATACAATACAGGTCATCAAGGAGTTAGGAAGATTTGCATACACACCCACTCAATTCATATGCTTTTATGTATCTGATACTTAAAGCTTTCACATAAATATGCATAGCACTCAAATGTTTTATGCTGCAATGAGAAAATACATTTACCTCCTTTTTATGGGTAAAGTACTTTTTTTATGAAAAGGTAAGGTGATGCTTATGTCAAAACTGAAGTTTAAATATCACATATGTAAATGTCTACAAGTTTTTGTGTGCTATGCATGTAAATCTACCATTATTTTTCGGTGACTATGTATAACATTTGAGTGATATTTATGAAAATCCTCTTTTGAGTCGAACACAATTTTCTCTTGGCTACTGATTTCCTTGAACATTGACTTGATGACTGATTTAACACCTCCCTGGCTCAGTTTTATGCTTTATATCTTTCTTTGGTGAACATTTACATACTTAGTACACTAACATTATGCATTTACATATCTCACACTTAAAATTTAATGTTTACATACAATACATTTTGGTATTTTAAACCTATGCATGAAAAGGTGCATTTTGCTATTTAAAAATTAAACTGATAGTCTCTTTTATGCGATAGGAATGAATTTGGCCGTGTAAATGCATAAAGTAAAGTTTTAGGTATTAGATACATCAATACATAGGAATTGTGAGGTATGCATGCAAATCTCCATTTAATTTTTCCTTGTCCGTGGCTCGGTATTATGGTTGTTTTAGAGAAGTATCAGAATGTCATTCTAGTTTGTTGTTGTTACTGTTCTTTGCCTTACACTTTCAATGTTTTGGGGTTTAACATATGCTGATTTAGAGTGCTTTAAAGTGATGTTTGTGGGTTGATTTTGGAGCGACTTTGAAACCATTTTGTTACCGTTTTGGCACTATTTTGGCACTGCTTTGAGATGTCTTTGTTAATCAATTTGGGGGGCACTTTGGGGGGGGGGGGGCTGATTTAACGCAATCTTCACACTATTTTGGAAACATTAAAAATATCAATTTGAGGCTATTTTATGCACTGTTTTGGAGGCATTAAAGATATCATTTTGGGGTTTCACGTGATTATTATTTAAACATTTTTAGGTTGATTCACTTGTTTTTCCCTCCTTTTGCTTTACTAGTTTTGGAAGTAAATCGGCCTCCTCCGTTCTTTTGTTTTATTTTTTTTAACAGTTAAGTCAAAAATTAGAATTTCTGATTTGATTGGGAAGTACTTAGGAGACATTTGAGTAGTTGAAAAGCTCTTAATCAAGTGTAGAATACCTTAAATCACTTCAAGCACAAGTCACAATGTAGGTTTCCTAGATTCTAGAAGCACACCCTAGGTGAGAGCTTATCTATCTAAGTCATAGTGCAACCTTCCTAGAGTTTAGGAGCACACCATAGGTGAGGGGCTATCTACCTAATCCACAGTGCAGCCTTCCTAGAGTTTAGGAGCACACCCTAGGTGAGAGCATATTTACCTAATCCATAGTGCAGCATTCCTAGAGTTTATGGGCACACCCTAGGTGAGAGCCCATCTACCTAAGTCATAGTGCAGACTTCCTAGAGTTTAAGAGCACACCCTAAGTGAGAGCCTACCCACCTGATTTGCAAATAGTGAAGTTAGAAACTTTATCCTAATTCACAAACTGATTAAAACACTAGACATAAGGATGCACCGAAAGGTAGTTCACGCTTCCCTAATTGAATCAATTGTGAAATTCCCGCCATGACTTAACCTACAGGAATACCCAATGTTCCGGGATTTGAGTTTGAACCTTATACTCAAATTCTCCTGACAATTGGGGATATTTCTAATGTCACATATAAATTATCTTTCCCGATCTTTTATATGTGACATTATATTTTTATTTAATTCATTTGTGTCATTTTCCTACGATTCGTTTTGAGTCTCTGTGGGTCATTTTAGTCTTTTGCGGGTTTTCTATATGTGGCTCCGTTATTTATCCTTTTATATATAAACATTTACTTGTCCTGCTAGCTAAATTTCTTCACTATGCCTGTTTTTTTGCCTGCGATACTGACATCATTTACAAAGATAATAGCAAGTAACAGGGGGCCCAGGACTCGGAATCTATAGTAATTTTGTAGTATTTTACTGCATTTGTCTCCTTTTATTCCACTTTACTACACTCACTGTTACTGCTTTCTTTTACTGTACAATCTTACATCATAGCCTGCTTATACATGTCGCTGCTCTCTGTTATTATATACTTCACTGCTTTCTCTTTTATACGCCCTCTTTTTCTTTTTTATTTCATTTTCAGCACTTTACATTGATTTTTTTATTACATTTCCTTGTAGCATAGTTAGCTTTTTGTATGCTTTAAATAACTACAACACCATTAAGATTTAGTCTGGTTTAGGAGAGACACAGTAGCAAAACACAAATTTAACAATATTGCACATTCACATATAAAACACAAAACCTAAAACTACTACTACATGGAGCCTGAAGCAAGTCCTTGTGGGCAGCACATCAGCGATGCAGCGAAGGAGAGTGATCTACAACAACAAAACGATTCTAAATCAGCAACACCTTCTTTAGTTTAAATAACAAACCCCTAGGATTCTGAGGTAGTTCGTCTAGTGTGACATAAAACCTCTCTTTATTCCTTAGGCTTTTGCACAACCCTGTTGTGTAATATAAGTCATAACGCTCTTAGGATTCCGAGGTTACCGTACAGTACGGTGAAACTCTCATATCATTCCTGGCTATTTACACGATCAGATATCGTGCGAATGTAAGACCAAAATTCTAAAAATAAATTGCAGGATTAAACTTTAAATAACATCTTTTCAAAGACATAAAGCCAAATAATAAGATAGTTGGGAGATCACCGGGGTTTTTCTCGAATCTGTGAATTCCCCCGCTCTTTTCTCTTTTGGATCTCTTAAAATAATTGTTTCTACTTGAGCCACTCCCATTTGATTTTTCCTACGTCCAATCATGAAAACCTAAACTTTGAAAATCTTGAAGACAGAACTACTGATCTTAATCGACAATTTTCTTGGGTGACTTCGGCCATTTAAGATGTAATTAACTATAGGGTCATTCTACAGTGAATCCAAGAACCTGCGTAAAATAAACCCTATCTAATCCTTATATTAGATAGGAGAACTTGTCGGCCTCACAAAAGATTTTCGCAGATCAAATGGATGTCACAAAACTCTTTAGTTTATGTGGTTAAACCTACTATCAAGTGGTATGCCTATCCCTCGGGATAGTGTATTGCTTGTGGTATTATGCTCGACCACTTAAACTATAATATATGTGAGACCCGTTTGGTCTCATTATTATTTTTCAAAATTAAAATATTATTTTCAAAATAAAAAAAAAATCATTTACATATATACTAAATCTATTTTCAAATCTAAAATTCATTTTAAAAATTCTTTCAGTTGACAAGTACTAGTAAATGCATTTGATCTTAAAGAAGCAAAATATTGTGATAATATAAGAACATGAGTATTCACCTCAATCACTGATGATTCTAAATGTTCTCCTCACACATCTCCAAAAAAAACCTAAGGTCAAATGCATAAATAATTATTATTAATTTATTATATGTTCATTTTATTATTAGAAAACAATTTACCTTTATTGACCCTTAGATGTATCATGTGATATTACTTATTTTATTACTATTATCGTAATTGTTATCTTCTTTTAATTATTTCTTTTAAACAACAACAACAACAAAGCTTTAATCCCACTAAAATTGGTCTGCTACATTAATCCTTTTTCTCCATTGCGTCCTATTTAGTGTCATATTTTCATTTAATTCTAATAAATTAAGATCATTTTTTATACAATAAGTCCAAGTCTTCTTAGGTCTACCTTTGCCTTTCTTAACTTAAGTCAAATCTAAAACATCTACTTTCCCAATCGGATCATTAGATGGTCGACGTTTAATGTGACCAAACCATCTAAGGAGACTCTAATTTTATCCGTCGCTGGAGCTACAACAACCCTATCACGGATATATTTCTTTCGCATTTTGTCTCTAAGCGTAAAGCTACTCATCCACCTAATCATTGTCATCTAGGCAACCCTATCTAGGTAACACTTAACTTAGTATTATGCTTCTCTTTTAAAGGTCAACATTCAACACCATAGAGCATTGCATGTCTCACTTCCATTATATAAAATTTGCCTTTCAGTTTAAGCGGCACTTTTCTATCATTTTAAACAATTTAAGATTAATAAAATATTGACAACAAAGTCGGTTCTCCTAATTTAATTTTCTAGTTACTTTATCTAATTTGTATCTTTCCTATTATGCTTATAAATGTACATACATTTATATTACATAAAATTTCTTATTAAAAAAATAATTAAAACTTAAATAATATAAAATCCTTAATCGTTCTTACAATGAATTTTTCTTTTAACTTAAGACCTGATTTAATTATATTTTAAAACTAATAATAAATAATTTATAATATAATAGATTAAAAACATGAATAATATAAGTCTTACCTCACGGTTCGCTCTCCCCCCCTCCGAACGCACACACACTCTTCTCCTTTGGCTCGATCACTGCTCGACACAACAGCGCAAACATTCAGCACCTCCACCTCCCACTCCCCATCCCTGCTCGATAGAGACACTCCTTCCTCCTTCGACATCTTCTCTCAAATTAGAGCAAGACAAGTTCGTTGCACGCAATGCTCTCGTCTCCTGTCCTTCTACCTTTATTCACATCTCAACACAGCAAAGAAATGCGGCGATGCTCATCTTTCTTCGAGCGTAGCACACGATGTCATTCCTTCAGGTAAGAAAACATGCAACACCACTGTTTCCTCCTCTGCTCTCTGGCTGTACGAATGAGAGCCCCCGCCTCTTAAGATATGGCGAGCATCACCTCTTCAGCTTCCCGACCTCCTCTCATTTCCTCTTCCCATTCTCATTTCTTCATTTCCTCTCCCTCTCATTGGCTCAACGATTCCTCTTCCCTGGTAACAGAAACAGGATGTGACAGATCTTAACTATTTAAAACTGTCAAAAGTGACATTATTAGTAAAATGAATTATTTAGAGATAAACAGCTGGAAGAATGAAGAATTTCAACACGTGCAGTTTAGAGGCTTTTTTATTTACTGAGGATCAAGATAAAGCTGCCTCCTGGTAAAAAATTAGCTTTGGCCTTGCTCTTATAATAAGAAAGCAATATTAGGAAAATAACATATTGGAGAGTATGTTATCAAGATGATATATTTTTATGTCCCTATAATATATATATTATCATCATAATTTGTTTCCTTTTTGTATCTTAATAGCAACATATTAGAAGGGCAGTAATTGAGTGGAGTAGAGTTAAGCACCTCATGCATTGAATTTAGCATGTGGTTATATTACAAATTTATCAAGCGCAAGCCAACTTTCATGCATATATTCGCACTTGGTTTGTAAGATTTTCTATATATGAGTTTCGCTTATACTTTGCTTGCCAAATTTAATTGTGCAAGTGCTTGAAAAAGGCTAATAAACAAGCTGAAAAATTCAAAAGATTACCTAGGTTTTCAATTTAACAAATAGTTTTACAAGTGTAAATGGACATGCAACAACAACAAAGCCTTAATCCCACTAAGTGGGGTCGGCAAGTGTAAATGGACATGCAATTTAATAAATATGAATTGGTATCTAACTAGGTGACATCAATCAATAAAGGATAGTTATGACTTGAACAAATTTTCTTGCAATCATACACAAGTATCATAAAACTTGTTCATTAAAAAAGAGTATGATAACCTAAAATTCACAAAGATTAGAATAATATTTCTCCAAAATTTTACACCCCACTTTTCACACCTCTAAAAATGGGCAAACATGTTTTATAACTTCTATATTTCATTTCCATAATTAAGAAATATAGATATATATACACAAATAAACAAGTATATTAATAAGTATTAAATAATTTCTTGCTATAATCATCTTAATTTATTAGAATTAAATGAAAATATGACACTAAATAGTAAGCAATGGAGAAAAAGAATTCATGTAGCCGACCTCACTTAATGGGATTAAGGCTTTGTTGTTGTTGTATAATTTATTTTAAAAAATTTTACTGAATTTTACTGTTCATCCATTTAAATATTACAGCAGATATTTAGCTATTTTTATAAATCCATGGCATGCACCAACTACGATTGATTAATAATAATATTATTATTATTACTACTAAACTTTAGGCATTCGTATTTCATCCTTATTCATTTCTCATACAAGCTGTTGGAGGTGAAAACAAAGGAGAAGAGGGCTCGAGTAAGGCAAAAGAAGATAACCAAGAAGTAGGTAGAAGAAGAAATAAAGAGACTATATGAAAAAAAGGAAGAAGAAGGATAGGATTTGAAGACGGCAATCCAAATTTTCAATTTTCTCCATTAATCAAGTTTGATTTCGAGTGGTTGGTTGAAGGCATGAATCAGTAAAATCTTTTCTAGGTAAAAATACTAATTTAAAATTAATTGACTTAGTTTCGAATTGTAATTTAGGAATTCATAATTGATTGAGGAATTTGATGATACCAGATTATTAACGAAATAACAAAATCTTGAAGAGATAGAAATATGAAAATTTGTTTCGAAGAGAATGATATAATTTTAGTGAGAGAACCACTACCAGATATAAGAAGAAAGTGCTTCGTGCATCTAACTGTCATTAGCACTTAATGTTTACATGATATTTATACAGCTCAAATTTAAGATTGCCTATACAGGTTTATCCTTAGTTTGTTCCGATTTCTAAAATTAGCTTGGCTTGCCAAAGTTTATCAAATCATTACCTAGATTTTCATATTAGCAAACAGTTTTAAAAGTCTAAATGAACAAGAAATTTAAGAAATATAAAATTACTATCCAATTTGATGACATCAATTAAATAAGATAATAAAGATGCCATTAACAAACTGTTTTGCAATCATTCAACATAAAAAAATACCATAAAGTTGTTCATTGAAATAGTGTAATACCCTAAACTTTCATAAAGGTATAAATATAAATCTCCTAAAATTTCTAATCCATTTTTATCAAATCTTAAGAAAGACCAAATACTTTTTTTAAAAAAATTGCATTTATTTCAATCATTTTGATATATATATTGTATGTCAAAATAAATAAGCATATGGTAAATTATTAATAAATTTATTACAATGGAATTTTCCCTAAGCTTTAATTGATTTTACTATTCATCCAAATAAATAGTACCATTGTGTGTCTATATATATATATATACATACATATATATATATTGATTGGAAATGCTCAAGGCCTAATTTTATTGAAATTGAAAAGGTACATAAAGGTTGTGTGAGAGGACCCAGTAAAGGTGCCCTACCCATACGATATACAAACACTAACATCCCAAAAACAGATAAGACACAGATAAACTCTAAATTCAAAACTCATAGAAAACAAGTTATTAAGAGCGAGCTAGCTTGGTCCTGCCTCTGCCTCTAGTTCTACGAACGGAGCCAGCTAACAAATTGCCGAGTGTCGTGTTATTATCTGGAGTAACTAAAGTATCATCCATTAAGTTCCCAAACTGGGGTGTGCCTTCATTCTTCTTCTTCCTCCTAGATGTGTATACCTGTCATTCCTCATCCGAAGACTGGCATATTTGATCAGTGTGGTCAACAGATTGTCTGGCATGTAGAAGAGGGTGAGCCCCTTGATCCTGACTAACAGTAACAAAATTCTCATTCTGAAGATGTGGTAAACATGTCTCCTCATCACCTGACGCTTTCTGAGGATGTAGAGTTGCGATGCTTTCCTGATTATCGAACCGAAGAATATCCTTTGGAGGTAAGGATCAAACAGTACTATTTTTAACAGTGATAGAAGCTGTAGGATGTCCAACTGAACCATCTGCCAATACATCGGTCGAAAGAACAAAAACAGTATTGTCTCCGGTAGTGGGAGGGAGAGGTGGCATCGTGTCAATAGTCTGTGGAATGCACTCGGGAGCGGAAGAGGATAAGTATGAAGTGGGGCAGTCCAATATTAAATATATATATTACGGAAGAAGCATTATTCGGCTTCGCATATATTCATCACGAAAGAAGTTACAAACGGGTGTAGGGGTGGATCCCCGCTACTAAAAACAAAAAGAACAATACTCACCCATAGGGGTTCCACCACTAACAGTACAACTCCAAGCAAAAAAGGATATCCAAAACATACAATTGTATCCAAAAAACGAAAAAAGAAGAGCACCAAATTGTAAAACCTGTATCTATACCAACAAAAAAATCCCAAAAAGATTGAAATAAAGAAACAAACGTAGGTAGAAAGTGTCGGTAATCCAGCGACAACTATAGAAGTTGCAAAAAGCCTCCCAGAAAGGGCAAGAGAACCTAATAACCGCACAACCTAAGCAGGCATCTAATGCAGAGGAATCTGAGAGAAAATTGTTAGAATAACCAAATAGAATCAACATTTAGTAAATTGTTGATCGAGCAAGTCACCAGTGATACCTTTAACCGACCCATAGAGGTTCTTCCCACAAATATTCCTAAACGCCCCAAACCAGCAAGGAAAGCTGTTGGTTTATTTCCTTCTCTGAAGATATGAGATCATTGTATAAAGAGGCCTTTATCAACTACTAATTTCCTAATCATATTCCAAATGCTGAGTACCTCCCATGGGGGCTTAGCAATACTCAGAAAAATGTCAATCATGACCTTCAAATTAGCCTCTACAACCAAGCTAAATCAATTTTGATTAACAACAATTCATAGAGCCAAATAAAGAGCCCACATTTCAGTCTCCAAAGGAGATTGTGTAAAAGAGAGGGAAGAAAAGAATCCCACATAAGCACCACATGCATCTCTAAACACACCCCCACAACCGCCCTCCCATTCCTGAAACTCCCATCAATATTGAGCTTAAACGACCCACGGGAAGGAGACAACTACTTGAATAAGTTAGGTCTATGAATATCAGTGGAGAGAGAGGAAGGAGAAGAGAGATTACGGCCTTTGTAAGATTTAGATGAGTATGCAATAATATGAGCCTCAGTTATCCTAATAGAAGGAGTAACATCATCAAACTTTGCAGAGTTCCTTGCCATCCACACAAACCAAAGAATTATAAAGGGGAGGAAAAAGTAAGAAGGTCATTTTCACATATATTTTTCCACAACTTACAACATTAAATCAAAGAAGCCCAACTACTAGGAACCAACCCCCAATGAGGAAAGCCACGTCTCTCCAAACCTCCAACGTGAAAGAGCAGTGAAATAATAAATGAGCAGCAAACTCCTCTTGTCTTTCGCAGAGAAGACATTGGGAAGCTAATTTTAAACCCTTCATTTATAAAATGTCATCTTAAGGTATACAATTATGTAAGTGCCTCCAAGCAAAGAAGGACATAGACGGGGGTATAAAGGGGAGGAGAAAGTAAGAAGGCCCATTTTCACATATGTTTTTCCACAACTTACAACATTCAATCAAAGAAGCCCAACTACTAGGAACCAACCCCCAATGAGGAAAGCCACGTCTCTCCAAACCTCCAACATAAAAAAACAGTGCAATAATGAGCAGCAGACTCCTCTTGCCTTTTACAGAGAAGACATTGGGAAGCTAATTTTAAACCCTTCATTTATAAAATGTCATCATAAGGTATACAATTATGTAAGTGCCTCCAAGCAAAGAAGGACATAGACGGGGTAAGCTGCCTTCCCCAAATAGCTCTACCCCAAGCCCATTCACCAAACTAATGAAGGGTAGAGTATATAGATTTCACAACAGAGCATATCCCTCTAAGTTTAAAAACCGGACAGAGGATATGCTTCCATTCCGACGACTTCCTAAGTGAATTGAGGTTCCAATTTCCATTATCCCAAAAATCAGAAATAATAGCATTAACGTTAGAAGGGTTTGAAAGAGAGGGATCAAACCAAAAATCATACCAAAGCGAAATATCACCTCTACCCAAATTCCAAAAAATGAATTGTTTCGCCACTTCTCAGCCTTAAGCGGAGATTTCCATATCCGAGAATCTCCTACTCTCCATCGAACCCTAGATGGATGAGAGGACAGTACTTATACTGAAAAAAAATTGGCCAACAACGAATCATTACTCCAAAATTTAACCTAGAATTTAATCATATTAATATCAACAATATGATTAAGCTCCTTGAATCCAAGTCCACCAGCAGTAAGAGGCTTATAAACCTTAGGCCAAGCTGCCCAATTTTTTTAGATCTCCCTCGAGCCCATAAAAACCTATTAAAACACTTTCCATAGAGAGTTGAGAACTTTTTTCATTTTCAAAACCTGGAGGCCATAAAGAGGGATGCTACATAGAATACTTTTCAACAGAGTGATTCTACCATCATTTGAGATAAATGTATTTTTCAATCTCCAATCTTCTTTTTTATTTTTTCCACAAAACAATCTATTTGGGTTTGTTTCCTCCTTCCCCTTGAGATATCCACACCAAGGTATTTAAAGGGAAGGGAAGCCTTGAGCACTCCAAATAGTTAGTTGGCAATAGTTGTAACCAACTCCCTATTTACAGCTTTATCGGCATAGAAGTGACATTTTCGATTTATTAAACTCCAAAGCTGAAACGACAGTGAAAGAGTTGAGAGTATCGTCCACCTTTCGAATGACAGACTTTGTAGCTTTAGTGAAAATTATTGCATTGTTAGCATAAGCCAAATGACTCACAAGAATTTTGGATTTAAGAGAGTGCTGAGTGTATGAATGCTCCATTTGTAATTTATTCAACATCCGGGGAAAATAATCAAAAGTAATTATGAAGATAGTGGGAGAGAGGGCCCCTCCCCCCCCCCCCCCCCGTTTAATACCCCTTTTAGTAGAAAAAACCGTAGGAAGAGCCATTTATAAGTATGCTGTAGTGATTGCACTGAAGCCATCTTTTGACCAAGAAACAAAATTCCTGATGAAAACCGCTACATTGTAAAATGTCAAGGATAAAATGCCCATCAATGGTATCATAAGCTTTTTTAATATATAATTTGGAGATCATATTTCCTCCCTGACATTTTCTATCCAAATCATCCACAAGTACCTGCGCGAGTAGGATATTATCAGTGATTTCCCTCCCTTTAATGAAAGCAGATTGTTGAGGGGATATAATGGAAGCAAAGTGAGGTTGAAGCCTAGCCACAAGTATTTTAATAATAACTTTAGAGATAACCGATGTAAGAGAAATTGGTCTAAAGTTACTCCAGGCCGATTTATCATCGCCCTTTGGAATCAGCACTATAGTAGATGTAATGAAAAACTTACCTAAATTGTATCCACGAAAAAAGCTTTGGATTGCCTTAACAACCTCATTCTTAACAATTTGCCAGCAAGAAATATCAAAAAAAGAAGTAAAAACACCAGGCCCTGCCACCTTATTCTTATTGATATTTTTTAAAGTTTCAAAAATTTCTTCTTCCTTAGGGATCGAGCAAAGAGTAATTTGAAGATGTAATCATTCTCCTGCCGAAAAAGAGATTCATCAATAGGGGCCACCTGTAGATCAGAATGAAAGAGAGTAGAGAAGTAAATCACAACGCTATCTCCAATTAAGCCCCGGTCGGAAATCCAAACACCCGAATCATCCTTAATTCTCAATATAGTATTATTCCACCTTCTCTATTTAATAGATTCATGAAAGAACCGGGAATTTCTATCACACTTGGCAAAATGAATCTCCCCCGCCTTTTGACAAAGTAAATCTTCCTTCTGTTTGGTAGCCTGGAGCAGTTCCTTGTGCGCATTTGCCAATTCAAGTACTAAATTGGGGGAGCAAACCTGAAGTTGTTCAAGCAAATTCACCTTAGCTTCAACATCAGTAGCTTTTTTATGTGCATCCCCAAAAGTGTTCCAATTCTAATTAGGAAGAAAAGTACCTACCCGCTTATGTAATTTCCACAAGAAAAACGAGGCATCGACTCTCCTTTCAAACATCCAAGCCTCTTTGACAACAAACAATAAGGATTCATGAGAAGCCCAGACATTCAAAAATCTAAAGTGATACTTACTAGAGGAAGCAATGGGAGCGACATTGAGAACCAAGGGAGGAGGATCAAACCTACCAAAATTAAGATGTGTAACTTTGAAAATTGCAGAAGAATTTAGCAACTCATGATTACCCAAAAAACGATCTAACCTCTGAAAAAGTAAACCCCTCTTCCAAGCAAAAGGACAACTAGAAAAACCTAGGTCATGTAAGCCCGCCTCGTCCATCTTATCTACAAATTTATTGATCAAAGAAATATTAAATCTATCACCCCCTCTCCTTTTAACTGTATTCATAATCATATTAAAATTTCGACCCACGATCAAACTATCCCGCATAGTATTTCCCACTGTAGCAATAGAATCCCATAGCACATATTTCTCCGATAAAAGGGAACTTGCGTAAACAAAAGTAATCTAGCCCCTGAAATCATCGAACTAAAAAAAAAACATGAAAAACTATGCATCGTCAATCATGACATTGAAGTTTAGCTGGGCTCTCCAAAAAATCTAAAATTTATTGGATGAATTGCACAAGTGTTGAAGATGTTTAAATTTGTTTAAAATCCTCTCCCTATGAGCCAAAACCAGAGGCTCCAAAACCGCAAAAAGATGAAGTTATGAACCCTAGACAGATGCTGCAGTCTACTCAAGGAATGGGGGTCCGCCACTCCTCGAATATTCCATGCCATTATATTAATCATTCTCATTAGAACCCCCCCCCCCTCCCCTTGCAGACCGAGGAGGGGCATGATGTAGGACACTATCAGAAAAATAATCCACATTAGCGCACAGATTATTGGCATCAATAGGAGGGATTTCTTCAAAGCTCTTAATTTTTTTCTTTTTCTTCCTACTATACTTCTGAATAAGCCACTCGTCCACAAGAAACGTGAGGTTCTCCTCAACCCTCAAAGTATCCGCAACAAACCCCACCCCCTCACCCCCCCTCATGACCTCCCTCGAGCCACCTAAACCTCCCCAAGCCCTTCCAAAACAGGAGCTGCATCCTCAGAAAGCGCAACCTCCCAGGGAACGCCTTAGCTAACCCCAGGTTCGCCCCATCCACCTCTTCAACCACCTTAGAACAGATTTCTCCCAAACAATAAAATAGCTTTATTAGCAGGAACCGTGTCGATTGCTTCAGCAGGTGGTTTACCCGCTTAAGACGCAATTCAGGATGTACATGAAAACAATGCGTAATAGAGTGCCCGAACATGCGACAAGAGGTGCAATAGAGAGAGTGCTTTTCAGCCACTACATGCTGCCAATAGCCATTATGAGCCGAACCCATCCAAACATCATCTAGTGCTCCCAAAGTAATATCTCGCTCAACCAACACCCTAGCCTCAGAAGGTCTTGAGTGAAAGACAGTCGGGGAGTCCATTTTCAGTGGCCTCCCATACATTGAAGCAGGAGAAAATAGAATTTCAGGCTTAAAAAGATGAAATTTCAGCCCCGGGAAAGCAAACCAAACAGAAATAACGGGACTCTCGGACCTTGGATCAAAGTCAACCGACCACTTGAGAATTTTCATAGTGCGGTTCTCTATACGCAGCATTATGCGAGCAAAAATGTGAGTATAATCTTCCTTACCATGTAACTGTATGAGAATATGGTGGCCATCCAGTAAACCCACCTGTCAATCACCTCAGATTCATGCCGGCAAACTCTTTTTGAATAACCTCCATCTGGGGATGTCCGTAGAGAAATTTCCCCACCAGCACAACCAGACAGGAAGCCGTTAAATCCATAGTTTCAGCTCCGGAGAGAAAAGGTGCGAGCTTCCCGCTCCTTCTTCCAACCCTTCTTATGAAGGGAAGTTCGCCACCATTGGTTAAAGCATTGTGAAACAATTGAGGAAAGAAGACAGACTTGCCGCGAAGACCCCCACGCCGACTTGCCGCGAAGACCCCCACGCCCTTCGACGACGACCTCGGCGAAAGATTTGGCCATTGAAGAAAAAGAAGACAAAGAAGGAGAAGAAATTGCACGAGAATCGCCAAACCCTAGCAATGCGAACAACGAAGGAATCCTGATAAGTCTATATATATATATATATATATATACACACACACACACCAACACACACACACACACACACAAATCCAGCAATTTCGAGTGACTCACCATTCACGCATTCCCACATCCGTGGAATAAGCGGAGATCTCATCTTGTAAGGATCACCATAAACCCACGATTGTAGGAATTGGCATAGTGGCCGCCGCTCTTCAATTTTTGATATTCGTTTCTTCATCTTTTCGGATATTCTTTCCTATTTATCTATTTCTATTTAGGTTTATGTGAGGAATCTTTATTATTTAATCAAGTCCAAATGTTTTGATCACTGTTGAAACTACCCAAATGATTCCCATTTTCAAAACAAACTACATAAGCTCGTCCAAAACATCAAAATTACCTATGTACTTCATGATTAAAATAAGCAATCATAGTGACATCGACAGAGATCAAATGTAAGATCGCACAACTCGAGATCAAATGTAAGATCGCACAAGTCCAAATGTTTTGATCACTGTTGAAACTACCCAAATGATTCTCATTTTCAAAACAAACTGCATGAGCTCGTCCAAAACATCAAAATTACTTAAGTATTTTATGATCAAAATAAGCAATCACCTTGACATCGACAGAGATCAAATGCAAGATCGCACAAATCGAGCTCAAATTGTCTTGCTTGTCACTAAAGTTGCTCAAAAGACCTCTGTATGTAAAAAAAAACTGTACAAGCACGTCCAAGATGTTAAAATTATCTAGAATGATAACCCATATTATTTAGTACTGATGAAATGCAAATCGAGATAGACGACAAACAAGAAATTGCACAACATACCCATAGATAATCCCTTTTAATAAAAATACATAAATCCACTCAATCCTATCTTGCAAAACAGCCAACCTAAGCATCTCAAGCTCTGTTCTGCGCGTTTTGAGGCTAATTGGCAACAATAATAAAAAAATAAAGTATTTAAATAAAGCAAGATTTACATACATACCACTTAATCCCTATGTATTTACATATCTAAAACCTAAACTTAGACTTAGAGGAAGATTTTAAAAGAATGTAGTGACACCTACAATGCTTGTTCGCATAGAATGTTGGCTTATAAAAGAGAAGCATAATATTAATTGTTGTCGAGATGAGAATGCTCAGGTGAATGAGTTGTCTATATTTAGAGACAAAATGTGAAACAAATATATCGACGAAAGGGTTAGAGTAGCTCCAGTGGTAGACAAGATTAGAGAGAGTCACCTTAGAAGATTTGGTCAATTTAAATGTGAACTATCTAATGAACCAACTATGAGAGTAAATGTTTTAGATTTGACTTATGTTAGGAAAGGTACAAGTAGACCTAAAAAGATTTAGACATACTACATAAAAAAAAATGATCTTGATTTATTAGAATTAAATGAAAATATGACACTAAATAGGACAAAAATGGAGAAAAATGATTCATATAGCCTACCCCACTTAGTGGGACAAAGATTTGTTGTAGTATGTACATGTTCAATATGATAAAGCTTACTCACTTAGCTGAGGATGTTAAGGTACTCGAGCATGTATATTAAAAAAATATTATTGATATTAAAATGACTTATTAGTACAATTTAGATGATACTTTTGTGAAGGTTGAACGTACAATAATATAGAAATATAAATAATATACTACGACACAATGAATATTTTGAATTATCATGAATGAATTTAGTTGAAAAAGTAAACTTTCAAATATCTTTTATACTGATTGACTGTATTTTGGACTACCATGCACATTATTTTCATTTATTTCATTACTATAATTTAAAAGTTTAAGTATTCACTAAGTTTTTGATAAATCATAAGAATTTAAACTAACAAATTCAAGTTTAAGACTTGCGCTAGAAAATAAATGCAAGAAGAGATAACACGACCAATTTAAGGAATAAAAAAATTCATAATAGATTTTATTACTTTTGTCAGTGGCATTTTCAACTTATTTGTATTATAAATTATTAGTGATAAATAATGAAAATATAAAATTTTAATTTTACCATCCGATGTCGATGCACACCTTAGAAATTTAAAGCTCTCTAAGTAAGTTGTGACACAAAGTCAGCCCATATAATATATTATGCATGTTCTTGTTTCACATTTCTAACTTGTTAGTTATCTTATTTTCTATGTTGAAAATTTGTTACCATATAAAGTTACTTTTGAGCTTCCAAAATTTTCTGCGTAACCATACAAGTAGAACAAATACATCCCCATTAACATTACCAGTTCTTAATTCATTGCAAGCTCTAGCCATATCAAATACTACGAGGCATGCATAATCCTCATTTGGTTCAAATATGGCCCACGTAAGCCATTGCAGCTTACTCTTAGAAAAAGAGGACATCTTTTGTGCCTAATCCCGGAATTAAATAACGAACAGCTCAGAAGGGTCTCATTTCGCCTAGATAGACATCACAGAATAAACTCAATAATGAAATACAAAAGCTTTATATAAATGGCTAAAATCATACCGGAAAAAAAAAGGAAGAAACATAAACGGAATAAAAGACTGCACTAAAAAAGCAGAAAGTTAAAGGCTAAGATACACTTACCATGAGTCCAGCAAACCAAACATCCGCAAGCGAGAGCCAAAAGATCTTATGGTTGGGATGAAGAAAATCAAATATACGATTAATTGTAGCAAATGCCCAAGACCCGATCAAAATCAAAGGATAGTAGCCCCACTTATTCAATGCCTGTAAATAAAAAAATATCGCAATAAATACTCTGAAGTTGCGGTCAGATATACACTGTAAAAGTTTAAAAGAGTGTACATTCAGCCTATTGTTTCCTTGGAGCTATAGCTTTTTGACAAAGTGGTTGTGTTAAGCCAGTGCCTGAGAGAAATTTAGTAATTTATTATTTATCATTATGGGTATAAATAGGGCTAATATGTTTAGGGTTATGCATGATATTGTGGTCTAGAGTCTTAGGTTTAGGGTTTGGAAGAGATTGTCTACCTCTCAAATTATAGGTGTCAGGAGGGATCGCAACCTCTCGAATTATATGTGCATACTTTTATGTATTTGAGTTGTGTTGTTTTGTTTTAATGAAATACAGGATTTGTTTACCCTAATTTCTGTAAAAATCGTTTTAGTTCATATCAAATCGGTATTAGAAAATTCAGTTTTAGGAAGCAAAGAAGGGATCTAGCGTGCCCTAGTCTCGATCTAAGAAGCTAGAGTTTCCACATAGGCGACAATAGGATCCCGAGAAGAATCGCAACCTACAGAACAATAAGGTCGCTCAATCGAACATACCTAGGATGCAAACAATGAGATCACAGTGTACAGGTCTCCTTCGCGTCACTGCTTTCATGAATGAACTGCATGAAATAGTCCCGGTTGAGGAAGAAGATGGGATCATGGCTTACAAGGTGTCTATGTCGCACCCTAATCTTGTGATACAACCACAATTCAAGCTAGTTGGGAAGAATCACAACGTACAATGCCATTTTTGTGACCCAGCCCTGCGAAACAGTGGCGATCCGGGATAGTTAAGAGACCAACGAAGGGATCTTTGGTGGGTTATTCCAACTGATTACCTCTCGATCTGCAGTACACACATCCTTCATAACCAAATTTTACGATACAGGCGTGGTTATAGCTATCCGAAGTTAGAGTCGCTAATCCACTGCACCTTCGTGATCAAAATATTACTGAGAGTAGTGGCAGCCAAGAAAGTAGACACTTAGAGAAAGACTTGAGTCAAATCAGATCTGGAATGGATGGGTGTTTTTATTCCATGGAGGGGTGATTCTTCTCCATGGAAGGGAGATTCATGGTCCGAGAAGAAACAATAAAAAGATCATGGAAAACGAATGCAAACAACGGCCTGAAGGATTTGTGTGACACTAGGGTAGCGTCGTTGCCTTAAGTGGATTTGGAGCCACAAGATTGAGTGAAGGAGTCGGGAGCGGATTTGAATAGCAGCACTTGGAAGGAATAGCGCGACATCCAAACGGCAATAATGAATGAAAGCAGTTGGGATTTAGCAAAGGAGTTGAGAGTGGATTTGAGCGGCAGCATCTAGATGGAAGTGTGCGACATTGGGATGTTTGGAACAAGCAACAACATGCAAAACGGGATGACGTGTGATTCGATGTTACAGAATATCAATTTGAAAGATTATGGCCGGCAATCGGGAACCATGATGGATGGGACCCTGACGGAGAGCTGCATCCAACTGCGTCAGTGTTTTTTGTTGTGGCAAACTTCCGGGTGGAAGACGATTCAGGAGTAGTGATGGGAGCGGGCCAGGTGGAGAAGCGTAACAAACTAATTTTGACATTGCAGAGTATTTAGAAGAAAAATAAGATGGGTGTGCTTCACGATGATCTCAGTTTGTGCAAGCTTGTTATAAAGCTCAAGACCATAGCGAGGGTAATTCAAGATGTAGGATTAGGATTCTAGATCGAGTTGCATGGCATAGAAGAGACACTTGATACAAAGTTGGCAAAGATTATTGCGATCGATGAGCTACTGGAGGAGTTGTTTGGGGGCTATGATATTCTCCAAAATTGATTTGAAGTCAAGCTACCAACATGTTCGGATGTGGCTAAAAGATGTGCACAAGAATGCATTTCAAACTCACAAAAGTCATTGCAACTTTCATATTAAATGGAAAGGAATATCAGATGAGGACGCCACGTGGGAGCCAAACAATTTGATCCAACAACAGTTTCTTTTTTCCTTAGGATAATGTGCATTTTTATGAGGATGGATTTGTTACGGGGGCACCTAAGGGAAATTTAGTAATTTATTATTTATTATTGTAGGGTATACATATGGCTAATATGTTTGGGGTTAGGGTTATGCATGAGATTGTGGTGGTCTTGAGTCTTAAGTTTAGGGTGAGAGAGATCGCCTACTCTTGAATTGTATGTGCTTAGCTTTATTTATTCGGGTTGTGTTGTTTTGTTTTGATGAAATAAAAAATTTGTTTGACCTAATTTCTATAAAAATCACCTTGGTTCGTATTAGGCTGTAAAGTTGTGATGGGGAAATAACTTCTTCGAACATTGTAGTGTGAAATATAATTTTGTTTTTTTTTTAAATCAAACAACAACTTTCTCATATTCACCACATTTTAACAAATCTGGTTACAAAATAGTTTCTCACAAAAAAAAAAAATCTAAAAGGTAGCAAGGAAGCAGTTCCTCAAATAGAATTGTGGTGGCTGTTTAAGACGGGAAGAAAATACAAAGTTTCCCAAATAGACCCCTAGCTGTGTCATTTATGCAACAAACACAATTGAAAATCTCAAAATTTTTAACCATAGATTGTTCCATATACAATGCATAGTGAAATCGTTATCAATATGAAGAGATAATTTAGAAGGAAGATTGACTAAAAATAATCTGAATTGGTATTATTTGGCTCCTAAACTAGTAACATAAGAAATATAAACACAAGGTACCTTCCTTCCTGCCCCTGAGTCAAACCGGTATGAGCTATCTGAAATTCCAACAGCCATCTTAAAATGGATCATTTGATTAACATAATGGTATCAAAATAACCCTTGGTTAGTTAATTAAATGAGTAAAGAGACGTAAAGAAAACTTATCCACTAAAATTCTACCAACTGCTCTACAGTGCAGTAACATACTCTAGTTGCATTGCTCAGCATGCGATTCACTTGATAGTATGTAAACCCATTGTAAAGAATAGCACCCCACAAAGGAGTATAAAATGTTATTAAATGAACCACCTGTAAAATAAAACAAAAAGTGCAAAGTTAAAAACTCACTTAAAGCCATAGAAAAAATAAGTAATTCGTTTTGAAGGTACGAATAAGAAGATAACAAATAATGAAATGACATTTAACATTAATCAGTGTCAGATACTCTCCGTAACCAGCTTAAGCATCTTCAACTTTGCTAACAGTACCTGTTTGACCTTGCTCAGGCTAGACAGGGGTGGACCTCTCTCCAAATGCTACTACCTTAATGTGGATTGGCAAAGTGTGTTGGCACTTGACGATGCAGTACCAGTCCTTTCAGTTCTTCATCTTATTGGCCAAGTTGGCCATCTCGAAATAGGTAGACAAGAACAAAATAATCTTGTCTTAATAGTGAATAAAGAGGAAGAGATCAAGGCTACATGGCAGCTTAGCTTCACAGAGATGGACTGAGAAAGTGACTAGCCATTGAATTAGGCAGGATTAGGGTGAATATGATGCCGTAGAAGTTGATGATATCAGTTAGCACCGTTCAAGTTGAAGCAAAGGCCAGGTGAAATTGGTCCTCAAAGACACATGCCGCATCATCTAGGCAGTTATTTAGGCAGCCGCCCATTTTTAGGGCCCAAATGTGGAGAAGGTCGTCAAATATGTATGACGTCTTAAAAAAATTTGGTAAGTACAGACATGGATACAAGGACACGAACACGACACAATATGGGAACACGACATAAATGAAAAGACAGTCATGACACATCATAGATTCATTTTATATTTAATTAATTACTACTATAAAAAATATATATATTTTTTATTATTCTTTATTAAAAATATCATAACAAAAATTATATATGAATAAAATTTAACTTCATAAATTTAAATTATATTATAAAATTTTATGCTATGAAAGTTAATTTATAAAATTAGATATAATATATTCAAAATAATTCATCCAACTTATCTTCTAACATTTAAAAAATTATATAATTACAAAGATGAAATTACTAATGGTCAGCTTCGATGAATATTGGATGCATCGTCGATGCTCAATTTTGATGAATGTTAGAGGGAGCTTCAACACGACGAGAGATAAGGTGGTTTCGACTATGGGAAATAATTAAGGCTAAATGTATATTTATAATTTTCTAATTCACGTGTCCCATTTTCTAGATAAAATGTTATAGCTCATGGTCGTTGTGGTGTTGATGTGTGTCCTAGATGTGTTCGGTCCTGAAAAAAAATTAGACATATTTTGTAGTGTTGAAGAAGTATCGGGGCGTGTCAGACAAGTGTCGGGGCATGTCGGACACATGTCGATGTCCAATACATGTCTAACATGGGTACAACACATTTTTAGAAGTGTTGGTGCTTGTTGACCTCATTTTTGACGAGGTATAGTTGTTCTCCTAGGATTTGAGGTCTAGCCTCGTGTTCTTTCCTTTGACTATCTTAGAATCTTAGATGGGACCCACCTCGGTCCGAACAATTTCTTTACTCTTTTAAAGTTCCACGTGTGTAGTTCTTGACCTCTAGTACCTAGGAGGTTGAAACTGACATAAGGGAGTTCAAAGGGAGTCCCATATATTTTGTAGTGTTGAAGAAGTATCGGGGCGTGTCAGACAAGTGTCGGGCCATGTCAGACACATGTCGATGTCCAATACATGTCTAACACGGGTACAACACATTTTTAGAAGTGTTGGTGCTTGTTGACCTCATTTTTGAAGAGGTATAGTTGTTCTCCTAGGATTTAGGGTCTAGCCTCAGGTTCTTTCCTTTGACTATCTTAGAATCTTAGATGGGACCCACCTCGGTCCGAACAATTTCTTTACTCTTTTAAAGTTCCACATGTGTAGTTCTTGACCTCTAGTACCTAGGAGGTTGAAACTGACATAAGGAGCTCAAAGGGAGTCCCCATAGGACTTTTAAGCCCTAAGATGGCCTTATGCACAATTTGTACATTTGCGCACACAAATTTCACGACTCGAACAATCGGCACGTTAAATATCACGATTCACATCACATCGTCTTTAAATATGTGACAATTAATTGAAATCAAAAGCTAATTTTCAAAATGATCGACCATGAGCCGAGATTTAAAAAAAATCAAATTCAACGTATTTTTGGCCCGATCGTTGACGAGGTTATCCGAACGACCCTAGATGACAAAACAAACTGCGTTTGCGAGTCTGGAACGTGGAAATTACCTAGGAAAAACATGCACTTTGTCACGATTCCGAGCACGAAAATCCCGGGAAAATCCACAAGATTTAAATGAAATAAAAAAAATAAAAAAAGAGAACTTCCCCTATTTAAACTTACTCAACCCTTCCTAAACCCAAAGATTCATTCAGCTGAAACTCCCCCTCTCCCGATCGCGCGATACCTAGTGTTGAATGTTCAACTCAAAACCCAAGCCTCGCTCGCTTCGGTCGTCTCCTCACGCTCGAAACCGTCGGTCGGCCACTCCTCGCCTGCGCTTTCGTCCGCGTCGCCACCCTTGCCGAGCTCCCTGTCGTGCCACTTTTTTTCTCTTCTACTCTTCCTCCACTCGGCCAGTGGGAGCCAGTCGCATGCGCGACCTCCTTTTTCTCACCGGCGAAGCTTCGTCGGCCTCCTCACAGCGGCGTCGAGCTCTCACCGACCACAACTTCTCCCTAGGCAGAGCTCCGGACTTCACGCCTACTTCCGGAATTCGCGACCGCAGCACCTCTCGGCTTCCCCTCTCGCTAGCAAAGCTTCCTACGACGTGCAGACCTCTCGCCGGCGTCCTACAACCGACCTCTAATCTCCATGCACGCAGAAATTAGGGTAGAGATTTAGGCTCCCGCTTTAGTGTTGTTCATTTGTGTATCGACGTCAAACTACTCCACCTCGTTACCCCTCACTCCCGGTGGTCGGAAACTTCGCCGGAGCACTTTAACATCACCGGACAACAAACGATGTCGTTGCACCGTAGAGAAGCGTGGACGTCTTCCACCTCGCGGGAAAGCATCCCCGGACCTCGTTAGACTTCATGCAAACATCGCGGTGGTGAAACCCTTTCCCTCTGCATTTTATTTCTCTAGCTAGCCCTAGGGTTTAGAGTCGCTAAGCGTGTGGGTTCGATCGCCCACACAGGGTGCGTGCGCTGACACGAGCCGGCACGACCACGTTCCTATGTGATGGATCGTTTGCTTTCATAAAGTGAGCCTTTAAATTAGGATTTTCCTGTACGAGGCAAATTACCCTTCGTAGAGCCGAGTGTTTTTTTTTCTCTTATTGCGAGCCCTAGCACAAATTCCTACGGGCTGGAGTCCCATCCTCTCTTTTCTTCGGATTCTCCAATTTTCCTTGGAGAAATTGGGAGTTAGGTTTTGCAAAGTGAGAAAATTTTGTAACTAGCTCACTTTGCAAAGTCCTGAGGAGTTGTGAAATAAGAAAAACTTTGTAACTAGTCCATTTTAGAACGTTGTTGAGAGCTTCCCCCTTGGAATTCCCGGGGAGAAACTACTCACATGGCTCGCCAAAGCAAGAGGCGCCTACGCCGCACATCCAAGTGTCCAAACCTTTAAGTATCTAATTGAGGGCGTTAGCACGAGCCTGATTTGCTATCAAACTTGTTTGCATTTGCATCATGCATGTCGTATTCGCATACCGCACTTCACACTTACACATTGCACCTCGCACTTGCACATTGCACATTGCACCTCATACTCCGCACTTGCACGTTGCACCTCGCACTCCGCACTTGCATGTTGCACCTTACATTTTCACCTTGCACCTCGACCGACTGCCCCCGGCTCGATCGACATCTCATTTTACCTCGACCGGTCTCTCCGACCCAATCGACATCTCACTTTACCTCGACCGACACCATCGGCCCGGTCAACATTTCACTTTTCTCCGACCGGCTCCACTGGCCCGGTTGACATTTCACATTGCCTCGACCGACCGCCACGGCCCGGTCGACATCTCACTTTGCTTCGACCAACTGCCCCGGCTCGGTCGACCAATCATTTGCATACTTACATGTTTTTTGCATCATTTTGCATATTTGTTTGTACGCGCCTGTTTGTCTGCATGTATGATGCAATGCACCTTGCATGTGTTTACCTGCACAAGCATGGTCATTTGCTTGAGCTGTGTTTCTCCTCGGGTCGCTGCCTCCACGGTACACCCACCTTGTCGGGTCATTGCCCCCGCGGTACACCTTGTGGGTGCCACAGATCACATGACAGGTAATCCAAAAAATTTTTCTATCTTTCATAAATATTTGTCTTGTCATCTTAGGAGATGAATCAATCTCTAATATTCTTTGTTCTGATACCATTAATGTTACACATACATTACTTTTAACATATGTTCACTTTACTTCAATTTTTTTTAATCTTATCTCTGTTAGCAAGATTACACGTGCTCTTAACTATTATATCTTATTCTTCCGTGACCATTAATTTTGTTAGGACTTCTGACAAAGAAGATTATTGGTAAGGGGTGAGAATCATAAAACTACACATTTTGAATAACAAAACTACCTTGACCCATAGTCTGTTCTAGCACCTTATATTTATTTGAGGTTTATTGTCGATAAGGGCATTCATCAGAATAAATATTAAAAAAAATTATACCCTCTATTTCAGCAATTATCATCTTTAAATTATTAGCCGCGTCAATTTACTAGACATCATCATTTATCTTCTATTTTCATAATTAATAAAAGAGTTAGTTATAGTTTTGAGTTAGTTTATTCTAACGTATGGAAATCTTGTCCTTTTTTATCTAATGAATTTGATATTTTGTCACTTTTGTGAATGATTACTTTTATAACTTGGCATTATTTTATGAAATCTCGTTTCGAGTTACCGTATATTTTCAATCTTTTTATGCGGAAATTAAAACTAAATTCAATATTTTTGTTAAGATTTTGATAATTGATAATGAAGAAAAATATATCTCCGCATCATTTTAGACATACATGATACAAAATAAAATGCTTCACCGATCATCTTGTGTCGATACTTCATCCCAAAATAGAGTAACTGAAAGAAAAAAAAAGACAACTAGAACTTTTTTCTTTCAAACTAATGTATCAAAATAGTTCTTGGTTGATGTAGTTTCTACTACATATTTTTTAATCAATAGGATGTCTTCTATTGTTTTACAGCATTGAATTACAACATTGAAACCCTATCAAGTTCTATTTTCAACCCTCACTTTCCCATCGAATAACGTATATTTGGGTGTAAGTGCATGTTCATGACACTCATCCACAATTATCTAAACTAGATCCTAAGTCATTATGTTCTTTTTAGGATACTCTCATTTGCAAAAGAGTATTGATGTCTTTCTCCTCGCCTAAATAGGTAATGGTCTTTTACTGATTTCACTTTTCATGAAAAAACGCGATTCTTTGGCAACTGATCGATACCTAAATACTCATAAGATTCTAATGAGTTGTTAATATATCAAATCATCCGTTTAACTTCACTTCCAACACCAGTGTCATAGCCTAGACCACTTATCAACAATGTTACCTCATTCCCTTGATCCTAGTTTGGCATCTGTATCCTCTTCTTCAGTGGATTCGTCTCCTTATGACCTTGATTTACATGTTGCTCTTTGAATAGGTAAACATCAATGCGTCTATCCCATTTCTTTTTTATGTTAACTATAACCAGTTATCTTCCAACTTCTTACTCATTTATTGCCTCCACTGACTCTGTTGAAGTCCTGATATCTGTTCAGCAAGTCCTTGATGAAATGAATGTTTTAACTAAAATCGAACTTGGGAACTAGTTGAATTATCCTATGGCAAGAAAATTGTTGGTTGTAAATAGGTCTTTACAATTAAGTGTCATTATAATGGATCTATAGCTCGTCTCAAAGCTCGGTTGATTGCCAAGGGCTATGCCTAAACTTATGGATTGACTACTTGGACACGTTCTTTCCAACAACTAAGTTAACTGCGACTCGCTACTTACTGTCCATGGTTGCAATGAATAATTGACCCCCACACAAGTTTGAAGTGAAGAATGTCTTTCCGCATTGTGACCTTTTAGAAGATGTATACTTGGAGCAAACTCCTGGGTTGGTTACTCAAGGGCATTCTACGAAAGTATTTCATATTCAGAAGTAGCTATATGGATTGAAGCAAATCCCTCAAGCATTGTTTTAATGATTAGCCGAGCACTAGAAGAGTTTTTGGATGCAAAAAAAAGAAAAAAGTGATCACACTATATTCTACAAGCAATCTACTTTTATGATTATTTTGTTGGTGGTGTATGTTGATGACATGATTATTACTAGAAACGATTTGCATAAAATCTTATCATTGAAATCATTCTTCAAAATCAGTTCAACACTAAGTGGTTCTTGAGGATTGAGGTATCAAGGAGCAGGAATGATATTTTTCTATCTCAACAGAAGTATGTTTTCGATTTGTAAGTAGAAATAGGAAAACTAGATTCAAGCCATACAGTACTCCAATACTTCTTAATCAACAACTTACCAAAGATAGAGAGCTTTTTAGATCCCAAATAATAAAGAAAATCAGAGAAAAAATTAAACCAACTCACAATGACTCACCCTAACAATGCATATTCAATTAGCACTATAAGCGTCCATCATTGTCAACTCTGGGACATATACTAGGTTACTTCAAGGGAGCTCCTAGAAAAGAGATTCTATATCAGAATCATGGGCATAAAAATATTGAATAGTTCTCTGATACATATGGGGCAAGTCTAAGATTGATCGAAGACCCATTACTGAAGAGTATTAAATCTAATGAAAGAGTAATAAACAAAATGTAGTATCACAATCCAGTGCAGAATTTGAGTATCGAGTAATGACAAGCTTCGAGTGAATTAATGTGTCTCCCAATTTCTAACCAAAATGGGTTTCAAGTTGATAGTTCCAACAATGTTATGGTGCGATAACCAAGTTGCAATTCATATTTCTTCAAACCATATCTTCCATGAACAAACTAGCACATTGAGATAGATTGTCATTTTGTTCGTGAAAAGATTTAAAAAAATTTAATTTCTATAACTCATATAAAAGCTGAGGAACAACTAGGGGGCATCTTCACAAAGGCCCTCAACAGAGCTAGGGTTGCCTATATTTGTAACAAGTTGGGTATGAAAAATATCTATAATCCAACTTAACGAGGAGTGTCATAGAAAGTATTAAATCTAATGCTTCTATATTAAGAAGCTTGCATATTAGAAAAAGCTAAATATTAGATAACTAAATTAGAGGAGATCTACGTATATGATATTTTCTATATTAGAAATATTCCTAATCTATAGAGATATGAGTGTACTTTCAATAGTAAAATAGGAAGAAAAGAAGTTGTCCATTTACATATTTAAAAGAGTATTGCAAAAGAAAAGATTTTGAGCTCCAACAAATAGTTAAAAGAAAAAACCTGAAAATTAAAGGAAAATATTCTCACATTAGATAAGTGAAGATCGGTCTGTAAGCATAAACAATGGAATTATCAGATGGATATGCATCAAATTTTAGTAGACCCACCGTAATGAAATCAAGAAAATGATTTGGAAGAAAGAGCCAATGCCTATTATAAATCAAGTCGGTCTACCAAACTAGTCATGCACCTATTGCATAACAACCTAACTAATATATCCTAGTCTTGCATTTACCCTCTTTAATCAAGCAATTTGTGTGTTTTCCTGCCTCCCGTTTCCTCGGGACTCACTTTAAGATGATGTTAGGTCACTTCGTTTCTACCATCACAACCACCCAACCTCCTTGGTCCAAAACCTTTTTCAACAAACCCTAGAAGAAAGTCTCTACTTCCGTTTCCCCCAAAACCCTTTTCCCCAAATTTTAGACGAAAGCCTCTACCTCCTTGATCAAAAACCCTTTTCTCCAAACCCTAGACGAAAGCCTCAACCTCCCTTTTCAATCTGAGGCAGCTGTCAAGCTTCCTCTTAGTCAATCAAAATCTTGTTGGGAGCCTTCTTCCTCCTATCAAAAGCACCCACAACTGCCAAGCAAGGAGTCTTCACTTCATTCATCTTCCTTCCTCGTTCTTCCTCCTTCGACCGGTAGCAGTTGTTTACCTCACAATCAGCCATAAGGTTTCCTGCCACCAAACATAAGAGATATGGGTAATCTTGCCAACTTCTTCATATCATTTTATTCACTTCAAGTTAACCTAAATTAATGGTAACTATTTTTTTTTTGGGGGGGAAACCATAATTATTATCATTTTCCTTTAAATACTTTGCATTGATGAACTTTGGACTTATTAACCTACCACTATTTATTACCTGTGTTATATTAGTAGGATGCTAAGTGCCAACTGCATTTAGTATTTTACTTCAACAAAGATTGAATCATTTAACGTAAAAAAGTTCATTTTTCAATGATTTAAATTGTGAGCATTTAAATGAAGATTCCTTAAAAGAGCTAAGCATACATTTCAATTTTTGCTACAGCTTTCAAGAGAATATTGCACCTAAAATGGATGATAAAAACTGCTGTAAAAATTATCGGAATATCTAGACCTGAAAATTTATTCTTTGGGCATATCAGTGGCTATCCGGTGGATTACCTGCTGATACGATTGAGCCTGTCAGCAGAAATTTTGTTGTCAATTTTTGCTACTTTTCAAGAAAATTTTCCACCTAAAATGGATGATAAAAACTGCTGCAAAAATTATCGGTAGCTCAAGGCCTGACAAATTATTCTCTGGGCTTATCAGTGGCTATCCGGTAGACTATCTGCTGATAGGATGGAGTCTGTCCACGGAAGTTCTATCGGTAACTTCCGGTGATATTTGCACTGATCTGGAAATCATTTTTGTTTGTTAAATTTCTGAGTATATTCACCAGGAATGCATCGGATAACATTTCAAATTGTTTCTTGTTCACCAGAATTCATTTTTAATAGGGTTTTCTGATGGACTACAGGAAATTCGTTGAGAAAATTAATTACCAACGAATTATCATCAATTACCCTCAAATTTTGTTCAGGTCTGAAGCATGTGTTTTTAATGTGTTCCAACTCGAAAGCAACAAATATGTAAAAGAAGTTTTGAATTCAATACTTTTTTTCAGAGTTCAAGAAATAGATAAACAACTTCTTTAAACAGTAGTAGCAATAAAAATACATTGATTTAATTAAATGAATGGATAGGACAAGTTGAGATCTATGAAAAAATGCCACAATACTAGTGACATCAATTGTTAAAAGAAAAATTTACATACATAAGTCCTAAAGCATTGCTATTTATAAAATATAGCACTCAGGTGATATTTTTGAACTACTAAACCAATGTATTCATGTGCGCCACAATCAAACACTGAGAATTTGATAAAAAATGAAAAATATGGTTGGGTTTTATCATGACTTTTGATATTTGAGTGAGAATTTGAAAAATGGATGAAAGAAGATGCTAGATTTGTAAATTGCAATGTTTCCGGTGCTATATATGTAAAAAGCCCATGTTAAAATAAGAAAAAAATTTAAAAATGCATAGACCTGGTTGTATATAGTACATATTCTATACAATGCATAGATGAATACTTGGATATATATATATATATATATATATATATATATATATATATATATATATATATATTTATTTTATTTTATTTTATTTTTTTTGAAAAACCCTAGGGCCAATTTTATTGAAATAAAAACGGTTACATGAGCTGCATGAGGGCCCAAAACATGAAGTCCAACCCCTGCGATACAAAGTTAACAAAAGGATCCTAAAATCGGTACATAAATAACAATAACAATGTCTAAGAACGAGATCGCATCGCTCTCGCTTCCGTTTCTGAAGATCCATAGAGTAAGCACTTAATTGTCGCTCCATCGCTACGAGCGACCAACGTATCATCAACTAAGCAGTAGCATCCCGGCGCTTCTTCTTCCGTCGAGTAGTCGTAAACCCGTCAATCCTCTTCATCTTCTTTTCATCTTCTTCTACTTCTTCTTCTTCAACTTCTTCCTCATCTCGTTCGTCGAATCCGCCGAAACTTACCTGAAGTGTGCAAGAGAGGCTGGAGGTTTCTTCTATATATATGAATACTTGGATATATATATATATATATATATATATATGTGTGTGTGTGTGTGTATATGTGTGTGTGTGTGTGTGTATATATATATATATATATAGACATATATACTATATATATATATATATACTATATATATAGATATATATATATCTATATATATAGTATATATGTCTATATATATATATATATATACACACACACACACACACACACACACACACACATATATATATATATATATGTTTAATTATTTATTTATTTATTTATTATTGTTACGCAAAATGTTCTCTACTAGTTAATAGTCATCAATGTAGAGTACATAAAATAAATCATGCCGTTGTACACGTAAAAGATTCAAGTATACCATAACCTAGACATGTTCATGACATCTTCATAGAAGCATTCATGCTTCATCAACAAAATATAAAAGCATTAAATACAATTAGCACGAGTATAACCATCTTGGGCGCATCACAAATGTTGATAGGAATAATATCAACATTGTTTAAAACAAGGAATCAGACGCGGGGGCTTCGGGTTGAACGCCCCAGCTGGATCAATAGGAAGTTGTCGGTTCAGTATCCTGCCGTACCCTGCATAGGGTTTGGAGTGATGCCGCCAAAGAGGATCACAGTTATCTTTTATCATAAATGCATTATTTTTTTACTTAGGGCTAGTTTTAATTTTTTGATTTAAGATTTCTATCAAGCTTGTAAAAGTTGGCAATTTTTCCCTCCTAGGACTGTATTTGAAGGTGAGAAGGTGCTTCGGCTGTAACTCATTCGAGGTGCTGACCTCCAAGGTTTCGAGCAATGCTTCGGCTATAGATCGATCCTGTAAGAATATTTAAACTTACCCAACCCTTCTGCAACCTGTCCACCATCCCCCTCACAGCCATCGACCCTGGACAACCCTCTCTCTGCTGTCAAGTGCCACTAGCCGCCCCTCTACCTGCTTCCCCTGCGTCGAACCTCCCCACCTATTGTTCCCTTGTCGCCGACCCCCTCCTAATCCATTATATCCCTATTGTTGCCCCTCCAACCTGCTATTCCCCTTGTCGGCAACCCCCCATACATGTTGTCTTTTATCTCACATCCCTCAATCTGTTGTCCTTTGTCATCAGATCACCCCAACCACCTTCCTTTTCTAACCCATAGCTCCTTACGGCAGCCTTTCTTCGACCTCAAATTCAACCCTAGTTGAGTGTTAACATTGTGTTGATTGCTAACTTTCCTTTTTCATTGCAATTGTGTAACTGCATATTCATTTCGAGTAATAACATTTGTTTTTCGTTATGATTTGAGTTCTCCTATATCAATTGGTATCAGAGCTAACCAAACATTAATCATATCCTAGGGTTTCCTAACATACATCCTTACCCAACCCACCCCCACCAATTTTTTTCTTTTTATTTCCAAACCATAGCCAAACCTCGACCTAACCCTAGTTTTACTTTGTTGATATTCAAAATCAACCACGGGAAACAGCTTTTCTGCACACGCAATCAAACTATACACCCTCTTTTCACCTCCCAAAACCTAAAACCCAGCCATGTCACCGAGGAGTCAATAGCGAGAAGCAAGATCAAGGGGAAAGGAATTCACACAGAGGGATCAAAGAGATTTTTAGGGAAGATATGCAATGAGAAACCTGCCAACGAACATAGGCTTGCCACTTTTAAGAAAAGGCAATCTGGATGGATTACCCATAGCCACAACGGTGATTTACTAGATCAAAGTCATGGAGTAAATCTCCTCCACCATGCTGATTCCAAGGATAAAGAGTCTCTACCTCGAAGATTTAACCTAGAATATCTAAGAAGCCAGAAGTAATGGTGGACTTAGCATATTTTGAAGGCCACATGGATCTGGATGAGGCTTTCAAGGGGCTTTGGACTGTAGAACGTATTTTTGAATGTCAAGATGCCTCATCGGACACAATGATGAAACTAGTCGCCAACAAGTTAAAGAAGAGTGCATTATGTTATTGAGAACGTCCAAAGTCTATACGCCAGCAATAAGAAAAAGATAAAATTATTACTTGGTCCAAGATGAAGCGGGAGATGCATCGCCGATTCCTACAAGCTCACCACATACCCTAGCTTTAGAAGCGGAGTGACCAAATCACCGGGCGACCACCACTTAAACTTATAAGCAAAGTTCAATCCCAGGATCGTACATTCATATAACCAGCGAAACATCCATATCGACCCCGTCTAAGGAGAAGCTGATTCAGAGTGGAGAACATGTGAAACTAATCCACAATTCTAAATCCGCCCCAGCCAAAATGTGCTCCAAGTGCCACGGGTTTAGGCCTACTGAATCAGATTACACAATTAGGAGTGATTGCTTTCACTAATCAGGGTGCAGTTGAAGAAATAAACGGTGATCCGGGAGAGATGAAGATTTCAGATAGGATCCTCAACTTTCAGCCCCCAGGAGAGAGATTATAGCTGAGGTAACAATAGCTGTTCTAGAAGGCGGCGACTTTGAAGTAATGGACGTTCATGTAAAGTATGAGATTATGACTCCTCGAGCTACCATTTTGCAGAAGTTGAGTGGAGCATCAACAAGACTGATCTTGAATGTCCAAAATAGTCATGGGTTTGAGGAGTCGATATCAAACAGATGACAATCCCAAAAAAGAAAAATTCAGACCATTCAAATATATAGACTCATTCTTGAGTTGCCTTTACTGAGGGATGGTGCCATTTTGTGTTGTGTCTAGAAGATTACATGGACTTCTTTGGATGTTATGTTCAATTCAAAATGTCACTATTTATCTGATGGCCAGAAAGGATGAACCCCAACTTTGAAATTTATCTTAGGAGCTTGAAAGGAATAAAATTTTTCAATGGGATCAAGATCCTAACAATGAAGAAGAGATCACTCCCGAGTGGTTGTCAGTGAGAGTGATGCAACCTGGCATAGATTTCACAACAGAGTTGATTTCTCCTCGCATACTGGTTTATCAGCTACATTCCGCCTAATATGAAAAGGGGAAGAAGAAGGTTTCAGACTTAAGAGCTCAAGAGTTACATTATGGAAACATACATCTATAATCGAAATGTGCTAAAAGATAATGCATATTTATTGTATCAAGAAGTGTCATGGAATGACAATACCAACATGATCTACCTATAAGGAGACTACAATATCTCTACTTTCTTCAACTTTACAGACTTGACTCCGTGCTACGAGGAGTTAGAAGCTTCGACGAATGAAGTCGAAGCTCCCCCACTCTCGCGAGAATGACACGAGGGCTTAGTGCTAAACTGGCCCCAACAGGTTCAATAAGAAGCTGTCGATTCAGCAAGGAGGCTGAACCGCCCAACCCTACTTAGGGTTTGGAGTGTTGCCGCCCAAGGGTAAGGGTCCACCTAGTTATCTTTTATTGTAAATATATTATTCTTCTATTTAGGGTTTAGGTGTTTTCCCCTCCTAGGGGTTGTATTTGAGAGCAAGAAGATGTTTCGGTTGTAACTCGTCCGAGGTGATGAGCTTCTCCAAAAGTTCGAGTGGCATTCCGACTGCAGCTCGATTCCGCAGAGATATTTATCCTTGCCCAACCCTTCTGCAACCTTTCAGTCATCCCCCTCGCTGTCGCTGTCCCCGTAAAAGCCTCCCTTATTGTCTGGTGCTACCAGCCACCCCTCTAACTACCTCCTTTGCTGTTGAACCTCTCCACCTGCTATTCCCTTGTCGTCAACCCTTCCAACCTGCTGTTTCCTGGCCGGCAAACCCTCCTAGTCCACTATCTCCCAGCCTCCACCCCTCCAACCTGCTATTCCCCTTGTTAGCAACCCCCATTCCTATTGTCCTTTGTCTCTTAGCCCTCCATTTGCTGTCCTTTTTCACTAGACCACCCCAATCACCTTCCTTTTCCAAGCCACAAAACCTTACGTAGCCTTCCGTCCAATTCAAATTCAGCCCTAGTTGGGTGATAGTGTTGTGTGTTGGTTGTTGCATTTCCTTTTTCGTAGCAATCATGTAACCAAGTATTCAATTCGATTAATAGCATTTATTTTTCATTGTGGTTTGGGTTAACTCCGGTATCACTATATAATACTAAGAAAAAATAATGAGTTGCTAAGTCAATATATTTGCAATAAAAAGTAAGCACATGCCTTTTCCTTCTTTCCGGATCCAGTCCAACACCAAGCACCTAACTGTCCATAGTCACTGCCTATGGAACGTATGACAGTCATAGCAAAAGAAGTTCCTGCCAAAATTCATATGTCAAAAACATGAGCAGGAGGAATAGTAAAAATGTTGGCATATGAGGCAAACAAAAAAGAATTAAAATTTTCAAAAAATTAATATATATCAAAATGAAAATCAGCTACTTCTACTTTTGCAAAAACTATCGCCTACTAAGCTGAGAAATTTACCCCAATTTATGAACTTTTGATGTGCTGCTACACCAATCTTATTCCCGCACTGCTAGCAACCTCTCCGTTTATTCCCATTTTACAACTCTTGCAGGTGAATCTTCGTTTCTCAGTTTAATATACTTTTGATATTTCATGTTAATCAATGGCTTCATTTGCTTTCCCAGACAGTAGCATATGTGGTTTCAAACAACTTCCATGATTAGTTTTCGAGTTTTCTTGTGGTCTCTACCATAGTTTCCTCACAAGTTTGTTTTAATAAAATAGCAAAAAGATGGTTTATGCAATTTCTCTCATGGCTTCCTAGACATATAGCAACAAGCGCATCGATTGTTTTGGCCCTTGTGGGAATTCTAAGTTGCCAAAGTTGTTTCCTTCTTCAGGGACTTGCATTGTGAGATATATTTAATTTTTGGGTTATAAATAGGAATTCGAGGCATGTAAACAAAAAGACATTGAAAAACAAAATCCTTTGGGTACTTAAATCATCATTTTCCTTCCAAGATTCAGCTTGTTAATCAAGTGTGAGACCTAATATTTGGGCAAGCTCACCCATACAAATTCAAGGCGTATTCTTCCAGACATCTTCCCTCTTCTTCTTTTTCTTCCCCTCCACCTTCACAAGTCATATTTCATTATTATTTGACTGTTGAGATTGAATTTTGATATATTTACTACACGCTACATTTCTTTTGTCACATAAAATTTCAACGGTGGTGTTGATATCTACCATTCCTTTTTTTTTTAATTCAACTAAAAGTTCATAAATCTATCATCACAACTGCATTTAACTTCTTTTTGTTAATTTCAACACAAAAGAGCAGCTATTTCTACGAACCCTTTCTCGCAGGCCTCCAGCAGGATTGGCTTCCTTATGGGTCTTTCTGTTGATGACTTCTTGCAAACTCTTTATCATTCCTTCTATTGGTAGCTTTCCTTGAACGTCCTAGAGGCTTTAAGACATAATCTTAGCTATCTTACAGCTTTCTATCTGATAGTAATATTCTGCTAAAGTTCCTTCCAAAAATTTCTCATTCTAATGAAGCATGTAGCCCTTTAGTGTTTGCTTTCTGCATTAATTTTAAAATTACAAATAAGGGCAGCCTGAGGCACTTAAGAAAACCATTGAATCACTTGTAAAATTAGGATTCAAACATGAAAATCTTCTCCTATCAGGAATCAGCTCCTCGATCAATTGCATGACTTAGATATTTCATGAAAACACATCTCCTTATACAATTGTAAGGCTCATTTCTTGTAATAACTTCATTTTTTTCTTCATTTTGATTTTTCTTATTATTCTATTGTTTTTTGTGTTATTGGTTAAAAATAAGAGTGTTTCGTCAAACAAGTCATAATTTATACATCTTTCTGTTGCATGAGATTCAGATTGTGTGTGGATTTCAATGCTAAATTTTATTTTCATTAATTTAGTATAATTAATAGCCTGATTCATGTGGGATTTTCATCTTTGTTGCATTATTTTCTACATTGCATGTCAGATTAATAAAACCCAAAACCTAAGCATTCCCGCTTCAATATGGATATCCAATCTTAATGATTTGGTTCATCACTTGCGCGCCATGAATCTCCTTATTCATGTCGTCTAATCCATTAGAAATAAAAGATAACATTAAATAATAACTAATAAACTCCCAAACATTTGATAGAACACTAATAAAGCTGACAGTTATGTTTTCTACAAACAAAATCACTCAAATTTTAATTGGCTAAGAAAAAAAGTTAATTTGCTTCAACTTGATGATCGATGGCTCGAAATTAGTTCAATTTAACTTTGAAATCGACTCATACACGCACATATCTTATATGAGTTCATACAAGCAAGCATACAAGTAGCAACACATAATAAGGCCAGCTTGCTCGACCAAAATTTGATTTCACCCATATTCATTACATTGATATTCTTCAATAGAACAGATTAACAAGAGAAAGAAAACAGAGAAATTGTCTTAGAAATATTCATGCATTGAAAGAAGACAACAAAAGAAAGTAGCTAGCATACCCCACACATACAGATGAAAAAGAGATCCAAAATCTTCAACGTCGGTTTTGTGTTTGACAACCGTACGATGAAGTGTGAACGCAATTGTTGTAGTCCACAGAAACGATGCTATGCAAAAGAGATGTGCACTATAGTTCTGAGCATAGCAAAATAATCCATTTGATGGTTCCCTGAAAGATAAATTATTAAATATGAACAATACGGGTGCATTAGCTCACGGTCAGAAGGAACAACTTAGTTTTTTTAAATAATAAAAAAAAAAGACATCAGATTATGTTTTTCAATTCAAAAGATAAGAATAAATCAAAATATACAAACTGAAACAATAATTGAAAAAGGCAATGAGTAAGATATTGTATCATATTCAAGCTTTTCTTAAATTGCCCAAAAAGGTACCTCCCTGCAGAAAAATAAGCAGGTTGGGATGCTTCAGTTTGTTGCTTTAATGATGATATTATAATAATAACAAAAAATTTCAACCATGATAGTGATCAGAGCGTCAATATGCATTTTTTTCGCAGTTGAGTATGAATATTGTAGTGATACCAAAATTAAACAAACAACAACCAAAAAATAAATATTATTGAGGAATTGAAATAGGAACTTACAACTAAAGACAATAGAAATCAGAAATTGCAATAAATGACAATACAAACTCAAAATTAGATGGCTCTCGGGATGGTTGTGGTGATCAGCGAGGTTCTGACCACTAGAGAGGTAGCAAAGGGCGGTTGATACTGGAAAGTGTGGCGAAAGCAAAGGGGTGTGGGTAGTAGTAAGGAAAAGGTGCGAAGCTGCGGAAATAAGTTCGGTGGCTATTCTGAGCGGTGATAGTGAGAATGAAGGTTGGACAACAAGGGAAACAGTGGATAATGGCTGTTTTGGGCAACGGCAGCGAGGAGAAATGACGGTGTTAGCCATGGGGGATGCAGATGGACTGGAGGACAACAAGAGGACGGCTGTTGGGGTGGTGAACGGGAGGACAGACGGCTGGAATTGGAAAACTGCGGTGAAAACAACAACGGGCTTTCACGCTCATGTCACGTCGAGGTACTGCAGAAGAAAAAAATGCAAAATCCGATCCAATTTCTCGTAATTGATTGTTAACATGTGCTGTTCGGGGGCACTTGCCACAATGCAGGGCAGTCGGGAGCGACATGGGGAGGATGCGGAAGGGGAAAAAGAAGAAAATCACTAGCTCATGAGCAAGATACAGCTGGAGCACTATCCACATCCTTGGATAGTGCCCTCAAAGGAAAACGAGAGACGCCAACGACTATCCCAAACAAAACAAAAATTGACCCAAAACATGAAGAAACAACATATATAATATTAGAGCAATTAAGGAGTGGCCCCCATAGGGTAGGCAACAATCCTCAGCCAACAGGAGGGCCGGTTCACTATCGAATCATCTGGACCTAACAGTCCATACATCGCTTGTCTCAGTCTCACGGGGAACAAACGCCCGCTTCAATTTCCCGGGTTTGGGGGATCTTTAACCTCATCCGTCGAAGCTCCTACCTCCTCATAATATGACATCAGGTCGACCACGATAAAAATAGTGGAATTACTATAACCAACCACTAAGCCGATCCTGCAAAAGTTTTCATTCCAAAGCACATCCTGATATAATAGGTATCCATCCTCTTGTGACACACACCTGAGCTGGTGCTACATATAGACGTAGATTCTCCCAAAGTAACTTTTAGGCCACTAAATCTGTAATTACCTCTTCGACTCCCAATACTCTTCTAAGTGTATTTGATAAATAAGAATGTAAGGAGGAATCAGCTCTAAGATGAAAACTATGTTAGGTTGGACCACACTGAAGTGTAAACGCTAATGAGAGACCTCTTCTTCTTCTTTGAATTGACTCGGGTCCCATTATAGGATATTCTTGTCCCCAAAGATCCGAAGGAGTTTCCAACGTTGTGGTTCATCCATCATGTCTGATCATCTGTCGGTGGGTATATTGCTAAACTGATTTTAATACTCAAATGACTCATATAGTTTTATAAAAGTATCTCAAAAGTATTTCATTTCTGATATGTTGGACTTCCCTCACTAAGAATAACCGAGGAAGTAGACTATAAATCAGAAATAGTCCGCCATGCATCTGGAGTGGTTCCTCGAACATATGACTATCTTGGGCCACCAATGTTAGACTCTCTATCGTGGGTTGAGCTTGAACTATGTGTTTTCTCTCTCATCAGTTGAAATTTGGTACTCTTTTGTGTCCCCTCCTGTGTTTACCATATCATTGTCCATTTTTTCAACTGTTCCGTGATTAGTGAAAGAGATTATTTTTCTAGTTGGGCAATTTGATTCTATATGCTCAAATCCATGGCACTTGAAACATCTCCTGGTTGGGACGAATTTGAGAATGCAGATTCTGCCTGATAACTCAGAATTAAATAATTTAAAAACTGCAATCGACCAATATTAAAATTTAATTTACTATCCTAAGATTTAATCTTCCAATATAATAAAGAGCCACAAAGAAATTCATAAATACAAATAAGAAAATTGAAATCATCAACAATAATAGAATAAACTGCAGGTAAAAGTATCTAAATTCACACAACATTACATCATTGTCCAAAAGAAAACGTTGCAAAAAGAAGATACAATCATAATATCTAGCAGCAACGGTACTCCTCTTGTCACTAAATTCCTCCTGCTAGTAATATCAACCTACAACTTTTCTTTTCTAGAAAGAAACCATCAATTTCAACAATAAATTTGACTTAATGAACAACTATAATCTTAATATGCATTATATTGATATGCAAAAGTTATTTATGATTAAAAGATAATGCAGTTTATTTCTATATAAAACTGTAAACTTTCACTTCATATTTATCCTTTACAGTTTCAATTTAATTATTTACCTTATTTAACATTTTTAAGAGTCACAATGGGATTACTATTATACCCGAATGTATTCTCAAAATTGTACCCGTAGATACACTCAAATTTTGCACCCGAAAGGTACACCTTTAACAATCCCATTATTGTGCACAAGTATATCACATCCCCTGTCAGTAATATCTAGGGACAATACCGAATGACTTAAGCCATTACATATCATTTCATATCATCGTCAAAATCCCTTAAAATAGATCTTCATATTTATGTTACTTTCTCCCATTTCTGATACATATTTTAAACTTTCATAATGCATGACATGAATGAAATATTTGTTTTAAACCATTTAATAAAGTAATTATTCACTTAATAAAACATTAATTTAATTCATAAAAGAAAATAATTATTCCTTCACTTCACTTCTAACATTTTGACCTCTATTGTCATTTTAATTCAACTATTTCATATATTAAAATCACTAAAATTAATTCATAAAATTGTTGATATGACTTTAACACCAACTTTAATTAAACCAATTTATATCATTAAAGCACAGTGCTTCTTTAAATGCCTTGATTCACCTCTTTCTCAAATCTCATGAATTTATCAAGCCTTCATTTCCTGTTTCAAGTAAACCTTTTATAAACACGTACTCATCTTTATAACTTCGATCGATCGATTGCCCTAAAGCACGCATGTGCTTCAGATCTCCTTCGTCCACTCCTTCGATCTTGGTTCGACCAAGTAGAGCATCGCGCGATATTATTTCTCCTCTCGGTAGAGCCGTACTTCCTCCCCTTGGACTCCTTCCTCTCCTTCGGTCTCAGCTCAACCAGGGCTGCGCACACAAAGCTCATGGCTACGGCTCCCTTTCTCCTCTCCATAGAGCAGCATACCTACTTCCTCCTTTGCCTTCAGCCACATTTCAACCCAACACTGCACACGCATAACATTGTTGCTTCCTCCTTCCTCTACACGCAAGCAGAATGTCGCTGCTTCCTTCAGCTAGGGTTCGGCATGCTAGAACACAACGCTGAAGCCGCATAACCACCTTCCTTCCTCCTCGACCGATGGGCTGGGGGTTAATGTTGTCACTTACGTAACAAGCGGTTACTTCTCTCTTTCTTTCTCCTCTTCTTCTCTTCCTTCTTCTGTGATTTGTCTCTCGTCGATTAGAATGAGGGTAATTGTTGATTCGAAAGGGGAATACAACTCTTAAGTCGTGACTGAAGGGATAATTTTTCTTAGTGTCCTTTTGATTTATCGTTATTAATATTATTATTATATTTATTTATTTATCCGTTTAATTTCAGTTATTACAAAATTAGTTTCACCTGTTTTTTACTTTGGCTGGTATCTCTTCAGGCGGGGTCGGCTTGGATTCGCAGTTTGTACTCTTGCTACTTGATCCTGGGATTGAACTCTGTCTATAAGATGTGTCATTTATTTGATGATGTTGCCCCAAAAACATATAATATCTGTAATGAACTGGTAGGTACTGACATTACATTGTTTGTTTTATCTAGAGCCGGATAGTAATTTTACTATTCCCTTCTAGCTGCCAAAGAATTTTCAAGTTCCCCCACCATTGAGATACGATATTCCTTAACTTGTTGGTGGCTAGTTTTACCATTCCCTCTTGTGAAATGTCTTGGTTCTCAAAGACACGTTCCACTATCCAAAGCCACTTGATGGCCTCGTCCTAATCCATGCAGCCATCAAAATATGAAAAATCAATACTTACTTGCATGGCTTCTCAGATATTTAATGTCAAATCTGCAGGGTAGTAATTCTTTATCTTTGGAAATTTGTCTGGAGGATGGGATTGACTGCATTCTTGTGATCACAGTTTTGGCTATGGCTAACCCCTCCAGCTTATCTCCACTAGAAGGTGGCGAGCCCTTATTGTAATTCGAGTATTTCTCATTGTACATCCTCCCTAAAATATTCTTCGACACTTTTTTTGGATTTCTCATAAGCAACATTTTGTCCTCGATCATATTTCTAGCTATTGTCTTCTTGGTGGCATGGCTAGAGTTTAGATTTAGGGAATGTAAAAGAAATGTGTATGGAATGATGTAAGGTGATAAAGAAAATATTTTGGGTGATCGGTTTGAAAAATCAATAAAGGAAAGGGTGGTTGTGATATGATTAGGTTAGGTTTTGGTGAAATTAGCTAACCCTATGATGGGACTTTAAGATAGCCCTGATAACAAATGATACCGGGATTAACCAAACAACAATGACAAAATAAATATTATTGTGTAATTCAAATAAGAACTTACACACAAAGACACTAGAAATAAGAAATTGCAACAAATGACAACACAAGCTCAAATTAGGGTGAATCCTCAAGGCGGTGATGGTAATCGGCGAGAGATTTGGCACTCGGAGAGATAGTGAAGGGCAGTTGATGGGTTGGAATGTGTGGAGGCAGCAAAAGGGTGTTGGTAGTAGCGAGGGGAAGGTGTTAAGTTGCAAGAACAACAAATTTGATGGCTATCCTAGGTGGTGGCAGTGAAAACGAAGGTTGAACACCGAGTGAAACAGTGGATATCGACTGTTTTGGGCGGCGACAGCGAATGGGAATGACGGCGGCAATGATGGGTGATGCAGGGGAACTACAGGACGGCTATTCGGGGTGGCGGCGGCAAGGAAAGATGTCTGGAATTGGAAATACATAGTAAAAACAACAACGGGCTACTGTTCGGGGAGCAGCTGCAGCAATGAAGTGGCTGGGAGCGACAAGGGTACGATGTGGAATGAGATAAGGAAGATAATCATCAACTCGAGAATGAGACACAACCACAACACCACTCAGACCCTTAGATACAATCCTCCAAGGGAAAAGAGATGTTGACGGTTGTCCCAAACAAACATGCGCAAAAATTGACCTAAATACTAAGAAACAACATATATATTACGAGGGTAACTAATGAGTGGCCCCCGTAGGCTAGACGGCAACCCCAAGCAAACAGAAGGGCTAGTTGATTCTCGAATCGGTCGGACCGAATGGTCCGGACTGCTCCTAGCATGCATGGTGAGACATTACCTTTGATGTGTATTTCTTTCGTAAGTCAATTTATGAATTCGTCTTGTGAGAAACATCTTGAAGCAATTAATTCTCAGATACATTAAAAGTATACTGTCGGTCGCCAAATTAGAAATTGTCGGTCGCCAAATTAAAAATTGTCGGCCGCCGAGATGGGTATCCTGACGCCCGTTTTGAAAATATTTAATTTAATTTAATGTATATATGTAATTTGTAAAAATAATATTTTTTTATTTGAAAATATGAAATCAAACCGATCTCACATCCTCACTAGTTTAAATAAACGAGCACTACACCACGAGCAATGCATCTATTCCGAGGAATAGACACATTACTTGATAGTATGACTCGATTAAATAAACTAATAAATTTATGACATCCGTTCTGGTCGCGAACCTTTTACGTTAATCCTGGCCTTTAAAGCCTCCCTATGAGTGCAGTTCCTTATAATCAATTACCCCTCAAATGATCGAAATTATTTAAGAGAACTCTCGATTTAGATAAGAGATGTCTATCTTCATGAATTCTTAGGGTCTTCAAGGTAGTGTGTAGGAAAGTCAAGTGGAAAAAGATCAAATAGGAACACTTATTTCTGGAATCAAGGAAAGAAAAGTAGGGGATGTCACGGATCTCGAGGAGGATCTCAATGACTTCTCAGACTATCCTATTATTGGGCGTTAAATTTTGGAAACAGATTTATTTCAATTTCAATCCTGCCAATTATTAATTATAGGAATTACACTTGCATAATATTTAATTATGCACATAACCTAGAAGATGGGAGGATTTACATCGTATCGAACAGCAACCTCGGAATCCTAAGGCGAGTTAGGAGCTATATCGCACAACACTGGTTATAGGCAGCGCCTAAAAGATGAGGTGAGGATTTATGTCGCACTAAGCGGACTACCTCGAAATCTTACGGCTTGTTATTTAGATTAAAGGAAGGTTTTACTGTTGTAGATTGTCATTCTCCGTCCGTTGCATCCTCGTTGTGCTGCCCTCGAAATTTTGCTCCGTGCTCCATATTGTAGTAGTATAAAGTTTAAAGTGGACATGCAATTGTCAAGTCAGTGTTTTTATTTTTGGACATCTCCTGTAAAACCATACTACTGGCATCCTATTCTAAAAGGTATGGTACGCGCAAATAAAAGAAATTCCAAATAAAGAAAAGCAGTGTGTATCGCAGTAAGAAAAAACAGAAATAACTTGCAGTAAAGTATGGTAAAGGAAAGCAGTAGTATGTGCAAAAAAATAAAAGCAGTAGTAAAGTACGGTAAAGGAAAGTAGTATGTACAAGAAAGTAAAAGTAGCAATAAAGTATGGTAAAGAAAAGTAGTATTATGTGCAAGAAGGTAAACTTGCTGTAAACGTAAAAGGAACATGTATGTATAGCGGGCATGCTATTTCCTGTGAATAAGATCAAAAATCTCAAGTGCAAGCAAGTATGGTAATGGGTTTAGCGGACGTGCATTCACATACAAGAGAATAAATGACAAAGCGAAAAGAAAACTCGAGGAAAGTCGAGAAAAATCCGTGAGAAACACAGAAAGCCTGAAGAAAGCCCACAAAATGTCCCGTGGAAAATTAAAGAAAATTGTATGAAACATACGAAAAGCTCGAAAATAACTGTAAGTATGATGGTGGGGAGGACTCAGGATCAGGACCCTGTGTCAAATCAAGACTTTAGAGCCCTAACGAATCACAATGTATGTGTGATCCAACACTAAGTAAAAGGTTCTCAGTCACGGCTACAGAAAGAGGAAACTCCTAACCTAGTTCATAAGACTGACCTGTGAATTTTCTTTCTATAAAATGTTCAGGAAAAATTTCATTTCATTTTTTTGAAAGAAATTTTGATTTATCATTCATTTAAAAGAAATTTTTGATATCTTAAAAGTGAATTGATCAGTTATATTAGCAGGCGGGAACATCAAACTACCTGTAGAGGCGAGGGGTACCCCTTTACTGGGTGTTAGAGATGTGGTACTGTCGATCCCTCATCCTCGTAAGATCACTGAGTCAGGATCGTGTTAGGACCTCTCACACATGCCTAGGTGGTTCTTTCATCACTTGTGCCCAAACCCCGAACCATTCTACTTACAGCCTTGCTTGATGACCCACATATAGCAAAATGTTATACGTGCACACTTATGCCTCCTACATAAGCACAAAAATCAGGCTAAGAACCATGAAAGAAAAGAAATAAAAATGGGGGAGAGAGAGAAGGGAACGATCCACCTAAAAGATAGACATAAAGGAGGTGGATCGATCCTCAAAAATCGAATAAAAACGAACGACCCCGACCTCTCGACGACTCAAGCCCGACAGACCCTCGCAAAACCTAAGGCCTAAAGACTCTGCCTCTCACAGAGGGGCAAACATGCTGGACATCCTAGAAGAGACTCACTCCCTCTCTGAAATGACCAACTGAAGAAAAAAAAGGAAGAATCCCAGAATGTTTTAAAAAGTTCTTCGGATGACGATACAAAACCCATCAGGGAAGCTCCAAAGTGTAGTATGCCGACAACCTTAAAGGAATCCAAAGAACGCAACAAAGACCTCAAGATTAGGCAACCGGAAACTGTCCGACCTCCGGGCTAACCCCTGCCCCAAATATGCCCCGGACAAAACCGAGCCACCCACATAAGAGTGCAAAGGGGCCATATAAACCGCAAAACCAAAGCCCCACACCAGGTGCAAAGGGATCATTTAAACCACAAAACCAAGCCCCTTTTATGAGATAAACACAAGGGCAATGAAACAGCAAAAACCGAGCCCCAACTAGGTGCAAAAGGGGCGGCATAAATAACAAAAACCAAGCTCCCAACCTTTTTCCCACTTTTCTACATTTTCCAACAAAACAGGAGTTCTTTTTATACAATGATACAAAGATGAAATGCAAGTAAGCATGGATTATGCTTAGCACTTTTCAAACAAGCATTCTGACATCAAATTTCCCCAACCAATGTCTCCCAAGTATTGCAAAAATCATAACCTAAGTAGGAAGTTAAAAGTCCAACATCCCAAACCCACAAAGTAGCCTCTCAAGGCCCTCCTCAACTCAACAAAATCTCAACTCCAATAGCCACATTTGGAACCGTTAATTTGCATTTAAACTTCATGAAAGCAGCTAACAAATAAAGGAATCCCTAAATAGACTCTTCAATTTTTCAAAAGTCCAAGTAACATAGATTAAAGAGGCATATTAACATTTGTAAAGAATCAACATGAAATTCAACTTTCCCAATAAGCATGCTTTCCCCATTTTCCATGTCATGATATCATTATAAGTAAGAAATGTTAAAAACATAGATATGCAAGTCCAAAAACTAGTTAAAAGAAGGCAAAGCAAACAAGCCCAAGCAAATCCCCTCCACTCCCTTCCTTTTCTCTCCTCTCACTTTTCTCATTTTTCTCCCTCTCTTTTCCTCTCTTTTTTTTACCTCACTTTTTCTCTTCTTCTCTTTTTCTCTTCTCTCATTTTCTCATTTTTCTCCCTCTTTTCCTCTTTTTTTTTTTACCTCACTTTCTCTCTTCTTCTCTTTCTCTCTTCTCTCACTTCTTAAAAGCAAAACAAGTCCAACACATGCCCTAGACCAAGCAGCATACTATATTTCAACATGTATTAGGTCACACATCAAAGAAGGGAAGAAGAAAGAAAGAGACACCACCTTCATATGCATGCACCTCACGAAGAGGTAAACCCCCCCAAAGCCTCCAAGTAGAACATGTTAAACTCAAAGAAGCATAAGTAAAGAAAACATAACATGCCATTTAAAGTTTCTACTTAATGCTTGAAACTCAAGCCCCATATAGGACATTTGGCAAGAAAGAGTGACATGCTATTTAGGGTCTCAACCCAATATTTAATTTCGAAGCCACGTGAACATGGTGTTATATATTTTTCATAGAAAAAGAATGCCAAAAGACCTATTAATCACCAGCATAGATCATCTTTTAAGAAGGATAAAAGGAATCTCATAAGCCTTTTAGCATGAAGTAGGCTCAGCATGCATGAAACACCTCCCTACCAAAGCCTAAAACCGCAAAAATAAAGAGGATGGGAGGAATTTATACCTTAGTAGTGCAGCAAACAACCAAGCAAAAATGTTAAGTGAACCCACAGGGAGGCCGAGAGAACACAGCCGAGGGTCGAGCAAGTAGGAGGCTCGGGCAAGTTCAAGAGAAGAAGGAAAACAGGATCTTCCAAACTCTCCCACACACACACACACAAGTGAATTAACCAGAGAACAGGAGAGAAAAGAGAAAGGCAGCAACTCCCCCTCTCCAAAGAACCAGCCAACCAAAATGTCCAACCCTCCAGAATTCCCCAAATTGGGGACTATATAGTAAGAAGAGAGGGGAAGGCCAAGCTAAACCCAAAATCATCCAAACTCACCGAAGGACTCACCCAATGCCAGCAGACGCAAGGGACGGGTCAAACCATCGCAACAGGTCACGCACCAGGGAGAAGGTCGAGAGAAGAAGGAAGAAGCATTGCGAAGGAGAGGAAGCTTCCCCATTCATGCCAAGGACGCAGGTGCAGCAGGTGCTCTGAGCCCAAAGAGGAAAGTCCAAAGCGTCGAGAAGGAGGAGCTCGAGCAAAGCGTCCCGCAATGTCACCTCCCCTTGCGTGAGGAGGACGAGCCGCAGTACAAATGAGACGAGACGGGACAAGGCTTAAGAGCTCGTTCGAACCACATTAGGGCAAAGGCGCACGATCCCGCTGGATAAGGGGAAGGAAATGGCGCGAGACGAGCCAGAGACGAGTGCGGGAATGAAGTTAGGGATTAAATGAGTTGGGGGAATGAGGTTAAGGGTGATTAAATAAGGATTTAAATAAATTAATTTAATTAAAGGCGTCGGATTTTGTGACATCTACTCATGCTCGAAACCCCGACAAAGTATATGTCCTTCGTAGGCAAATTTGACGTTCCGGACTTGTTGGAGCGGTCAGTTTCGTGACCGGAGTCATTCGGGCGACTTCGTCGACGGTCGAGCCGAAATTACGTTAAATTTGATCTTGTCTGAAATTTTGACTTGATGTCAATTCTTCCGGGAGATTGGCTTCCGTTTCGATCAGTTGCAGAGTATTTGAAAGCGTCTAGGCCGCAAATCGAGGAATTTGTGAGTGCAGTGGTGCAAAATCTGCACAAGGTCATCCTAGGGTCTTGTGGTCCTATGGGGACTCGTTTTGAGCTCCTCATGTTAGTTTCAACCACCTGAAGGTACAAACTCTCCATGTGGAATCCAAAAGAAGTAAAAAGGTAGCTTCAAAATTCTAGAACAAGGTGGGTCCCATTGCAAAGGATCTAAGATAGTCGAAAGAAAGACCCTAGGGCTAGAATCCTAAATCCTAAGGAAAAATTAGACCTCGACAAAAGTGAGGTCAACAGATACTAGTTAAGGGCTTACTCTTTCAGAAGACCACACAAAAGAACATAGAGGCATGCACTGATGCAGATTGGGTGGGCTCAATTATTGACAGAAGGTCCCCCTTGGGCGGCAATAAGCTCTCCGCCCTAACTAGGGCCGGTTGGTTCAGCCTCCTTGCTGAACCAGTACCCGTTGCTGAACCAAGGCCCGGCCAGCCTCAGCAGCCCCCGCTTCATAAATTTTTCTTTTTTCATCTCCTAATAACTACATAAACATCATTAATTAGATGAGATGCGGTGAACCCTTTGCAATGACCACGCAGAATTAAGGGAAAAAAAACAAACTTTAACTAAAAATTAAAAGTCCAAGCTGTCTTTAGGAGATTAGGTTGAAATTGTGTGAAAAGCAAATTATGGATCCAGGCATCCTTCCAAAATTAGATTTTCGCACCATTATTTATATTCCAAGATAAAACTTAACATTAGTGTTTGCTACACACCAAAAGTTGGTAAGAGTAAAGATACAAATATTTGCTTTGTTTACTGTTAACTTTACAGAGCTAAACCGCAAAATACATATTTTAAGTCAATCATATTCTCTTATTTTAGCTCTAAACACCTATATGAATAGATTTGCAGATCCATTTATATATTCATTGCACAAAGATCTAAAACATCAAGCTCATCGATTTTTCTTGTCAACATTTGTTCTTCAAGTTAATTAGAGAGAGGCCTCTAACTTCATTTTCTTTTGACAGCATTTTTGTTGATCAATCAAATCTAAATCCAAAAGAAGTGAAGTACAAAAGATTAAATGAAAACATAGACTTAATTAAAGCAATTCTCACTCCTTTTGAAAGGAATTTCCCTTTCGATTAAGCAAATTATTTCTACATTTTGTCAATAATAAGAAGCCAAAGGTCTTCTTGTATCACTTTAGAACTCGAAGGAAGGCTTAAATATATAAAAGCAAATATGTCAAGATACCAACCAAAGGCATTGGTAATAGAATGACATTTATCATAACAAACACAGAAGTAAATTACCAAAAATCAAGAGAGCTTAATTGAGACCAAAACAAAAACCTTAGTAAAGGATATGTTTAATGGCCAAAATTTGATTATGATTAGCTTCATAAAAGAGAAGGGAGTCGAGTCACCAGCAAATTGTATACTATTGATAATAAAGTTACTCCTACCACATTTGATGCCACATTCCAACCATTCTTGGCAGCTACGCAGAGCAACTTGTCGAAGGAAAATAAGAGGAGAGAGAAAATACTCTTTATACTTTTATAATACCTCAATTTTTTGGTAAGCACTGCATTAACTAGGAGAATTAGCATGTAATAAAGATTCTTTGACTAGTCTACCTACCGAAGTATTAAGAATGAAACGTCAATTACAACAATCAAAGGCCTTTCCAAAACAATTTTCAAAATGAAAAAATAATTTTTAATCTTAATTGTTGAAAGCTTCTCATGGACAGCAACAATGTAATTTTCTACCTTCCATAAAGGCACCTTGAGACAGATCATCAAACAATGAAAATGAAATTTAAGTCTATTGACAAAACATCATAAAATGTTAAAAATCCTCGAGTAGGCTAATAGGTCTAAAGCCTATATGATTCTCAGAAATGTCTTTTCTTAAGAATAAGACAAACGATCTGACCTCAAACTTCCTTAGAAAACCGCTATTAATAGTGTTCCACATATCCTGAAAAGCCTAATAGAAAAAAATCATCTACACCAACAAAAAAATCACCTTTCAATTATATATATATATATATATATATATATATATATATATATATTAACAAGAAGTCCTAGTGACCATTTTCATTAAGATAAAAGCGGTTACAAAACAAGTAGTATGAGAGGCCTACATGATGCTCCCAACTCATGCTAAACAAAAAGCAACTAAAATAAAAAGTACAAAAGATAGGACAAAAATAAACTCGCAACTAAAACTTTTTCAGATGGACGAGGTCGCAAGACCTTCTTCTTCCATGGGTTCTCGAAGCCGCATTCAACAATCAGTCTCCTGGAGTGATTCTCCATCGCAGGAGAGAACAAGGCGTCATCCATAAGATTCCCAAGAAGCATAAGTACTCCCAAACTTCTTCTTCCGCCTCTGACGTATACACTCATCATCGATCCTTCGAAGTATATATATATATATATATATATATATATATATATATATATATATATATATAAATCCCAAGGCTAATATATTAAAGAAGAAAAGATACAGATAGATTGCATGAACTGCCTAAAAGAAGGACCAACCAACATGATACAACACGATAATCTATGAATTCAAGAAATGATTTTCAGAGTTAACCGTAAGTAATTAAGATGCATTACTTGGTCAAACATCCACATAATGTGCCCACCAAGTCATGAAGCAACCCTTCCAACCTATTGAGAATTGGAATAGAGAAGCTTGATTTTATTGAAAAGAGGGTATTTAATCCTAATTACAATAGACACGACAAAAGAAAGAAATAAAACAAAACAAAAAAGAAAAGAATAAAACATAATAAAGTAAAAAAAAATACATAATGAGGGAATAAAAGTTCATAGGAAGGAAATAATAAGTAATAACGGTAAGAGATTTTTGCTGTTAAATCTAATACACTCCCTCAAGTTAAAAAACATAGATGTCAATTATGTTCAACTTGGATTTAAAATCATTGAACAAAGATCGAGGAAGATTCTTGGTGAGGATATCCACTAGTTGAACACTGGAGGGCACAAACGGAACAAAAATTTCCTCAGACTCGATATTGTCCTTAATGAAGTGCTTGTCAATCTCCACATGTTTGGTACGATGATGTTGGACTGGATTGTGCGCAATGTTGATGGTGGCTTTATTATAACAGAAGAGCTGCAGTAGGATGAAAGTTGGCATACGAAGTTCACGAAGCATGGCTTGTAACCAGAGAGCCTCACAGATCCCCAAGGACATGACTGGAATTCAACTTCAGCACTACTCCGGGCAACCACAAACTATTTTTTGCTTTTTCACGTGACCAGATTTCCTTATGCAAACGAGCGGTGCCCCGAGATGGAATGTCGGTCATTAACTGACCAGACATAAACAACATATGCATAAACAGTAATAGACCAAGAGGTGTGACGAGATAAAAGCAAATCTAAGCACGATGTACCTCTAAATAGTGGAGAAAGTAGCAGCTTAGAGATAGTGCTCATAAGAGTCAAGCATAAATTGACTCATTATACCAATTACGTGGCATATGTCGGCGCGAGTATGGACGAGGTAGATGAGTTTCCCCATAGGGCGCTGGTTGTGTGTCTTGTTGACATGCATAGTATTGAGAATGTTAGATAATTTTTCATCGGGAACCATAGAGACAGTCGCTGGTTTGCACAGAAGAAGATTATTATTTGTCAAGAGATCAATCACATATTTGCACTGAGATTGACAAATGTCTCGAGATAATTAAGCCACTTGGCAAAAATGTCTTTCAATGACTCCAATGCTGGGAGATCATTATCTGTAAGAATAAAATCAACATAGACAACAAGGATAGCAACTTAGTCATTGGAGAAATGTCGAAAGAAAAAAGTGCGATCCGATTGAGTCTGAATAAAACCATGGCCTACGACAACCATTGTGAACTTGTAAAACCAGGCTCTTGGGAACCGATTTAGCTCATAGAGAAACTTTCACAGCCTGCACACTTGCCCTTTAGAGGAGAGTCAAAGCGATCAGGGAGAGGCATGTGTATCTCTTCTATAAACTCTCCATTTAAGAATGCATTATTGACATCTAGTTGGAATAAATGCCAATTCAGATTCACTATAAGGGACAACAGGAGCCGAATGTGTTTAATTTAGCCAATAAAGCAAATGTCTCCTCATAGTCAACTGTGTAGGTCTGTCAGTACCCTTTTACGACCAACCATGTCTTGTTGAGTTCAAAGGATCCATGAGAATTGAACTTGGTGCTGAAAATCCATCGGCACCCACAGCTTTCTTACCTGGAGAAAGACCGACGATGACCCATGTATTGTTCCGCTGGAAGGCATTCATCTCCTCAATTATTATCGCTTTCCAGTCAGGATCAACAAGAGCAACCTCAATAGTAGCTGAGGTCTGATTGTCTGTCAGGGCAAAAGCAAATGCTCTGTAGGCTGGAGAAAAACTATTAAAAGTTACATATTTTGCCATAGAATAGCGGGAGCATGTTTGATTGCATACCTTACTCTGAAAACTCGCCTCCTCATTCGAAGGAGGGGTCGTGTTGAGGATGTCGCTTGGAGTGGAGTCATGGTCCTAAAAGGTAGCGGATTGGAAAGTAGGAGCATTAGAACGGGTGCACAGAGTGCATACACGAATAGTGGGAAAAGGAGATGGTGCACTCACCGGATTCGGGAACTCACCGGATGGTGCACCCACTGGAACAGGGGACTCTTCAGTGGCAGGAACAATGGGGGGAACATCCATAGGAATAGAATAAGGATGGTGTCTAAGAACCCATGCTCTCCTTCACTTGGGGTAGAGCTAGGAATAGGGAATAGTTTCAAAAAAAGAGACATCAATACTCACAGATTTTGTGAACAAGGTACAGATACCCCAATTGAGTGGCAGAGTACCCAAAGAAGATATATTTTATAGATCTGGGATCAAGTTTACTCCGATTAGGGGCAGTTTTCCGAACAAAAGCAGTGCACAAAAAAATCTTGAGGTCTAATGTAGAGAAAAACCAATAGGCAGAGAAGCATGACATCAAGACAGTTAAGGGGGTTCAAAACTTGTGCAATTAAGATGAGACTTTATTTATGAGATAAGTGATATCAAGAACAACATCGTTCCAAAAACGTTTTAGGACATTGGATTGAAACAAAATGGAGCAAGCAACATCATGGAAGTGACATTTTTTCCTCTTAGCTACTCCATTTTGTTGAAGAGTATCCGTATATGAGCTATGGTGGAGGATGTCCTTACTCACCAAGAATTCACCTAAAATAGAGTTGAAAAACTCACAACCATTGTCAATTCGAAAAACCTGAATAGGAGTTTCAAATTGAAATAAAACGAAGGTGCAGAAGTTTTGGAAAATAACAGCAACTTTCGATTTGTCTTTTAAAAGATAGACTCACATCATTCGAGTATGGTCATCAATTAAAGTCAGAAACGATCTTTTATTGGTGTAACTAGAAGTGCAAGAAGATCCCCATAGGTCATTACAAATGAGAGAAAAGAGCAGGAGTGTGTAGCGTGCGTAATATACCTGATGATGTTTGGCTAACTGACATGTCTCATAATTGAAATTAGAAAAATTTTTATTAGAAAACATCAAATGATACAACTTTTTAAATATTGAAAACTATGATAACCTAAACGATAATGCAACTTTTCGTTCTTTTTTCTTGAAAGTAGTAGAGTTCGGTTACCCTCTTAACAATTCGAATCATCCTTCTCGAACGACGATCCTGAAAAACACAACCATGTTAAAAGAAATTAACAACGCAATCAACATCATTCGTCAGCTTGTTGACATATAACAAGTTACATTGCAACTGGGGAACATCTAAAACAAACTCCAGAGTTAGATCAATTGTTCGTATAATCGACCATTTAATAACAATAAAACTATATGAACCATCATCAATTCTGATTTTATCTTTTCCAAAGCAAGGATAGTAAGTTGAGAAAGCTTGCGAGCATCCATATATGTGATTCGTGACTCCTAAATCAATAATCCACGAAGTAGAGGAGGAATAAACTGTGAGAGCAAATAGAAGGGTATCTTGTCAGACGTGGGAGGTCGACGGACCCGTAGAGACTTCATTAGCTCCAAGAAGCTTAATCAAATTGCTCCATTTGGTTTTTCAGTGATTCAGAAAATTTTGGGATGTTCTTAGTAGGTGTCGATTGACCCGTGGTAGGTTTGGCAGTCGTTGTGAGACCCTTGGTAGTAGAGGATTAGGTCAAAGTTTGTAAGCCAACTTACCGTAAAGTTTTCAACACTTGTCCCGATTGTGGTTGAGTTTGTAACATTAATCACAAGTAGTTTGACCAGTCCGAGGTGGTATGGATGAGGGTCGATCACTATCTGATATCAAGGCGGACGATTCGGCTGAAGGAGTAAAGGTGCTGATCATGACGAGTCTCTGGCTTTATTCTCGATGAAACTCGGTGAAAGTGGTGCGAGCGGAAGGAAGAGGATCTCGACCACAATACGGCCTCGGACTTCATCAAGGTCTTTGTTAAGGCCACTCAGGAATTGGAACATGCGATCATTTTCAACAATCTTCTGGAAAAGGGATAGGTTGGCCAAAGAATCCTAAGTGTAGTCACATTACAAGTCGCATTCCATCGATAGTGCAACAAGGTCATTATAGTACTGGTTCACGGTCCTTGACCCCTGTTTTGCTTCCCGGATTTTCTTAGATACCTCATAGAGTTGGCCGGAATTTCCTACATTTCGTATGTATCACAGATAACTAACCAGTGCACTAGTAGAAAGGAGGAACATATATGAACGACCAATCGAAGTCTCCATGGAGTTGATAAGCCATGACATGACGATGGAGTTCTCCACTTCTCAAGCTTCATATATCTAGTTAGTCTTTGAAGGCTCGCACATCATTCCTGTGAGGTGACCAAACTTTTCGTCCTTTTTTGAACAAAGACACCACGGGCCATTGGAGAAAGTTATTGTCCTTCAGTTTATGAGTAGTGATCAAGAAACGCATGTCGGTTTTCGATCCTCCGTTCTACAAGGCAGCGGACGTTGGAGTTGATCCTTCCGTGGAATCAATAACATCTTTTGAAGGTGATTCAGTATTGGAGAAATCCGTCATAATTCCAATAGAGCCAAAGGAGATTTTGTGGTTCCAAGCCATAGATGAATTCCAGCAAGGTCACGACGAATTAATACAACTGCAAGAATTTGGACATTTGCAGGGAACTATAGAAGGTTGGATCGACTGCTGCTGGAAACAAACGCCTGTAGAACTAGACAGTTGCTGGAAACAGAGCCAAAGGTGATTTAGTGTTGGAGTTGGATCTATTGTTGGTCAGTCTTTCGAGGCTCACACATCATTATTGTGAGGGGACCAAACTTCCCACGTCCTTTGATGAATAAAGACACCACTTGGGACCATGAAAAAAGTTATTGTCGTTCAGTTTATTAGTAGTGATTAAGGACTTATGTTGGTTTACGGTCCTCTGGTCTACAAGAGAGCGGAGGTTAGAGTCGATCATCCAGCAGAATCAAAAACACCTTTTGAAGGTGATTTAGTGTTGGAGGAATCCGTCATAATTCCGACAGAGCCAAAGGATAAGTTGTGGTTCCGAGCCATAGATGAATCCAGTAGGGTCACAACAAATGGATACAACTACAAGAATTTGGATATTTGCAGGGAATTACAAAAGATTGGATCAACAGCTATGGAAACAGATGCCTGTAGAACCAAACAACTACTGGAGACAAAGTCAAAAGTGGTTCACTGTTGGGGGTTGGATCGACTACTGCTGGAAACAGTAGCCTGTAGAGCCATACGAAATCTGCAGCTGGAAACAGACAGAAAAGAGTAACCTGGGGCCGGAACAAAAAACAGATGGAACTTGTAGTTGCTGCTTCTTTCAGTAGACCCGACGCCTGTAGAACCAGCAGAAACAACAGTTGGAACAAGCAAATGGCTGCATTTGTAGCAAGGGTAACCATCGGTTGTTGGAACAGGTGGAGAAGGCCAGCAGCTAGGTCCGGCTGCTAAAACCGGCAAAGGAGGCCAGCGGCTGCTGGAACTAGAGTTAGGCTGTGATATCATGTTGAGAATTGGAATGGAGCAGCTTAATTTTTGTTGAAAGAATGAGGGGTATTTAAACCCAAATATAAATAGACACTACGAAGAATAAAAATAAAATAAAATAAACCAAAAATGAAAGAAATAAACCAGAATAAAGTAAAAAAAAAAAAAATGTTGAGGGAATAAAAGCAAATAGAAAAGAAATAATAAGCAATAATGGCTGGAGATTTGATGCCGTTAAATCTAATACAACCCATCAAAAAAGAAATCAATCACAAGCTAGATGGCATTTAACTAGTCAGATGTTATACATTTTATTGATTTACCAGAGCTTTTTTTTTTTTTTAAAGCGCTCAAAGCGAAACAGCAGCATTTGCTGTGCTTAGAGAATGTAATGATTAGAAATCCTGATTTCAAGACATGAGAAATAAGAAATCAGTTGAGTGAATTGATCATCTAATAATTCACATAATCCTGCTTTCATGACTTATTAGTGGTAGTTCCACAACTATCATCAATCACATTTGCAAGACCATAGTATCAATGAAATATTACCACCTGCTGTTCAGGCAGCATAACTAGAACAAAGTAAATGAACGCCTACATTTACTAATTCTTAACAAAAAGAAAGAAGCAATGAAAGCCAGTTAAAAAGTAAGATAAAAAACAAGTCAAGTAGGCAAGTAACTTCTCTAATTCAAAAATGCAACAAGGACATACCCCACTAAGCTGAAGAAGCTGCAGAACATATCCTGCAACATCAATAGAACATAATAAAAGCAAGTCAACTATTTAAGCATGCCCAAAGGTTCATATACGAGAGAAATATCAAACTACCACGAAAACAAAACAAATAAGGAAAACATGAAATTAATCTAATAACAAAGTTTATGAAATAAACACTTGAAGTTAATAACTTTTTCATGCATAAATAACATGCTTTCACATAAAACTTTTATATAACATGCATACACTAAAATTCTTGGGCAGGATATGCACTCTAAGGTGTGTGGCCCAATCTCAGGTACGAGATTTTCCTATTATTCTATATTGCTGAGAGTAAAAAAGCACCTGATAAACAGCTCAAAATTCACTCATTTCAATTTATTTATTTACATAATTGAATACGCCTAAACGAAAGCAAATTTAAAAGCTGGACATAAAAATGAACAAGCTTGAACAATGATCAACTCATTCCTTTATGTTTGGGAACAATTTCGTTTATTATTCAAGTAATTCGTGCAAAACTCAATAAATTCCTTATTTAATGATAGCATAATACCTTACTTGATTATTTATTCGATATTCTTATGTCAACTTGTTCATATTATAAGCAATGTAAAAATTATGTCATCTTAGATGCATAAATATGAAAAATATATATATTAAAAAAGAGCTCTCTACATTATTTAATAAAACTCTTATTAATCAAAGTTAATTTCATTGCTCATAATGCAAAATTGCAAGACAAAAAGGACTAAATTAAGATTAAGAGAGCCATGCAATTATATTTTTTTATAAGAAAACATATTAACTAGATAATGATATGACTACAACAAAGATGTTACAAAGAAATGCCAAAGCAAAAACAAAATTACACCATCACTTGGATTGACTATCTTAAAGTATAGTGAAGAAAGGTGAGTGTCGATAAATCTTCTTCTGATTTATGCCCCTTCTGGTAAAAAGAATATGAATCTCTTATCAACTAAGATACTAAATACTCCAATCAATAACAAAAACCTACTATGATAAATAATCATCATTTATCACAAGTGGAATAAAGAAATTAATGGAATATTCTAAGTTATAATATCAGCAATTGATTAAGTGACCAACACCAAAAGACTAGCTAGGAAAAAAAATTCAACCAAAATCTCTAGAAGAGAAACTAAGCCGAGATCCAACTTTTGGGAATAGACCTGACTAGATGAGGGGAGATTTCTACCATAGGGACGGGCATGTTATAAGCATCAGATGGAAAGTCGTGCATCTGAAAATTTAAGATTTCTCAAGCAAGGTGAGCCTTAAGAAATTCAGATTATGCCCAAAAATATGACAAAAGGAATAGTATAATGTACTATTTTCAAATTCCACCTTCTATCAATATTCAAACGATGAAGACTTAATCCACACCTCGTATAAAAGAATTGTCTCATCTAATTCCATCAATACTCTAACAATGGCGCGCATACTAAGATAAGTTGTCATAACATCAATCTGTTACTTCACAAAAATAGAAACCAAGGAAAATATGGCAGGGTAATTAATAATTTAGATAAAGCAGTGAAATGTGATCCAAATAAGAGTTACAAGAAGCTCTACAGAGAAATCAAAATAGAGGGACGGTTTTAACGTGCTCATTGAGAGGTCACTGATATAGTATGAATGTTGTGAGAAAAGTCTAATAAGAGTTACAAGAGGTTCGCAAGCTGCATCGTCGTTTGCATCTGATGCGTCGTGTCCAGCCTTCGTTCTCGATCGTCCAGTGCATCTTCGTCGCAGACTGCGGCTGGCTTCGTCTGCTCTAGTGCATAGCCGACCTTTCTTCCTCGGTCGCAGATTGTGCCTACTTCGTCTGCGCGTGAGGTCTGAGCGTCCGTTCGCAGAGAGTTTTCTGCTCCTGCACGTAGAGCTCTTGACTCATGCACGTCGACCCGACGCTCCTCTTAGTTTCCTGCTGCAGTCCCCTCAGTGGGGTTTGCGCAGCCGCAACAATGGCCCCGGGTCGTTCTTACGCCGCCGCCCTCGCCGGCGATAACCCCGCCCGCGCCCCTTCACGTTTGAATATGTTCCCGCAGAGATATCACGATGCATTTGAGCAAGGCGTTGAAACCGGGTTTCTCAAAAAAACATCTCGTAAAGACGGCAAAACTGCAATATTTCTCACAGAGGCCGAGATCTCCACCCTAGCTGCTTCTAGTAGGTAAGTTCCTCTACGGTAACCTTAAACTTGAACTGATTGGAAAGAAATTTTAGAAAATGAAGTTGAGGTAAGTTCCTCTACGGTAACCTTAAACTTGAACTGATTGGAAAGAAATTTTAGAAAATGAAGCTGAATGGAAGTTGGAAGATTGGTAGATTGGATGGTCGGCATATTCTCATCCAATTATTGGATGATGAAGACTAACACCCAAGTGTTTGCTAGAAGAATCCTTCGAATAGACAATCGGGTGATGAAGGTGTTAAAATGGACGGTGGATTTTGACCATCGTACTGAACCTCTCATCATTCTTGTTTGACTGCGCTTCCTAAATTTCCAGGTTCACCTTTACGATCAAGAGCTCTTATTTACTTTCACGAATGTATATGGCATATCACTCAAAACTGATACGCTTACATTGAATCTGACTCAGCCTTTTGAGGCTAGAATATTTATAGAACGGGATATTACGTTACCTTTTCCAAGTGAGATATGGATTGGCACACGGCATCATGGATTTTGGCAACCAGCAGAACTCGAACAGATACCTCTTTATTGCACCCACTGTCGTATGTTTGGACACTCTCCTTCTCAGTGTTATCATCTGCATCTGAATCTAAAACCTCCAAGTACAAATGTTATTGGGTCTGCCCCACTTCATAGCTGTCCCCCTTCCACTCCAGAATGCTCTCCACAGACTACTGAAAACTTGGTTGTCACGATGCCACCTCTCCCTCCCACTACCAGAGACAATACTGTTACTGTTCTTCCGACTGATGTTTTGGCTGATAGTTCAGTCGGCCGCCTGCAGATTCTATCACTGTTGAAAATAATACTGCAGGATCCTTTCGTCCAAAAGATATTCTTCGGTCCGATAATCAGAAAACAATAGCAGCTTCACATCCTCAAGAAGCGTCAGTTGGAGAGGAGACATGCTTGACACCTCTTCAGAATGAGAATGTTGGTACTGTCAGCCAGGAGCAAGGGGCTCATCCTCCACTACATGCCCGACAATCTATTGACCGCACTGATCAGATGAGCCAGTCTTCGGAGGAGGAATGGCAGGTTTATACATCTAGAAGGAAGAAGAAGAATGGAGGCACACCCCCACTTGGGATCTTAATGGATGATACTTAGTTACTTTGGGGAATGAGCACGAAGACTCAACGACTTTGTTATTGGCTCACGTTACTAGAACCGGAGGGCAGGGCGTAACCAAGTCGGCTCGCCCCTAGCAACTTGTTTTCTGCGTGTTTTTTAACTTTTAGAGTTTTATCTGTGTCCTATCTTTCTTAGAATATTTAGGGTGTATGGGTAGGGCACCTTTTTTGGGTCCTCTCACGCACCTTTATGTACCTCTTTCAATTTTAAAAAATTGGCCCTTTGGCTTTTAATATATATATATATATATATATATATATATATATATATATATATATATATATATATATATATATAATATAAAAAAATATGGAGGTGTCGAGAGCTCTGCTAGGGTTCCTCGATGGCGATTTCCGGTGATTCCTTCCCTGTGCACGACGACGTAGGTCGACTTTCGGCTTCGTCCTCTGTCGTCTTGAGGTTCGACCGTCTCGCGTTCAAGTTCGCCTGCGGGAGAGTTCGGCTTATTCCTCTATCATTTGGAAAGGAGTTCTGGTTCGTTACTGTCGCAGGCCCGCAAGAGTCGTCCCGTCTTCGTCGCCTCCTACGACGACGACACCGCCTCAGGCTCCCGCGGTCTGCTGCAACATTCCTCACGGTCTCTGCTCTTCTCGCATCCAACTCCGAAGGCGACAGTGTTGCTGCTGCGTTACTGTTGCGTAGTTCGTGGGCGTCCCCCGAAGGCAACAGTGCTGCTGCGTTACTGTTGTGTGGTTCGTGGGTGCAGGTTGGTGGTTTTTTGCCTCATGGGCTCCCATCCTGTTTTCTCTGGTGGGTGACGTTACTGTTGTATTGGGTTCTACCATGTGTGGTCGGCTATGGTGTCCAGCCCTGCAAGAGTAGACCCAAATTTTGTGGGTTGAGGATCTTATGCCAAAATTTTAACAAGTCGGACTGAAGGCAGCACACTACTTTGGGAGATAAGTTGGTTTTTCCACCATTATACCATGATGCAATGACAGGTAAGGCAAAATGCGAGTTTATCAGAAAAGGAACTAAAAAAGCCGGGAAGCCAGCTCTCATTTTTACTGAAGAGGAAATAGAAAAACTGTGTAATCCAAACAAATAACTTTAGTTAGTAAGTTTCAATTTGGGCACCCCAAAATGAATATTGTGAGAAGAGTATTTGATGATTTTAAATTAGTAGGAAGTTGGAAGGTGGGGGTTTTTGATGGAAGGCATATAATGATTCAATTATCTCGGGAGGATGATTATGCTCAAATCTTTTCCAAAAAGGTAATTATGATTGAAGGGAAGCCTATGAAGCTGTTAAAGTGGACCATGGATTTTGATCCCACACAAGAGCCGCCAAATGCTCCAGTTTGGTTCAAGATGCCTAACCTCAAACTTCCTTACTATAACCATGAAGTTCTTTATAATATAGGTGACTTCCTTGGGCAGCCTTTGAAAGTTGATATGTCATCGACCAATGTTACTAGACCTTCCACAAAGAAGAATCCTGGTAGAAAGGGATGTCACCCTCCCTGCTATGGAAGCACTTTGGATTGGCACAACAAACAATGGGTATTGGCAACCATTGGTCTTAGAACATCAACCTTTCTATTGTAAACAATGCAGAATGTTTGGACATCCAGTGGAGCAATGCTACAAGTTACATCCAGAGTTGAGGCCTTATAAGCAACCCTTGAAGAGACAACCAAATACTGGTCAACCTTCTCATATTTTTGGAGAAAAGGCGGAACCCGTAGTTGAAAATTTTAACATTGAACATCCTCCAGCCGGTAGGGCGGTGGGGAGTGAAGCTGACCCTTCACCACCCATCCAACACGAGATCATTACTACCCCTGTTGCAATAGTCTCCATCCAGAATATGCCCAATAACGCCCCTGCTGCAATTCCTATACCAGAACCAACCTTAATTGAGACCGGAGATAATCCTGTGGTGGAGAGACCTTCTTTAGAGTTGGAAGACCCTAGCTCTGAGGAGGGTGGGACATTAATAACTCCTTCCTCTCCTGTTGCATTACATGAGGCGCATGTAGGAGTTAGACAAGAGTTGGAGAAGATCAATCTATGTTCTATAGAGGGAGACACTCTTCAACTCTTATCTAATACCATGAACGGTGAATGGAAAACACAGAAATACAAGAGAAAGAAAAAATGGTTGGTGGAGCTGAAGAATCTGCAGGAGGACAGCATGGCTATTGCGAGTGGCAACACCTACAATGTGTTATTGGATTCCCTCTCCAGAACTAGGAGGGATAAATCCTGTTATAATGATTAATCTCAATTGTTGGAATGTTAGGGGCTTGGCTCATCCTAGGGCCCTTAACAGACTTCTTAATTTAAATAGGATGTACAAGTTTTGGTTAATTGCAATTCTTGAACCTATGGTGACCAAGCATGTTACAAGGATCTCTAACAAGTTTCCAGATTTCCAATTATCTTCCAATTCAACTAACAAAATTTGGGTGTTCTGCAGGCATGAAATTAATTGGAAAATCTTAATTAATCACCCCAGTTCTTGCATCTTTCTTTGCAATTAGCTGGGGAATCTTGTTTGGTTACTATCATTTATGCAGGTTGCTCTCAATCTTCCAGAATAGAGCTATAGGAGAACCTATTAAAAATTGGGCAACCTATCTCTGAACAGTGGTTGGTGGGTGGAGATTTCAACTGCTTGGCTTCTCCTTCTGAAAAATTGGGTGGTCGGCCTCCCAATATTAAAACCATGTCCTTCTTCCTGGATCAAATGCAACAAGCTGGATTGTATGATTTGGGGTATTTTGGACCTGACTTTACTTGGAGGAGGGGAAAACTATGGGAAAGGTTGGATAGATTCTTAGCTAATCGGGATTGGATGAATACCTTTTTACACACCAATATTCAGCATTTAAATATGGCAGGGTCTGATCATAGACCCTTAGTGATTACCATTCAAGGTTCCACCAATCAATCTAAGAAGCCAGCTTTCAGATTTCTGAATATGTGGACCTCTCATCCTGATTTTTTATTGCAAGTGGAACATCATTGGGCTGGAATACACCACCCCAACCCTTAAATCAAACTGTGGTTGCTGCAGAAAAAACTGACTAAACACTTAAAGACATGGAATTGGAATGTTGATGGGAATGTGTACTCTAAGGTCACTGAAGCTCAGAGATTGGTTTCTAATATTGAAGGTCAAGTTCGGGCTAATTCAGCTTCTGAAGCTGAACTTTAGCAAGCCCATGAAAATCTACTCCAAGCCATCACTATGGAAGAAGAATTCCTAATGCAGAAGGCAGCACTTACTAAATTCTGGGAGGGAGACAGGAACACAAAATACTACCATGCATTCATTAATTATAAAAGAAAATGTAACACTATTTACAAGGTTAAATCCAAGGGGAACTGGGTGTACTCTGATGACTTGGCTATTGATGCAATCAACTATTTTCAACATCTTATGTGCCAACCTTCCACTGACATAACACATATTGATGGAAATCTCTTTGCAGTTGAGAGAGATTACACTAGCCAGCTTAACCTTACATTCATTCCAACTGAAGAAGAAATTTGGACTGCTTTAAACTCAATTGATAATAATAAGGCAGCAGACCCTAATGGATTTTCAGCAAAATTCTACAATGTGACTTGAAAGATTATTAAAGGGGACATTATTGAAGCCATCCAGAGTTTCTTTAGGGGAGTGGATCTCCCTAATCATTTTAAATCCTCTACCATCATCCTCATACCTAAAGTTAACTCTCCTAAAGCCTGGGAACAATTCAGACCTATCAGCCACTAATGTACTAACTAAGGTCATAAGCAAGATTCTAGTTGCCAAAATCCAACCTCATCTACCCTTCCTCATTAGTGAAAACCAATCGGCTTTTATCAAAGGCAGGAACATTGTTGATAATGCTCTTCTTGCTCAAGAACTACTGCTGGATCTGGATAGGAAATGCAGGGGTGGAAATGCCATATTCAAGTTAGATATACAGAAAGCTTATGACACCATACATTGGGATTTCATTGATGAGGTTCTTAAAGCTCGGGGTTTCTCCAATCACTTCTCATCTCTTATCAAGAGATGGCTCTCCAACAACTTGAATTCCATTCTGATTAATGGGCAGACTGTTGGATACTTCAAATCCTTTAGAGGCATTAAACAGGGAGATCCCTTATCACCCACCATATTTATTTTAGCATTTGATTATTTATACAGAATGTTAAACCAACTAGCAAGGCAATCTCCCCACACTTTGTTCCAACACAAATCTAACATTGTCATATCTCACTTGGCTTATGCAGATGATCTCATAGTATTTTCCAATGCATCTAAACCAGCTATAAAGCTTCTTTTTCAATGTCTACTGAAGTTTCAAGAGTGCTCGGGCCTGATCTTCAATAAGGACAAATGCCAAACAGTTCTCAGTGCACAGATTAAAACCCACATTAAACACTGGATTGCTGATTTTACTGGGATCAGCAACAACTCGTCTTCTCTTCACTACCTGGGGTTTCAATTGCTTAAAGGAAGGGTTAGACAAACACAATTTGATGATATACTGGCTAAGATATCTGAGAAGTTGAATTGTTGGACTCATTCATTCTTGTCAAATGGGGGAAGACTTACTTTGTTAAGAAGTGTATTATCTGCATTCCCCTCATACACTAAGCAAATGGTGGTACTCAAGAAAAGCACACAAATGTTATTAGAAAGGAGCTTTAACAGATTTTTGTGGTCGGGCCAAAGGAAACAGAAACATTGGGTCAGTTGGAAGACGATATGCAAACCATTAGCAGCTGGGGGGCTTGGTTTCAGAAGTTAATAGCAACTGAAAACTATCAATTTCTCTAAACTCTGGATCAGGTTCAGGGCTCAAGACTCCCTATGGGCCAGGTACATGGCTGGTAAGTATTGCAAAGAACGACACCACTCACAGATAGTGCAAAAAGCTAGAGATTCCAGAATCTGGCACAACATGCTAAAAATCCTAGAGAAAGCTGAAGAGCTATTTTTCTGGGAGCTGGGGGAGGGTGATATTCATTTTTGGTTGGATAATTGGACTACTGGTTTTGTCCTCCATCCCTAGAATTCTCATCCAATTAATGGGCATCTTAAAGTAGTGTACTGTTGGGAGGCAAATAATTGGAATGTAGCTGCTCTCACGAACCTCTTAGAACCATCTCAAGGGCGTTTGATTAACCTTCAACCCTTTGACCGAACTAAGAAGGATAAACTGATCCTAAAAAAAGCTCCATCACAAATTCTGTCGTGATTCATTTGTAGAAAAGGTGAACAATGTCAGACAACTCCTTGGGGGAAGAAGATTTGGGGGAAATTCCTCTCCCCGTCTGTCATTTTTCTGTTGGAGGTTCTTCCTAAAACTGCTCCCTACGGATGATATTCTGAAACTAAAGGACTGAGAGGGCCTTCCATGTGTTTATTTTGTAAGACAAGTGAGGAACACTTACCTCACATGTTCTTCCATTGCTCGTTTGTACAGGAGGTCTGGAGTAAGGTAATTCAACACCTTGGTGTCTCCATATTATTTTTAACTTCGAAGATTTCCAGAGGTGTTGGCAAGATTGGCACTCAACCGGACTATTCCCTATCCCTTGCATTGTGACTTGGTTTGTCTGGATGGCTAGGAACCAAAGGAAGTTTGAGGACATTTGTTTACCACCTTCTGTTGTGGCTGTCAACTGTTTAGCTTACATAAATAGACTTCAAAAACATAAAGGTCTATTGATCCCAGGAAGGAATGCATCTGAATGTAAAGCAAGAGGACCGATTGCTAACTTATTGGAAGAAACCCCCCTGGTTGGGTGAACGTAAATACAGATGGGAGCTTTCTAAAATCTGAAGCTGACATTGGAGGAATATTTAGAGACTACAAAGGAAACCACATTTTATGTTTTCATTCTCCCATTACTGCTAAAGATGCTTTGGAGGCTGAATGCATTGTTATTTTTTGGGCAACCCTCTTTGCCAACAAAATGTCTAGTTCTAATCTATGGGTGGAATTTGATTATCTTATTTTGGTGAACATCCTCAACAAGGAAGAGGACTGTCCTTGATCTGTACTATTCTGGATCCATATTATCTTGCTCTTACTCTCCCCTATGATCTACAGGATCTCCTATATCCCGAGAGAGGCCAACAGACCTGTAAACTACTTAGCAAAATCTGGGTTGCATCTCCAAGTTCCTATAGTTACTACCAATATGGATCCTTGTTTTTTTTCTTTTGGATGGAGACAAATTAGATCTCCCTTTTGTTAGACCCTTGTAACCTTTTTTTTGATTTATTTTCCCCACAAGCACGCTAGAGCTTGTGTGGTGTTTGCTGCAATATATATATATATATATATATATATATATATATATATATATATATATATATAGGAACCTGGAGGCGGATTCTTTGCGCCGAGTACTTCTGCTGGAGTGTGTGGAGAGGGTTTCTTCTCTTCGCTTCGAGTTCCATGATCGTCTTCATGGCACTACATCGGAGTGGCGCGACACCTCCCACAAAAATCTTGATAACATTTTTTTCCACAAGCTTTTCATGATGCTGCGACTAGAAAAATGGTGTATTCCTTTATTAGGCCAACAAGCGTTAAAGATGGGAAACCTGCTGCTATATTTACCACCCAAGAAATGAAGTGTCTCTCTGATGATGTTAAGTTCATTTTAATCGGGAAATTCCAATTTAGTCACCTCAAGATGGATTTGGTTAGGAAGTTTTTTGAGGATCTAAAGCTCATTCATGAGAATGAAAATTGGGACTGTTGGATGGCAGATATCTACTTATTAGAATACGCAAGGAAGAAGATTATGCAATAATCGTTGACCAACAATCTTTTTTGGTAGCTGACACTCCGATGAAGATTATCAAATGGACTCTTGATTTTGACCCATCTAAGGAACATCCTATCATTCCTATGTGGTTCAAGCTTCCGGGACTCTCCTTTCATTTGTACAATCCACGTGCTTTGTATAACATAAGCCAAGCTCTAGGTACTCCTCTTGGAATTGATTCACCTACTTTTGATAGGGTCTCGCCAGGTGGTATCATGATTCAGGTGGAGAGGGATTTCACTCTTCCATATGTGGATCGAATTTGGATCACAGATGGTGCGAATGGGTTTTTGCAGGAGATTGTGGTGGAGAACGAGCTCTTTTTCGCAACATCGTAAAATGTTCGAGCACACGAGTGACACTCGTTATGTATTGCATCCTCTCCAAGAAAAATGGCTTCTGGCTCTCTCGTCGCTATCGGATTTCCCAACAAGAGTCAATGCTACCCCGCTCGGAGAATAGGGTAAGCATCCGATGCCGATAACGGTTAAACTCACTGATAAGGTCGTCGGGAGACCTCACTCGTAGGTTAGTACAAATCGTCACCCCGTGATTAGCTAAATGACTAACACAGATGGTTATCGAACAATTCAGCAAGTGTGGCCCTTCCTCCTGTGGCGCAAACCGCCCAGGTGGCTACTTTACCTGTCGACTCTAACAGATACATCCAAAGATTCAGCAGAAAAAGAAGAAATCCCCAACGCAATGTCGAACCCACCGGTATGAATCGGCAGGATCAGTCAAGGGAAGAGGAAAAAGCAGAAGAAGTAGAAGAAGAAGATGATGCAGAAGATTGACAGGTTTATCATTTTCGATGTAAGAAGGCTTCAGTGATACACTTCTAATCGATGATACTCGTTAAAAGAGCTTACTTTATGGATCACCAAGATACAGAGCGAGAGTATCACAATCTCGTTTTTAGACATCGTTATTGCTCTTTTCTGCTTTGATCTTTAGATCTTTTTGTTAGCAATGTATCGTAGGGGTAGGGCTCCATTTATCGGCCCTCTCCTCGTTCTTCATGAATCGTTTTTATTTCAATAAAATTGTCCTAGTGGCTTTCAATATATATATATATATATATATATATATATATATATATAAATAATTGATGAGTATTATTTTTAAATAATTTAATTGACTATAAGAATATAAATATTTATCATCAATTAAAATTATTTTAAAAAATAGAATAAATATATATATGAAATTCTATTTAAATGAATATTTTAATAAAAAAATAAGATTTAAATCTTGCCCCTACTCTTAACATTCTATGGTTGTGTGACTAGCGTTATCGAAACGGCTCGTTGTTCGTGAACAGCTCTTGTTTGGCTAGCTAAACAAATGAGCCGAACACAAACAAATTTTTTGAGCATGATATATAAAAGAGACGAGCACGAAAAGTGGTTTTTTTTTTAAAGAACAAACGTACAGAGCCTGGGCTCGCTCAAGCTTGGCTCGTTTACACACCAAAATATAATTAGCTTCTAAACAAAGACTTACAAGGAAAATGTCAGGGGTTAATGAGTTTTCAATAGAGTGGTCATCATCAATCACCGACCAAGTTTATGTTATGCACTTATTTGACAAAAAATATAATTTCATAATAATTATATGTAATGCACAAATTAGTCTGCAATCATGCTTTTGATCGTCATATCAAATCTATGAATTATCCATCATGTTGCTCCTCATTCTTAAGAGTTTAAATTATGTATTAGCGCGGTTTATTATTGTGAACTTCATAGCTCACGTTATCATTATTCAATTTGTTGTTACAAGTAAAGCAAAGTATAAGGTTAAGCCTAAATGAGGATTATTTTTTTTATTTATTACCCATTCTTTATGTTTAGTTTTGGCATAAGATATGAATAATGTTAGGTCATGTGTTTAATAAAAATTTGATAGTGTATGTGAATGTTTCTATTTATTAGAAGCTTTATGGTTGATTAAATAACATATTTTAATTTTTTTTCTTACAATTAAGTTACCTTATTAGATCTCTGTGAGCTTGGGTTGAATAAAATGTTTTGGTTTGGATTATTCAGGTGGTAGAGTTTATAGCACCCAATCTGTTCAAGTAGATAATGTTCTAGAAGATACGTTGGAGATAAACTCAAATAACTAAGTCATGTCTAACTTGATCCCATTTTATGCTTAATCCGGAGAGGTTATTGTGGAAAGCTGAACAGCTCAGCTCCTCCATGATGGGTCGGTCGGTTGCTTCACAAAATCATGTAAAGATTTGATTGAGGGTATCTTTGCAGACCCTTTTTCTTAGTTTTATTCCTTTCCAATTTTATGTTTCTTTATTTTTCATTATTTCAGAATTATTTCCTCGACCTAATTTAGACTAAATATATTTGGTAAGTTTGTAAATTATGAGGGATTGGTTTCTCTATATATATGTACCCAAAATGTGAATAAAAAAGTCGAGTAATGTTTCCTCCACGTCCGTATTTTCAACATGCTTTTAGAGGCATTCTTCTTTTGTTCGTCATGGCTGCTACTCATCTTGGAGATCGAGATATACTCAACGCTCCGAACCTCGCAACCATCAGCGGTGTAGCCAGTCCCTGCATTTGATGTCTTCAGTGGTCGCCGCATCTTCTTGTCGTTAAACTGTCTTCAAAGAGGTCTTTAGTATCTTCTCCTGTCGACATCTTCGACCTAGTCGAACATCTATGTCTTCAGCGGCTTCTCCGCACTTCATTGCTTCTGGTCGCTTCAGCTTGTAAGTCGTAAGTCCTATGAGTCTCGCGCACCACTCACATGAATATTGTTCATCTCTCAATTGAACTCTGTGTGCCTTATCCACAGTCATCTTCTCCATTCGAGCGGAATCACATGTATGAGCGTTTGTCTTGTTCAAACACTAAAGTCGAACGAATTAGTACTCCTCGTTTGTCTAGTCCACTAAAGTCAAATTGTTGCTCACTCCGCTAATACAACTGTTAGAGCATCTCCAACAACTATCTAGCAGCCGAAATCCTCCTTGCAGTCGTCGGAATCCCTGCTGCCAACCTGCAGTCCCTTTCCTGCTCCCTTATCCAGCCCTAAAAGTGCATTGGATTTATGACCAAGTACAAAATGAAGACGTCTAGTTTTACTTGAGATTTTAGTTATAAATCAAACACCAAGAATTTTGTCCAAACAGCCCCTAAACTGTCTATTTTTATCACAAACCATAAACTCAATGGACATAACTTCCTTGAATGGTCCCAATCCATGTTTATGTATGTTTGTGAAAAAAAGAAAAAATGAACGTCTCATGAGAGATAGCATAAATCTGAGCTCACTGATTCTAACCAAGTACATGGATTAGATAAATTTTGTTGCATTACCAGAGAAGCTCAAAGAGAAACATATTTCAATACTACAAATTGTTTGAAATTGAAACCAAACTTCATGATCATCGTGAAGGAGAGCTAAGTATCATCTAATACTTTAACACATTTAAAAAGTATTGGCTGCAATAGGATATAATTGAGACACATGTGCGGAAATGTTCACATGATGTCGTGGTGTTCATATCCATCATCAATGAAAAGAACTATCAAATTCCTAGTAAAATTAACTCAAGAATTGTATGAAGTGGGAGGAAAAATTATGGGAATAAAGCCACTTACATCTAACATTGAAGCCTTTGCTGAATTCAGGAGAGAAGGGAGCGGAATGAAGTTAATGCTAACTAGAAATGGAGGTTCCACAAGTACTAAAAGCTCGGTCTTGTACACCCATAATTCTTCCCATGATTCGAAGTTCAAGAAAAATCATTCCACGAGGTACTATTGCAAGAAGATTGGACATCTCAAACACAAATGTTAGGAACTTCATGGAAAGCCTACAGATCGGAAACCTAGACATGGAAGGAAAGATCAAGAGAAAAAGGCTATTGCTGATACCACATCCGAAAAGTTGGCAGAACCATTCACCAATGAACAACTTAAAGTATTGAAAAACTCATTGGAGGTAATTCAAAACAGCACACCAATCTCGTGACACACAAAGTAATATATCATTCTCCTATCTTGTCGATTAGAGCTTGGAACATAGATTTAGGAAATATGACGAGAGACATCAATGCTCAAGTCCATTAGCAAGAGGCTTCAACATTTTGATCGATCAGACTTGTAGATGGATCACACTAAAAAATTGTTGGAAAATGAGATGTTGAGCTCTTTCATGATATTATACTTTTATCTGTTTATATGTTTCACAGTTGGACTGTAACTTGATTTCAATCAGTAAGCATACTCATGATATGAAATGTACAACTAAAATTCTTGCAAAATCTTGTAACATTCAGGTGGTGAATTTGGGAAATGTGATTGAGAGTGTTGACATGCATTAAGACTTATACTTGCTTAAGAAATGTGATACTGGAGTTAATAAACCACAACAGAAAAAGAAAATATTATTATTAAAAGCAAATAAGCAGTTACAACCAACACACTAGAAAGAGAAAATAAAATAAGACACCTAAAAATCTGAAATAGTAACTGACACAATACAAACACTCAAACTAGGGTGAATTTTGGGGTGGTGGAGGTGATCGATGAGGTTTTAGTCATTTGGAGAAATAGTAACTAGTAGGGGAAGGGTTGGAAGGAGCAGCGGCAGAAAAGTGTGCAGGTAACAGCGAGGGGGAGGCGTGAAGCTATAGGAATGACAAATGTGATTGCTATCTTAGGCAGGGGAAGCAAGAAAAAGGGTGTTGATAGTGAGGAAGTGGATGGGAGAGGATATTTTAGTTGTCGCAGCAAGGGAGGAGGACGCGAAAGGGGATATGAAAGATAATCACAATCCAACACGATGGTTGTTTGGGGGGCAACCGCAACAATTGAGGGCGACCGAGAACGATGCGGGAGGATCTGAAAAGGGATATGAAAGATATTCACAACCTTGGGAGAGAGACAACCATAACAACACCCAAACACTCGAATTCAGCCCTCGAAGGAAGAAAATAGACATCGACAATTGTCTTAAACAAACTCACACCAAAAATTACTTTCCAAACCCCAATACAACACATATATAAAAAAGGGCTAAAAATGAAGGATAATAGGAAAGAAAGTATAAAAAAGGAAAACAAAACCGTTTCGATCCAACTTTTGTCTCCTGCGCCCCTTCCGCGATTTTGCAGAATGTAGGAGCATCAACCCGCTTTAGTCTACTTGAATTGGGAGAGCTTCAACCTCATCTATCGAAGCTTCTGACTTCTCATGATATGGCATCAAGTTAGGCATGTTGAAGGTGGCGGAGCTACTACAAGTTTCCGATAAGTCAATAACATAGGCGTTGTCATTCCAAAGCATATCCTAATGGAGTGATCATTCATCATCTTTTAGCACAACTTGAGTTGATACTATAGATAGACAAGTATTCTTACAAATAAGTTCTCGAGCCATTACATATGTAAACTACTCCTCTCACTTCCCGTTCCCAATGTGGGGGAAGTAAAACAAGGGATGTCGAGTGAAATCAGGAGTGAACGACAAGATAAAAGCGAATTAAAAGAGGAAAACGGCTATTTTCTAATATCAAACAGTATTAAGCAGTATGTTGGACGATGAATAAGGTCTCCAAACATTCGGGTGAGATTACCACTTTGATTCTATTAGGCTAAAGGCACACCACCTAAAAAGAATCCAAAAATATAATACTCCAATAGAAAAAACAAAAATAAAACACCTCCAAATAATATAAACAAAGTAAGGCTCTGTTTGGGAGAGATTATTTGTGCGGTGGCGTTTTAGAAAACGCCGCGGGCGTTTTAGAAAACGCCGCGGACATTTTTTTTTTTTACATTAGAAGCCGATCGCGCGCCATACCCCGTGATCCAGCGTTCGGATGGGGTTTTTTCTGCAGCTACCCTCGCGCATGCAGCCCTAGCGTGCGTTCGAAAGAGAAGTGAAAGACTGTCGAAGGAAGGCCCGACGAAGCCGAAGAAAGCATTGGATCCTGCCGAAGAAAGTGTTGATCTTGTCGAAGGCCCGTTTTGCCCTAGCGTTTGAAAGAGGGCCAAATCCGCCGCCTCATTCCTCGCCGCCTTCGGATCCGCTACCTCACCGCCGATCGTCGCCTCGAACCATTCCGGAGCCAAAGGAAGCATTGGATCCTTACTCTAACCCCGCGATCCCTCGCTCTCGTTCCATCGTCGAAGGAAGCCGATCCGCATTCCGCCGACGGACAGACTCACCCATCGGTAAAAAAATCCCTCTCATCTCTCGTCTCATTCATCGCCTCTTCCGGTACTCGCTATTTGGAGTGAGTTTTGTTGCATGAACTCCGGCTCGTTATCTTATGCCTTACTGTATTTTTTTTAGCATGCCCGTGAATGGGAAGTCCTTCCTAACTACACTCGTTTGGCATTTCATGATTCCATGTTTACACCGATTATCCTCTTTAGTGTAACCACAATGAGCAGATCCGAAGGCTTCGTTAACTTTAATTTTAATCTTTTATTTATTCTTTTTAGTTAAGTTTTGTGATACTCACTACTGTAGGCGATGTTCTACATGTTTTTGTGTTGTTTTGTCTAAGCAATGCAGATTATTCTTTCTTTTTGTGAAATTTAAGTGTTAGATATGTAAATGTGTAACTCAATATAGGACGGTCTTGTGATGCGATCAAATCCTCTAATTTTTATTGAGTTCTTTGTTACAAAAAAGGAGAAGCTTTGCATTAGCTTTTGTTATAAAATCCTGTAAATTTTATAGTTGATTTTATGTAATACTTGAAGAGTTTCACCGTTCTAAGTATAGTAATATGTACAATCAAAATGATCGATTTCATCCTTATTGCAAGTTGAAAATTTATAAAAAATTTGATCTTCGCTCGAAAATAAGATTTGGTATTTGAAAATCAGATTTTAAATTTCAAAATAATTTTTTGTTTAAAAAAAATGTAAAACAGTAATGTATTTGTAATACTAAATATGATATTATTGTAAACATAACATGTAATTATTTGTCGGTACCAATTTTAGCGATAAAGAGAAGCAGAAATTGATATTTTTCAATAAACTATTGCAAATCAGCTGGTCTCAAACCGTTGAAACCAAACAGCTTAACAGTTTATTCAGAACAGGAGCAGATTTATCATTTAGCCACAAACAGCTGCAATTCAGTCGTTTTCCAAACGCTCAAACCAAACAAACAGATAGATTATCTGGATAATCTGCTATCAGGATAATCTGCTTATCCTGATAATCTGGATAATTTGCAGCTGCGCCAAACAGATCCTAAATGTCCGAAGGAAAAAGGAATACAAAATGCAAATAGTCTCATCATAAGAAATAATCAAAGTAGGAAATATAGAAGAAATAATAAAAGGAAAGAAATATTAAAAAAATGCACATAAATCACTCTATTCCATATTGCGATCTCTTCTATCATGCAATCCCGTGGAAACACGGGATTCCATATTCCGCGAATGCAAGGCTAATGCTCTAAATCAATGATACATAAGTAAGAAAGAGAGATTTAGAATCATGTATGATTCACTTTCTCGAGACAAGAGGGGGATAACCTCAGTGACAATTATAAGTTGTTCAGAAGATATATAGGACGGATTAAACTATTAAGGTCTATGAATACCAGAATTTAACAAACACCGATGGGTAAATAAATATTATTGTTGAATTAAAAGTCTAAAACTACGAAAAAACAACATGAAAATTTGGAAATGCAACAAAACAACAACACAACATTAGAAGGGTTGGATCTACGGTGTAGGTTGTGTCGATTAGGGATTGAACCTCCCGGATGGTGGCAAAGAGGCAGCTAATAGGTAAATAATAAAAGGAATGTAGGAGTAATGCAGAAAAGGATGGGAAAAAGGTAGATGAAGTATATACACCGCTAGAGACCAAGATACAGCCAAAGCACCACTTGGAACCCTAGGATGCAGCCTGTATATGAAGGAGATGATGTCAACTGTGCCCAAGAAAATCATTAGATTAAACTTAAACCTACACACCAATAAAAGCAAATATATATTTCTAGATAGTTAGGAGTGGGCCCTCTCTTAAAACGAGGCGACACTCCCAAGACTAAATGTACAGGTAAAAAGACATGTTGAGGATACAATCTTTCTTCAATCTCCTAGGAAAGTAACACCCTTGGACCGAACCGCTACACGTAACAAGACATCCCGTGTCCATCTCCCTGGGTTAGGGAAGTTTCGACCTCATACGTCAAAACTTCTGTCTCCTCATCAGGTGTTGTCGTTCAGCTTCTTAATGATCCTAAAAGTTTCATCTACTCTAGTTTGTGTTTCCCAAAAAATCCCATCAAAAACTTTTCTTTAATCTAATCCATATTAGATCTCCCTAGTAAAAAGTCACCTTCTTGATCGTATTAGCTTGCTCGTGGTACTTGTGGTTCTACTTGGTGATCTCTCTATCTCTGTACATCCTCATGTAGCCTCTGAATCTTCTGCATTCTAACCTCACCATCCACATTAATCTCTGCAGCATTAAGAAGTCGTACTAACTCAAGTGGGGTGAGTGAGTTGCGCCCATACACAATCTCAAAAGGAGTATGTCTTATAGTCTGACTCACGAATCTATTATAAGTAAATTCAACGTGGGCTATAATCAGAACCCGCTGCTTGATGTCCTTTCCTATAAAGCACCTAAGGCGATTCCCCAAACTCCTTTTCATCACCTCTATCAGAAGTAGTGGTCCTAGGTATCTTATGCAGTCTCGCTATCTCCCTGAAATACAAGTTATTTATATGTGCTGCATCCAGTGCCCTGTGGCAAGGTACAAAATAGTCATCTTAGAAAACCAGATAACCACTACCATTACTGAATCCTTATTTTGTTGTGTCCTAAAAAAGCGACAGTAAAATTCATACTAACATCCAACCATGGAGCCTCTAATACTGGTAATTGTTTGTATATCCCTGTATTTTGCCCCAGATTTTGGCTAGGTGATAAACTCTACATTGTCTGACATACCTCTCAACATCCCTCGTCAGTCTAGGCCAGAAAAAATGCTCTGTCACAATTGTGAGGGTCCTATCTCTGCTAAAATGACATTTTAATCCCCCATTGCGACTCTCAACATCTGGGAACACACAACATATTCTCATGGAACAAGTAGCCATCAAATTTGTGTTACTGTCTTGTAGGCCTCTCATAGCACTGATCACAAATCTCCCTAAAGTCCTCATCTGCCTCGTACAGCTCCTTCACCAACTCGAATCCCACAATTCTAGCATGCATGAGATGATCAGTAAGTGGTGACGACTCAAGGCATCTACTACTTGATTCTATCTCACCGCCTTGTGTTAGAGTTATGTCGGGTGTGCTACTCTTTTCAGGCTTTTTCCCACTTTGATCAGCTCCATCATCCCTTTGAACAGTCTTCACACCTCTCCGGAGTGTGCCTTGCTGATACCTCCAGCTGTGAGTAGTTATCTGAATGGAGGTGGGTGCTTGCTCTATTGCCTTTGTTGTCTCTACATCTTTAGTGTTATGGTCTGAATGTCACCCAAAAATTAATAAGGTTGTAGATGGAAAAAATTGTTGATTGTTGGCTTCAAGCCTCCCAAATGAAGTTTCAGACATTATCTGCGATAATATGAGCGAGTCTTTGCTTCAATAATCCACGACAACCAAAAAGAATTTTTGTTGGCCTTTTGAAGAGGGAAACGGATCAAGGATGTCAAGTCCTCAAATAGTAAAGGGTCAGGGAATGATAATTGGTTGCAATTTTTAGCCGATTAATATTGTAATGGAGCGTATTTCTGACGCTACTCGCATTTCCTGGAGAGCCCTTCAGTGTCTTTCATGAGAGTCGGCCAGAAGTAGCCTTGCCTCTAAACATGATGCGCCAAGATTTTTCCTCTAGAATGACTCCCACATTCGCCGGAATGTATTTCTAGGAGGATTTATTTAGCCTCATTTTCCTTCACGCATCATAGAAGCAATGAGGTGGTTGACCTTCGGAAAGCTTATCCAAATGATGAGGTACTACGCGGCTTTAAACTTGAATCACCTTGGATTCATTACTTCTTCGAGTATTTGTCTATCTTTAAAGTATTGGATGTAGGGATCCATACAACTCTTTGCATTTTCAGTTTCCACTTCCATGATTTCTAACGCTTTAATAGTCGGACAAAAAAGCCTTAAGGACATCCTTTCTCAAAAACAAATCTTCTTTGACAAGAGATCAACTGCTTGGTTTTCCTCTCGTCAGACGTGCTCGATTCTTAAGTTTGCTAAATTTTTTATCTCCACTTTTAGCTTGTTCAAGTATTTAATCATCATCTCATCTCTGATTCGAATTCTCAGTTGACTTATTTTGCCACCAACTAAGAATCTGACTTAACTAACAGATGATGGATGCCTATTTCAAGAGCTAAGCGTAGTCTTGCTATTAGTGTTTTGTATTCCACCTGATTATTTGTGACCTCAAAACTCAAGCTCGACAGAGTGATAGAGATGTTCTCCGGTTGGACTGCTTAGCGTCAGTTTGATTCCTGCGCTTATCTGGCTCGAGGCTTCATTAATGTGCAAAGTCCAGGTTTGGTCGCCAACTCCAATCTCTTCATTTGATTCGCCTTGTTCAGAGAAGTCTGCTAGAAAGTCAGCCACAACTTGGGCCTTAATCGACGTTCGAGGAATGTAGGTGATGTCATACTCACTAAGTTCCACAGTCCTTGTTAAGAGCAGATCAAAATATTTTGGTCAAAGCACGCATTTGAGTTGATGGTCAGTGATGACCCTAATCGGGTGCGTTTGGAAATACCTGCGAACAGATACAATTAAATTGGATACCTAACTTCAGCATCTTTGAGGACTCGAGTGGTGTAGTAGTTGGGGATTTGTTTTCCCATCTCCTCCCGAACTAAGACCGAATTGATGGCTTCCGGGCAAACTCCCACATATAGAGAGAGTTCTTCCTTCGATTTCGGACTTTGTAGCAATGGAGGTGAGGCCAACGATTGATTCAGGCTTTAGAATGCTTGCTCACATTCAATCGACCATTCAAATTTTTTAGCCTTCTTCATTTTTTGAAGAAAGCTGCACGTGTCGCCCAACTTAAATTAACTAGGTGAGAGTTTCCATTTGTCCGATAAGCTTTGTTTTTCTACAGCATTCTGAGGAGAAGGCATATATTCAAAGGCCTCTTTACATTCTCTGGATCAGCCTAGTTATTGATCATTGCCATAACAACTAGGGCTTCGTTGTAGGATTCCCTACGAGACAAATCTGCATCAATAAAGATGAGTGGAGAATTGGGCTTCCGCTTTGAGGTGGAGCAACAATATAGTATTCCCCTGATCGGAGCCTCTTACAGTCAGCTCTTCTAACCGAGACCCCCCCCCCAACATAGCCGAAACTATCCCCGCAATGTAGATAGCATTTGTTGGAACAGGCTCAACCGAGTCATCTACTGTAGGTGCTTTCCCCTGTCGCTAGGTTAGTGCTCCGAGGGTCACAAACTCCTTGAGCTTTCCAGATCGAATTAGTTCTTCGACCAAGCTTCGGAGGTGTTTGCACTCATCCGTGTCGTGACCATGGTCCTTATGATAATTGCAGAATTTATTGGTGTTTCGGAGGAAAGTTTGGTTCTCATCACGGAACCTTCTTGAAGTACTCCTTATCCTAAATAACTTTCATCAACTCCGTCATTAAAAACCTTAGTTGAGTGGACTTTGACATTCCTGAATCACCACTCGGTCAATCATTTGATCGACTCCGTCTTCGTGAATTTAAATTAGCCTCTCAATCACCACGAGATGACCAACTTCTCTCTCTTTGGGTGAGGGTGATCCTTCTCTTTTCACCCGTCATCTCAAGAGCCTCTTTTATTCGATCGGCGGTCGAATTTTTCGTCTTTTGAAACGGGTGGATTGACATATTCCTTCGCCGCAATATCCTCCGCCGCAATACGATCATTGGCCAACTCCGGAAGTTAGGTCAAACTATCGAGTGTATGTAAAGTCGGGAAGTATTTAATTGGGGTAATCCTCAGCCCTTGTGCCAAGGCGGCCATTGCTATCACAGGTTTCATGTTCCATAATTCCAGCATCTCCTTCTGGAATCGTGTGATGTATGCCTGAAAGCGCTCATTTGCCCCTATTTGACGTGTCATGTAGTTTTTGAGTCCTTGCATCCTAGTAAAATGCGCCATGAATAGCTCTTGAACTCGTCGAAGGAAGTAATAATTCTTACCCGGAGTCCATTGAACCATCTAACGGAGGAATCCCACATCATAGGGTAGAGCAGTCGACATTGTTGGTAACTGGTTTAATATTATGTTTTATAGGTTATTAAAATTAACATAAAAGTTACAGCAATGTCCAACCAGTTACCAACAATCAAGAATTTAGTGTGGAAATCGAGGTGAGTAATCGTATTTCTAAATTTCAGTAATTTTCTTTATTTTAAAATGTATGTTTGACTCCATATATACTCTAGTTTAGTTAGATTCTTAATATTGCTATATACATGATAAATATATATATATATATATATGAAAGATATGTATGATTAGACGTGATAGAAATGCATGAAACATATGTATCAGATGCATGATATATATGATATACATGATCTACAAGATAAGCATGATAGGATAGATATGCTTGATAAATACAATGGAAAATGATATGCAAGATATAAGAGATGTGCATGAAAAAGAGATGTGCATGAAAAAGAGATGTGTGAAATGAGAGTTATGTATACTAAATAGCTGCATAGCAAATAAAAATGCATATCACTAGATGCATAAAAACATCTCATAATAATGTATTTTATAAATAATGAAATAGCTTATATATGAATGTTAGTATGCTCATATTCAGAGGAGGATTTCATCCTCTAATGCTACGGGCAGGGGACGCCACTGTATTCACGCACATAGAATTTTTCTATTACCCAAGCCAATTGTGATTGTTAGATCACTAACTGCTATACCGACGGGATAATAACGGTCAGGGCCGAGTAGACGAGAGCTTACCTCCCCAGATAATTGTGATGCTTATATTGTTAACCGCTACGTCGAACGGGATATTCTTTTCACCCTAGACAATTGCAATGTGTAGATCGCCAACCGTTGTGCCGACGAGAGCTGACGGGACCATATCGGCCAATGGTGTGTAAGATTTTGTTGACGGTGATCCTCACAGAGACAGAAATAAATGTAAAGAGTATAAAGTAAAAGTAAAGTTAAGATAAATGCATATAGAAAATTAATGTATGTTCATTTAGTAAAAGGTCATTGATACATGCATTAGCATAGATAAGATTTCTTATAAAAATATGAAAGTTTAGTATAATAAAAGAATTTTTATAGAGATATAAAAGGCCATCATGCATATTGTATTTTTTTTTTCATTAGATTACTATAGTTTAGAAGTGGGATTGCTCCTGAGTTATTTTTAGATAACTCACTATGTTGCTTTAATTTTATTTCTAGGCTTTAAGTATTTGAATAAGATAAATAGAAGATAATCAAATGTGTATAGAAGATGAGAATAACAAACGGAAAAGAACACATTTCTGCTTGTTAATTTACTTGTTTTTTTTACTGACTCTTTCACATATTAATTAAATACTAAACTGCTTGTAATAGAAATAGAATAGTAGAGAATATATTTCCACCGTCCGACCATTCGCTCCCATCTTGGTTAATTTCAAGTCTCAGGTCGAGTTGTGACAACTTCAATGCATCACAAACTTTGAGAAGGCATATGGTTGACTCAAAGAATGCAATGTGATCAGTCGGATCGCTCCGGCCATTGTAGGGCTCCAAGATGGAACCTTAAACTTCTAGGGCTTTTTGCATCAACAACCTACCAGGAGAATACATTCTCCAATCAGTGGTAAATTTTCATTTGTCGCACTTGTTGTTTGTTCCTCGGGATGGATCCAACCCTGTCTTGATAATGGGATTCTTCAACTTGTTCAACTCCCTGAGCCATTTGGTGGCCTTGGGGCTCAGGTGCATGAGGATTTGGTTATGGAAGAGTAATGCTCTCCTCAAGCACAATTTGTCAAATGTGACACTATTCGGTCTTGTAGTTTATAAATTTGTTGTTGTACAAATTCTCAGACGAAGTCCATATAAAAGTTTCTCTCAATTGAGAACATTCTCTGTGATACGCTCTTTTTCTGGTCGACAGCATGACTCCATGCTCACTGCTCCTTTAAGAATGTTGAATCTTAGAATATCTTATGTGTCACGCTCAAGGGAAAGAGCTTTGGATGAATGAGAGTAGAGGCAAAAAAATTAGAAGCAAAGTGCACCATAGCATAGGCTTTTTTGGAACAGATTTAGTAATTCATTCTTGAAGAAATAACTCCACCAATATATAGATTATAGGGAGTGTCAAGCAACTTACATATTTGTTCTTATTTAAATAGAAACATTACAAGTGATTAATGTGTCATTACATCTTCACATATCATACCTGACTATGGGATCCTTTGATATCCACAACCGCCGTTAGCACTGTTTCATATTCATAACTAAAACTGTCAAAGAAAACTCATAGTTCGCAAACAGCTCGTGACCAGCTTACTGAGTGCTCATGTTTTATTCGTTTGTTAAGAAAATGAGTCAAAAGCTAACAGATTTTTTTAGCTTGATTTATACACGAGCATAACATAAACAAAAAAAATTTAATGAGTCGAGCATAAACAAGCCTTTGGCTCATCCTGTTTACGCCCCTATTCATAATCGTTGGAAGAGGAATAATAATGATCTGTTGATGCTAACAATTGGTTATCCGATGATCGTTCGGTTGGCTCTTAGTCGCTCAATTGACTGAGAGTTTTATGGTCGGCTGGAATGTTATTGGGCAGCCTTTTTGAGGGAACCCTCCCTAGAGACCTACTTGGCCTTATGATAAAATTAAACTGCTGGGCAGAGAGTGCGTCATCGCAATCTGGCGAGCAACTTTCCATTGGATAAGTCTCCAAAGTGTTATAGGAGTGATCATAAGTTCTCTGTGTGAGATATCCCATAATTTGGTAGAGGGAGTTGATACACAACCGTCCCTCAGATCAGGTGCATATGTTTTTTTTCGGATAGGCTTTTCTTCAGTCGGCACATGATCCGACCGAATGAAATGATGTTTGACGTCTTTATAATTTAACTTTTTTTATGCAATCATTTGGTTTCAGGGGTGGACCCAGGAAGAGTACATGGGGGAGGGGGGGCAATTACTTCCCTCAAATTCAAATTTTTACTTATAGGGCAATTTGGTTTTTTGCCCCTTCTGAAATTTCATTTTGTCTTTCGTTATCACAGTCCGACCAACATTGGGTGCGGGGGACAGTTTGCCCCCCCTCAAAAAAAAGATTGATTCCGCCCCTCTTTGGTATCTTCTAGTACAATCCATTGAATTTTCTTAAGATTGCTGTCATATTTTTTATGTATATGTGTGTATGTGTGTGTATTTTAAAAAAAAATATATTGGCCAAAGGCTATGATAAGAGCCCCCAACCAACCTCATGTGTGGGATCGAGTGTGCCTAAATACTCGATCCCGCACATAGGTAGGCTCGAAACCATGACACCAGAGACTTAGAACTGACTTCACAGATGCCAACCAAAGAGTCACGATGAGCAGCACTGTGTATGTTTGTATATATACATAGAGAGAGAGAGAGAGAGAGAGAGAGTGAGAGAACCATCCTAATATGAAAAACTACTCTACTACCAGGGATAAATGCCATTTTGGAAAGTAAAGGGACTTCCAAAGGCAAGATGGATTTGTGTTGAAGAAAAAAAGGGATGCATCCCTGACGTTATTTGCATAGACAGTGGATTACAAAATGCTTCCCTCAAAACCTTGTCTTCTACTCCTACTTTGTCATTCCATCTTGTCATTGGGAATGAAAATTATCCCTTGATTCTGATTACTAAGACCCAACTCGAAAGATCTGACAAGAAATAACAACCGAAGTTTGAATCTCCTTACTTCATTGCAGGAGCAGCCACCATCAGCTAACTCGCTACACCAAGCCTTACCTGAGCATAATCACATGTACCAAATCTAACAAGCCTTCAAACAACAAATGCGACAAAACGATTCGCACCGTCCTGATAATTAACTGTCACTTTTGCAGTACGAGAGTTTCAAATTAGAAATATGCAATGCGTGAAGCCCGTAGTTTTAAAGCACGCGAAAGAAAAAAAACGAACAGAACCCTAATTTCACGTATTACCATAGTTCCATCATAGATTAAGAAGCAAAAAAAGAATAAATGGACAGAACCCTATTCCACTAACCTCCATCAAGAACTAAAGAACCCAATAAAGAGATTAAGTTGAGAACATACAGAGAGGGCGAGAAAGAAAACAAGCTTGAAGGAGAATTTGCGGAGTTCCTTGAAGAATATGTAGCAGAGAACAATGAAGGCGGATCCAGTGAGAGATAGGGCCGCTGCGGTCGTGCTGAATGCCGCCAGAATCCAACGGTCTTTCACAGACAGGCTTCCGGATATCGCCCACGCGACCACCATCGCTTGAAATTGCAGGATTCCCTTCCTCTCTCTCGATCGATCACCGGATATTGTGCAGCTACTTCGTCTGTTTGGAGGGATTGAGAATCGCGAATGTGTTAATTTCACCTTACCAGTTAGGTGATTTCGATAAATCAACGTAACTATTGAACCATCATACTGTATACATGAACAGTTCTATTGAGGAATAAAGTGAACCTAATCGCATTGATTTAGGTTATGAAAACGTAAATTTTTCAGATTTAGGTCTTATAAAGACTTTGACTCCAAAAGATCAGAAATTTGATATTTTGGATTTTAGAAAATAAAATGAAGAATCTCTCAAACACTCATCCAATTCTAAAGAAGATTTTGAAAAAGGTCAGGTTTTTTTTTTTTTTTGGTCAACAAAATAAAGTTAGGAGTTGATAGATTGATTCGAGTGACTGAAAGTTAATTTATATTTGTGATCACCACATTGATTTAGAGGAAGGAAAGAGAGCTCGAGTGATGTCCAAACTAGCCATCATTGAAGTCAATATTTTATTTAGTTTTAATTTTTAGAGAGCTTTTGTTCATATTTGATCGTTTTGTTGCTCGCAAGGTGTTTGAAGCTATTAGTTCAAGTTTGATTCATTAAGTTCAATTTAGGAGATTTATATTCGCTCAAAAAATATTATATTCTTCCTACAATATTGAGATAATAATTTCATATGATTGTTAATTTCATGTATTTTTTCCACTTTTTAGATTAGTGTGAACTTTAGCCATTTTTACTTTTTTATCATGTGTGTACGTGACATTTTGCTCATAATTAGTTTTTGATAATTATATATTTTCTTCAAAAAAATTGATAGAGGTTCTACCTTTGCCTTGGTCTAGGAAGGGATGGAAAAGTACCATCTTATGCTTAAATGTTGAAAATGATGGGGGCACATAATCGTAGTACTCTGGCATTTGTGAGTAAACTCGTATAGATGACTATTTTTCCTAGTGATTATAATTTTGTTTACTTCCATAAAATTGATCATTTATGAGTTGTGTAGATTTCTCTCCTCATCTCTTTTATGTAAAAATCATGCTTCAGATGTTAGCGACACCACTTAAATATTAATGGTTAAATATTATGACAACATATAATAAGTACAATACTAGTGCATTATGCTCTTAGCATTTAGATTTGTCATGAAAACACTCATATAATGATAAATAAAATAATTGGGGAAAATATATGAGAAGTGGGCTAAGGGTTTGAGTTCAGTGAGAAGTGGACCCTTCTCTTTTTCATTTTTTTAAACAAAGACTCGAATTTATAGATGTGGATTGCTATTTATAGACGAAAGAGAGGTAGAATTCTCCTTTCTTGCTTAAAAATAGATTCAAGTAAGACTATATGAATCAATCAAATTTGTAGCCTTGCAAGTTAAAGATGAGCAATAAAGTGAATGGTTTGTATTTATAGATTCACAGATAATTGTTAACGTGAGAAATTTCTAAACTTGGCTCTATCATCTTAGAAAGTGACAATATTTTGCAGCGACTTGACACTTAATTAAAATACAACAACTTGTTTGTAGTAAGCTATTGTTGAATCTTTTTAGGACGTGGTATCCCTTATAGTTTGTAGATTCACTCAACCCGAAAGAGATCTTGTGAGATGAGAGGAGGAAGTGGAGAAAGATAGGATCCAATCTTGTGTCTTACTTCTTTTGGGCTTTTTTTCCCCTCCTTACCAGCCCCTAAAGGATTAAGGACTCTTTTATTTATATGCTCCATAGAATGCCCTTGACCCTTGTAGGGCTACAAAAGAGAAATAAATAAAAAACACGATAACAGAAGTCATACTGTATGAGGCTTGTTTGAGATTTGTCATTGAAGGGATGTCGTCATGAGTGACAAGCAATTTATAAATGGGCATGGAAAATAATGAATTTATAGGGAGTCACCTCCCCTCTCATGTTTAGGTGATTTTGTGAGGGGATGATATGTCCAATAAGCCAACTCAATGATGGAGTTTAGCGTGTGTAGGCTAGCTCAGTGAAGGAACTCGCAGGTCCTTTCCATCAGTAATCATTATTGTTGTCACATCTATTGATGCAGTCAACAAAAGTGGCAAATCAACTATATGGGTTGTTAGCATATGAATATATTCATACCTTGAAAACAAATTGGGTTCAGTTGCTCCATTTGCACCTACAACGACCCATGACAACTACTTTATTACGTACATCTATAAATTTTATGTAGCCTTTCCCTCACATCACACGTATTCACGAACTTTAAGCTATTACAAGTTTGTTAGCACTTAATCGAGCTAACATAAGTATAACCATGTTGATGTCATAATCCTATAAGTTGAAGGTTGTTGAGAAATAACTATGGAATGTTCCAAAACCTCCCTTGACCATTGTATTATCAAAGATACTTTTCATTTAATGTAGTAAGCTCGAGTCTTACCTAGCACGATGTAGGTCATTCGTACTGTAGAGATTTTTTAGAGATCAACAAAAACCTATAGAGATTTTTATTTATTGTCAATTTTACTTTAAATTATGATGTTCTTAGATATAAACAATTGTGTATTAAATTAATATATTATTGAATTTTGTATATTTCAAAATCATATCATATCATATAAATCTATGTGATTAGTTACGTTGACGTTGATTTCACGTTGCTATATGAAACTTAAAATAAAACTTGGCATCAACATATTAACTTTAGTGTTAAATAAACTTTATTGGCATACATTTGCACATTAACGTTATTATTGAAATTAGATACTACAAAAATAAAGTTAGTAATTTATGAATTATGAAATAATACTTTTTTTAACCTAATATAGTTAACTAATAAATGACCTTTGATGATGAAGGTTTTAAATATGGACTAATTAATGATTATTAATACTTTATAATTATTTAATTATGTTCTTAAGCTTTAACAATAGCTCCTAATGCATACACTAATTTAAGTTGTTTATAATAATATTATTGTGACATTCTTAAAGCGCTCAAATTTTATGAAAAAAAAAAAAAACTTAGAACAAATTGACGTTTATTCCTCCAACCAAAATCACACTAATGAAATATGAGTGAGATGCGAGACGGTATCTTTAAAGTAATTGTAATCTGATGCAAAATGCAACACTGTAAGACCTTCCGTGTTGAAAATTAAATAATAATGAATGAAAGAAGATAGTAAATTTAAGCATGTTATGAGTTGATTCACGTAATGATAAAAATGGATTGAAGCCAATATAAGACATGCAAATAGTAAATTGGTGAAGAGTGGAGATACAATATCATGAAGTATGAAATGGAGAAGGAAATTATTAAAGAAAAGTGGTGCATTATTCATCATGTTTAAATTAAAATGCAAATATTATTTCACTGAGCAACTCACAAAAAATCTCATATGAGAAGTAACAAAATCTCATATGAGAGAGTTACTTAGCCCTACCTTTAAGCAAAATGCAGAAGCAACTTACATGATATCATTTAAGTCTATTTTCTATTACAATGTTATCACATGTTTATAGTCATTATATGACAGATATAAAAATAAAATAATTTAACTAAATCATTCGTAGAGGAAACCATATTATATTTAAATTCATGATTCACAATAGGAACATTAGCCATTACTCACTGACAAATCATATGGTAATAGTTTGCATTTCAGCCCGTAATCAAAATTATCAATCAAAATACGACTAAAACTCTTAGCTGCGAAAACCCTTCTCGTAAATGATTTACCAACTGACTATTTTAGCCACTAAAATTACTACTTGATTTGATACAAAAATTTTAGCCAGTGAATCATTGTCTGCTAAAAATTTGAGCCTCTAACTTTGTCGGTTTAATTGGCGGCTGATCGCCCCGCTACGTACTATAATGTTGATTTTTAAATCAGTAATAATTTATCGACTGAAAGTATGTTGTAAATCACTCGAAAGTTTTTACCTAGAAAAAATAAGGGGCCATAGCCAAGCAAATTTTACACATCTGCAATCGAAAAATAAAATAAATAATGATCATATCCACAACATCTCACAAACGTCATAAAATAATAGACATACAATAAAAAAAATTGAAATTATAACAAATGTAATAATAAAATCTCAACTAATCATTCAAAATAAGAGTATATACTAAATAAATGAGAATAGTACAAAAATATTCTAAAAAAATAGGAAATAAAAAACTACTCATCGTCATTGTCCTTGTCCTCCTCCTCCTTGATCATAAGAGTATTTCCAATTTTGTTATGGAGAGTTTCACAAAATTCCAAAAGGTTTTGATTGGTCAAATGAGGTTGGATGTAACGCCCATTCAAACTCATCTTTGACCAAAACTCATCTTGACTTCTACTAGTTAGAATCGAGTAAGTAGAAAATTATTCAGGCTAAATCATTGCAGAACATATATTACACTTCAAATCTTTAATATATAAGTTTCCCAATCCTAAAACAGTAAAATCATTTATGTGCGTAAATACATAGGAATTGAGTAGCATGTATGCAAATCTTCTTGATCCTAAATAAGAAAGGTGCATTTATATACATGTCATACAATCTTATGTATTTGCATATCTCATACCTAAACTTTCTTATTACACACTCAGCACTAAAATCCTTAATATCACATCAAAAATAGCAAACGTAAACTCTTTTAAAACTACAAATTTCATGCATAAGTTTAAAATACAAAATTGTTATCTATGTAAATATGCAACTATATGTAAAATACATAGGGATTGAGTGGTATGTATGCAGATCTCTTAACCCTAAACAAGAAATGGGCATTTTATACATATCACACAGTTCTTATGTGTTTTAATATCTTTTAGCTATTATTTCATAGTGCTTAAATCCTTAATATCACACCAAAAATAGAAAACTTGAACCCTTTCTAAAATTGCACATTTTTCATGCATATGTTTGAAACACCAAATTACTATGTAAATATGAAACATTTGGTGGATGTGTAAATTCAAAAGAATTGTGAGCTATATAGATTTTCCAACCCTAAAACAGTAAATTTAGAAAACAAATATGTAAATATATATGAATTGAGTGATATGTATGCAAATCTTATTAGCCTTAAACCAAGAGAGGCATTTATATACATATCACACAATGCTTATGTATTTACATTTCTCATATCTAATATTTCATATTTACACATATAGCACTCAAATTTGTAATATCACATATAACATAGCAAATTTAGACCCTTTTAAAATTACTCATTTTCTTGTATAAGTTTAAAATACCAAATTGCTATGTATGTAAAAAATAAAACTTTGTGAGATATGTAAATATAGAAGAATTGTGTGGTATGTATGTAAATTTCCCAACCCTAAAATAATACCGTCATAAAAATATATAAATACATAAGAATTGAGTGGTATGAATACAAAAATTCGTAACCCTAAATACGAAAGGAGCATTTATACATAGTACAGAATTCTTATTTATTTACACATCTCATATCTAAACTTTTATATTTATATTGTAGCACTCAAATCCTTAAAATCACACAAAATTAGCAAACGTAAACACTTCTTAAAATTAGTAAAATATATCTTTTGACACATAAGTTTAAAGCACCAATTTGCCATGTAAGTATGAAACATTAGGCATGAGATATGTAACTGCTGTCGTAACCCATACAACACCCCCACTTACTGATGTAATACCTTGCCTTCCTCCAAACATGTTGTCGCCAGCCCTCCAGCCTCCCAGCCAGTTGCCACGACCCTCCCCTTGCCTACTTGTTGTTGTTGCCCCCCTCATTCATGCCTTTCAGTGTTGTTGTTATGCCATTCAAGCCTCATGATGCATGATGCGCCCGTAGCCTCTAACCTGTCCCTTTACCCGATGTCTAGTTGTTGTCCAGCACTTTCGTCCTCACCCTAGGATGCTATTTGTGTTTGTTGTTGTTTATTCCTATTCTAATAACCCTTTTGTTGAAGTTTCTAAATATTTTTGCAATAATATTTTCAATTTTCTACGGTTTTGGTTACCACTGGTATCAATTGATATCATAGCTAGCCTAACACTAGTCCTATCTTAAGGTTCTATAGCATATGCCCCTACCAAAGCCACCTCAATCAAATTTTCTTTTCTTACTGTCAAACCATAAACAAATTTTGAACCACCCTATTTTCTCTTTGCTGATTTTTAAAATCAATAACCCTAAATCAATATTTACACTCTCTTTCACCTCTCAACTGTAAACTCTAACCATGCCACCAAAGAAATACATGCTTGAGCATACCAGAGAAGAGATATAATGAGAGATCCGTCAACTTCAGCAAAGAATTACAAACATCAAGGATGAAACCTAGGTGGAAATTACCCTTGATCATAACAATGAAAATCAAAAAGCGAATGAGACGAGTTCAAACTTCCATAGTGAGGATTTCAATAATAAAGAAGACAGACTGCGATGCTTCGAAATCTAGTATCAGAGGAGGCCAAGAGAGGAGACCACACATGGGGGACATGGGACATCAGAATAACGGTAAATTTACCAAAGTTCGATGGACGTATGGATTCTGACAATTTAATCAAATGACTACAATCAATTGAGAGTTTATTTGAGTACAAAGAAGTGTCAAAGGATAAAAAAAGTGAAGCTTATAGCCATCAAATTAAGAAAAAGAGCCTCCTTGAGGTGAGAAAACTTATAGAGGTAGAGAAAGAAACAAGGTAGTGACAAGATTACCATGTGGGAGTAGATGATGAAGGAGATGCAGAGAAAATACCTACCTCTTCATTACCATCAGAATAGGTTTATGAAACTCCAGCACCTGCAACAACAAGACCTATAAGTGGAGGAGTTCATGGTGCAGTTGATCAGTTGCAGATGAAGTGCGAGTTGGTCGAGCCAGAGAAACATACTGTAGCCTTTTATCTAGGGGGGTTGGAGCCACAATCATAAATGTTCTGCAGTTGGAGCCTTATTGTTCACTGAGAGAAGTCTAGAACTTAGCCAAAAAGTGGAAAGATAGTAGAAATAGATCATGTAACCACCACCAAACAGGAAGCCACCCATAGTTGGAGACATTAACATGAGCACAGGAAGTCGAGAAAATTGGTACAGACAAGGATAGAGGCACCTCGAGTGATCTCATATGCTTTACATGCTATGGAATTGGGCACATCGCCTCCAACTACCCGACAAGTTGAGTCGTGTCTTTTACTGAGTTGGCGTCGTGGAGGTGGTTAGCTGCTAGGATGCAACTGAGGAACAGGGTAAGGTGTATTATCTTCTGCCATATGAGGATGAGATGCTCGTGGATCAACAAGTCCGACAGACTGAGTATATGAGAGATCCGCAATGACTTCGCCACGATATATTTTACATATATTGCACTGTGAAAGAAAAGATATGTAGTCTCATCATTAATGGAGGGAGCAACAAGAACATAGGTTCTACACAGATGGTGGAGAAATTGAGCCTCATGACTTAGAGGAATGCCTGTCCATATTCTCTGACGAGGATAAAGAAGGAAAATAGGGCAACATTAACCGGAGGCACTCAGTGTAATTTTATATTAGAAGCCAACTGCAGGATCAGATATGGTGCGGCATGGTGCACATGGATGCTTGCCACCTTTTATTGAGGAAACCGTGGCAATTTGATCATATGACTTAGCATGACAGATTCAAAAGCATCTACTCCTTCATCATAAAGGAGGGGAATCATATCATCCTTATCCCTTCAGTGGAGCCCAAGATCAAAGATGCCCTTACCAGTAAAGCAGCACCGAAGGGAATATTTTTCATAATGAAAATGGATGATAGGACAGAAGCACCGATGCCATTCACGGGACTATCAAGACATAGAACATTTTAGGACATCAGGAACGATACCTTACCACTATAGTCAACTGTGGATTATTTTGGGAGGATTTAGTAGTATATGTGAAACACGTAGACTTAGTTCAACAGTGGACCCCCAGAAGAGCGAATTAATATGGTTGTATGCTCATAAGGGGAGGAAAATCCTCAAGTGCTTTGGGAGATGGTGCAGTCGCCAATGGGTTCTAGGTGCTTCTTGAACCGTGGTAGAAGACCCTCCAGCCATAGGAGGTTACAGGAGTGCTACCACCGGTAATAGGTTGACAGAAGCTTAGATGAATGGGTTCGAAGCACCACCAACCATGGAAGACCGTCACGGGGCTCCCTTTGGGGGTCGGGCTGAACTGACTTTACTCAACCAAAATGATTTAGCCAAGAGAAGGGAACGGTTGACCGACCCATTTGTTTGGGTTAGGGTTGCTGCCCATGAGAGGGGGCTCCTCATCCTTCTAGTTATCTACCATATATATATATATATATATATATATATATATATATATATATATATATATATATATATATATATATATATATATATGTTCAATTTTTTATTGAGATTTTTATGAGGACAACCTCTGGTGTCCCCCTTTTCCCATCTAGGATTGTGTTCGAGGATGAGTGGTGCTCTGGCTATATCTCTCTCCTAGGTGGTTATTATCCTTGAATTCTTCATCCTATGCGACCAACCACTCTTTGCTTTTCCACCCATGCACCTTCTCTTCCCTTGTTTTTATTGTTGATAGCCCTCCAGCCTCCCAACCAGCTGAGGCCACCCTCCCTCTGTCTACCTGTTCTTGTTGCCCCTTCATTCCTACCTTCAAGTGTTGTCACAAATTCCATTCCAGCCTCCTGCTATGCCTCCAGCCTCCAACCAGCTCCTCTACCTACTGTCCAGTCTCAACCCAACACCTTCGTCTTCACCCTAAGTTGTTGATTGTGTTTATTGTCATATATTCATGTTCTCAGAACCCTTTTGTCATATTTTCTCTATGTTTTTGCAATAATATATTCAATTTGCAATGATTTTGGTTACCTCCAGTATCAGAAGAATTTTGCATTTCCAGCGCATCTTTTTCACAGAGATAAAATGGCAGTCAAAATTCACTTTTCCATGGGTGATCATTTGAGATAAATGTAGAAGCCTTCTTAAAATTCTGATTATCATAATTTGGCTTCAAAATATCATATGCAATTGGGTGATTAAAAAAAGTAAGATACGAAGTGTAGAACAAACATGGGCTCAACATAATATAAGGTAAATATAAAGTAATGCATGTAAGAAAAAAAATGTTGGTGATGAAATCATCTTTGAAGTGATTAAAATTAAAAAAAAAATGAGCTCATTAATTAAAAAGTCAAAAGATTGATGAAATTGTCACATAATCATGACATAGTGAACAGTCTGAAGGAGTGAGGAAGAATAATAAGAATAAGTGGGGAACTTTCTAAAAAAAAATATTTAATATTTTAAGTAAAATTTAGCATCAAAAGTTAAAGTTCCTGCAAAGAAACACAAGAGTAGGTTCAAAGCAAATGAAGTGTATACTTATAAGCTTCATCCAAAAGTAGATAACATACTCCACATTGATCTCAATATGTTATGAGAATGTTAACTTTTAGATTCACTACCTGGTTGAACCTCAAATAAAAGAAGGTTGATATTATTGGATCTCGATGAAAATCAAGAAAACTTAAGGGATGGCAACATCTGTCTATTGCATCTATCATATATTAGCTCTTAAAATCATCTAGCATATAGATCCAAAACCATGTAGCATCTAGCATAAGTAGTCAAATAAAGAATAAAAATAGATAAGGATGATAGAAAATAAGATGAAAGAGAACCCCATAATTCTTCTAAAATATATGGATAAAACGATCTATGTGATCCCTACTTTGAATTTCCATTTCTTTGCTTCTTTTTATAAATGGGAAAAAGTTTTCTCTCCTTAAATTATGAGAGAAAATAAAACCATCTCTTAAAATGATTCTATTTCTCTCATACCATATACATTAGGTAGTTGTATATGCCGCCAAGATGAAGAATATATTTAAATATTTATAGTTTTATAATATCAACATGAATCATAATTAAGTTGTGGTAAAGTGCATCTCATGTGAAAGAAATACCCATCATGAACACAGCTTTGAAGTGTATGAAACGGGATAGGCATTGAAAATAGAGATGCCAATGTGTCTCATTTTGAGCTAAGAAAAAACACACAAAGCTAATTAATATTGTTATCACACTCTACTGATTAATATTAATACCACACTCAGCTAAAACATCTTTAATTTTCAAGCCAACAATATATATATTTCAAGCAAAAGTATCATATTTGATGGAACAACCCATTCCAAATTTATTATTATTTTTTTGGTGATCTTTGGGAATCATAAAGAAAAAGAGAATATGCATGTTTTTATGAAAATTTACTAACTTCTCCCAAAATGCAATTATGCTCATCACTCATATGATTACACTAAGAATAAGCTGAGAACAATCATCATTCTCAAAATGTTTATCATAAGGTAAAACCTAATCACCAATAATAATCAAATACTTAAACACAAGTAAAGTTAATTGAATTGGAAGAGTTAAACCAGATGATTATTCTCTTTGACTTTGAAGATAATTAACTCGAAAGTGAGCACCATGTTCAATCAAATTTGACGTCCCTTTTTAATAATCCAACATTATTATTTTGAACTTTAGAGAAGATTGAGTCTTCATAATTTAAACTGAGGAAATATTTAAGACCGAGCGTAGTGTTTTGTCCAATAACAAGAGAAAAGAGCCTTCATAGTTCTCTAGTTAAGAAGATAGTGTTCATCATTTGACCAAGTTTAAAAAATCTTTTAGGTTGATGCAAAGTTAGTGCCTTGGAGAGGACAAACTCATGCTCGAGAGGGCGAGTAGTAACTAAGAGAGTAATTTATGAAAAGTGCTCATAATTCTCCTGAATCATTCTTTCAGGTGATCATTCATGTTCTATAAAGATTTAAGGGTCACCTAATCATTTGTCAGTTATTGTGTATTGACCTATTTGTCTTTAGGGCAATCCATTAGATAGTTTTTTATCTTGTACAATTTATGCTCACAATATTTTGAAGTGTTAGAAGGATGAGAGTGTGTTTGTGTGTGTGTGTGAGAGAGAGAGATTACATCTCAATAATTATTTTGATGGATTGATTTATAAACGACCTTTTTTTTTTTTTTATAAAAGAGCACTTTAGGCTCAATTTTATTCCATCAATAAAAAAATACAATCCCGGGAAAAAGGTCCCAACACACACACACTACTGAAAATCACGAAAAAATAAAAATTTTTGGGTCCTTTTTCCAAAAAAGAAAAAATACAAAACGCACACGACCAAACAAACATAAAACAGCATCAATAAGCAACTGCATAGCTAAAAATCTAAAGCAATAATAGATTTTAAAAATAGGGGACGTACACTCAGTAACAACATGCTTGAGAATATTAGTTTTAAGTTTAAGCAATCCAATCCGCCACCAAGTTGCCTTCACGTCTAGTATGAGACCAAACCACATTCAATCCAACAGAAAGCGCTTTAATTCTTCTGATAGAAATGTGAGTCCAATCAAGTTAATTAGAAAATTTATAAAAAGAAATTAACAAGTGAACTTGGAGTGAATATGATGGACTTTCATGTGAGAATTTTAGCTCGATGTTTAACATTGCATATAAGATTATAGATTTTCTCCTGTTCTTTTATGTGATACATGTCGCACGTCAAGCATGCTTGATGAATTCTAATTTTGGATGAGGATATATTACAATATGGGATACAAAATTCAATTAAAAAAAAGTACTTAAATTGAACTTGATAGAACTTGCTTTGTAGAACACGATTTTGGCGTGATTGTTTGCTAAAAACACCAAGTCTTAGATTGAGAGCGAATATTTTTTATGAGTTCTTTTGACGGCTATTAAAGCGAGTTGTCAAAATTTTCTAGTGAATATCTTTGGTGATTAGATGCCCTTGCTTCTTTGTACATAGAACAAATTGGGTTAACTTCTTCGGTGACGGTACAATATTTGATTTTTGCAACTCAAGGCCTTAAATGACTTGACCTTAAGAGTTTTGGATTGTTGATAATTCAATTTCGAGCCGGTTCATTATTGGAGATCTGTTGAAACCAATTCAATGTCTCACAAAAACTTTATTAACCTAATTCAAATGAATTTGGGTTAGATATATGATATCTGATATACAAATTAGATTAAATATAGGATATATTTCTTATTTTTTCACAAAAAATTAGCTTAAAATAATAATAGTTTGATTATTTTGAAAAGAACTCATCATAAAACGAAGCACGATTCGTGTTAAAATTTTAGAGAGATTTTTTTTTTTTTTTTTGCAAGTTGATAATATGTATATAAATATAATTTGAATTTTCTTTATTTGTTAAACAAAGTGAAACTTAATGATTACAGACAACTGAAGCACACATTTAAACTTTAATACCATCTTAGGGTCGCGTGCATCAAATTATTTTTTTTCTTTGGGTAATTACTATAACCTCCAGTAAAATTTTTATTAAACTGAGGTCTTGTTAGGCAGCATTACTTAGAATAAAATTTGAGTCATGAATTTAATATTGATTTAATTAAACATAAAAAAATAAAAATTAAATCTAACAATTTGTAAATTTAATTTTTTTGTGTTCCATCTTTTCATTCAGCATTCCATCTTATTAAATAGTTTGTGAGATAAATTTAAGAATATTTCTTGCACACGATTTCATCTTCATTGAGAAAAGACGATCGAATTAACTAGATTCGATAAATTCTATTTAATGTAAACACAATAGGGCGGTTCTCATCCACCATAAAAAATATTGCTATCACGACACGACCCTCTCGTAACCCAAGGAATAGAAAATATTTTGTCTTGACAACGCAAGTCTGGAAAGTTAACCACCAGTTGGACAGCCAATCATCGGCCACCACGTCACTATACATCTCATCAGTGGGCAACGTGATGACAAGTAATTAGCTGTCCGGACATGCGAACGTCCGAAGGCAATATTTTTCTAAAAAAATCACCCCAAAATTGACGAACGATTATTGCATCAAGACACCTGACGTAAATTTACGTCGGGTGTCCAATGATAGGGGGCCACGTGGTAATTTTGGGCCCACTGACATATACGGTTAGGGCCCGAGTTGACACGTGACCCCCTGTCATTGGACACCTGAAGCAAATTTACATATACAACAATTTTCTTCTTTTAAAAAAAAATCAGTAATATCTCAAAAATAACAAGTCGTTGTCACATCTTTATTCTAACATGCCGTATATGTAAGATCAATCAAATAAACCCTAAAATGCACATAGCCCCTTAAATGGCTTCTCTATCCAATTCATTGTTTTTATCGTAAAAGAAAAAACTAGGAAAAACTGCAACAAGAAATCGAGAACATGGAAACCTAATAATCACCATCTCAAATCATAGGCAAACAGGATCATAGTAAATTTGAAGTAAACAACTTATTATTCTGTAAATCTGAATACAACACCTGCGTTTTCCTTCCCTCGCCTTCCATTTTTTACGTCTTCTCCCAGATCCACAAACCAGAAGCTCCCACAGCACAAACACAGAACACGCAATCTTTTATTCCTTCACAAAACTAAATCACACCAACACAGAATCTACATCAGCATACCAGTTTGATTAGATCACGAGCAGGGGCACGATTTATCCAAGGCGATGAGATCCTCCTCCGCCCCGCTTCGGAAAGCGTAGTAACCCAACGCTAGCCCGATTACCACCGTCAGAAAGACACCTCCGTTGAAGGACATAACAGCAAGCATGAGTAGATACCCTATCCCGGCGTTTACACCGAAAAGAACCGCAGCTGAAACACTCGCCGTCGATCGTCCGGCGGCAGCGCGGGAGAGGAAAGGAATCGGAAGGGACGAGGGATTAGATTTTGAGAGGAGTTTGAAGCGAACGCGGCGATCTTCGAGGTACTGGTAGAAGGCAGATGCGAGGAGAAGGGCGACGAGGGAGAGTAGGTAGGAGAGCCATGAATCGGTACGCCACGAATCTATGAGAATCGTGACGGTTTTGCCCCAATAGAAGGTCATGTGCATCATCTTCGCCGGCGGTGTACGTTGGTGAATGATAGGGGGAGAGGAGAGGAGGCTTGGAGCGGGAATTTGGGGGGAGAGGAAGATTAGGGGAAGAAAATGAGAGGAGATGAGAATCGGTAGATGTTTACCATTGTACCCTTGGTTGTTAGATGTATTTGTCAATTTATTAGAGAAGTGAATTTAATTTTCTTAATTTACCGAAATCATACGCCATTATTTTTAATTGGTGGACTATCGAAAGGAATTAGTTACCTTACATATTTAATTAATGAAATAAATTTGAAAGCTTATTTTGTATAAAATTGTATGAGCTAATCTTCTAAGGGTTGATGGCACGAGTTTCGCCCGCTTTCTCGATCATGAATAATTCATAGGAGGTTAAACGAACCGAACACGAACGAACAGAGCTTATGTTTGTGTTTGGTTCGTTTGGAATTTAGTTTGTTTGAAATAAGTTCTTGTTTGAAATTATTCGTGTATGTTCCTTAACGAACGAGTCGAATATGAACCGAACACGAGTTGTTCGCGAACGACGAGCCAATTTGACAGCCCTAACTTTATAATATCTATATTAGTATATTACTATTATTAATTTATAATATATTATAATTTATAAAATTTATTTTTTTAAAATATCATAGATTTTCTATATATAATTATTTTAAATTATTTTATATTTCGAACAATAACGATTCGAACACGAATAATAACATCATTGTACGTGTTTGGTTTGTTTAACTAACAGAACGAAAAAAAAATTTGTTCGTGTTCGTCGTTTACTTATCAAATGAATCAAACACGAACTCCTTGACAAACCGAACACAAACTGTTCGCGAACAACAAGCTTTTTTGACAGCCCTTATTGTGATCTCCTATATCATGGTTGAATCTTGCGACCTTTTTTTTTATCTTGCTTTCGTGTCATTTGAAACTTTCTGCGTAACTCTCTTTACTATCTTATGGACATTGTCTTAAATCAAGATTTATAGATGGCTGAGACCTGGGCATTACAACCCTCTCTTCCTCAGCCATCGAACTTCCCTTCTCCATTTCCCTCGACATTCGATAATGGCCAAACCATTATGTGCTTAAATCACTCTCCATTTATTATTCTTCTTCAATTAAGAGCATATTTTTTTCTTGAAATTAATGGCAAACCGAAATCATCTTGTCATGCCTCTATATTCCTTTGTAGCCACTTAGCACTCATTACCTCCATGCTTGACTGAACGACGGCCTATGACAGTTCGATCGACCGGTTCCATCGGCTTGATCGATTGGTTACTCTGGGTTTGATCATATCGACTGAATCCACTTGAATGTTGCATGATTGCATGCTTATTTCATTTCGTCTGCATGAATACATTCGCACCATGCACCCTATCATCTATCTGTGAGCATATTCCCTCATGCTCTTGGCGGTCGTTTAGGCCCCCTTTTTGGTAGGGCCTTTCATGTATATCTTGTTATATCCCTAACTTTCATTGGACGACATCCTGTATGCTTGCATTTACACTTGTGCACGTCTATATGTTTGCTTGTATAGCATCGTGCATGCTCATGAATTGCATGCTTGAAGTTATATGCATTTGTATTTGTGTCCTCACACATTCACACATCATGTGAGTGGATGGCTTCCCACCAAGTCCATTCGGTGTGTGCTTCTCTCCATCGAGAAATGTATTGCCCTTTACTCCATACGACACCGCTCCAGACTATCATAATTATTCTTTTTCCGAGTCACTGCCTTCTCTGCACACTCACTCTCGAGTCACTACCTCTTCGACACTCATTCTTCGAGTCACTACCTCCTCAGCACACTCACCCATGAGTCACTGCCTTCTCGAAACACTTACTCTTCTGAGTCATTGCACCTCAGCACACTCACCCTCGAGTCATTGCCTCCTTGGCACACTCACCCCTGAGACATTGCTCCTCAAAACATTCATCTCCGAGTCACTGCCTCCTCGACTCACTCACTCCCTGATTCACTGCCTCCTTGACCCATTCACTTATTGAGTCACTGCTCTTCGCACACTCACCCCTCGTCACTGCCACCTCGACACGCTCATTCTCATTTGTGTTGTATGCTTTACATGCACATTACTATACTGTCAGCGCATTTGTCATTGGCATACGCTACCATATATTGATGACGAATCTTTGTTATCTCATGATAACACCCTACATTGTCACATTACACTGGATCTTGTTGCATTTGCATGTGTTATCCATTCGTCTCTATGAAGAAGCTGACTCGTTAGTTAAGTGACCCTCTACTGGTCATGACGCGACAATTAGTATTGCTTGTCAGGATGTCTCGGTGGGTAATACTAGCTATCACACATTGGACCAGTATGCATATGTTATGCTAAGGTTCCAAGGGTTCTAATAATGTTACTCTAATTCTTAGGAAATATTTAAAAAGAATAAAAAAATTACATGTTTTTATTACTTAAAGCATCATATTTTCAAAAAAAAAAAATTGAAACTATGTGCATCCCTACCTTAGACCATATGTAAGGTCACCCTTTTTCAAACTTAGTTTTAAAAAATTTGCATCAAACGGAGCCTTAGAATCCTTGGATCCTTTGCACAGCACCGGAGATGACAAGACTATCAAAACATACGTCAGCCTTCTGACATAACCCTACACTCACTTAGATGTTGTGTTAGGACACAATGTTAGATGGTGCGCTAGGCTAAAGACTAGGGTGTTAGGTATTCTTTTTTGATGACCTGGCTTTAGTTCTTTATTTGTTTGGTTGCCCAAGCCAGGCATCATCTTTTTACTTTTAGTGTGCTTGCATTTTTACTGATTTAGAGATGTGTGTAGTAGTATATTAGGTATGTCTTCTTGCGGGTAGACATGCCTAAATACACACACACGTGTAATAAGGAGGAGCAAGTAATAATTATGACCAAATTATTTCTCTAGATGCTGTTCAGCTCGTCCCGGTAAGCATGCCTCATATGCTTGTATGTATGTAGCTTTATACTAACCTTATTTTCATGTAGGTCAAGTCTTTTTTTTTTTACTTTTCCTATGTACTTTTAGAGTATTTAGGAGAGTCTTGTATTATAAATAAGGTACGGAAAAAGGTTCCGAGGCGCAAGGCTAGCAGAACCACGTGATGGAGATCAGAAGCTACTTGCTCATGTCTCGTACCTTACTTCTAAATCTTATTGTTGTATACAATTTGTACCAGATATGTACTTATGTAGTGCTTCACCGTATTTTTCTATATATGGGATATGTTATCAACTCAGCGACACTCGATTGTTGACCTCATTTTTGGTGAGGTCTAACTTTTTTTACTAGAATTTATGATCTAACCATAAGACTTTCCTATTAACTATCTTAGAGGACTAGCGAGGGGACCCACCTCATTTAGAAATTCAATCCACTTCTTAGCTCTTTTGAGAAGTCCTACATGAGTGGTCTCAAACCCTTGACGTTTGGTTGAGTTGTTTGAGACCAACATCTGGAGATCCAAAGACAAGCTCCCATAGGATCAAGAGGCCCAAGGAAAACCCCTTTTGACTTGAATACTCACACACACCACATACACATTCACACACAACATATACACTACTGCAATCCACATCACTCACTTCACCCAAAATTTCCAAATTTACCCAAACACTTCTAAGAATTCCAAATTATCTAATTTTCCACCTCAAAATTCCCAAAATTACCAAATTTACCCCAAATTTACTCTAAATCCACCAAATTTCAAATTCAAACCTAATCCCACCAAATTCTATGTCCAAGTTCAAAGCCATCCTCCATATCCAAAACCCTCCTCCAAATTCAAGGTTACATTAACCCCACACAAAATTTTACCTCAAGCTCTAAATTTCAAAAAATTGAGCCATCATGACAAACCTAAAAGTCTTCAAGCCTAAGTCCTAAATTTCACCACGATGATTTCATGACTTCATGAAATTCAGCATAATTACTTTCCAAAGCAAGTCATGATCAATTTAAAAAACCCATGGTCCAAGCCCAAAACCACTCTTCCTTATTCAATTTCAAAAAGCCCAATATCTAAATCTTCCCTGGCCCAAAACCACATGAAAAATTTTAGACCTCTGTGATCATTTTAATTAAACCTAAAGTCCAAAAATTTCATGATTGATTAAACAAAAATGGAGTTCTTGAAAATATTTTAAAAGCTTGTAGTTGCCCATAATGCAAGCCATGTAGGCCATGCATGAGCCATATGTAAGCCTTATGGCTTCATCCAAGCCAAATGGAAGCCATGAAGCTAACCATGAGCCACAAGTAAGCTATGATGCTCTAAATGGAAAAAAAGATGGCCTCCTTTCAACCTCTCCTAAAAGTGTTTAACCACTCTTATGATTCACCTAAACCCATACTTAAGCCTAATCCCCATGGTAGGGACCTAACCACTCAAGCCCCAAGGTTGACCACTAGACCTGGCCACTTTGGGAGTGACACAAGCCCATTTCCACGAGCCTAAATCAAAGATAGACCTAAGTTGAACCAAAACACTTTCCCATTTAATTAAACACACTTACCTATACTTAGACACAATTGGCTTCACCATCCTCCAACCCTGACCTTCCACGGTGAGATAGTGATCTCACATGGTTTGGATGTTTGTCTCAATTTTCCCTCCACATAAGTGACCCATTTTACCCACTAGTCGGCCCAATTAAGCTCCATGGCCGATCTTATAAATAGGGCACCCCTTACGGACAAGAGAGAAGAAGTGCACAAATCTCGGGGAAACTCTGCCAAAATTATTCCAACCCCTTCCCACACTTACAAGAAGATCATCCTCATCATTTTCAAGCCCTCAAATCATCTACAAAACCCTAATTTCCCTACTAAGAACCAGGAAATTTTTGGTCATTCCACCAAATTCTCCCAAACTTCAAATTGATTGTTCTAAAAGCTTCACCATACCTCAAATCCACTTCCACAATCGAAAACCCTCTCTCTTGAGCCCTATACCATAGCCCTAGAACACACTCAAGCCATCTTTTGGTCTAAGTCATACCTAGACCCCATCTTAAAGCAAAATATCACTTAGAGGAGGTTTGTGGATGCAAGGTGAACCTTCTCAACCAACCTAATCGAGGCCTCACCTCTTGGGTAAAGGTATAGCTTGAAAACTTCCATTTTTTTCTCAGTTTTGTCTTTTATGAAAGAAATGAACAATCCATGTCCACCTAGCAGTATAGATGTGTTAGTCTCACTTAGATGAATGTGTAGGAACAAACCAAACTCAATTTGGTTAAGTATTGAGTGAAATCTTAGTTTTAGAGTGTGGACAGTTATCATGTTAGGGCTCATTTGGGATGATGAATGGATGTCGTCCATTCGTGCTTATTTAAAACGAGAGGTTCAGATCGGATCAGATGCAGAGATGGAGCGGTAATCGTGGGCTGAGTCAGCGTCTATTTGGAGTGTGCAGCGAATCTTGGGATGATGCGTGGGGCTTCGGAAATGTTAAGGTTCACGCTGCGTCGTCGTGGTTAAGTAGATAAATAAAGTATTTTCTGATTTAATTAAATACAAAAAATTCAAAAAATTCAAAAAATCATATCTTGGTTTAGAAAAATAAAAAAAATAAAATAAAAATACCCCGATACTTAGTGAACATAGTAGAATATTATGGACCAAAAACTAAAACAATTTATCTAATATTTAGTTATTAATTAATTAAATACCACATAACTTAATTAAATCATAAAAAAAATAAAATATTACTCATCATGACACGAAATTTTGTGGGCTGGTTCCTCATGTAGTTATGGATGTTCTTCAATTTTTCCAAAGTCAGAGGACACCTCTAACCCTAAAAGCCCCATTTTTCTAATATATTTGACTCTGTTTCCTTAAAATAATTATAAAAATTAAAATAAAATTCAGAAAAATATAAAATCAAGTTTGTGGAGTCGACCAAATTTAAAGGTGTCAATGAAAAATATAATGCATTTTTTAAAATAAAAATATACTTTTCCTATTATTTATATATTTAAATAAATAAGAAAATTAGGAAAATCCAAATAAAAGTCATCTGCTAAGTATAGCAGAAAATGACTTATAGTTGATTATTAGTACAATTCCAACATATTGCTCAGAATTGTATAAAATAGAGTATTTTATGGGATCTTCCATCTTGAAAGACAAATTTAATTAGACATAATCTTGATGTCAAGCATATTAAGAATTTTTTATTTCAGTAATATCTTCAACACTGTAATAAATGTTAAAAGTAAATCTAAGATTAATGTGAAATCTAGATCAGAATTGAAAGAGCGTTGTAAGAAAAGAAAGTTAGAACTTCAAGAGATAATTTTCAGTAAATTCGTAATGCCTTAAAAAAATATTATTTTATTATTTACCAGTGAAGAATAATTTATGAATGATTATAATCCCCAAAGTTCCATAATGCTAATAAATTTTTTTTTCAAGTTCTCAATCTTTCCTCAATCTAATAGTTAAAACAAAAGGACAAAAACACCCAATAGAGGGAGCTCCCCTCAATCCAAAATTTACGTTAGAGGTGAAGACTCCTCTAAGGATAGGAAGTGTTTCAAATAATGTGCGTAATAAGCCCAAACCTTTTAAGTTTCTTGATGCTTTCAAAAAATGAAATTGATCAAATGAGTTCTCCAAAAAGACATTAGTTAATAATTAAATGATGGCTAGCCTGAAGATGATTAGTAGCACATACCACAACTAAAAAATTCCTGTTATAACAAGTGAAAAAATTCAATTAATTATTCTCGATGAAATAATAGGTTGAAATTGTCGTAATAACTTTCAAGCTGAATAACCGACTAAAATTACAACTAATTCATGTTTACTTATCACCGATTGAAATTTTGGTTAAAAAGCAGTTGAGAAATGTTTTGGCTGATATTTCAATTGGTTATCTCATTATACCATCTTTGATGGCTTAACTTACATTTTCTCCATCGCTTCCATGCAAGATTCCTTTGGCTAACGGCCACTCTCTGACCCTCAATGCCGGATAAGACCACAAGGCTTACAATTTTTCGAATTGGTTTCAACATTTTGAAAGAAAAGCTTGCTCTCCACCATTCAGAAGCCTTTTTTTCTAGATTTTATTCATTAAAACTGCACTTTTAGGGAACGAGTATTTTCCAAAAAATGTAAAATGTTGGATTAAATTTCTTAAATATTTAAATGTCTTACTTTATTCTTTCATTTAATTTGAATTTAGGGTTTAAGATTCCTACGCGCTGAAACTTACTGAGAAGTAAGTCGACTATAAACTCAGGTGCACGTGTCAAGTAGTATGCAGTTTATGAGTCTGCATATCAATCTTACGAGGAAAGTTTAACAATTATTTCTGCAGAAAAATCTCTAATTTATTAATTTTGTGAAACTACCTTGACGTGTGTCGGTCGCCGAATTGGAAATTGTCGGTCACCGGAATGGGAATCTCGTCGCCCGCTTTAAAATATATTTAATTTAATATATATGTGATTTTGGAAAGTAAAGTTTTAATTTTGAAAATACGAGACTAAACCGATCACGTATCCTTAGTAGTTTAAGTAACGAGCACTCTACCACAAGCCATGTCACTACCCCGGAGAATAGGAACATTGCTTAATGGTGAGGCTCAATTACATAAAATAGTAGCTTTATGACATCTGTTTGGTCTGCAAAACCTTTTTTGTTTATTTTGACTCACAAGTTCTCTTATCTAATATGAAAGATTAGATAGAGTTTACATTAAGCTGAGTTCTTAAAGTTTCCTATAAGAGCAAACCCCTATAGTTAATTACATCTTAAGCGATTGAAGTCACTTACGAAAACTCTTGATTAGATCAATAAATATTTTCTTCATGAAATAAAAGTCTCAGAATTTTCAAGGTCGGACATAGGAAATATCGAACAAGAAAGGTGCAAATGGGAACAGTTATCATGGAATCCAAAGGCAGAAAGCTAGGGGTTGCCACGGATCCTTAGTAGCTTACCAAACTATCCTATGGTTTGGCTTCAGTTTCGAAGATAGATTATTTAATGTTTCATCTTGTTAAACTTATTATATAGGGCTTACATTTGCATGATTGTGATCATACAAATAGCCTTGAAGTTTTGAGGATTTATGTCGTATCAAATAACAACCTCGAAGTTCTAGAACGAGTTAGGGCTTATATTGTACAACAAGGTTGTGCAAAAGCCTAAAAGATAGACTAAGGATTTATGTTGTATTATATGGACTACCTCAAAGTCTTATGACTTATTAGTTAATTATAGGAAAAGAGTTTCTTTGTTGTAGACTTGTTTGCTATGTCGAAGATGTTCTTTTGTATGTCCTCATCATGCTGTCCACGATGTATGCCCCAAGCTTCTTGTTGTAGAGGGTTTCAAGTTTGAAGTGTAAAGTTCAAGAAGTTTAAAGAGGTTCAAAGTGTGTATGTCCAGTTTTGTTGTTATGATTGTTATTGTTGTTTTAGATGTATTATGGGGGGAAAAGGTTAAGGTAATTAAGCGATATTCGTTAGGATCCCATGATTTCCTCATTCTGACACCTTTATTTTCTTCAGATTCACTTAGTCTAAATAAATTTTTAAATTCATCCAGACTGGGGAAATCTCGTTAGCAGCCGTAGGTTGCTTCCTTCGAGGGATTTCCGATCATCTAAAGAGGGTGTATTAAATTTAATTCATTTTTTTTAAATGTTGTATAATTTTGAAAAGAAGTTTTATTTTGTGTTTTGTTTTAAGTGTCAATTCCAGTTTTTAGTTTTGCATGCGAAATGAAGTAAATTGCAGAAAATAAAAAGTACTAGAAAGTAAAACGCAGTAAAATAATATGTTGTAAATAAACTATAAAAAGTGTACCAGTCATCTTCTCATACTCCAGCTGAAAGATTAGCTTTTGCAATATATATATAATTTTTGCATGAAAGTTAAATTAATTGCCAGAAAGGAATACGAGAAAAGTAGTTCAAGGTTTATGCCTATCAAGTCCTAGGTCATAGCTTGGTGGGTTTCTGTTTATATCTCAAGAATGATTTTCTTGAGCAAAGGCATAATAAGTTCAATTGTCCTTCAAGCTATCCAAAACGCCGAAAAGGAGTGCAGGAGATAACCCTACACTTCTTTTAAATCCATTGGAACGTCTCGAGTTCCTCTCAACTTATTATGTTGCTAAATCATTCATCCATAAGTAAATTAAGGTTAATAGGTATGTTTTAACCTATTTCTCAGTGAATCTTGATGTTTTAATCATCCCTATGAGTGCGGTAATTGTCACTTGATGTTTCATTTATGAATTATGTGAGTAGAGACCCTTAAGGGCAAATTGATTTGCTAAGGAATTTAGTCAACTAAAATTTAGAGTTGGGCTAAGAGTGTTTCTCAAAGTGTTTGTGATTATTCTTAATCATTTTTCTTTTCCAAACCTCATTAAACAAACTTGGATTAAGCCTAGTTCCTTACTGAGCCCTTAAGATTTCAAGGGTAGATTTATAATTTTAAGAATGTTAGATTATGTGAGCTTAATCTTGATCAAATATTGTGTTATAACCCAAACATTAGCTAGGGGTCTTTGATTAGTGAATTTTAGTCTTCCCAAGTTAAACTCCTTACCTTAGGATCATTCAATTCAATTAACTTCCAAATTATCATAATTGAGGGGAAATTACAATTATACATTTGTTAAAGAAGAGTGATGAGTTGGTTTCTACCTCTAATTCCTTATGTTTCAATCATTTCAATGATTAATTACGATCATATATTACCCATTTTCCCTTTGATTTAACCTAAATATTAATTAGGGCTTAAATTCCATAATTACCATTTTGCCCTTTAAGGCCTTATCACTTCATAATTCTTTAAATCAAACTCAAATGACTTTAAAATTTTTATGATACCCCACCCATGTGTCAATTAAAATATTAGTGGAGAAAATATAATTTTTTTTTTATTTTATTTTTAAAATTATTGTTTAATGCAAAAATATGATTTTTTGATATTAATTCATTAACTTATAAAAAATATACCAACTGTCTTCGTAAAATTATTGGAGGTTCACTTAGATTAGAGCACCACTTGAGTCAAACTTCATAATTTTTTGAATTTTATCTTAATTATTATAATTATTTATTTTTTTAAGTATTAATTAAATATAAAATAGTATTTAAGTGGTAAATTAGGTTTTATATTTTTCTTAAATCCTTCTGTGTTTAAGGAACACAGAGAAATAAATTTTATATTTCTGTGAGTTTTATTTTAATTATTATAATTATTTTAGTGCAAAATTATGGAAAATTCATTTTTAAACCTTTAAATAATCCATGTTCATTTTTAGAAAATTAGGAAAAATATTCTAATTGCTCCTAAATGATCAAAAAATAATTTAGAACCTTTTAGTTTACCTTTATATTTTTTTATTTTTATTATCTTTAATTATTTTTAATTATTTAAAAATTCGGAAAATAGGTTAAAATGAAGTTTTTATTTAGGGCTTGATTTTATTTTTCCTGGGTGTCCCTAATCACAAGGAACTCCCAAAACCACTTATTATAATTTATTTAATTATATTTTAATTTTTATAATTATTTAATGCAAAAATGCCATTTTCCTTAGAAAATCAAATTTTGTGGTTAAATTAATTCGAATGTGTTTCAAATTTTTACAGTGAGTTAATATGATTATTATTTACAGTGTGGATATAATTTGGAGATTTTTCTATTTATATTTTAATTATTTAATTTTTTTTAGTTTTTAGTGAGATAATTACAATTGCCATTTTTAATTACTTAAATCCCATTTATAGTTTGCCTAGGGTGCTTTGACCATAGTGAACATACTAATATAAGTTTTGTATTTTTTATTAATATTTTAATTTCTATAATTTTTTCATTGAAAGAGAGGTGATTAACTTGAAAATTAGGGCTTTTCTGTTAGAGATACTCTCCAACTCTGGAAAAATCAGAGAACACTCATAACAACAGAGCAAATAAGGCCTTAAAGTTCAAGCCACGGTGATTTATATTTAATAAGTTATGATTTAAATAAATTTTTGAGTATTTCATTAATTAAAAATAAAACTTATAATAAATAATTATGATTTTTTATTCACATTATTCTCCTCTATTCACTAAGCAACATAGTATTTTTCTTTTATTTTTAGGATTTTTTACACCAAGTTATGAATTTTCTAAGTTCTAGAATTAAAATAAATAAAAAATCTGGGAATTTCCTTCTTAACGTAGTCAGCGCTGACTGGATCCTACGGCGCTTCAAACTCCCACGTAGTGCTCCGCCATTTGACGCCGCCATCCACATAACCGCTTACTGAGCACACACTTTATGTTCAGTTCCTTCATCTGCCACGATCTCAGTCGTTCAAGCGATAAACACACAATTCAATGGTCCTTGTTCAACGTCTTCACCTGGTGTATCCAGAGAGTCGTCCAGCTTCCAGACCTAAGATCTCCCTCTACACTCAACCAAATATTATGTGGTTTGTTCCTAAAGCTTCATCTAGTCCAGTCGAACGCATCTATACAGTTTATCAGGTATAATATAAAAGTCCTCTCAATAAAGTCTCAAACAGAGCTAGAAATGGGGAAAAATGGTGTATACCTTAGTCTGAGAGGTGAGGCCTCAATCTGATTTTTGCAGAAGCTTCAGTGGAGCCCAACAAACCTCCTGAAAGTGTCTCTTTAGTCTGGTGAATTTTCTGTAAGAGACTCCCTCCTACAGGTGGAAAAGCTAATGTAGAAGTATGGTGTAGAGCACTCTGAAGATGGGGAATTCTGTGGGAAACCTCTTCGTTCGGTCTAGAAGTATGGTGAGCTAGAGGGAGCCTTAATTGTGATTAGGATGTGATTTTAATCAATGGGTGCTAAACATGAGTCACTTATCCAAATTTGGGAAGACATCTCCCATTTTAAGGGATGCTTGGTCCATGGCTCAACTAGATTGGGCTAGGTCGATCTAGGCTGGGTCTTAGGATTCAAATGGTGGATGTGGTGATCATGGCTTGGTCAATTTAGATGGGTTTGGTCAAATTTGAGATTTGGGTTCAAATTTTGTCTTTTGGTTTGAACTTTTGGGTCTAGGTTGAGTTTATTCTAGAAATTGGGTCAATTGATTGATCAATTTGATGTGAATGATTGTCATGAGAAGTTTTGAAAAGGAATTGGGTGATTTTGAAGTGATTGGGAGGTTAAATTTAGTGGAATTTGGCCCATGGTCAATTTTAGGGCATTTGGGTTAGACTTGGGTTTGGATTGGGGTACGGTTTGGATTTGATTCAATTAGTGGTACAAATTGATCCAAGAGATTGTGATGAAGAGTTTTGGATATCAATTGGGTGGAAATTGTGGAGTTATGAAGCTCAATTTGGTAACATTTAGATTTTAGGGCAAAAATGGGGATTTTGGGATTAGGCTTGGAATTGGGCTTGAGATTGGGTTCAATTGAGACTGGAATTGGTTTCAATTGGGACTGGGTATGATGAAATTTAGTTTATAATTGAAATTTGGGGAGATTGAAATCAATTTGGTAGGAATTAGTGGTAATTTGGGCATTTTGGGCCTTCAGGGGCAATTTGAGAATTTTGGTCAAAGGTGGTCAATTTGGTTAAATTGGGCTAAGTGGAGTTGTGAAGTTATTCAAACTGATTTTGGGGACATTTTGAGTGATTTTGGAGATTTTGGGAAATTTTTTTGAATTTTTTGAGATATTGAGGGAATTTTGGTAATTTTGGGTAATTTTGGGGTATTTTAGAAATTTTGAGAATTTTGGGTTTTGGTCAATTTCAGTGGTTTGAATTGGTTTGAAATGATTTTTGGAGGGAATTTAACAATTTGGGCAATTTTGGGAAATTTTTGTCAAATTTTAGGGTTTATGATATTTTGGTAATTTTGGGAAAGTTGGGGCTAAAATGGTCAAAATTGGGAATTTGATAAAATTGGAATTAATTAAGAATGTTAATCTTGGTTTTACTCTATTTGAGCTATGGACCAAAGAGAAGTCCCTTTTTTGATGCTCCATGTGTTGATCCTAGCCAAATCCTAGGGCTAAGGGCTTGAGGGACCACCCACATGAGTTTCGACAAGAATGAGGAACCAGGCTAAGTGTGATTGGTTTAGGGTTTAAGTTGTGAGTGAGAGTATGAGGTTTGTGTGTGTGTGTGTAAGCTTACTCAAGACCAGATCACCCAGGGTTGACCCTAAGGCCTGACCATCATATGGGGAGTCCTTTTCAGTTCCCTCATATTTGGCTCCCACCTACGAAGTGATAGAGATTAGGACTAAACATGTAGAGCTCCAAGAAGAGTAAAGAAGTGTTCGAAATTCTAATGGGGTAGGGCCCCATCACTAGTCCTCTAGGATAGTCAACAGGAAAGTTCTATGGCTAGATCTCAGGCACCAAGAAAGAAAGACTCAGACACAACAAAAGTGAGGTCGACAAATGACCTCGATAGGTGTGGTGTGCCGGACAAGCACACCACACGTATTGGTGTTGACCGAAATGATCATCAAAACCAACACAAATGTTTAAGCCGACATGCTTAGAGCACAACGTAGAATTGATAATATTAATGTTGTCCGTTCCAACTAATTTACATGTATCTCTCACATTCATCATTGTTGACATCTGCACCTATATCTTCCATCTCAATATATCTGGATTCTTCAGAAGTAGCTGATGGACTATCCCAAGTTCTGATCTTGTCCTTATATACCTCCATTTTTTTGAAACTGATGTCCTTGCTTTAGATGAATTTCTTATTCTGATAATCCTAGAACTTGTATCCAAATTCATCTTAGTCATATCCAATGAAGGTGCACTTGACAGATTTTGAGTCAAGCTTGCTCTTGACCCTGCATCAACATGCACATATGTAGAACACCCAAAGACCCATAAATGAGATAGTCATACATTGTTACTCTAGGCTTCCTCAGAGCATAAGAAAAGGTCGTAGGGCAAGTTGACTTTCTCTACGGTTCCAATAGTTATTAATTGATCCATTTGACATAGTCTATTTAACATGATTTACACCAAAACTCTAAATTACATGATTGATCTTGTAAACATAAAAAAAGGAAAACATGATCTTATTGTTAATTTGATGTCCTCGTGTTTTTCTAATTTGCTCCAAAATATCAACGACAAACTTACTTCATAGACACTTCAATGTAAAAGCAAGTAGAAAAAGAATTAACGTAAATAAAGATGAATAATGTTGGTGATTTGGTATTCCGCGTAAGAAATTATAGGTTTGTAGTTGACTCTTACTCTAATTTCAATCACTTAAAAAGAACAATTTTCTAATTATAAAACATAGCAATTATAATATTAATGTTGTGTCCCTTCCAACTAATTTACATGTATCTGTCACATTCAGCATTGTTGACATTTGCACCTATTATTTCAAAATTCTATCCATCTTTTTCAAAGTTCAACATGTTCTACCCATGCTTGAGTCCAAATAAAAAAAAAAAAAAAAAAAAAAACTTGGCATGAAACATAGGGCTTCTTCATATATTCTATTTAATTGTGTTTATGTGATGATATCATATGAAATCACAAATGTTTATATTTAAATCAAAATTAAATTGATTGAATCATGGGGCTAGCTCATCTAACTTAGCTTTAAGTTTTTTAAGAGGAGTGATAAGACGTAATGTAGAAAGAGCTCCGCAACGTTATTATTGGCTCGAAGACCATCTGTTGTGTTCTATTAATCATAGTTTGATATGTTATGCTACTACATTATACTTGATATATACTTTGCCTCTTAATAATCTAGATTAATGATTAGTACTTTCAACTAGTAGAGGTTAGTTTAAATTCAACTATTTGTTAAAATGTATCATTGCTATTCACTTTAACAACATCAAATAAAGTCTTATATCGTCTTCTTCCTCTTACATCGCTATGCCATATCCTTCTCCATTAAATCATTCCATCAATTATGCACATTATCCTATTGCAGGTTGGTATCCAATGCATATATTGTGCTTATTTTTTTCATTTAAATTCAAAATTGAGACTCGCATATTGTGGCTATTCCACTCTAAAATAAATCAACTCTTGATTGCAATATTATGCTGTACAATCTTTAATATATATATATATATATATATATATATATATATATATATATGGTTGACGGGCGGAACCCCAAGCCAACTTATTGGGCTCGCAATGCTCATTAGGTTTGAGATTAGACCGCAAGCCAACGTAATTCGAGCTACCTCAATATAACGGACAACTCGATGCAGAGGAATTCGAACCCCGGCACTGAGGGATTTATACTTGATGAGCGAGATGTTCTACCAACAAATCGGGAATGCGACTCATATATATATATATATATATATATATATATATATATATATATATATTATTCTTTGGAATTAATCATTATATTTTTAATATAAATGGTTGCTTGAAGTTGTGAAGAGTAGTAAAGTTGATTCTTATCTAAATCGAATTTAATCTTTTAGGTCTGTTGAGTGTGAAAAAGAACCACATTACTTCAGCTTTCTTTCAGACCAATTATAAATTGAAATTGAATTCCAGGGGTAGTACAATCGCGACGAGTTGGTGACGGTACAGGATTGGAAGATGTACTACAAAACCGAACTGTACTGCATCTTTAGTAGGGAGGATTTACATACACACCACTCAATTTTCTGTATTTACACATCTAATATTAGTAGTTCAAGTGACAAAAGTGTAAATTTTTATGATCAAACTATTAAGCAATGTGAATGATTTAAATATATCTTGGGTCTATTATTTAAAGCGTTGGTGATATGAATGAGATGTTAACAGTAGAATTCAAGTTGGTTGGTTAAAGTGGATGAATGTTTCGGGCCTATTGTGTGATAGAAAAGTATCGCTTAGACTAAAATGAAAATTTTATAAGATGATGATGAGACCTACAATGCTCGGCGCTGAATGTTGGCCTTTAAAAGAGAAGCACAATACTACGTTGTGTTGCCGAAATGAGAATGATTAGGTGGACGAGTGGCTTTACACTTGGAGAAAAAATACGAAATGAATATATCCGGGATAGGGTTGGTTAGCTCCAATGACGGCCAAAATTAGAGAGAGTTGTCTTAGATGCTTTGGTCACATCAAACGGCGACCATCTGATTATCGATGTTTTAGATTCGACTTATGTTAAAAAAGGCAGAGGTGGATCTAGGAAGACTTGGGCTTATTGTATATAAAATGATCTTAATTTATTAGAACTAAATGAAAATATGACAGTCAATAGGCCACAGTGGAGAAAAGTATTCTTGTAACCGACACACTTAGTGGGATTAAGATTTTGTTGTTGCTTTTATTATTGTTGTAGGAATAACCTAACTGTTATAAATGTAAAAAGTAAAACTTAGATGGTCGATATGTAAAAACGTAGGAATCGGGCAGTATGTATTAAAATGCTTCTAAAAGTAAATACATGGTGTATTATGTAATAATCATAATTAATGATATAGTATTCAATAATAAGTTTTGAAGCGTTCATTCCGAAAATTATTTTGTATAATGAACTTAAGATACAACAAATTGTTCGAATATTTGTTTAAAATTTAAAAGATTTGATTAATGAGCAAAATTTAGAAAGATTTACATACGTACCACTCAATTCTTATGTATTTCCACATCTCACACCTATACTTCAATTTAAATTAAGGTTTCAAATATATTTTAACCAAAATTTTTATATCTCAACCAAATTCTATTGTTCTTAAGGAAACAAATAATATGGCTTAAACTTCTAGAGCTAAATTATAAATTGTTGCATAAATTGAGAAGCCAAAGAAGCAATATGAATTGTTAGACCAAACCATTGTGCTATAGATGACTTTCAAAATCTCAAAATATTTATCAAATTTTATAGTCTAAAATTCAGTAAATAAACATGAAAATCACTTCAACTTAAAATTGATAAGATAATGTGCTCTATCAAGAGTTTCACAAAAAATGAGGCAATATTACTACATATGAATCACTTAAGTGATTGAATGCATAGTATTTTGATTAGAAATAATGTGAAGAATTTCTAGAATGCTTACCTTATTTGAAAAAAAAATGTAACACTTAACCGTTGATGGTACGAAAAATTCGGTCAAAATGAGATTTAATAAATCAAATTATTATGTTCTTAAATTGAAATAAGTTTCATAATTATCAATAACTACCAACAAAAAAAAAAATTTATTCTCCCACAAGTTTGTTTTTTTGTCATTAAATAATCCATATTAACCTGTCTTGATGACTTAGACTAGCCGTTTTGGCTTAGTGGTTGAGAGGTTTATCTTTCAACCAAGAGATGCTAGGTTCAAGGTCATGCATATGCGGGATGTGTGTGTTTAGGGGAAAAAAAATGTTGGTACCTAAAAATAATTGTTGAATTTTTTTGGAAATAAAAACATTTGCTACATAATATTGATCAAATCTTTGTGTTGAATCCTTTTAGGGGTCTTGTAATGTATGTGGGTTATGCCCGAATAGAAATTGCATTGAGCAGAAGATGGAGAAAAAAAAAAGAGAGGAACAGCCCGTAGGAATAGAGAGCCTACATCTAGCCTGCTCATTTTTATATTTTTCCCCTATTTATGAGCTATGGGGTGTCTTTTTATCATGATATAAAAAAACAATATAAATATGCATGATGTTATGTCATATATAACAATTTTATGCCACTTCGAGCAGCTTTATGTCATGTCCAATAATTTTTTGTCATTTTTTGCAGCTTTATGTCAATGCCTGCCATGTATTTGAGCTTGACAGTTTGGCAGTTGGATAATTTGACCACTTCAATAGTTAGGCAGTTTGATTAATTCTCCAACTCGACAATTTAAACAATTATCTAGCTAGGTTGTTTAACCACTTTAGTAGCTAAACATTTGGACAATTTGATAGCTTAGTAATTACACGGTTGAGCAATTCAGCAATTCAGCAACTGAATAATTTCGGCACCTTGGCAATTCATCAATTCGATAGTTGGGCTACTTAAAAGACGATTTTAGATATCTTCATTTAATTCTTTGATTCCCGATCTCTTTGATAGGCAAATGTGAAATGAATAAGAGAATAAAAAATGTGAAGCAATACATTGTTTGTCTCTATAAGGTAAGAATGAACTTCATTTATCCAAAAAATAAATTATTTTGATAAAAATGAGTGTTGTATTTCACTATGTACTTATTAAACATCTATCTTAGAGCTTTTAGCACTCCTACAGGGAATCATCGTGGGAGCACTTTGTCCACACCTACATGATTCCATCTCGGGATCATTACAGCTCACCTTCAGATATTTTATAACTAACTCAAAGGTCTTATAGGGAGAGTTCCTCAAGTGTGCTCTTTTTTATGTGACTAAATATAATATTTTCTTATAATATCACTAAGTTAAATAGAAATTAAAATGGTTTCCCTAAACTAAAATTATCCTTCGCTTCGTGCACTTTGGCTACACCTATAAGGAGAAGTTGTCAAAACTTTTCAACTTTGCCTAGGGTGAAATCTCTTGGTTTGCAACTCCTATATTAATTGACTTCATACTTTATTCAAGAGAGTTACATTTCGGAAATAACTTTTTTAAAGTTGTCCCTGACATTCGGCTATTGAGGTGAATACGGTTTAAAAGTTTGGACATTTTATTTTCATTTCATCTTATGAAACTCGCTTATGAAGGACATGTTCCTTGATTTAAACAATGGAATCACTAATGAAAAATTATATCAAAAAAATTAAAGATAGAAGATTTTAAAGGATGTAATAAGATTTTAAGTAAAGAACACCTTATCTCATATGGTGAAGATTCCAACAGTGTGATCTTTGTTATCTTCTTGAGATGTTTATGCGGGACATCATATTTAAGGAATGCATCCATGCTCACCACACTTTTTAGAACGTTTAATTCTTTTAGGATGTAGGGTTATTTAATGTCTGTGGGTTATGCCAAAATCCTATGAGCATTGAGAAAAAATGGGAGAAGGAAATAGAGAAGAGGAGGGGCTTGTGGGAAGAGAGAGCCCTACATTTAGACTCCTCGTTTTTTATATTTTTTCCCTATTAATAAGCCATGAGTTTTCCTTTTATTATAGTATAAGAATTTATTGAAATGCACGTAATGTTAAGTTATATCCAACAGTTTTATGTCTTTTCCAACAACTCTATGTCATGTCTAATAGTTTTATGTCATGTCGTGCAGTTTTATGTAGTGGGCAACAGATTTATGTCATGTTCTACATCTTTATATCATATCCTATAACTTTATGTCATGTTACACCATATAGTTAAGCTCAACAGTTTGATAGTTTGGTAGTTGAATAGTTTGATCACTTTGGCGGTCAGGCAGTTTGACCAATTATCTACTAGGCAATTTGAATTGTTCTCCAACTAAGCAATTCGACCATTTTGACAAGCATGAAATTTGCCAGTTTGATAGTTGGAAAATTCGACAATTGGGAAATTCTACGGTTGGCTAATTATGCAGCTAGGCGAGTCAACAGCTCAGCAGCTGAGCAATTCGACAACTGGGTAATTTAGGTGGCGGGGCAATTCGACGACTCGTAATGATTTTTTAGGTATGCACACTTAGATTTAGTTCTTCTCTCATCATCAATTGCAGAGAGTTAACGTGTTTGAATTTGATGTTAGCTTGTTCAACCTAAAGTATTTCACAACTGAATCATATGAAGTAATAGGTTGTTTTTTATTTAAATATTAAATATCATTAAAAAGTAAAAAGGAGTCGCGTAATATTATATTGACACAAAGTGAAAAACAAAATATTCTAATAATGAAGAAATCACATAAACCCACTACTTGAATCAAGCTAACTATATGATGCCACACGTAGCTTAAATATCATATAAAGGAATAATAATGAAGATCAAATGTATAAAGCTCATTTTCGTAGGGTCATGTGACCAGATTAGATGCAATTTAAACTTCTAATTTCTCTTTAAAGGAAACTAATCAAAATGGTGTAATTATTAATGGTGAAGAAATACATACTTTTAGATAGGTGTGTCAAAATGATCTGAATCTAATTAGGCTTAAAAAGTTCGAACTAGGATTGATATGTCACAGATGAACTACATGATCAGGTAAAAATCTCGATGCATATTAGATAAGGATAACTTTTAAATTCATCTTCATGGTCATTAGGCTTTGATTTTAGTAACTGTATGGCCAAACTAAGCTTCTCAACAATACAAATTCAACGATACTATATATGATTCGTTTCGAGGCCAAATAAGCTAGGATCAATTACTTGAAGTATAATTGAAAGTCTTGAACCATTAATTGAAACATAAAAAAAAATCTCCAAATTTGTCATTCTTATAATAAAATCAAGTGTCTCGACAACTGAAATCTAATGAACTTAATATCACTCAATTTTAAGGTCACTAATGAACTTAAATGCTAGAAAATAGTTTATGATCAAAGGAGTCAATACGCACCATCCGATGGAGTATTATGAAATTTTAGTTAATTTTACCTAAAAGATCCCCCCAAAATTCTAGAAATTGAACCACATTTTCAACATGAAGGAAGGGGAGAGAGAGTTAGAGTTATGCACAAACTTTTGAAGAGAAAGGGCAACAGATGACTACTAGAGATAATTGTCGACCATCTTTGCGGTTGTTATAGGTCAGTTATTATTCTCAGGTGTTTGTCAGTATTTGTTGTCTGATCTTTGTTGTCTAGTCAAAATTGCATAATCTCATTTTTTCTTCTTAGATAGAAGAGTATAACTTTGTATCTTGAAATATATAGTGGATTAATTTGACTGTGTTAAGTCTCATGATTTTTTTCATTTATGGGTTTTTTTCTTGTAAAATATTTGATTTCTTCTCTTTCAACATTTGTTATATTTATATGTATGTTAAATCTTCATGCAACACTAAGATATTAAAATATTACTCTATCACTGTAAATTTCTAGCACTTAATAAGGTTTGACCAAATTACTATTAAGTTGAGTTCAAGTTTAAATTATTTTTGAGTATTATTCATATCAGATTAAAGTTGATCAAAATAATGTAAAATCAATACAATAGTTACCCAATTACCATTTGGGTTCATGTCGAAGAGGCTTACCTTTGCATCGGTTGGGTTAAACATGTCATACCTTAGTTAATCGAGTCATGTTGATCCACGAACTTACATTCTCTACACAATAATTTAGGTAGTTGGTGACCGACCAAATGATTACGCGATAAATTAACTTCAAAAGATGACAAAAACTTGACCATATTTATAAATAGCGGTTAGTGTGCAAAATCTTAAATGATATAAAAATTAGAAAATATTTTACACACTGAGAGTACTTACTGCAAGTATATGTATCGTTTCGAAGTAATATAGAGTTTTCTTTAAAAGCACCAGGTATCGATCCATGAGAAGTGAAGTAAGAAGTCTTTAATCGAATTCTAGTCAATATTAATAGTCCTTAGTTTGAAATGTCGACTAAAATTGTGTTTTATTTAGCTGATTATTCGTAAATGCGAAGTCTTAAATGTAAAGATAGTAATTATATCTAAATGCAAATAATAATTCTAAAGATAACCCTTTTTGGATGAGTTGGTTTGGAGAATTTTGAGATATTAAAACTAATATTCTTATGTAATGAAATAGATAATGTATAGGATTAAGATGCATTAAATATTGTATGTGCCAAATATGAACAATCCATTCTTTACCCTTTGGTCCAGAACATAAAGAGCGTTAGTAATCTCATGCTTGGTTCACTGAATCCGTGGCTAGAGTCGGGAGGATACCGACTCTCACTTCGGAGCTCCACGTTCCCTCTCCGAGAGCTAACATCTCCGCTTCAGACCTCGAACGATAAGACCGAATTGAGGATTTTAGTCCGTCATTCTAAAATCTTGATTCTACGCCTGATAATATTATTTTCTTATTTATTTGCATTCGATCCACATGAACTTCATATCCATGAAATTTGAATGTGGTTCCACTTTGTTGAGAATTACATCGCCGCTTCGGTCGATGCAACTACTAACGAATTTTAACACTACTGATGGGCCCTTATTGCGATGTAAATGAAGTCGCAGTAAAAGCCATCACATTTATAATTAAAACATCTTTTAGTGAGCATCCGATATCTTAATCATGAATCCTACTTTCATTCGAAAAGAAAAGTAAAACGAAAAGAATGACATAATCATCTCATGCCATTATTCCAAATAAGAAGAAAGAGTAAGAGAGATGCGTCATAAAAGACGAAGAAAATACTGATGAGAACTTCATTAAACGAAAAAAATCCATCTAGGTAATTGTTTACAAAATTATAAGATAATGAAGAGCAATACTTGCTTTCTCTTGAAAGAAAGACGAAGATATCTCCATAAAGCCTCCAGTCGATCCATGCGATCTATGAACATCTCGCTTACAAATTCTCTCGAAATCTCATCTCCGATCTCTCGAAATGGTAGAAATCTACATTTCTACTCTTAATCTAAGAATCATAAACATTCCTCAAAGTTTTTCTCCACTTTTTTCTCCTGAATTCCTCCCCTTTTCTCTTCAAATTCGTCTCTATTTTTAAAGAGGTAGAATAATTCACAAATGTTGCTTAAGCACCTCTTGAAAAGGCGTCCATATTCGATGAATATGTGCTTGAACCGACCTTCTCACCGTCGGCGGGCTCATTCTCGCCGTCGGCTGGCTTCTAGAACAAGGGCCAACTGCTAAGGTTCACTGTCGGCGGGTTCGAGCTCGCTGTCGGCGAGCTTTTCGGCCATTTTTCGGTGCTCTCAGTAAAATCTCGCCGTCGGCGAGATCGAGGTCGCCGTCGGCGAGAAGGCTCTGCGCAGCTCTACCGTTTTGCTCCATTTAGCTCCGTTTTAACTCCAATTCGCCCTGTTTCAGTTGCGTTGCGTTCGTAACAGATAGCCCTATAAAATAAATATAAAAACAACATTTCTTTAAAGTGTAATCTCATTCAAAAATATGCAAGAAGTTTAAAAGAGATTAAATATCAAAAGACTTATCGAAAAGTGTCGGGCGAGAATTTCGATTTCATTGCTCGTTTTGCTCAAATTGCACAATTTTTGTTTCCTTTTGCTCCAATCACCATTTCTTGTATCTAAAACCAAAAAAACATACAAAATACCTTCCTTTAAAGTGTAATATCATAAAAAATAAATAAAATGATATAGCAAAAAATATATATATTTTAGGCGTGTCAGTTGATCCGGATTTGAGTTAGGAAAATTTAGATCAAATATTTTGACTCATGTAATAATTTCTCAATTTTGGTTTCATCAAACTTTGGTCGTGTTAACATCATATTAGACCCCAACTTCACTAGTCATCTTAAATTGACACCCCTACCATTAGAGGTGACAAAATTGATCGCATTTAAAAGTTTAAGTTTTCTAGGTAATTGTCATCATCAAATCTCCTAAAATGTTGGAATAATTTCAACTTCTCAAAAACATTTATGAAATTATGAGTCATAAAATAAGAACATAAAAATAAAATCAGTTAATCATCAAGCATAAGAACAGTGTTGATAGATGATACATTAAAGCAATTTAAATTTTCCTTACTCATTTAGCGTAATCATAAAGATATTTAGAATTAAGATATATTATAGTGTAATTTTAGGTAATTCTCAGATTCCTCTTTGTAGGAAACTTAATTATTCTAAATATCTTAAAGAGTTGTCTCTAAACTTAATTGACTTTGTTTATAGTAATAATATCATCTCTTTATCTTCAATATCCATGTCAAGCTCCCACTCATTTAGAGTTGATCTCATCATAAATAATTAAGATAGTTTATGGCTTTTTGCATCATTAGCCTTCTCTATGACAACATCAATAAATATGTCAGATTTGTAGTTTTAAAGTGCAATTACTACCTTTAATGAAACTGTCTTAAGAGAAAAAGTGGTTTATCAATATCTTCTTTATATCATCTCTTTTTGTGTCTTCTCTTGCAAGTGATTCTTGGGAACTTGCTTCCACCATTGGTTGAGGTATCACACATATTGATAAAGCTAATCTTTTAATTTAGTGTGGAAGATTTTATCTATGTTGAAATTTTGATATTAAATAGTTTATTTATTCGCCTTATGAAAAAAAAAATTAAGCTTTCTATGTGCCAAATTCCCCACTATGTTCTTCTTTCACTGGAGTATTAATGTGGTCCAAAATCATTAGTGTCTTTTGAGGACTTCACTAGTATATCTGCAAATTCAAAAAATTAAAAATCGTAGCATCAACAGTCTTAACTGAAGCTTAATTTCTTCCTTAGTTTAGAATCTTGGTTCTCTTATGCTTTTCTCTTATATATATATATATATATATATATATATATATATATATATATATATATATATATATGTAAAAAATAACTCCATTTTATAATTAATCAATGACAACTAAGAATTAGCTTTAAGAAGCAATAGCGTGAAAAGATTAATTATCAAAGTTCAAACAATCAATTTTTAAAATGTAGTTCAAATATCAAATTTATAGCAACAAATTCATGCCTTCCATTGAATTAATGTATTATATTGATTCATGCAAGGTGACCATGCTAAGTTTAATTCTTTAGTATTTTCATTCACTTGTCCCTCCCACCATGGCGAGAGGGATAAGAGAATTAAAAAAAATTGATGTGTGCCCATATTCACATGGGAATGTTCTACAAGATAGATTGAAGGTATAAATCAAGACCAATAAATAGTTAATTATAAATTAGCTTAAACAACCTACAATCTAAAAAAACTTATTTACAAATCTCCCAATGCCCGTAAAATTAGCTTAATTATAACTCTAGGCCATGAGGTTGTGTATACATTTATATTTCAAGTGATTTCTGAATGCACTAGTTGAATTTATATACTTGAAGAACATACTTAAGTACTCATAGTGCGAATTGGAACTCACCCATAATTCATGTTTTATCAAGAGGTTGTATGTATTACTCACTTGTCACATAACAAACTGTAGGTTGTTCATACTTTTCATTTTCTATAAAATTGTATCATATCGTTAATTTTGTAGAATCGACCTTAATTATTGTCTATAAACAAATGTATGAGTAGGGTAGCTAGGGTCATACTAATTTTTAAAATCTTAAAGAGTATTAGTTAAACTTAGAATCTGAGGAATAGAGGCCTGGTGACCATAGATTGTGAAGGTGGCCTAGCAAATTTTGATAGATGCTGAGCATTGAGGGAACTACAGCCGGGCAATAGAAGTCAAGAAACTATAAATAAGCATTGAAGTCGGATGATAAAGAGCAAATGATGGAGGTTGGGTGAATATAGTCAAGCGATGGTATTGGGTAATCACAAAACTTTTAGTCGGCCATAATGAAAGTTGTATGAGATAATCCGTATTGATAGTGATAAAGAATGTATTAATATCTTATGCATACAATGTCTAACATGCTTTTTTTGAATGTGGATGTGAAATACTAATTCTCATCTTCTTACATTTTTTATGTCTACTTCTCTTCTTTCATAGAATGAGGACAAGATGAATTGGGAGAGCATGACCAAAGACTTTTTGGAAGAGCAATGTCATCACAGTTCTCGAGAAGTCACTATTGTGCAAGATTAGAAAAGCAATAACACATAAGATGGAGGTATATTCAATTGGAAGAAAAAGTACATATTTTATGTGATTATATAAATGTGTTGCAAACATATCACAATTATGTGACGAAAATATTTTTATTATACTAAAAAAAATTATTTTATAATGAAAAGTCACTTATATCACAAATTCATTAATATATGCAACCACTGTTGCATCAAAAGGTTATCCAAAAGAAAGTAAATTAAAGTGCAATTATAGATTAAATGAGTTGTAAATCTGTTACAAACTTTCGATGAATAGATGCCAATCATAAGAATTAAGTTGTTAATTAATAATTTTTTATCGGCAAATTAAGATGTCAACATAAGGATACAACTTGAAGCATATATTAAGTTGTTAACGAACCTATAGTGGATAATAAAAATAAGATGAAAATCCTAAAGAGGCTATTGGCTTCCATTTTTTAGGCATCATACACAGGACATCTTCGCCGATAGACACAGCACCGTGATTGAGATCTACACCGTCGTAGCTGTGCCTCAAGTCAATTTTGGCCAAGCCGGCATCGCCTTTGGTATCCTCCAAGTTGACGGTCGCCCTTGTCACATAGAGTTGTATCCTGCTAACTAAGACTTTTTGTGGTGCAGACCACCGACTAGAATACCCCGGACCATGTTCAGACCTTAAGTCCAAGGCCCAGATAGACGGATTCATGTTGGAACCACTTTGCTTGACGATACTTAGACAATTTTTCCTCTCGATCTCTTTTGAGACACATTTATGGTCTCAACAGAGGTCCAAGGATCATGACATGCTCACATTTGTTCAGCTGGAGGTCCCACGAGGCCCGGAACCTCCTTGGCAAGCTTCTATAGAAGCCAAATGTTTTTGGGTTCGGGCGTGATCACGCCTAATTTAGATGTGACCACGCCTATTTAGTGGTGTGACCACTCCTAAACCGGGTGTGGCCATGCCAAGACCACCCCAAACAACCCAAATGAGTTATAGTCAGTGTGACCGCACCCAAACTAGGCATGACCACACTGGCCAAACAATGGCTATGACATAATTACGTCGCACTATATGCTTTAGTACGCCCAAATCTAAGGAGGTTCTTAGTTTCTTCGACCGGCGTGATAACGCCCGCGAGTGGCATGGCCACGCTGCACAGATAGAGCGTCAGACTTAATTATGTCGATCCTCAGGCGTGGTCATGTCGAACCTTCATCTGTGATGTTCAGTGGCGTGACCACTTCAAAATGTGACATGGTCGTGCCGCCATAACCTCTTTTGAGATTTTGACCTCCGGTCCCCCAATTCCTGTCGATAAGGCAGTCATGACCGGTGATCCACCACACATTTACCTAGTATTCACCTAAAAATGGTATGGGGCTTGGTCCATGCCAAATGAGGAAAGCAGATTGGAATTCTTAGTCTCTTCCACTAGGGCAAAGTTTAGCTAGTGGGGGATCTCATTTGCAAAGGATCAGCCAACATTAGAGGGAAAGGGTTGAACAAGAAGATGAGAGCTTAGGAGGAGCATTCAAGGGGCTTTTCTTGGGGTATTTTTGATCTTCTTCAAAGTGAAGGTGAGAGAAGTTATTATTCTTGATCATCTTTTCCTCCATTTATCCGGTTTTCTTCTTCGTCTCCGGCGGCACCCTAGTGAGACAACAAGGAGGCTTCCTCGGTGCTTTGTGGAAGGCCAACTTCGGGAAACTCCTCATTTCATCTCTAACGACATTCTGGTAAGGGGACGAGGAAAACTTCCTCAAATCCTTGGGGAATGTGAACTCCGACGAGTTCATCATTCTCTCCTACCACTAGGAGCTTCCTAGACACCGTTGGACTTTGATCAACCACTACGACAATATAACCTCCTTAACCTTCACATTTTCTTTCTTAGCTAATACTAGGATTAGGATTTTGCTGCGTGTTGTGGGTTTAGTTGCCCACACTAGACGGGTTTGATCGACCACTCAGTATCATCCAGCTCAATCCATCGCCTGTTATCAGACGAGCCGATTGGCCAAATAATACCGGCCAGCCTGACCATACTCCTTTTGATTGGCCAAATTTATGATGTTGTCGTGGGTTCGATCGCCCATGCTAGGCAAGTTGGCTAACCGACATTAGTCGGCACAGCTACTTGCCTATTCATTGGTCGTTTATTTTTTAGAAGAAATACCATAGGATTAGAGAGCCTTTGCAATTCTCCACAAATGCATGAGAAAAACACACCCCTTTTCATTTATAGTACAAAATCTCAACTTCGGGGTCATTATAACCTCGCATTTGAGCCGGCAATTTTGTTCCTATGAAGGAGGGGAGCGAAATCCATCAATTTGGACGTAGGGAATGGAAATTTCCATGACTTTGACGTTCCCTACTCCGTGAAGACTGTTCCCCACAAAATTTCTTCTTGTCGGGCAAACGGAGGTGGATGCCATCACTTTGTAGCAACGACCACTTTGCCTCGTTACTTTTCCCTTAAGAAAACTAATGAGGTCGTTAGGATGAGTTTGTATTCATTGCCGAGCATGATCGGACTTCCATTTTATACATGTGTTCATTTTAGGGTTGAACAATTGCAAGAACGTTTAAATATGGATCAAAATATCACTTTTGCATGCTTTGTTTTTGTCAGCTTAATGAATCGACATTCACTGGTCTGATTGGTCAAACTGAACCTTCTTTATCAATCACCACCCACGTCATCCTGAATCACCACATTCATTGACTCGAAAAATCAGCCACCACCGGCACAATCTATCAAATTAAACCTTTTCATCGACTTGATCGATCGGCCGCAACAGTTTGATCATCCAACCGACCCTTCCTCATCGATCGACTGCCCACGTGACCTAATTGATCACCTTCAATGACTTGAACGATTGGTTGCCACTGACCTGATTAAGTTGATCGACCCTTTTTGTTAGCTCGACCAATCGAAGGCCACCGGTTTGATCGGTCTGACCGACCCTTTCACATCGATCGACCACCCGCGCTAGCTCGATTGACTATTTTCATTGACTCGAATGATCAACCGCCATTGGCCTAATCAATTCAATCGATCCTTTACGTCGCCTCATCTGATCTTCCCCACTGGCTTGATCAATTTGATTGACCATTTCTACTGAATGTTGCATCATCGCATGTTTGTTTTACATTGTCTGCATTATCACATTCGCACTCGCACACTGTCATACACTTATGAGCATATGCCCTCATATTCTCTTGACAAGTGCTCGTGCCTCCCACAAGCATATCAATCGAAGGACTTGCTCCGTAACATCTTCACATCAGAGTACCCCACGTCACTAGTGTTTTCACTAACACTTGTATCCCCTCACTTATTTTCTTTGCATGATCACGACTTGCATATTGAGTCACTATTGACACACTCTTATTTCAGACATCCACACATCCTATTTTGGGAGGGGGGAGTGGTGTCCAAGTCATTGCCTCCACAACACATCCACCCTCTCGATTTCATGCTTCCTTGTCATACCTACCCCTTTGAGTCACCGCCTCCACGACACACTCATCCTTCGAGTCTCTACCTCCACGGCACACATACCCCTCTCGAGTCACTCGCTTCCAAAGCATAAACACTCTCTAGGACACAACTTCTGTCGTACGTTCATTCACACTTGTGTTGTATGGCATGCATCATTTTGCTTTAGCTGCGCATTCGCAATTAGTATATGCTTCCTTATACTAGTGGTGAATATTTGACTCTTTCTCCATCGTTTCTACTTCGCTAGGATGATCACATCACCTTGGATATGTTGCATTTTCATTCTCCAATCATTTTTGATGAGGAAGCTAGCTCGGTAGTCGAGTGACCCTCCGATGGTCAAGACGCGACAATTAGTATTGCCCGTGAGGACGTCTTGGTGAGCAATACTAGCTATCGCACCTTGGACTGGCACGTGTATGTTTTTCTAAGGTTATAAGAGATCTAATAGGTTCCACTTAGTTATTTTCATCTGTTAGGATCTATTTTAAAAGTACCAAAAAACTTCATATATTTTTATTACTTTATGCTTCAAATTTTCAAACCTATTTTGAAATTATTTGCATCCCTATCTTAGACCTTATGTAAGGCCACTACATAAAAAAAATCAATGTTTTTAAACAACTTGCATCTAGTGGCACCTATTAGAGTTTTTAAATCCTTAGGACGGGATTGATGATGGCGACCCAATCAAAACACATGCTATCCTTCTAACATAACTCCTGCTCTCATTTAGATGTTGTGCTAGCTTAAGAGTTAGGATCCTAGATAGTCTTTTTCAGCGACATTGCTGATGTATTTGCCCCCCAGTCAGTGCATCATTTGTTCTTTTAGTGTGCATGTGTGTTTACTTTCTATATGTTTGTAGTATATTAGAGCAGTTCCTTGCAATAGTTCATGTCATATATATGCACATACACAAGAACAATAAAAAGGGGAGCAACGTAATGATTATTACTAATCCTTTTTTGCAGTTGCTCCTTAGCTCCCCAACCATCACATGCCTGTTGAGAATTCCCACTAAAAATAACTTCATGTAGGTTGAGTCCATTTTTTTATCTCTCTTGATGTACTTTTTAGAGTCACAGGAATATTATTTATTAGAAATAAGGTACGAGCACGAGTTATGGGCACCAAGAGGGCAGAAACACGTGACGAGGATCGGGAGTTGTTTTTTCATGCCTCGTACCTTAATTCTAAATTTCATTCATGTATAGAATTAAAACCATACATCTATATGCGGAGTTTAGCCGCTTTTTTCTTTTCTGGGATATGTCACCGACCCAAGATCACCACCCTTTTATTATTTTACTTGGCCTATTCTACTACTTTTCTTGCATGATTACATGCTTGGGTTGTTTCCCTGGTTCTTTTTTTGCTATAATTGGGATGCTAGGAAATTACAATTTAGGCTCTTTAAAACCATAAAATTGTAAATTTTTCTATCCTAATAAAAATTTCAAGACCAACTAAAATTTAGGATTAAAAGATTCAATATTTTAAAAGTTGTCTTTTACTTTCCTGCATGACCTTCAGTCCGATTTTAATACGCATTGCATAGCATGGATATATCCCCCACGTTTAGGATTCGGTACATAACTACATCATATGCATGTCCCAAAGAGAAGCACTCGCGCTTCTTCAACCCGATTGACCCAGCATAGATTTCTACTTTGGCGGTTCTCTAGCTCGCTTTGGTCGCTAACAGACTCCCTGACCAAGATGGGTGTAAGTCTTTTTGTCTAGAGTGTTTCCAGCTTTGTAGTTGAACCTCCATTTCTCTTCCTTTCCAGTGGCATCCTCGCCACATTGGGAAGTATAAGTCCCACCTCTCGGAGCTCCATATGATAGTCATATGATAGAGTTTCATTCCTTTAGCCTTAGGGCTGCAGAGGTTTCCGTGGATGACGCAATTCACAGATTTCTGATCGGAGATCTCAGTACGTGTTGGGCCGACCACCTTTACGATTGACCCACTGAAAATATGTTAAGATTTTCATGCTTATTTTATATTGATTTTGATGATATTGCACTTTAAAGAAGGGTATTTTTGATGATTTATTGCATATATGATGATTTATGGACATTGGAACAAAAAAATGCAATAATGAGAGAATTTGGAACGAAAAGGACCAAAAATATGAAAATTTGATCTAGGGCGCCGACGGCGGATTTTTCCCGAGAGTTCAGGAAAATATTACAAGGAAGCCGCCGACGGCGAGACCGAGGCCGCCGACGGTGGACCTTATGAAAGAGAGTCCGATGCTTAAGTATTCTAGAAGCCGTCGAAGGTGTGTTAGAGGCCGCCAACGGCGGCAAAGTCGTTTCTCTCACAAGGTGCATTGAATGTGGACAATTTTTGAAAGGATGCTTGGAAAACTCTTGGAAACTCTTCAAATACTTTAAAAGAAGCAATTCAAAAAAAGTGTCCACTAGCGTCCAATTGTGTCCACCCCATTTTCATCTAGTCCACTAGAGAGTCAAGTGTGTGTGTCTAGTGAGTCCAAAGAGTGTTAGTTAGTGTTTTGTTTTCTTTAAAGTTTAGATATTGAGTTTAGATAGTGATATTTGTGAGGGATTCTTTGAGAGATTGTAAGAGTGGAAGGGAAGTGAGAGATTTCTTCTTCCTTGTCGTTTCTAAGGATAATTCTGCGTACTGCAAAGAAAGGAAGAGATTCAGAGGAACTTCAAGGAGTTTGCTTGGGAAGGAATTTAAGATAAGTTGTATTTACTTATTTTAGTTTGTAGAACTTTGCTTTTATATATGAAATCCAAGTTTTATCATATCCTCTCCATGAAATCTGAGTAGTTTTTACGTCTTTCTCCTTATTTTGATATTTTTGTGAAATGGTAATATGAATTAGTGTGCCAAGAAAATTTTAAAGAAGTTGTAATAATCTTTTCACTTCAATCGTAATTTACATTCAATCTGGCCAATTGATTAGTTAAAATATGTTGAGTTTAACAACTAAAGTGAATATTACATCCGAGATTCGGGGAGGTCGAAAGTCCTTGAAAGTATGGTGCAAATAAATAGAGAAATAATATTCATCGGGCATAAACTTGGAGATTTTAGAGTGACAGACTAAAATCCTCAATTCAGTCTTATCGTTTGGGTGCTGAAGTGTAGATGATAGCCCTCAGGCGATGGGAAGGTAGGAGCTTCAAAGTGAGAGTCGGTATCTTCCCAGCCTAGCCGCAGATTCAGTAACCAAGCATATGATTAGTCAATGTTCTTTATGCCTAGACCAAAGAGTAAAGAATAGGTATACTCCTATTTGGCACAACACAGTTTTAAACTAATTCTAATTATTCATTCACTTTAATTTCTTAACAAAGGAGAAGGATTCTTGCTTATATATTTGAACTTCACTTTATTAGTAGAATTAGTTATATGTTAGTAGAACTAGTTTATTAAAACTTCATCTTATTTTCGATTGCATATTAGTGACGGATAGGCGATTTCGATCTTCGAGTTGTGATCCCGAATTAGTTTACATAATCCAAGTTCGTAGCCTCTAAAATATTCTCTGTGGGGTCGATATCCAGGACTTCACTAGAGCCTTATATTACTTGAGTGATATGTATACTTGCGTTGAAGAGTAACTCTGCGGTTAAAGAATATATTATATACTTGTTACAATATTAAGATTAAGCGTAGTACGCGGAGGCTGGTTCAACGATCAAGTAGACTTAATATCCTAGTGGCTTGGGATGACGGGCGGTCTTGGCTACTCCTACACTTCATGGATTACTCATCTCTTCCTTTAACTACCCATGTTAAGTCATGTCTCTCCCTTTGCATTTATTGGTATTATCTCGACAACCCGATTACCGATGAGTTGTCCGTCATTTGGGACACAACGATTTGTCTCTGCCCTTATGTCATGGATGTGCAATGACATATTGAGATTTTTCATTAGGATGATTCAGTTATTTGACAGGCTATGCATTCCGATGAGTCTGTTACCCATGTGGGGACTGCAAGAGACTCACTCCACTCCGTGGCTTAGTGAGAGCTTGGAAAGCACCAAAGTATTCTCATGCGAAATAATTGTCCATTGATAGCCTTGTGCTAGTTATCACTACTAATATAAGAAAATTTTTTTTGGATCAAGAGTATTTTTAGGCAATCCTCAAGAATAAATTAACAAAGTAGGAAACATTCAATTGGGAGCACTCTGAACCCCAGGATAGACAAACACACTTGAATATCTGGTTATGGGTAGTCTACATAGGTATTCTCTCTCGAATATTGGTCCAATGTGCCTTTGTCTGATCTTATTTGGACGAGCACTACTCGACTCATCCTCGCGAGGTTTATGGAACGAAGGCTCTCCATATTTTCTTTCTCTTCTGTCTTCTTCGTTGTACGTCCCTATTTTTTTCGGTTTTTTTTTTCCAAATCGTTCTTATGATCGGAAGAGAGATTTATTCGGAAAACATCTTTGTACGATGATAGTGCTAGTGACTCCTTCAAAAATATTTAAAAAAAAAAGACAGAAAAGGAACAGAAGCAGAGACCTATATCTAGCATCACCCTTATACACAACAATCAAAGTCAAGGAGCGCTACACATACTCCATCAAGCTAAACCACAATGAAACACAACAATAAGTCTGGATGCACAATGATAACAACAGTTTCACACTTCTTCAATTTGATGGCGTTCAATAGCTTGAATCAAGAAGAATTATTAAACGATTCAACAAAAGCTTATCATAGAAACAATTTACCCAATATATCAATACTCTAAGCGAAGCTGAATCCATTGTAAAAAAATCTGCAAAAATACTGCAAAATGCAAGTGTAGCCAGATTCATAACTCTGGTTCATTAGGAAGTCGAGGCACCAGAATTAAGTAGAGCTTTTAATATTCATACAGAACACCAAAAACTTGCTATTTACAAATAATCAATCATCCTCTTTCATTCATTTTCAAATCCTCGCTCATTTAATAATTAATATAGAAAATTTATGATTATCAATACTTTGGGTGGTCTATATGTAATTATAACTTTTTTTTTTTTCTTTTGCTACTAAATCCAAGAGCTCGTTGAAAAGGGCCAGCTTATGTTCCCCACCCACCAACACTAAAACAATATATCCCCGTGATTGCTTTTCAAAAGCATCTTGTGTTTACGTAGCTGAACATAGACAACAACAGTACTGTGTTACTGGGGCTAAAATTGAATGGTAATAAATATAACTGAATTTACTATGGGTGTAAACGAACTGAACATGAACGAACAGAGCTTGTGTTCGTGTTCGTTTCGTTTGAAATATAATTTGTTTGAATAGGCTCGTGTTCGAAATTATTCGTGAAGTCATTGTTCGTGTTCGTTTCTTAATGAACGAGTCGAACACGAGCGAAATTTGACTGACTCTAATATTAATATATAAAAATAATATATTATGTTAATTATATAACTTATATTATATAAATATATAATATCTATATTAGTATATTACTAATATAGTATATTAATATATTATTATTATTAATTTATTATATATTATAATTTATAAAATTTAAGTTTTAAAATATCATAAATTTTTTATATATAGTTATTTTAAATTATTTTATATTTTGAATAATAACAATTCGAAGACGAACGAACGCATTATTATTCTTGTTTGATTCGTTTAACTAACCGAACGAATAAATGTTGTTCGTAGTCCGTCTCGTTTACTTATCGAATGAATCAAATAAGAACTACCCGATGAGCCGAACACGAGCTGTCCGTGAACAACGATCTTTTTTGACAGCCCTAGAATCAAATTGAAAACTGCTTTAGAGCAATGATAATGGTCGGATGTTCTTAAACTTCTGTATGTTTGTAGACAAAATTTCATATAAGCAGGACAAATTTAATTTCCCCAATATCTCTTGATTCTAAGACTAGTGATCTATTGATTTTTCTAATAAAAATATAAATCAAGTAAAATTATGTGATCGAAGTATCTGAAATTTCTATTGAAAATGTCCAAAATTTCTATCTTGAAATTAATATATAAGTTGTGCTTGTGGGCATGTATGAAGGAAAAACATTTTTGGTGGATAGAATTCTCATGCTCGAAGTGTTGAGGAAGGTGGAGCCTGGTCGACTATGATTTTGGAAATCATTTGACAATTGATTCTAATTTATGTGCTATTGATTTGTTTCCTAAGCTTCGCTCGTGCCTTCCGTGTATGGATTCCGAGCTTCCTTGTTCGCACCTTCTCGATTTGGACTCCCTTCTCCCGATTCGCTAATAAAGGAGCCTCCTCCTCGGCTGTTTCGGATATACGACAACTCCCACCTCGCTTGTTTCGCGAACTACTACAATGTTCGCCTCACGTTTCTTGCTAAGAAGAACGGAAGAAGCATACGGTATACAAGGAAGAGGGAAGAGGAAGGTTCCGACTCCTCCAGGCTCTTCTTCGGCAATTGATTGTGCAGATAGAGGAATTTCAAGGCGTTGCTCCCCTCTGGTCTTCTGCGATTGGTTTCCGGCTTACAGGAGCAAGAGGCGGACAGCTTGTTCGAAACAGCAGAAGGAATTGCAGGTGTTGTTCTCCGAGGTTTTCTTCTCGGTTCATGCTCTCGGTTTGAGAGAGAGAGAGAGGGTGGAGAGAGAGATAGAGGAAGAGATATAAAGTTCTTTCTCGTAATCATTGAGGCGACGATGGGTGTAATTCCTCAAAGCTAATAAAATCCTCTGCAGTTCCGTGGGTGTAGGCAATTTATCGAACCACGTAAATCAGTGTGTGTGTTCTATGCTCTTCTGTGTGAATTTCTCATTCCAATTTTTTGCTTTATTGTCATCGTTTTCCACAACAACTAATATCGAGTTGTGGTTTCGGATTAAAGGAAGAACGATAGCTGGAGAAGAAGTGATGGTATCGGAGATCGAGAAGTCTAATGACACAGAGTTTAGTTACTAGAGAATGCGGATAGAAGACTACCTCTATGGAAAGAACATTCACCGCCATTTACGGGAAAGCAACCGGAGAAGTTAGATGAAGCCGATTTGAATCGGTTCGATCGATAGGATGCTGGGGTTGTTCGATTAACCTTGTCAAGGTCCGTTGCCCACAACGTCATCGAGAAGAGGACTACTACAGATCTCTTGGCAGCTTTATCAGATATGTATGAATATCCATTGACGAATAATAATGTGCACTTGATGAAAAAGTTATTCAACTTGAAGATGGATGAGAGTACATCTGTTGCACAACATATGAATAATTTCAATATTATCACAAATCAATTATCATCTGTTGAAATTGAATTTGACGATAAGATATGTGCACTAATATGGTTGGCTTCATTGCGAAATAGATGGAAAGCCATGAGGATGGTCGTTAGCAATTCCTTAAGTAAATCTAAAATGAATTATGATGATATTCGTGATTTAATTTTTGTTGAGGAGGTGCACGGGAAAGATTCTAGTGAAATCCCATGTTCGAGTTCGATGCCGAATGTTGATTCAAGAGGAGATCATAAGACGGGGCCTCAAACATAGGAAGATCGAAATCAAAGCATGGAGGCAAGAGCAAGTCGAAGTCTGGTCAGCAAGCGACTCACGGAGTTGTGGAAAAATTGGTCACATAAAGAAGAACTGCGGGAATCCTAAGAAAAGGAGTATGATAGCCCTAATGTTATAATTGAAGAAGTGCAAGATGCGCTATTGCTGGCAGTTCACAGTTCTATTGATGACTGTATACTAGATTCATGGGCTTCCTTCCATACATCTTCCCACAGGGAATTGATGCGAAACTATGATGCAGGTGACTTTAGGAAGGTATATCTAGTTTATGGAGAGCTCAAAACATGGTGGGGATGGGAGGTTTTTATATTGCACTCCCCAACAAGAACAAATGGACTTTTCAAAAGTTCAGGCACGTTCCTAAGTTGAAGAAGAATCTCATTTTTGTTGGGCAGCTCGATGAGGGTGTTTATACAATATTGTTCTCAGATAACTCTTTTAAGGTTAACAAATGAGCATTAGTACTGGCTCGAGGTATGAAAACGGACATACTATATATAAGTACAATTTTACTCAACAGTGTTGCTACTACATTTCTAGTGAGCACGACAAATCTGTGGCATAGCAGGCTTGATCACATGAGTCAGAGGGATAAGAAAGAACTTCAGTCTAGAGGCAAGTTACTACAACTGAAGTCAATTGATCTCAGTATGTGTGAGAGTTGCATTATAGGAAAAAGAAGAATGTCAGTTTCTTGAAATGTGTCAGAACGCCAAAGGAAAGCTTGATCATGTACACATGGACGTGTGTGGACCTTCTCCAGTGGCATCTCTTGGAGGCTCTTTTTACTATGTCACAGTCGTTGTTGACCACAATAGAAGATAAAGTCTGTTGATCTACTAGAGGTCACAGTACAGGGTAGTGATGGAAGTGATCAGGAGAGTGGGTCTTAGGCACCCATTCCTATTGTTCCGCAGTCAGCTGCAGAGTCGTCTACCCGTACAGCTACAGTTCATAGGTCAATCAGAAATAGATGTTCTCCACAACATTTCTCACCAACCTCAAATTAAATTTTGCTGACAGATGGTGGGGAATCACCAGCTATGAAGAAAACTTGCAATATGAAAATTCGAGCAAGTGGGAGCTAGTCAAGAAAAAAAGAGAAGCTGGAGTTGTGCTCGACTTCGGCTGGTCTTCTGTCATGAAGACCGGGGCTTTAAGTTGTAGAGTTGGAGAATATCACGTTTGAAGAAAATGATGATATAGTTAGTGGTTGATGCAATCAGTGCATCAGTCTCCAAGTGGGAGAATTGATGAGGAAGGTAGAGCCCAGTCCACTGTGATTTTGGAAATTATTTGATAATTGACTCTAATTTATCTCCTCTTGATTGGTTTCCTAAGCTTTGCTTGTGCCTTCCCTATATGGATCCCGAGCTTCCTTGTTTGCACCTTCCTAGTTTGGACTCCTGCCTCCCGATTTCACCAATAAAGGATCCCTCTCCTCTTTATTTCAGATATACAACAACTTCTGCCCTGCTTATTTTGCGAACTGCAATGTCTGCCTTCTGTTTCTCGCTGAGAAGGATGAGAAGAAGCAAACGGATTACAAGGAAGAGGGAAGAGGAAGGTTCCGACTCCTCCAAGCTCTTCTTCAGCGATTGGTTGTGCAGATGGAGGAATTGCAAGGTGTTGCTCCCCTCTGGTCTTTTGTGATTGGTTTTCATCTTACGAGAGCAAGAAGCGGACGACTTGTTCGAATCAGCAGAAGGAATTCTAGGTGCTGTTCTCCCAGGTTTCTTCTCAATTGTTGTTCTCGATTAGAGAGAGAGAGAAGTTAGAGAGAGATAGAGAGGAAGAGAGATAAAGTTCTTTCTAGTAATTGTCGAGACGATCGACGGGTATAATTCCTCAAAGCTAATAAAATCCTCTACAGCTCTTTGCTTTTCTGTGCAAATTTTCTCATTCTAATTTTTCGCTTTATTGCCGCCGTTTTTCACAATACAGAGAACTTCAAAGTCATTTTGATTTAGAACCATATTCAATTGTACATCTTTGAAATTTTGTCTCCAAACTTTAGCTATGCTTTTTTTGTAGAATCTGGATTTGTTCGTGAATCACAACCAAGAAATAGAACGTAAGACTGGAGAGATGGGGAGAGAGATGCACAACAATGAACATTAATTCGATGGAGGTGTGGAGCCTTTTATTCATTGAATGATCCCCTATTTATAGAGGATGGGGTACAATATTTGAAATTACATTTTTGTCATTGCATTAGTGCAGACTGTATATGATATTATTGGTATTTTACATATATAAGCCTAGAGGCTAGTTGCTCTAAGATTTGGTTGTTGGACTCGTAATACTGTCGGTCTGCTAGGCTTAATATTTTATATTGACTAGACTTTAGAAAAGTTGGCAAAATTGACTCAGTCAGCTAAGTTGTGTCGATTAGTTGATTTAATATGATTGCGGGCCCTCTATCCCTAACAAAGAGTTCCTGTTGGCGGGATAGAGCTAGGCTATCAGGCAGAGCGTGAATCACCATAATTCAATAGGTAGCTCCCCTTAGACGAAGAGGTCATGAGGGATGACCAAAACTTATCTCACTGATTCTTGATGATGTTCGAGGAAGCTGTTGAATGTCTCTGGGAGATTTGTAAGGCCCTAGGGGTTAACTTTTCCTTTAGATTTGCCTCAGTGCCGGGAATGGCTTGGATTACCTTTTATCCACTTTTTGTCGAATTGCTTGGCTTAGAGCCACTTGGTTGTCAAGGTTAATTTCAATCTTGAAGCTTTAAACTGGACATTTGGGCCTCTGAGTCTCGTATTTGTGGGCCCTCTTTGACATCCTTTGTCATGTTATGTGTTGTCAAGTTTAAGTTTTCTAGGTAATTGTCATCATCAAATCTCCTAAGATGTTGGAATAATTTCAACTTCTCAAAAATATTTATGAAATTGTGAGTCATAAAATAAGAACATAAAAATAAAATCAGTTAATCATCAAGCATAAGAATAGTGTTGATAGATAATACATTAAAGAAATTTAAATTTTCCTTACTCATTTGGCGTAATCATAAAGAAATTTAGAATTAAGATATATTATAGTGTAATTTTAGGTAATTCTCAAATTCCTCTTTGTTGGAACCTTAATTATCTTAAATATTATAAAGAGTTGTCTCTTAACTTAATTGAGTTTGTTATGGTAATAATATCATCTCCTTTATCTTTGATATCCATGTCAAGCTCCCACTCATTTAGCATTGATCTCATCATAAATAATTAAGATAGTTTATGGCTTTTTGCATCATTAGCCTTCTTTATGACAACATCAATAAATATGTCAGATTTGTAGTTTTAATGTGCAATAACTTCCTTTGATGAAACTGTCTTAAGAAAAAAAGTAGTTTATCAATATTTTCTTTATAGCATCTTTTTTTGTATCTTCTCTTGCAAGTGATTCTTGTTAACTTGCTTCCACCTTTGGTTGAGGTATCACGAATATAGATAAAGCTACTCTTTTAATTCAGTGTGGAAGATTTTATCTATGTCGAAATTTTGATTATTAAATAATTTATTTATTTGACTTTATGAAAGAAAATTAAGCTCTCTAAGTGCCAAATTCTCCACTATGTTCTTCTTTCGTTGGAGTACTAATGTGGTCCAAAATCATTTTTGTCTTTTGAGGACTTTACTATATATCTGCAAATTTTCTTAGCATCAACAATCTTAACTAAAGCTTAATTTCTTGTTTAGTTTAGAATATTGGTTCTCATATGCTTTCAAATTTAACATATTTTATAATTAATCAATGACAACTGAGAATTAGCTTTAAGAAGCAATAGAGTGAAAAAAATTATTATGAAAGTTCAAACAGTCAATTTTTAAAATGTAGTTCAAATATCAAATTTATAGCAACAAACTTATGCCTTCCATTGAATTAATGTATTACATTGATTCATGCAAGGTGACCATGCTAAGTTTAATTCTTTAGTATTTTCATTCTCTTGTCCCTCCCACCTTGGCGAGAGGGATAAGTGAATTAGAAAAAATTGATGTGTGCCCATATTCACATGGGAATGTTCTACAAGATAGACTGAAGGTATAAACAACCTATACATAGTTAATTATAAATTAGCTTAAACAACCTACGATCTAAAAAAACTTATTTGCAAATCTCCCAATGCCCTGCTTTGCCTGGAGACATCTCAAATAACTAAGTTACATAAAATTAGCTTAATTATAACTCTAGGCCATGAGGTTGTGTATACATTTTTATTTCAAGTGATTTCTGAATGCACTAGTTGAATTTATATACTTGAAGAACATACTTAAGTTCTCATAGTGCGAATTGGAACTCACCCATAATTCATGTTTTATCAAGAGGTAGTTGTATGTATTACTCACTTGTCACATAACAAACTGTAGGTTGTTCATACTTTTCATTTTCTATAAAATTGTATCATATCGTTAATTTTGTAGAATCGACCTTAATTATTGTCTATAAACAAATGTATGAGTAGGGTAGCTAGGGTCATACTAATTTTTAAAATCTTAAAGAGTATTAGTTAAACTTAGAATCTGAGGAATAGAGGCCTGGTGACCATAGATTGTGAAGGTGGCCTAGCAAATTTTGATAGATGCTGAGCATTGAGGGAACTACAGCCGGGCAATAGAAGTCAAGAAACTATAAATAAGCATTGAAGTCGGATGATAAAGAGCAAATGATGGAGGTTGGGTGAATATAGTCAAGCGATGGTATTGGGTAATCACAAAACTTTTAGTCGGCCATAATGAAAGTTGTATGAGATAATCCGTATTGATAGTGATAAAGAATGCATTAATATCTTATGCATACAATGTCTAACATGCTTTTTTTGAATGTGGATGTGAAATACTAATTCTCATCTTCTTACATTTTTTATGTCTACTTCTCTTCTTTCATAGAATGAGGACAAGATGAATTGGGAGAGCATGACCAAAGACTTTTTTGGAAGAGCAATGTCATCACAGTTCTCGAGAAGTCACTATTGTGCAAGATTAGAAAAGCAATAACACATAAGATGGAGGTATATTCAATTGGAAGAAAAAGTACATATTTTATGTGATTATATAAATGTGTTGCAAACATATCACAATTATGTGACAAAAATATTTTTATTATACTAAAAAAAATTATTTTATAATGAAAAGTCACTTATATCACAAATTCATTAATATATGCAACCACTGTTGCATCAAAAGGTTATCCAAAAGAAAGTAAATTAAAGTGCAATTATAGATTAAATGAGTTGTAAATCTGTTACAAACTTTCGATGAATAGATGCCAATCATAAGAATTAAGTTGTTAATTAATAATTTTTTATCGGCAAATTAAGATGTCAACATAAGGATACAACTTGAAGCATATATTAAGTTGTTAACGAACCTATAGTGGATAATAAAAATAAGATGAAAATCCTAAAGAGGCTATTGGCTTCCATTTTTTAGGCATCATACACAGGACATCTTCGCTGATAGACACAGCATTGTGATTGAGATCTACACCGTCGTAGCTGTGCCTCAAGTCAATTTTGGCCAAGCCGGCATCGCCTTTGGTATCCTCCAAGTTGACGGTCGCCCTTGTCACATAGAGTTGTATCCTGCTAACTAAGACTTTTTGTGGTGCAGACCACCGACTAGAATACCCCGGACCATGTTCAGACCTTAAGTCCAAGGCCCAGATAGACGGATTCATGTTGGAACCACTTTGCTTGACGATACTTAGACAATTTTTCCTCTCGATCTCTTTTGAGACACATTTATGGTCTCAACAGAGGTCCAAGGATCATGACATGCTCACATTTGTTCAGCTGGAGGTCCCACGAGGCCCGGAACCTCCTTGGCAAGCTTCTATAGAAGCCAAATGTTTTTGGGTTCGGGCGTGATCACGCCTAATTTAGATGTGACCACGCCTATTTAGTGGTGTGACCACTCCTAAACCGGGTGTGGCCATGCCAAGACCACCCCAAACAACCCAAATGAGTTATAGTCAGTGTGACCGCACCCAAACTAGGCATGACCACACCGGCCGAACAATGGCTATGACATAATTACGTCGCACTATATGCTTTAGTACGCCCAAATCTAAGGAGGTTCTTAGTTTCTTCGACCGGCGTGATAACGCCCGCGAGTGGCATGGCCACGCTGCACAGATAGAGCGTCAGACTTAATTATGTCGATCCTCAGGCGTGGTCATGTCGAACCTTCATCTGTGATGTTCAGTGGCGTGACCACTTCAAAATGTGACATGGTCGTGCCGCCATAACCTCTTTTGAGATTTTGACCTCCGGTCCCCCGATTCTGTCGATAAGGCAGTCATGACCGGTGATCCACCACACATTTACCTAGTATTCACCTAAAAATGGTATGGGGCTTGGTCCATGCCAAATGAGGAAAGCAGATTGGAATTCTTAGTCTCTTCCCTAGGGCAAAGTTTAGCTAGTGGGGGATCTCATTTGCAAAGGATCAGCCAACATTAGAGGGAAAGGGTTGAACAAGAAGATGAGAGCTTAGGAGGAGCATTCAAGGGGCTTTTCTTGGGGTATTTTTGATCTTCTTCAAAGTGAAGGTGAGAGAAGTTATTATTCTTGATCATCTTTTCCTCCATTTATCTGGTTTTCTTCTTCGTCTCCGGCGGCACCCTAGTGAGACAACAAGGAGGCTTCCTCAGTGCTTTGTGGAAGGCCAACTTCAGGAAACTCCTCATTTCATCTCTAACGACATTCTGGTAAGGGGACGAGGAAAACTTCCTCAAATCCTTGGGGAATGTGAACTCCGACGAGTTCATCATTCTCTCCTACCACTAGGAGCTTCCTAGACACCGTTGGACTTTGATCAACCACTACGACAATATAACCTCCTTAACCTTCACATTTTCTTTCTTAGCTAATACTAGGATTAGGATTTTGCTGCGTGTTGTGGGTTTAGTTGCCCACACTAGACGGGTTTGATCGACCACTCAGTATCATCCAGCTCAATCGATCGCCCGTTATCGGACGAGCCGATTGTCAAATAATACCGGCCGACCGACCATACTCCTTTTGATTGGCCAAATTTATGATGTTGTCGTGGGTTCGATCGCCCATGCTAGGCAAGTTGGCTAACCGACATTAGTCGGCACAGCTACTTGCCTATTCATTGGTCGTTTATTTTTTAGAAGAAATACCATAGGATTAGAGAGCCTTTGCAATTCTCCACAAATGCATGAGAAAAACACACCCCTTTTCATTTATAGTACAAAATCTCAACTTCCGGGGTCATTATAACCTCGCATTTGAGCCGGCAATTTTGTTCCTATGAAGGAGGGGAGCGAAATCCATCAATTTGGACGTAGGGAATGGAAATTTCCATGACTTTGACGTTCCCTACTCCGTGAAGACTGTTCCCCACAAAATTTCTTCTTGTCGGGCAAACGGAGGTGGATGCCATCACTTTGTAGCAACGACCACTTTGCCTCGTTACTTTTCCCTTAAGAAAACTAATGAGGTCGTTAGGATGAGTTTGTATTCATTGCCGAGCATGATCGGACTTCCATTTTATACATGTGTTCATTTTAGGGTTGAACAATTGCAAGAACTTTTAAATATGGATCAAAATATCACTTTTGCATGCTTTGTTTTTGTCAGCTTAATGAATCGACATTCACTGGTCTGATTGGTCAAACTGAACCTTCTTTATCAATCACCGCCCACGTCATCCTGAATCACCACATTCATTGACTCGAAAAATCAGCCACCACCGGCACAATCTATCAAATTAAACCTTTTCATCGACTTGATCGATCGGCCGCAACAGTTTGATCATCCAACCGACCCTTCCTCATCGATCGACTGCCCACGTGACCTAATTGATCACCTTCAATGACTTGAACGATTGGTTGCCACTGACCTGATTAAGTTGATCGACCCTTTTTGTTAGCTCGACCAATCGAAGGCCACCGGTTTGATCGGTCTGACCGACCCTTTCACATCAATCGACCACCCACGCTAGCTCGATTGACTATTTTCATTGACTCGAATGATCAACCGCCATTGGCCTAATCAATTCAATCGATCCTTTCTGTCAGCTCATCTGATCTTCCCCACTGGCTTGATCAATTTGATTGACCATTTCTACTGAATGTTGCATCATCGCATGTTTGTTTTACATTGTCTGCATTATCACATTCGCACTCGCACACTGTCATACACTTATGAGCATATGCCCTCATATTCTCTTGACAAGTGCTCGTGCCTCCCACAAGCATATCAATCGAAGGACTTGCTCCGTAACATCTTCACATCAGAGTACCCCACGTCACTAGTGTTTTCACTAACACTTGTATCCCCTCACTTATTTTCTTTGCATGATCACGACTTGCATATTGAGTCACTATTGACACACTCTTATTTCAGACATCCACACATCCTATTTTGGGAGGGGGGAGTGGTGTCCAAGTCATTGCCTCCACAACACATCCACCCTCTGATTTCATGCTTCCTTGTCATACCTACCCCTTTGAGTCACTGCCTCCACGACACACTCATCCTTCGAGTCTCTACCTCCACGGCACACATACCCCTCTGAGTCACTGCTTCCAAAGCATAAACACTCTCTAGGACACAACTTCTGTCGTACGTTCATTCACACTTGTGTTGTATGGCATGCATCATTTTGCTTTAGCTGCGCATTCGCAATTAGTATATGCTTCCTTATACTAGTGGTGAATATTTGACTCTTTCTCCATCGTTTCTACTTCGCTAGGATGATCACATCACCTTGGATATGTTGCATTTTCATTCTCCAATCATTTTTGATGAGGAAGCTAGCTCGGTAGTCGAGTGACCCTCCGATGGTCAAGACGCGACAATTAGTATTGCCCGTGAGGACGTCTTGGTGAGCAATACTAGCTATCGCACCTTGGATCGGCACGTGTATGTTTTTCTAAGGTTATAAGAGATCTAATAGGTTCCACTTAATTATTTTCATCTGTTAGGATCTATTTTAAAAGTACCAAAAAACTTCATATATTTTTATTACTTTATGCTTCAAATTTTCAAACCTATTTTGAAATTATTTGCATCCCTATCTTAGACCTTATGTAAGGCCACTACATAAAAAAAATCAATGTTTTTAAACAACTTGCATCTAGTGGCACCTATTAGAGTTTTTAAATCCTTAGGACGGGATTGATGATGGCGACCCAATCAAAACACATGCTATCCTTCTAACATAACTCCTGCTCTCATTTAGATGTTGTGCTAGCTCAAGAGTTAGGATCCTAGATAGTCTTTTTCAGCGACATTGCTGATGTATTTGCCCCCCAGTCAGGCATCATTTGTTCTTTTAGTGTGCATGTGTGTTTACTTTCTATATGTTTGTAGTATATTAGAGCAGTTCCTTGCAATAGTTCATGTCATATATATGCACATACACAAGAACAATAAAAAGGGGAGCAACGTAATGATTATTACTAATCCTTTTTTGCAGTTGCTCCTTAGCTCCCCAACCATCACATGCCTGTTGAGAATTCCCACTAAAAATAACTTCATGTAGGTTGAGTCCATTTTTTATCTCTCTTGATGTACTTTTTAGAGTCACAGGAATATTATTTATTAGAAATAAGGTACGAGCACGAGTTATGGGCACCAAGAGGGCAGAAACACGTGACGAGGATCGGGAGTTGTTTTTTCATGCCTCGTACCTTAATTCTAAATTTCATTCATGTATAGAATTAAAACCATACATCTATATGCGGAGTTTAGCCGCTTTTTTCTTTTCTGGGATATGTCACCGACCCAAGATCACCACCCTTTTATTATTTTACTTGGCCTATTCTACTACTTTTCTTGCATGATTACATGCTTGGGTTGTTTCCCCTGGTTCTTTTTTTGCTATAATTGGGATGCTAGGAAATTACAATTTAGGCTCTTTAAAACCATAAAATTGTAAATTTTTCTATCCTAATAAAAATTTCAAGACCAACTAAAATTTAGGATTAAAAGATTCAATATTTTAAAAGTTGTCTTTTACTTTCCTGCATGACCTTCAGTCCGATTTTAATACGCATTGCATAGCATGGATATATCCCCCACGTTTAGGATTCGGTACTGTTGACCTCATTTTTGATGAGGTCTTCCCTTCTTCTTTTTAGTGCTTAGGATCTAGCCTTAGGCTTTTCCTTTGACTATCTTAGAGGACTAGAATTGGGACCCGCCTTTTAGAAATTCAAACCACTTCTAAACTCCCTGCAAACTCCACAAACTCGACTATAGACCCCTAATCACCTAGAGGGTTGAAATCAAATGTGGAAGTTTAAAGGATGAGTTCCTATAGGACTCTTTGGCCTTAGGACCGCCTACTAGGTGGCTCGGTCGCAGTGAAGGGGCGACTTACACTACACTTACACACTACATTTCCACACACTTCCTAAAACCACACCCATACCCAACTTAACCTCCGACTCATGTGGGTGATTCACATGGATGGTCCTTAACCCCTAAGCCCTTGGCAAGAGGGTTAGGAACAACATAGTGAATGCCTCAAATGAGTCCTTTCATGGCTCATATGGGCTTGAAATGGTTTCATGGCTCAACCAAAATGATTTCTTTCCACCTAAATTCACCCAATCTCCAATTTCCCAAATTTTCAATTTTTGACCCCGAGACCCTACACCTATTAAACCTACCAGTAACCTCGAAATTACCCAAATTTTTGCAAAATTTCCAAATTACCCAAAATTTTCCAAAATCAATCCCAAACATCTCCACATCACTCAAATTGATCATCCATACCCAAAAATACCAAAGATTCCAAAAATACCCCCCAATACCCTCCAAATACCCAAAATACCCTTCTTGGCCTAAAAATCCAAAAATTCAGAAAATTCCCAAAAAAATTCCAGAAAATCCTAAATATTCCCAATTTCATTTTGTCCAACTACACCATGGGTCAATTTTGTCAATTTACCCTACTTTTGTCAAAACCCCCAAATTGACCCAAACTTAGCCCAAACTAACCCAATTCAACTCCAATTAACCCCAAATCTTTTCTAAATCTTCCTTAACATTCCCACAAACAAAACCCTAACATGATTTGCCCAATATTTTGACCCAAACCCCACTCAAATTCAACCCAAAATCAAAAAGCCCAATTTTGACCTAAACCCAAACCTAACCCAAATAGGCCCAAACCTCAAAATCAAAACCCAACCAAAGCCAAAACCTCTTTGAAACACTCCCATAAACATTTCTCAACATTTATTTTACATCAATTTCAACCCTAGCCCAACATTGGCCCAAGTTAGCCCAATTTGACCTACATTGGCCCATTTACCAAATAAACCCAAATTCAACCCAATTCAAACCCAAACCACCTTAAATCTATTTCAAATTATCCATGAAACATCCCTAAACCAAAACCAACAACTATTTGGCCCAAACTTCTACAAAAATTCCCATCCATGAACACATCCTTAAACTTAAAAGCCCACTTCCCTTAAACCTTCTTAAAAGCCCATCTTCATTAAATTTTAAAAGCCCAAATCATCCTAAAGCCCACATGACACTTCCCCTCATCATCCATTTGATCAAAATCACCCCTAAGTTTCAAAATCATCAATTAAACCATTCCAAATCAAGCCACATGTCAAATTACCCCCTAAATGTCAAAAATTTCTAAAACCCTTTTCATGAAACAAATCGACCTTTTCCCGAAGCCAAATGAAGCCATGAACAAGCCATTCTCGAAGCCACATGAAGCCATGAGGGCTTTGACTTGTCATTAGTCCATTTATGGCAAGAAGAGGGGGTTCTTTCTTAAACCTCCTTTAACCCTTTTTACCTTAATCATGTCGCACACTAAACCATGTTTAGCCGCCTCATCATGGATGGAGACTTCACCACTCCTTCTAAGCTGACCTAAATGATTCCCTCAGCTCAAAATCGAGCTTGGAAGGGTGCACCAAGCCCAAAATGGTGGGTTGACCCAAACCAAGCCAAAGTGAGCCTTCTCCCATTCCATTTAAATCAAACTCCTTTACACATGTCAAACCTCGATTGATCGCACAAGCCTCCAGCCCCGACCCACTCTGAGCTTGAGGGTGACCCGACCCGGCCGGCCGGCCACCCGATCGCCGGAAAACACCATGCCCGAAACCTTGGGAGGAGCCAAATTTTGGAATTCCACCTTCGTCGAGCTGCCTCACTCCAAATGGCCATTGCAGCTGTTCTTCTCCTCACTCGGAAGCGGTGATCCCGACCATTAAACTCCCCTGAGAGCCTCCGGCCATGCCTATTTAAACCCCTCACCCTCTCGGCCTAAGGAGGTGCTTGAACGAAACCTTAAGGAAACTGCGCAAAATCACTCCGGATCACTCTCCACACATAGAGCACCCGATCCCCACCGAATTCCAACCCCGATTCCTACTAGTCGAGCCCGATTTTGAGCTCGAACTTTAGCCCAAAACCAGGACACTTCTTCGCGGTGAGCCAATTCCCAAATTGATTGGTCCTACACCTTCACTGGACCAAGAGGAGAAGTTCCCACCGAAAGCCCCATCTCTAGGCCACCCGGTTGTTCCGGCCTCCGAAGCTTTGTGATCGGGCGTGGTCGAAGTCCAACCTAGACGAGTCACCGGATCGGGAGACTTCATCCGGAGCTTACTTAGGATCCAATCGAAGGTGTAACAACTCTCGGATCGAAGCTTCACTTCTCCGAGCAAAGGTATGGACTCCCTCTTCTTCCCGAGCTTCCGAGAGATTCTCATTTTAATTTGAGTCGATTTAAATGCATGTTTACCGTATGGATGTGTTCGTCTCTTCAAGACGAATCCATAGAGCATAAGAACACGAAAATCCGTTGAGAATCGAGTGAGAAATTAGGGTTAGAAGGTTGAGGGTCCCGGGTGCACACCAGTCGTAGACGATGACCAGGAGCCGTTGGATCGCGCGTGTATCGAGCGGACGATTCAGATTGCGCCGGACCAGGGAATGTTACGTGAACCGCGGGGCCGGGACGGATGACTCGGATGGCGGCGCCCGATCGCGGCGCGACACGTACCCCTTCGGAGGCTGCCGATGTTTCGGCGGCGCCGCGTGGATAAGTAGATAAATAGGGTATTTAATGTATTTATTAAATATCGAAACTTTAAAAATCCATATCTTTGTGTAGAAAAATCACAAAAATAAAATAAAAATACCCTCTTGCTCGGTGAACGGAGGAGAATAATGTGAAAAAGAAATCATTTAATTTCATCAAGTATTTTATTTTTTATAATTTATTTACTCTCTGCATTGTTTTAATTCTCCATGCATGCATACAATTCACCATGGCATGAGACCATAGGGCTTTTGAAGCCTCTGAATTTGGGAACATTCCCTGAATTTTCCAAAGTCAGAGGCCATCCCTATGAAGAGTTCTTGATTTTTCAAGTTCGAGTCACTGTTTTGAGTATTTTAATTCCAGTAAATAGCATGTTGTGAAATAAATTCTAGGAAAATTTGGTGATGTTCCTTATGACCAGAGAACCCTAGGAAAAATAGATTTTGGCTTAGTTCATTCAAAACAACCCTAATTGACTTAAACACCCAAAATAGGTCTTTAATTAATTAGAGTTAACCAGGTATCAAATTGACTTGAAATCAATTCTCCACTGACCTTTAGGATCAGAGGAATCCACCATAAAAATTTGAGGTCAATTGGACTTGGCTAGCCCCACTAATTGGGTTGATTAAGTCATTTAGCCATTTTAAGCTTTAAAAATTCATAACTTTTAAAAATACTTTTAAGAAATTCACCAAATTGGTTTTGGAGCCTCTCTGATATCAGGGGAACCTAAGAAAATTAAAATTTCAATTTTCTAAAAAAGTTGATTTTTAATAATATTTTAATACTTTTAATAATTAAAAAATAAAAAAATATAATAAAAATCACAAAAATAGTAAAATTCACCAAAATGTCACATTTTGAATTTTAATCACTTAGGAGCAAATCCCACATTTTTCCTAGGTCTATTTAGTGAGATATTGAATTTTAAAGCCCTAGGGTAATTTTAAAATTAAAAAAATGTATTTTCTAGCATTTTCACTAAAATAATTATAATAAATCATAAAAAAATCAGAAAATTGCAAAATTTGTTTCTCTGGTTTCCTTGATATCAGAGAGATTTTTGAAAAATATAAAATCCATTTTTCAACATTTATTTTATTTTTAAATTAATTAACACTCCAAAACTCAAAATAATTATAATAAAAATAATATAATTCAAACAATCACCAAAATTGGTCCAAGTGCTTCTCTGGTCATTAGGAATGTCCCCTAATTTTCTTAAGGACAGAAACTTTCCCTTGGTCATGTTATTAAATTTTCCTTGAAAATCTCTATTTTCCATCAAAAATAATTATATAAATAAATTAAATACAGAAAAATCACATTTTCTCCTCTCATGTCTTTATTGACATGTGAGTGAAGTCACATAAAAATTTCAAGTTCATTTGGGTTCAATTTAGTGAGTTATGAAATTATTAAGCTTAAAGGGTAAAATGGTAATTAAACTTTCAACCCTTAATTAAAACTTTAGGTTTAATAAAAAATCAACAAGTATAACATTTGATCTTAATCTGATTTGGATGATTGAAATTTAAATAATTAAAGGGTAGAAACCCATTAAATAATTTTAAAATGATTAAACTTTAATTAAATAATAGATTAAATTTGGAGGAATAATAAATTAGAATTATTAAAATAAGGGATATTTATTAGGAAGAGATTTATTCTTTAATTTAAAAAATCCCTAAACTAATTATATCAGTAATACTCAATTTTTAATTAAAATGATGACTCAAATTTAAAATATTAAAAGACTTAATTAAATTATTAAACTCTTTTGAAATTTCAATTAAAATTAAAAATAAAGTAAATTAAAGATAAATTAAATTAAAATTAAATTAAATTTAATAATTAAATTAAATTAAATTAAAACAAATTAAATTAAATTAAACTAAATTAAAATTAAATTAAATTAAATTAAATTAAATAATTAAATTAAATTAAATTAAACAATTAAATTAAATTAAATTAAATTAAATAATTAAATTAAATTAAATCAAATCAAATTAATTAAACACCAAATCAAATTAAATTGAACTATGTTAAACTAAATTAAAACTCAATTAAACTAAGTTGAATTAAATATAACATCACCTAAGACATAAAGAATTCAAAATAAATGTAAAGCGAACTTGAACACTATTCCAAATTTAAACCCTTTAACTTAAATCAAATCATTTGAATACTAATTTACCCTTGAAAGCTTTGATTATTATAACTCCTAAATGGAACATCAAATGAAGTGTTACCTCACTCATAGGATATTCAAATGTCCTAGATTCAGCTGAAGCGAGTTAACAAGACTTGAAAACCTCGGACGATCGATTCATTTATATAATTAAATTCATTTGGACTTAAAACAATCCTGGAAATATTGAAAAGATGTTTAAGATTCTTCTTAAGCACTTCCTCGATATGATAGGATATTTATAAGAACAATTGGACTTAATTGTCCTTTGATGAAGAAAATCGTCCTCGAACAAAAACACAAAGAACACTAGACGTCATAGGAGTTGACTAGCTATAGGATTAGGAATTTGGTAGAAAACCATAACCCTTCCCTTAGCTTTACCTAGGAACTTGCTTAAATATTCTAATTGTGTTTTAAGTGCAGCTTGGGATGACGGGAAGACCCTCCAGGTACGCTTTTATTTTTATTGCAATTTGCTCTCTTGCAATTTACTTCCCTGCAATTTACTTTATTGCAGATGCACTTTACTTTTCTTGCATGATAAAACAACTGTTGCATGAAAACCCACACCTTTAGGATAGTCCCTAAAACTGAAACCAAAACTAAGTTAAAAGTCATTGCAAGATAAAATTCACCGCCACAACATTTCAAAATATAAAACAACTCGAAATTTAATCACAAACGAACACAAAACTACGATTGCAACTGAATTAAAACGTCTCGTTGGATGATCGGGAATACCTCGGATGATGTAACCTACGTTTTGCTAACGGGATTTCCACGGTCTAAATGAAAGTGTGGAACTCATTCGGTTGAGTTTAGCAAATTCATCCGGACTAAGTGAATCCGATAAAAATAATGATGCCGGAAGGATGGAACCGTGGGATCTTAACCGGTGTCGTTATAATCAACTTTAAGATTTGTTTTAATTAAAACGTAAAAAACACTTGGAAATTAAGATTTTCTCTAAACCAAAACACTTTTCTCATCTCCCGATTTATGATTTCTAAAACTAAACCTCTGCAACAACAAGGAACTTGGAGCATGGTGGGCGACACGGCCATCGTCGTCGGCAAAACTTGAACCTACTTCGACGAAAACTTTCCTAGAATTAAATAACCAAGCCATAGGACTTCGAGGTAGCTTGCACTAGTGCAACATAAATCCTCGACTCTTTGTTAGGCATTTGCATTGCAAATTAAGCCCTAACCGGTCTTAGGATTCCGAGGTAGTCGTCCGATACGACAATAAACCCTCACATCTTCTAGGCTATTTGTTTGATTTTATCATACAAATATAAGCCCTAATTAATTAAAATTGGCAAGATCAAAACATTTAAATAAGTATTAGGACTTTCCTAAACTCAAGCCAAACGATAGGATAGTCGGGAAATTACCGAAGTTCACTTCGAATCAGTGATTTCTCCTACCTTTCTTCCTTTGGATTCACAAAACAAAATGTTCCAAAATTTGATCCATTCCCTATTGAAATTCGAAATTCGATCTTTGAAAACCTTAAACTTTGAAATTCTTGAAAGCGAGTTATTGATTATTATCGAGAGTTTTCTTAGGTGATTCCGTCACTTAAGATGTAATTAACTATAGGGGCTTGCCCTTATAGGGAATTTTAAAGAACCCGAGTAATATAAACCACTGTTTGATACTTTCATATTAAGCGGGGAATTTGTCGAGCTTATAAAATTGGTTCGCGGACCAAACGAATGTCACAAAACTTCTAGTTTATTTGATCGAGCCCCACCATCGAGCGATGTGTCTATCCTTAGGGATAGATACACGGTTTGTGGTGCGGTGCTCGTTTATATAAACTATTTGGGATGTGAGATCGGTTTAATCTCATATCTTAAAACTTTCAAATTTAAAAATTATTTTCAAAGCCAAATACTACTTTCTAAATTATATATATATATTTAAATCAAATTTAAAATTTAAATTCGCCGACAACTTCTGTTAGGCGACTCCCTTTTAAAATACAATACAACCTAAAAATATGCCGACAACTTCGGCGACTCACGTGAGGACGATTCCTCTCTCCATTATAATCGAAATAATTCGCTTTCAAAAATCGGTAGTGTATCCATGTCCCTAATGGATCAAACTACCCTTCTTTCCGTTGAAATACTTATGTTCATTTCTATCTTGAACAAGTATAGCCAACATTCTCTCGGATTTAGGAGCCACTTGTTTAGACACCCCTAAACGGAGAGGTTCGAGATCCTTTACCTCATTTACGAGGTGGGGTGGACCCCGATAGGTGTTAGTTTAGGTGTGATCCTTCGAGTCAGGAAGTCTTGTTTAAGACTCTCTTTTCCTTTCCAACTCTGAATCGGATTCCTTACATTCTCTACACCTTTGAACATTCCGTTCTAAATAAACAAACCCTCTAATAAGTGATTCTTTTAACAAATGATTCTTTTTTATAAATACATGAACAAAGAATAAGTTCGGACCTTTTTTTCAATTCCTTTCTTTTCGTCCTAAAGAAAAGAAGCATAACTTGGGATCGACAACCGGAATCTACCTTGCGGAAATGGAAGCCCCGAAGCCGATTTTCTCCTTCACCAACGGACTGGACTTCGTCGTCTATAAGGATGAGCTGCCCGACAATGGGATCATCCGATTTGGACGAGGATTTAAAAACACGAACGTCGAGGTCACCGACGTCTCCCTCTTTGCAGCGACGAACAAGGTATGCGAAGGCGAGGAACCACTGCTGAGTTCGACCTTAGGTCGACCCAAGAGTTTCCTCCTGCAAAGGGTCCCGACTAGGAGAATGCTGCTTGTCCGCGGGAGGACCGTTCTCACTACCCCCACTCGGTCTAGTTGTTTCGCACCTACCCCGACTTCGCCAAATCAAAGGGAAAGGAATCCGGAACTATGTTAAACCCGTTGCCAGTGGAGGGTACGGATCTTCTCGTAAGACCTTCGTCTTCGAAATTGGGTCCGGTTCGAAGATTCCTTCGCCGACAAAGACCCGGAGAAGAAATAGAAATAGAAGGATCGCTAGGGAAGCCGGAGCTGCTGAGATTGCCTTCTGGAGGAAATTCCGAGTTGCCGGAATATACACCGTTACCGAATATACACCACCGCGACTACATACCACTTTTGGGAGGAAGCGAGGTTCCATCCCCTCTCCGCCGCGAGAGGATGAAGAGAATGTTCGCAAGATTGCTTGCCACATTACCACGGCCCGCATACTACAACAATAGCCGCAATAAAAGAACTAGAACTACGCTGGTTTGCTCGACTGCAAACTTTGGTAGAAAAGCTCAGCAAGAAGGAAAAGCTGCCCGTGTCGGAAATTCTACGAAGGATAGGGCGGGTGCCGATCAAATCCCGTCTTGGGCCCCGAATAGAACCCGCCATCATGATAGAAAAGCCAAGCAAGAGAATGAAGGCTAGCCCGCTCGTCGTAGTATCGGGGTTACGGATTAGGGAGGATACCACCTTCCGGCATTTGGCCGATAGACCATCGCGGTCCTAGACCTTCGCTGCTAGAAGGATGGTATGGCGACCGACTACGAGGCGATTGAGATTGAAACGACGGCTCGAGAAAGAAAGTCTTGCCGAGAGGCTGGAATGCGAAGAAAGTGCTACTTGCGATGAAGGGGACTCGTGAAAAAAGGACCCGGCAACCATCGCATGACAACCACGAGATACACGAAAGCTCCGCTAGAAGATGCCATGGAAAAGTTGAGAACCGACATCCGACGGTTGGCAAAAGAAAGAGAAGAAAAGTTCGGAGATGAGATCGACTCATCGGAATTCATGGACAATGAATATGCGAGAAATCAACATGGTTGAGACACGAGCTTCATCGGCTTCTCGAGGTGCTCCTGCGAGTTGCGAGAAGAGAGGAGCCGAGGCGATGAAGAGACGGCTTCGGGAAAAGGACGACACGATCGCTCGAATGGCGAAGAGGATGGAAGAGATGGCCATAGCTGCGGCAACTCTCCAGAGTCAAGTACAACCACATAGAGAGACACCCCCAGAAGTCATTCACATCGTAGACGGAGGAAAGGAGATTACATCCGTCGATGGGGATGACCAGTGAAAAAGGATACGAGCACAAAGTATGATCCACGAAAAGGATATCAAAAGCTTTGTAGAGCGACGAGTGCGAGAAGCCTTAGCACAATCGAAGAGCGGGACATCCATTCGGACGGGTAGACCTTACCCAGAAGAATTCGACGCTGTCCAATACCCGAAAGGCTTTGTACCACCTCTGTTTAAGACCTTCGACGGAACCGGGAACCCCCGACAGCATGTTGCACACTTTCGTGCCAATTGTTGCAATGCTGGCGGGAGCGATGCGTTACTCTTCCGACAGTTCGTCGGCGATCCGTCGGGAATCGCCTTCGGCGGTATGCGGAAGTGCCAAATGGTTCGGTGAAGACGTTCTCGAGCTAGAGAACCTCTTCATCGAGCGATTCGCCGGAGCTCGGCACCACATCACTATAGGTGATTTAGTGGTAGAGAAACAAAGGCCGAATGAAACTCTAGTGGATTACATACTTCGATGGAGAAATTTAAGCATGAAGTGTGAACCACAACTGCAAGAACAACATGCGGTCGGCATCTTGCTTAAAAGCATTCACGGCCGATAGCACTTCTCCTCGAGGGATTCACTATTAAGACTTTTGAGAAGTTGTTAAGCAAGGCCGGAAGCTTGCAAGAAGAGGCGAAGCAATTAAGTTTTGCCGACAAGACGGACAAGCGAAGCCGGTGAAGACCTTCGAGAAGAAATGCGGGATCGTTGCGGCGGTTGACAAAGGCGAGCAACCGATGCAAATACCACCGAACGGCCGCGGCAACCACAACGGAATTACCGGCAACCCCGGTCCAGCTATCGGTCGTCTCCGCGGTATGAACAACCGTCCCGTCCGCAACGTACATTAAGGGAGCTTCGAGCGAGAGAATATCCGTTCAAAAATGAAGCGATACCGAAGATGTTCCGTAGCCTAATGAAGACTCCGGATTTCCAGTGCCGGAGCCCAAAGACCGGAGGAAGTCAACAAGAAAGGTGATTCCAACTTTTGCCCCTACCATCGGATGCTTGGGCACAAGATAGAAGACTGCATTACCTTCAAAAGTTGGCTCGATGACAACCTTCGGAAAGGAAATATAACAATCCCGAAGGAGTACATGAAGGAACCCCAGAAAGGAGGTTCCGTCAATGTTATCTCAACCGATCCCGTCATTCCGATAGATCCCTATGCAACCAACAATGGATGGACTACCGCCTGGACGAGATCTTCGAAGAAGATTTTAGACAACATCCGAACCGCTTCGGTGCGAGCTTCAATTCAGAGTTCGAGACCTGTTAAGCCGGTACTATCACTTGCGATAGAAGAACCACCTCGATAGGAGACAATCGAAGAGAAGAAGAAAATTGACGAAGAAGAGGGAACCGAGATTCCTAAGGCTAGACTAGGGGCTGCTTATCCTAGGATAGTTGTTTCCGATTCGGGGAGAAATCCCTCGAACCTCGATTTTGTATGATTATCCGCTCACTTCGGTGGAATCGTATAATGATAAGGGTGATGGCGTTGGCTACGTTTTGATCTGTTTCTAACGATTACGTAACTAGCGACAATCCGGGCGTCGATTTCGATACCAACAACAATTCTCGAATCATACATGATCTCGACGATCACAATGACGAAGAAGGCATCCATCGAGGAGGCTACGAGAGTTCAACGAAGCAACGGATCTATCACGTGAGTTTCGAGGAGCTCCGGTTACGATAGAGTTAGAGCCTTCGGATTTGGAAGATAATCCGAGAAGAGCACTGTCATTCCGATTCGGGAGGAGACACCGAGCAAACTCGACACTAGATTCGAAGAAATTACGAAGTCAACTTGAGAAGTGGAAGAGTTCTACCTCCGAGAATGGGTCCAAAAGACAAAGGAAAGCGGTGGTTGTTCAAGAAGAACCAACCCCAGCGGAAGAAATACCCATTCGAGAAGAAGCCGAGACGCGAGGAGAACAAAGTGGACTACAACGTGCTAGCCCATCTTAGGAAACTACCGGCCAAGCCGAGCATCTACGATGCTCTCATCTTATCGAAAGGAGATGAGAGAAGCTCGATCGAGGCCTTACTTGATCCGGAAATTTGCTTAGCTCGAATGGCCGGAGATTCCTTAGATGAGGTTTGCTCGTTAAAGGAACAGCGAGGTGTTACCTTCACGGACAATGACCTACTACTTGGGACGACGAGATCACAACCGACCTTTGTACATTTCAGTTACAATTGGGAAGTTTACGCTCTCCAGAGTTTTGGTGGATCCAGGAGCATCAATCAATATAATGAGTCTTCGAACACAAGCATACTTGGAAATTGATGCTCGTGAGCTCGAGGCCGACAAAATGTTATTAAGAGGATTCAACCAGAAAGGAGAAAGAGCCCTCGGGTCAATAACGCTACTGATGAGGACCGGTGATTTAGCAAAGACAACCGCAAAATTTCATATAATCGATTCAGAAACGTCGTTCAACGCTCTATTGGGCCGACCATGGATACATGAAAACAGGATGGTACCATCATCTCTACACCAGTGCATCAAGTACTACGATGGAGGGGAACAGTGCATCAAAGGTGACTTGCAACCATTCTCCGTACATGAAATTGGAATCCATGAAGATGCGGCTTATTATGCACCGCTAAGAAAACAATCTTCTCCGGAGATACCATAACAAATGAAGCAAAGAAAGTTCGAGACAACGAAGAATCGAAGTTCTAGTCCAACGATCACTCACCACTCCCTTCGGCGAGATGGTGAAGGTTTCTCCACAACTCGCATCCGAGGTCGAGGCCGGGGACGAGGCCGTGGTAGAGACACTAGGACAATTGGACGGAAGAAACCGACCATCAATGTTGATTGGGAAGATAGTTACGAAGAGGAAAAAGAAATCAAGCAAGAAGCGGCAACAATAAGTCGAAAGAAGCCGCAATACAAGATCTCCCTCGAAGATGAAAAGAACGAAGAATACAAATCAATGTACGAGAAGATTAACCACTACGTACATACTATGACCCTAACTCCGATCCATTCTAATAAGATCGAGGGTATGGAGGTCAAAGAGGTACGTAGTGACGGTGCAAAGCCGATCAAAATCTACCGTGGTGCTTCTTCCTCCAAAGCGAAAATAATGTACAATTCGAAGATGTCACTTCATCGGAATTAATGGAATTACCTTTTGAGTGGTACTCTCCTCGTGTTCAAAATTTAATTCAACGTGGTTTCTTACCTCGACAATGGACGAAAGGCCGATCACAACATTTTGAAAAGTTATGGAATAACTCCGGCCGTCCTCCCAATTCAAAGTATGGACTCGGATTCGGCACAGTAGGGTCAGTTGACGATACTGAATTTTGCTTGGTTGTCACTTGCAAGTCCAATGAAAGCTGCATGGAAACTACAGACGAACTCGAAGATTTACAAATTGGAGACGCTCCACCGAATTCGAAGAAGAAATTAAATCCACGATAGATGAGTTAACGAAAGTTAACTTAGGTACTTAACAAAGAGCCTAGACCTACCTTTGTTAGCTCCTTACTCGATAAAGAAGACTCCGAAGAAATAATCAAGTTATTAATGGAATTTAAAGACCTGTTTTGCTTGGAGCTACGATGAAATGCCGAGATTAGCCCCAGAGGTTGCGATCCATAAGCTAGGAGTGGATCCTACTACATTCCGGTCGGACAAGGTCCCGGAAGAATGCGTCCGGAAATCGAACAACAAGTCATAGCCGAAGTTAAAAAGCTAATAGACGCTAAATTTGTCCGTGAAGAACAATACCCGACACAGTTAGCTGATGTGGTGCCGGTCGAGAAGAAGAATGGTCGGATCGAGAATTTGTGTGGACTTCGGAGATTTAAACAAGGCATGTCCAAAAGATGAATTCCCTCTACCAATTCCGGAGCCGATGATCGATATTGCTTCGACACATGAAATATTCTCATTCATGGATGGATCTTCGGGATACAGCCGGATAAAAATGGCTCGAGAAGATGAAAAGCTTACGGCATTCGAACGCCGATCGGAGTATTTTGCTACACGGTGATGCCATTCGGACTCGAAGAACGCAGGAGCAACTTACCAAAGAGCAATGACAAGAATTTTTGATGATCTCATCCACAATCAAGTCGAGTGCTACGTGGACGATGTCGTCATCAAAAGCAAAGTAAAGGAAAACCACTCGTATGATTTGAGAATTGTTTTCGAACGATTAAGACAATTTAACCTTAAGATGAATCCCTTCAAATGCGCCTTCGGCGTCACCTCCGGGAAATTCTTAGGATTCGTTGTCCGACATCGTGGAATTGAAATCGACCCGGAGAAGATTAAAGCCATCTTAGAAATGCCGCCTCCCGAAAACCTTAAAACAACTACGATCTTTTCGAGGGAAGCGGCATATCTTCGACGCTTTATCTCAAACTCGTCGGGTAGGTGTCGGCCTTTCTCGGCACTAGTTAAAAGGACGCCAAATTTATTTGGGAAGAGAAATGCCGAAGGCCTTCGAAGACATTAAACAATATTTAATGACACCTCCTGTCTTAGCGGCCCCGAGTCTCGGAGTAGACCGCTGATACTTTACACCGCGGCTACTAGACGACTCCCTCGGAGCCCTGTTAGCCTGGGTCGATGATGAGGGTAAAGAAAATGCTCTTTACTACTTAAGCCGTCGTTTACTTCCGACGGAAGTAAGGTATCCCGCAATTGAAAAGCATTGTTTGGCCACGATCTTCGCCGCTCGAAAGCTCGAGCACTACATGCTTTCTCATAAGATCAACCTAATCTCGAAGTTTAATCCATTGCAATACTTGATGACTCGTCCAACACTTTCCGGCGGACTTGCCGGATGGTCAATGATATTATTGCAATTCGATATAACTTTCGTGCCTCTGCGTGCCTGTAAAGGGACAAGTCTTAGCAGACTTCCTCGCGGCACATCCTTTCCGGCCGAATCTCCTCTCGATGACGATTTGCCGGATGAACAAATAATGAGCCTAGAAGACCCCGATGATCGACGTTGGGAATTGTATTTCGACGGAGCATCTTCGACACACAAAGACGAAGAATCGCAAGTGATAGTGCCCGGTAAGGCGAGAATCGGGCTAATCTTTATAACACCGGAGCGGGGATGTTAAGATACTCCTACCACTCGACGGAATCGTGTACAAACAACGAAGCGGAATACGAAGCCCTCATAACGGGATTGGAATTAACCATTCAAATGGGAATAACGGACATCAACATCTACGGGGATTCGCGAGTTAATCATTCAACGGATCGCTGGACAATACAGAGTTTTAAAGCCGAGACTCGAACAATACTTCCGAGTGTGCCATACAATCGTTGGAACAGATTCCAAATGTGACAATCTACAAAATTCCTAGAAAAGAAAATGCTCTGCAGATGCTTTAGCCCGTCTCGCAAAAGAATTTGCTCGTTTGCAAGATGAATCGATGGAAGTGTCGGTTCACGGACGTCGAGTCCTATCACGGCTTGACATAGACACAATACACAAATCGAGAAAAGAGAAAGAATCGAGTTACGGCGAGTGACGTGAAAACACGAGAAGATTGGCGACGGCCATTGATGGACTACCCGCAAACGGGAAAGCTACCGGACGATAGGTCGCTAGCCCATCGGATCAAGAAAAGAACTCGTCCTACGCATTAATAAACAACACATTATACGGAAGGTCTTTTGATCAAATGTGGCTAAGGTGCCTAAGCGGGTCCGAGGCCCGTGAAATTGTTAAAGAGGTGCATTCGGGACTCGTGGCGCTCACCGGTCGGGTCCAAAGATGAAAATGAAAATTAAAAGACTAGGGTACTACCGGCCCTCGATGATGATCGGCCGCATGAAAATCACCAAGAGCCGTCATCGATGCCGAGTGCACGGAGTAGTTCTACACCAACCTCCAAATGTGCTACACCCGACAATTGCGTCGTGGCCATTTGAATGTTGGGGCACAGATATAGTGGGTCCGATAGAACCACCATCTTCAAAAGGACATCGCTTCATTCTTGCGGCTACAGATTACTTTTCCAAGTGGGCGAGCGGCCCACTTAGAGAAGTGAAAGCACACCACGTGCTGCAGTTTTTCAAGAACCAAGTTGTCTACCGTTTCGGAGTGCCGCGCGGGATCATCTCGGATAATGGGTCGGCATTCGAAGCACACAAATCAACAATTTTGTCGGGAGACACGGAATCGGCTGGCGATACTCGACAATTTACTACCCAAGAGCAAACGGTCTCGCCGAGGCTTTTAATAAAACTCTCCTTCAAATCTTAAAGAAAACCCCGGACGATAATAAGAGAAATTGGCACGAGAAATTGTTAGAAGCCTTATGGGCCTACCGGACAACCTTCGAACTCCTACTCGAAGCTACACCTTACGCTGCGGTGTATGGGTCCGAGGCGATGTTACCTTTAGAGGTTCGACTTCCTTCACTCGGAATTGCGAGTTGCAAACAAGATCACGACGAAGAAAACGCCGGACTACGACTCGAAGAATTAGAAAGCTTGGAAGGGAAAAGACTTGCGGCGCAACAGAATTTAGAACTATACCAAGCTAAAATGGTTCAAACCCATGACAAACTGGTCCGCCCAAGAACCTTCAAAGTTGGTGATTTAGTTCTCGTTCTCGAGAGACCTATTCTTGCACACCGCAAGATAGGAGGAAAATTTGAACCCACTTGGGAAGGACCGTTTGTGGTTGAAGCAGTATACTCGGGAGGTTCCTACCGGCTAGTGAATTGCCAGGGAGAACGACATATGCTTCCGATCAACGGACGATACTTGAAAAAATATTACTGCTACCTGATGTTTCGAAGGAATGAATTCTTCATCCCTAAGAAACACGGGTGAAGTAATTACTTATGATTGGGTCCGAACCCAAAAATAATAAAATGTGTTAAAATAAATAAAATCATGATAATAAAGTTTTCCTCGTTTTCTTCTCCAAATCAAAATCCCTTTTCTGATCTTATCCTACTTCATTCCTGTTAAAATATAAGAATAATAAAAAATGTATCTTTAATAAACATTTTCTTAATGTTCTTGTTCTTAGTACTGACTCACGATCCTTTTCCTTGTCTTTTCGCGGGGAAATGTCGAACGGGCGGTTGGTCTTGAACTTTAAGAATGGCGTAAGCCTTGCACTCGATGAAAAGAGGGTGAAAGATGGAGCGATAATCGAGATTGACTCGGATTTCGCACCAGCGAGCCTACGATACGAGGAAAGTGACCGGGTCCCGGTTAACCGAGAAGAACTCGCCGGACGGACGGTGATGAAAGTGGGTGGCCCAAGCCACCAATCCAACAACAAGAAAAGAAAAGCAAACACCGAAGAAGATAAGAAAATGAAGTCCGTAGTCACTACAGCGGAGGGCAGGCTTGTCAGTGCCGCGCCCACGGAGATTCAAGAAGTGCGGAGAGCTACTCTCACGACCACGCAACGAAGAAATAAGAATCGCCGTATCCGTAAGATGTTAACAAAACTAGCTGCGGACCGGCGCGACGAGACGGTGACTACTGCCGAGCACATACACTTCAAGGACACCGGTTCACCGAGAACACCGAAGAAAGGAGGCCGGCTCCTATAATAACGAAAGAACCGGGAAAATCTCCGGAAGATCGGAAGGAAGAAGGCTACCACGCCACCGGATAGAACCACCGAGCGAGTGCATGACCTTGTTGCGAAGCAACCCGGGGGATGTCCCGACGGGCATCATCCCCGAGGAGCCGAGGTATGCGGGGGAACGTGAAGGGATTGAACCATATATCCCACAATATGTCACAAGGCCTCGCCATCCGCAGATCATTCCGGAATACGAGCTGGAGAGGATGCAGAATGTTGAAAAGAAAACTTTTGAATACTTCGAGAGAATTAAAGGAAGAAGGATCAACATACTAGAAGGCCTCGAGCTACACACCGACGTATTCTCAGAGTATGAACAACAACAAATCGTGGATTGTATCCGGGATCTGAAAAGAATGGGCCGAGCAGGCCGCCTGAGGGAAAACACATACTCGGAACCCCGGAGATGGATGCCGGGAAAGGAAGAATCACAATACAATGCGGATGCTGCTACAACTTTGCTTGAAGACAGGAAGGGAAACTCACCGGGAATACTCCGTCATGGGCAAGTAGATCCGATGCCATCGATTATCAAGAGAATGGTAAAAAGATTGATAACATGGAGGGTACTTGCCAGCAGATTGCATACCCAATAGCTGCATTATCAACATCTACAAACGGGGTGATCGCATACCCCCACATATTGATCACCACGACTTCGTCGGACCTTTCGCACGGTCTCTTTCTTGAATGAGTGTAACATCATGTTCGGATCCGACCTCCGGATAGCGAGGCCCGGGTGAGTTCCGAGGGCCGATAAAGATACCTTTACCGGTGGGTTCCGTCATGATACCGCAAGGTAACGGAGCGAGATATTTCAAAGCATTGCATACCGGGGGTGCCGGTGGAGCGAATCTCGGTTACTTTCGGGAGGATGGACGACGACGAAAATATCTTACCATTTCCAACCGGACCCGAGCTAGAGAACCTCCGGCCTTACGAGTCTGTGAGTTACATGGGAAATATCACACCTCCAATGTACATCCAGCTCGGCATCCTTGCCAAGGATGGCTTGGAAGGTGATGTTATTAACCATGTACCCCACTATTCGGACATGGATTTTTGACGGATGCTTCTTTTGATGGATCGACGAAGATCGTACATAATCCGTTTTGAGTCTACATGGATTGTATGAAATATATTCCGGATCGAGTTGTATGATGTATTTTCAACATGATTGGAATGAAAGTGACCATGACACGTTTTTGGCCTTCACCTCTTTTGTGCAAATTGATTGGGAAACGCCATTAAAGTTAAATGAACTTCGAACAAAGAACAGAAAAGAAATAAAAAAAAGAGAGAATGAAAGAAAACTTTCTAAAAAAAATCCGAAAAATGACAAACACTAAGTTCACATGAACATTAAATAAACAATAAAATAAAATTTGAACCATTAAAAGATAAACGAAATCAACACAAATCTCAAATTCCATCCTTCCAAACTTCAAAATCAAATTCCATCCTTACAAATTTCAAATCAAATCCTCAATCAAATTCCAAATCCAATCTCGATCAAGTTTCAAACTTGATCTTCCAAATTTCAAATCAAATCTTAAATCGAATTTCAATCGAGTTCAAACTCATCCTTCCAAATTTCCAAATTTCCGAATTCAATCTTTCCAGAGCTTCAAGTCTCAATCAAATTTAAATTCAATTTCTTCCAGATCTCGAATCAAATATCAATCACATCAAATTCAAACCTTTTGGGTCGAGGATTTTACATCCAAGACTGCACTGCTTTAGGATTCTTTTCCTATTGCACTGAAATACATCAAAATTCAAACTTTTGGGTCGAGGATTTTACATCCAAGACTGCACTGCTTTAGGATTCTTTTCCTATTGCACTGAAATACATCAAATCAAACTCTTTTGGGTCGAGGATTTTACATCCAAGACTGCACTGCTTTAGGATTCTTTTCCTATTGCACTGAAATACATCAAAATTCAAACTTTTGGGTCGAGGATTTTACATCCAAGACTGCACTGCTTTAGGATTCTTTCCTATTGCACTGAAATACATCAAATCAAACTCTTTTGGGTCGAGGATTTTACATCCAAGACTGCACTGCTTTAGGATTCTTTCCTATTGCACTGAAATACATCAAAATTCAAACTTTTGGGTCGAGGATTTTACATCCAAGATTGCACTGCTTTAGGATTCTTTTCCTATTGCACTGAAATACATCAAATCAAACTCTTTTGGGTCGAGGATTTTACATCCAAGACTGCACTGCTTTAGGATTCTTTTCCTATTGCACTGAAATACATCAAATCAAACTCTTTTGGGTCGAGGATTTTACATCCAAGACTCGCACCGCTTTAGGATTCTTTTCCTATCGCACCTGAAATACATCAAATTCAAACCTTTTGGGTCGAGGATTTTACATCCAAGACTCGCATCGCTTTAGGATTCTTTTCTTATTGCACTCGAAATACATCAAATTCAAACTTTTGGGTCAAGGATTTTACATCCAAGATCGCACCGCTTTAGGATTCTTTCCCTATTGCACCGAAATACATCAAATCGAGTTCCCGGGTTAAGGAATTTACATCCGAGACTGCATTGCTTTAGGATTCTTTCCCTATTGCGATGAAATACATCAAAATCAAACTCTTGAGGTTAAGGATTTTATATCCAACACCACTTTGCTCTGAGATCTCTTCTCATTGCAATGATTCAATCTAATCAATTCAATTTTCTTTCGAGGTTGGAGATGTTACATCTAAAACCTCGAACTCCAATTTTAATTTCAAATCAAATCCTTCAAATTAATTTTGACAAACTTCAATCTAAATTGAAACTCCAAACTAAAATTTAAACTCACACATCAAAACTTAAACTAAAACAAAATAAAATCTAAATCGAAATTCCCCGCATCATGTGATTTGGGATTCACCTCCTTTTCCTTTCCCCAGGCGAGAGTTCGAGAATCTCCGGTTCCGGAGATATACTCGACACTCCCCAGCAGAACTCTTCTACTTCGTCCTAAGTTCGTCACTTGGACATCGGTGTTGGTTTTGTTGATCGCTTCGGTCAACACCAATACGCGCGGTGTGCTCCGTCAGCTCACCACACCTATTGGGGTCCATTTGTTGACCTCATTTTTGATGAGGTCTTCCCTTCTTCTTTTTAGTGCTTAGGATCTAGCCTTAGGCTTTTCCTTTGACTATCTTAGAGGACTAGAATTGGGACCCGCCTTTTAGAAATTCAAACCACTTCTAAACTCCCCGCAAACTCCACAAACTCGACTATAGACCCCTAATCACCTAGAGGGTTGAAATCAAATGTGGAAGTTTAAAGGATGAGTTCCTATAGGACTCTTTGGCCTTAGGATCGCCACCGGTGGCCCGGTCCAGTGAAGGGGCCGACTTACACTACACTTACACACTACATTTCCACACACTTTCTAAAACCACACCCATACCCAACTTAACCTCCTGACTCATGTGGGTGATTCACATGGATGGTCCTTAACCCCTAAGCCCTGGCAAGAGGGTTAGGAACAACATAGTGAATGCCTCAAATGAGTCCTTTCATGGCTCATATGGGCTTGAAATGGTTTCATGGCTCAACCAAAATGATTTCTTTCCACCTAAATTCACCCAATCTCCAATTTCCCAAATTTTCAATTTTGACCCCGAGACCCTACACCTATTAAACCTACCCGTAACCCTCGAAATTACCCAAATTTTTGCAAAATTTCCAAATTACCCAAAATTTTCCAAAATCAATCCCAAACATCTCCACATCACTCAAATTGATCATCCATACCCAAAAATACCAAAGATTCCAAAAATACCCCCCAATACCCTCCAAATACCCAAAATACCCTTCTTGGCCTAAAAATCCAAAAATTTAGAAAATTCCCAAAAAAATTCCAGAAAATCCTAAATATTCCCAATTTCATTTTGTCCAACTACACCATGGGTCAATTTTGTCAATTTACCCTACTTTTGTCAAAACCCCCAAATCGACCCAAACTTAACTTCAAACTAACCCAATTCAACTCCAATTAACCCCAAATCTTTTCTAAATCTTCCTTAACATTCCCACAAACAAAACCCTAACATGATTTGCCCAAGATTTTGACCCAAACCCCACTCAAATTCAACCCAAAATCAAAAAGCCCAATTTCGACCTAAACCCAAACCTAACCCAAATAGGCCCAAACCTCAAAATCAAAACCCAACCAAAGCCAAAACCTCTTTGAAACACTCCCATAAACATTTCTCAACATTTATTTTACATCAATTTCAACCCTAGCCCAACATTGGCCCAAGTTAGCCCAATTCGACCTACATTGGCCCATTTACCAAATAAACCCAAATTCAACCCAATTCAAACCCAAACCACCTTAAATCTATTTCAAATTATCCATGAAACATCCCTAAACCAAAACCAACAACTATTTGGCCCAAACTTCTACAAAAATTCCCATCCATGAACACATCCTTAAACTTAAAAGCCCACTTCCCTTAAACCTTCTTAAAAGCCCATCTTCATTAAATTTTAAAAGCCCAAATCATCCTAAAGCCCACATGACACTTCCCCTCATCATCCATTTGATCAAAATCACCCCTAAGTTTCAAAATCATCAATTAAACCATTCCAAATCAAGCCACATGTCAAATTACCCCCTAAATGTCAAAAATTTCTAAAACCCTTTTCATGAAACAAATCAACCTTTTCCCAAGCCAAATGAAGCCATGAACAAGCCATTCTCAAGCCACATGAAGCCATGAGGGCTTTGACTTGTCATTAGTCCATTTATGGCAAGAAGAGGGGGTTCTTTCTTAAACCTCCTTTAACCCTTTTTACCTTAATCATGTCACACACTAAACCATGTTTAGCCACCTCATCATGGATGGAGACTTCACCACTCCTTCTAAGCTGACCTAAATGATTCCCTCAGCTCAAAATCGAGCTTGGAAGGGTGCACCAAGCCCAAAATGGTGGGTTGACCCAAACCAAGCCAAAGTGAGCCTTCTCCCATTCCATTTAAATCAAACTCCTTTACACATGTCAAACCTCGATTGATCGCACAAGCCTCCAGCCCCGACCCACTCGAGCTCGAGGGTGACCCGACCTCGGCCGGCCGGCCACCCAGTCGCCGGAAAACACCATGCCCGAAACCTTGGGAGGAGCCAAATTTTGGAATTCCACCTTGCCGAGCCGCCTCACTCCAAATGGCCATTGCAGCTGTTCTTCTCCTCACCGAAGCAGCTCGATCCCAACCATTAAACTCCCCTGGAGAGCCTCCGACCATGCCTATTTAAACCCCTCACCCTCTCGGCCAAAGGAGGTGCCGAACGAAACCTTAAGGAAACTCGCCAAAATCACTCCGGATCACTCTCCACACATAGAGCACCCGATCCCCACCGAATTCCAACCCCGATTCCCTCTAGCCGAGCCCAATTTCGAGCTCAAACTTTAGCCCAAAAACCAGGACACTTCTTCACAGCTGAGCCAATTCCCAAATTGATTGGTCCTACACCTTCACCGGACCAAGAGGAGAAGTTCCCCACCGAAAGCCCCATCTCTAGGCCACCCGGTTGTTCCAGCCTCCAAGCTTTGTGATCGGCCGTGGTCGAAGTCCAACCTAGACAAGTCACCGGATCGGGAGACTTCATCCGGAGCTTACTAGGATCCAATCGAAGGTGTAACAACTCTCGCATCGAAGCTTCACTTCTCTCGAGCAAAGGTATGGACTCCCTCTTCTTCCCGAGCTTCCGAGAGATTCTCATTTTAATTTGAGTCAATTTAAATGCATGTTTACCGTATGGATGTGTTCGTCTCTTCAAGACGAATCCATAGAGCATAAGAACACGAAAATCCGTTGAGAATCGAGCGAGAAATTAGGGTTAGAAGGTCGAGGGTCACGGTGCACACCGGCCGTAGACGATGACCGGGAGCCGTTGGATCGCGCGTGTATCGAGCGGACGATTCGATTGCGCCGGACCGGGGAATGTTACGTGAACCGCGGGGCCCGGGACGGATGACTCGGATGGCGGCGCCCAATCACGGCGCGACACGTACCCCTTCGGAGCCGCCGATGTTTCGCCGGCGCCGCGTGGATAAGTAGATAAATAGGGTATTTAATGTATTTATTAAATATCGAAACTTTAAAAATCCATATCTTTGTGTAGAAAAATCACAAAAATAAAATAAAAATACCCTCTTGCTCAGTGAATGGAGGAGAATAATGTGAAAAAGAAATCATTTAATTTCATCAAGTATTTTATTTTTTATAATTTATTTACTTCTGCATTGTTTTAATTCTCCATGCATGCATACAATTCACCATGGCATGAGACCATAGTGGCTTTTGAAGCCTCTGAATTTGGGAACATTCCCTGAATTTTCCGAAGTCGAGGCCATCCCTATGAAGAGTTCTTGATTTTTCAAGTTCGAGTCACTGTTTTGAGTATTTTAATTCCAGTAAATAGCATGTTGTGAAATAAATTCTAGGAAAATTTGGTGATGTTCCTTATGACCAGAGAACCCTAGGAAAAATAGATTTTGGCTTAGTTCATTCAAAACAACCCTAATCGACTTAAACACCCAAAATAGGTCTTTAATTAATTAGAGTTAACCAGGTATCAAATTGACTTGAAATCAATTCTCCACTGACCTTTAGGATCAGAGGAATCCACCATAAAAATTTGAGGTCAATTGGACTTGGCTAGCCCCACTAATTGGGTTGATTAAGTCATTTAGCCATTTTAAGCTTTAAAAATTCATAACTTTTAAAAATACTTTTAAAAAATTCACCAAATTGGTTTTGGAGCCTCTCTGATATCAGGGGAACCTAAGAAAATTAAAATTTCAATTTTCTAAAAAGTTGATTTTTAATAATATTTTAATACTTTTAATAATTAAAAAATAAAAAAATATAATAAAAATCACAAAAATAATAAAATTCACCAAAATGTCACATTTTGAATTTTAATCACTTAGGAGCAAATCCCACATTTTTCCTAGGTCTATTTAGTGAGATATTGAATTTTAAAGCCCTAGGGTAATTTTAAAATTAAAAAAATGTATTTTCTAGCATTTTCACTAAAATAATTATAATAAATCATAAAAAAATCAGAAAATTGCAAAATTTGTTTCTCTGGTTTCCTTGATATCAGAGAGATTTTTGAAAAATATAAAATCCATTTTTCAACATTTATTTTATTTTTAAATTAATTAACACTCCAAAACTCAAAATAATTATAATAAAAATAATATAATTCAAACAATCACCAAAATTGGTCCAAGTGCTTCTCTGGTCATTAGGAATGTCCCCTAATTTTCTTAAGGACAGAAACTTTCCCTTGGTCATGTTATTAAATTTTCCTTGAAAATCTCTATTTTCCATCAAAAATAATTATATAAATAAATTAAATACAGAAAAATCACATTTTCTCCTCTCATGTCTTTATTGACATGTGAGTGAAGTCACATAAAAATTTCAAGTTCATTTGGGTTCAATTTAGTGAGTTATGAAATTATTAAGCTTAAAGGGTAAAATGGTAATTAAACTTTCAACCCTTAATTAAAACTTTAGGTTTAATAAAAAATCAACAAGTAAAACATTTGATCTTAATCTGATTTGGATGATTGAAATTTAAATAATTAAAGGGTAGAAACCCATTAAATAATTTTAAAATGATTAAACTTTAATTAAATAATAGATTAAATTTGGAGGAATAATAAATTAGAATTATTAAAATAAGGGATATTTATTAGGAAGAGATTTATTCTTTAATTTAAAAAATCCCTAAACTAATTATATCAGTAATACTCAATTTTTAATTAAAATGATGACTCAAATTTAAAATATTAAAAGACTTAATTAAATTATTAAACTCTTTTGAAATTTCAATTAAAATTAAAAATAAAGTAAATTAAAGATAAATTAAATTAAAATTAAATTAAATTTAATAATTAAATTAAATTAAATTAAAACAAATTAAATTAAATTAAACTAAATTAAAATTAAATTAAATTAAATTAAATTAAATTAAATTAAATAATTAAATTAAATTAAATTAAACAATTAAATTAAATTAAATTAAATTAAATAATTAAATTAAATTAAATAATTAAATTAAATTAAATCAAATCAAATTAATTAAACACCAAATCAAATTAAATTGAACTATGTTAAACTAAATTAAAACTCAATTAAATTAAGTTGAATTAAATATAACATCACCTAAGACATAAAGAATTCAAAATAAATGTAAAGCGAACTCGAACACTATTCCAAATTTAAACCCTTTAACTTAAATCAAATCATTTGAATACTAATTTACCCTTGAAAGCTTTGATTATTATAACTCCTAAATGGAACATCAAATGAAGTGTTACCTCACTCATAGGATATTCAAATGTCCTAGTTCATCTGAGCAAGTTAACAAGACTTGAAAACCTCTGACGATCGATTCATTTATATAATTAAATTCATTTGGACTTAAAACAATCCCGGAAATATTGAAAAGATGTTTAAGATTCTTCTTAAGAACTTCCTCAATATGATAGGATATTTATAAGAACAATTGGACTTAATTGTCCTTTGATGAAGAAAATCGTCCTCAAACAAAAAACACAAAGAACCTAGACGTCATAGGAGTTGACTAGCTTTAGGATTAGGAATTTGGTAGAAAACCATAACCCTTCCCTTAGCTTTACCTAGGAACTTGCTTAAATATTCTAATCGTGTTTTAAGTGCGACTTGGGATGACGGGAAGACCCTCCAGGTACGCTTTTATTTTTATTGCAATTTGCTCTCTTGCAATTTACTTCCCTGCAATTTACTTTATTGCAGATGCACTTTACTTTTCTTGCATGATAAAACAACTGTTGCATGAAAACCCACACCTTTAGGATAGTCCCTAAAACTGAAACCAAAACTAAGTTAAAAGTCATCTGCAAGATAAAATTCACCGCCACAACATTTCAAAATATAAAACAACTCAAAATTTAATCACAAACAGAACACAAAACTACAATCGCAACTAAATTAAAACGTCCCGTTGGATGATCGGGAATACCTCGGATGATGTAACCTACGTGTTGCTAACGGGATTTCACACGGTCTAAATGAAAGTGTGGAACTCATTCAGTTGAGTTTAGCAAATTCATCCGGACTAAGTGAATCCGATAAAAATAATGATGCCGGAAGGATGGAACCGCGGGATCTTAACCGGTGTCGTTATAATCAACTTTAAGATTTGTTTTAATTAAAACGTAAAAAACACTTGGAAATTAAGATTTTCTCTAAACCAAAACACTTTTCTCATCTCCCGATTTATGATTTCTAAAACTAAACCTCTGCAACAACAAGGAACTTGGAGCATGGTGGGCGACACGGCCATCGTCGTCGACAAAACTTGAACCTACTTCAAGAAAACTTTCCTAGAATTAAATAACCAAGCCATAGGACTTCGAGGTAGCTTCGCTCTAGTGCAACATAAATCCTCAACTCTTTGTTAGGCATTTGCATTGCAAATTAAGCCCTAACCGGTCTTAGGATTCCGAGGTAGTCGTCCGATACGACAATAAACCCTCACATCTTCTAAAGCTATTTGTTTGATTTTATCATACAAATATAAGCCCTAATTAATTAAAATTGGCAAGATCAAAACATTTAAATAAGTATTAGGACTTTCCTAAACTCAAGCCAAATGATAGGATAGTCGGGAAATTACCGAAGTTCACTTCGAATCAGTGATTTCTCCTACCTTTCTTCCTTTGGATTCACAAAACAAAGTGTTCCAAAATTTGATCCATTCCCTATTGAAATTCTGAAATTCAATCTTTGAAAACCTTAAACTTTGAAATTCTTGAAAGCAGAGTTATTGATTATTATCGAGAGTTTTCTTAGGTGATTCCCGTCACTTAAGATGTAATTAACTATAGGGGCTTGCCCTTATAGAGAATTTTAAAGAACCTGAGTAATATAAACCCCGTTTGATACTTTCATATTAAGCAGGGAATTTGTCGGCTTATAAAATTGGTTCGCAGACCAAACGAATGTCACAAAACTTCTAGTTTATTTGATCGAGCCCCACCATCAAGCAGTGTGTCTATCCTTAGGGATAGATACACGGTTTGTGGTGCGGTGCTCGTTTATATAAACTATTTGGGATGTGAGATCGGTTTAATCTCATATCTTAAAACTTTCAAATTTAAAAATTATTTTCAAAGCCAAATACTACTTTCTAAATTATATATATATTTAAATCAAATTTAAAATTTAAATTCGCCGACAACTTCTGTTAGGCGACTCCCCTTTTAAAATACAATACAACCTAAAAATATGCCGACAGGTACATAACTACATCATATGCATGTCCCAAAGAGAAGCACTCGCGCTTCTTCAACCCGATTGACCCAGCATAGATTTCTACTTTGGCGGTTCTCTAGCTCGCTTTGGTCGCTAACAGACTCCCTGACCAAGATGGGTGTAAGTCTTTTTGTCTAGAGTGTTTCCAGCTTTGTAGTTGAACCTCCATTTATCTTCCTTTCCAGTGGCATCCTCGCCACATTGGGAAGTATAAGTCCCACCTCTCGGAGCTCCATATGATAGTCATATGATAGAGTTTCATTCCTTTAGCCTTAGGGCTGCAGAGGTTTCCGTGGATGACGCAATTCACAGATTTCTGATCGGAGATCTCAGTACGTGTTGGGCCGACCACCTTTACGATTGACCCACTGAAAATATGTTAAGATTTTCATGCTTATTTTATATTGATTTTGATGATATTGCACTTTAAAGAAGGGTATTTTTGATGATTTATTGCATATATGATGATTTATGGACATTGGAACAAAAAAATGCAATAATGAGAGAATTTGGAACGAAAAGGACCAAAAATATGAAAATTTGATCTAGGGCGCCGACGGCGGATTTTTCCCGAGAGTTCAGAAAAATATTACAAGGAAGCCCGCCGACGGCGAGACCGAGGCCGCCGACAGTGGACCTTATGAAAGAGAGTCCAATGCAAAGTATTCTAGAAAGCCGTCGAAGGTGTGTTAGAGGCCGCCAACGGCGGCAAAGTCGTTTCTCTCACAAGGTGCATTGAATGTGGACAATTTTTGAAAGGATGCTTGGAAAACTCTTGGAAACTCTTCAAATACTTTAAAAGAAGCAATTTGGGACCAAAAAAAGTGTCCACTAGCGTCCAATTGTGTCCACCCCGTTTTCATCTAGTCCACTAGAGAGTCAAGTGTGTGTGTCTAGTGAGTCCAAAGAGTGTTAGTTAGTGTTTTGTTTTCTTTAAAGTTTAGATATTGAGTTTAGATAGTGATATTTGTGAGGGATTCTTTGAGAGATTGTAAGAGTGGAAGGGAAGTGAGAGATTTCTTCTTCCTTGTCGTTTCTAAGGATAATTCTGCGTACTGCAAAGAAAGGAAGAGATTCAGAGGAACTTCAAGGAGTTTGCTTGGGAAGGAATTTAAGATAAGTTGTATTTACTTATTTTAGTTTGTAGAACTTTGCTTTTATATATGAAATCCAAGTTTTATCATATCCTCTCCATGAAATCTGAGTAGTTTTTCTGTCTTTCTCCTTATTTTGATATTTTTGTGAAATGGTAATATGAATTAGTGTGCCAAGAAAATTTTAAAGAAGTTGTAATAATCTTTTCACTTCAATCGTAATTTACATTCAATCTGGCCAATTGATTAGTTAAAATATGTTGAGTTTAACAACTAAAGTGAATATTACATCTGAGATTCAGGGAGGTCAAAGTCCTTGAAAGTATGGTGCAAATAAATAGAGAAATAATATTCATCGGGCATAAACTTGGAGATTTTAGAGTGACAGACTAAAATCCTCAATTCAGTCTTATCGTTTGGGTGCTGAAGTGTAGATGATAGCCCTCAGGCGATGGGAAGGTAGGAGCTTCAAAGTGAGAGTCGGTATCTTCCCAGCCTAGCCGCAGATTCAGTAACCAAGCATATGATTAGTCAATGTTCTTTATGCCTAGACCAAAGAGTAAAGAATAGGTATACTCCTATTTGGCACAACACAGTTTTAAACTAATTCTAATTATTCATTCACTTTAATTTCTTAACAAAGGAGAAGGATTCTTGCTTATATATTTGAACTTCACTTTATTAGTAGAATTAGTTATATGTTAGTAGAACTAGTTTATTAAAACTTCATCTTATTTTCGATTGCATATTAGTGACAGATAGGCAATTTCGATCTTCAAGTTGTGATCCTGAATTAGTTTCTATAATCCAAGTTCGTAGCCTCTAAAATATTCTCTGTGGGGTCGATATCCAGGACTTCACTAGAGCCCTATATTACTTGAGTGATATGTATACTTGCGTTGAAGAGTAACTCTGCGGTTAAAGAATATATTATATACTTGTTACAATATTAAGATTAAGCGTAGTACGCGGAGGCTGGTTCAACGATCAAGTAGACTTAATATCCTAGTGGCTTGGGATGACAGGGCAGTGCTGGCTACTCCTACCTTCTATGGATTACTCATCTCTTCCTTTAACTACCCATGTTAAGTCATGTCTCTCCCTTTGCATTCATTGGTATTATCTCGACAACCTGATTACCGATGAGTTGTCTGTCATTTGGGACACAACGATTTGTCTCTGCCCTTATGTCATGGATGTGCAATGACATATTGAGATTTTTCATTAGGATGATTCAGTTATTTGACAGGCTATGCATTCCGATGAGTCTGTTACCCATGTGGGGACTGCAAGAGACTCACTCCACTCCGTGGCTTAGTGAGAGCTTGGAAAGCACCAAAGTATTCCCATGCGAAATAATTGTCCATTGATAGCCTTGTGCTAGTTATCACTACTAATATAAGAAAAATTTTTTTGGATCAAGAGTATTTTTAGGCAATCCTCAAGAATAAATTAACAAAGTAGGAAACATTCAATTGGGAGCACTCTGAACCCCAGGATAGACAAACACACTTGAATATCTGGTTATGGGTAGTCTACATAGGTATTCTCTCTCGAATATTGGTCCAATGTGCCTTTGTCTGATCTTATTTGGACGAGCTTACTTGACTCATCCTTGCGAGGTTTATGGAACGAAGGCTCTCCATATTTTCTTTCTCTTTCTGTCTTCTTCGTTGTACGTCCCTATTTTTTTCGGTTTTTTTTTTTTCCAAATCATTCTTATGATCCGGAAGAGAGATTTATTCAGAAAACATGCTTGTACGATGATAGACTGGTGACTCCTTCAAAAATATTTAAAAAAAAAAGACAGAAAAGGAACAGAAGCAGAGACCTATATCTAGCATCACCCTTATACACAACAATCAAAGTCAAGGAGCGCTACACATACTCCATCAAGCTAAACCACAATGAAACACAACAATAAGTCTGGATGCACAATGATAACAACAGTTTCACACTTCTTCAATTTGATGGCGTTCAATAGCTTGAATCAAGAAGAATTATTAAACGATTCAACAAAAGCTTATCATAGAAACAATTTACCCAATATATCAATACTCTAAGCGAAGCTGAATCCATTGTAAAAAAATCTGCAAAAATACTGCAAAATGCAAGTGTAGCCAGATTCATAACTCTGGTTCATTAGGAAGTCGAGGCACCAGAATTAAGTAGAGCTTTTAATATTCATACAGAACACCAAAAACTTGCTATTTACAAATAATCAATCATCCTCTTTCATTCATTTTCAAATCCTCGCTCATTTAATAATTAATATAGAAAATTTATGATTATCAATACTTTGGGTGGTCTATATGTAATTATAACTTTTTTTTTTTTCTTTTGCTACTAAATCCAAGAGCTCGTTGAAAAGGGCCAGCTTATGTTCCCCACCCACCAACACTAAAACAATATATCCCCGTGATTGCTTTTCAAAAGCATCTTGTGTTTACGTAGCTGAACATAGACAACAACAGTACTGTGTTACTGGGGCTAAAATTGAATGGTAATAAATATAACTGAATTTACTATGGGTGTAAACGAACTGAACATGAACGAACAGAGCTTGTGTTCATGTTCGATTCGTTTGAAATTTAGTTTGTTTGAAATAAGCTCGTGTTCGAAATTATTCGTGAAGTCACTGTTTGTGTTCGTTTCTTAATGAACGAGTCGAACACGAGCAAATTTGACGGCCCTAATATTAATATATATAAATAATATATTATATTAATTATATAACTTATATTATATAAATATATAATATCTATATTAGTATATTACTAATATAGTATATTAATATATTATTATTATTAATTTATTATATATTATAATTTATAAAATTTAAGTTTTAAAATATCATAAATTTTTTATATATAGTTATTTTAAATTATTTTATATTTTGAATAATAACAATTCGAAGACGAACGAACGCATTATTATTCTTGTTTGATTCGTTTAACTAACCGAACGAATAAATGTTGTTCATGTCCGTCTCGTTTACTTATCGAATGAATCAAATAAGAACTACCTGATGAACCGAACACGAGCTGTCCGTGAACAACGATCTTTTTTGACAGCCCTAGAATCAAATTGAAAACTGCTTTAGAGCAATGATAATGGTCGGATGTTCTTAAACTTCTGTATGTTTGTAGACAAAATTTCATATAAGCAGGACAAATTTAATTTCCCCAATATCTCTTGATTCTAAGACTAGTGATCTATTGATTTTTCTAATAAAAATATAAATCAAGTAAAATTATGTGATCGAAGTATCTGAAATTTCTATTGAAAATGTCCAAAATTTCTATCTTGAAATTAATATATAAGTTGTGCTTGTGGGCATGTATGAAGGAAAAACATTTTTGGTGGATAGAATTCTCATGCTCGAAGTGTTGAGGAAGGTGGAGCCTGGTCGACTATGATTTTGGAAATCATTTGACAATTGATTCTAATTTATGTGCTATTGATTTGTTTCCTAAGCTTCGCTCGTGCCTTCCGTGTATGGATTCCGAGCTTCCTTGTTCGCACCTTCTCGATTTGGACTCCCTTCTCCCGATTCGCTAATAAAGGAGCCTCCTCCTCGCTGTTTCGGATATACAGCAACTCCCACCCTGCTTGTTTCGCGAACTACTACAATGTTCGCCTCACGTTTCTTGCTAAGAAGAACGGAAGAAGCATACGGTATACAAGGAAGAGGGAAGAGGAAGGTTCCGACTCCTCCAGGCTCTTCTTCGGCAATTGATTGTGCAGATAGAGGAATTTCAAGGCGTTGCTCCCCTCTGGTCTTCTGCGATTGGTTTTCGGCTTACAGGAGCAAGAGGCGGACAGCTTGTTCGAAACAGCAGAAGGAATTGCAGGTGTTGTTCTCCGAGGTTTTCTTCTCGGTTCATGCTCTCGGTTTGAGAGAGAGAGAGATAGAGGAAGAGATATAAAGTTCTTTCTCGTAATCATTGAGGCGACGATGGGTGTAATTCCTCAAAGCTAATAAAATCCTCTGCAGTTCCGTGGGTGTAGGCAATTTATCGAACCACGTAAATCAGTGTGTGTGTTCTATGCTCTTCTGTGTGAATTTCTCATTCCAATTTTTTGCTTTATTGTCATCGTTTTCCACAACAACTAATATCAGAGTTGTGGTTTCGGATTAAAGGAAGAACAATAGCTGGAGAAGAAGTGATGGTATCGGAGATCGAGAAGTCTAATGACACAGAGTTTAGTTACTAGAGAATGCAGATAGAAGACTACCTCTATGGAAAGAACATTCACCTGCCATTTCTGGGAAAGCAACCGGAGAAGTTAGATGAAGCTGATTTGAATCAGTTCGATCGATAGGATCTGGGGGTTGTTCGATTAACCTTGTCAAGGTCCGTTGCCCACAACGTCATCGAGAAGAGGACTACTACAGATCTCTTGGCAGCTTTATCAGATATGTATGAATATCCATTGACGAATAATAATGTGCACTTGATGAAAAAGTTATTCAACTCGAAGATGGATGAGAGTACATCCGTTGCACAACATATGAATAATTTCAATATTATCACAAATCAATTATCATCTCGTTGAAATTGAATTCGACGATAAGATATGTGCACTAATATGGTTGGCTTCATTGCGAAATAGATGGAAAGCCATGAGGATGGTCGTTAGCAATTCCTTAAGTAAATCTAAAATGAATTATGATGATATTCGTGATTTAATTTTTGTTGAGGAGGTGCACAGGAAAGATTCTAGTGAAATCCCATGTTCGAGTTCGATACTGAATGTTGATTCAAGAGGGAGATCATAAGACAGGGCCTCAAACAAAGGAGGATCGATATCAAAGCAAGGAGGCAAGAGCAAGTCAAAGTCTGGTCAACAAGCAGCCTACTGGAGTTGTGGAAAAATTGGTCACATAAAGAAGAACTGCAGGAATCCCAAGAAAAGGAGTATGATAGCCCTAATGTTATAATTGAAGAAGTGCAAGATGCGCTATTGCTGGCAGTTCACAGTTCTATTGATGACTGTATACTAGATTCAGAGGCTTCTTTCAGTACATCTTTCCACCGGGAGTTGATGCGAAACTATGTTGCAGGTGACTTTGGGAAGGTATATCTTGCTGAAGGAGAGCTCAAAACATGGTGGGGGGTGGGAGGCGTTTATATTGCACTCCCCAACAAGAGCAAATGGACTTTGCAAATGTTCTTGAGTTGAGAAAGAATCTCATATTTGTTGGGCAGCTCGATAAGGGTGGTTATACAATAGTGTTCTCAGATAGATCTTGTATGGTTAACAAAGGAGCATTAGTATTGACTCGATGTATGAAAACTAACACACTATCTATGACTACAATTTTACTCAACACTGTTGCTACTACATTTCTAGTGAGCACGACAAATCTGTGGCATTGCAGGCTTGGTCACATGAGTCAGAGGTATGAAAGAACTTCAGTCCAGAGGCAAATTACTATAACTGAAGTTAATTGATTTCAGTATGTGTGAGAGTTGCATTATAGAGAAAAAGAAGAAGGTCAGTTTCTGGAAATGTGTCCGGACGCTAAAGGCAGGAAAGCTCGATCATGTGCACATTAATGTGTGGGGACCTTCTCCAGTGGCATCCCTTGGAGGCTCTCGTTACTACGTCATAGTCATTGTTGACCACAATAGAAGATAAGGTTTGTTGATGTACTAGATGTCACAGTACAGGGCAGTGATGGAAGTGATGAGGAGAGTGGTCCAGGGCACCCATTCCTATTGTTCCGCAGTCAACTGCAAAGTCGTCCACCAGTATAGCTACATTTCACAGGTCAATCAGAAATATATGTTCTCCACAAAGTTTCTCACCAACCTTGAATTATATTGTACTGACAAATGGTGGAGAATCGCACAACTATGAAGAAACCTTGCAATATCAAAATTCGGGCAAGTAGGAGCTAGTCAAGAAAAAAGAGAAGCTGAAGTTGTGCTTGACTTCAGTTAGCCTTCTAGCATAAAGGCCGGGGCTTTGAGTTGTAGACTTGGAGGATATCATGTTTGAAGAAAATGACGATATAGTCAGTGGTTGATGCAATCAGTGTATCAGTCTCCAAGTGGGAGAATTGATGAGGAAGGTGGAGCCCAGTCCACTGTGATTTTTGAAATCATTTGATAATTGATTCTAATTTATCTTCTCTTTAATTTTTTCCTAAGCTTTACCTGTGCCTTCCCTATATGGATCCCGAGCTTCCTTGTTCGCACCTTCCCGGTTTGGACTCCTGACTTCGCCAATAAAGGATTCCGCTCCTCTCTGTTTCGGATATACTGCAACTCCTGCCCTACTTATTTTGCGAACTACAATGTCCACCTCCCGTTTCTCACTAAGAAGGAAGAGAAGAAGCAGACGGATTACAAAGAAGAAGGAAGATGAAGGTTCCAACTCCTCTAGGCTCTTCTTCGGCAATTGGTTGCGCAGATAGAGGAATCGCAAGGCGTTGCTCCCCTCTGATCTTTTGCTATTGGTTTTCATCTTACGAGAGCAAGAGGCGGACGACTTGTTCGAATCAGCAGAAGGAATTACAAGTGTTGTTCTCCCAGGTTTCTTTTCAATTATTGTTCTCGATTAGAGAGATAGAGAAGAAGAGAGATAAAATTCTTTCTTGTAATAGTCGAGACGATCGACAGGTGTAATTCCTTAAAGCATAAAATCCTTTACAGCTCCATGGACTTAGATAATTTGTCGAACCACATAAATTTGTGTGTGTTCTCTGCTTTTCTGTGCGAATTTTCTCGTTCTTATTTTTCGTTTTATTGTCGTCGTTTTCACAACGCAGAGAACTTTAAAGTTATTTTGAGTTAGAATCATATTCAATTGTACATCTTTGAAATTTTGTATCCAAACTTTAGCTATGTTTTTTTGTTGAATATGCATTTGTTCGTGAATCACACCTAAGAAATAAAATGTAAGACTGGAGAGATGAAGATAGAGCTGCACAACAATGAACAGTAATTCGAGGGAGGTGTGGAACCTTTTATTCATTGAATGATCCCCTGTTTATAAAGGAAGGAGGTACAATATGTGAAATTACATTTTTGTCATTGCATTAGTGCTGACTGTATATGATATTATTGGTATTTTACATATATAAGCCTAGATCCTAGTTGCTCTAAGATTTGGTTGTTGGACTGGTAATATTGTCGGTTTGCTAGGCTTGATATTGTCTATTGACTAGACTTTAGAAATGTTGGCAAAATTGACTCAGTCAGCTAAGTTGTGTCGATTAGTTGATTTACTATGATTGCAGGCCCTCGATTCTTAACAAAGAGTTCCTGTTGGCGGGATAAAACTAGGCTATCAGGCAGAGAGTGAATCACCATAATTCAATACGTAGCCGCCCTTAGACGAAAAGGTCATGAGGGATGACCAAGACTCGTCTCACTTATTCTTGATGATGTTCGAGGAAGTTATTGAATGTCTCTGAGAGAATTGTAAGACCCTAGGGGTTAACTTTTCTTTTGGGTTAGCCTCATTATCAGGAATGGCTTGGATACCCTTTTATTTCAATTTTTGTAGAACAGCTCGACTTCGAGCCACTTGGTTGTCATGGTTAATTTCAATCTTGAAGCTTTAAACTGGACATTTGGGCCTCCAAGTCTCGTATTTATGGGCCCTCTTTGACATTCTTTGTCCTGTTATGTGTCATCAAATCTCTTTGAGACTTATGCTGCAAGTTTTCTTTGTACACTTTTCTTGTTCCTCAATATTTCATCCTACTATAAGGCCAATTACACAAATCATCCACCAACAATATCGATCAACGATTGTTGTTCTCGATCATCACCTACTGTTTTTATTTGTTTATTGACTGACAACAATAATAACAATTGACCATTCTTCAAAGTTCAACATTGATCACAGAAAAATTCATTAAGAAATTCATATCTATTTTTGATGAAATTGCACTTTAAAGAAAGGTATTTTCTTTATTTTACTGCAGGAATGAAGATTTATAAGTGATGGAAGCAAAAAGCATGAAATGAAGCAAATTTGGATCAAAAAGGAAGAAATTCATGCAAATTGAACTAAGTCGCCGACGGCGTGATCGAGGCCGCCGACAGTGAGATTACTAAGGAGAATTTCTGAAGGATTTATAACTACCTCGCCGACAGAACGCCCGAGCCCGCCGACAGCGAGATCGCGCATTTTGAAGATTTTATAGAAGCCCAGCCGACGGCGAGATCGTTTCCCACCGACGGTAAGATAGTTCAAAATGCAAATACTTTGAACCTGAACACTTTTTGAAGAGGTGTTTAAGCACCCCTTGGACCTTTGCCTACCTATCGATAGAGGCTGAATTCTAGTGTCTTAGTGTGTCTCTTGAGTCTTCTGTGTGTCTATTTTAGTGAGTCTGAGTGTGTTTAGTGAGTTTATTAGTTTAATTGAATGCTATTTAGTTTGTTGTACTAGAAGGAAAAGTCAAAGGAACTTCAAGGAGTCTGCTTGGGGAGGAAATTAAGATAAGTATCTTTATTTATTGTTGTTGTTAACTTTAAATGAAATCTATGCTTTGTTTTATTCCCATGCATTCTGAGTAGTTTTCTTAGTCTTTCTCCTTGTTTATGAAAATTATGCGAAATTGATGAAATTAAATAGAAGTACCTAATATATTAAAATAAATTGTGATAATTTTTACTTAAAACTTAGTTTACTTTTAATCTGGCCAATTGAGTAGTTAAAATATGTTGAATTATTAACTATAGTAAAAATTACATCCAATATTCAGGGAAGTCAAAAACCTTGGAAGGAGGGTACAAATAAATAGGAAAATATTAATTATCAGACGTAGAATTGGACATTTTAGTGTGACAGACTAAAATATTCAATTTGGTCCTATTGTTTGAGAGCTGAAGTGTAGATGTTAGCCCTCGAGTGAGGGGAACATGGGAGCTCGAAGTGGCAATCGAGTATCCTCCCGACTCAGCCGCAGATTCAGTAATCAAACATAGGATTAGTCAATGTTCTTTGCACCTGGACCAAAGGGTAAAGAATAAGAATGCTCCTATTTGTCACAATACAGTTTAAGTATTTTATTTAAAATCATCATTCACTTAATTTTCTAAAAAACAAGGAGAATGATGCTTTTTCTGAATTATTTAAATCAACTTTATTTCAAGCATTAGTTTACTTTAGTTTGCTTTAGTTACTTTAAATTTCCGTCTACTATATTAGTAAGTAATTCCTTTAAATTTAGCTGATAACAATTCTGTTAAAAACTTCCCTATGGGATCGATAACCAGGACTCCACTAGAGCCCTCTATTACTTGATACGATACGTATACTTGCGTAGAATCCACATTAAACATTCAAATCATTAAATATATATATTAAAGCGGAATCAAGTTATTGGTGCCGTTGCTATAAACATAAATTGCAAACATATTAAAAAGTGGGTTAAGTTTTTGGCGCCGTTGCCGGAGAAGTAAAGAAATTATTTACTAGATTAACGGACTATTTTAAATTTATTTTATAAAATTGTATGCGAAAATTTGGAAACGAAAATTTAATACCTTACGATGCAGAATTAGAGCGTACAATTAAAAGAATTAGAAAACAAAAAAAGAGAAATTATAAATTTAACACAAATGGCAAATATTCCTGAAAATGAAAATATCAATCAACCAAGACCATTACGAGATTATGCCAACCCTGCATTAGATGAAATTCATTTAACTATTCAAAACCCTGATATAGCTGCTAATTCATTTGAACTTAAACCTGCAATTATCCAAATGGTACAAAATAATCAATTTAGTGGTTCACCTACTGAAGATCCTAATTTACATCTTGCTAGTTTTTTAGAACTATGTGCTACTTTCAAATATGAAGGAGTATCTAACGATGCTATTAGACTTAGACTTTTTCCTTTTTCTTTAAGGGATAAGGCTAAAATGTGGTTAAATTCGTTAGCACTCGGATCTATTAAAACTTGGGGAGAATTATCACAAAAATTTCTATCCAAATATTTTCCACCATCTAAAACTCGCTAAGCTTAGAAATGATATAACTTCTTTTAGTCGATTTAATGGAGAGTCTATATATGAAGCTTGGGAGAGATTTAAAGAACTTCTTAGGAAATGCCCACATCATGCGTTACTAGATTGGTTAATTATCTAAACTTTCTATAATGGATTAGTAGGATCTTTAAGATCAATCATCGATGCTGCTACTTGGAGGATCATTAATGTCAAAACCATTTGATGACGCCTATGCACTAATCGAAGAAATGACAACCAATAATTTTCAATGGCTCGCCGATAGAATGAATCCGAAAAAGATAGCTAGTATTCATGAAAATGATGCAATATCTATGTTAGCTTCACAAATCGTCGCCTGTATCTAAAAAAATTAGATCATTTTGGAATGAATTACTCTACAAATATATCAGAAGAAAATTCATCTGGACAACTTATAGAATCTCAATCTCAATATGAAACTATTAATGCAATTAACAACAGACCCAATAATCCTTACGCAAATTATTATAATCCTGGATGGAAAAATCATCCTAATTTTAATTGGAATAATAATATAACTAATCAACCATGGATGAATAATAAGACACAACCATTAGGAAATCCATCTAATCAAGGAAATCCTAATTATAAACCTAATTATCCACCTGGATTTAATAATAATAACCCACAATTTAAAGACAAGAAATTATCAATAGAAGAATTAACATTAAATATGGGTCAACATTTACAAAATCAAGGAAATCAATTACAAATACAAGGAAACCAATTATAAAATCAAGGAACATCTATCAAAAATATTGAAACTCAACTTGGACATATCGCTACTGCACTTAATAATAGAATACCTGGAACATTTCCTAGTAATGTGGAAATAAATCCCAAAGACAAAGGAAATGAACAAATTAAAGCGATACAATTACGAAGTGGAAAAGAATTAGAACCTCAAATTCAGAAAGAACTTGAAAGTCAAAAAGAGGAAGTGGAAATTGAAAAGGAAAAGAAACAACAAGATCCAAACTTAGAAAATCCTTTAATACCTATGAAAATTTCTCTTGAAAAACCTCCACCACCATTTCCTCAACGACTAATTCAACATAAAAAAGATAAACAATTTGCTAAATTCCTTAAAATTTTGAAAAAATTAACGATAAATATTCCTTTCGTAGAAGCTTTAGAACATATGTCAAACTATGTAAAATTCATGAAAGATATTCTAAATAAAAAAAGAAAATTTATCGATAATGAAATGGTCGCACTTAGTGAAGAGTGTAGTGCTATTATTCAGAAAAAACTTCCTTAAAAATTAAAAGATCCTGGTAGTTTCACTATACCTCGCGCTATTGGAGAAAAATTCTATGAAAAAGCTTTGTGTGACTTAGAGCAAGCATCAATCTAATGTCTCTATCAATTTTTAAAAGATTAGGATTGGGAGAAATTTCACCTACTTCGAGTAACTCTTCGCTTAGTCGATCGTTCTGTTACTTATCCTAAGGGAGTTATTGAGGATGTATCAGTAAAAGTGGACAAATTTATCTTCCATGTAGATTTTATTGTCTTAGATATGGAAGAAGATAAAGAAATTCCTATCATTTTAGGAAGACCATTTTTAGCCACTGGAAAAGCTATGATTGATGTTCAGAAAGGAGAATTAACTATGAGAGTAAATGACCAAAAAGTTACTTTTAATATTGCTAAATCAATGAAATCCTGCACTAGAAAAATATGATGAGTGTTTTCGAATGGAAGCACTCGATCATTTACAAAAAGAACATTTTAAGAAATATTATGAAGAAAAATTATAAAAATAAAATATTGAATTAATTGAAAATTCTGAGATAAATGAAGAACTAGATTATATTCAAGAGAAATTTGAATTTTTAGATAATACAAAAAACACTGAAAAAAATATAGTTCCATTGATTATTAAACCTCCTAAACTTGAGTTAAAAATGTTATCTAATTATTTAAAATATGCTTACTTAGGTAATTCTTCAACTCTACAAGTTATTATTTCATCTGAATTAAATGAATCTCAAGAACAAAAACTTTTAGATACATTAAAAAAATATAAGAAAATTTTTTGTTGGACTTTAGCAGATATTAAAGGAATTAGTCCTTCAATTTGTATGCACATAATTATTTTAGATAATGAACATAAACCTAAAGCAGATCCACAAAGGAGATTAAATCCAATAATGAAAGTAGTTAAAAAGGAAAATTTAAAATTGTTAGATAATGGTATTATATATCCTATTTCTGACAGTGCTTGGGTAAGCCTAATCCACTGTGTACCTAAGAAAGGAGGAGTGACTGTCAAAGCTAATGAAAATAATGATATTATCTCTATAAGACAAGTTACTGGTTGGCGAATATGCATTGATTATAGAAAATTAAACATAGCCACCAGGAAAGATCACTTCCATTTACCATTTCTAGACCAGATGTTAGATAGATTAGCCAGACATAAATATTTTTGTTTCTTAGATGGATATACCGGTTATCATCAAATACAAATTGCTCCTGAGGATCAAGATAAAACTACATTTACTAGTCCTTATGGAACTTCCGCTTTTCGAAGAATGCCTTTTGGATTATGTAATGCGCCTGCAACATTCCAGAGATGTATGATGTCTATATTTAGTAAATTAATTAATAATGGAATAGAAGTATTTATGGATGATTTCTCTGTATTTGGAACAACATTTGACACATGCTTAAATCATCTTGAAAAAGTATTTGAAGTATGTGAGAAAACTAACTTAGTTCTTAATTGGGAGAAATGTCAATTTATGGTTACAGGCGGCATTGTATTAGGGCATAAAATTTCGGAAAAAGGCATGGAAGTAGACCCTGCAAAAATTCAAGTTATAGCTAAATTACCACCTCCAACTACGGTGAAAGGGGTAAGAAGTTTTCTTGGACATGCTGGATTCTACAGACGCTATATTAAAGATTTTTTAAAAATACTAAACCTCTATGCCAACTTCTTGAAAAGGACAAGAAATTTGAATTTACAACTGAATGCCTAAATGCTTTTGAATTATTAAAAGATAAATTAATTACAAGACCTATAATAGTTTCACCTAACCGGAGAAACCATTTGAGCTTATGTGTGATGCTAGTGATTATGCTTATAGGAGCAGCTTCTTGGCAAAGATATGATAAGATTTTCAAAGTTATATACTATGCTAAGTAAAACTCTAAATGATCGTCGAAGTAAATTATACGATTATCGAAAGATAATTATTAGCAGTTGTATATGTTTTTAATAAATTTCGGCATTATCTAATAGGAACTAAATGTATTGTACATACTGATCATTCTGCTATAAAATATTTAATGCAAAAGAAAGATTCTAAACCAAGATTAATCAGATGGATATTATTATTGCAAGAATTTGATTTTGAAATCATTAACAAAAATGGAACTGATAATCAAATTGCAGATCATTTATCAAAATTAGAAAATCATGAATTATCTGAAACTGAAAATGAAATTTTAGATAGTTTTCCTGATGAACAACTTTATAATATTAATGAGTTGAAAATACTTTGGTATGCTGACATAGTAAATTATATTGTAAGTGACATTTTACCACCTATGTTAACTTTGCAACAACAGAAAAAATTCATTCACGATACTAAAACATACTTTTGGGATGAACCATACTTATATAAGCAATGTAAGGATCTAATCATTAGAAGATACGTACCTTATGAAGAAACTGAACCAATCATTCAAAAACGTCATGACTCTGATTTTGGAGGACATTTTGGGACAGATAAAACTGCGTATAAAATTCTACAATCAGGATTCCACTGGCCTACTCTATTTAGAGATGTATATAGATATATAAAACCTGCGATAAATGTCAAAGAGTAGGCAACATATCAAGAAAAAATGAAATGCCTCTGAATTTTATATTAGAAGTTGAAATTTTTTATGTTTGGGGATTAGATTTTATGGGACTTTTTATTCCTTCATTTGGAAACTCATATATATTAGTAGCTGTTGATTATGTTTCCAAATGGATTGAAGCACAAGCTTTACCTAGGTATGACGCTAAAAGTGTTTCAAAATTTTTAATAAAAAATATTTTAACTAGATTGGAATGCCGAGAGTAATTATCACTGACGGAGGAACTCATTTTAGAAATAAATTTATTCACAAACTAGTAGAAAAATATAATATTATGCATAAGATATCAACTGCTTATCATCCACAAACTAGTGGATTGGCTGAAGTTTCTAATCGAGAGATTAAGCGTATATTAGAAAAATCAGTAAACCCTAATAGATTAGGCGGTCTATAAGACAAGATATCGCATTATGGGCATACAAGACCGCTTATAAAACTCGATTGGAATGACTCCTTACAGAGCTTATATATGGAAAAACTTGTCACTTACCAGTTGAATTAGAACATAAAGCATATTGGGCGATTAAAGAATTTAATTATAATTTAAAAAAAGCAGGTGAGAAGAGAATGTTGCAATTAAATGAATTGGAGGAATTGAGAAATGAATCATATGATAATGATAGAATTTATAAAGAAAGAATGAAATTATGGCATGATCGGAAGATTAATCAGAGAAACTTTGAACCAGGACAAGAAGTTTTGCTTTATAATACTAGATTAAAATTATTTCCTGGGAAATTGAAATCTCGATGGTTTGGACCTTTCACCATAACTCAAATATTTTCATACGGAGCTATAGAAATTGAAGATCCAAAAACAGGACATAGATTTAAGGTAAACGGACATAGATTAAAACCATATTTCGAAGGTAGAAAACCAAATTTTAAAGAGGTTTTAATGCTTAGTCAACCCGATTACTAATCGAATTAGGTCTGATCGACGACGTTAAACCAAGCGCTTTATGGGAGGCAACCCATAGTAGTCTTTTATTTTAATTATTTGCAAATTAGTGAGTCTATATTATTAAAACAAATCTTACTACTCAAATTTTTTATAAGAATCATCACAAAGTTAAACCTATAAGATAAGATCAGAAAATATTCGGACCATAGTGAAATTGGACAATTCTACGAAATCTCGCCGACGGCGAGGTCGATTCTCGCCGACAGCGAGATCTCGTGCAAAATTTAAGCCAGTTCTATAACTAGCTCGCCGACGAAGAGGAACTTCCCGCCGATGGCGAGGTTGTTGAAAATTTGGTTTCTTAAAGATTTTTCATGCGGTTTTGGACGAATATAAGCCATTTCTTCGTAGGAAACTATCCCAAATCCAAATTTTCACTGTTTTCTTCCTTAGAAGCGACTAGAGACAAATCCTTTCGATCCAAAATGGCCACCAAACTCTTAGAAACCACAAAAATTGAAGTTTTCAACCGAAAAAAATTCATCAATTTGAAGGTGCAACGTATCTTCAACAAAGGCTTGATGAAGAAAAGACTTATTAAAGAAAGAGGATTTGTCAACAGAGGAGTAGAGAATTCCACTACAAAAATCGAAGAAATGATCGCACAGCGGCATTGGGAGGTATTTTGTTATACGACATCCGCTGTAGTTATTCTAGTAGTTAAAGAGTTTTACTCTAGTTTACATGTGATCAACAATGGAAATGTCTACGTCAGAAGAAGATGGGTAACATTTACTCTTTCAAGGGTAAATGAATTATTTTTTATAGAGAATACCTCTGTTTGTCATTATTCCAACTTTGTGCCTTCAAGATGAACGAGATCTATAGATATCTGACCGACGAACCTGATGATTGGGAGTTACGCGAAGACGAGTATGTTAGTTTTTCTACATCATTTCTTAACCCTGTCTCGAAGCATTGGCATTTCTTTATATCATCAAAATTATTACCTACTATGAGGGTAAATAAAGTTTCAAAGGAATGCGCTATTTTAAACTATCGTATTCAAATTGACTACCTATCGATGTTGGATCAATAATAGTAAAGTCTCGCATTGGGATTGATTGTGCATGGGTCGGTGCATGGACTTAGTACACCCATCAACTATATTTGCTTTATGCAGATCAGTACCAAGTTTCTTATGAGGCTTGGGAAAAAGTACTTTTACCATGGAAACCACCTGGATCCTACTCGATATGTTTCCAACTTTGGATAACAATGATGAGATTACCATTATTTCGATAGAGCATCACGTAACAATCCTTTAGCAAGGCCCCTTATCGATAAAACTAATTTCATTCTGAAGAAGATTAAAGGATTGGAGAAAGAATTGCAAAATGTGATGAATTCCATAGACAGGAGGATGAAAGAGCACTTTGATCATACTGGACATCTGGAGGCCAGTTTTATTCATCTACTAAAACAGAAAGGATGGATTAATAAAGAATCTACTGCAGAATTCCCTTTCAGGCCTTTCTACAATTTATTTGTGCACCTGCGTTGCATCGGAAATATTAAAGAAGATGATAGTTCAGACATTAAAGAGTAGGAAAGATTTATATGTTAATGTCATATATTTGTGTATATATGTGTTGATTTGGATTTAGATTTTATTATGAGTCGAACTTTGATTTGATCATCTCAGAATTGATGAGATTTTATGTAATTGTTATGTCTTAACATTTAGAGTGTTGTGGTGTGGATTGCGATGCTGAGTATTATGGATTTGAACATTTAAGTTAAGTATGTGTTAAGTTGTTAGTGTGAAATTTGTAAGTTTCATGGATTTCATATATAAAGTTATATTGTTTGTGTTGTGTGAACTTTTTGTGAGTTTAAGTATCTAATCTTCATACTATTATTAAATTAAGTGATCGGAAGATTGATAAAAGGCAAATCGAGGTTAAAAATGATTGACGAATTTCAAAAATTTAAAAATTTTGGGATCTCGCCGACGGCGAGAATTATCTCGCCGACAGCGAGAAAATCTGCTGACAGCGAGACCGATCTCGCCGACGGCGAATTTTTCCCGAAACTTTTGCCTTATCAAATTAATTATCTGGCCGACGGCAAGATAAATCTCGCCGACAGCGAGATCGCGAAAAGACCTATATTTGACCGTTCAACCGACACTATTCATCATCCCTTTCCTCACATTTTCGAAAAAACTGACCTAGGGCTTAAGAGATCTCGGATTTGAAGTGATTTCAAGACTTTTTGACACCAGATTTCATCTTCTCTCGGTAAGAGCTTCACTCCTATGCAAAAAATTTTGATTTTCACCATGGATTTCTTCTACATTGGGAAATTTTGGAAAAATTCGAAATGTGGAGAAATTACTTGGAAGAAATCCATGGAGATTGATTTAAATCGATTTTAGATGTTGTAGGAAGCCATCTTATTAATATTTGGAAGTTTAGTTAGAATTTTTATTGATTTTTATGGATCGAACGAATGGCTCCTCGACAAAAACGAAGAGTGGATTACGACACTGACAGATTCATCAATCCACGAGCGCAAAATCGATATTTTGAAAATATTCAAGGAAGGAAGTGCATTGCGGATCAAGTTTTCAAGAATCCAGGAGGAGAAGTGGAGCGAGTTATAAAGGAACGAGGATGGGAAAACTTTTGTTATGTTTCATATAGAGTACATTGTGGAAGTAGTAAAAGAATTCTATGCAAATTCGACGACGAATCGAGGATGCACCAGTAAAGGTACGGGGATTTATGGTTGAATTCAGCACTGCAAGAATAAACTTGTTCTATGAAGTTCGTGATCTGCATACTAGCGAGTATGATACTTTCGGTATTGCGGAAGGACCTCTGGAAGAAGTTATAGACTTTCTCTCTGACGGGAAAAGAGTTTGGAAGATTAAGCAGCGAGATAGGGTAAATTTCCCTCTTTCTATGTTAAATGCAATCTCTAAAGCCTGGCATTATTTTATTTGCTCTACATTGTTACCCACTTATCACTGTAGTGAGGTAACAAGAGATAGAGCAATTCTAAACTTCTGCATTCAGAAAAATAGGAGCATCAACATAGGCAACATTATTTATAGAAATATCTTAGCCACTGCTCGAAGTGAGAGTGGAGGAGGATTGGGACATCCGGGTTTGATTTTTGCACTCTGCCAACTCTCTGGAGTTGAGGCAAGAGAAGATGAGGAATTGATAGAGCCCATGAAACCTATCACTCCCACTAATATTAACACTTATGAATCCTATGAGGGATGGAGATCAGGAACGAGGAGTTACATGCCTTCATCAAGTAGAGATATTCCCTCTACCAGTTATGATCCTCCTCAGCCCACCACCCCTACCCTTCAAGATCTGATGAATGAGTTAACCTTGAGTAGAAGAAGTTTTGAGCAGTTTGGAGAGACTACGGAGAGAAGATTTGATAATCTGGATCACATAATTGATGGATTGGAAAGAAGACATGATTACGATAGTGAATATCTCCAGCGCCATTCAGAATATGAATTTGCCTACTACAAAGCTGAAAGTCGCTATAGGAGTGGTGATTTAGATGTTGTCTTTCCTGAGTGCCCCCGCTATTCACAGTACCAGCCTGCTCAGCCTTCTCAGCCTGGAGATCAGGGAGATGACATAGCTTGGGATTTTAATGCGTAAGATTAGAGCTTTTGTTTAGTTTACTTAGTTTGTTTAAATTTGTTGTTTTGAAAACTTTATTATTCTGTGTGTAATATTTCAGTACTTTCTGTGGACTATGGACTTGGTATGTTTATTTGTTTGCTTGAGCTGTGATATTAGAATTCTTATGTGTGTTAAATTAGTTTGCAATTTTTTTTTATATATAGGATGTTAGTTTAAAGTTTTTATAAGTTATGAATATTAAACATTGTTTAGGGTGTTTTAATATGTTTTAAAGTAGATTAGTTGATTGTATGTATAGTAATAGATTAAGTTTTCAAATGTTATGTTTGATACTTATTTTAAAAAAATTTTCATCCCTGCACTTTTTTTAAAATATTATATATGTGTGGAAGAATACTAACAGTACAGGTTCTGTAAGTAATAAAAAGCCTGCAAAAAATTTTCAAAGAAAAGAAATACCTAAAGCTCAAAGGTATGATGAATTTTACTATATACTTTCCCTTTTTCATTATTTAGTATAGATAGAAAAATTTAAGTTTGGGGGAAGGTAGAAATACAAATTTAATTATTAAAATTGTTCTCAATTTCTATTTTAAAAAATTAGTATTAAATGATTTTCTATAAGTAGTTTTTCAATTCAATAAACATGAATTACTTTATTTAATTATGATATAAAGTTAAATAAAATGTTTCTAATACTTCAATTAATTAATGGAATAAGATATTTGGTTAAAAGGAATAAGAATATAGTAACTATTTAAAGTAAGGAAAACTATATTCTAAAAATTGAAAATTTTTAAGTATTTAAGTGAAAAAGAAATAATAGAAACTCAATGAAGTAAAGGCTATGAAAAATATATAAGCAAGGAAAGATTTTAAGTTTCAAATTTAGGAAGAGAAATTGAAGTTCAAAATTATTAACAGGCTATCAAGATACAATAATCCTCACTTGAAAAAAAAAAGAAAAAAAAAAGAAAAACAAAAAGAGAGAAAAAGAAAAATATAAGTGAAGAGAAGCTTGAGGAGATGCCTTATCAAAAATTGGCTTCAATGGATTCAACCTAAAAGGTAGAACTTAATTATATTTTTAAACTTATATATATAGATTAGTATTTTACTAAATAGTGTTTTCTTGAACTTCATATCATCTAAATATCTTAAGTAATTTACTCTTTTAAATAAAGTCATTCCTGAAATAAAAAGAAAACTAGAAATCTTAGACCTGATAACTAGATAATCTTATATCTATGAGGTTAATTTAATTACTTAGAAATATTTCTGTTCAACTTTACTATAATATTATCTAAATTTAATTCATAGTATATCTGAATTGAAAAATTCTATTATGAAAATCATTATTTTTATTTAGTATTAAAATTACTTGAGGACAAGTAATAATTAAGTTTGGGGTATTTTGATCATAGAAAAATTCATTAAGAAATTCATATCTATTTTTGATGAAATTGCACTTTAAAGAAAGGTATTTTCTTTATTTTATCGTATGAATGAAGATTTATAAGTGATGGAAGCAAAAAACATGAAATGGAGCAAATTTGGATCAAAAGGAAAGAATTTGTAGATTGAACTAAATTAGCCGGCCAATGGTCAAGGAGCCGCCCGGCCAGGCGAAGATCATGAGGAGAATTTACGGAAGGTCTCCGCTACCTCGCCGACGAACGAGCTGCAATGACGAATCATATTTGTTGAACTGCTCTAGAAGCCCGGTAATGACGGAGTCGTTCCGTAACCAGCGAATCGTTTCCGCCCGGCAATGAGAGCAGTTCAAAATCACAAATATAGTAACTGGGCCTTTTGAAGAATGTTTAAGCATCCTTGGACCTTTGCCTACCTCATAAAAATGAAGGCAGTGCAATCTTTTGTGTATATATTTTGGTGTCTTAAGTGTATGCATTGTTTGTCATTAGTGAGTTTCTTGAGTTTATTTGTATTTGAGTACTTTATTTAGTTAGAAGTTTGTTATCTTAAAAAAAGAAAAGTCGAAAGGAACTTCAAAGATGCCTTGGGGAGGAAATTAAGATAAGTATCTTTGTTTATTGTTGTTATTAACTTTAAATACGAAATCATGTTTTTTTTATTCCATAGTCGAGTAGTTTCTTAGTCTTTCTCCTTGTTTGTAAAATTATGCGAATTGATGAAATTAAATAGAAGTACCTATTATATTAAAATAAATTGTGATAAATTTTTACTTAAAAACTTAATTTTACTTTAAATACGACCAATTAGTTGTTTAAAAAATGTTGAATTATAAACTATGGTAAAATTACATCAATATTCAGAAGTCAAAAACCTTGGAAGGAGGGTGCAAATAAATAAGGAAATATTAATTATCGGACATAGAATTGGACATTTTAGTGTGACGAACTAAAATATTCAATTTAGTCTGTGTTTGAGAGCTTAAGTGTAGATGTTAGCCCTCCAGAGTGAGGGAACGTAGGAGCTACGAAGTGGCGGCCGGTATCCTCCCGGCCCACAACCGCGGTCCCCGTGTGAGCATAGAATTAGTCAATGTTCTTTGCACTGGACCAAAGGGTAAAGAATAGAAATTCTCCTATATGTCACAATACAGATTCAAAGATTCTGTTAAATTGTCATTCACTTAATTTTCTAAAAAACAAGGAGAATGATACTTTTTACAATTATTTAAATCAATTTTATTTCAGCATTAGTTTACTTTAGTTTGCTTTAGTTACTTTAAATTTGTTTGTTACTTTATTAGTAAGTAATTCCTTTAAATTTAGTTGATACAAATGCGGTAAAAACGTCCTAGTAGGATCGATAACTTGAGACTCCACTAGAGCCTGTATTGTGATACGATAATACTTAGTAAATTCACATTATACATACCATCATAAAATCATATATATATATATATATATATATATATATATATATATATATTAAAAAGCGGGATAAAGTTTTTGGTGCGGGTGCTATTAACATAATTTGCAAACATATAAAAGAGTAGGTCACACACTATGGATACTACGCAAGTATACTTATCATTTCAAGTATTATAAGATTTTCTTTTGAGAGAGAGAGAGAGAGAGAGAGAGGAAACCCTAGATATCGATCTCATAAGAAACAATTAAGAACTAAAAGAAAGTTAATTTAAAAATACAAAAATTAATAAGAAGTGTTAATTCTTAAATTTTTAACTTACACGAGTAAATTAAACTTACTACTTTCTAGATTATGCGAAAATATAAAGCGAATGATTTAAACGATACATTTAAAGAAACTTTCTTCATCTGAAATAATTTATAATTAGTAGAGGATTTGAGATATTTAGAACTTAAAAATTTGGTATTGTGACAAATATGAGCATATATATTCTTTACCCTATGGTCGAGGTATAAAGTAGTGGCATGCAGGTCTCAGAGATTTTTCGTGTCGATGTCATTGTCATTATTTGGAGTCGCCACTACGTTTATCTATCATATCACCCTAGTCTTCAAGAGATCTTATTTCTTCAAATCATGTAAAGGATCATCGGATAATAAGAAATTTGAAAATATGGGTTGATAAGATCGAAAACGATTAGAATAATAAATATTGGTGATAATCTTTACAAAAGGAGATTCTAGAATGCCTTATCCACAAAATCTTTATACAACGAATATCACATATGAAGATTTTGATAACTTGATTTATAAGTGTGATACCTATTCGAGTTCTTAAATCTCCTGGAGCAACTTCTATAGTTAATTACATCTTTAGGTAATTAGGATTGTTTAAGAAAACTTCTAATTAATGTTAATCACTTGTTTTCTAAGAAATGTCAATATTCAATCCTAGGGGTAATATGTTTTTAAATGTTACGTACTACCTTAAAGGTTTGATTTTCTCAATGTCATTTGTTATGTTAATTATTATTTTTGTTTTATTGTTTGTCATTTTTACGTCTTTTTCTTGTAATTTGTTATTTGTTTGGTGGCTATCCTAAAGTTTTAGGTTCTGTGACTATCTTAAAATTTTTAGGTTTGTTTCTTTGTTTATCTTAATTATTGTATTTTAGTTTTGTGATTTATATTGTTCATATTTTTATCTTGTTGATTGTCACGTATTTAGAATGTCGCTCATAGCTTGGAGAGTTAGCACAACCTAATAACATGCAAAGTAAATCTAAGTGGAACTTATCTTCAACTTTACCAAAAAATAGTATCAAAATGATTTAAAAGAAACAATGAGAATTTTCTTAAATAGTTGATTTAGTTAATTTTTGAATTAAATTTAATATGAATTAGATTTAGATTCGAATCTTTTGAATTTGAAGATGTTTGTTGTAACTCTAATATAAATTAGACTAAGACATAAAATCAAGGAAATATAAGTTAAATTTTAAGATTTTTAGATTCGATGTTTGTGTTAATTCTAAGAAAAAATAGACTTTAGAGATAAAATGTAACATAAATTAGATTTTATGATTTTTAGATTCGAAGTCTTTTAAATCTAAAAACATTTGATTAGAAGTCTTACTAAACTGAAAATTGGGTAAAATCATAGACTTAAGAAGAAGTTGAGTCTAATTGGGTTATGGTTAAATTAAACCTAATTTGGGTAAGGTTTAATTGATTAATTGAACTTAATAACGGGTTAAAGTCTTATAGGGTTAAGGTTAATTAAACCTTATTTATGTAAGTTTAATTGATTAGTTAAACTTAATAAGGGGGTTAAGTTTATTTGGGTTATGGGTAGTTAAACCTTATTTAGGTAAGTTTTAATTGATTAATTAGATTTAGTAGTGATTAAGCCTAATTGGGATAAGGTTAATTAAAACTAATTTGGGTAAGGTTTAATTGATTAATTAGACTTAATAGTGGCTAAGTCTAATTAGATTGAAGTTAATTAAGCCTAATTTGGGTAGGTTTAATTGATTAATTTGACTTAATAGTGGTTAAGTCGAATTAGGTAAAAGGTGAAATTAAATCCCAATTTAGGTAAGGTTTAATTGATTAATTATATGAAATTAGTGTTAAATCTAATTGGATTAAGGTTAATGAGGTTTTATTAGGTCTAATAAGTGGTTAAACTTAATTAAAGCTTATCAAGTTAAACTTGTTGTGATTAAGTTTTAACTTGATTTAATTAGGTCTAATTGGTGTCTTAGACCTAATTAGGAGTTAATTTGTATTAAGCCTAATGTAATTAAGGCTCAAGGAAAGTTATTAAGTTTAATTAGAATTTTGAAGTTTTAAATTGTATTTAAACCTAACTTAACAAAGATCTGAGATTCATCTTAGATATTAAGATTTGTTAATCTTGATTATACCATTAATGAAATATAAAAAAAATTTAGGAGTTTAATTTATAATTTTCAATTTTATAAAAATTACCTAAAAGTCAAAAATATCATTTCAAATTTTTTTTCAAAGTTATAAAATGTCATTTTAGGATTCAAATTTATCACTCTAAATTTTCTAAGGATTTTAATTTTATTTTCAAATTCCTAATTAATGTAATTATTATTGAAAATAATCACAAACTAGGATTGAAAGTCTCCTATATTCCATTCTAAAGACTTGCCTAGACTAAGAAAAATCACAGAATGCCCCAAAGGATAAAAAGATTAATACGCAAAAATTTAAAGAAATTTTTTAACTTATAAATAATTTTTAATATTTAAATTACTCTTGAGAGGTAATTAGTAAATTAAAATTAAATATAACTCATTAATTCCAAATTTTGTTATATAATTTTCTCCTTGCTCTACTGAATCTAGAGATATTTTTATCATATTTTTACGATTTTTCTATCGGAATATGAATTTTTATTGATTTGAGCATTTAATTAAATAAGAAAATCCATATTTTCTTATTTATCCACCTTGACATTGTGGCTTGGATCTTCGGATCCATCAAACATATGCGGTGTCATTTGATTGAGTAGGGATTCAACGTAGACAACCATATGGCCCGTGCTTCATCTATTTCATATGGATGAAAGCTATCGTCAAACAGAGATCTCGACTATCCATTTTTAATACATAAAAATGGATGGCATCCCATCATCTTCCCCAGCCTGGTATTTTCCCATAGACCGTCCATGATCTAGGCATAAGATATCACTCGGATCTTAATGAAACATCATGGGCATTGTTCCATGAGCTTCATCGTGGCAAGACGAACTCATCCGCACGGACTTATGGTTGGTTTGAGACACTGGAATAGAGCACAAATTGAGTTATTTTGGTCATATCTTTGTTTGATGGTGAATCCTCAATCAAATTTGACAAGAATGATTGATGGGTCCTTGCGAAACTACAGTAAGAATCCGATTTAGGGTGAAATCGAGTACGTGGGAGTTGCAAAATAAATTCATGGCTTGATGGGAACTGAGTTGAAGCTCAGGAAGATCTAATTTTCGGTGGAATCTTCTTCGTACACCTCGGGGGAAGGTGTAAGGAACGATTAATTTGAGGATTGGGGAGAGGTTTTCGTATGACCCGAAAATGTCTTTTGTTTTAAGTTGTTTCGGGATGGCTAAATTGGGGAGAGCACGGTGGGTTTGAAAGCAATTCTATGGGAATAGTGCACATATGATGGGGAGAAAGTTTCTTCAGTAAATCTTTTGGAATGGACGATGTGGTTGTGTCTCTCCTCTCCTACGGAGCTCTCAGGTTAAAACATAGCCATGAATGACATGGTGAGCTTAGGCTTTTAGCAGGAATGGAAGTAAGCTGACAATATTGATGGCATGGGGATAAGATTTCAACTTGAGAAGATGAACATGGTTGAGTTCCCCAAAGCTATTCCAAATTACACTTTCAACCCTAGGGTGAAACCTTGATAAATTTTTTGGCTTTCCTCCATTGGCTATCCTATTAGGTGGCTATGGTTGGTTATAACTTGCTGAGATTTAACCTCCCTATGTAAGTTTACAAATTCATTCAATGACACATAAAACATCATGTTTTGTCTCATAGCCATGATGAGGTCTGCATTTAATGATATAGATTTATCTATGCTTTGGCTCATGTTTATTGGATGGGAGATGAGGTGCATGGTGACTCCAAAGATAGCTAATTGATCTTCATCCACATAAGTTAACATGTCATCCATGATTTATAAAAGAATGACACCTGATTTCCTTTCTCATTATTTTCAAAATTTTGTAATAATGAGTTTATTCCATGATGTAAGGATGACTTAACCCAAGTTCCTTTTCCATTAGATGGCTTATAAGGTGAGTGATGACTCAACCATGTCATCCCTTAAGCAATTCATAGAGGGGTGACGCCTCTTTTACTCCTTCATGATGGTGTCATGATGAGCTTTAACCTAGGTTAACCATGGTAGCTCATGGGTTTTTCTTATGAGTTTTTGCATGTTATGAGAGGTCTTATGGGTCATGGTGGTCTCATGGATTGAATTTAGGATTTAGACATAAAATATGATTTTGTGTTTTCATGGATTTGTCTTGCCATGTGAGCTTAAACCAAGCTTTTAAATTTAAATCTTAGATGTATAGTTATGCATTTTCTCTTCTTTTTAATTAATTAAATATTAATTAATTAAGAGAATAAAACATTTTGATGAAAATATCAAGTTTTGATTAAAATAGTGAATTTGACTAAATTTGACCAAGGTTGACTTGGTGGATCATATTTTGACCAATGTTGACAATTATAGGTCCGATTGTGTCTACAATGATTAATTTGACCATTTGATGGTTAGATTAATTATGGGGTGATTGGGTTTAGGTGGTATAACCTGGGTTTGCGATCAGCATTGACTTGAGAATAGTTATATTCGATCATTTTAATGTCTTGAATTGATCAAAGGAGTCAAATTTGACCAATTTGGTGCCTAGGTTGACTTTGGTGGTCAATAGGGTAGTCATTGGGTTAATGTAATGGTCATTAGGTCATGGATTGACCATTTTGACTAAGTTTGACCATTTGAGTCAATGGTTGACGTGTGACTTTTTTGTATGTAAATTTATGACTTTGATTTATATATTTATAATGATTTTGTAAAGTCACAATTTCAAATGCAAGTATACGTATCCTTATCAAGTAATACGGGGCTCTAATGGAGTCTCTTTTATCGATCCCATAGAAGCGAGGTAAGTGGTCCTTAATCGAATTCTAGTCTACTGCGCGGCCTTAGTTTGGAAGGGTGATATAAGTGGTGTTTCTAACAATTACTCCTAAATGTAGATAATTATATGTAAGGACAATAACTACTCCTGGATGCAAATATTACTTCTAAAGTTATCCTTTTTAGGGAAATTGGTTTGGTGAATTTTGAGATAATAAAAACTACTTATTCTCATGTAATGCAGTGACCTCATTTTTGATGAGGTCTTCTCTTCTTCTTTTTAGTACTTAGGATCTAGCCTTAGGCTTTTCCTTTGACTATCTTAGAGGACTAGGAGTGGGACCCACCTTTTAGAAATTCAAACCACTTCTTAACTCCCTGAAAACTCCACAAACTTGACTGTAAACCCCTAATCACCTAGAGGGTTGAAATCGAATGTGGAAGTTTAAAGGATTGAGGTTCTATAGGACTCTTTGGCCTTGGGGGCCCCTTTCAGGTGGCTTTGATGCAGTGAAGGGCTGACTTACACACACTACACTTATACACTACACCTACACACTACACTTCCACATACCTCCTAAAACCACACCCATACCTAACTTGACCTCATTCATGTAAGGTGATCAGCATGGATGGTCCTTAACCCACAAGCCCTTGGTAAGAGGGTTAGGAACAACATAGTGAATGCCTCGAAATGAGTCCCTTCATGGCTCATGTGGGCTTGATATGGCTTCATGGCTCAACCAAAATGATTTCTTTCCACTTAAATTCACACAATCTTCAATTTCCCAAATTTTGATTTTTGACCCAAGGGACCCTACACTAGCTTAGCCTGCAAAACCCTTGGAAATTACCCCGAATTTCTGAAATTTTCAAATTTTCCAAAATTCTCAAAATCATTCCCAAACATTTCCACATCACTTAAATTGATCATCCATACCCAAAAATACCAAAAATTCAAAAGAAAACCTCCAGAAATACCCTCCAAATACCCAAAATACCCCTCTTGACCAAAAAATCCAAAAATTCAGAAAATTCCCGAAGAAATTCCAGAAAATCCCAAATATTCCCAATTTCATTTTTTGTCCAACTACACTGGTCAATTTTGTCAATATACCCTACGTTTGTCAAAACCCCCAATTTGACCCATTTTAACCCTAAGTGCAATGTCAAACCAAGCCTGCGATTGACCCCGATTTGGTCGATTCAATTCTAAACTTCAATTGACATCCCCAATACCAATCTAGACCAAATTCAAACCCAATTTGATTGACATTTTAGATCCAATCTCACCACAGCCTTAAAGCCCAATTTGGTCCATGACCCAAACCTAACCCAAACTCACCCAATTCAACTCCAATTAACCCCAAATCTTTTCTAAATCTTCCTTAGCATCCCCCTTGGCTTATAGCAACATGAATTTGCCCAAAATTTTCACCCAAACACCACTCAAATTCAACCCAAAGCTAAGAGGCCCAATTTTGACCTAAACCCAAACCCTAGCAAATGGGCCCAAACCCCAAAATCAAAACCCAACCAAAGCCAAAACCTCTTTGAAACACTCCCATAAAAATTTCTCGACATTAATTTTACATCAATTTCAACTAAAGCCCAACATTAGCCCAACTTGGCTCACTTGAAGACTGAAGCCCCTTGCAAATAAACCCAAATTCAAACCAATTCAACTCCAAAATCACATCAAATTGATTCCAAGCCCTTCATAGAACATCCCTAAACCAATTATGACATTTATTTGACAAAGTTCAACTATAAAATTTTTATCGAAATGCCCATCTAAAATCAAAAGCCCATTTCCCTTAAACTTTCACAAAAGCCCACTTCACCACATTCAAAAGCCCAAATCTACCCTAAAGCCCACATGACATCTCCATTTGTCATCCATGAGAATTAAATCCATTACCTAAGTCCTAAATTCACCATCAAATTATTCCAAATCAAGTTTGATACAAATTTCCATCAAAACATCCAAGTGTTTAAAACCCATTTTCATGAAATTGACCAAACCTTTTCCCCGAAGCCAAATGGAGCCAGGATGAGCCATTCACAAGCCATATGAAGCCATGAAAGTTTGGCATGTGACCATGCCATTAATGGCAAAAGGAGAGGAATCCCTTTAACCATCTCCTAAAAAAGTCATTAGCCTTAAGCATGTCTCCCTTAACCAAGATTTAATCCAAATATTCTTGGATAAGGACATCACCACCTCTTGACCGGCTAGCCTAGCGTTTTCTCGGCCCAAGACCAGCCATGGGGAGGTGAACCCAACCCAAACCAATGGGTTGACCAATTTCAAGCCAAAATAGATCCTTCCCCATTCCATTTTAATTCGGAAACACTTCCCCTGCATGTCCAAGCCCGATTGACTTCACCATTGCCGAGCCACGGCCTCCACGGGTCGAAGATGGTGACCCATACTGTAGGCCCGGCCTTTGGATGTGAGGAAAACACCACACCCGAGCATCATGTGAGCCCAAGCTTGGAATTCTCTCACCTGCTGAGTTGCCCCATGCCCAATGACACCATGAGCATTCTTCTCCTCACCGGGCAGTCGATCCCATGCACCGGCTCACGGGAAGTCTCAGCCTCTCTATTTAAAAACTGCCCCTCTCGGCCATGAGAGGAGCTAACTAAAACCTTGCCGAAACTTCTGTAAAAATTGTTCCAGACCCTTCTCCACCCTTAGAGCGAGTTGATCCCGGTGTCAGTTGCCCCCAATCCCCAACGACAAATCCAATTTCCAGTGAAATTCCACCCAAAACCCGGACACTTCTCCGGTGAGCCAATTCCCAAATTGATTGGTTCTACACCTTCCACGAGACCAAGGGAAGGTGTCCACCGATAAAAGCCCCATCTCCGGAGCCACCCAATTGCTCCGGCCCTCCAAAGCTTTGTGATCGGGCTTGAGTCGAAATACATCCGGACAATTCACGGAGACCGGGAGACTTCATACGAACTTCTTTGGGATCCAATCGAAGGTGCAACAACCCTCGGATTGAAGCCACACTTCTCTAAGCAAAGGTATGAGCTAACTCTTCATCCCGAGCACGAGATTCTCCATTTCAAATGCCTTAATTTGATGCATGTTAACGGTAGCCAGATGTGTTCGTCTCTTCGAAGGCAGATCAAGCGGAACATAAGAACATAAAAATCCATTGGTATGGTGAGGATCTTCGGGATTTAGTGTGGACGGCTCTCGGGTGAGGGGGCCGCTCGGGGACGATGAACGGATGCCGTCCATTCAACCACGCGCGGACCCGAGCCCCGGCTCGGGATGGCGTCGGACCGGGGGAGACGGTACGAGAACCGCGGGGCCCGGGCTGCGGCTCGGTGGCGGCGTGAATGGGGCGCGCGTGTGCGTTCGGAGCTGCCGAGGATGACTCGGTGCCCGCGTGGATAAATAGAAAAGGGTGGGGTATTTTTCTATTTAATTTAATTCACTAAACTTCAAAAATTCATATCTACGTGTAGAAAAATCGGGAAAATAAATAAAAATACCCTCTTGCTCGATGAGCGGGGGAGAATAATATGGAAAAGAAATCATTTAATTTCATCAAGTATTTTATTTTTTATAATTTATTTACTCTCTGCATTATTTTAATTCTCCATGCATGTATACGATTCACGCGCGTAGGAACCGTAGGACTTCAAACCTGCAGATTTGGGAACATTTACGAATTTTCCAAAGTCGACCATCCCAAAAAGTTATTGATTTTTCAAATTCATGTTGCTTTTGAGTATTTAATTCCAATAAATAGCATGTTGTGAAATAAATTCTAGGAAAATTTGGTGATGTTCCTTATGACCGAGAGAACCTTAGGAAAAATAGGTTTTCACTTGGTTCATTTAAAACAACCCTTATTGGCAAAGCACCCAAATAAGGTCTCTAATTAATTAGAGTTAACCATGCATCAAATTGACTTGAAATCAATTCTCCACTGACCTTTAGGATTAGAGAATCCACCATAAAAGTTTGAGGTCAATTGGACTTGGTTAGCCCCACTAATTGGGTTGATTAAGCCACTTAGTCATTTTAAACTTTAAAAATTCATAACTTTTAAAATACCTTTCAAAAATTCACCAAATTGGTTTTGGAGCCTCTCTGATATCAGAATCTAAGAAAATTAAAATTTCAATTTTATAAAAAAGTTGATTTTAATAATATTTTAATATTTTTAATAATTAAAAAATAATAAAAATCACAAAAATAATAAAATTCACCAAAATGTCACATTTTGAATTTTAATCACTTAGGAACAAATCCCACATTTTTTCTTAGGTCTATTTAGTGAGATATTAAATTTTAAAGCTTTAAGGTAATTTTAAAGGCAAAAATATATATTTTCTAGCATTCCCATAAAATAATTATAATAAACCATAGAAAAATCAGAAAATTATAAAATTACTTCTTCTGACTTTCTTGATATCAGAGATTTTTGAAAATTATAAAATCCATTTCCAGCATTTATTTTATTTTCCAAATTAATTAACACTCCAAAACTATAAAATAATTATAATAAAAATAATATAATTCAAAAATCACCAAAGTTGGGGTCAAGTGGTCCTCTGGTCATTAGAAATGTCCCTAATTTTCTTAAGGACATAAACTTTCCCTTGGTCATGTTATTAAATTTTCTTTGAAAATCTCTATTTTCTACCAAAAATAATTATATAAATAAATTAAATACGGAAAAATCACATTTCTCCTCTCATGTCTTTATTGACATATGAGTGAAGTCACATAAAAATTTTAAGTTCATTTGAGTTCAATTTAGTGAGTTATGAAATTATTAAGCTTAAAGGGTAAAATGGTAATTAAAATTTTAACCCTTAATTAAAACTTTAGGTTTTAATAAAATTAATTAACAAGTAAAAATATTTTGATCCTAATCTGATTTGGATGATTGAAATTTAAATGATTAAAGGGTAAAAACCCATTAAGCAATTTTAAAATAATTAAACCTTAATTAAATAATTGATTAAATTTGGAAGAATAATAAAATTGGAATTATTAAAATAGGGATATTATTAGGAAGAGATTTATTCTTTAATTTAAAAAATCTAAATTAATTATCTCATTAATATTCAATTCTTAATTAAAATGATAACTCAAATTTAAAATATTAAAAGACTTAATCATTAAACTAAAATTAAATTATTAAAATCTTTTAAAAAATTCAATTAAAATTAAAAAATAAAATTAAATTAAAATTAAATTAAATTAAATAAATTAAATTAAATTAAATAATTAAATTAAATTAAATGAAATTAAATTAAAATTAAATCAAATTAAATCAAATTAAATTAAATAATTAAATTAAATTAAATTAAATTAAATCAAATTAAATTAAAAAATTAAATCAAATAAAAATTAATTAAACATCAAATCAAACTAAATTAAATTAAATTGAATTAAATAGAATTAAAACTCGAATTAAATTAAATTAAATTAAATTAAATTAAATATGACATCCTAAGACATAAAGAATTCAAAAATAAATCTAAAATAACTTGAACACTATTCCCAAATTTAAACTCATTAATGGAAATTAAACTAAATCACAAACCATTTGAATACAATTTACCCTCGAAAGCTTTGGTTATTATAACTCTAAGCAGACATTAAATGAAATGTTACTTCATTTATAGGATATTCAAATGTCCTAGTTCAACGAGTAAGATAACAACAAAACTTGAATTCTCGGACGATTAATTCATTTATATAATTAAACCCATTTGGACTTAAAATAATCTAGAAAATATTGAAAAGATGTTTAAGATTATTCTTAAGCACTTCCTGATATGATAGGACATTTATAAGAACATTTGGACTTAATTGTTCTTTGATGAAGAAAATCGTCCTTAAACTAAAACACAAAAGAACCTAGATGTCATAGGAGATGACTAGCTATATGATTAGGAATTTGGTAGAAAACCATAACCCTTCCCTTAGTTTTTACTGGGAACTTGCTTAAATATTCTAATTGTGTTTTAAGTGTAGCTTGGGATGACGGGAAAGACCCTCGGGAATACGCTTTTATTTTATTGCAAGTTACTTTCTTGCAATTTACATTATGCAATTTACTTTGTGCAAATGCACTTTACTTTTCTTGCATGATAAGACAGAAATTTGTTGCATGAAAACCCACACCTTTAGGATAGCCCACAAAAGTTTGAAACCAAAACTAAATTAAAAGTCATTGCAAGATAAAATTCACCGCCACAACATTTCAAAATATAAAAACAACTCAAAATTTAATCACAAACGAGAACACAAAACTACGAATTTATAAAGCTAAATTAAAACGTCTGTTGGATGATGAAATACCTCGGATGATGTAACCTACGTGTTCTTGCTTGAGTTTCCCACGGTCTAAATGAAAGTGTGGAACTCATTCGATTGAGTTTAGCAAATTCATACGGACTAAGTGAATGCGATAAAAATAATGATGCGGAAGGATGAGACCGTGGGATCTAACCGGTGTCGTTATAATCAACTTTAAGATTTGTTTAATCGAAACACAAAAAACACTTGGAAAATTAAGACTTCTCTAAACCAAAACACTTTTCTCATCTCACGATTTATGATTTCTAAAACTAAACCTACGCAACAATAAGGAGCTCGGAGCATGGTGGGCAGCACGACATTGTCATCAGCAAAACCTAAATCTACATCAGCAAAACTTTCCTAGAATTAAATAACGAGCCATAGGATTTCGAGGTAGTACGCACAATTGCAACATAAATCCTCGGCCTTTTGTTAGGCATTTGCCTTAAAATTAAGCCCTAACCGGACTTAGGATTCCGAGGTAGTCGTCGATACGACATAAACCCTCCATCTTCGAGGCTATTTGTATGATTCTATCATGTAAATATAAGTCCTAAATTAATTAAAATTGACAAAATCAAAACATTTAAATAAACATTAGGATTTTCCTAAATTTAAGCCAAACAATAGGATAGTCGGGGAAATTACGAAGTTTGCTTCGAAGATACGTGATTTCTCTACTTTTCTCTTCCTTTGGATTCACAAAACAAAATGTTCAAAACTTGATCCATTCCTATTGAAATTCCAAATTCAATCCCTTGAAAACTTAAACTTTGAAATCCTTGAGAGCAAGAATTATTGATTATTATCGAGAGTTTTCTTAGGTGATTCCACGTCACTTAAGATGTAATTAACTATAGGGGCTTGCCCTTATAGGGAATTTTGAAAGAACCCAGGTAATATAAACCTACTGTTTAATGTTTTCATATTAAGTAGAAATTTTATCGGCTTATAAATTAGTTCGCAGGAATAAACGGATGTCACAAATCTTCTAGTTTATTTAATCGAGCCCCACCGTCAAGCGGTGTGTCTATCCTTAGGGATAGATACACAGTTTGTGGTGCGAGTGCTCGTTTATATATAAACTATTTGGGGTGACAGAGATCGGTTTAATTTCATATCTTAAAACCTTCAAATTTTAAAAATTATTTTCAAAATCAAATACTACTTTTCAAATTATTTATTTTAATTAAATTAAAAATTCGCCGACGGTTACATTAGGCGACCCCCTTTAAAATAACACACAACCTAAAAATATGCCGACAAGATTTACGGCGACTCCGGCCGGGAAAATTCCTCTCTCCATTATAATCGAGATGATTCTGCTTTCAAAAATCAGAAGTGTATCATGTCCTTGTGGATCAAACTACCCTTCTTTCGGGATTTGGAATACTATGTTCATTTCTATCTTGGACAAGTATAGCTAGCATTCTCAGTTTAGGAGCCAACTTGTTTAGACACCCCCAAACGGAGAGGTTCGAGATCCTTTACCTCATTTACGAGGTGGGGTGGACCCAATAGGTGTTAGTTTAGGAATGATCCTTGAGTCGAAGTCTTGCTTAAGACTCTCTTTTCCTTTCCAACTCTGAATCAATTCCTTACCTTCTCTACACTTTTAGACATTAGTTCTAAATAAACAAAATACGTCAATAAGTGATTCTTTTAACAAAGGATTCTTTCTTATAAATACATGAACAAGAACGAGTTTGGACTCTTTTCAATTCCTTTCTTTTCGTCCTAAAGAAAAGAAGCATAACTTGGAATCGACAACCCGGGGAATCTACCTGAAATGAAACCCGGCTTGATTTTCCTCCTTCACCAACGGGCCCGGACTTATTTGTCTATAAAGGATGAAATTTTGCCAGACAATGGGATCATCCGATTTGGACGAAGAGTTGGCTACGAACGTCAAGGTCACCGACGTCTCCCTCTTTGCCCAGCGACGAACAAGGTATGCGAGGCCCGAGGGCCAGCTTTGCTTGAGTTCGACCTTAGGTCGACCCGAGAGTTCCTCCTGGTCTAGACTAGGAGAATGCTGACGTCGTGGGGAGGACTGTTCTTACTACTTGCTGGTCTAGTTGTTCTGCACCTGCCGGCCACGTGCCAAATCAAAAGGGAAAGAAATCCGGGGTATTATGGCTTGTTAAATTGGAGGTACGGATCTTCTTGTAAGACCTTGTTTTCAAAATCGGGTCCGGTTCAAAGATTCCGTCAACGACAAAGACCCAAGAAGAAAGCAGTAGAAGGATAACCCCGGAGAAGCCGGAGGCTGGCGAAATCGCTTTCCTGGAGGAAATTCAGTACCCCGGGATATACACCGTGCCCCGGCCCCATACCACTTTTGGGAGGAAGCGGGTTCCATCCCCTCTCCGCCGCGAGAGATGAGGAGAATGTTCGCAAGATTGCGCCACATTACCTCGGCCGCATGCACAACGATAGCCGCAAGAAAAGAGACAGAACTACGCCGTTTGCTCATTTGCAAACTTTGGTAGAAAAGTTAGCAAGGAAGGAAAAGCGCCGTATCGGAAATTCTACGAAGGATAGGGCGGGTCTTAGGTCCAAATCCCGTCTTGGGCCCCGAGTGAGCCCGCCGTCATGACAGAAAAGCCAAGCAAGAGAATGAAGGCTAGCCCGCCTGTCGTAGTCTCGGGACTACGGATTAGGGAGGATACCACCTTCCGGCATTTGGCCGACCGACCATCTGGTCCTAGGGCCATACAACGCTGCTAGAAGGATGGTGTGGCGTCCTGCGGGGCGGTTGAGATTGAAACAGCAGCCCGAAAAGAGAATCTCGCCAGGAAGTTGGAATACGAAGAAAGCGCTACTGGCGATAAAGGACTCGTGACAAGGGGACCCGGCAACTGTCGCATGACAACCACAAAGACACACGGAAAGCTCCGCTAGAAGATGCCATGGAAAAGTTGAGAACCGATATCCGACGGTTGGCAAAGAAAAGAAGAAAAGTTCGGAGATGAGATCGATTCATCGGAGTTCATGGACGAATATGCGAGATCGATATGGTTGAGACACGGGCTTCATCGGCCGCAAGGTGCTCACCGGCCGCGGAAGAGAGGAGCAGAGGCGATGAGGCTGACTTCAGGAAAAGACACGATCGCGCTCGAATGGCGAAAAGGATGGAAGAGATGGTAGTGGCTACGGCCACTCTCCGGAGTCAAGTGCAACCACATGAGAGACACCCCCGAGAAGTCATTCACATTGTAGACGGAGGAAGGTACATCCGTCGATGGGATGACCGATTTGAGATGCAACACAAAGTATGATCCACCGAAAAGGATATCAAGAATTTAGTAGAGCCGACGGAGTGCGAGAAGCCTTAGCACAATCGAAGAACGGGACATCCATTCGGACGGGTAGACCTTACCGGAAAAGTCGACGCTGTCCAATGCCGAGCCGTACCTGCGGCCCCCGACATCGCGGAACCAGGAACCCCCGACGAGCATGTTGCACACTTTCGTGCCGGTGTTGTAATGCGGCGGGAGCGATGCGTTACTCTTAGACGAGTTCGTCGGCCAATCATCGGGAATCGCCTTCGGCGGTATCTGCAGTGCAATGGCTCGGTGAAGACATTCTCGGAGCTAGAGAGCCTCTTCATCAAGCGATTTGCCGGAGCTCGGCACCACATCACTATAGGTGATTTAGTGGTAGAGAAACAAAGGCCGAATGAAACTTTGGTGGATTACATACTTCGGTGGAGAAACTTGAGCATGAAGTGTGAACCACAGTATCGAACAACATGCGGTCAGCATCTTGCTTAAAAGCATTCACGACCGATAGCACTTCTCCTCAAAGGATTCTATTAAGACTTTTGAGAAGTTGTTAAGCAAGGGCGGGAAGCTTGCAAAGAAGAGGCGAAGCAATTAAGTTTTGGGCAAGGCAGGACAGCGAGAAGCCGGTAGAAGACCTTCGAAAGAAATCTGGGATCATTGCAGCGAGTTGATAAAGGCAAGCAACCGATGCAAATACCACGAGCCGGCCGCGGCAACCACAACGAGTGCCGAGGCAACCCGGTCCGGCTATCGGTCGTCTCCCGCGTATGAACAACCGCCTCGTCCCCGCCGCGTACATTAAGGGAGCTTCGAGCGAGAGAATATCCGTTCAAAAATGAGAAGAAGTACCGAAAATGTTCCGTAGCTTAATGAAGACTCCAGATTGCCGGTTGCCGAACCTAAAGGCCCGGGAGGAAGTCAACAAGAACGGTGATCCCAACTTTTCGCACATACCACTTCGGATGCTTGGGCACAAAGATAGAAGATTACATTACCTTTAAAAGTTGGCTCAACGACAACCTTCGGAAAGGAAATATAACAATCCCGAAAGAATTGCCGAAGGAACCCCCAGAAAGGAGGTTCCGTCAATGTTATCTCAAATGGATACGTCATTAGATAGATCCCTATGCAAGAAAGCCCCGACGATGGATGGACTACCGCTGGACGAGATCTTCGAAGGGTACACGTTAACATCCGAGCCGCCTCGGTGCGAGCTTCAATTCAGAGTTCGAGACTGATAGCGGTACTATCCTTGGAAGTAGAAGAACCACCTCGACGGAGACGATTGAAGAAGAAGAACATTGACGAAGAAGAGGGGACCGAGATTCCTAAGGCTAGACTAGGGCGCTGCTTATCCTAGGATAGTTGTTTAGATTCGGGAGAAATCCCTCAAACCTCTGATTACGCGCGATTATACGCTCACTTCGGTGGGATCATATAATGATAAGGGTGATGGCGGCTGGCTACGTTGCAAGTGACATTTCTAACGATTACGTAACTGAGCAATCCGGACATCGACTTCGATGCCGACAACAATTCTCAGAATCATACATGATCTGAGCAATCAAAATAACGAAGAAGACATCCATCAAGGGAGGCTACGAGAGTTCAACAAGCAACGGATCTATCTGTGAGTTTGAGGAGCTCCGGTTACGATGGGATTAGAGCCTTAAGATAATCCGGAAGAGCTGTCATTCCGATTCGGGGAGGAGACATGACAAGTTGACACTAGATTCGAAGAAATTACGAAGTCAACTTAGAAGTGGAAAAGTTCTACCTCAAAAGGTGGGTCCAAAAGACAAAGGGAAAGCGGGTGGTTGTTCGAAGAACCTTGACCCGGCGGAAAATACCCATTCGAAAGGCGAGACGCATGAGAACAAAGTGGACTACAACGTGTTAGCCCATCTTAGGAAACTACCGGCCAAGGCGGGCATGTACGATGCTCTCATCTTATCAAAGGAGATGAGAGAAGCTGCGATCAAAGCCTTACTTCGATCAGAAATTTGCTTAAGCTCAAATGGCCGGAGATTCCTTAGATGAGGTTTGCTCGTTAAGGAACGACGGAGCGTTACCTTCACGGACGACTACTACTTGGGACAGCGAGATCACAACCGACCGTTGTACATTTGGATTACAATTGGGAAGTTTACTCTCCGGGTATTGGTGGATCCGAGGAGCATCAATCAATATAATGAGTCTTCGAACACTAGCATACTTGGAAATTGATGCTCGTGAGCTCGAAGCGAACAAAATGTTATTAAGAAGATTCAACCGAAAGGAGAAACAGCCCTCGGGTCGATAACGCTGCGATGAAGGCGAGTGACTTAGCAAAGACAACGCAAAATTTCTCATAATCGATTCGAAACATCGTTCCAACGCTCTATCTTTGGGCCGACCATGGATACATGAAAACGGATGGTACCATCGTCTACGCCGGTCATCAAATACTACGATGGAGGAGCGGTCGCCAAGGCGACTTACAACCATTCTCCGTACATGAGATTGGAATCCATGAAGATGCGGCTGTGTACCAACGAAAACGATCTTCTCCAGCGGAGATACCGTAGCAGATGAAGCAAAGAAAGTTCGGGACAACGAAGAACTTGAAGTTCTAGTCCAACGGTCACTCACCACTCCCTTCGACGAGATGGTGAAGGTTTCTCCACAACTCGCATCCGAGGTCGAGGCGGGGACGGGTCGTGGTAAAGACGTTAGGACGATTGGACGGAAAATGGTATCAATATTAGTTGGAATGATGATTCGAAGAAGAAAAAGGAAATCGAGCGAAAGCGACGACGATAAGTCGGAAGAAGCCGCAATTCAAGATCTCCCTCGAAGATGAAAGAACGAAGAATATAAATCGATGTACGAAAGATTAACCACTACGTACATACTATGACCCTAACTTAGATCCATTTTAATAAGATCGAGGGTATGGTGGTCGAAAGGGTACATAGCGCGGCGGTACGAAACGATCAAATTCTACGTGGTGCTTCTACCTCCAAAAGCGAAAATAATATACAATTCGAAGATGTCACTTCATCAAATTAATGGAATTACCTTTTGAGTGGTACTCTCTGTGTTTCGAAATTTAATTCAACGTGGTTTCTTACCTCGACAATGGACAAAGAGCCCGATCACAACATTTGAAAAATTATGGAATAACCGGTCGCTACCCAATTGAAAGTATGGACTCGGATTCGGCTTTGATAGGGTCGGTTGACGATCTTGAATTTTGTGGTTGTCACTTGCAAGTCAGTGAAAGCGCATGGAAACTACGAGGGCAGACTCAAAGATTTGCAAATTGGAAATGACTCCACCAAAATTCGAAGAAGAAATTAAATCCACGATAGATGAGTTAACGGAAGTTAACTTAGGTACTAACAAAGAGCCTAGACCTACCTTTGTTAGCTCCTTACTCAACGAGAGAAGACTCCGAGAAGAAATAATCAAATTATTAATGGAATTTAAAGGCATTTTGCTTGGAACTACGATGAAATGCCGGGATTAGCTCAGGAGGTTGGAGTCCATAAGCTGGAGTGGATCCTACTTCTGTTCCGATCGAGACAAGGTCCCGAAGAATGCGTCTAGAAATCGAACAACAAGTCGTAGCCGAAGTTAAAAAGCTAATAGACGCTAAATTTGTCCGTGAAGAACCAATACTGAGCTTGGTAGCCAATGTGGTGCCCGATCGAGAAGAAGAATGGTCGAGATCGGAATGCGTATTGGACTTGATTTAAACAAGGCATGTCAAAGGGATGGTCCCTCTCTTAGAACCCCCGAATTAATGATCGACATTGCTTCAACACATGAAATATTCTCGTTCATGGATGGATCTTCGGGATGCTTCCGGATAAAAATGGCTCCGGAAGATGAAAAGCTTACGGCATTCGAACGCCGATTGGAGTATTTTGCTACACGGTAATGCCATTCGGGCCGAAGAGCCGGGAGCAACCTACCAAAGAGCAATGACAAGAATTTTTGATGATCTCATCACGATCGAGTCGAATCTTGCGTGACGTGTGGTCATCAAAAGCGAAATAAAAACCCTTTGTATGATTTGAGAATTGTTTTCGAACGATTAAGGCAATTTAACCTTAAAGATGAATCCTTAAAATGCGCCTTCGAAACCACCTCAAGGAGAAATTCTTAGGATTCGTTGTCCGACATCGTGGAATTGAAATCGACCGGAGAAGATTAAAGCTATCTTAGAAATGCCGCCTCCCAAAACCTTAAAACAACTACGATCTTTTCAGGGAGCATATCTTCGAGCGCTTTATCTCAAACTGTCCGGAGTAGGTGTCGACCTTTCTCGGCACTAGTTAAAAGGACGCGAATTTATTTGGGAAGAGAAATGCAGAGAAGGCCTTCGAGGACATTAAACAATATTTAATGACACCTCCTGTCTTAAACGGCCCCGATCTCGGAGTAGACCGGCGATGCTTTTACACCGCGGCTTTAGACGACTCTCTCGGAGCCTGTGCTTGGGAATTGATGATGAGGGTAAAGAAAATGCTCTTTACTACTTAAGTCGTCGTTTACTTTCGACGGAAGTAAGGTATCCCGCAATTGAAAAGCATTGTTTAGCACGATCTTCGCCGCTCAAAAGCTCGAGCACTACATGCTTTCTCATAAGGTCAACCTTTGATCTCGAAGTTCAATCCATTGCGATACTTGATGACTCGTCCAACACTTTACGACGGACTTACCCGGATGGTCAATGATATTATTGCAATTCGATATAACTTTACGTGCACACGCGTGCCGTAAAGGGACAAGTCTTAGCGGACTTCCTCACGGCACACCCTTTGCGCCGTGAGATCGCCTCTCGATGACGATGCGGATGAACAAATAATGAACCTGAAGACCTTGATGATCGACATTAGAGATTATATTCGTGAACATCTTCGGCACACAAAGACGAAGAATCGCAAGTGATAGTGCCGTGGGCGGGGAATCGGGCTAATCTTTATAACGCGGAGCGGGGGTCATTAGTACTCCTACCACTTGACGAACCGTGTCTGAGCAACGGCAGTCACACGGAGCCTCATAACGGGAGCGGAATTAACTAGCGAATGGGATAACGGACATCGACATCTACGAGAGTTCATAGTTAATCATTCGGCGAGATCGCCGGACAATACGGGGTACAAGCGAGACTCGAACAATACTTCCGGTATGCCATACGGTGTTGGAACAGATTCCCGAATGTGACGATCTACAAAATTCCCGAGAAAAGAAAAATGCTTTAGCCCGTCTCGCAAAGGGTTTGCCTGTTTGCAAGAAGAATCGGTGGAAGTGTCGGTTCGCGGACGTCGAGTCCTATCACGGCTCGACATAGACACAATACACAAATCGGAAAAGAAAAAGAATCGGTTGCGGCGGTGACGGAAAACACGAGAGAGATTGGCGACGGCCATTGATGAACTACTGCCAAACGAAGCTGCCGGACGATGGGTCATGGCCCATCGGATCAAGAAAGAACTGCATCCATACGCATTGTCAAGCAACATATTATACGGAAGGTCTTTTGATCAAATGTGGCTAAGGTGCCTAAGCGAGGTCGAGGCCGTGAAATTGTTAAAGAGGTACATTCGGGACTCTGTGGCGCTCACCGGTCGGGTCCGAAGATGAAAATAAAAATTAAAAGACTAGAATTGCTACGGCCTCGATGATGATATTTGCATGAAAATCTCCGAAGGCATCACCAATGCCAAGTGCAGGTGGTTCTACACCAACCTCGAAATGTGCTACATGCGACAAGATTGCGTCGTGGCCATTTGAATGTTGGGTCACACGGATATAGTGGGTCCGATAGAACCACCATCTTCAAAAGGACATCGCTTCATTCTTGCGGCTACGATTACTTTTCCAAGTGGGCGGAAGGCAATTCCACTTAGAAGTGAAAGCACACCACGTGCTACGGTTTTCGAGAACCGAGTTGTCTCTTAGTTTCGGAGTGCGCAGCGCGGGGATTATCTCGAGATAATGGGTCGGCATTCGAAGCACGCAAATCAACAATTTTGTCGAGGAGACATAGAATCGGCGCGATGCTCGACGATTTACTACCCAAGAGCAAACGGTCTCGGCGAGGCTTTTAACCAGAAACTCTCGTTCAAATCTTAAAAGAAAACCTTGGACGATAATAAAAGAAATTGGCGAGAAATTGTTAGAAGCCTTATGGGCCTACGGACAACCTTCGAACTCCTACTCAAGCTACACCTTACGCTCTAGTGTATGGGTCGGGCGGTGTTACCTTTAGAGTTCAACTTCCTTCACTCAAATTGCGGTTGCAAACAAGATCACGACGAAGAAAACGCCAAATTCGACTCGAAGAATTAGAAAGCTTGGAAGGGAAAAGACTTCACGGCGCAACGGTGAGCTATACCAAGCTAAGATGGACAGCCACTGACAAACTGGTCCGCCCAAGAACCTTGAGAAGTTGGTGACTTAGTTCTCGTTCTCAAGAGACCTATTCTTGCACACACATAAAGATAGGAGGAAAATTTGAACCCACTTGGGAAGGACCGTTTGTGGTTGAGCGATATACTCGGGAGTTCCTACCAGCTAGTGAATTGCGGGGAGAACGACATATGCTTCCGATCAACGGACGATACTTGAAAAAGTATTACGCTACGTCTTCCGAAGGAATGAATTCTTCATCCCCTAAGAAACGGTATCAGTACTATGATTGGGTCCGAACAAAAAAAAAATAATAATAAAATGTGCTAAAATAAATAAAATCATGATAATAAAGTTTTTCCTTGTTTTCCTTTCCAAATCAAAATCTCTTCCCTGATCTTATCCTACTTCATTCCTATTAAATTTTAAATATGGGAGAAATAAAAAAATGTCTTTAATAAACATTTTCTTAATGTTCTTGTTCAACAGTACGGCCCACGATCCTTTTCCTTGTCTTTTCGCGGGGAAATGTCGAACGGGCGGTTGGTCTTGAACTTTAAGAATGGCGTAAGCCTTGCACTCGATGAAGGGTGAAAGATGGAGCAATAATCGAGATTGACTCGGATTTCTACCCCGGCGGGCCTACGGTCTGAGGAAAGTGAGGCGGGTCCGAGTTGACCGAGAAGAGCTTGCCGGCGGACGGTGATGAAAGTGGGTGGCCCAAGCCATAAATCGACAAGAAGAAAAGAAAAGCAAACCTTAGAAGAAGATAAGAAGAAAATGCGTCGTGGATTCTTTACGGCGGGGAGAGGAGCGGGCTTGTCGGCCCGCCGCGCCCACGAGAGATTCGAAGTGCGGAGGCTGCCTCTCGCGGCCACGCAACGAAGAAATAAGAATCGCCATATTCGTAAGATGTTAACAAAACAGGCGCGGACCGGCGCGGCCGAGACGATTGCTAATGCCGGCACACACATTCCAGGGACACCGGTTCACCGGGGCACCCCGAAGAAGGAGAGCCCGGCTCTAGGATGCTGAAGAACCGGGGAAATCTCCGAGAATCCGGGAAGAAGGAGTACCACGCCACGGATAAGACCACGATGTACATGACCTTGTTACGAAGCTTCACCCGGGGGATGTCTAAGCCAGTCATCATCCCGAGGAGCCGAGGTATGCGGGGAACGTGAAGGGACTGAACCATATATCCCACAATATGTCACAAGGCCTCGCCATGCATGGATCATTCGAATACGGTGGAGAGGATGCAAAATGTTGAAAAAGAAAACTTTTGAATACTTCGAGAGAATTAAAGGAAGAAGGATCAACATACTAGAGGGCCTCGAGCTACATACCGACGTATTCTCGGAGTATGAACAACGACAAATCGTGGATTGTATCAGGGATGCGAAAAGAATGGGCCGAAGCGGGGCGCGAGGAAAACATACTCGGAACCCCGGAGATGGATGCCGGGGAAAGGAAGAATCACGATACAATGCGGATGCTCCTACAACTTTCTTTGAAGACGAAGGAAACCCACCGGGGGATACTCCCGTCATGGCGAAGTAGATCAGATGCCATTAGTCATCGAAGGAATGGTAAAAAGATTGATAACATGGAGAATACTGCCCATTGATTACTATGCAAATGTTGCATTATCAACATCTACAAACAAAGTGACTACCCCCACATATAGATGCACGACTTCGTCGAACCTACACACGGTCTCTTTCTTGAGCAAGGTATGACATCATGTTCGGATCGACTGCGGATGGCGAGGCCGGGTGAGTTCCGAGGCCCCGGTAAAAGATACCTTTGCAGTGGGTTAAGATCATGATCTTTTGAAGAGACAACGGAGCGGATATCGCTAAGCATTGCATACCGGGAGTGCCGGTGGAGTGGATCTCGGTTACTTTGGGGAGAATGGGCAGAAAGCTGACAAGATACCTTACCATTTCCAACCGGACCAGTGAGAACCTCCTTCTGAGGCAGCCCAGGTTACATGGGAAATATCACACCTCAATGATACATCCGGCCAGCATCCTTGCCGGGGATGGCTTGGAAGGTGATGTTATTAACCATGTACCCCACTATTCAGACATGGATTTTTTGACAAATGTTTCTTTTGATGGACCAACAAAGATCATACATAGTCCGTTTTGAGTCTACATGGATTGTGAAATATATTCCGGATCGAGTTGTATGATGTAATTTTCAACATGATTGGAATGAAAGTGACCATGTCACGTTTTGGCCTTCACCTCTTTTGTGCAAATTGATTGGGAAACGCCATTAAAGTTAAATGAACTTCGAACAAAGAGCAGAAAAGAAATAAAGAAAGAAGAATAAAAAGAAAACTTTCCTAAAAAAAATCTTAAAAACGACGAACACCAAATTCAACGTGAACATTAAATGAACGATAAAATAAAATTTGAACCATTAAAAGATAAACGAAATCAACACAAATCTAAATTCCATCCTTCCAATTTCAAAATCGAATTTCAAAATTCAATCTTTCCAAATTCCAAATCAAATTTCAATCTTTTTGAATCTCGAATCAAATTCTCGATCAAATTCCAAATCCCGCTCTCGATCGAATTTCAAATTTGATCTTTTCATCTCAAATCAAATTCTCAATCAAATTTCAAATCCACTCTGAATCGAGTTTCAAATCGATCTTCAAATTTCAAATCGAATCTTAAATCAAATTCGTCGAGTTCGAAACTCATCCTTCCAAATCTCAAATTCAATCTTTCCAGTTTGAGAATCTCAATCAAATTTCGAATTTGATCTTCCAAATCTCAAATCAAATATCAATCAAATTCAACTTTTGGGTCGAGTTTTACATCCAAGTACCTTGCTAGGATTCTTCCTGTACCTTTGAAATACATCAAATTCAACCTTTTGGGTCGAGGATTTTACATCCCGAAATTTGCCTTTGCTTTTAGAAGTTCTTTCTGACTGCACTTGAAATACATCGAATTGTTGACTTTTGGGTCGAGGATTTTATCAGACTACCCTTTGCTTTAGGATTCTTTTCCTATTACCTTGAAATACATCAAATTCAAACTTTTGGGTCGAGGATTTTACATCCAAGGCTGCCTTCCTTTTTTAGGATTCTTTCTATTGCCTTTGAAACATCAAATTCAAACTTTTGGGTCGAGGATTTTACATCCAAGGCACTTTTCTTTTAGGATTCTTTTCCTATTGCCTTGAAATACATCAATATTGAACTTTTGGGTCGAGGGGATTTTACATCCAGAAATTGCCTTTAGGATTCTTTCCTATTGCCTTGAAATGCATCGAATTCAAACTTTTGGGTCGAGATTTTACATCAGAAGCCCACCTTTACTTTGAGATTCTTTCCTGTGCACTGAAATACATCAAATTCAAACTTTTTGGGTCGAGGATTTTATATCCCAGGCTTGCCTTGCTTTAGGATTCTTTCTATTTAGCTGATACCTCAAATTCAACCTTTTTAGGTGAGGATTTTACATCCAAGACTGCACTGCTAGGATTCTTTCCTATTGCCTTTGAAATACATCGAATTCAAACTTTTGGGTCGAGGATTTTACATCAGAGCTTGCCTTGCTTTAAGTTCTTTTTCTGTGCCTTTGAAATACATCAAATTCAAACTTTTGGGTCGAGGATTTTACATCCAAGACTGCACTGCTTTAGGATTCTTTTCCTATTGCCTTTGAAATACATCAAATTCAAACTTTTGGGTCGAGGATTTTATATCCAAAGGCTTGCCTTTAAGATTCTTTTCTGTGCAGAGTCTGTAGATTGACTTTTGGGTCGAGGATTTTACATCCAAGGCCCACTTGCTTGCTTTAAGTTCTTTCTGTGCACTGAAATACATCTGAATTCAAACTTTTGGGTCGAGGATTTACATCAAAGACTACCTTTGCTAGGATTCTTTTCTGTTACTTGTGAAATACATCAATTCAAACTTTTGGGTCGAGGATTTTACATCCAAGGCACTTATTGCTGATTCTTTCCTATTGCCTTTGAAATACATCAAATTCAAACTTTTGGGTCAGGGATTTTATATCCAAGGCCACTTGTACTTTAAGGATTCTTTCCTATTGCCTTTGAAGTACATCAGAGGAATTGACCTTTTGGGTCGAGGGATTTTACATCGAGGCGTACCTTTGCTAGATTCTTTCCTATTGCATGAAATACATCAAATTCAACCTTTGGGTCGAAAGTTTTACATCCCGAGCTTCCCTTGTACTTTAGGATTCTTTCCTATTGTAAAATTCATGAAATTGAAAACTTTGGGTCGAGGATTTTACATCGTATATTACTCGAGATTCTTTTCTATTACCTTTGAAATACATCAAAATTCAAACTTTTGGGTTGAGGATTTACATCAGGAGCGCACTGCACAGGATTCTTTTCCTATTGCAACCGAAATACATCAAAATCAAACTCTTGAGGTTAGTTTTTACATCGATACGCATTGCTACGAGATCTCCTCATTGCAATGATTCAATCCGATCAATTCAATTTTCTTTCGGGGTTGAAGATGTTACATCTAAAACCTCGAATTCCACATTTTCATTTGAGTTCAAATCCCTTGAGAATTAATTTTGACAAAGCTTGATCTAAGATTAGAAACTCAGAGCTAAAATGCGAGTTCACACATCAAAACTTAGGCCGAAACAAAATAAAATCTAAATTAAATTCCCCCGAGGTCATGTGATTTGGGATTCACCTCCTTTTCCTTTCCCCGACGAGGATTCGGGAATCTCCGGTCTCGAGATATGCCAGCCTCCGTGAGAGACCTAGCCCATTTCGTCTAAGTATTGTCACTTGGATGTTTGTGTTAGTTTTGTTGATCGCTTAGGTCAACATAAATACGCGCGGTGTGCTCATTGACTCACCACACCTATTGGGGGTCCATTTGTTGACCTCATTTTTTGATGAGGTCTTCTCTTCTTCTTTTTGGTACTTAGGATGTTAGCCTTAGGCTTTTCCTTTGGCCCATCTTAGAGGACTAGAATTGGGACCCACCTTTTAGAAAATTCAAACCACTTCTTAACTCCCTGCCAGACTCCACAAACTTAATTTGTAGACCCCTAATCACCTAGAGGGTTGAAGCTCGAATGTGGAAGTTTGAGATGAGTTCACATAGGACTCTTTAGCCTTGGGGCCCTTACGGTGGCACAGTGCAGTGAAGGGATGACTTACACACACTACACTTATACACTACACCTACACACTACCGCTACACCTCCTAAAACCACACCCATACCTAACTTGACATACGACTCATGTAGGTGATCCACATGGATGGTCCTTAACCCCAAGCCCTTGGCCAAGAGGGTTAGGAACAACATAGTGAATGCCTCAGGCGTAGGTCCCTTCATGGCTCATGTGGGCTTGATATGGCTTCATGGCTCAACCAAAATGATTTCTTTCCACTTAAATTCACTGATCTTCAATTTCCCAAATTTTCAATTTTTGACCCAGGGACCACACGCTTAACCTCACAAAAACCTTGAAATTGCAAATTTCTCAAAAATTTCAAATTTTCCAAAATTCTCAAAATCAATCCCAAACATTTTCACATCACTTAAATTGATCATCCATACCCAAAAATACCAAAAATTCCAGAAAAACATCCCAATACCCTCAAATACCCAAAATACCCCTCTTGACCAAAAAATCCAAAAATTCAGAAAATTCCCAGAAAATTCCAGAAAATCCCAAACTATTCCCAATTTCTTTTGTCCAACTACACCATGGGCCAATTTTGTCAATTTACCCTACTTTTGTCAAAACCCCCAATTTGACCCATTTTAACTAAGTGCACCCAATGTCAAACCAAACCTACCCAATTGACCCTGAATTTTGGTCCAATTCAATTCTAAACTTCAATTCAACATCCCCAATACCAATCTAGACCAAATCCAAACCCAATTTGATTGACATTTGGATCCAATCTCACTTTTGGCCTTAAAGCCCAATTTGGTCCCTTGACCCAAACCCCAACCCCAAACTCACCCAATTCAACTCCAATTAACCCCAAATCTTTTCTAAATCTTCACTTAGCATCCCCTGGCGCCATCAATAACACAGTTTGCCCAAAATTTTCACCCAAACACACTCAGAATTCAACCCAAAGCTAAAGGAGCCCAATTTTGACCTAAACCCAAACCTAACCCAAATGGGCCCAAACCCCAAAATCAAAACCCAACCAAAGCCAAAACCTCTTTGAAACACTCCCATAAACATTTCTCAAAATTAATTTTACATCAATTTCAACTCTAGCCCAACATTAGCCCAACTTGTACACTTGGACCTACATAGGCCCACTTACCAAATAAACCCCAATTCAAACTGATTCAACTCCAAATCACATCAAATTGATTCCAAAGCCCTTCATAGAACATCCCTAAACCAATTATGACATTTATTTGACAAAGTTCTTCACAAAATTTTTATCAAATACCCATCCTAAAATCAAAAGCCATTCCACTTCGCTTTCCTAAAGAGGTCACTTCACCACATTCACAAGCCCAAATCTACCCTAAAGCCCACATGACATCTCCATTTGTCATCCACTTAATTAAATCCATTACCTAAGTCCTAAATTCACCATCAAATTATTCCAAATCAATTTTCATACAAATTTCCATTAAAACATCCAAAATTCTTAAAACCCATTTTTCATGAAATTGACCAAACCTTTTCCCAAGCCAAATGGAGCCAAAAGGCAGACATTCTGCATGCAACAAACCATGAAAGTTTGGCATGTGACCATGCCATTAATGGCAAAAAAGGAGGAAGTCCTTCCCCAACATCTCTAAAAGTCATTAGCCTTAAGCATGTCTCCCCTTAACCAAGATTTAATCCAAATATTCTTGGATAAGGACATCACCACCTCTTGACCGGCTAGCCTAACTGATTTTTCTCAGCCCAAGACCAGCCATGGGGAGGTGAACCCAACCCAAACCAATGGGTTGACCAATTTCGAAGCCAAAATGACCCCTTCCTATTCCATTTTAATTCAAACACTTTACACATGTCCAAGCCCGATTGACTTCACCATTGCCAAGCACGACCTCCCTGGTTAAGATGGTGACCCATGCACTGCCGGCCAGCCTTTCAGATCGACGGAAAACACACGAGAGCATCATGTGAGCCCAGGCTTGGAATTCTCCCCTGCGAGTTGCCCTGCCCAATGGCCACCATGGTTGTTCTTCTCCTCACGAGCAGCTGATCCCATGCCTCAACTCCCCCACAGGGCCTCCGCCTACTCCTATTTAAACTCCACCCCTCTCGGCCATGAGGAAGGCCCAAAAACACAAACCTTGCCGAAACTACGCAAGAATTGTTCCAGACCCTTCTCCACCCTTAGAGCGAGTTGATCCCCGATGTCAGTGCCCTAATCCCCAACGACAAAATCCAATTTCCAAGCGGGAATTCCACCCAAAACAGGTTGCTTCCACGGTGAACGATTCCCAATTGATTGGTTCTACACCTTCACGGACGGGGGAAGGTGTGCACGATAAAGCCCCATCTCCGGGCCACCCCGAGTTGCTCCGGCCTCCAAGCTTTGTGATCGGGCTTGGTCGAAATCACATCCGGACAATTCACACCGAGACCGGGAGACTTCATGCCAGGCTTCTTTGGGATCAATCGAAGGTGCAACAACCCTCGGATTGAAGCCACACTTCTCACGAGCAAAGGTATGAGCTAATTTCTTCATCCCGAGCTTACGGGAGATTCTCCATTTCAAATGCCTTAATTTCAATGCATGTTAACCATTATAGATGTGTTCGTCTCTTTAAAACGAATCCATGGAGCATAAGAACATAAAAATCCATTGGTATCGAGTGAGATCTTGAGGATTTAGTGTGGACGGCTCTCGGGTGAGGGACGCTCGGGGGACGATGAACGGATGCCGTCCATTCAATACACGCGCGGACGAACGGCTCAGATGGCGTCGGACCAGGAGACGGTACAAGAACGCGGGGCCGGTGGCGACTCGGGTGGCGGCGTCGAATGGGAGCGCGACACTTGTGCGTTCGGAGGCATCAAGGTTGACGCGGCACCGCGTGGATAAATAGAAAATTAGGGGTATTTTTCTATTTATTTAATTCCCTAAACTTCAAAAATTCATATCTCTGTGTAGGAAAATTAGAAAAATAAAATAAAAATACCCTCTTGCTCGGTGAACGAGGGAGGAGAATAATGTGGAAAAGAAATCATTTAATTTCATCAAGTATTTTATTTTTTATAATTTATTTACTATCTGCATTATTTTAATTCTCCATGCATGTATACAATTCACCATGGCATAAGACCATAGGGCTTTTGAAGCCTCTGAATTTGGAAACATTCTGAATTTTCCCAGTCGGAGGCCATCCTATAAAAAGTTATTAGTTTTAATTCATGTTGTTTTGAGTATTTTAATTCAATAAATAGCATGTTGTGAAATAAATTCTAGGAAAATTTGGTGATGTTCCTTATGACCAGAGAACCTTAGGAAAAATAGGTTTTCACTTAGTTCATTTAAAACAACCATAATTGGCTTAAACACCCAAATAAGGTCTCTAATTAGTGAGAGTTAACGAGTACATCAATTGACTTGGAAATCGATTCTCACGGCCTTTAGGATCAGAGGAATCCACCATAAAAGTTTGAGGTCAATTGGACTTAGTTAGCCCCACTAATTGGGTTGATTAAGCCACTTAGTCATTTTAAACTTTAAAAATTCATAACTTTTAAAATACCTTTCAAAAATTCACCAAATTAGTTTTGGAGCCTCTGCGATATCGGGGAATCTAAGAAAATTAAAATTTCAATTTTATAAAAAAGTTGATTTTTAATAATATTTTAATATTTTTAATAATTAAAAAATAATAAAAATCACAAAAAAAAATAAATTCACCAAATGTCACATTTTGAATTTTAATCACTTAGAATAAATCCACATTTTTCTTAGGTCTATTTAGTGAGATATTAAATTTTAAAGCTTTAAAGGTAATTTTAAATTAAAAAAAATATATTTTCTAGCATTCCCACTAAAATAATTATAATAAACCATAGAAAAATCCAGAAAATTGCCATTTTCTTCTCTGATTTCCTTGATATTAGAGAGATTTTGAAAATTATAAAATCATTTTTCAACATTTATTTTATTTTTAAATTAATTAACACTCCAAAACTTAAAATAATTATAATAAAAAATAATATAATTCAAAAAATCACCAAAATTGGTCCAAGTGGTCCTCTAGTCATTAGGAATGTCCCTAATTTATTAAGGACATAAACTTTCCTTAGTCATATTATTAAATTTTCTTTGAAAATCTCTATTTTACATAAAAATAATTATATAAATAAATTAAATACAGAAAAAATCACATTTTCTCCTCTCATGTCTTTATTGACATATAAGTGAAGTCATCAAAATTTTAAGTTCATTTGAGTTCAATTTAGTGAGTTATGAAATTATTAAGCTTAAAGGGTAAAATGGTAATTAAAATTTTAACCCTTAATTAAAACTTTAGGTTTAATAAAATTGATAACAAGTAAAATATTTGATCTAATCATAGTTTGGATGATTGAAATTTAAATGATTAAAGGGTAGAAACCCATTAAGCAATTTAAAAAATAATTAAACCTTAATTAAATAATTGATTAAATTTGGAAGAATAATAAAATTGGAATTACTAAAATAGGGATATTATTAGGAAGAGATTTATTCTTTAATTTAAAAAATCCCTAAATTAATTATCTCATTAATATTCAATTCTTAATTAAAATGAAAACTCAAATTTAAAATATTAAAAGACTTAATCATTAAACTAAAATTAAATTATTAAACTCTTTTAAAAAAATTCAATTAAATTAAAAAATAAAATTAAATTAAAATTAAATTAAATTAAATAAATTAAATTAAATTAAATAAATTAAATTAAATTAAATAATTAAATTAAATTAAATGAAATTAAATTAAAATTAAATCAAATTAAATCAAATTAAATTAAATAATTAAATTAAATTAAATTAAATTAAATCGAAATTAAATTAAAAATTAAATCAAATCAAATTAATTAAACATCAAATCAAACTAAATTAAATTAAATTGAATTAAATAGAATTAAAACTCAATTAAATTAAATTAAATTAAATTAAATTAAATTAAATATAACATCACCTAAGACATAAAAATTCAAAAATAAATCTAAAATAACTTGAACAACATTAAATTTAAACTCATTAATGGAAATTAAACTAAATCACAAACCATTTGAATACCAATTTACCCTCGAAAGCTTTGGTTATTATAACTCTAAACAGAACATAAATGAAATGTTACTTCATTTATAGGATATTCAAATGTCCTAGTTCCTTGGTAAGATAACGACAAAACTTGAATTCTCGAATGATTAATTCATTTATATAATTAAACCCATTTGGACTTAAAATAATCCTAGAAAATATTGAAAAGATGTTTAAGATTATTCTTAAGCACTTCCTCAATATGATAGGACATTTATAAGAACATTTGGACTTAATTGTTCTTTGATGAAAATCGTCTTAAAAACTGAAACACAAAGAACCTAGATGTCATAGGAGATGACTAGCTATAGGATTAAATTTGGTAAGAAACCATAACCCTTCCCCAGTTTTACCTAGGAACTTGCTTAAATATTCTAATTGTGTTTTAAGTGTAACTTGGGATGACGGGGAAGACCCTCACGTGCAGCTTTATTTTATTACGAAGTTACTTTTCTTGCGATTTACATTATTACCAATTTACTTTATTGCAAATGCACTTTACTTTTCTTGCATGATAAGACAACTGTTGCATGAAAACCCACACCTTTAGGATAGCCCCTAAAACTGAAACCAAAACTAAATTAAAAGTCATTGCAAGATAGAAATTACCGCCACAACATTTCAAAATATAAAACAACTCGAAATTTAATCACAAACGAACACAAAACTACAATTGCAACTAAATTAAAACGTCTTTTGTTGGATGATCGAGAATACCTCGGATGATGTAACTTTACGTGTTGCTAACGGGATTTCCCACGGTCTAAATGAAAGTGTGGAACTCATTCGGTTGAGTTTCGCAAATTCATACGGACTAAGTGAATCAGATAAAAATAATGATGCGGAAGGATGGAACCGTGGGATCTTAGCCGTGTCGTTATAATCGACTTTAAGATTTGTTTTAATCAAAACACAAAAAACACTTGGAAAATTAAGACTTCTCTAAACCAAAACACTTTTCTCATCTCACGATTTATGATTTCTAAAACTAAACCTGCGCAACAATAAGGAGCTCGGAGCATGGTGGGGCGACACGGCCATTGTCATCGGCAAAACCTAAATCTACATCAGCAAAACTTTCCTAGAATTAAATAACCAAGCCATAGGATTTCGAGGTAGTACGCAGTGCAACATAAATCCTCAACCTTTTGTTAGGCATTTACCTTGCAAATTAAGCCCTAGCAGGACTTAGGATTCGAGGTAGTCGTCGATGCGACATAAACCCTCACATCTTGAGGCTATTTGTATGATTCTATCATATAAATATAAGTCCTAATCCATTAAAATTGACAAAATCAAAACATTTAAATAAACATTAGGATTTTCTTAAATTCAGCCAAACAATAGGATAGTCGAAGTACAGTTCACTTCGAATGCATGATTTCTCCTACTTTTCTTCCTTTGGATTCACGAAACAAAATGTTCAGACGATCGTTTCCATTTATTGAAATTCAAAGTGTCCATGAAAACTTAAACTTTGAAATCCTTGAGAGAAGAATTATTGATTATTATCGAGAGTTTTCTTAGGTGATTCCGTCACTTAAGATGTAATTAACCTTAGGGGCTTGCCCTTACATAAGAAATTTTGAAGAACCGGAGTAATATAAACCTGTTTAATGTTTTCATATTAAGCGGGGAATTTTGTCGGCTTATAAAATTGGTTCGCAGACCAAACGGATGTCACAAATCTTCTAGTTTATTTGGCCAGACCCCACCGTCAAGCGATTGTGTCTATCCTTAGGGATAGATACACGGTTTGTGGTGCGGTGCTCGTTTATATAAACTATTTGGGACGTGAGATCGGTTTAATTTCATATCTTAAAACCTTCAAATTTAAAATTATTTTCAAAATCAAATACTACTTTTCAAATTATTTATTTTAATTAAATTAAAAAATTGACGAATGATTTACGTTAGGCGACCCCCTTTAAAATAACACACAACTAAAAATATCTGGAAACATTAACAAATTAGATAATGTATGGGAATGAGATGCATCAAATATTGTATGTGCCAAATGGAGCAATCCTATTCTTTACCCTCTTCCGAGTTCCCCTTCTTCAAGAATTATTATAAAGAACATTGGAAAATCCTAAGCTTAGTCACTAAATCTAAGGTTAATTTAAGGAAAATCTTGTTGCTCCCACTTGAGGAGCTCCCACTTCCCTTCACCTGAAGAAGCTAACCCTAGCTTTAGTTACCAAACTTTAGGGACCAAATTGGGGATCTCAGCATGTCACCACCGAAACCTCCAATTAGCGCCCATGAAACCATATTTTCCCTGTTATTTGCACTGCGATCACTATGAACTACATAACTCGTGCATGGATAATGAATGTGGTTCCACTTTTGTTGAGAATTACACCGCCCTTTTGGGACAATTCAACTACAACAAATTTTAACAATAAACAGGCCCTTTTTGTAATATAATTGAAGTGCAAGTAGAAACCATCACATTTTATAATTAAAACTTCTTTTAGGAAGCATCCCAATATCCTAAACATGAGTCTTACTCATTGCAAAAGAAAAGTCGAATGGAAACAATGATATAATCTTCTCATGCCACTATTTCCATAGAAGAAGAAAGAGTAAGAGAAAGACATCGCAAAGCACAAAGAAAACACAACGAAAAAACTCATTTCAAAAACAAATCCATAAAATAAGTGTTTAAAAAATCATAAGATAATGAATAACAATGTAGCTTTTCCCCTTGAAAGAAAGATAAAATTTTCTCCCATAAAGTCTCCCGCCGATCCATGCAATGCTAGAACATCTCCTTACAATATCTCTCAAAATCCCCTCTCCAATCTCTCCAAAAGGGTAGAAATCTACATTTCTACTCCTATTCTAAGAAGCTTTAAACATTCTCGAGTTTTCCTAACATCTCCTTTCCATTTTTGGCTTCAAATTTGAGGTTTACAACGGTGTAGGGATGAATTTACAAGAGGTGCAAGATGAAACCTTCAAAAAACGTCAGATTTGATGTACCTTGGCCAAAAAACAGCAATATTGCATTCTAACCGTCCGGAGTGCCGCGGCCTTTGAATGAACTTCTGAGCACACCTTATTTTTATGCCCTCGGGTTTGGGGCCGCGGCGCCATTCTGCGCAGCTATACCATTTTGCTCTATTTGGCTCCGTTTCGGCTACGATTCGCCCCGTTTCATTTGTGTTGCATTCCAAGCAATTGGCCTAAAAAATAAGCATAAAAATAACATTTCTTTAAAAGAGTAATCTCGTTGAAAATATGCGAAGTGTAAAAGAGATTAAGCATAGAAATATTTATCGAAAGGTGTCGAGCCAAAATTTTCTTTCTTGCTCATTTTTGCTCCAAATTGCACCATTTTTGCTTCTTTTTGCTCATCTGGCTTTGTACCTAAAACCAAGAAACATACAAAATACCTTCCTTTTAAAGTGTAATATCACAAAAAAAGGAGTAAAATCATAAAGCAAAAAATCATATATATTTTTGATGCATCATTGACCAGTTTGTTTATGTTTTATTGTAGTAGTTAAGATTGATGAATCACTATAACTCGGATCTCGCTCGGACCAGGTTTTGCAATAGATATCATGAATTTAAACAATGACGGATCCATTTTAATTTTTGTTACTTCTTTTCTCGACTTTGTTTTCATTTGGTAGGAGTGACGAACCTATTTAATGAATAACTTATGAATGATATTACACAATGATTTATAGCGGTAGAGGTGTTTAATTAAAGAGATTAGATGATGCTGAAAATTGGTGCCTAGGAAACAATATATGAGAGATAATCTTATCTTTTGAGATTATAATCTATAAAATCTTTTAAGGTACCTAATTTATATATGTAGTGATTCGAGTTAGAAATTGGAAGTAAGGTAGTGAGATGCGATGAAATGTAGGAAGAATTGACACGATTCATTATGTGTATTTATTTTTTAAAGTTTGTTTGTGTGTTACAATTTTATATAAGACTTGAAGAACATTTTATATTCATATGCTAATATCTGCTAAGTTAGTTAGAATTTTGTTTAGTGAATTTCATTATGGTATGATTAGTTTAGATTTACTTTCTGCTACATGATTATTATCTTGATTAATAATTGTAGATGTTTACGATAGACATGTGTGACGGAGATAGAATTTAAGTATTTTTCTTCTGCTTATATTTTACGTACTAAATCTTTATATATGTTAAAAATCAAGTTTGGGGGTAGGAAGAAAAATATATTTTAAAGTGAGTAAACTTCCTTTTAGTTTAATATTATTACAAGCATGTTTTAGACTACATTTATTTTTCCCTCTTGTCATGTTATCACGATTATGCATGTATATCAATTTGATGGGATTTTGTAGTAGTAAAAGTAGATTCAACTTTTACTTTCTTTCCTGCTATATTTTATGGAATTAATTGTAAAATATTTAAAAATTCAAGAATGGGGGAAGAAAAATTTTTAATACTTAACATTATTTGTCCTTAGTAAAATGTATTTAATGTAATATCATCTTTAAAATGACTTGTGGTATGCGGTGTTACCTTTTAGGTTACTATAATTTTTATTTTCAGAATGTTAGAAAAATAACTTAGTTGAAATCCTTTGTGAAGAAAGCATTATAGAGTTAAGATATTTTATAGGAAACTTTTGGAAAATGATTTTGTTATTTATTGTGAAAAGAGTTGAATATTTGAAAAGCTAAAGATTCTTAGATTTATACTTAATAAAAATTGAGCCTTTATTAAAACCTTTTTCAAACTAATACTTACACTTTTAGAAAGTGAAGGAAAGTTTTGTGTTTTGGACTTTATAAAGAGGATAGTGAAATTCAAAATTGTTACGAGGAGCATCAGTATAGTAATCCTCACATGAAAAAAGTACAAAAAAAAGAGTAAAGATTAAAGTTAAAAAATCTGAAAGAAAATAAAAAGAAAAGAAAAGAAAAGTAAAAAAAGTGAGGAACAACTTGAAGAAACTGTAATAAAAATTAGTTTCACTTGAATGTTTTTAAATGAAAAGACTTAATAACAATCCTAAGCTTATTCTTATTTTAAAAGATATTGGTCAAATAGGTATAGATAAGGTTCTTAAATTATGTTTTTATATTTTCTAGGAATCTTTAGTTTGACAAGTTTCAATAAGTTTTTTGGAAGTAAATAGAAAATGGACTCCTTAGTTGAATATGAGATATTATTATACTCTAGTCTAAGGTTGATTTGCTAGAATTTTCTTAAAGTTTCACTATAAAATTTTGAGACAAAATTATAGGAAACTATATTAAAACCCACTACCTTAAATCAACAAATTTAGTTTTTAAAGTTATAGTGTTACTTGAGGACAAGTAATAGTTATGTTTGAGGAAGTTGACACGTCTAAAAAATGCTTGATTTTTCACTTATACATTTTATGCCCAATTTTAATGATATTTCACATGAAAGGAATGAATTTTGCATGTTTTTAGTTTTAGGTACAAAAATGGACTTTTTGGAGAAAAAAGTAAATTTGATGTAATTTGGAGCAAAAACGAACAAGAAAGAAAATTTTGGCGACACATTTTGATATGTATTCCTATGCTTAATCGACTTTACACTTCTTGCATATTTTTGAATGAAATTACACTTTAAAGAAATGTTATTTATATGTTTTTCTTGTAGGTGAAGATGCTAGGGACGCAACGCTTGAAACGAGGCAAATAAAGCTAAAGGGAGCCAAACGAGCAAAACATTGGAAAATTTGTGTAAAGTGGTGTCGGCAACCTTGATAGGGCATAGATGGTGCCAGAGTCAGAGAATGACGAGTTTGGGTGCCGACAACGCCAAAAAATGGGGCCAACGGCACAGGATGATACATTTGACATATACATTGAATGCAGGCGATTTTTAAATTTTTTGAAGGCAACTCTTGGGAAATTCGTCTCTACACTACAATAGAGTGATTTTATGTCGAGAGAAAAGTGGTAGGTGTGAGTAGGAAAACGTGGAGAATGTTTGAGATATTAGAATAGGAGTAGAAATGTGGATTTCTACCTTTTAAGAGAGATTGGAGGGGGATTTTGAGAGAATATGTAGAGGGAATGTACTAGCATTGCATGAATCGAACGGAGACTTTGTGGGAGAAGATTTTGATTGTGTTTTCTTTGTGTTTTGTTATATTTTTTCTCACTCTTTCTTCTTATTTAGGAAATAGTGGCTCAAGAAGATTATGTCGTTCTTTTCATTCTATTTTCTTTGTAATGAGTAGGATTCATGTGAGGATATTTGGATGCCTACTAGAAAGAGTTTTAATTATAAATGGGATGAATTTTTACTTGCATTTCATTTAAATTACCATAAGAAGCTCATCGTAGTATTAAAATTCATTGTAATTGCATTAAGACACGAAGGCTGATTGTAATTCTCAACAAAGAAATGTACCAGAATTCAAATTCTATGGATGAGTGAGTAGTCCATAGAAGTTGAGTGCAAATAAATAGGGAAATACTTTGATGAGTGTAGAATTAGGATTTTAAGATGTGAGACTAAAATTATAGTGTTGGAAACTAAAGCTAGAGTTAGCCTTCGGGCGAAGGGAAGTGGGAGCTACGGGTTTTGAAAGCTAGTATCCGCCTGACTAACCACAAAATTTAGGATCAAACCTTGGATTAGCCAGTATTCTTTATGCACACGGAAGAGGGTAAAGAATATGATTGCTCTTATTTGTCACATACAATATTTAATGTATCTCTTCCTAAACTTTATCAAATTCACTACATAAGAATAGTACTTTTAAATATCTCAAAATTCTGAAACCAATTCATCCGAAAGGATTATTTTTAGAATTAATATTTTCCTTTAGGAGTAGTTACTAGTTATTTTAAACATAAGACATACCTTTAAGGAGTACTAGTTCAATACTACTTAAATCGATCTTCGAAACTAAGGTCGATAGTAGTATACAAGAATTTGACTAAGAACCTCTTACCTCGCTTCTACGTGGGATCGATAAAGCTAGTTTCACTAGAGCCTTGTATTATATGAACTATACATATACTTGCGTAGACCCTCTAATATGTGCTCGTACATAGAAACATAAAACAAGCGGAAAACAACACACGCGGGAGGTGCATCGGGAAGCTCGACACGGTGGCGAAGAACATGCGAGACGTTCGGCGGTGAAAGATTGCCAGCGTGCTTCGGGCGCGACGAACTCGCGAGCTCGTGTAAGTCCGGCTAAATTCGATATTTCGACGCTCGGGAGAGAAGGCTGCATGCGATGGGTTTAAATAGGGCTTTCTTATTTTTATATAATAATAATAATTATTATTATAATAATAATTAATTAAATCTATAAATTCCTATTAAACTTTAAAAATTCATATCTTGACATAAAAGGATCAAAAAAATATGATAAAAATATCACTCGATTTAGTAGAGCAAGGATAAAATTATAAAGACAAAATTTGGATATAATGAGTTATATTTAGTTTTTAATTAATTAATTACTCTGCGAAGTAATTTAATTATTAAAAATCACTTATAATTAAAATAATGAAATTTCAAAAGATTAATCCTTTCATCCTTTGGGACATTTTGACAATTTTCTAAGTCTAGGGTAAGTCTCTAGAATGAAATATACCACAATTTTCAATCCTATTTTGTGATTATTTTCAAAAAATACATTAATTAGGAATTTTAAAAATAAAATTTGGAAATCGTGAGGGACTTTATGGTTATAAATTTCAAATCCTAAAATGACATTTTATGACCATTGAAAATTTTGGAATGACATTTTGGACTTTTAGAGTAAAATTTATAAAATTTAAGAAAATTATAAATTAAACCCTAAAATTTTATATTCCTTAGAATGTATAATCGAAATTAACAAAATCATAATATCTAAGTTTAAATCATTTTAAACATAAGATGAATCCTTAAGCCTTAGTTAGATTAGGTTTAAATACAACTTAAACTTTTAAAAATTTGAATTAAACTTAATTACTTTCCCTTAACCATAATTGCATTAGACTTAACACAAATAAACCTTAATTAGGTCTAAGCACCAATTAGACCCTAAATTAAATCACGATAGGCCTTAAAAACATTAGGGTTAACTTAATAAACCCTAATTTGGTCTAGACACTGATTAGAGCCAATTAAATAGTAGGCCTTAACCACATTAGGTTTAGCAATAAACCCTAATTAGGTCTAAGATACCATTTAGATCTAATTAAATCAAGTTAGGCCTTAACCACATTACGTTTAACTTAATAAATGCTAGTAGGTTTAAGATACCATTTGGGCCTAATTAAAACCAAGTTAGGACTTGGCCACATTAGGTTTAACTTAATAAATCTAGTTAGGTCTAAGACACCATTTAGACCTAATTAAACCAAGAGTAAGCCTTAATCTCATTAAGTTTAACACCATAAACCCTAATTAGGTTTAATACACTAATTAAACCTAATTAAACCCATTAAATCTTAATTAAATTAGGTTTAAAACAATAAAGCCTAATTAGGTTTAAAACATCAATTAAGCATAATTAAACCCGGTTAAACCTTGATCACATTAAGAATGCAACTCATTAAAACCTAATTAAAAGGCTATCTCATCATTAGACCTAATTAAACCTATTGAACCTTAATCAAATTAGGTTTAATACAAACTAAACCTACTTAGGTCAATACAACATTACACTTAATTAATTAATTAAACCTTACCTAAATTAGTTTAATTAACTTTAACCTAATTAAGAACTTAACACGATTAAGTCTAATTAATCAATTAAATCTTTCCTAAATAAGGTTTAATTAATCTTAACCTAATTAGGCTTAACTACTATTAAGTCTGGTAATCAATTAAACCTAAATAAGGTTTAAATAACCTTAACCCAATTAGACTTAACCACTAATTAAGTCCAATTAATCAATTAAACCTTACCCAATTAGGTTTTAATTAACCTTAACCTAATTAGAGTTAACCACTATTAAATCTAATTAATCAATTAAACCTTACCCAAATAAGGTTTTAGTGTATAACCCAATTAGACTTAACCACTAATTATGTCTAATTAATCAATTAGAACTTAGCGAATAAGGTGTAATTAACCATAACCTAATTAGACTTAACCCCTAATTAAATATAATTAATCAATCAAACTTTACCCGAATAAGGTTTAATTAACTATATTTAATTAGATTTAACCCCTAATTAAGTCTAATTAATCAATAAAACCTTACCCAAATAAAGTTTAATTAACCTTAACCCAATTAGACTTAACCTAATTAGTCTAATTAATCAAATTAAACCTTACCCAAATAAGTGCTATCCTTAGCAATTAGACTTAACCACTAATTAAGTATAATTAGTCAAATAAACCTTACGCAAATAAAGTTTACAGTAACCATAACCCAATTAGACTTAACCCTGAGTAATTACAATTAATTAATAAACCTTACCCAGAAATAAAGTTTAATTATCCTTAACCCAACTTCTAAATTAACTAATAATTAAGTCTAATTAATCAAATTAGCTTACCCAAATGGCTTTAATTAACCATAACCCAATTAGACTTAATCACTAATTAAGTCGAATTAATCGGTTAAGCCCTTCTTTAGAAATGAGTTTTAATTAACAATAACCCAAATTAGACTTAATATTACTAAAATACAAGATTAATTAACCTTAAAATAAACGTAGGTTCGACCTTGAACCTAAGTCAAACTTAAACGTTTTAGGTTCAACATACATTGAACCTAAACTTAACTACCTCTTAGGTTAAGCCTAACTTAGTCTTTAAGTCAAACTTAAATTAGAAATTTAAACTATTTAGGCTCAACATATATTGAACCTAACCTTAATCTTTATACTTAGGTTCAACTAGCAGACCTAAGTCAAATTTAAACTCAAACATAAACCTTTTAGGTTCAACATACATTGAACCTATCATTAACTTATACTTAGGTTCAACCCAACTTGAACCTAGTCAAACACAAATTTTAGGTTCAACATACATTGAACCTGACCTTAACCTAACTTAGGTTCAACCCAACTTGAACCTAAGTCAAATTTAAACTCAAAACGTAAACCTTTTAGGATCAACATATGTTGAACCTAACCTTAAACTAACTAGGTTCAACCCTGACTTGAACTGAAGTCAAACGTAAACCTTTTAGGTTTAACATACATTGAACCTATCCTTAACTTGTACTTAGATTCAACCCAACTTGAACCTAAGTCAAGCTTAAACAACACAGGTTCAACATACATTGAACCTATCCTTAAATTATATTTAGGTTCAACCCAACTTGAACTTTAGTCAAACTTAGGTTTTTTGGTTCGAAATACATTAAACCTAACCTTAACCTATACTCAGGTCCAACTCAACTTGAACCCAAGTTAAACTCAAACCATTAGGTTTAACCGGCATTGGACCTAATTCAAAATTAACTTAGGTTTAACCTACCATGGAACCTAACTTAATCTAAACTTAGGTTCAACCTACATTAGACCTAAATTAAACCAAACCTTTAAGATTAAACCTACATTGAACCTAATCCAAACTTAGGTTCACCCTACATTGAACATAACTCAAACTTAACTCAAAGTTCAACCTACATTAAAATTGATTGAGCTTAAATTAGGTTCGGCCAACATTAAACTTCAATTTAAATCTTACTTAGGTCTAATACACCTCATTCAAAATCTTTAGATTCAAACGACACTGAATCTAGATTTTAACCAATTTAAGTCTGATAAGACTTAATCAAATGACTTTAGATTCAAAAGACATCGAATCTAAAATCTTAAAAGTACTAACTTATGTTAGATTTTATATCTAATAATACGAACATATTAGACTTGACACAAACATTCAATCTAAAAATCTTATAATTTAACTTATGTTAGATTTTATCTCTAAGTTTAATTTATATTAGACTTAACACAAACATCTTTAAATTCAAAGATTTTGAATCTAAATCTAATTCAAAATCAATTAAATCAATAATGTAAGAAATAATATTTACATTATTTCTTTTAAATCGATGTACGACACTGTTTTCTTGCGAGGTTGAATACAAGTTTTGCTTTAGATTTACTTTGTATGTAATTATAGTGTGCTAGCTCTATTTTGCGGGAAGACATTCTAAAGACGTGACAAACAAACAAAATAAAATAAAAATGACATAAATAACATTAAAAACAAAACTAAATTAACATAATCAAGACGGACAACAAATAAAAACCTAAACTTTAAGGATAGTCACAAGACCTAAAACTTTTTTGGATAACCACCAAATAAATAATAAACTATAAGTCAAAGAAACGACGAGAAAAATGACAAAAAACAAAACTAAAAAATAAAAACGAGCATAACGGAAATGACATTAAAAAATCGAAACCCTTAGAGTAGTACGTGACACTTAAAAACAAATTACACCTATGATTGAACATTGATGTTTTTTTCATGTTCTTGGAATCTCTTAGAAAACAAGTATTAACGTGTCAAAGATTTATTAGATAAACATAATTATCTTAGATGTAATTAAATATAGGAGCTTGTTTTTATAGAAGATTGAAGAACTCATAATAGGTATGTTGACCTCATTGCAGTGAGGTCTTTCTTCTTCTTTTTAGTACTTAGGATCTAGCCTTAGGCTTTTCCGCTGACTATCTTAGAGGACTAGAATTGGGACCCACCACTTCGAAATTCAAACCACTTCTTAAATCCTTGCAAACTCCACAAACTTGGTAATAGACCCCTAATCACCTAGAGGGTTGAGATCAAATGTGGAAGTTTAAGAGATGTCAGGTTCCTATAGGACTCTTTGGCCTTAGGACTGCCACACAGGTGGCACAGTGCAGTGAAGGGCGGCTTACACACACACTACACTCATACACTACACTTTCACACACCTCCTAAAACACACCTATACCCAGCTTGACATACGACTCATAAAGGTGATTCACATGGATGGTCCTTAACCCCTAAGCCCTTGGCTAAGAGGGTTAGGAACAACATGATGGATGCCTGAAATGGTCAACTTCATGGCTCATGTGGGCTTGATATGGCTTCATAGCTCGACCAAAATGATTTCATTCCACTTACATTCACCCAAATCTTGATTTCCAAATTTTCAATTTTTGACCCCCGAGACCCTACACCGCCTAGCCTACCCAAAACCCTTGAAACTACCCAAAATTTGCAAAATCCACCTAAATTACCCAAAATTCCTCAAAACCAATCCCAAACATTTCCTCACTACCACTCAAATTGATCATCCATAGCCAAAAATACCAAAAATTCCAAAAATACCTCCAATACCCTCCAAATACCCAAAATATACCCCTCTTGACCAAAATCCAAAAATTCAGAAAATTCCCAGAAAATTTCAGAGAAAATCCCGAATATTCCAATTTCATTTTGTTCGAAACTACACCATATGGAAGTAATTTTGTCAATTTACCCAACTTTTATCAAAACCCCAATTTGACCCATTTTAACTTGAAGTTAACCCAGCTCAAACAAGCCTACCCAATTGACCCAAATTCTGGTCCAATTCAATTCTAAATTTCAATTCCAACATTCCCAACACCAATATAGACCAAATCGAAGTCAATTTGATTGGCGGTTGGATCCAATTTCACTTTTGACGCCAAGCCCAATTTGGACCCATGACCCAAACCTAACCCAAACTCACCCAATTCAACTCCAATTAACCCCAAATCTTTTCTAAACCTTCTTTAACATCCTTACAAACAAAACCCTAACATGATTTGCCAAAATTTAGACCCAAACCCCTTTCAGATTCAACCCAAAGCCAAAAGCCCAATTTTGACCTAAACTGAGCCTAACCCAAATAAGCCCAAACCCCAAAATCAAAACCCAACCAAAGCCAAAACCTCTTTGAAACACTCCATAAACATTTCCCAACATTTGTTGCATCAATTTCAACCTAGCTCAACATTGGCCCAAGTTAGCCCAATTTGACCTACATTGGCCCATTTAGCAAAGAAGCCCAAATCAACCCAATTCAAACCCAAATCACTCCAAACTTATTTCAAAACACTCATGACACATCCATAAGCTAAACCCAACATTTTTTTGGCCCAATCCTTCTAAAAATTCCCATCCATAAATTTATTTTTAAACCAAAAGCCCACTTACTGAAACCCTTCTAAAACCCAAATTCCATGGTAAAGCCCATATGACAAATTCTTCTCATCATACCCTTAATTAAAATCAATCCTAAGTTTCAAAAACTCATCATGAAACCATTCCAAATTAAGCCCAGCCACAAAATTCCCATCAAAATACCAAAATTTTTCTTAAAATCCATTTCCATGAAATTGACTTGACTTTTCCCGAGCCAAAGGTGAGCCATGAAACCATGCATGGCCACATGGGAGCCATGAGAGCTATGGAATCTTTCCACCTCACCATACCCAAGATGGCAAGAGGAGGAGGCCACTTTCCATATTCTCTTAAGGGGATTAGCCACATCCATGACTCCACTAAACCATGCTTAAGCTTAATTGTACTTTGATGGTGACCCTTCCCCAGCGATTAGTGACCTAAATCACTTTCCCTTGACCCAGATTGGTCTTGGAAGGTGGACTTAACCCAAAACCAAGGGTTGACCCATTTAGACCCAAAACTAGCCCTTTCCCATTCCACTTTGGATTCCAAGCCCTTCCACATGTCCATGGCCAATTGAGCGCACAAACCTCCGGCCATGACCCACACAGGCTGAGGGTGACCCATACTGCCAGAGCTGACCTCACAGGTCACGGAAAACACCATGGCCGAGACAGCAGGAGGAACGAACTTTGGAGATTCCACCTTGCTGAGCTGCCCCATGCCCAATGGCCACCATGGCTGTTCTTCAGCCCCGAAACGGCCCCGATCCCCAACCCTTGGCCATCACCGCGGGGCTCTCCACATTGCCTACATTTAAACTCGACCCCCTCACGGCCATGGAAGGGGATTGCACAAACTTCAGAAACTGCGCAGAATTGTTTCCAAACCCTGCTCCATACTTAGAGCGATTGATCCCGGTATCAATTGCCCAATCCCAACGACGACGAATCCAATTTCTCAACGAAATTTCACCCAAAACCGGGACACTTTGCCACGGTGAGCCAATCCTCGAATTGAATGGTCCCTGCAACCCATTTTGGACGAGGAGAAGTTTCCCCGCTGAAAGCCCCATCTCCGGGCCACCCGAGTTGTTCCGGCCTCCGCTTTGTGATCGAGTTTGTGGTCACTTTCATAGCTAGGCAATTCACCAGACCAGGAGACTTCATGCGGAACTTCTTGGGATCCCGTCGAAGGTGAGACAACCCTCGGATTGAAGCCACCGCTTCTGCGACGAGTATGAGCTAATTCTTCATCCCGAGCTTACGGGAGATTCTCCATTTCAAATGCTTTAATTTCGATGCATGATCACCGTATAGATGTGTTCGTCTCTTCAAGACGAATCCATAGAGCACAGAACACGAAAATCCGTTAAGTATTGAGTGAGATATTAGGGATTTAGTGTGGACGGCTCTCGGGTGAGGATGCTTGGGGACGATGAGGAACGGATGCGTTCATTTAATACACGCGGACGGACGGCCGGGATCGCGCCGGATAAGAAAATGGAACGATACGGCGGGCCCCGGGAGTGCGCCGAGTCGGATGGCGGCGTCGAATCCGGAGAGCGCCACGGGTAACCGGGCTTGCCGAGGTTGACGCAATAGCGTGGATAAATAGAAAATTAGGGTATTTTACGATTTATTTAATTCCCTAAACTTCAAAAATCCATAACTTTATGTAGAAAAATCAGAAAAATAAAATAAAAATACCCTCTTGCTCGGTGAACAGAGGAGAATAATGTGGAAAAGAAATCATTTAATTTCATCAAGTATTTTACTTTTAATGATTTATTTCCCCTCTGCATTATTTTAATTCTCCATGCATATAGGAAATTCACCATGGCATGAGACCATAGGAGCTTTTGAAGCCTCTGAATTTGGGAACATTCCCTGAATTTTCCAAAGTCAGAGGCCATCCTATGAGAAGTTATTGATTTTCAAATTCATGTTACTGTTGAGTATTTTAAATCTAATAATTAGCATGTTGTGAAATAAATTCTAGGAAAATTTGGTGATGTTTCTTATGACCAGAGAAACCTAGGAAAAATAGGTTTTGAGTTAGTTCATTTAAGTAACCTAATTGGCTTAAACACCCAAAATAAATCCCTAATTAATTAGAGTTAAACATACATCAAATTGACTTGAAATCAATTCTCCACTGACCTTTAGGATTAGGAGCTCACAATAAAAATTTGTAGTCAATTGGAGTTGGTTAACTTGCTTACTAAATGGGTTGATTAAGCCATTTAGTCAATTTGAACTTTAAAAATTCATAACTTTCAAAATGCTTTTCAAAAATTCACCAAATTAGTTTTGGAGCCTCTCTGATATAAAGGGAATTTGAAAATTAAAATTTCAATTTTCTAAAAAGTTGATTTTTTGGTATTATTTTAATATTTTAATAATTTAAAAATAATAAAAATCACAAAATAATAAAATTCACCAAAATGTCACATTTTTAATTTAATCATTTAGGAACAAACCCCATATTTTCTTAGGTCTATTTAATGAGATATTAAATTTTAAAGCCCTAAGGTAATTTTAAAATTAAAAAAAAGTATTTTTAGCATTTCAACTAAAATAATTCTAATAAATCAAAGAAAAATCAGAAAAATTTTAAAAAAAATTGATTCTACTGCTTTCTTGATATCAGAGATTTTTGAAAAAAATATAAATTTCATTTTTCAACCTTTATTTTATTTTAAATTAATTAATACTCCAAAATTTAAAATAATTATAATAAAAATAATATAATTCAAAAAAAAATCCTGAAATTGCTCCAAGTGGTCCTCTGGTCATTAAGAATGTCCCATAATTTTGTTAAGGACAGAAACTTTCCCTTGGTCATGTTATTAAATTTTCCTTGGAAATCCCTATTTTCTACAAAAAATAATTACATAAATAAATTAAATACAGAAAAATCACATTTTCTCCTCTCATGTCTTTATTGACATATGAGTGAAGTCACAAAAAAATTTCAGAATTCATTTGAGCTCAATTTAGTGAGTTATGGAATTATTAAGCTTGAAGGGCAAAGTGGTAATTAAAATTTTAACCATTAATTAAAACTTTAGGCTTAATAAAATGAAAAAGTAAAATATTTGATCTAATCTGATTTGGATGATTGAAATTTAAATAATTAAGGGTAGAAACCTACTAAACAATTTGAAAATAATTGAAATAAACCTTAATTAAATAATTAATTAAATTTGGAAGAATAATAAAGTTAGGATTATTAAAATAGGGATATTATTAGGAAGAGATTTGTTCTCTAATCTAAAGGTCTCTAAATTAATCATCTCGATAATATTTAATTCCTAATTAAAATGATAATTCAAATTTAAGTTTTAAAATGTTAAAGGACTTAATCATTAAAATTAAATTAAAAGTGAATGATAAACTCTTTTAAATTTTCAATTAAATTAAAATAAAAAATAAAATTAAATTAAAGATTAAAATTAAATTAGAGATCAAGGCAAATTAAATTAATTTAAATTAAATTCATCGAATAAATTAAATTAATTTAAATTGAACAAATTAAATTAAAATTGAATTAAATTTAATTAAAATTAAAATTAAATTAAATTAATTAATTAAAAATTAAATTAATTAAAAAAATAAATAATAAAATTAAATTAAATTAAATTAAATTAAATTAAAATAAAAAAAATAATAAATCAGTAAAAATTAAATTAATTTAAATTAAATAAATTAAATTAGAGTGAAACCAAACCAAATCAAATTAAATTAAAGTTAAATTAAATTGAATTAAAAATAACATCACCTAAGACATAAAGAAATTAAAAATAAAGCAACTTGAACACTATTCAGTGAAATTGAATAACCCAGAAATTAAACTAAATCACAGACCATTTTAAACACAATTTGCCTCGAGAACTTTTATTTGTCATAACTCCTAAAGCGAACATTAAATGAAATGTTACTTCACCTATAGGATATTCAAATGCTGCAGTTCCTTGAGCAAGATAACAAAACTTGAATTCCGGACGATTAATTCATTTTATGATTAAATCAATTTAGGGCAAAGCAATCCTATCAGTATTGAGAAGATGTTTAAGATTCTTTAAGCACTTCCCCAATATGATAGGATACTTATGAAACAATTGAACTTAATTATTCTTTGATGAAGAAAATCGTCCTCGAAACCAAAACACAAGAACCTAGACGTCATAGGAAATGACTGACATAGGATTAGGAATTTGGTAGAAAACCATAACCCTTCCCTTAGCTTTACCTAGAGACTTGCTTAAATATTCTAATTGTGTTTTAAGTGCAGCTTGGGATGACGGGAAAGGCCTAGGAGTACGCTTTTATTTTATTGCGATTTACCTTATTGCAATTTATTTAATCACGTCGCACTTACTTTTAACTGCATGATAAACGAACATTGCGTAAATACATGCCCAACTAGGATAGTCCCTAAACTGAAACAAAACTAAATTAAAAAGTACATTTGCAAGATAAACTTCACCCATACAACATTTCAAAATATAAAACAACTCAAAATTTAATCACAAACGAACACAAAAGCTGAAATTACAAATAAATTAAGACGTCTGTTGGATGATCGGGAATACCTCGGATGATGTAACCTACGTGTTACTGAGTTTCCGCGGTCTAAATGAAAGTGTGGAACTCATTCGGTTGAGTTTAGATAATTCATCTGGACTAAGTAGTCAGATAAAAATAACGATGCGGGAAAGGATGGGCGAGTGGGATCTTAGCCGTGTTGTTGTAATCCCAGCTTTAAGGTGATTTATTAAAACATAAAAAAATACTTGGAAATTAAGAAATTTCTCTAAACCAAAACACTTTTCTCATCTCCGATTTACTTGATTTCTAAAACTAAACCTCGTTGCAACAACAAGGAGCTCGGAGCATGGTGGGCATCACGACCATCGTCATCGGCAAAACACGAGTCTACTCCGGCAAAACATTCTTAGAATTTAAATAACTAAACCATAGGATTTCGAGGGTGGTTGCCTAGTGCGACATAAATCCTTAATCTTTTGTTAGGCATTTGCATGATCATGTCATGTAAATTAAGCCTAGCAGGGCCTTAGGACTCAGGAGTAGTCGTTTAGTACGACATAAACCCTCATATATTCGAGGCTATTTGTATGATTTTTATCATACAAATATAGTCAAAATTAATTAAAATTGGCAAGATTGAAATATTAAATGAATATTAGGACTTAAATTCAAGCCAAACAATAGGATAGTCGGGAAATTATCGAAGTTAAAGCCCAGATACGCTGATTTCTCCTACCTTTCTTCCTTTGAATTCCCAAAATAAAATCTTCCAAATTTGATCCATTCCCTATTGAAATTCTAAAATTCAATCCCTTGAAAACTTAAACTTTGAAATTCTTGAGAGCGGAAATTATTGATTATTATCGAGAGTTTTCTTAGGTGATTCACGAGTCACTTAAGATGTAATTAACTATAGGGGCTTGCCCTTATAGAATTTTAAAGAACGGAGTAATATAAACCTTGTTTAATGCTTTCATATTAAGCGAAGGAAATTTGTCTCGGCTTATAAAATTGGTTCGCGGACAAAACGAATGTCACAAATCTTTTAGTTTATTTAATTGAGCCTCACCATCAAACGGTGTGTCTATCCTTAGGGATAGATACACGGTTTGTAGTCGGTGCTCGTTTATATAAACTATTTGGGATGTGAGATCAGTTTGTTTTCATATCTTAAAATTTTCAAACTTAAAATTATTTTCAAAATCAAATGCTACTTTCTAAATTATATATATATATATATATATTTTAAATCAAATTTAAAATCTAAAATTTCTTGAAAAGATTACATTAGGCGACCCCTTTTCAAAAATAAAACACATAACCTAAAAATAAGCCGTACAAGGTATAACACCTAGAAATCTCTGATTGTCAAAATTTCACATGTGATCCTCCTTGTGTAGGTTATCAACGACATTCTTATTATACTTGTTTTCTATTTTATTGACCCTTATTTTCCTCTTCAAATTTGTTGATATCAGGGATCTTGTACATGATCCGAAAAAATAAAATCTCTTGAAGATTAGAGACGATAAGATAGATAAACATAGTGGCAACTCCAAACAATGACATTGACATTGACACGAGAAAATCTCGGGGGGCTCGAGCCACCGGCTGCAGATTGGCTTCTCGGCGGCAAAACTGTATTTCCCTACTTGGGTGCTCGGCTATAAATTTATAGATAATTGACCCACTTTTTATATGTTTGCAAATTATGTTAATAGCAACGGCACAAAAACTTGATCTTTTAAGCTTTAATATATATATATATATATATATATATATTTGATTTTATGATGGAATGTTTAATGTGGATTACAACATGATATACGTATCAAGTAATACGGGGGCTCTAGTAGAGTCTTGATTTGTGTCCACGAGGCAAGTTTTAACGAGATTTGTATTAGCTAAAATTTAAAGGAATTACTTACTAAAATAGTAATCGGGAATTTAAAAGTAACTAAAACAGCTAAGTAAACTAATGCTTGAAATAAATTTGATTTAAATAATTCGAAGAAAAAGTATCATTCTCCTTGTTTTAGAAAATTAAGTGAATGATGAATCTAATTGAATTTTTTGAATTGTATTGTGACAAATATGAGCATTCTGTTCTTTACCCTTTGGTCAGTGCGAAGAACATTGACTAATCCTATGTTTGATTAACGAATCTGTGTTAGAAGGCTGAGATCTTTTGTTGCCCTTGAGCTCCACGTTCCTCTCACACGAGGGCTAACATCTACACTTCAGCTCTCGAACAATAGGACCAAAATTGAATATTTTTAACTGTCACACTAAAATGTCGATTCTACGTCCGATAAATAATATTTCTCGATTTATTTGCACCTACGCTTCAAGGCTTTTGACTTCACGAATATTGGATGTAATTTTTTTATTGAGTTGATAATTCAACATATTTTAACAAATCGATTGGCGATTGAAAGTAAATTAAGTTTTAAGTAAAAATTATCACAACTTATTTTAATATATTAGGTACTTCTATTTAATTTCATCATTTCGCATAATTTTCATAAACGAGGAGAAAGATTAAGAAAACTACTTTCAGAATGCATGGGGAATAAAACAAAGCATGGATTTCATTTAAAGTTAACAACATTAAACAAAAATACTTATCTTAATTTCCTCCCAAGCCGAGACTCCTTGAAGTTCCTTTGACTTTTCCTTCAAGTACGGTACATAACTCACTAATTATACTTTCAAATTCTTAAATTAGCACTCGAAACACAAATAGACTCTCTAAATAGACACATTGAAGACTCGAAAACACACCAATGACACTAGAATTCGGCCTCTATTTATAGAGGTAGGCAAAGTCTAAGGGGATGCTTCAATACTTCTTCAAAAAGCGATCGGGTTCGATGTATTTGCATTTTGAACTATCTCGCCGTCGGCGAAAAATTTCCGTCGGCGGGGCTTCTAGAAGGTCTTCAAACCGCACAATCTCGGCTTGTCGAGCGGGCTCGGGCTCGTGTCGGTGATGGGTTGTAATTCAACCCAGTCTTGCTCATGATCTCACCGTCGGATGCCTCGATCTCGGCCGTCGGTGACTTAGTTTATTTTGCATGAATTTCTTCCTTTTTGATCTAAATTCGCTCCATTTCATGCTTTTGCTTTCATCACTTATAAATCTTCATTCTGAGTAAAATAAGAAAATACATTTCTTTAAAGTGTAATTTCATGAAAATAGATATGAATTTTGTAATATATTTTTACGTGATCAAATCCCCAAACTTAATTATTACTTATTCTCAAGTAATTTTAATACTAAATAAAAATAATGAGTTTTGTAATAGAAATTTTCAATTCAGATATACTATGAATTAAATTTAAATAATATTATACTAAAGTTAAATAGAAATATTTCTAAGTAATTAAATTAGCTTTATAGATATAAGATTATTTAGTTATCGAATTAAGATTTCTAGCTTTCTATTTATTTCGGGAATGACTATATTTAAAATAGTAAATTACTTAAGTTATTTAGATAGGAAGTTCAAGAAAACACTATTTAGTAAAAATACTAATCTATATATATAAGTTTAAAGATATAATTAAGTTTTTTACTTTTAGGTTGAATCCATTGAAGCCAATTTTGATAAGGCATCTCCTCGAAGCTTCTCCTCACTTATATTTTTCTTTTCTTCTTTCTTTTTTCTTTTTGATTGATTTCAATCCTTCTTTTTTCTTTTTCAAGTGAGGATTCTTTAGCCATCTTGGATAGCACATTAATTTTGAACTTCAACTTTCTCTTCCTAGAATTTGAAACTTAAGAGAAATATTTCTTTGCTTATATGTATTTCATGATCTTTACTTCATTGAGTTTCAATCTCTTCTTTTTCATCTAAATACTTAGGCTTCAATTTTTAAGATATAGTTATCCTTACTTTAAAAAAAAGTTTACTATATTCTTATTCCTTTTAACTTGAATATCTTATTATATTAATTAATTTAATTACTAAAAACATTTTATTTAACTTTCTATAATAATTAAATAAAGTAATTCATGTTTTATTGAATTGAAAAACTACTATAGAAAATCATTTGATAATAATTTTTGAAAATAGAAATTGAGAACAATTTAATAATTAAATTTGTATTTTTATCTTCCCTCGAACTTAAATTTTCTATCTATACTAAATAGTGAAAAGGGAAAGTATATAGTAAAGTTCATCATACCTTTTGAGCCTTAGGTATTTATTTTCTTTGAACTTTTTGCAGGCTTTTTCATTACTTGCAATTTTAATGCGGTAGTATTCTTCCATATAGTATTTAAAAGAAAGTGCGAGGATGAAATTTTGAAATAAGTATAAAACATAACAAATAAAAACTTAATCTATTACTACACATACAATTAATTGACCTACTTTAAAACATATTAAAACAATCTAAACAATATTAAAAGTTCATAACTTATTAAAAAACTTAAACAACACATTAAATAAAGACTAACATCCTATCTAAAAAAATTACAAACTAATTTAACACACATAAAATCAATATCACGGCAGCAAACATACCAACATCCATAGTCCACGAAGAGTAAATAATTACACACAGAATAATAAAAGTTTCCAAAATAACAACAAATCTAAACAAACTAAACAAAGGCTCTAATTTTATGCATCAAAATCTGAGCTATATCATCTCCACGACCTCAAAGTGAGAAAATTTGGCAGTGAAAATCTTGTGTATAGCGGGGACACTCGGGAAAGACAACATCTAAATCACCACTCTGAAGCGACGTTAAACCTCATAATATGCAATTTCATGCTACGAATGTCGGCGGTGTCCCATTTATCATAATCGTGTCTTCTTTCCGAGCCTCAATCCCTTTGATACATATGCTGGAAATATTCTTTCCATATTTTCTCCAAATTACTCAAACTTTCTCTTTCTACTCAAAGTCGGCTCATTCATCGGATCTTGAAGGGTAGAAGTAGTGTGCGGGTGGATCATAAGCTTAGTAGAGGTATATCTCTACTTGAAGAAGGTACATAATCCTTGTCCCAGAATCTCCATCCTTCGTGGGATTCATATTTCTTTATATTAGTCGAGTAAGGGGTTTCATAGATTCAACCCATTCCTCATTATCTCTTGCGTATACGGATAATTGGCGAGTGCATAGATAAGACCGGGATGTCCTAGTACTCCTCCACTTTCATTTCTAGAGGTGGTTAATATATTCTTATAAATGACACTTCCACATTAATACTCTTTTGGTTCGAATACGAAAATTGAGTGATATCTCTTGTTACCTCACTATGGTGGTAGGTAGGTAACAAAGTAAGACAAATAAAATAGTGTCAGGCTTTTGGAGAAATGTTGCATTTAACATAGAAAGAGGAAGTTACTCGTTCACACAGCTTTATCTTCGAGACTCCTTTCCCATCGGTGAGAAAGTCGATCACCTCTTCCGGTGGTCCTTCCATAGTTCCAAAAGTTTCATACTCGCTGGTGTAGGCGTCTCTTACTTCATAATAAGCGTTTATTCTAGCGACGTTGAATTCCACAAAAAATCCTCTTAACCTTAACCGGTGCATCTTCAGCTTGTGTTAGATTTGCCAAATTTCTTTACCACTTCTACGAGCGGCTCTGTTGGTCACGAAATAGAAATTTTCCCATCCTCGCTCCCTAATGATTCGCTCGACTTCTCCTCCTGGATTCTTGAAAACTCGATCTTGAAAGCATTTTCTGATTGAATATTGTGTAAATATCTTGATTGTGCCCTTGTATTCACAAAATGAGTTTCATCATAATCCAATCGTCGCTTTTGTCGTGGAGCCATTTTTTGATTTGTGAAATTTGCAAAATTTTAACTAAACTCAAAATATTACTAAGAAGGCTTCCTACAACATCTAAAATCCATTTAAATCAATTTCCGCAGAATTCTTCCAAGTATTTTCTCCACATTTTCGAATTTTTTCAAATTTTCCAACGTAAAAGAAATCGAGGTGAAAATCAAATTTTTTGTATATGAGTGAAGCTCTTACCAGGGAGGATGAAATCTGGAGTCAAAAAAGTGTTGAAATCGCCTTAAAATCCAAGATCTCTCAAGCCCTAAGTCGATTTCAAGTTTTGAGGAAGGGGATGATGAATAGTGTAGGTTATTTGAAGTCCAAATATAGATCTTTTCGCGATCTCGCTGTCGATTTGAGATTTTCTCGCCGTCGACGAGCTGAAATTAATTTGAAAGGCAAAAGTTTCGGGAAAAATCAGCGTCGGAAGGGTTTTCTTCTTGTCGGCGAGATAATTTCTCACAGTCGGCGAGATCCCAATCTTTTTTAAAAATTTTTGAAATTATCGATCATTTTCAACCTCGATTTGCCCTTAATCAATCTTCGATCACTTAATTTAATAATAGTATGAAGATTAGATACTTCTACTCACAAAAAGTTCACACAACACGAACAATATAACTTTATATATGAAATCCATAAGGCTAGCTTCACACTAACAACTTAACAACATACTTAGCAAATGTCCATATTCATAATACCTCGATCGCAATCCAAACCACTACACTCTAAATCTTGAGACATAACAATTACAAATAATCTCTTCAAATCGAGATGATCAAATTAAAATTAGAATCATAATAAAACCTAAATCCAAATCCTTACATACATATACACAAAATATATGACATAAAAATAGAAATCTTTCCTACTCCTCGATTAATCGAACTATCATCTTCTCTGATATTCCCGATGCGATGCGGGTGCACAAATAAATTATAGAAAGGCTTGAAAGAGGTACGCCGTAGATTCTTCATTAATCAACCCTTTTAAATGTCGGTAAATGAATAGCGGCCTCACGGATGTCGAGTATGTTCAAAGTGCTCCTTCATCCTCCGATCCCGATGTGATCAAACATATCGGGAATATTGTCGATGGAATTCATCACATTTGCCGGCTCTTTCTTCAATCCTTTAATCTTCTTTAGAATGAAATTAGTTTTATCGGTAAAGGGCCTTGCTAAAGGATTGTTACGCCGATGCTCTGTCGAAATAATGGTAATCTCATCATTGTTATCAAAGTTGGAAACATATCCGTAGGATCAAGTGGTTTCCATCGCAAAGTGCTTTTTCCCAAGCCTCATAAGAAACTTGGTACGTACTCAGCAAATATAGTCGATGGGTGTCGAGTCCATGAAGCTGACCCTGCACAATCAATCTGATACGAGACTTTACTATTATTGATCCAACATCGATAGGTAGTCCAATTTGAATACGATAGTTTAATATAGCGCATTCCTTTGAAACTTTATTTACCCTCATAGTAGGTAATAATTTTGATGAGATAAAGAAATGTCGATAGCCGAGACAAGGTTAAGAAGTGATGCGAAAAAGCGACATACTTGTCTTCGCGTAACTCCCGATCATCGGGTTCGTCAGTCGGGTATCTATAGATCTCGTTCATATTGTATCTTGAAGGCACAAAGTTGGAATAATGACGAACGGAAATTATTCTGCATGAAAATAATTCATTTACCCTTGAAGGAGTAAATGTTACCCATCTTCCTCGACATAGACATTTTCATTGTTGATAGCATGTAGATTAGAGTAAAACTCTTTAACTCTTTGGAATAACTACGGCGGATGTTGTATAACAAAATACCTCACAATATCTGCATTGTGCGATCATTTCTTGATTTTGTGGTGGAATTCTCTGCTCACTCATTTGACAAATCCCTTTCTTTAATAAATCTTTTCTTCATGTTATTTTTGTTGAAGATAAATAACCTTCGAGAGCTGACGAATTTTCTCCGGTTAAAAATTCAGTTTTTGTGGTTTCTAAGAGTTTGGTGGCCATTTCGGATTGAAAGGATTGGTCTCTAGTCGTTTAAGGAAAATAGTGTAAAATTGGAATTGGGATAATTTCCTGAAAATGGCTTAGAATAGTCCAAAACCGCACGAAAATTCTTAAGAAACCAAAATTTCCAAGTTTGCCTTGCCGTCGGCGGGAAGTTTCTCACCGTCGGCGAGCTAGTTATAAAACTGAATTAAATCATGGCACACGATCTCGTGTCGGCGGGCTCATCTTTCCATTGTCGGCGGAGCTAAACTCACCATTTCGCTCTAGTCCAAATATTTTACGATCTCATCATATAGGTTCAATTTGAGATGATTCTAATTAAAAATTTGAGTTGTAAGATTTGTTTTTAATAATATAGACTCACTAATTTATAGATAATTAAAAATAAAAAGACTACTATGGGTTGCCTCCCATAAAGCGCTTAGTTTAACGTCGTCGGCCAGAGCCTAATTTCGGTTAGTAATCGGGTTGACTAAGCATTAAAACCTCTTTAAAATTTGGTCTTCTACCTTCGAAATATGGTTTTAATCTATGTACGATTTACCTTATATCTATGTCCTGTTTTTGGATCTTCAATTTCTATAGTTCCATACAGAAATATTTGAGTTATAGTGAGTGCTAACAATCGAGATTTCAATTTTCCGGGGAAATAATTTCAATCTAGTATTATATAATAGAACTTCTTATCTGGTTCAAAATTTCTGCGATTAATCTTCCCGATCTTGCCATAATTTCATCATTTCTTTATAAATCATATCGTTATCATATGATTCATTCCTTAATTCTTCTAATTCATTTTAATTGCAACAATCTCTTCTCACCGAAACTTCTTTCATATTATAATTAAGTTCTTTAATCGCCCAATATGCTTTATGTTCTAATTCAAGCTGGTAAGTGGCAAGTTTTTCCATATAAGCCTATAAGGAGTCATTCCAATTGGAGTTTTATAGCGGTCTTGTATGCCCATAATGCGATATCTAGTCTTAGACCAATCCAATCTTATTAGGGTTCTGAGACTTTTCTAATATACGCTTAATCTCTCGATTAGAAACTTCGGCTAATCCACTAGTTTTGTGGATGATAAGCGATTGATATCTTATGAATAATATTATATTTTTCTACTAGTTTGTGAATATATTTGTTTCTAAAATGAGTTCCTCCGTCAGTGATAATCACTCTTGGCATTCCAAATCTAGTAAAAATATTTTTCATTAAAAATTTTGAAACACTTTTAGCATCACACCTAGGTAAAGCTTGCGCTTCGATCCATTTGGAAACATAATCAACAACTACTAATATATATGAGTTTCCAAATGAAGGAATAAAAGGTCCCATGAAATCTAACCCCCAAACATCAAAAATTTCAACTTCTAATATAAAATTCAGAGGCATTTCATTTTTCCTTGATATATTTCCTACTCTTTGGCATTTATCGCAGGTTTTTATATATCTGTATACATCTCTAAATAAAGTAAGCTAGTAGAATCCAGATTGTAGAATTTTATACGCAGTTTTATCAGTCCCAAAATGTCCTCCAAAATCAGAATCATGACATTTTTGAATAACTGGTTCAGTTTCTTCATAAGGCATGCATCTTTAATAATTAAATCCTTACATTGCTTATATAAGTATGGTTCATCCCAAAAGTATGTTTTAGTATCATGAATGAATTTTTTTTGTTGTTGCAAAGTTAACATAGGTGGTAAAATGTCACTTACGATATAATTTACTATATCGAGCATACCAAGGTATTTTCCACTCATTTATATTATAAAGTTGTTCATCGGGAAAAGCGTCCATAATTTCATTATCAGTATCAGATAATTCATGATATTCTAATCTTGATAAATGATCAGCAATTTTATTATCAGTTCCCTTTTTGTTAATGATCTAAAAATCAAATTCTTATATTAATAATATTCATCTAATTAATCTTGGTTTAGAATCCTTCTTTTGTATTAAATAATTTATAGCAGAGTGATCAGTATGCACAATACATTTAGTTCCTATTAGATAATGCCGAAATTTATTAAAAGCATATACAACTGCTTAATAATTCTCTTTCGATGACTTGTATAATTTATTTCGGCATCATTTAGAGTTTTACTTAGCATAATATATAACTTTGAAAATCTTATCATATCTTTGCCTATGAACTGCTTCTATAGCATAATCGGTAGCATCACACATAAGCTCGAATGGTTTCTCCCGATTAGGTGAAACAATTATAGGTCTTGTAATTAATTTATCTTTTAATAATTCGAAAGCATTCGGGCATTCGATTGTAAATTTAAATTTCTTGTCCTTTTCAAGAAGTTGGCATAGAGGTTTAGTAATTTTTGAAAAATCTTTTATATAACGTCTGTAGAATCCAGCATGTCCAAGAAAACTTCTTACCCCTTTTACCGTAGTTGGAGGAGGTAGTAATTTAGCTATAACTTGAATTTTTGCAGGGTCTACTTCCATGCCCTTTTCTGAAATTTTATGCCCTAATACAATGTCGTCTGCAACCATAAATTGACATTTCTCCCAATTAAGAACTAAATTAGTTTTCTCACATACTTCAAATACTTTTTCAAGATGATTTAAGCATGTGTCAAATGATGTTCCAAATACGGAGAAATCATCCATAAATAGTTTTATTCCATTATCAATTAACTTACTAAATATAGACATCATACATCTCTGGAATGTTGCAGGTGCATTACATAATCCAAAAGGCATCCTTCGAAAAGCGAAAGTTCCATAAGGACTAGTAAATGTAGTTTTATCTTGATTCTCAGGAGCAATTTGTATTTGATGATAACCGGTATATCCATCTAAGAAACAAAAATACTTATGTCCGGCTAATCTATCTAACATCTGGTCTAGAAATGGTAAAAAGGAAGTGATCTTTCCTGGTGGCTGCGTTTAATTTTCTATAATCAATACATATTCGCCATCCAGTAACTTGTCTTATAGGGATAAGATCATTATTTTCATTAGCTTTTAGGGTCACTCCTCCTTTCTTAGGCACATGGTGAATTGGGCTTACCCAAGCACTATCAGAAATAGGATATATAATACCATTATCTAACCATTTTAAAATTTCTTTCTTAACTACTTCTTTCATTATCAGGTTTAATCTCCTTTGGGGATCTACTTTGGGCTTATGTTCATTATCTAAAATAATTCTATGCATACAGATTGAAGGACTAATTCCTTTAATATCTGCTAAAGTCTAACCAAAAATTTTCTTATATTTTTTTAAGGTATCTAAAAGTTTTTGTTCTTGAGATTTATTTAATTCAGATGAAATAATAACTGGTAGAGTTGAAAAATTACCTAAGTAAGCATATTTCAAATGATTAGGTAACATTTTTAACTCGAGTTCGGGAGGTTTAATAATCGATGGAACTATATTTTTTTTAGTGTTTTCGTATTATCCAAAAATTCAAATTTCTCTTGAATATAATCTAGTTCTTCATTTATATCAGCTTTTTCAATTAATTCGGTATTTTCTTTTTCTAATTTTTCTTCATAATATTCCTTAAAATGTTCTTTTTGTAAATGATCAAGTACTTCCATTCGAAAACACTCATCATCTTTTTCTAGCGCAGGATATTTCATTGATTTAGCAATATTAAAAGTAACTTTTTGGTCATTTACTCTCATAGTTAATTCTCCTTTACGAACATCGATCATAGCTTTCCCGAGTGGCTAAAAATGGTCTTCCTAAGATGATAGGAATTTCTTTATCTTCTTCCATATTTAAAACAATAAAATCTACGGGGAAGATAAATTTATCCACTTTTACTAAAACATCTTCAATAACTCCTTAGGAAATGTAACGAACGATCGGCTAGCGAAGGGTTACCGAAGTAAGTGAAATTTCTCCCAATCCTAATCTCTTAAAAATTGATAGAGGCATTAGATTGATGCTTGCTCCTAAGTCACACAAAGCTTTTCCATAGAATTTTTCTCCGATAGCGCGAGGTATAGTGAAACTACCGGGATCTTTTAATTTTTCAGGAAGCTTTTTCTGAATAATAACACTACACTCTTCACTAAGTGCGACCGTTTCATTATCGGTAAATTTTTTTTTTATTTAGAATATCTTTCATAAATTTTACATAGTTTGGCATCTGTTCTAAAACTTCTACGAAATGAATATTTATTGTTAATTTTTTCGAATTTCAGGAATTTATGCAACCGTTTATCTTTTTTATGTTGATTTAGTCGTTGAGGAAATGGTGGTGGAGGTTTTTCAACGAAATTTTCATTGGTATTAACGGATTTTCTAAGTTTGGATCTTGTTGATTCTTTTCCTTTTCGATTTCCACTTCCTCTTTTTGACTTTCAAGTTCTTTCGAATTCGAGGTTCTAATTCTTTTCCACTTCGTAATTGTATCGCTTTAATTTGTTCATTTCCTTTGTCTTTGGGATTTATTTCCACATTACTAGGAAATGTTCCGAGTATTCTATTATTAAGCGCGATAGCGATATGTCCAAGTTGAGTTTCAATATTTTTAATAGTTGTTCCTTGATTTTGTAATTGGTTTCCTTATATTTGTAATTGATTTCCTTGATTTTGTAATTGATTTCCTTGATTTTGTAAATGTTGACCCATATTTAATATTAATTCTTCTATAGATAATTTCTTATCTTTAAATTGAGGGTTATTATTATTAAATCCAGGTGGATAACTAGGTTTATAATTAGAATTTCCTTGGTTAGAGGGATTTCCTAATGGTTGTGTTATGTTATTCATCCATTGTTGATTAGTTGTATTATTATTCCAATTAAAATTAGGATGATTTTTCCATCCAGGATTATAATAATTCGCATAAGGATTATTGGGTTTGTTATTAATAGCATTTATAGTTTCATAATGAGATTGGGATTATATAAGTTGTCCAGATGAGTTTTCTTCTAATATAGTTGGAGAGTAATTCATTCCAAAATGATCTAATTTTTTAGATATGGCAGCAATTTGCGAAGCTAACATAGATATTGCATCATTTTCTTGAATACTGGCTATCTTTTTCGGATTCATTCTATCAGCAGGCCATTGAAAATTATTGATAGTCATTTTTTCGATTAGTGCATAGGCTTCATCAAATGGTTTTGACATTAATGATCCTCCGATGACGAGCATCGATGATTGATCTAAGAGATCCTACTAATCCATTATAGAAAGTTTGAATAATTAACCAATATGGTAACGCATGATGTGGGCATTTCCTAAGAAGTTCTTTAAATCTCTCCCGAAGCTTCATATATTGATTCTCCATCAAACTGACTAAAAGAAGTTATATCATTTCTAAGCTTAGCGAGTTTTAGATGGTGGAAAATATTTGGATAGAAATTTTTGTGATAATTCTCCCCAAGTTTTAATAGACCGAGTGCTAACGAATTTAACCACATTTTAGCCTTATCCCTTAAAGAAAAAGGAAAAAGTCTAAGTCTAATAGCATCGTTAGATACTCCTTCATATTTGAAAGTAGCACATAGTTCTAAAAAACTAGCAAGATGTAAATTAGGATCTTTAGTAGATGAACCACTAAATTGAATGTTTTGTACCATTTGGATAATTGCGGAGTTTCGGTTCGAATGAGTTAGCGGCTACATCGGGGTTTTGAATAGTTAAATGAATTTCATCTAATGTAGGGTTGGCATAATCTCTTAATGGTCTCTGTTGATTGATATTTTCATTTTCGGGAATATTCGCCATTTGTGTTAAATTTATAATTTCTCTTTTTTGTTTTCTAATTTTTTTAACTCGTACGCTCTAATTTCGAATCGTAAGGTATTAAATTTTCGTTTCCAAATTTACGCATACAATTTTGCAAAATAAATTTTAAAATAATACATTACTCTAGTAAATAATTTCTTTACTTCCCAAGCAACGGCGCCAAAACTTGACCCACTTTTTAATGTTTACAAAAATAAGCAATGACACCAAAAACTTGATCCCGCTTAATATATATTTAATTTTATGATGGAATGTATATGTGGATTCTACGCAAGTATACGTATCGTATCAAGTAATATAGGGCTCTAGTGGAGTCCTGGTTATTGATCCTACAGGGAAGTTTTTAAAAGATTTGTAACAGCTAAATTTAAAAGTATTTACTTACTAATATAGTATATGGAAATTTAGAATATGTAACTAAAGCGAACTAAAGTAAACTAATGCTTTAAATAAAGTTGATTTAAATATTTCAGAAAAAGTATCATTCTCCTTGTTTTTAGAAAATTAAGTGAATGATGAATTCAAATAGAATGTTTATTGTATTGTGACAAATAGGAGCATTCCTATTCTTTACCCTTTGGTCCAGAGTGCAAAGAACATTGACTAGTCACTATGTTTGATTGCGAATCTGCGGCTAGGTCGGGAGGATTCATGGCTGCCACTTCAGAGCTCCCACGTTCCCCTCACCTGAGGGCTAACATCTACACTTGAGCTCTCAAACAATAGGACTGAATTGAATATTTTAGTCTGTCACACTAAAATGTCTCTCTAAAATTGACTCACAGAAGACACAAAATAGACATCCAATAGACACACTACATACTAAAATTCGTCCTCTATTTATAGAGGTAGACAAAGGTCCAAGGGGTACTTAAGCACCTCTTCAAAAAGCGTCCAGGTTCAATGTATCTAGCATTTTGAACTGTCTCGCTGTCGGTGAGAAACGACCTCGCCGTCGGCGGGGCTTCTAGAAGGTCTCCAATCCGCGCGATCTCGCCGTCGGCGGGCTCGATCTCGCCGTCAGCGATTTAGTTCATTTTGCATGAATTTCTTCCTTTTTTGATCCAAATTCGCTCCATTTCATGCTTTTTGCTTTCATCACTTATAAATCTTCATTCCTGCAATAAAATAAAGAAAATACCTTTCTTTAAAGTGCAATTTCATAAAAAATGGGTGTGAATTTCTCAATATATTTTCCTGTGATCACCTCCTGATCCTATGGGAGCTCATCTTTGAATCTCCAGATGTTGGTCTCAACCAACTCAACTAAACACCAAGGGTTTGAGACCACTCATGTAGGACCTCTCAAAAGAGCTAGGAAGTGGTTTGAATTTCTAAATGAGGTGGGTCCCCTCACTAGTCCTCTAGGATAGTTAATAGGAAAGTCTTATGGCTAGATCCTAAATTCTAGTAAAAAAAGTTAGACCTCACCAAAAAATGAGGTCAACAGTCGAGTGTCGCTGGGTCGATAACATATCCCATATATAGAAAAATACGGTCAAGCACTGCATAAGTACATATCTAGTACAAATTGTATACAACAATAAGATTTAGAAGTAAGGTACGAGACATGAGCAAGTAGCTCCTGATCTCCATCACGTGGTTCTGCTAGCCTTGCGCCTCGGAACCTTTTTCCGTACCTTATTTATAATACAAGACTCTCCTAAATACTCTAAAAGTACATAAGAAAAGTAAAAAAAGACTTGACCTGCTTGAAAATAAGGTTAGTATAAAGCTACATACATAAAAGCTTATGAGCCATGCTTACCGGGACAAGCTGAGCAGCGCCTAGAGAAAGAATTTAGTCATAATTATTACTTGCTCCTCCTATTACACGTGTGTGTGTATTTAGGCATGTCTCCCTGCAAGAAGACATACCTAATATACTACTACTCACATCTCTAAATCAGTAAAAATGCGAGCACACTAAAAGTAAAAAAGATGATGCCTGGCTTGGGCAACCAAACCAATAAAGAACTAAAGCCAGGTCATCAAAAAAGACAACCTAACACCCTAGTCTTTAGCCTAGCGCACCATCTAACGTTGTGTCCTAACACAACATCTAAGCGAGTGCAGGGTTATGTCAGAAAGCTGACGTATGTTTTGATAGTCTTGTCTTCTTCGGTGCTGTCCTAAGGATTCAAGGATTCTAAGAGGCTCCGTTTGATGCAAATTTTTAAAACTAAGTTTTAAAAAGGGTGACCTTACATATGGTCTAAGGTAGGGATGCACATAGTTTTAAATTTTTTTTTTTTGAAAATATGATGCTTGAAGTAATAAAAACATGTAATTTTTTTATTCTTTTTAAATATTTCCTAAGAAATAGAGTAACATTATTAGACCCCTTAGAACCTTAGCATAACATATGCATACTGGTCCAATGTGTGATAGCTAGCATTACCCACCGTGACATCCTGACGAGCAATACTAAATGTCGCGTCATGACCAGTAGAGAGTCACTCAACTAACGAGTCAGCTTCTTCATAGAGACGATCGGATAACACATGCAAACGCAACAAGATCCAGTGTAATGTGACAATGTAGGGTGTTATCATGAGATAACAAAGATTCGTCATCAATATATGGTAGCATATACCAATGACGAGTGCGCTGACAGTGTAGTAATGTGCATGTAAAGCATACAACACAAATGAGAATGAGCGTGTCGAGGTGGCAGTGACGAGAGGTGAGTGTGCGAAGAGCAGTGACTCAAGAAGCAAGGAGGCAGTGAATCAGGGAGTGAGTGAGTCGAGGAGGCAGTAACTCGGAGATGAATGTGTCGAGGAGCAGTGTCTCAGGGGTGAGTGTGCCAAGGAGGCAGTGACTTGGGGGTGAGTGTGCTGAGGTGCAATGATTCAAAAGAGCAAGTGTGTCGAAAAGGTAGTGACTCATGGGTGAGTGTCTTTGAAGAGGCAGTGACTTGAAGAATGAGTGTCGAAGAAGCAGTGACTTGAGAGTGAGTGTGCAGAGAAGGCAGTGACTCGAAAAAAGAATAACTATGACAGTCTGGAGCGGTGTCGTATGGAGTGAAAGGGCAATACATTTCTCGTTGGAGAGAAGCACACACCGAATGGACTTGGTGGCAAAACATCCACTCACATGATGTGTGAATGTGTGAGGACACAAATACAAATGCATACAACTTCAAGCATGCAATTCATGAGCATGCATGTACAAGCAAACATATAGAAGTGCACAAGTGTAAATGCAAGCATACAGGATGTTGTCCAATGTAATTTAGGGATATCACAAGATATACATGAAAGGCTCTGCCAAGAAGGGGGCCTAAACGTCTGTCAAGAGCATATGAGGGAATATGCTCACAGATACACGATAGGGTGCATGGTTCGAATGTGTTCATGCAGCCGAAATGAAATAAGCATGCAATCATGCAACATTCAAGTGGATTTAGTCGATATGATCAAACCCAGAGTAACCAATCGATCAAGCCGATGGAACCAGTCGATCGAACTGTCATAGGCGGTTGTTCAATCAAGCATGAAGGTAATGAGTGCTAAGTGGCTACGAAGGAATATAGAGGCATGACAAGATGATTTTAGTTTGCCATTAATTTCAAGGAAAAAATATGCTCTTAATTGAAGAAGAATAATAAATGGAGAGTGATTTAAGCACATAATGGCTTGGCCACTATCGAATGTCGAGGGAAATGGAGAAGGGAAGTTCGATGGCTGAAGGAGAGAGGGTTGTAATGCCCAGGTCTCAGCCATCTATAAATCTTGATTTAAGACAATGAACATAAGATAGTAAAGAGAGTTATGCAGAAAGTTTCAAATGACACGAAAGCAAGATAAAAAAAAAGGTCACAAGATTCAACCATGATATAGGAGATCACAATAAGGGCTGTCAAAAAAGCTTGTTGTTCGCAAACAGTTCGTGTTCGGTTTGTCAAGGAGTTCGTGTTCGATTCATTCGATAAGTAAACGACGAATACGAAAAAAATTTTTCGTTCTGTTAGTTAAAAAAACCAAACACGTACAATGATGCTATCATTCGTGTTCGAATCGTTATTGTTCGAAACATAAAATAATTTAAAATAATTATATATAAAAAATTTATGATATTTTAAAAAATAAATTTTATAAATTATAATATATTATAAATTAATAATAGTAATATACTAATATAGATATTATAAAGTTAGGGCTGTCAAATTGGCTCGTCATTCGAAAACAGCTCGTGTTCGGTTCGTATTCGACTCGTTCGTTAAGAAACATACACGAATAATTTCAAACAAGAACTTATTTCAAACAAACTAAGAGCCCGTTTGTTTCAGGCTTTTCTCCGCGGCGCGGGGCGTCGCAGCAGACGTGGTCCGAATTCCTTCGTTTGGTTGCAGCAGCACGGCGGAAGCGGAGACGACGCGGGCAGCGGCAATATACCCACGGCCCAGCTTCCTCTCCCAGCTTTCTCATCCCTACCCCACGCGGTTGCCTTCCGTCTCCCTTCTGCCCGCTGATTATCTCCGGTATCTGTGGCCTTTTCTTCTTCCCTATCCACTCGAAACGGCCGATCTCGGGTAAAAATCGAAGCTTATTTTTGCCGATCTACTTGCGAATCCGAGGTATTTTACGTGTTTTATCGTCATCTTCCTTCTCTAATCCCTCCCGTTTTCTCTACATCTTATCCATGTTTCTTATGTTTACGCTTTATGGAATTCGTTTGGATATGTGAGAGATGGCATGAGATTTTAGGGAGTTTACTGCCTTTACTGTTCTTTGCGGTTTTCTGGAATGAAGTTTCAGCTATCTCCTTGTTCTCCATCCAGCTTATGCTTCTTACACTGACTATGGATTCAATTCTTGTTTGCGGTTTTCCGGTATCTTCTTAAGGTTTGATCTGTTCAAATTAGCTGAATGTGAAAGGGCTAGAATGGTTTTTTGAGTTATCTTCCACTCTCATTTATATGCAGTAATGAAAAAATGGAGTTTTATGGCATGTTTTGCATTGATTATTATAATTGAATTAGCTCATTTGGCATGCTGTTGGGCTGATATGGCATTCAGAAATGTTTGGGAGCAGTTGGAAATATGGCTTTAAGTTCATGCTGGTTCCTCTTGATAAGCATGTTGGGATATTTATCACATGGTTTTACATTTATTCTTATATAATATGAGATATTAGAAGGCTCATTTGGCTCTTGCAAGCATATGGAGGGTTTGGTTTCCATGCTTTAAGCTTCATTTGTTTCAAAAAAAATATAAATGCTAGAGGTGGTGGGGAAAAGGATTATATGTGTGTTCTTACTTAAAGCATGTACTTGTTTTTTATTTTTGATATATTGGAAGCATGATCTTGAGGCAAAGTTGGCTCCTCTTGCAAGCATGTTAGGATAAAGCTCCTTGCTTACTTTGGCTTGGCATGTGTTATGGAAGGATTTACTTAGCTTTTTAACATGCATGTGGAGCTCATTTCTTGCTCCTTGTAGCTTTGTCTTGATAAGATGCATGTTGTAATGATCCTAATTGGTTTAGAATGCATTGTAACTTATTTTGATAGCTTGGTTTGGCCCTTCATAAAGCGCTCTCCTCTTTAATTATTTGTTGAAAGATTATTTCATGCTTGGAAGGGTTAAGTTGGAAGAGAGGCTTAAATATGCTTCTTTTCGTTTAAGATGCATGTAGCGCTAGATCATTTTTACGAAAAAGCTACTTGCAATTGTTTTCCACATTATCAGCAATGCAAACAGATAATCGCATAATTCTTCCTCATAGCAATGTACTTGCGAATGCATAATAGAAAGTTGAAACATTAAGTGCACAACCAACATGCGCTCAATTTCAAACGAACCAAACACAAACACAAGCTCTGTTCGTTCGTGTTCGGTTCGTTTACCCCCCTATGAAAATCACTTGGATGATTAGTTCATACAATTTTATACAAAATAAGATTTCAAATTTATTTCATTAATTAAATATGTAGGGTAGCTAATTCCTTTCGATATAGTTCCCCAATTAAAAATAATGGCGTATGATTTCGGTAAATTAACAAAATTAAATTCACTTCTCTAATAAATTGACAAGTACATCCAACAGCCAAGGGTACCATGGTAAACATCTACCGATTCTCATCTCCTCTCATTTTCTTCCCCTAATCTTCCTCTTCCCCAAATTCCCGCTCCAAGCCTCCTCTCTTCTCCCCCCTATCATTCACCGACGTACACCGCCGGCGAAGATGATGCACATGACCTTCTATTGGGGCAAAACTGTCACGATTCTTATAGATTCGTGGCGTACCGATTCATGGCTCTCCTACCTACTCTCCCTCGTCGCCCTTCTCCTCGCATCTGCCTTCTACCAGTACCTCGAAGATCGCCGCGTTCGCTTCAAACTCCTCTCAAAATCTAATCCCTCGTCCCTTCAGATTCCTTTCCTCTCCCGCGCTGCCGCCGGACGATCGACGGCGAGTGTTTCAGCTGCGGTTCTTTTCGGTGTAAACGCCGGGATAGGGTATCTACTCATGCTTGCTGTTATGTCCTTCAACGGAGGTGTTTTCCTGGCGGTGGTAATCGGGCTAGCGTTGGGTTACTACGCTTTCCGAAGCGGGGCGGAGGAGGATCTCATCGCCTTGGATAAATCCTGCCCCTGCTCGTGATCTAATCAAACTGGTATGTTGTAGATTCTGTGTTGGTGTGATTTAGTTTTGTTAAGGAATAAAAGTTTGCGTGATCTATGTGTTTGTGCGGTGGGAGCTTCTGGTTTGTGGATCTGGGAGAAGACGTCAAAAGTGGAAGGCGAGGGAAGGAAAACGCAGGTGTTGTACTGGTTGTGCATTTTTGTCTACAGATTTACAGAAATAATAAGTTGTTTACTTCAAAATTACTATGATCCTGTTTGCCTATGTTTTGAGATGAGTGATTATTAGGTTTCCATGTTCTCGATTTCTTGTCGCAGTTTTTCCTAGTTTTTTCTTTTACGATAAAAACAATGAATTGGATAGAAGCCATTTAAGGGGCTATGTGCATTTTAGGGTTTATTTGACTGATCTTTAGATATACGGCATGTTAGATAAAGATGACAAGGCCTTCTTATTTTTGAGAAATTACTGAATATCTTTTTAAAAGAAGAAAATTATTGTATATGCAAATTTGCGTCAGGTGTCCAATAACAGGGGGGCCACGTGTCAACCCGGGCCCTAACCGTATATGTCAGTGGGCCCAAATTATCACGTGGCCCCCTATCATTGGACACCTGACGTAAATTTGCGTCAGGTGTCCTGATGCAATAATTGTTCGTCAATTTTGGGGTGATTTTTTGAGAAAACTATTGCCTTCGGACGTTCGCATGTCCGGACAGCTAATTACTTGATGTCACGTTGCCCACTGATGTGATGTATAGTGACATGGTGGCCGATGATTGGCCGTCCAGCCGGTGGTTAACTTTCCAGACTCGTGTTGTCAAGACAAAATATTTTATTTTCCTTGGTTACGAGAGGGCCATGTGGAGATGGCAATATTTTTTATGGTGGATGAGAACCTTTGGGGCCCTATTGTGTTTACATTAAATAGAATTTATCGAATCTAGTTAATTCGATCATCTATTTCTGAAAGCTAATCAATTCAATTGTCTTTTCTCAATGAAGATGAAATGGTGAGCAAGAAAATATTCTTAAATTTATCTCACAATCTATTTAATAAGATTGGAATGCTGGAAGAAAAGATGGAACACGAAAAAATTAAATTTACAGATTGTTAGATTTAATTTTTATTTTTTTTTTTTTGATGTTTAATTAAATCTATATTAAATTCATGACTCAATGTTTATTTAAATAATGCTGCCTAACAAGACCTCAGTTTAATAAAAAATTTACTGGAGGTTATAGTAATTACCCACAGAAAGAAAAGAATTTGATGCGCGTCACTGTAAGATGGTATTGAAGTTTAAATGTGTGCTCAAGTTGTCTCTTATCATCAAGGACAAAAGGTTTCACTTTGTTTAATAAATAAAGAAAATTCAAATTATATTTATATACATATTATCAACTTGCAAAAAAAAAATAATAATAATAAGTTATTTTTTATTGTGAAAAAATAAGAAAGATATCCAATATTTAATCTAGTCTGTATATCATATATCATATGTCTACACCCGAATTCTTTTGAATTAGGTTAATAAAGTTTTTGTGAGACATTGAATTGGTTTCAACAGATCTCCAATAATGAACCGGCTTGAAATTGAATTATCAACAATCCAAGACTCTTAAGGTCAAGTCATTTAAGGCCTTGAGTTGCAAAAGTCAAATATCGTATGGTCACCAAACAAAATAACCCCAACTTGTCTTATGTACGAAGCTGTTGCAAGGGCACCTATTCACCAGAGGTCCCGGCCTCAGTATTCGATAGCCGTCAATAGAACTCATAAAAAATATTCGCTCTCAATCTAAGACTTACCTAGTGTTATTAGCAAACAATCACAGACCAAATTCGTGTTCTACAAAGCAAGTTCTATCAAGTTCAATTTATGTAACTTTTTTGTAATTGAATTTTGTATCCCATATTGTAATATCAATCTTGATCCTCACCCTAAATTAGAATTGGTCGAACATGCATGACGTGTGAAATCTATCACATAAAAGGACATGACAAAATTTATAATGTTATCTGCAATGTTAAACATCGAGCTAAAATTCTCACATGAAAATCTATAATATTCACTCCAAGTTTTCTTGTTGATTTATTTTTATAAATTGTTTAATTAGCTTGATTGGACTTACATTTCTCTATTAAAAAGTTCAACTAAGTCTTTTATAAATCAATTCATCAAAATAATTATTGAGATGTAACCTCTCTCTCTCTCTCTCTCTCTCTCTCTCTCTCTCTCTCACTCACTCACTCACACACATCTCATTCTAACAGTCTAAGATATTGTGAGCATAAAAATTTATAAGACACAACTGATGGAATGCCCTAAAGGCAAATCGGTCAATACACAATAACTGACAAACGATTAGGTGAACCGTAAACCTTTATAGAACATGAGTGATCATCATAAAAGAATGATTCACTAGAATTATGAGCACTTATCACAAATTACTCTCTTAGTTACTCTCACCCTCTCGAGCATGAATTTGTCTTCTCCAAGGCACTAACTTTGCATCAACCTAAAAGGTGTTTTAAACTTGTTCAAATGATGAACGCTATCTCCCTAAATAGAGAACTATGAAGACTCTTCTGTCTTGTTATTGGACAAAACATCAGGCTCAGCCTTAAATGTTTCCTTAATTTAAATTGTGAAGACTTAATCTTCTCTAAAGTTCAACATACTAATATTAGATTATTAAAAGGGATGTCAAATTCGATTGAACGTGGTGTTCAATTCAAGCTAATTATCTTCAAAGTCAAAGAGAATAATCATCTCTCTTTCTTCTATGATTCGTTATGGGGGTCACATTCGTTGAGAAATGTGGGACTGATTTTTTTGTTCATGGTTTAACTCTTCCAATTCAATTAACTTTACTTGTGTTTATCGGTAATTAGGTTTTACCTTATGATAAATATTTTTAGAATGATAATTGTTCTCAGTTTATTCTTAGTGTACTCAAACGCAGTGATGGGCATAATTTCATTTTGGGAGAAGTTAATAGATTTTCATAAAAACATGCATTTTTTTTTTCTTTATGATCCCCCAAAGATTATCTAAAAATAATAATAAATTTGGAAAGGGTTGTTCTATCAAATATGTTACTTTTGCCCTGAATATATATATATATATATATATATATATATATATATATATATATATATATATATATATATATATATATATATTGTTGGCTTGAAAATTAAAGATGCTTTAGCTACGTGCGGTATTAATATTAATCAATAGAGTGTGATATCAATATTAATTAGCTTTGTGTGTTTTTGCTTAGCTCAAAGTGAGACACATTGGTTTCTCTATTTTGAATACCTATCCCGTTTCATACACTTCAAAGCTATAATCATGATAGGTATTTCTTTTACATGAGATGCACTTTACCACAACTTAATTATGATTCATGTTGATATTATCAATTATAATTTTTTAATATATTCTTCATCTTGGTGGCACATACAACCTCCTAATGTATATGGTATGAGAGAAATAGAATCATTTTAGAGAGAACTTTTTCTCATTTATAAAAGAAGCAAAGAAATGGAAATTCAAAGTAGGGATCACATACATCATTTTATATATTTTAGAAGAATTATGGGTTTCTCTTTTGTCTTATTGTCTATTATCCTTATCTATTTTTAATCTTTATTTGGCTACTTATGCTAGATGCTACATGGTTTTAGATCTTTATGCTTGATGATTTTAATGGCTAATATATGATAGATACAACAAATGTTGTCATCCCTTAAGTTTTCTTGATTTTCATCGAGGTCCAATAATGTTAACCTTTTTTTATTTGAGGTTCAACCAAGTAGTGAATCTAAAAGTTTGATAACCTTTTCATAACATATTGAGATCAATGTAGAGTATGTTATCTACTTTTGGATGAAGCTTATGAGTATACACTTCATTTGCTTTGAACCTACTCTTGTGTTTCTTTGTAGGAACTTCAACTTTTGATGCTAAATTTTACTTAAATTATTAAATATTTTTTTAGAAAGTTTCCCACTTATTCTTACTTTTCTTCCTCACTCCTTCAGATTGTTCACTATATCATGATTATGTGACAATTTCATCAATCTTTTAACTCTTTAATTAATGAGCACATTTTTTTTTATTTTTTAATCTTAATCACTTCAAAGATGATTTCATCGCCAAAACTTTTTTCTTACATGCATTACTTTATTTTTACTTTATATTATGTTGAGCCCATGTTTGTTCTACACGTAATCCCCTTCTTTTTAACATATCCATAATCATTTCTTTAAGACTAAATGCTTTGCTTACATTCTTATATAACATTAAAAACAATTTAGTTGTAGAATATTTAAATACAAAGTTAGTTCATATCTTAATTTTTTTAATCACCCAATTTCATATGATATTTTGAAGCCAAATTAAGATAATCAGAATTTTAAGAAGGCTTCTACATTTATCTCAAATGATCACCCATGGAAAAGTGAATTTTAACTGCCATTTTTTCTCTGTGAAAAAGATGCGCTGGAAATGTAAAATGCTTCTGATAATGGAGGTAACCAAAATTGCTGTAAATTGAATATATTATTGCAAAAATATAGAGAAAATATGACAAAAGAGTTCTTAGAACATGAATATACGACAATAAACACAATCAACAACTTAGGGTGAAGACGACTGTGTTGAGTGGCAGCTGGACAGTAGATAGAGGGGTTGGTTGGAGGTCGCATGCATAGCAGGAGGCTGGAATGGCATTGCGAAAACACTTGAAGGCATGAATGAGGGCGCAACAACAGCATGTAGGCAAGGGGAGGGTGGCCTCAGCTGGTTCGGAGACTGGAGGGCTATCAACAAGAAAAACAAGGGAAGAGAAGTTGCATGGGTGGAAAAGCAAGGAGTGGTTGGTCGCATAGGATGGAGAATTCAAGGATAATAACAATCTAGGAGAAAGATATAACTTGGGCACCACTCATCTTTGAATATAATCCTAGATGGAAAAAGGGGGACACCAGAGGCTGTCCTCATAAAAATCTCAATAAAAAAATTGAACATATATATATATATATATATATATATATATATATATATATATATATATATATATATATATATATATAATAGATAACTAGAAGGAGGAGGATCCCCCTCATGGGCAGCAACCCTAACCCAAACATATGGGTCGGTCAACCAACCCTTCCCTTCTCTTGGCTAAATCAATTTGGTTGAGTGAAGCCAGTTTAGCCCAACCCCCAAAGGGAGCCCCGTGACGATCTTCCAGGGTGGGGGAGCTTCAAACCCTTTCGTCGAAGCTTCTGTCAACCTATTTTCGGTGGTAGCACTCTTGTAACCTCTTATGGCTGGATGGTCTTCTACCACTGTTCAAGAAGCACCTAGATCCCATTGGCGACTGACCCAAGGAAAATATATATGTTTTTTGTTATATGATTTTACTCATTTTAGGTGATATTACACTTGAAATGAAGGTATTTTGTATGTTTTTTTTTGTTTTAGGTACAAAAAATGACTTTTGGAGAAAAAGAAGCAAAAATGATGTAATTTTGAGCAAAAACGAGCAAGAAAGCAAATTTTGCCCTGACACCTTTTGATAAGTCTTTCGATGATTAATCTCTTTTACACTTCTTGCATATTTTTGAATGAGATTAAATTTTAAAGAAATGTTGTTTTTATGTTTATTTTATAGGGCTATCTGTTAGAAACGCAACGCAACTGAAATGGGGCTAATCGGAGCTAAAACGGAGCCAAACGGAGCGAAATGGTGGAGCTGCGCAGCAGTCTGCCCGCCGACGGCGCCCTCGAGGCCGCCGACCACGGGATTTTCTCGAGAAGGCCGAAATATGACCGAAAAACTCACCGACAGCGCCCTCGAACCCGCCGACAGCGCACCAGACGATTATGGACTGACTTTTGGCGGTTTTGGGCCAAAATTCAACGTATTTGGACGCTTTTTCGAAGAGGTGCTTAAGGGAACTCTTAGGAATTCGTCCATACTCTTTAACATGGCGAATTTAGGTTAGAAAAGAAGAGAGAAACAAGAGGGAAACAAGAGGAAAAACTTGGACAATGTTTAGGATTCTTAGATTAAGAGTAGAAATGTAGATTTTTACCCCTTTTGGAGAGATTGGAGAGGAGATTTTGAGACAATTGTAAGGAGATTTTCTAGCATTGCATAGATCGACGGGAGACTTTGTGGGAGAGATTTTCATCTTTCTTTCAAAGGGAAAAAACTAAATATTGTTCTTCATTATCTTATGATTTTGTAAACACTTACGTAGTGGATTTGCTTTGGTTAATTGAAGTTTCTGTTGTGTTTTCTTCGTGCTTTGTGACGTATCTCTCTTACTCTTTCTTCTTCTTTGGAAATAGTGGCATAAGAAGATTATGTCATTGTTTTCATTTTACTTTTCTTTTGTATTGAGTAAAATTTATGTTTAGAATTTTGGGATGCATGATAGAAGAAGTTTTAACTATAAATGTGATGGTCTTTACTTGCACTTCATTTACATTACAATAAGGGCCCGTTGTATTGTTAAAATTCGTTGTAATTGCATTGTCCCGATGGGCGGTGTAATTCTCAACAAAGTGGAATCACATTCAATTTTCGTGAATGAATTGCGCAATTCATGAGGATTGAATGCAAATAAATAGGGAAATATAATTATCGGGCGTAGAATTGGAGATTTTAGAGTGACAGACTAAAATTCTCAATTCGGTCCTATCGTTTGGGTGCTAAAGTGTAGATGTTAGCCCTCGGGCGAGGGAACGTGGGAGCTCCGAAGTGAGAGTCGATATCCTCCCGACTTAACCGCGGATTCGATGAACCAAGCATAGGAATTGTCAATGTTCTTTATGCCTGGACCAAAGGGTAAAGAATAGGATTGCTCCTTTTTGGCACATACAATATTAAAGGCATCTTGACCCACAATTTTATATTATGATATTTTTAATTTAATTGCAACGACGCCAAAAATTCGATCCCGCTATATTATATGTATAGTAATTGTAATTATTTATGTTGTGGATGCTACGCAAGTATACGTATCGTATCGAGTAATACAAGGCTACAAGTGAGTCCTTGTTATCGATCCCACGAGGAAAGAGAAAATTAAATAACAACTAATTTTAAAATAATAATAATAATAATTTTAAAATAAGTATACGAAAATTTGGAATTCTAAATTTAAGCGCAATAAAGTAAACTAAGTATTTTAACTAGGTAACTTAACTAAGTAGAAAATTAATACGTATTGAAAGTGCAGTAAATTAACTAATTGCTAAATAAGTCTTAACTATTCGAAAAAGTATCTTTCCCCTTGTTTAGAAATTTAAGTGATTGATGAATTTAAATAGATAATTTTAAGGTATTGTGACAAATAGGAGCATTCCTATTCTTTACCCTTTCAGTCCAGTGTAAAGAATATTGACTAATCCTATATTTGATTATCGAATCCGCGGCTAGCTGGGAGGATACCGATCGCCACTTCGGAGCTCCCACGTTCCCTCGCCCGAGGGCTAACATCTACACTTCGACTCTCAAACAATAGATCGAATTGAAAATTTTAGTCTGTCACACTAAAATCGCTCAATTCTACGCCCAGGTGAAATTATTTCCTATTTATTTGCACCTTCCTTCCAAGGCTTTTGAATTCCCCGAATATCAGATGCAATTTTTACTATAGTTGTAAATCAACACATTTTAACAAATCAAATGGCCAGTTTGAAAAGTAAATTAAGTTTTAAGTAAAAATTATCACAATTTATTAATATATAAAAGTATTCTATTTTAATTTCATCAAGTCACTTAATTTCATAAACATGGAGAAAGATTAAATAAACTACTCGTAATGCATTGGAACTAAACTAAGCATGGATTTTATTTAAAGTTAAAAACAATAAATACAAATACTTATCTTGATTTATCCCTAAGCAAACTCCTCGTAGTTCCTTCGACTCTTCCTTCCAAGACAACGACGACTCACTAATTACTCACTAAACTCACTAAAGACTCACTAATTACACTAATTAAAATTCTAAAGACTGCTCACACACTTATAACACACTTAGAACACACCAAAAGACACACACTTATAACACACTTAGAACACACAAAAGACACACACTTATAACACACTTAGAACACACAAAAGACACACACTTATAACACACTTAGAACACACAAAACACACCAAAGACTGATTTTCGGCCTCTATATATAGAGGTAAGCAAAGGTCCAAGAGGTATGTAAGCATCTCTTCAAAAGGTGTCCAGGGTTCAATGTATCTGTGCCATTTGAACTAGCTCGTCGTCGGCGACGAACTACCTCGCTGTCGGCGAGGCTTCTAGAAAGTCTTTGAACCGCGCTATCTCGTTGTCGGCGGGCTCGGGCTCGCTGTCAGCGAGACAGTTATAAATCCTTCCTTATTTTCTTCCTCGTACCCTCACCGTTGGCGGGATCGATCTCGCCGTCGGCGGCTCAGCACAAATTGCAATATTTTCTTCCTTTTTGCTCCAAATCTGCTCCTTTTTATGATTTTTGCTTTTATCACCTAAATTCTTCATTCCTGCAACAAAATAAAGAAAAATACCTTTCTTTAAAGTGCAATTTCATCAAAAATAGGTATGAATTTCTTAATAAATTTTTCAAATGATCAAAATCCCCCAAACTTACTTATTACTTGTCCTCAGTAATTTTAAGTACTACATAAAAATAATGAGTTCTATAATAAGATTTTTCAATTTAAATAAATTATGAATTATATTAATTAATATCATAATAAAGTTAAATAAAAATAATTCATGTAATTTAATTAATCTTATAAAAATAAATTATTTAGTTATCGTGTCTAAGATTTCTACTTACTATTCATTTCGTGAATGATTATATTTAAAAGAATAACTACTTAAGATATTCATATGATAAGAAATTCAAGAAAACACTATTAGGTAAAATTCTAATCCATAAACATAAGTTTGGAAATATCTAAGTTTTTCCCTTTAGGTTAATTCAAATGAAGCCAATTTTTGATAAGGCATCTCCTCAAGCTTCTCCTTATTTTTCTTTTTCTTTTTCTTTTTTTTTTCTTCTTCTTCTTCTTTTTTTTTTTTTAATGAGGATTACCGTATCCTGTAGACTCGTTAATAATTTTGAACTTCATTTTCATCTTCCTAAATTAGAAACTTAGGAATATTTCTTAGCCTTATATATACTTCATAGTTTTTACTTTATTGATTTTCAATCTTTTCTTTTTCACTTGAATACTTAAGAATTTTAATCTTAGAATATAGTTTTCCTTACTAAAAATAGTTTACTATATTCTTATTCCCTTTAACCAAATATTTTATTCTATTTAATTAATTAAAGCACTAGAAATATTTCATTTAAACTTTTATAATAATTAAATAAAATAATTCATATTAATTAAATTGAAAAATTTGCTATAAAAATCATTTTATAATAATTTGAAAATAGAAATTGAGAACAAGTTAATAACTAAATTTGTATTTTACTCCTCCCCCAAACTTAAATTTTTATATCTACTCTAAATAATGAAAAAGGGAAAGTAAATAAATCATACTTTGCAAGTTTAGGTATTTCTTTTCTTTGAAATTTTTGCGTGCTTTTCATTTTTCATTGAACTCGTACTTGTTAGTATTCTCCATATATATAACAATTTAAAGAAAATGCAGGGATAAAATCTAAGATAAGTATTAAATACAACAATTAAAATTAACTCTACACTACACATATGAATTACTAATATATATATAAAAAAAATTTAAAATTTATAACTACTAACAAACATATTAAAGAAAAACTAACATTCTAATTAACAGAAAATTTGCAAATAACTAATACATAATCAAACAAACACAGCTCAAGCAAAATAATCAAACAAACATCTAAATTCACAATCCACATAACTACAAAATATTACAAACATAATAAAGTCTTCCAATAACATAACATCGCATCAAAACAAACAAAACAAAGTCTCTAATCTTATTCATCAAAGTCCTGTGCTATATCATCTCCTCCTTGATCTCGTAGGCTGAGAAGACCGAGCAGGGATGATACTGTGAATATCGGGGCACTCGGGAAAGACAACATCTAAATCACCACTCCTATAACGACGTTCAAGCTTCATAGTATGCAATCTCGTATTCGAATGTCGCTGGAGATATTCGCTATCATAATCGTGTCTTCTCTCCAAATTATCAATCCTTTCGATCAAAATGATCAAATCTTCTCCCCATTGTTTCTCCAAACCGCTCAAAACTCCTCCTATGCAAGTGTCGGCTCATTCATCGGATCTTGTAGGGTAGGAGTGGTAGGCTCGGGAGGTTCATGGCTAGTAAAGGGTATATCTCTACTTGACTGAGTAAAATAACTTCTCACTCCCGATCTCCATCCTTCGTGGGATTCATATTTCTTTATATTAGCCTCGAGTTAGGGGTTTCATAGGCTCTATCCATTCCTCATCATCTCTTGCCTCTACCCCGGATAATTGACAAAGTGCATAGATAAGACCGGGATGTCCTAGTCCTCCTCCACTTTCATTTACTGGCAGTAGCTAATATGTTTTTATATATAACATTTCCCACATTAATACTCTTCTCGGTTCGAATACGAAATTCGAACCGTCTATCTCTTGTTACCTCACTATGGTGGTAGGTAGGTAACAAAGTAGAACAAATAAAATAATGTCAGGCTTTAGATGTTGCATTTAGCATAGAAAGAGGGAAGTTTACCCGTTCTCGCTGCTTTATCTTCCAGACTCCTTTCCCATCAGTGAGATAGTTAATTACTTCTTCTAATGGTCCTTCCATAGTTCCAAAAGTTTCATATTCGCTCCAAGTGTCTTGAACTTCATAATATGCGTTAATCTTAAGCAATGCGAAATCTACGAAAAATCCTCTAACCTTTACCTGGTGCATCTTCACTCGTGTTAAATTTGCATAAAATTCTTTTACTACTTCCATACTGCTTCTGTTGGTAACGAAACGAAGTTTTCCCATCCTCGCTCCTTTATAACTCGCTCTACTTCTCCTCCTGGATTCTTGAAAACTAGATCTTGTATGCACTTTCTTGCTTGAATATTTTGAAAATATCGTGTTTGTGCTCTCGCATTAATGAATCGAGTTTCTTCAAAATCTAATCGTCACTTTTGTCGTGGAGCCATTTCTTGATCTGTGAAATTTACAAAAAAAAAAATTTAACTAAACTCCAAAATATTACTAAAAAGGCTTCCCACAACAACTAAAATCCATTTAAATCAATTTCTATGAAATTCTTCCAAGTATTTTCTTCACATTTCAAAATTTTTCAAAATATCCCAATGTAGAAGAAATCAATGGTAAAAAAATCAAAAAATTTTGCATAGGAGTGAAGCACTTACCAAGAGAAGATGAAATCCGGTGTTTTTGAGTGATGAAATCGCTTCAAATCCAAGATCTCTCAAGTCCTAGGTAGGTTTTTGCGAAAATGAGAGGTTGGGGATGATGAATAGTGTTTTTGACCGGTCAATTAAAGTGTTTTTCGTGACCTCGCTGTCAGCGAGATTTTTCTCGCCGTCGGCGAGCTAATATTTTTCAGAACCAAAAAATTTTCGGGAAAAATCCGCTGTCGGCGAGAAATTTTTGCTCTAACCTTCGCTGTCAGCGAGATCGATCTCGCTGTCGGCGGGATTTTTCTCGCCGTCGGCGAGATTCCAAAAATTTAAATTTCTGAAATTCGTCACTCATTTTCTTCCTTCATTTGCCTTATATTATATTTCCGATCACATCATTTATTAATTTAATATGAAGATTAGCTACTTATACACAAACAAATTCACACAACACAATAAATTAACTTTAATGTTGAAATCCATGAGATGTACAAACTAACATAATTTTAAACTCTATAATCAAACTTCAATTCTCCAATCCTTACTACTAATCAGCATCGCAAACCAATCCACGACACACTAAATGCTGATACAAAACTATGACGCAAGCATCACTCCACACATAATAAAATCTAAATCAAATCAAATAACATAAACATAAACATACTATGGAAATCTTTACTACTACTTTTCAATGTCAGAATCTTCATCTTCTCTGATATTTCCGATATGACGATGATGCACAAATAAGTTATAGAAAGGCCTGAAGGAAAATTCCGAAGCAGATTCTTCAGTGATCCAACCCTTCTGTCTCAGTAAATGAAGAAAGCTAGCTTCTAGGTGTCCATGAGGGGGATCCTCCAGTCAATGTGATCAAATAAATCAGATATATTGTCGATTGAATCTCTCACTTTCTGCAGTTCTTTCTCCATTCCTTTAATTTTCTTCATAAGTAACTCCGTTTTATCTGAAATATGCCTTGCTATAGGATTATTCTGTGAAGCTCTATCGGAGATAAATGTAATTTCTTCATTATTGTCCAAAGTAGGGAACATATCCGTAGGATCAAGCGGCTTCCAAGGTAACGAACCTTTTCCCAAGCTTCATAAGAAACTCGATACTCGATCGCATAATGCAAAAATAAGTAGATGGGTGTCCTAGTCCGTGAACTAACCCATGCACAATTAAACCCGATGCGTACTTAACAATTATTGATCCAACATCAATAAGGCGATCCATTTTGAATACAATAATTCAATATAGCAGCATTCCTTCGAAACCTTGTTTACCCTCATAGTAGGTAACAATTTAGATGAGATGAAAAAGTGTCGGTGCTTTGAGACGAGATTCAAAAGTGATGCGGAGAAACTAACATACCCGTCTTCATGCATTTCCCAATCTTCCGGTTCATCGATCGGATATCGAAATATCTCATTCATATTATATCGAGAAGGCACAAAATTTGAATAGTGACATACGGGGTGTTTTCTATAGAGAATAATTCATTTACTCTTGATGGAGTAAACGTCACCCATCTTCCTCGGACGTAGACATTCCCATTGTTGATCGCATGTAAGTTAGAGTAGAACTCTTTCACAACCGGAATAACAACGACGGACGTAGTGTAACAAAATACCTCCCAAGTACAGGCCGCGCGATCGTTTCTTCTATCTTCTTAGTGGAATTCTCTAATCCTCGATTGACAAATCCCCGTTCATTGATAACTCTTTTCTTTATCAAAACCTTGTTGAAGATCCGCCGCGCTTCCGCACTCACAAATTTCCTCCCGTTAAACACTCCGAATTAGAGGAATCTAAGAATTTGGAGGCCATTATGGTGAATGGAATGAATTCTAGTGAAGAAGGCAGATCTAAAATGATTTAAGAATGAGTTTTCACAAAGGAATTGGTGTTGAAACCGTCCAAATTGGCATTCAAATTATAAATAACTCATCTTTATAACTTCCTCGCTGTCGGCGAGAAGTTTCTCGCCATCGGCGACTCGGTTATAAAAACTGCCTCCCATGTTCTCGCTGTCGGCGGGGACGTTTCTCGCTGTCGGCCGAGCTCGATAAATAAGCCGAATCTAATTTAGGCGTGAACCTCGCCGTCGGCGAGTATCGACCTCGCCGTCGGCGAGATTCCAAAATAATGTCCAATTTTGCTCTAAATCGAATAATTTCTTTTCTCATCATAATGGTTCGAATATGTGATGATTCTTAATAATAATCGAGTAGTAAAGTTTCAATAATATAGACTAACTATTAAGATACAATAAAAATAGATGACTAATATGGGTTACCTCCCATAAAGCGCTTGGTTTAACGTCGTCGGCCCGACCTAATTTCAATTATTAATCGAGTCGACTAAGCATTAAAACCTCGTTATAGTTAGGTCTTATACCTTCGAAATATGGTTTTAATCTATGTCCATTAACTTTAAATTTATGTCCAGCTTTTGGATCTTCGATTTCTATAGTTCCGTATGAAAATATTTGAGTTATGGTGAAAGGTCCTAACCATCGAGACTTCAATTTTCCGAGAAATAATTTCAATCTAGTATTATATAACAAAACTTCCCGTCCCGGTTCAAAATTTCTCCGATTAATCTTCCGATCATGCCATAATTTCATCCTTTCTTTATAAATCCGATCATTATCATATGATTCATTTCTTAATTCTTCCAATTCATTTAATTGCAGCAATCTTTTCTCACTAGACTTCCTTCATATTATAATTAAATTCTTTAATCGCCCAATATGTTTTATGTTCTAATTCAACTGGTAAGTGGCATGTTTTTCCATATATAAGCTCGTAAGGAGTCATTCCAATCGGAGTTTTATAAGCGGTTCTATAAGCCCATAATGCGATTGTCTAATCTAATAGACCAATCTAACCTATTTGGGTTTACTGATTTTTCTAAAATACGTTTAATCTCACGATTAGATACTTCAATTAATCCGCTAGTCCGTGGATGATAAGCGATGGATATCTTATGAGTAATATTGTATTTTTCTACTAGTTTGTGAATGTATTTATTTCTAAAATGAGTTCCTCCGTCGGTGATAATCACTCTCGGCATTCCAAATCTAGTAAAAATATTTTTCATCGAAATTTTGAAACACTCTTAGCATCACACCTAGGTAAAGCTTGTGCCTCAATCCATTTAGAAACATAATCAACAATTACTTAATATATATGAGTTTCCAAACGAAGGAATAAAAGGTCCCATAAAATCTAATCCCCAAACATCAAAAATTTCAACTTCTAATATAAAGTTTGGAGGCATTTCGTTTTTTCTATATATATTTCCTACTCTTTGACATTTATCGCAAGTTTTAATATATCTGTATACATCTCTAAATAGAGTAGGCCAGTAAAATCCAGATTGTAGAATCTTATAAGCAGTTTTATCAGCCCGAAATGTCCTCCAAAATTAGAATCATGACATTTTGAATAATTGGTTCAGTTTCTTCATAAGGTACACATCTTCTAATAATTAAATCCTTACATTGCTTATATAAATATGGTTCATCCCAAAATAGGTTTTCGTATCATGGATAAATTTTTTCGTTGTTGTAAAGTTAGCATAGGTGGTAAAATATTACTAACTATATAGTTTACTATATCAGCATACCATGGTATTTTTCACTCATTGATATTATATAGTTGTTCATCGGAAAAGCGTCCATAATTTCATTTTCAATATCGGATAATTCATGATTTTCTAATCTTGATAAATGATCCGCAATTTGATTATCGGTTCCTTTCTTATTAATGATCTCAAAATCGAATTCTTGCATTAATAGCATCCATCTAATTAATCTTGGTTTGGAATCTTTCTTTTGCATTAAATATTTGATAGCGAGAATGATCGGTATGCACGATACATTTTGTTCCAATCAGATAAGGTCTAAATTTATTAAAACCATATATTACCGCTAATAATTCTCTTTTCAGAATCGTATAATTTATTTCGAGCATTATTTAGAGTTTTACTAAGCATAGTATATAACTTTAAAAATCTTTTCATATCTTTGCCCAAGAATCGCTCCTACGAGCATAATCACTAGCATCACACATAAGCTCAAATGGTTTCTCCGGTTAGGTGAAACTATTATAGGTCTTGTAATTAATTTTTCTTTTAAGAATTCAAAAGCATTCGAGCATTCGATTGTAAATTCAAATTTCTTGTCCTTTTCGAGAAGTTGGCGTAGAGGTTTAGTAATTTTTTAAAAATCTTTTATATAGCGTACGTAGAATCCAAGCATGTCCAAGAAAACTTCTTACCCCTTTTACCGTAGTTGGAGGTGGTAATTTAGCTATAACTTGAATTTTTGCGGGGTCCACTTCCATGCCTTTTCCGAAATTTTATGCCCTAATACAATGCCGCCCGCAACCATAAATTGACATTTCTCCCGATTTAGAACTAAATTTGTTTTCTCACATACTTCTAATACTTTTTCAAGATGAGTTAAGCATGTGTCAAATGATGTTCCAAATACAGAGAAATCATCCATAAATACTTCTATTCCATTGTTAATTAACTTATTAAATATAGACATCATACATCTCCGGAATGTTCTTCGGTGCATTACATAATCCAAAGGCATTCTTCGAAAAGCGAAAGTTCCGTAAGGACTAGTAAATGTAGTTTTCTCTTGATCCTCAGGAGCAATTTGTATTTGATGATAACCGGTGTATCCATCTAGAAAACAAAAATACTTATGTCCGGCTAATCTATCTAACATTTGGTCTATAAATGGTAAAGGGAAGTGATCTTTCCTGGTGGCGGTATTTAATTTTCTATAACCAATACATATACGCCAACCAGTAACTTGTCTTATAGGAATAAGATCGTTATTTTCATTGGCAATGACGGTCACTCCTCCCTTCTTAGGAACACGGTGAATTGGGCTTACCGAACGCATCGTCGAAATAGGATATATAATACCATTATCTAACCATTTTAAAATTTCTTTCTTAACTACTTCTTTCATTATCGGGTTTAATCTCCTTTGGGGATCTGCTTTAGGTTTATGTTCATCATCTAAAATAATTCTATGCATACGGATTGAAGGACTAATTCCTTTAATATCTGCTAAAGTCCAACCAAAAGTTTTCTTATATTTTTTTAAAGTTTCTAAAAGTTTTTGTTCTTGAGATTCGTTTAATGCGGATGAAATAATAGCTAGTAAAGTTGAAGAATTACCTAAATAAGCATATTTCAAATGATCGGGTAATATTTTTAGCTCGAGTTCGGGAGGTTTAATAATTGATGGAGCTATATTCTTGTCGGTGTTTTCGGTATTATCCAAAAATTCAAATCTTTCCTGAATATAATCTAGCTTCTTTATTATTATCTTCAATTAATTCGAGTGTTTTCTTTTCTAATTTATCTTCGTAATATTCCTTAAAATGTTCGTGTTGTAAATGTTCAAGTATTTCCATCCGAAAACATTCATCATCTTTTTCTAGCGCGAGGATATTTTATTGATTTTGCAATATTAAATGTAACTTTTTGGTCATTTACTCTCATAGTTAATTCTCCTTTCGAAAATCAATCATAGCTTTTCCGGTAGCTAAAAATGGTCTTCCTAAAATGATAGAAATTTCTTTATCTTCCTCCATATCTAAAACAATAAAATCTACGGGGAAGATAAATTTATCCACTTTTACTTAACACATCTTCGATAACTCCCTTAGGATATGTAACCGAACGATCGGCTAATTGAAGGGTTATCGAAGTAGGTGTAATTTTTCCTAATCCTAATCTCTTAAAAATTGATAGAGGCATTAGATTGATGCTTGCTCCTAAGTCACACAAAGCTTTTCCATAAAATTTTTCTCCTATAGCGTAGGGTATAGTGAAACTACCAGGATCTTTCAATCTTTCGGAAGCTTCTTCGAATAATAGCACTACACTCTTCACTAAGTGCGATTGTTTCATTATCGGTGAATTTTCTTTTCTTATTTAGAATATCTTTCATAAATTTTACATAATTTGGCATCCGATCTAAAGCTTCGACAAAAGGTATATTGATTGTTAATTTCTTTAATATTTCAAGGAATTTAGCAAATTGTTTAACTTTTTTATGTTGAAGTTAGTCGTTGAGGAAATGGTGGTGGAGGTTTTTCAACGAAATTTTCATAGGTATTAAAGGATGTTCTAAGTTTGAATCTTGTTGAATTGTTTCCTTTTCAATTTCCACTTCCTCTTTTTGGCTTTCAAGTTCTTTTTGAATTTGAGGTTCTAATTCTTTTCCACTCCTTAGTTGTATTGCTTTAATTTGTTCTTTTCCTTGATCTTTAGGATTTATTTCCACATTACTAGGAAAAGTTCCGGGTATTCTATTATTTAGCGCATGATAGTAATATGTCCAAGTTGAGTTTCGATATTTTTAATAGATGTTCCTTGAATTTGTAATTGATTTCCTTGAATTTGTAGTTGATTTCCTTGATTTTGTAGTTGATGACCCATATTCAAAATTAATTCATCCATAGATAATTTCTTATCTTTGAATTGAGGGTTATTGTTATTAAATCCAGGGTGGTAATTAGGTTTATAGTTTGGATTTGCTTGATTAGGTTGATTCATCCATTCTTGATTAGATGTGTTATTCCAATTAAAATTTGGATGAGTTTTCCAACCGAGATTATAATATTTTGAATAAGGGTTATTAGTTCTATTATTAATAGCATTTAAAGTTTCATAATTAGTTTGAGATTCTATGATTTGTCCAGATGAGTTTTCTTCTAAAATAGGAGAGTAGTTCATTCCAAAATGATCTAATTTCTTAGATATAGCAGCAATTTGAGAAGCTAACATAGATATTGCATCGTTTTCATGAATGTCGGCTATCTTTTTCAGATTTACTCTATCAGCAGGCCATTGGAAATTATTTGTTGTCATTTCTTTGATTAGTGCATAAACTTCATTAAATGGTTTAGACATTAATGAACCTCCAGCAGCAGCATCGATGATTGATCTTAAAGATCCTACTAATCCATTATAAAAGGTTTGAATAATCGACTCGATCACGGTAGCGCATGATGTGGGCATTTCCTAAGAAGTTCCTTAAATCTCTCCCAAGCTTCATATATTGATTCTCCATCTAGCTGACAAAAAGAAGTTATATCATTTCTAAACTTAGCAGTTTTAGATGGTGGAAAATATTTGGATAGAAATTTTTGTGATAATTCTCCCCAAGTTTTAATAGATCCAGGTGCTAACGAATTCAACCATATTTTAGCCTTATCCCTTAATGAAAAAGGAAAAAGTCTAAGTCTTATAGCATCGTCAGATACTCCTTAATATTTAAAAGTAGCACAAAGTTCTAGAAAACTAGCAAGATGTAAGTTAGGATCTTCAGTAGGTGAACCACTAAATTGATTATTTTGTACCATTTGGATAATTGCAAGTTTAAGTTCAAATGAATTAGCAGCTACATCAGGGTTTTGAATAGTTAAATGAATTTCATCTGATGTAGGGTTGGCATAATCTCTTAATGGTCTTTGTTGGTTCATATTTTGAAATTCAGGAATATTTACCATTTGTGTTAAATTTATAATTTGTTTCTTTTGTTTTCTAATTCTTTTAATTGTACGCTCTAATTCGGAATCGTAAGGTATTAAATTTTCGTTTCCAAATTTGCGCATACAATTTTTGAATAGATATTAATTTATTTATTATGATTATTTTAAAAATAGTTCGTTACTCTAGTAAATTTTTCTTACTTTCCCGACAACGGCGCCAAAAACTTGACCCACAATTTTATATTATGATATTTTTAATTTAATTGCAACGACGCTAAAAACTTGACCCCGCTATATTATATGTATAGAATTGCAATTATTTATGTTGTGGATGCTACGCAAGTATATGTATCGTATCGAGTAATACGAGGCTACTAGTGGAGTCCTGGTTATCGATCCCACGAGGAAAGAGAAAATTAAATAACAACTAATTTTAAAATAATAATAATAATAATTTTAAAATAGTATACGAAAATTTGGAATTCTAAATTTAAGCGCAATAAAGTAAACTAAGTATTTTAACTAGGTAACTTAACTAAGTAGAAAATTAATACGTATTGAAAGTGCGGAAATTAACTAATTGCTAAATAAGTCTTAACTATTCGGAAAAAGTATCTTTCCCCTTGTTTAGAAATTTAAGTGATTGATGAATTTAAATAGATAATTTTAAGGTATTGTGACAAATAGGAGTATTCCTATTCTTTACCCTTTAGTCTGAGTGTAAAGAATATTGACTAATCCTATGTTTGATTGCGAATCGCGGCTAGAGTCCGGGAGGATACCGATCGCCACTTCGAAGCTCCCACGTTCCCCTCGCCCGAGGGCTAACATCTACACTTCGGCTCTCGAAACAATAGGATCTGAATTGAAAATTTTAGTACGTCACACTAAAATGCTCGATTCTACGCCCAGTGATATTATTTCCTATTTATTTGCACCTTCCTTCCAAGGCTTTTGAATTCCCGAATATCGGATGTAATTTTTACTATAGTTGTAAATCAACACATTTTAACAAATCAAATGGCCGAGTTGAAAAGTAAATTAGGTTTTAAGTAAAAATTATCACAATTTATTAATATATAAAAGTATCTCTATTTTAATTTCATCAAGTCACTTAATTTCATAAACGAGGAGAAAGACTAAATAAACTACTCGAATGCATGGGAACTAAACTAAGCATGGATTTTATTTAAAGTTAAAAACAATAAATACAAATACTTATCTTGATTTATCCCGAGCGGACTCCTCGTAGTTCTTTTGACTCTTCCTTCCAGTACAGCACGACTCACTAATTACTCACTAAACTCACTAAAGACTCACTAATTACACTAATTAAGATTCTAAAGACTGCTCAAACACTTATAACACACTTAGAACACACCAAAAGACACACACTTATAACACACTTAGAACACACAAAAGACACACACTTATAACGCACTTAGAACACACAAAAGACACACACTTATAACACACTTAGAACACACAAAAGACACCAAAGACTGATTTTTGGCCTCTATATATAGAGGTAAGCAAAGGTCCAAGAGGTATGTAAGCATCTCTTCAAAAGGTGTCCAGGTTCAATGTATCTGTGCCATTTGAACTAGCTCGCCGTCGGCGACGAACTACCTCGCTGTCGGCGAGGCTTCTGAAAGTCTTTGAACCGCGCTATCTCGTCGTCGGCGGGCTCGGGCTCGTCGTCAGCGAGACAGTTATAAATCCTTCAGAATTTTCTTCCTCGTACCCTCGCCGTCGGCGGGATCGATCTCGCCGTCGGCGGCTCAGCACAAATTGCAATATTTTCTTCCTTTTTGCTCCAAATCCGCTCCTTTTTATGATTTTTGCTTTTATCACCTAAATTCTCCCAAAGCACTTGAGGATTTTCCTCCCCTTGCGAACATACAACCATATCAATCCGCTCTTCTCGGGGTCCACTATTGAACTAACTCTACGTGTTTCGCATATACTACTAAATCCTCCCAAAATAATCCACAGTTGACTATGGTGGTAAGGTATCGTTCCTGATGTCCTAAAATGCTCTCTGTCTTGATAGTCTCATGTATGGCATCGATGCTTCTGTCCTATCATCCATTATAGTTACGAAAAATATTCCCATCGGTGTTGCTTTACTTGTAAGGAAACCTTTGATCTTGGGTTCCACCGAAGGGAGAAGGATGATGTGATTCCCCTCCTTTATGATGAAGGAGTAAATGCTTTTGAATCTGTCAGCTGAGTCATGTGATCAAATTGCCACGGTTTCCCCAATAAAAGGTGGCAAGCATCAATGTGCACCATGCCGCACCATATCTGGTTCTGCAGCTGGCTTCTAATATAAAATTCTATTGAGTACCTCTGGTCAATGTTTCCTTATTTTCCTTCTTTATCCTTGTCAGAGAATATGGACAGACATTCCTCTAAATTAAGAGGCCGAATTTCTCCACCATCTGCGTAGACCCTATGTTCTTGTTGCTCCCTCCATCAATGATGAGACTGCATATCTTTTCTTTCACAGTGCAACATATGTAAAATATGTTGTGGCGAAGTCATTGTGAATCTCTCATATACTCAGTCTATCGGACCTATTGAACCACGAGCATCTTGTCTTCATCTGGTATAAGATAATACACCTCACCTTGTACCTTAGTTGCATTCTAGCAGCTAACCACCTCCACGTTGCCCAGCTCAGTAACAGACACGACTCAACTTGTCAGGTAGTTAGAGGCGATGTGCCCAAATCTATAGCATGTAAAGCATTAGAGATCACTCGAGGTGGCTCTATCCTTGTTTATACCAATTTTCTCAACTTTCTAAAGTGTGCTCCTGTCAGTGTCTCCAACTACGGGTGGCTGCCTGATTGGTGGTGGTTGCATGATCTATTTCTACTATCTTTCCAACTTCTGGCTAAGGTCTAGACATCTCTTAGTGACCAATAAGGCTCCAGCTGCACAACATTTATGATAGTGGCTCCAGGCCCCCTAGATAAAAGGCTATGGTATGTTTCTCTGGCTCAACCAACTCACACTTCATCTACAACTAATCAACTGCACCATGAACTCCTCCACTTATAGGTGTCTCTGTTGCAGGTGCTGGAGTCTCATAAACCTATCCTGATGGTAATGAGGAGGTAGGTGTTTTCTCTGCATCTCCTTCCTCATCTACTCCCACATGATAATCTTGTCACTGTCTTGTTTCTTTCTCTGCCTCTATAAGTTTTCCCAACTCAAGGATGTGCTTTTTCTTAATTTGATGGCTATAAGCTTCACTTTTTTATTCTTTGACACTTCTTTGTACTCAAAGAACCTCTCAATTGATTGTATTCATTCGATGAAATCGTCAGAATCCATACGTCCATTGAACTCTGGTAAATTCGCCTTTATTCTGAAGTCCCTTGTCCCCCATGTGTGGCCTTCTCTCTGGGCCTCCTCTGATACTAGATTTTGAATCATCGTGGTTTGTCTTCTTTATTATTGAAATCCTCTCTATGGAAGGTTGAATTCGTCTCATTCACTTTTTTATTTTTCATTGTTACGATCAAGGGTAATTTACACCTAAGTTTCGTCCTTGATGTTTGTAATTCTTCGCTGAAGTTGACGGATCTCTCATTATATCTCTTCTCTGGTACGCTCAAGCATGTATTTCTTTGGTGACATAGTTAGAGTTTAGAGTTGAGAGGTGAAAGAGGGTGTAAATATTGATTTAGGGTTATTTATTTTAAAAATCAGCAAAGAGAAATTAGGGTTGGGTCAAAATTTGTCTATTGTTTGGAAGTAAGAAAAGAAAATTTGATTGAAGTGGCTTTGGTAGGGGCAGATGCTAGAGAACCTTAAGATAGGATTAGGGCTAGGCTACATATGATATCAATTATTACTAGTGGTAACCAAAACCATAAAAAATTGAAAATACTATTAGAAAAATATGTATAAAATTTAACAAAAGGGTCATTAGAATAGGAATAAACAACAAACACAAATAACACCCTAGGGTGAGGACGAAAGTGCTGGATGGCAGCTAGACATCAGGTAAAGGGGCTGGTTAGAGGCTATGGACACATCACGAGGATTGAATGGCATGACAACAACACTGAAAGGCATGAACGAGGGGGGCAACAACAACAAGTAGGCAGGGGGAGTGTGGTGGCAGCTGGCTGGGAGGCTGGAGGGCTGGCGGTAGCATGTATGGAGGAAGGAAAGGTATTACACAGTAAGTGGGGGTGTTGTATGGGTTACTACAGCAGCAGGAAGAGGGATTAGGGCTCACAGTAGGAAAACAAGGGAAGGGAAGGTGCTAGGGTGGAAGAGTAACAAGCGACTAGCTGTAGAGGATGGGGAAGTCGAGGATAATCACCACCTTAGAGCAAGATGCAATCGAAGCACTACTCGTCTTTGGATGCAATCCTAGAAGGGAAAAATTGGAGATAATTATTTTTTGAAGTAGTGGGACTGTATTTTAGTCATATTCAGCCTCACATAGCTTTCATCTTAAGGAAACCATTCACTGGTTGTTTTCTGCAAAAATCAAAGTTTTCATGCCAGACCGGCGCTTAGGCGCTGGCACCCTGGTGCATAAGCACCAGTCCTGGGCACCTAGGCACCCAAAGCAACCTCCAGGCTCGCCAAACTGAGAGGCTGGAAAGTATGTGCCAGTCCCATATAAAGTAGGCGCTCGACACATCCCAGAACGTCTGAAGCTGAGTGCACAGAAAGTATGCGCCTATGGGGGTTGGTGGGGCGCGCCCTTTGCCTGGGTTGGTCATGGCGCTTAGCCGCCAGACTGTTTTCTACACTAGTTTTTTCTCAAAATTTTCACCTTGCACACCTTACTTGGTAGCCAAACAAGTGCAGATATGCATGGGATATGGTGAGATATGCATGTGAAGGATGAAAAGATGCTCAGGGGCCTTCTTTTGAATGGTTTTAAGAGATAGTATGCATGCTCCTTTTAGCAAAAATGGAGGGAATTTGGGTTAGCTTGGCTTTTGTTTTCGTTGTCTTCTTCTAGAAACAATTCTAGCTGGTCTTCTTCTTCTTCAAATTTGGTGAGAGCTAGAGAGATATTATTTCTTAGAGCTTGAAGGTTTTCTTGGAGGCTTTGAGGTGGAGAGCAGTAGAGAAAGGTGAGAGAAAGGGTTTGCTTTCTAAATCCCTTGCTTCTTTTCCTTACTCTTCTTCTTCAACCAAAATTTCTCTTCCCTCATCTTCTCTTTTTTCATCCATCACTTTCTTTGAGTGTGTGAGGAGCTTTGCATGGAGGAGCTGCATCACAAAGAGTTGGAGAGCTTCATCCTACTCTGCAGAAAAAAGTGAAATCTTTCCTAAGGAAGAATGATAGCATCTTCTTAGCGACGTCAGAGCGTGGACACATAAAGAGAATGCTTTAATCAACCGTCACGTGGGTGAGAACTCCTCTAAAATTTTATTTTTCATTCCTATAGCCCCTGGGTCTGGATGTTTGAGAATTTAGGTTAGGTTTTGTGCTTAGAAGAAGCCTCATTGGATTAAGTGCTTTGTGTTTTTTCGCCTATGAATATATGAGCATAACCTCCCCTCAAGAACTTCAACCTAATCATCTGGTAAACTAGCCTACCCATGGCCATTCAGTGTCTTCCTCACTTGATGAATTGGATGAATCCATGTTTGATATCTTTTGATCGCTCCTACCTCGACAGAGCGGTAACAATGAAATGGATCACTTTGCATCCACAATGTGCATTCCTGCTTGTCTCAACAACAAAATTGGCTCAACCTCTTCTGGTCACGATGAGGCAGCTAGTATTGCCCACGAGGATGTCGCGGCAGACAATACTAGCTATCGCACCGTGATCAGCACAAGTATGTTGTGTAAGGTTCAAAGGGGTCTAATAGATGATACTTAGGCTTTTTCATTTATGAGGACCTATTTTAACATATAAATAAAAAACATATTTTTATTACATATGCATCATATTTTTCAAAAATCTATTTTGAAACTACTGCATATAGTTTAGACTGTATACGAGGTAAACTTTTTAAAGCTTTTTACTTATAGAAAACCCGTATCTAGTGGCACCTCTTAGAATCCATGGATCCTTAGAATGGAGCCGGGGAAGACGACCCCATCAAAACATATGTTAGCCTTTCACCAACACATACACACACTTAGACGTTGTGACTAGGACACTATGCATTAGATGGAGTGCTAGGCTAAGCCTAGGGTGCTAGGTAGTCTTTTCGATGTCCAAGCTATAGTTCTCTATTGGTTTAGTTGCCTTAGCCAAGTGATGCGTGACTTAGCCTAAAGGGTTATATATATACTTACAAATGCAAGATTTTGTTACCACTGCTAGAAGATTTAATCACTGACAGCAGTGCCAAACACTTGATGCGATTTTATTTATGAAAGAGTTTATGAATTTATATTTAGATTATAAATTGTAAAAGTCACAATTACAAACGTAAGTATATGTATCGTATCAAGTAATACAGGGTTCTAGTGGAGTCCTGGTTATCGATCCCACAGAGAAGATTTTTAGAATATTAAGTAATATTTTTAGATTTTCAAATTAAAAATAATTTTTCTTATTTTTATTTCTTTTAAAGTTTAGACTTTAGATTTAATGAAATTTATACTAAATGTAAGTAAGCAATACTAAAATAAATATTAATTCAGGTATAAATAAAACAACTTTCTCCTTTTCAACTAATTCAAGATTTTTAGAATACTTACCATTTGTGGAGAATTTAGATTATGGTATTGTGCCAAATAGAAGCATTCCCATTCTTTACCCTTTGGTCCAGGCATAAAGAACATTGACTAATCTATAGATCGTTTCAGGATGTTTTATCAGTAGAATGGGTTAATCTAGGCTCACACTACTAGATGCCCAAGGATGGCCATGGTCGGCCCTACCAGTGACCCGTTCCCTATCTATAAACCAAATTATTAGTATTTAGGCTGTCACTCTAAAAACTAATGAATTCTACGCCCAATAAATCATATCTTCCTATTTATTTGCACTTCACCTTAAATAACCCGCGTATAGCCTGCGATTACCTAAGGATTCATGTGATATCTACTAGTTAAGAACTCATCTCCGGATAGGTCTTAAAATTCTTCAACATGTTTTAACAATTTAAATGACCAGTTTAAAAAGGAAACTAAGATCAGGTATTAATATCATCACAATTTTTATAAATATATTAAGTTAAATTTTCCACCAAAGTTTAATTATTTTATTATCTTTTCATAGTTGAAAGGAGAAAGAAATCTAACTACTCAGAACACATTGAATTCACACAACAAAACATATTTATAAAACTTTGAACCAAGTTACAAATACTTATCTGGAATGTTCCTTCAAGTGATCCGCTGACTCCTGCTAACTCCAATGCAATGATGAAAGACTTCAACAGCAACAACACTAATAATCTCACACTTAACACTCAAAATAAACTCACTAAATAATAAAGAAGGTGGCTCCCTAAAATAATTGGATGGAATATAGTGCTTGGGGACTAAAGATGCAAGAAGGGGTGAAAGAGACTATAGGGTGCGATTTTCTCTGTAGAATGGGCTCCTATTTATAGAGCTCTGAATTTGATCAGGGGTTGCTTAAGGCACCCCTTCAAAATTCGTCCAAATACAATGTATCTTCAAGAAGACAACTGTCACGCCTAGGCGCCGGACTCTTTTGATCAGGTCTTCGCACCTCTTCACTTTGGGTCGCACATCTTCACGATTAAAACCGTTTCCCAGCGTCCAGATGCATTGTATCACATGTCCTATATATTAAGGGTAACTTCCAGTCTTCTATAAGCTCCAATAACCGCTTAACAAGTCAAAATAACTGCCCAAAGTCGTCAAAAATCTTGTCTGCGACTGTATCAAACTGGAGTTTAGGCACCGAATTCTAGCGCCTAGGTGCCAAGCCTATAATTTCGACAACTTTGCTCTTTTAGCTCCATTTTTGCTTCATTTTGCTCCTTTTTCCTTCTTGAACTCTTTTTTTATCACCTACATCCAAAAACATAAAAATAACTTTTATTAAAGCATAATATCCTTAAGAATTGAATCATAAATAAGACATAAAAATTGGTATTTTTAAAGTGGATCACCAAGCATCACTTTTTTTTGTGTATTTATTGTGGTGCAAAACATGTGCATTAGTATGTTTGGAGTAGTTGTCTTGCAAGGGTCATGTTCAACAAAGAGGAGTTGTAACTTATACTGGTGTTGATAAGATCTCCTACCACCATGCATGGCTCACTACATTGCATGCCTATAACCTGTGTTAAACCCGTTGTTTTGCAGGTTGAGTCTTTTTTTTTTAATTTTACTATGTAAATTTTAGAGTTCCTTAGACTTGAGTCTGTGTTAGAAATAAGGTATGAGCATGGGTTTCGAGACGCCTGACAGGCAGAACCACGTAACGAGGATCAGGAGCTACATACTCATGTCATGTACCTTAATTATAACTCTCTTTGATGTATACAATTAGGACTAGGCTTGTATATGCGGTGCCTAACCACTTTTTTTTCTAAAATATGTTATCGACACAGTGGCACCTAGTCTCTCTCTTCTTTTGTGTTTGGCTTGCTTTCGCTTGTATTGCACAGTATACCTTAATGTTACTCCCTTTTTGGCTTATGGAATGCTTAAGAATTATGCGAAAGTAATTTAGGCTTTCAAAGGACCAAAACTTATAAAATTTTCTGTAAAATCCTAATAAGAGATTAAGACTAATAAAAAATTTTGGATTAAAACATTTTAAAATTTTCAAAATATATATTTACTTTCATGCATGACATTTGAGCTGAATTTTAAATAGGTTGAATGTCATTACTGTAACTCAAGTCATACTAGTATGGTCTTTATATTAGGTCTAATTAGCTCACTGCATCATTCTACATATCTCGCAGAGAAGCCCCTGTGCTTCTCCAACCCAACTGGTCCAGCATACATTTCTACTTAGGTGTCTGTTTAGTGTGTACCCAGACATTGAGTAAGTCCTTTGTGGGAGGGTCTCCAGCTTTTTAGTTGTACCTCCCATCTCTTTTTCACTCCAGCGGCTTTCACACCAATTTGGCAGGTATAAGTCTCACCTCTACTCTTTCTACTTGCATATGGTCATAGGACTTAGTATTTTCTTTCTCTTGATTTTAGGGCTATCGATGTCCCTTGGAAGACGCAAGGTAAATGCAGGGTCTAATAGCTTAGGATGATGGATCTGTGGTATTCTGACTTGGCTGTCTCTACCCAATTAAGATTACTCTACCTTCCTTTGTTTGCTCCATTTGAGTCCTATCACTCCTTTGACGCTTCGTCGATGTCATATCGCAGGCCTCGATTGGAGATAGGCCACCGCCCATCTGGGAACAATGATTCACCCTCTGCCCTTATAGCCCAATGTTGACCTCACTTTTATTGAGGTATAGTCTTTCTTCCTTAGGAGCCTACGGTCCAGCCATAGGACTTGTCTGTTAACTATCCTAGAGGACTAGTGATGGATCCCTACCCCATTAGAAATTTCAAACACTTCTTTACTTTTCTTGGAGTTCCATATGTTTGGTTCTAACCTCTAGCACTTAGGAGGATGGGAGCCAAACATAAGGGAGCTCAAGAAGGGTTCACATATGATTATCTGGCCTTAGGATTAGCCCTGGGTGGTGTAACCTTGGTTAGTCTTGCACACGCTCACAATCCAAAACCCTAAACCAATCACCTTTAGCATGATTCCCCTCTCTTTTAGAAACACAAGTGTGTGGTTTCCCATACCTTTAACCCTAGGCTAGGGTTTGGCTAAGACCAACACATGGAGGATCCAAAATGGGTTAAAGCTCAATTGAAAGTCAAAATGGGTTTGGCTAAGAGCAACACAAGGAGAACCCAATTTCAAAGTCAAATTCTAAGCTCAAGTGAATTGTCCCCAATTTGACCATATCTTTAAATTCCACCAAATTGGACCCTAAAGCCTATTCAATTCCTCCAAATTGAACTCTAAACTCTTCATAACATTCCCCTAAATCAATTTGAAGCTTAAATTGACCCAAAGCTAGACCCAAACCTAGCCTAAATCCAACCCAAGTAAAAATCCTCAATTTTGACCCAAAATCAAAAATTCCCCAAATTGAACTTCATATCCCCCCAATTCCAACCCAATTAACATTCAAACTTCTCAGGAAAATATTTCACACCATTCTAAGCCCTCAATTGAGACAAATGCAAAGTCTAGCCAAAGCCAAATCCAAGTCCAAGATTAAGCCATGGTGTTGAACCCAAACCCAAAGTCCACCCAAACCATTTGGTTTAGCCCAACCTTGGACCACCACATCCACCATTGGAGCCCTGAGAATTGACTTAGATCCACCTAGCCCACTCTAGGTGAGCCATGAATAAAGGACCCCCCAAATTAGAGGATTTCTACCCAAATATGGTTAAGCCAAGAGGATCCTTGTCACCAGACTTCCCAAGCCCCCAAACTATCACCATTAACTCCCTGAACTCACTGAGCCACCTGGTCAACAGCTCTACCTTGGCCGGCCGGCCTAGTCCCCGAAGAACCCAAACCCGAGAAGGCCAACCCCACCATTTAAACCCAATTTCACCCATCCATGGTGGCTAGCTACCATTGGTGAATTGTGATTATCTGGCTTGCCCTGGTGTCCACCATTGTTGTTCCTATTTAACCACCACACCCTTAACAAGGAGAATGCACAAAACCTTGAAGAAACTCTGCCAAATTGCTTCCAGAGCTTCTCCAGACCTCCCTAAGCTCAATCCCACCACTCTCCAGCCATCATCCCCACTGCTTGAGGCTAATATTGCCACCCAAAATAGGCCATAAATAGGACATGTTTTGGTCACCCCATAAATCAACACAAACCTTCAAATTTATTGATCACTCACCTTCCCCAAACCAAAAGAAGAAGTTCCCCTGAAAGCCCCATCTCAGAATCTCTTTGCACGTTACTTTAATTAAGGTCGCACCACCTATAGGAGGAAGTTCTACTTGGCCCAATCCCAGAGCGAGGTGACGCTTGGAGGAGGTTTCTCAGGTCCCATCGAAGCTTCTGCAAGCATTCAATTGAGACCTTGCTCCTTGGACTCAGGTATAAGTCATTTTCCCCGAAATCAAGCTCATTTGGGCCTTTATGAAGGAAAGTTTAAATTTATGGGCATGTGACCATATAGATGTGTTCGTATGGACTAGATGAAGGTGTAGGAACAAAATGCAAGTCACTTAGTTGAGTATAAAGCGAGCACTTAGGGTTTTAGTATGGACGACTCTCGAGTTACACCAGATTAAGACGATGACCAGGGACAGTCCGATCGTGCGTGTATCGGATGGACGGCGCTGATACGGTTAGACGAAAAAAGGAGCATAAAGTGGGGGCCTAGTCAGCGCTGATGTGGATGGTGTTAGCGAATTAGATGGCGCCACATCGTCTTTAGCAGCCGCCGTAGGTTGACGTAGATAAGTAGGAAATTAGAATTTTTATGATTTATTTAATTCCAGAAACTTAGAAAATTCATAACTTGGTATTTAAAAATGTTAAAAATAAAATAAAATTACCTTATTACTCAATGCACAGAGGAGAATAATGTGGAATAAAAATAAAAAATACTTGACTTATATTATTTTTAAATTAATTAAAAACTCAGAACATTTTCATCAAGTCATAACTTATTAAATATATATCATCATCGCATGAAATTTGGAGGGTTTATACTTCTCATCTTTATGTGTGTTCTCTGATTTTTCCTAGACCAGAGGACACCTCCAAGGGTGAAAATCCTATTATTTTAATGAAAATACGTCTATTTTGATTAAAAATTATAAAAATTAAAATACAAATCAAAAAATTATAAAAATATTTTTGGTAGGTTCATTGTGGTCAGAGGACCCTAGAAAAAATATAAAATGGATTTAAATAATAAATAATAGCACTTTATATATTTAATTCATTAAAACTTAAGAAAAATTAAATAAATACAATATAATTAGAAAATTCAAAAAAAATTAACCCGGATTAAAGATAACGATCGAAGAAACTCCCTGTAAAAATTTAAAATTAATATGAATTGATTTGATTCTTAAAGTTGATTTTCCAAGTAAAAAATGAGATTTTTGCATTACAATAATTATAATAAATAAAATATAATTTTAAAAATTATGAAAAATGGTTTTGAGAGTTCCTTTTGACCAAAGGAATTTAAGAAAAATAAAATAGATATTAAAATAAATACTTCATTTTTAAGCAAATTTTTAATTTAAAATTAATTAAAAATAGAAAATCATAAAAATCACAAAAATATAAAAGTGCACTATAATATTCTAAATTATTTTCATGATTATTTAGGAGCAATCAGAATATTTTCCTAATTTTCTGAAAATAGTAATGAAATTTCAAAGGCTAAAAATGAATTTTTTCTTAATTTTACACTAAAATAATTACAATAATTAAAATAAAAATTTTAAAAATATAAAATTTGTTTGTCTAGGTTCCCTAAACTCAGAGGGATTTAAGAAAAATATAAAAAGTAATTTTTAAATTAAAAAATATTTTATATTTAATTAATACTTTAAATCAACAAATAAATATAATAAATTAAATAAAATTAAAAAAATCATGAAAACTGATCCAAGTGGTACTCTAGGTTAGGTAAACCTTCAACAATTTTCCTAAGAGCAGATAATGTACTTTCGATAGGTTAGTGAATTAATTTGAAAAATACCTATTTTTGCATTAAAAATAATTTTAAAAATAAAATAAAAATTAGAAAATCACATTTTCTCCTCTAATATTTTAATTAACCAATGAGTGTGGTAACATAAAAATTTCAAAGTTATTTGAGTTTAACTTAAACAATTATGATGTGATAAAGCCTTCAAGAGTAAAATGGTAATTATGAAATTTAAACTCTAATTAATATTTAGGCTAAATCAAAGAGTAAATGGGTAATGAATGAGCACAATCAATTTTTCCTAATGATTGAGACACAATAGATTAATAGGTAGAAACCAATTCCACACTTTGTCATAACAAGGATAAAATTATAATTCCTCTAATTATTATGACTTGAAAGTTAATTAATTTGAATGATCATAGAGTAAGGGGTTTGATTTTGGAAGGTTATAATTTACTAATTCAAAACCCCTAGTCAATTGTTTAATGATAATATAATCTATGATAAGGATCAAGTTCACATTTTGTTTTATATTCCTAAAAATTACCAATTTGACCAAAATCCTAAGGACTTAGTAGTGAGTTAAGTTTAATCTAAATTTGCTTGATGTGGTCAGAAAAGAAAAAAATAATTAATAATAAAACACTTTGAAAAACACTACTAGCCCGACTTTGATTAAGGTGGTTAGGTTCTGTAATAAATTAATTTTTCCGTTAAGGACCTTCATCCACATAAATCATAAGTGAAACATCAAATGAATAAATAAGTTACCCCACTCATAGGGATAATTAAAACATCAAGGTTCATTTGGCAACAGGTTAAAACATCCCCATTGAACTATAACTTGAGGGTGGATGAATGATTTAACAACATATTAAGTTCAAAAGAACTCGAGACGTTCCAAAGGGTTTTAACAAGAGGTGTAGGGTTATGCCACACATTCCTTTTATAGTCATTTGGATATCTTGGAGGACAACTGAACTTATTATGTCTTTGCTTAAGAAAATCATTCTTGAAGAAAATAAATAGGAGCCCACCAGGTTATGACCTAGAATTTGGTACGCACATCTTAAACTGCTTTTCCTGTTTTCCTTCCTAGGAATTAATTTATATTTCCCGCAAAATTATATATATATATATATATATATATATGCTACAAATTCTAATATTTCAGCGGGAGTGCAAGAAGATGATGGATACCCATTTACATTTTTGCGATGCAATTTCATTTCCTTTTACTTTACTACATTTTCTTAACCATATATGTTTACTTTACCTAAAAAACTTAAGATAAACCTGCATGTTAAACTAAAAACAAAAAAAAAATTTAAATTTAAATACTTTTTCAAAAAATGATAACTAAATTTAATACACCCTCTTTAGATGATCGGGAATCCTCGGAAGAGGCAACCTACGACTGCTAATGAGATTTCTCCGGTTTAAATGAGCTTAACAACTTGTTTAGACAAAGTGAATCCAAATAAAATAGTGGTGTCAGAATGAGAGAACCGTGGGATCCTAACTGATATCGCTTAATCAACTTAAAATCCCCCCATAAGACATTTAAACGACAATCACAACAACAAAACCTGACATACATACTTTAAACCTATTTGAAACTTTTTAAACCTCTTGAACTTTACATTTCAAACTTGAACCTTCTACAATGAGGAGCTTGGAGCATGCGCCATGGGTAGTACGAGAGGACATACGAAAGAACATCTTCAAGTGAGCAAACATATCTACAGCAGCAAATCTCTTCCTTAGTTTGAATAATAAGCCATAGAATTTCGAGGTTATTTGCCTAGTTTAACAAAAATCCTCATGTGATCTTTAGGCCATTGTACAACCCTGTTGTGCGATATAAGCCATAACTCGTCTTGGGATTATGAAGTCATCTTTTGGTACGACATAAATTCTCCTATTTTCTAGGCTGTTTGTCTGATCTATATCATACAAACGTAAGCCCCAAATAATAAAATTGACAGGATGAAATATTAAGTAACTTTTCTTCTAAGCTGAAGCCAAACCATATGATAATTGGGGAAGTTACTGAGGTTCTCCTCAGGATCCGTGATATCCCCTACATTTTCTTCTTTTGGATTCCATAATAAATGTTCCCATTTGTACATTTCCCATTTTATATTCATATGTCCGACCTTGAAAAAACTAACATTTGAAATTCATGAAGACATTACCTCTGATCTAAATCGAGAGTTTTTTTAAGTGACTTCGGTTGCTTAAGATGTAATTAACTATAGGGGCTTGCCCTTATAAAAAAATTTAAGAATGCAGCTTAATATAAACCCTATCTAATCTCTTATATTAGATAGGAGAATTTGTAGGTCAACATAAAAGGTTTTTGTAGATCAAAACGAATGTCATAAATTCTATAGTTTATTTAATCGAGCCTTATTATCAAGCAATGTATCAATTCTTGGGGTTGGATGCACATCTTGTGATGTACTATTCGTTTATTTAAACTATTAAACATATGAGATCAGTTAGGTATCGTATTTTCAAAATTAAAATATTACTTTTCAAACTATATAGATATCTATTAAATTAAATATATTTTAAAGTGGTTGACGGGATTCCTATTCCGACGACCGTCAACTTCCAATTTGGCGATCGACACCCAGTTAGGCTTAAAAGCATAGTATGAACCCTACGAGGTGACCTAGTTATTTCGTGGACCCCGTGTATCGATGAGTCGCTACTCATTTGAAATGTGGGAGATTCACTCTCTGCCCTCTGGCTTAGCGAGAGCTCATAAATCAACAGAATGTTCTTGCAAGATAACCTTCCTTTGTGACACCCTCTACTAGTCGTTTTATAAGTGTAAGTAGGACGCCTTTAAGCAAGAGTATTCTTTGGCATCCCCTAATATGTAATTAACCAATGAGATATATTCCTTTGGGAATTGCTCTTGATCCCAGAACAAGCAAATACACTTGATACTCTGGTTGTGATTTGTTTTCGTAGGGTCTTCTTCGTGAATATGTTTCAAAACATTTTCGATCAGATCTTATTTTGGATGTACGCTTTTGGGCTATCATGCGAAGTTTACTTTATGAAACTTATCCGCGTTTTTCTCTCGTTTGTTTATCTTTGTTTTATGTCCTTATTTTCTGATTCATCACTTCTCTTTATCATCCATATGATCCAGAAGAGAGATTTACTCGGAAAAAAAAATAATACAACAATAGATAAGTTGACAACTCCAAACAAAAAAAAGAGAGAAAAAGAACGAAAAAAACCATTCATTTTCCATTAATATATTTTTAATTCTTTGTTTAAAAATTAATTCAGTTGGCTTTTCAATAATAAAAATATTGAAAGAAGTACTTATTACTATATTATTTGTGTGCCATATTTAAATATGCATCCATATGTGTTCCATCTAATTTGGCTATGCTTCAATGGAACTCCTTTTAAGTTGAACTTACATAATCTCAAACATGATATTAGGATATTATTATTAAAGGGTAATATATTAATATTGGTCAAGATATCATGATGATGTGATATTATTTAATGAAAGAGTTCAAACATTATTGAGCCTTATAAAAGGAATAATCTAACATTTAGCATTTTCACACTCTTTCACAAAAGATGATTCCTCTCTTTTTCTAAAATAACATCCAAAAGCACTAAACTTCTATTAAGCTTTCATGTTCACCTTAAGTATAAGTATTTTTTGAAGCACAAAATAGTTTGAAAATTCAGTTGAACAAAAGTTATGCCTTGAATCAAGTAGGAATTCAAGGTTTTAAGAACTGGACCAGGTGATTCGACCGCAAACTAGGTCCAGGCTCAGTCTGATTTAGGTAAAACTTTTATGCTGCATCGAACCAATAAAAAGTGATTGAACCTGTTCAACCACTGAACCGATTTCTGGTCCAAATTTTTATAGCTAACTTGCTGCATTTTTTGCCGCTATGTTTTAAAGACTAAGTACTAAAATAATAATAAAATAAACATAATATTTAATACTATGACCCACCTATCTATAAAGGTGTCCAATTTTTTGGAATTATTTTAATTTGATTTTATCTTCTATACCTTTCTTTTTAAGGAACAACTGGTGAACACACCTTCGACATGTGGGACGAAAGGTATTAGTTAGAGCCACAAATATTACAAGTTAAACATATAAACAATTAAATTTGATATATTGATTTACATAATGAAATAAATAATTAAAAAAAATGTTTACTATATAATTAATCAATTTAATATATAAAATAAATAAAATTATTTTGTGATTAATAAAATTCATACATTTTTTTCATGAAATATTCTTAATAATATATTATTTTTTGTAAAAAAATATTTTTATCTAAAAGTAAATAATAGAATTTATTAAATAAGATGAGATTATGAAAATTAATATTGATATTTTATTTTTTCATTCATATTTTTTTTAAATTATTATTATTATTATTATTATTATTATTATTATTATTATTATTATATGTATTATTTTATTTGAGATGTGGGTCTATGTCATATTATTTTTTGCCACAAACTTCTTGACGCATCAATTATGTTATTATTACATAATTTATGCTATTTTTAAATAAATTTATGATTTATTATTTAATCCAATTGAACCTCCGGTTTAACTCCAATTCAACATTTGAACCTTGAACCTCTTCCATTACCGGTACAATATCTGGTCTAGTTTTCAAAATCTTGCAGTAAATGGTTCACAATAGATTGAATTTCAAATTTATGCTAAACAACAATCACTTGAAGCAAACCAATGCTTATATTATACTAGTTATTGAGAAAATTTTAAAAATCAGATTAAACAATACTTTGTAGAATTAAAATTTAAATTAAGGAGAATTTATACTAATTATTGGTGATAATTTTAAATTTTAAATTAGACAATAATCTCTCTCTTGAAACAAGAATTCAATCAAAGAAAAATTATATCAATGATGCAATATAGAAAATAGTTTTAAACACTACAGGAGAACCACAAGAAACTGGCATACATACCTTTTGATTTTTTCAACTGGTTATTTACTGACCCAAGCTGTGTTAAATGGTTATGTACAACTCAGAGACTGGATAACCAGTAGAATATTCAATAGATTTATTGTAACTGTTGAAAAAACAGGCTGAACATTTTTTTCAGCAACTACTTCACTTGAAATCGACTGATTATCAACTAAAATTTTAGTCGGTAAACAGATAAAAACTTGAATTATATCAAACCCGACTACCCAAGATCTCATTTCACTTCCCTCCCTCAATTTTCTCTCTTAGTGGTGACCTAGTTTTCTCTCTGAGTGATGCTCGATGACCAGGACTTTGCTCGACGACGATGTCTTTACTTGGCTTTGGAGTTGCTTGACGACCAGAACTTCCCACCCTTAGTTTCTCTCTCAGCAACCAAGTTTTCATTCTCGACGATGCTTGACTATTTGCTCGTCTCCGGCTAGGAAAAGGTAAACCTCGTATTTCACCCCTTCCTCACTCGTTCTTTTGGTATTCTCTCTTGCCGATGATGTTTCTTCCTCTTCATGAACTCCTTGGTTCATGATATGTCAAGTATTCCAAACATATCACCATTTTGTATGTATTTACATATGTAAAACTTAAACTTCAATTTCTATTTCTTATTTAGGGTTAAGGATTAGGCTTAGAGACGTACCACTCAATTTATATGTATTTAAATATCTAATGCCCCAACAACAAGTTTTAGAGATTTTTCAATCAATTCCTATGCATTTAAATACCTAGCACGCACACAATTCTTCAGTACTTACATATCTCATGCCTAAAGTTTCATACTTACACGGCAAATTGGTGCTTTAAACCTATGAGTCAAAAGAGATATTTTACTAATTTCAAAAAGTGCTAAGTTTGCTAATTTTGTGAGATTTTAAGGATTTGAGTGCTACAATGTAAATATAAAAGTTTAGGTACGAGACGTGTAAATACATGAGAGTTATGTGCTACGCATAAATGCTCCTTTCATATTTAGGGTTACGAAGTTTTTTATACATACCACTCAATTCTTATGTATTTCTATATTTTTATGTCTTTATTATTTTAGGGTTTCAAAATCTACATACATACCACACAATTCTTCTATATTTACATAGCTCACACTTAAAGTTTCGTATTTACATACATAGAAATTTTGCATTTTAAATTTATACATGAAAATGCGCAATTTTAAAAGGATTTAAATTTGCTATTTTTGGCGTGATATTAAAGATTTGAGTGCTATATGTGTAAATATGAAATGTTAGATATGAGACATGTAAATAAATAAGCATTGTGTGATATGTATATAAATGTCTCTCTTGGTCAAGGCTAATAAGATTTGCATACATACCACTCAATTCATAAATATTTACATATTTTTTTTCTAAATTTACAGTTTTAGGATTGGAAAATCTATATACCACACAATTCTTTTGAATTTACATATCTCACACCTAATATTTCATATTTACTAATTTGGTGTTTCAAACATATGCATGAAAAATGTGCAATTTTGGAAAGGGTTGATATTAAGGATTTAAGTGCTCTGTGTGCAAAATATGAAATATTAGCTATAAGATATTAAAACACATAAGAACCGTGTGATATGTATAAAATGCCCATTTGTTGTTTAGGGTTAAGAGATTTGCAAACCACCACTCAATTCCTATGTATTTTACATAAAGTTGCATATTTACATAGATAACAATTTTGTATTTTAAACTTATGCATGAAATTTGTAGTTTTAAAGTAGTTTAAGTTTGTTATTTTTGATGTGCTAGTAAGGACTCGAGTGTTGAGTGTGTAAATAAGAAAGTTTAGGTACGAGATATTGACCCGACCGCAATTACGTAAATAAATTAGCTTATAAAATTATGGCCAAACTTGACCCCAAATCTGATTAAGCAGCTAATGTACGATAATTAAATATTAAAGTTTTGATATATAAATATAAATATAAATAAAATATAAATCGTACATTATGGGTACTACACAAGTATACGTATCGTTTTAAGCAATATAGAGTTTTCTTTTTAAAAACCCAGATATCAATCCCACGAGGAAACTAAGTAAAATAAAGAAAGAAAGAAGAAAAATCTATTTAAAAACTAATCAACTAAAAGTAATAATATGGAAGTTACTTAAGAAGAAATTGTAAATAAGAACGTAATTTAAATGCTTTAACACAATAAATAAAGATTCTTTCCCCATACGAAATATTTCATGATTAGTAAACATCTAAATTAGTTTGAGAACTTTGAGAATGAGGTATTGTGACCAATAGGAGCATATATATTTTTTACCCTCTGGTCAAGTGTATAAAGAACATTGGCTAGTTTTTGAAGATTGAATCAGGATGTAATGTTAGTAGTAAGGGACGAATTTCTAGGCTCTCACTTCTAGATTCCCTCCCAAGGGTGCCTATGGTCGGGCCTACTAGTGATCCGTCACCTCCTTTTAAACCAAATTGATAGAATTTAGCCCGTCACTCTAAAAACATATTCAATTCTACGCCCTTCAAGGATTATCTCCCTATCTATTCGCACCTCCCCCTTCAAGGATTTACTATCTACCTTTTCAAAGGAAATGCGATACTTACAAGTTAAGAACTCTTAGCCAGCGGCCAGATCTTAAGAATTCTCCACATATTTTAACATTACAAGTGATCAAGTTGCAGTGTAAATGAAGATCAGGTAAAGTATCATCATAAATTATGAATGAAGAAAAGTAAGTTCTCAAAACTAAATTAAATCCTTAACTAAATCATTTCATATTCGTAGGGAGAAAGAGAAGAAGACTACTCATAAAACATTGGATTCACACCACAAACCATATTTATAATTCAAATTCAAAGTACAAAACTTAATAACCAAGTTATAAATACTTATCTGGAAAGATATCCAAGCAATCCTTTGAAGTTTCTCTGACTCCGACTGACTTTTACAAGACTCCAACTCCAGCAATTACACAAAAAACACTTTGAACTCTCACTAAAGTAAAGTGATTAACACTCCACACTCTTTAACTAAATGAGAATAAACACCTCTTTCACTCCTACAACACTTACACACTCCAAAAAAAACATCACTTTTGCTGTAAAATCGTCTCCTATTTATAGAGCTTCAAAAATGACCAGGTGTTACTTTAGACACTTCTTCAAAATTCGTCCAAATTCATTGATTCCTCTAGAAAGTAATTGTGGCGCCTAAGCGACAGTCTCCTGCGCGAATGAACGCGTCCCTTCATGTTTTGATTCGCACCTCTTCGTTGAATAACAGATTCTCTGGGTCTATATTCATTGTATCTTGTTTATAACAAATGAGAATTTGTCCAAAGACCTTTAGATCGCTTCTGAGTCATCAATAACCGTAAAAAATCCGTCCAAGAATTCTTTAGATTCTACTGCTGAGTCTGGCGCCTGGGCGCTAGATCTGGCGCTTAGGCTCCAGAGTCAACTCTTTTCTTCTTTTCTTTACTTGACTTATTTTTGCTCATTTTACTCCTTTTTTTGCTATTTTTTATCATAAATTCATTTTCTTGTACCTGCATCCAAAATCATAAGAAATACCATTAAAGCATAATATCCTTAAAATTTTAGTTAAAAATGATATAAAAATTTAGGTAATTTTAAGGTAGATCAGATATGCAAATACATAAGAATGTGTGACATGTATATAAATGCACCTTTCTTATTTAGGATCAACAAGATTGGCATGCATACTACTCAATTCCTATGTATTTATGAACTTAAATGATTTTACTGTTTTAGGATTGGGAAACTTATATATTAACACACAATTCTTGTGTATTTACATATCTCACAGCTAAAGTTCCATATTTACATACATAACAAATTAGTGTTTTAAACATATGCATGAAAATATATAATTTTAAAAAGGGCCCAATTTTGCTTTTTCGGTGTGTAGAGAATTTGAGTGCTATGTGTGTCAATGTAAAATTTTAGGTATGAGATATATGATATTAAAGATTTGATGTGTAATATATGTTATGCAATGATTTAGACTGAATAATTTTCTACTTACTCGATTCTAGCTAGTAGAAGTCAAGATGAGTTTTGGTCAAAGATGAGTTTGAATGGGCGTTACATCCAACCTCGTTTGGCCAATCAAAACCTTTTGGAATTTTGTGAAACTCTCCATAACAAAATTTGAAATACTCTTATGATCTAGGAGGAGCAGGACAAGAACAATGACGATGAGTAGTTTTTTTATTTTCTATTTTTTTAGAATATTTTTGTACTATTCTCGTTTATTTAGTATATACTCTTATTTTGGATGATTAGTTGAGATTTTATTATTACATTTGTTATAATTTCAATCTTTTTTATTGTCTGTCTGTTATTTTATAACTTTTGAGAGATGTTGTGTATATGATCATTATTTATTTTATTTTTCGATTGCAGATGTGTAAAATTTGCTTGGCTATGGCCCCTTATTTTTTCTAGGTAAAAACTTTCAAGTGATTTACGACATACTTTCAGTCGATAAATCATTACTGTTTTAAAAATTAACATTATAGTACGTAGCGGGCCGATCAGCCACCAATTAAACCGACAAAGTTAGAGGCTCAAATTTTTAGCAGACAATGATTCACTGGCTAAAATTTTTGTATCAAATCGAGTAGTAATTTTAGTGGCTAAAATAGTCAGTTGGTAAATCATTTAAGAGAAGGGTTTTTGCAGCTAAGTGTTTTAGTCGTATTTCAATTGATAATTTTGATTACTGGCTGAAATGCAAACTATTACCATATGATTTGTCAGTGAGTAGTGGCTAATGTTCCTATTGTAAATCATGAATTTAAATATAATATGGTTTCCTCTATGAATGATTTAGTTAAATTATTTTATTTTTATATCTGTCATATAATGACTATAAACATGTGATAACATTGTAATAGAAAATAGACTTAAATGATATCATGTAAGGTGCTCTTGCATTTTGCTTAAAGGTAGGGCTAAGTAACTCTCTCATATGAGATTTTTTGTGAGTTAGTCAGTGAAATAATATTTGCATTTTAATTTAAACATGGTGAATAATGCACCACTTTTCTTTAATAATTTCCTCCTCCATTTCATACTTCATGATATTGTATCTCCACTCTTCACCAATTTATTATTTGCATGTCTAATATTGGCTTCAATCCATTTTTATCATTATGTGAATCAACTGATAACATGCTTAAATTTACTACCTTCTTTTGTTCATTATCATTTAATTTTCAACACGAAAGGTCTTGCAGTGTTGCATTTTGCATCAAATTACAATTACTTTAAAGATACCGGCTTGCATCTCACTCATATTTCATTAGTGTGATTTTGGTTGGAGGAATAAACGTCAATTTGTTCCAAATTTTTTTAATTTTTCATAAAATTTGAGCGCTTTAAGAATAGCACAATAATATTATTATAAACAACTTAAATTAGTGTATGCATTAGGAGCTATTGTTAAAGCTTAAGAACATAGTTAAATAATTATAAAGTATTAATAATCATTAATTAGTCCATATTTAAGACCTTCATCATCAAAGGTCATTTATTAGTTAACTATTTTAGGTTAAAAAAAATATTATTTCATAATTCGTAAATTATTAACTTTATTTTTGTAGTATCTAATTTCAATAATAATGTTAATGTGCAAATGTATGCCAATAATGTTTATTTAATACTAAAGTTAATATGTTGATGCCATGTTTTATTTTAAGTTTCATATAGCAATGTGAAATCAACGTCAACGTAACTAATCACATAGATTTATATGATATGATATGATTTTGAAATATACAAAATTCAATAATATATTAATTTAATACACAATTGTTTATATTTAAGAACATCATAATTTAAAGTAAAATTGACAATAAAGAAAAATTTTAAAATGGGATAATGATGTGTCTTATTTTAGTTATAAACCATAATCCTTATAGGAATTTTGTTGACCTCTAGAAAATCTCTACAATACGAATGACTACATCGTGCTAGGTCAGAATCGAGCTTACTACATTAAATGAAAAGTATCTTTGATAATACAATGGTCAAGGGAGGTTTTGGAACATTCCATAGTTATTTCTCAACAACCTTCAACTTATAGGATTATGACATCAACATGGTTATACTTATGTTAGCTCAATTAAGTGCTAACAAACTTGTAATAGCTTAAGTTCATGAATACGTGTGATGTGAGGGAAAGGCTACATAAAATTTATAGATGTACGTCATAAAGTAGTTGTCATGGGTCGTTGTAGGTGCAAATGGAGCAACTGGACCCAATTTGTTTTCAAGGTATTAATATATTCATATGCTAACAACCGATATAGTTGATTTGCCACTTTTGTTGACTACATCCATAGATGTGACAACAATAATGATTACTGATGGAAAGGACCTGCGTGTTCCTTCGCTGAGCTAGCCTACACACGCTAAGCTCCATCATTGAGTTGGCTTATTGGACATATTATCCCCTCACAAAATCACCTAAACATGAGAGGGGAGGTGACTCCCTATAAATTCATTATTTTCCATGCCCATTTATGAATTGCTTGTCACTCATGACGACATCTCTTCAATGACAAATCTCAAACAAGCCTCATACAGTATGACTTCTGATATCGTGTTTTTTATTTATTTCTCTTTTGTAGCCCTACAAGGGTCAAGGGCATTCTATGGAGCATATAAATAGAAGAGTCCTTAATCCTTTAGGGGGTGGTAAGGATTGGAGAAAAAGCCCATAAGAAGTAAGATACAAGATTGGATCCTATCTTTCTCCACTTCCTCCTCTCATCTCACAAGATCTCTTTCGGGTTGAGTGAATCTACAAACTATAAGGGATACCACGTCCTAAAAAGATTCAACAATAGCTTACTACAAACAAGTTGATGTATTTTAATTAAGTGTCAAGTCGCTGCAAAATATTGTCACTTTCTAAGATGATAGAGCCAAGTTTAAAAATTTCTCACGTTAACAATTATCTGTGAATCTATAAATACAAGCCATTCACTTTATTGCTCATCTTTAACTTGCAAGGCTACAAATTTGATTGATTCATATAGTCTTACTTGAATCTATTGTTAAGCAAGAAAGGAGAATTCTCCCTCTCTTTCGTCTATAAATAACAATCCACATATATAAATTAGAGTCTTTGTTTATAAAAAGGAAAAAAGAAAAGGGTCCACTCTCACTGAACCCTTAGCCCACTTCTCATATATTTTCCCCAATTATTTTATTTATCATTATGTGACTGTTTCCATGGCAAATCTAAATGCTAAGAGCATAATGCACAAGTATCGTACTTATTATATGATGTCATAATATTTAGCCATAAATGTTTAAGTGGTGTTGCTAACATGCGAAGCATGATTTTTACATAAAAGAGATGAGAGAAATCTACACAACTCATAAATGATCAATTTTATGGAAGTAAAAAAAAATTATAATCACTAGGAAAAATAGTCATTTATACGAGTTTACTCACAAATGCCTGAGTACTACGATTATGTGCCCCCATCATTTTCAACATTTAAGCATAAGATGGTACTTTTCCATCCCTTCCTATAGACCAAGGCAAAGGTAGAACCTCTATCAATTTTTTTTGAAGAAAATATATAATTATCAAAAACTAATTATGAGCAAAATGTCACATACACACATGATAAAAAAAGTAAAAATAGCTAAAGTTCACACTAATCTAAAAAGTGGAAAAAATACATGGAATTAACAATTGTATGAAATTATTATCTCAATATTGTAAGAATTATATAATCTTTTTTGAGCGAGTATAATTCTCCTCAATTGAACTTAATAAATTAAACTTGAACTAATAGCTTCAAACACCTTGTGAGCAACAAAACGATCAAATATGAACAAAAGCTCTAAAAAAATTAAAACTAAATAAAATATTGACTTGAATGATGGCTAGTTTGGGTATCACTCGAGCTCTCTTTTCTTCTTTTAAATCAATGTGGCGATCACAAATATATATTAACTTTCAGTCACTCAAGTCTATCTATCAACTCCTAACTTTATTTTTGTTGGCCAAAAAAAAAAAAAAAACCTTTTTCAAAATCTTCTCTAGAATAGGATGAGTGTTTGAGAGATTCTTCATTTTATTTTTTAAAATCCAAAATGTCAAATTTCTGATCTTTTGGAGTCAAAGTCTTTATAAGACCTAAATCTGAAAAATTTACGTTTTTATAGCATAAATCAATGCGATTAGGTTCTCACTTTATTCCTCGATAGAACTGTTCATGTAGACAGTACGATGGTTCAATTACGTTGATTTATCGAAATCACCTAACTGGTAAGGTGAAATTAACACATTCGCGATTCTCAATCCCTCAAGACAGACGAAGTAGCTGCACAATATCCGGCAATCGATCGAGAGAGGAGAAGGGAATCCTGCAATTTCAAGCGATGGTGGTCGCGTGGGCGATATCTGGAAGCTTGTCTGTTAAAGACCGTTGGCTTCTGGCGGCATTCAGCACGACCGCAGCGGCCCTATCTCTCACTGGATCCGCCTTCATTGTTCTCTGCTACATATTCTTCAAGGAACTCCGCAAATTCTCCTTCAAGCTTGTTTTCTTTCTCGCCCTCTCTGTATGCTCTCAACTTAATCTCTTTATTGGGTTCTTTAGTTCATGATGGAGGTTGGTGGAATAGGGTTCTGTCCATTTGTTCTTTTTTTGCTTCTTAATCTATGATGGAACTATGGTAATACGTGAAATTAGGGTTATGTTCGTTTTTTTTCTTTCGCGTGCTTTAAAACTACGGGCTTCACGCATTGCATATTTCTAATTTGAAACTCTCGTACTGCAAAAGTGACAGTTAATTATCAGGACGGTGCGAATCGTTTTGTCGCATTTGTTGTTTGAAGGCTTGTTAGATTTGGTACATGTGATTATGCTCAGGTATGGCTTGGTGTAGTGAGTTAGCTGATGGTGGCTGCTCCTGCAATGAAGTAAGGAGATTCAAATTTCGGTTGTTATTTCTTGTCAGATCTTTCGAGTTGGGTCTTAGTAATCAGAAGCAAGCGATAATTTTCATTCCCAATGACAAGATGGAATGACAAAGTAGGAGTAGAAGACAAGGTTTTGAGGGAGCATTCTGTAATCCTCTTTCTATGCAAATAACGTCAGGGATGCATCCATTTTTTTCTTTAACACACATCCATCTTGCCTTTGGAAGTCCCTTTACTTTCCAAAATGGCATTTATCCCTGGTAGTAGAGTAGTTTTTCATATGAGGATGGCTCTCTCTCTCTCTCTCTCTCTCTCTCTCTCTCTCTCTCTCTCTCTCTCTCTCTCTCTCTCTCTCCCTCCCTCTCCCTCTCTCTCTCTATATTTATATATACACACATACACAGTGTCACTCGTCGTGACTCTTTGGTTGGCATTTGTGAAGTAAGTTCTAAGTCTCTGGTGTCATGGGTTCGAGCCCGCCTATGTGCGGGATCGAGTAGTTAGGCACACTCGATCCCACAAATGAGGTTGGTTGGGGGTTCTTATCATAGCCTTTGGCCAATATATTTTTTTTAAATACACACACACACATATATACATAAATAATATGACAGCACGAATCTTAAGAAAATTCAACTGATTATACTAGAAGATACCAAACAGGGGCGAAATCAATCTCTTTTTTGAGGGTGGGGGCAAACTGTCCCCCGCACCCAATGTGGGACGGACGATGATAACGAAAGGCAAAATGAAATTTCAGAAGGGGCAAAAAACCAAATTGCCCTCCTATATAAGTAAAAATTGAATTTGAGGGAAGTAATTGCCCCCCTCCCCCCTGTACTCTTCCTGGGGTCCACCACTGATATCAAAGGATTGCATCAAAAAAGTTCAAATATAAAGACGTCAAACATCATTTCATTCGGTCGGATCATGTGCCGACTGAAGGAAAGCCTATCCGAAAGAAAACATTATGCACCTGATCTGAGAGACGGTTGTGTATCATCAACTCCCTCTACCAAATTCTGGGATATCTCACAGAGAGAACTAATAATCACTCCTATAACACCTTGGAGACTTATCCAATGGAAAGTTGCTCGCCAGATTACGGTGACGCACTCTTTGCCCAGCGGTTTAAGTTTATCATAAGGCCAAGTAGGTCTCTAGGGAGGGTTTTCTCAAAAAGGCCGCCCAATAACATTCCAGCCGACCAGAAAACTCTCAGCTAATTGAGCGACTAAGATCCAACCAAACGATTATCGGATAACCAATTGTTAGCATCAATAGATCATTATTATCCCACTTCAAACGATTATGAATAGGGGCGTAAACAGGCTGAGCTAAAGGCTTGTTTATATTTGACTCATTAAATTTTTTTTGTTTATGTTATGCTCGTTTATAAATCAAGCTAAAAAAATCTATTGGCGTTTGACTTGTTTTCTTAACAAACGAATAAAACACGAGCTACTTAGTAAGCTGATCACGAGCTATTTGCGAACTATGAGTTTTCTTTGATAGCCTTAGTTATGAAGGTGAAACAGTGCTAACGGTGGTTGCGGATATCAAAGGAATCCATAGTCAGTTATAAATATGTGAAGATGTAATGACACATTAATCACTTGTAATGTTTATATTTAAATAAGAATAAATATGTAAGTTCCTTGACACTCCCTATAATCTATATATTGATGGGGTTATTTCTTCAAGAATGAATTACTAAATCTATTCCAAAAAAGCCTATGCTATAGTGCACTTTGCTTGTAATTCTTTTGCCTCTACACTCATTCATCCAAAGCTCTTTCCCTTGAGCGTGACACATACGATATTTTAGGATTCAACATTCTTAAAGGAGATGTGAGCATGGAGTCATGCTGTCGACCAGAAAAAGAGCGCATCACAGAGAATGTTCTCACTTGAGAGAAACTTCTAATATGGACTTCGTCTGAGAATTCGTACAACAACAAATTTATAAACTAAAAGACTGAATAGTGTCACATTTGACAAAAATGACCTGTTTTGTGCTTGAAGGAGAGCACTACTCTTCCATAACCAAATCCTCATACACATAAGCCCCAAGACCACCAAATTGCTCAGGGAGAAGAATCTCATTATCAAGACAGTGTTGGGTCCATGCCGAGGAACAAACCACAAGCACGACAAATGAAAGTTTACCAGTGATTGGAGAATGTATTCTCCTGGTAGGTTGTTGATGCAGAAACCCCTAGAAGTTTAAGGTTCCATCTTTGGAGCCCTACAAGGACCGGAGTGATCCGACTGATCGCATTGCATTCTTTGAGTCGACCATATGCCTTCTCAAAGTTTGTGATGCATTGAAGTTGTCACAACTCGACCCGGGACTTGAAATTAACCAAGATGGGAACGAATGGTCAGACGGTGGAAATATATTCTCTACTATTCTACTTCTATTACAAGCAGTTTAATATTTAATTAATATGTGAAAGAGTCACTAAAGAAACCAAGTAAATTAACAAGTAGAAATGTGTTCTTTTCCGTTTGTTATTCTCACCTTCTATACACATTTGATTATCTTCTATTTATCTTATTCAAATACTTAAAGCTCGTAAATAAAATTAACAGAAGATAGTGAGTTATCTAAAAGTAACTCAGGAGCAATCCCACTTTTAAACTATAGTAATCTAAGGAAAAAAATACAATATGCATGATGGCCTTTTATATCTTTATTAAAATTCTTTTAGAATTTGTCGGCCAACATATTTTTGCTTTAAAAGAATATAAAAATTTTAGTGATTTAATTTAATATAAAAGATATATAATTTTGGGAAGTAGTTTTGAAAGTAGTGTATTTTAATTTTGAAAAATGAGACCGCCTGGATCCCATTTGTCCAGTAATTTGCATAATCGTGTCTGATGTCACAAATGATACACTTTCTCGAAAGAGTAATGTATCTTGTGACGGTAGACCCAATCATACGAACTAAGGGATAGTGACATCCGTTCGATCTCACGAACTTTTATGTGTCGATCGACAGCTTCCCTCACCTAATAGAAAGACTAGGTAGGGTTTATTTTATCCGGGTTCAAGCTTCCTATGTAGATGTCCCTATAGTTAATTACATCTCGAACGACCTAGGTGTCAGCTTAAGAAAGCTCTCGATAATGATCGGTGGTTCGTCTTCGAGGATTCGAGGGTTTAGAGCAATTTGACAAAGTTTCCCTAAGGTACATGTGCATCTCCTGTTTTGGCCGTGAAGAGGTGGGGTTTATATAGCCATGGTTGGGGTGAAGCTCAGGGCCTGCTGGTGGGTGGAATCAATTGCTTAGATGGAGGGAAGAAAGGCGCCATTGACCAATTAGGGTTGTCCGGCCACGGATGGGTGAATTTGGGTTTTGACCATGGGTGGTAGCTCTCGGTTTGGCTTCTCCACTAACAAGGCGGCGGCCGGAGCCCGGGGAGGTAGCCGGAAGGTCAAGTGGTTCATTGAGGAATCACTCAAAGGCATTAATTTAGTTTGGGAAAGCATAGAACAAAATATCCTTGGTTTAGCACAAATTAAAGGAAATCCCCCAAATTAGGGGACCCTTAGTCCATGGCTCCACTAGGTTGGGCTAGATGGATCTAGCTCGGTCTCTAGGGTCAATTTGGTGGCTGTGGGAGGTTAGGTTTGGTCACATTGGGCTAGTTTAGGTCACATTTTATCATGGGTTCAGAATTTGGGCTAGCTTGTGCTAACTTGGGTTTGAGCTTGGGTTGGGGCTAATTGATTGAGAAAAATAGATTGCAAATGATTGTCATGAAGAGTTTAGAAAAGTATTGGAGAGGTTTGAGTTGGTTTGGGGATCAGGCTGGCTTGATTTGGTCATTTGGTAAATTTTGGGACATTTAGGTTAGCTTGGGTTTTGGGTTTTGGTTTGGCTAGAGTTGGGTCGGGGTTATTTGATGGTTAGTAAGTGCATGGGAATGTCATGAAGAGTTCTCAGCATTAATTGGGTGGAGATTTCAAAGTCGGTATATTTAATTTGGTAGATTTTGGTCATATGACAAATTTGTGGCAAAATTGGGGATTTATATTTGGCTGGACTTAGGTGAAGTTTGGGCTTAAATTCGGATCAATTGGCTGATCGAATTTGGATTAGAGGAATGTCATGAGAAGTATAGAATTCAAATTTGGGGTTTTGATTTGGCTAAGGGGTTCAATTTAGGGAATTTGGACTCTTGGTGAATTTGAGGCTTTTGGATTTAGGTTGAAATTGAGCTTGAAATTAGGTCGAGTGGACTTGGATTTGGTTTAAAATGATATTGGGCATGATTAATTTGAGTTTAGAATTGGAAATTGGGGAGATTAAGATCAATTGAGTGGAAATTAGGGGTGATTTGGGTATTTTAGGCTTAAAGAGGCAATTTTGGGCTTTTGGTTAAAATGAGTCAAGGAATTAGATTGATAAAGTGTTAATTGCTTTTGGAGACATTTGGGATGATTTTGGAATTTTTAGGAATTTTTTGAATTTTTTGAATTTGGAGAGATAATTTGATCATTTTGGGTATTTTGGAAATTTTTGGTAGAATTGGGTAATTTTGATGGTGGTGGCATGATTTTGGATAGTTTTTGAAGGGATTTGAGAATTTTTTGGTAATTTTGGGATTTTGGGGGAAATTTTGGATTTAAGGGTATTTTTTGGTAATTTGGTAGGGTTGAGAAATTTGTTTAAAGGGTCAAAATTTAGAATTTGGTAAAATTGGGAAGTTAGTAAAATTGAGAATTTGGTAAAATTGGGGTGTCAGTGGGAGTGCCAACTTATTTGAACCATGGATCAAGGTGTGCGGTCGTATCCACCTTAGCGTAGGCTTAGGGTTTGTGGGACCACCCTACGAGTTTCAAAAGAACGAGGGGACAAAATGGAATGAGTTTGGTTTAGGGTAGTGAGTAGTGTGTGAAGGTGTAATGTGCGAGTGTGTGTGTCTTGGCTTTCAGACCAATGCCAGGTGTAAGTCTGAGGCACGACCATCCTAATAAGGACTCATCTTGGGTTTCCTTGTCTTGGTCTCATCATTCTAAGTACTTAGAGGTTAGACTTTGAGCATTTGAAAACTCTAAGTGAAGCAAAAAAGTGTTTTAGATTTCTATGGGGTGAGGGTTTCATTTCTAGTCCTCTAAGATAGTCGTACGGGAAAATCTTATGGCTAGACCTGGGCTAATCTAAAGAAAGGCTAGGCTGCTCAACAAAAGTGAGGTCAACAATCCACGGATAGGCCGTAAACTATCACGAGTCACGCAGGTGGACACCCTACACTCGTGACATTAAAAACTGATGCTAAGACGTATAATATAATAAACAATAGAAAACAAGTTCATGGAAATCATTATTGTAAGCTAAATATGGAGTAAATACTTACAAAATAACTTGTCATATCCACCCAAGCAAAAGCTCTCCCTCTTATACAATTTTCCTCCAAAAAAGTTAGGAAAAAAAAAATAGAGTGGAAGAAAGGAGGAAAACAGCCCTTAGGACCTCAACCTCAAGCAAGGAAGAAAGCCCAAGAGAGAAGCTCTATTTCTCTCTCCACCAAGTCCATCAAGCTCTGCCTCTAACTCACATTGATCAAGCTCGCTTTAAAGTTGTCATAAATCCATTTTTATAGCCGAGTTATGGATTACGAAGAAATTTCTTTACAAGAAATATTTCCTGCTACGTCGACATGGCCAAGCCTAAACTCGGCATGTTCATGTCAACATTGTTGATGGAGCAGTGTGGTCACGCATGATCCAAGTGTAATCACACTAATGCATTTGGCGTGTTCACAACCATTTGAGTCGTGGTCACGCCTATTTTGGAAATTTGGGCTTACTTTTTCTCTCTCTGAAATGATCACTTTACCTCATGCAGCCTGTAAATCAGTAATAAAAATCCATGATAGCTAGGAAAAAAAACAGGTAAAAAGTAGGATTAGATGCACAAAAGACTACATAGAATTGAGTCATGTAGGTTTACAGGAGAGTTTGTCTATATAAACCTTACAAAATTTTCTCCCAAAAAAGGAAAATATATATTTAAGATCAGGAAGCCAAAAGAAGATCTTTCATCTTCAACGTCCAAGTCTCCCTAGATGACCCCTCAAAACTGTTGCAAAGAGCAACAAATTCTTTTTAATTCAGCATACTTTAGATCAACCAAGCTCGTCCAATTGAATCGCTCGATTGCCACGATCTTCTCATTCATATCCATTTGCCTAAAATCTTATGATTGGATGATAGCTGTGAATTGACCATCAAAAGAGTTAAAAATCTTTGTCGCTTGATCTAAGAGGGAAACCAGCTAGATGAGGAACACATCTTCTTCTTTTTATAAGATAGAGGGGTGGAGGAGTCGACACTTTTTTTGTAAAGCTTTTATACTTGCAGTGTTGAACTCCCTCTGCAAATCTCATTTTCAGATTAGTTTCAGACTTGATCTATGTGGGAGTAGCATGCCCACCGGCCTTGCTCTAGTGATATGTCAATGAACGAAGAATCTTGGTGGGATGCAGTCTGTTGTGCTTCAGCCTCTTCCTTCCTCAAAAGATACGCCTTTGTCAATGCCTTCCTTGGGGCAGCTAGATGGTCCCATAGCTTCTCGCTGACCAGAAGGAACTACATAAAAGAGATAAGTGACGAAATTAGCATGAGATACATGTTTTACCGGTCAAAACGCACTAAAATTTCCACTGTAGTTCTAGAAATGGAAAAGATAAAATCCTCATCTACTGAACAAACTACACTACCTTGAGCCTCATTAGGACTCCCTTCAGCTATCACCGCTTTGCTTTGAGGCTTCTCCTACATTAGCCTCAGCCTTGAACACCTTTATTGTTATTCAAGCAGCTAACTTTTATTCACGCTTAACTTCAGTAGCGTCAGAGAAAACCAATAATTTCATTGTTATCTGGCCAAAAAACTCAAAAACATGACTCCGTTTAAAGTCATCAGCTCTGTATACTGAAAAATTGAGAGTAGCTGACCCTCAGTGTCAGCACCTCCAATTCGACTATAGTTAAGTGCCTTACTTCTGGAAAGATGTCGCCAGTCTAAACAGTCCTTACACCTCAGCTCTCAGATGATGTAGAGATAGAAATTAATATCTTTAATCCTTAACTTTGTCTTCCAATCTGGAGAATTGGAATGGGCCAATTGTTCTGAATTAGACGTTTCTATTAGCCTTTATGCAAGAGACATGTGGCTGAATAGACGATGGGTTCATTTTGTTGGCAAAAAATGATTTAATTCATTATTGCAAGAAATGGAGTTTGGCTTGATTTGAGCGAGAATAACCTCATATCGATTGAAAACAATCCAAAGTTCATGACATAATGGTAATCGTAGCCCATAACGAAACTGATCCAGGTAGACTACCAGAAGCCATCTCTATACGTAGTTGTTGCCCTCTTATCAGGAAATTGGCTCTTAAAGATAAAGTCTTCTATTATGAAACAAATCTCGGGAGGAGACAGTATGGAATGATTGGTAGGCATCTCTCTCGGGAGCCATCTTATAATATAAAAGAAGGATGAGCAGATAAAGCTAGGGCTGTCAAAAAAGCTCGTTGTTCGCGAACGAGTTCGTGTTCGGTTAGCGAAAAAGTTCGTGTTCGATTCGTTCGATGCGCCAAGCAGAGACGAGGAAACCTTATTTATTTTTTTTTCGTTCGGTTTGTTAAACGAGCCGAAAACGAGCAGTGATGTGTTCGTTTGTGTTTGATTCGTTATTGTTCGAAATATAAAATAATTTAAAATAATTATATATAAAAAATTTATGATATTTTAAAAATAATTATATATTATAAAAATTTATCATATTTTAAATAATTAAAACATAAATTATAATATATGATAAATTATTATATGACTAATAATATTATGAGTATTAATTATATTAATATAAATATTATAATATTATAATTAATATATTATACTATATATTAAAATAAAACCCAAATCAAAACTCTAAATGCGCTTTTTCGGTTCTTGTTTGAGGAAGTATGGGTTACGTGTGTACAAAATGCGATCGATTTCTTTACATTTGAGGAAATTGTCTATCGAAAATGGGGCTGTCGAAAAGGCTGCATTGTTCGCGAACAGTTCGTGTTCGGTTCGTCGGAAAGTTCGTGTTCGTTCGATAAGCAGCGAGCCGACGCGAGCACGATGATGTGTTCGAACGTTTCGAAAAACGCGAGCAATTGGCTACTTGTTCGTTCGTGTTCGGTTCGTTTACACCCCTAGATAAAGCCATACGAAAAACAAAAGCTTGTATGTCGAGACTTGAGAAGAGATGGAAGGCGTGTTAATGAGTCCCTCAACCCATATTTAAAGAAATTCGATGGAAGTGGAAAAGTCGCACCGAATTTTGAGAGGAAATACTATGCATCACAAAAATTAAGATATACGAAAAACAAAAAAAAAACTTTATTTATTAAAAAATTTAATTTCAATTGTTCTAGTTCAATAAAATATTCTTTACAAATTGGTACTCGGCTATGTCGACCAGGACCAAACCCCTCCTAAATAACTTTTTATACATATATGACCGCCGAGTTTGAATTGAATCGCTTGGTGGGCTTCGAAATGAACCCTCGTGAAATGCATCTTCCAAAAGTTCTGAAAACTCCTTGGCGATTACTGAATACCTTCTCATACATTTCTGCAACACCATACAAAGATCCTCATCACACTAGTCAAAGCATTCTCCACTTCTTCTAGGAGACGGTTCAAGGTTCTACGGGAAATGAAGCGTCCCTCTGATGCCTCCCCCGAGCCTCCATAGGATTAGCTGGTGATCGACCACATTCTCCTTGATACCACTTGGTCTTGGGGGAATGAGTTTGTCGACAAGGCCAAATTTGGCAACCACCGTCAAAAAAAATTACATAGCTCGAATCGCCATCCAGAGGAAGAAAAAAAATAAAACAACAAATGAAAAGGAATTTAAACAGAGAGAGAATGAAGGAATCTCATACCCAAATTTTGATTCACTTCAGACCAAGTAGTTCTAGCAACATCAAAAGATGCAAATTCATCAACCAACCCTTTTCAGCGATTGGAGAGTCACTTCTTTCAACCCCTTTGGGGAAATGTTAACAACTCTTGTTTAGACACGAACTTCCGCGAGGGCTCTTCATCGTTGGATGAATGTTGAATCACACAGCTCTTTTGCTCGGCGATAGAGTTGAACCTTCTTCGAGATACTCACGAATAAAGTCAGAAAACTCTATCTCCACTCACACTCTATGGGTTACGAGTTTTATGTCAGCTACCCTCGCATGGATGTTGTCTTATAGCAAGAGCAACCAACATTTTGCACCGATATACGGATTTCGGCGTCGACTCAAATCCTTTTTGAAAATGGAATCATTGAAACCAGAGTGAAAGCATATAACGGATTCAGAACAATAGAGCGCTCCCAACATCTTATATATAAGGGTTGTGGGCACGGAAATCAACGGAACCTATTATTACATTATATTATCAATACTAAGATTCGATTAATTGCAAGTAATAAATTTCCTTGTTTTTATCATATTTCTTGTTATCAAGTAGCAAGAAAATTGGAGAACTTAATATGTACACCCAAAAAGGACTTGCATGAAACAATCTAGCGATCTAGATCAAAAACTAAGTACTCATAAAGTTGGCTAGTTGAAAAACCTTCGGCCCACTAACAATGATCCAACCTAAAGACTCGTGGTGACCAAATGTCCGCTTAAGCCGATCGAACAAGCATTATAGTGAGGCTCTCAACATTCCTCCCAAAGATTACTAAGAAACAAAAAATCCTAACAATAGTGCTAGGGCTGAGTGGATATAGCACTTAAAAGCTGTCTTGCTTCTCAGGCAATGAGCGGCGACCAATATCTAGACAAAATAGCTGATCGACCCCAACACGGTCGACCGAATCAAAAATGCCAACCAAATGATCTATAAAAATCAAAGATGCATAAATCTGTTACAAAATAAAAAAGAAGCGACAAAAGACAACATTGTCTTGTAATGCCCACATTAAAGGAGGGAAATATATGCAATTTTCTTCTTCATAACCCCTTATCTTTTATAAATAGGGGTTGAATAATGCAAAAATGTTATTTTGCCTCTTCATTTGAAACCCATACTTTGTAAGGAGATCTCTCTTCTCTTTTGTAACTCTTCAATTATAAGACACAAAATGAGTTACAAAAATTTAAGAATACCTTGATTTGCCTCTACAAAACAAGTCTATAATTGTACTTTTATTACTCTCTCTCTCTCTTACCATGGTGTCTACTCACGATTTTGGGCATGTCTCACATGCTTGTAAGATTAAATAAATAAATATATATATATATATATATATATATATATATATATATATATATATATATATATATATATATATATATATATTCAAAAAGTGCTTCTATTACTCCATTTAATTTACAATTCTAAGATGGGGCACATCAAGAAGGTATATATTAACCTCCCCCTTGTACCACACACTTTTTATATTAACACTTAAGGAGTTATAAGTGCTCTTTCCTCCAAATATATATATATATATATATATATATATATATATATATATATATATATATATATATATTATAAAAAGAACAGAGTAGGCTCGATTTTGTGCTTTCAGAATAAAAAAGTACAAACCGGGGAAAAAAGGTCGGCTAAGCCTTGTACAAAAAACAAAAGAAATAAAAAGTAGTCAACTTTTCCAAAAAATAAAAATCATCTATTTCGCGACTCGACCGGACGCAAAAAACGCATTAATTATCTAAAACAAGAGAACAGAATTCAAGACTACAGGAATAGAGATTTAGAAACTATAGGCGCTGCGGAATGAGTTCTAAGCTTTGAAAGTCAATCGGCCGCATTTCCTTCGTCGTATGCATCAGATCACATTCATTCCGGCCAGACAACTCTATGATCTTTACAATACGTAATACAATACTCCAATGGCAAGCAAAATTTAAAGCAAAAATATTCCATAAACAAAGAGAATCGAGTTTCTAAATAGATATTACGCCAAGCCACCCCTATTGTTTAGCAATAAGCAAAGCAAATATAACAACCTCAGTTTCAGTAATTAATTAAAGGAGATAGGGTAGTAATAGGAGCAGCAAATCATGCAATAGGAATGCCATTCCAATCACAACGAGATGCCACCAATACCTGCTTTTAAATTATTCGAGAGCAATCGGTGTTAAACTTCATATAAGGAAAGCGAGGGAGGTTTGAACGGTGAATTTTGCCAACGAGAATTCGAGGTAAAGCTTAAATGAAGATTAAGCTTATATGCTAAAGCAATAAAATACTATTCTTGCTAAACTTAAGGTCGTTAACAGTTAAGCTTTTATGAATATAAGAAGAAATTTGACCAATTACACGAAAAGAATTGATCACTGTACCATTAAATTTAGTGTTATTACGAGTCGGCAAAATAAACGAGATAATAATAGAGGGTATCGTAGGAAAGGATGACACTTTATTGTTCCAGTCATTAAACATATCGAAGCAGAAATTGTAGTTCTGAAAATGGTCAAAGCCATTATAAAGAAAATATTTTCGCACGAATAACGGCAATTTGCGATAGCGAAAGTATGTGAAGTAGGTCTCTTGACCTTACATCAGTAACATTTAGAAATAATTTTTAAACCTTTACGTTTAAGAAGATCATCAATAGGAATACAATTATGTAAATGTATATTTTACATTTATAAACATAGCAACGATGTTATTTTTTATCTAATGTTATGATTTGAATGATATGCATGTGTATATGAGTGAATTGCATGGTCAGTATGTGTCAGAGTGTCAAATCGAGTTGCAGGTCGGCTTCGGATCTGACGCGACCGAAATTGCTCGACCCGAACTCTACTTGATAGTAAACGGGTCAAAGGTCCAACTCAAACACGACCCACCTTTAACCCACCGACCAAAATGACACGTTTAACCCATTTAATATAAAGAGTAATAACTATTAAATGTCAAAATCAAGCAAGTTAGATTGATTTATGGTGTCCTAACGCCAAATTCTAGTTGGCAGAAAGTTTTGTGTCAATTTAAAAATTTTGGGCTATTTTCTGATTTGCGGGACAACCCAGACTTAAACTAAAAATTAAACAGATTAAGATTTTTAAACGTGATCAATTAAAAATAAATAAACTCAAATCAAATTTTTGGTGGACTCAAATTGGAGTTTCCGTCATGTCAGCTCTTTGACTCCCCTAATTATGTAAATGTCTGTTGTTTTTATGTTTTAAAATTGAGAGATTTAAAGATGAGAATGAATATGTTTTGCATATCTGGTCATCCACGCACATCACTTTCTTTATCTCCCCTCTATCTCTCTTTGCTCATTCAATTAATGCATACGAGCCTTCGAGCAACAAATAAATATTGTTTAACGTTACACACATAACGCCACAAAACAAAAACTTTTGAGATTGGTATTTGCTATTTATGATAAATATAAAGGAATTTCTTCTGAAATCGCTCCAATTCCTATTTATTTTCATGCCATAACATCAAATTTCAGTTTTTACGAACATGCCATTTTATCTATGCATAAAAATGTATTTCTCTTTTAAAAAGTTTAACTTTATTGAACTTAAATTTATTTTTGAATCACAATGGAAAAGAATGCAGGAAAGAAGAGATAATAGTGGGTACAGAGAGCTGAGTAATTGAGCAACTGAGTTAAGACAAGAATGATCAAGTTGAGAGGGATCAGGGAAAGAAACTAAGCTTCAGTAAATGGAAAATTGTAATCTTGATCGAAATCAAAATCCCGATTTACATTTAATATTCCTGTTATAGGGGTTGGCCTTCATTGTTATGAAAATATTCAGGGCGAACAAAACGAATCAGGAAGAAGAAGCAACGAAAGATTTAACAAGGTTCGGCATGAATGCGCAAATCCTCGGGGAGCGAGCGGTGAATTCAGTATTTCAGAGGGATTCTGATAAGTTGGATTCCAACATCTGTCGAGTTGCTATTTATAAATAAAACCCACGGATAAAATTACTAACTCGCCTCGCTCCCCACAACTGCACAAATATGAAGAAATATGCTTGTCTTGTAGAAAACAACTCCTGTAGGCCATCTTTGTTGTAATCGTGATGAATGTGACGTAGTAACGGAAACCGAGATATCGGCGGAAAAGGTCTACACATTTGTGTGTACTAAATCCGGCACTACTTGTCTTTGAGCGTGGTATACACTTTTCAAGAAACCGATCTTCTTTTATTTTCTCATAATGCAACTCTCATATATGTCGAAAATCAATTAACTTCAGAATAACAAATTTAACCAATTAGCCCTATATTATTGCTATATGTTTAAACATATATGATTGTCTTATTGTTAATATTTCTAATAAAACTGTTCTTGAGAGGTTCTTTCAGATGACTTCTTCGTGGCCCGGTAGGATCTACCTTGCTGTTAATACTCATACTCGGCCTCTCATAGTCGGTCTTTCGTAATCAGCCCAACGAGTGTTTGCGCTGGCTCCCTTATTTTTTGATCTTCGATTCAGCCTGGCCGCTTATACTAGAGAACGACCAAGTGCGATCTAATCCTTCTTCATTCGAGTAATCACTTCTCCTTGTAAAAAATAATACTATGTTTATTAGGTATGTATGTCGATGCCCCCATATTATTAATTACTATACCCGCGGTAGGAATTTTTATTGAGTGCAGGTCAGGAGCCCGCGGCTACGCGTCCGGACTCCGGTAATCGTGACATGTGGAGTATGTGGGTCCCCATTTAAAAAAAAAAAACTATTTTGATTTACGCCCGGCCCGATGCAATGGTGAAAAAGGCAAATTTCCGCTCGCACTTGCTCGTCTTCTTCGCTGCGTTCGCTCCTTCCTTTTAGGCGCGTTCGCTCCTTCCTTCCATTTTCGCTGCTTTAAGGTCATCTTCCTCCCGGTAGGTTCCTTTTTGCATATGTAAAAGCTGACCTTTATCTTCTACATTCATAATACACCGATAAGGCGAAATAAAGTAGAATAAAACGGAAGAATATTTCGAAACCGGCCATGAATCTTACGATAAAGCTAAAATCAAACGAAAGAATATTGGTCGATCATGGAATCCCGAAATAAACTGCTGTGACATTAAAATCTAAATTGTAAAAAATTTTGCTAAATTTTGACAAATTATCGTATTAAATTGATTGCAAATTGTTGAAGCTCTTAAATTCCAAAATTATGAAATAATTTTAATGCAAATTATTATCTAAGAAAAAAAAACTCAAAAATTAAACTCTTTATAAATCGCCAAAATGATAATACTCAAATAATCTTACAATAAAGCTAAAATAAAACGGAGGAATATTACGTCAAATGTAAGTCTTCTGATAAAAGTAGAATCCAAACGAAAGAATATTCGTCAAATGTGGAATCGCGATAAAGTTGCTGTGACGTTAAAATCTGAATTGTAAAATTTTGCTAAATTTTGACAAATTATCGTATTAAATTGATTGCAAATTGTTGAAGCTCTTAAATTCAAAATTGCAAATAATTTTAATGTAAATAATTATCGAAGAAAAAAACTACGAGAATTAAAAATTTCTGTAAATCGCCGAAATGATAATACGGAAATAATCTTCTGATAAAGTTAGAATAAAACGGAGGAATGTCCCGATCCGACCGCGGGATCTTACAATAAAAGCTAGAATCAAACGAAAGAATATTTCAATCAAGCCAATGGAATCAGCGATAAACTGCTGTGACATTAAAATCGAATTGTAAAATTTTGCTAAATTTTGACAAATTATCGTATTAAATTGATTGCAAATTGTTGAAGCTCTTAAATTTAAATTATGAAATAATTTTAATGTAAATTATTATCGAAGAAAAAAAACTCAGAATTAAACTCTTTTATAAATCGCCAAAATGATAATACTCGAATAATGCTATTGATAGTGGAATAAAACGGAGGTATTCCCGTCCGACCGCTGAATCCTGCAATAAGGCTGAAATCAGCAATGAAAATATTAAATCCAGGCCACGGCATTCACAACGGAAAGCCTATGATAGAGAGTGGAATAAGTACAATATTCTGCTCAATAGAGCACGAATAAAACTAGCACATAAAAATAAAACCGTAAAATTACGAAATATCTGTAAATAAACCGGACTATAAATTTTCTGATACTACTAGATTAAAACCAAAACCTTGAATATTCGAAAATACGATTTTGTAGAAATATATGAGAATAAAAGCAAAGCCGCTCGTAATTCTGATACTACGAGTAAATCCAATACATTTCGAATATTTGTCGACTATTGCTGTGTAGATAGGATCCCCATTCCAAATATTCTTTATTGTATGTCGTCGATACTTATGTCTTATATTATACGAAATCATTAACCGCACGTTGTAGTGCAGGTTTCCTTGCTTTCAATCATTCTGAGATAGAGTCTCTTGAAACTCCTCCTCGGAGTCGCACATGCTCATGCATTTATAAAAAGGTTGGTAACACTCTTGATGCCAATACCACGATGCACTTTTGAAGGAAGTTTGCGACAAATATCTCTTCGCCCAGCATGTCTAATGTCGTGTATGTGGGAAGACGATCTTCGATAGCTCTTGCCATTGCTTGATCTGATCGGTAAAAATTATGATTGGATGTTTTTCATGCATTACACGAAAAAAATCTTTAAATAACCACTTAAAGGAATATATCACTCTCGTTTGACAAAAACCCGATTCCAAATATAGCATTTTACCAATGATGGTTAACCCCACCAAAGAATGTGACATAAATTTATCTTATTGATGCAGCCATTTGTATAAAAAATTATGACATCCACAAAAACGGTCATAATCGGCTAGGCAATCTTAAATCAACTCAAAAAAATTGTTAAGTATGCCTTCCTCATCGGTTTTGAAGTCAACAAACATTTTATCCTCAACTTATCTTTTCATGAACAAGCATAGTAGAGAATTAGCATCTTCATGTTCAATTCTACCTCTTCTATCTCTTTGAATAAAATTATATGCATCTCACCATAGTACGTTCTAAATTCTCTGCTCCTTTTTGTACTCTGTAAACGATGAAGTTAAATGCATACATTGTCCAATCACGATCACATCATGGATCTCGGGGTATCTGCATTTATCTCGCTTATCTTTTTGTTGGAACGAGAGAAGATGTTTATCTCTTGTTCCGCCAAAGGGTGGTTGTGGCTTTCAACAAATTTCTTAACCGTCAGTTACCTTTGACATCGACGGCATATCTCACCGTGGCTTGACAACCGGTCCTTGTGTCTACTTTTACGTAACCGTTGTATTGAGTCGTAACTTTAACTCTCTCTTTTGGCCGGCTTTTTCCACATAAATAGTCCTTCATCTTAAGTTTTTGAGTTTGGCCAAAAGCTGTTATGGTCTTTTCGTACGATGAAACCCATATGATGTGCATAGGCACGAATGGTCTCGTATGTGCTGGCTGGGTATGGACGATGGTGTGAGAAAGTGCACTTACCGATTGGATGATTATTAGTATTCATTCTGTGACTAATAAAATTATGTGATAAAACCACAATAAGTCCACAATAAAACCAAAATAATATATCGATAATATTTTTCCTTTGAAGAAATTTCATCCGAGAAATGTATAAAAGATGGATAATCTTCTGATATCTGTATGTACGTTAATAACGTTATTATAGGAAACACTGCTTTAAGAAGTATAAAGAAAAGCTAATACTACAATAATACCAAATGAACCTTACAATAAAATCACAAAGTATATCCTTACAATAATACCACAAAGTATAACCTTACAATATACCAAAAGAATCTTACAATAAACCGAGCTAATACGTAAATAACGTTATCGTATCTTACGTTCTTGCAAAGTATATAGGAGATAATATTCTGATAATAACGAAAACTTCAATAATAATACCTAATAATACATCATTAATATTGACCTCGGCAATTCTAACTTTCAAAGTATAAATTATGCTCCCAATACGCATATCTTCTGATAATACGCAGTAAATGGCAATATTACGGAAAAAGCAAAATAACACTGAAAACTTGATACGTAAAGTTTCGCAAATATATCGAAATAATACCAGAAAAGTACGAAAATAATACGAAAACTATAATAGTCAATGTCTGTAAATATACCGCGATAACCTTTGCGATCTCTTGTGTCAGCAACAGTGCAGTTAATAAGAAGTTTTTCGCGACTAAAAATGTCTCAATGCAAAGAATAAAACGCTCGAAACTTGGACCTTTAAGCTTCAAATAATGAACGAGAAATGGACGTATTTCGAGCTAATGTTTAAACTTACGTGATCAAAAGACATTCTTATTGTCTTCACACAATCTATCGAAATATTGTCGAGTGAAATCCATCTTTAGAGCTCAGAAATTTTATTTCGTACGGATAAATTCAGCAACTCGCTGGAGAGGAAATGGAAAAATTCGTAGTGGTAACTCGGCGAATGAGAAATTATTTTATTCGGTCTGACGGAAAAGCCGTCGCAGTGGGAAATGAGAAGAAAAAAAAGCGGGAAAGTACAAAATATCTTTTCAGCATGCGGGTCGGGTCGGGCTGCTAGAGTGAAATTTTTTTTTTAATAAGGGAACCACATACTCCACATGTCACGATTTGATTGGAGTCCGGACGCGGCTACGCGTGCGGGCTCGAATAGAATAAAAATTCGCAGTAGACATTCTATTGGAAAATCTATTTGTACCTTCGTAAAACCATCAGACGCCATTTAGGAAAAATAGAAAAAAGTAAGCTAAAAAATCACAGCTTTACATCACCATACATTTCCACCAATGCCTGACATTAAATGCTTATCGTCTTGATGCATTACACGTTAGTTTGCTAAAATCTACAAGCTCACGTCAGCTTCCAATAATTAGGCTAAATATTGTTAAGCTGCAAGCAACCAGAAATTTAATGCTTAGCAGGCCAAAAACAATGCAAATTCTGCAACGTTCTGAAGTCTCCCATTCACATATCTTCCAAATTAAACCGATATTTAGCCACTGCTTTATCACCATCAATCAGCCTTATTTTCTCTAAAGCATGACATTGAGAAAAGAGAAAACTAAAAAGAAGAAAAGAAAGCCACTTGGTGCATTCCCCAAAAAAGGCACAGTGGACCATTGGCTTGTATAACCAGCTTTTAGTTTCCTCCTCACATGAAATCCACCTTCTTATAAATACGTAGCCACCCAACATAACTTCCAACTCTACTGTATTAATGTTTGCTTCCTCTTTCTATCTGCACCCGCCGAAGAAATTTGAAAAGGGATGAGGCGCCTGGATTCGTCTTGAACGAGTCATCAGCCCCATTGGCAACGGGGGAAGCTATCACCTGCGGCACACGCGACCTGGCGCTCGCCGGTGCCGTATCTGTTCGGCGGAATTGCTGCCATGCTGGGCCTCATTACCTTTGCACTGCTTATTCTTGTCTGCCGCTCTTATTGGAAGCTTTCTGGTTACGTAGACAGCGCCGAACATATGGGCGAGACAGCTAATTCTGGTGACGGCGGGACGGCTATGGGTGTAACGCAAGAGAAGCCGGCGACGGATATAGAAGAACGGTTCGTCGTCATCATGGCAGGAGATGACGGTAAAATTTTCTCACTCACCCAATTCGCAACCGGGCGTCCTCTTTGACTGGCGGCGGTGGACAGGAAGAGACCTCCGGCGCCGTGATGACTGGATAAGGGCGACGGTGACGGCTGCAAGGAGATGGTGAAGCCTGACGAAGCGGTGAACGTTTTGGCGGGTGGTGAGGCTCACAATGTTCCTTTTTAATATGATTTTTGTACCGAGTAACGAGATTGATAGTGTGATTTGTATTAATTGGCATTTTATATTGAAAATGATTCTTCATAACGTGATGCTATTATTAGATTTCTTTTTCGAGAATATAATTAAAGTAAGATAGTATTGGGCTAATGAACCAAAGCTATAGTTCTTATTTTTAAGTAGGGTCAGGCAAAAATTGTAAGAATTTGTCAGTAAAGATTGAATATACATAGAATCAAAGATAATTATAACTGAAGAAAAGACAAGAACACATTTAAAATTGAACATCAAAGCAGGTCATATGAAGAAAAATGAATTTGAAAACTTTAATACTTTAGCAAGAATGCAGCACTGTCCATAGACAAGCAAGTGATCTTTGATATTCTTCATGATGTAAAACAGATAAGCTTGCAAAAAAGACTGCATTCTCCAATTATATAGAAAGTAAACAGAAGAGCGGGGAATCTTCATTTTCAATCAACATACAAAACAGAAAAGCATACAACAAGGACATATAAAATTCAGCAACAAAGTCTATAACCATAAACCAAATACAAGAATTAGTGTGCAGAATATCAGAGAGCTAAACCCAGCAACCAAAACAGAGCGTTATCAAAGAATTCAACGACGACACTAATAAAACCATTAACAGAGAAATTTCTTTAAATGGTTGAATCTAACGCCGAAAGCAAAGAATTCCATCCATGCTAAAAGTAAAAAAAACCAATCGCACACTTAGCTGCAAGAGCAATATCCATCTCAAAAAACCCAAAAATAAAAGGATATTTCCTAGAACAAATGGTTTGAGTCTCAAAGTAAAGCTTGCATTACATCATTGCTCAAAGCCAAGAAATATCACCAGCGAAAAGGAAAAAATCCAAATGAGCAAGATCGCGAAGTGTAGTATCTGGGGTATCAGTACAAAATCAGAAAAGAAAGAAAGCATGAGAGAATTCAAAATAGAAAGAAAGAGGTCTCAAAAAAGACTAATAATTGAAACAGAAAAAGAATTAGAGATTATAAAAGGTTTAATATAATTAGGAATATCATTTTTGAACTTCCACCGGCACTTTCTACTCTTTTGTTTTATCATCTAATGATTATTTTTAACAATAAGCACATCATAGTATGCAAATTTCTGAAAATTCTAATAGACAATAACTTGATCAACAAGAAAAAGAAATCTTTGGCAACATTATAGCTGATATTATCAGCATAATAAATGAATTGAAATTAATTATTGGCTGTAATAAATAAAACACCATTAGGAATGCATTTCCTTAAGAGGAGATGAAAGAAAATTCATTAGAATAAAAAACAAATTATTATGAGACACAAAACTACTAAGGCAGAGAGCACAATTAAGACTAACATTAATGCTTGTAGCATTAAAAACATTAGATATCTTAAGCCCCTCAAGAAAAATTCTCCAAGTATGGAAAGCCAACTTGATGGAATAAACTTTATGCCAAACTGGCTTGTTCCAATCTTTGATAGGAAAATTATCATGAATGTGAGGATTAGTAGCTTTCTTAGAATAGTAATCCAGACCCTTCCAAAGGCAATTAATGTCACAATCGGTAATAGAATCTTATGAATTAAATCGATCAATAAATAAGAATTTCACGACTCCGAGTAAAAATCTTGTCATCATCAAGTAAAACAACTTTTAGCTTTAGAAATTTGGGAAATGAAACTAGTTAAAGACATAGTTCCCAAAAATGTCAAAGATTTAACCAAGGATTAAAGAAGAAAATAATATTAATTTCATAATTAATTGAAATAAAAGACCTCTTCTAATTATAGTAGAAACTTAGTATGAAATCTTTCCAAAGGAGGAAACATAAGAGAGAATTAAACCAAAAAGAGCCATAATATGTAGTGCACTAATCAGCTAGAAAAGAATTAGAATTATAATGTCTCCAAATAGTTTTAGTTTTGCACAAAAATTAAGGTTATCTAAGGAGGGAATACCAAGACCCCTACAAGCCTTAGGTAAAGTAACAACATTACAAGAAATAGTGCTTTGATCCTTTTTTTCATTACTACTATGAAAAAAAACTGCTAATCAAAGATGAAATCTTCTTCTTAAAACATTTAGACAAAAGCTATAGTTGACCCAAATTATCCCTTCATATTCAATCATAAATTTTTAAAATGTAAATTCTCATTTATTAATATGTGATTAGAAAAACCCAGAAATGTTTCATAGCAAGTAAAATTCAGGTGTTATTTCAGCTCAAATTATTTTAAGAGAGATAGAGAGACAAAAAAGGTACTCAGTTACATATAAAATATATCTCTTACCTATAGGATGGAGTGATACTCACACATTAAGTAAAGATTAATTTTTCAAAAAAATTGATACAAAAAATAAAATTAGCTACTTTGCTTTAATGAATTAACTAAACTCTACTTCAAAAATGGGTTTCATTGCAAAAATTTGCAACAAAATTTTAAACCGCTTTTAGAACTTTTGTTGATGACAATTTAAATTGCCATATTACATGGTGATTTAAACTACCATAAAATGGCGATTCGAAACCAACTTTTATTTCGTTGAATCACTCGGTAACTCACGCGATCCACTCCCAAGCCACAGCCATGATCTCTCCCTCTAACTTTGTAGCTCTGGCAGTCACCGCTTCCAGCTCCACTTGATAAGTTTAACTAGCCCCTCTAGCTACCTGATGCGACTTTTTTATATGTAAGAATTTATGACTTGATTTATATATTTATAATGATTTTGTAAAGTCGCGATTTCAAACGCAAGTATGCGATATCGTATCCAAGTAATACAGGGCTCTAATGGAGTCCCGTTTATCGATCCCACAGAGATAGAGCATAAGAGATTCTTAGTTAAATTCTAGTCTACGATTATCGAGACTTTAGATTAGAAGGTTGATATAAGTGGTTTTAACAAGTACTTCCTAAGGTAGATGATTATATGTAAGAATAATAACTAATCCCTAATGCAAATATTAATACTAAAGATAACCCTTTTTGGATAAATTGGTTTGGTGAATTTTGAGATAATAAAATCTACTATTCTTATGTAATAAATTGGATAAAGGATTTAGGAATGAAATGCATTAAATATTGTATGTGTAAAATAGGAGCAATCTTATTCTTTACCCTCTTTCGAGTACCCCCACTTCAGAGTGCTATAAAGAACATTAGCAAATCCTAGGCTTAGTCCCTAAATCCATGGTTAGGCTGGGAGGATACTAGCTCTCACTTCAGAGCTTCCCTTTTGCCCTTCACACGAAGAGAGTGACCTTTAGTTTTTAGTTAAACTTTAGGACCAAATTGCGGATCTCGGCCTATCACCCTGAAACCTCCAATTTGACGCCCATGAAACCATATTTCCCTATTTATTTACAATTAATCCCCATGAACTATACAATTCATTCACGAACATTGAATGTGGTTTCACTTTGTTGAGAATTACACCGCCCTTTCGGGACAGTACGGTACAGCCCCGAAATTTAACGATACAACGGGCACTTTTTGTAATGTAAATGAAGTGCAAAGTAAAAACCATCACATTTATAATTAAAACATTTTTTAACAAACATCTCAATATCATAAACATGAATCTACTCATTGCAAAGAAAAGTAGAATGAAAACGATGACATAAATTTCTTATGACACTATTTCAAGAAACGAAGAAGAAAGAGTAAGAGAAGGACTTCAAAGCAAGAAGAAAACACAACGAAAACTTCATTTGAAAGAAAATCCACAAAATAAGTGTTCATAAAATCATAGAGAAATGAAGAACACAATACTTAGCTTTTTCCCTTTGAAAGAAAGATAAAAAATCTCTCCCATAAATTCTCCTGCGGATCCATGCAATGCTAAAACATTCCCTTACGGATTCTCTAAAAATCCCCTCACAATCTCTCTAGTGAAATCTACATTTCTACCTCTATTCTAAGATCTCTCGACATTCTCCCTTAAAAATTTATGACCTCAGATTTATATATTTATAATGATTTGTGATAAATTTCGAACGTAAGTATACGTATCGTATCAACTAATACGGGGCTCTAATGGAGTCCCGTTTATCGATCCCACATGGAAGCGAGTAAGAGGTTCTTAGTCAAATTTTAGTCTACAATTATCAGACTTTAGATTAGAAAGTTGATATAAGTGGTTTTAACAAGTACTCCCAAATATAGATGATTATATGTAAGAATAATAGCTACTCTCTAATGCAAATATTAATACTAAAGACAACCCTTTTGGATAAATTGGTTTGGTGAATTTTGAGATAATAAATCTTATTCTTATGTAATGAATTTGATAAATTTTAAGAATAAGATGCATTAAATATTGTATGTGCAAAATAGAAGCAATCATATTCCTTACATCTTCGTCTGCATAACGAGAGTCTTTATAAAACGTTGACAAAATCCACAGGCTTAATCCACAAATGCATGTTATTTGGGAGGATGCGCTCTCCTTGTTTCCCCTTTGCCACTTCACACGAAGAGCCAACCACAGCTTTAGTTACCAAAACTTAGAGGCCCAAATTGGGGATCTCGGCTTGTCGCTGAAACCTTTAATTCGACACGCAGAAAGCCATATTTCTGTTATTTGCACGAAATGCTATGAACTATGTAATTCATTCATGAACATTGAATGTGGTTCCTTTATTGAGAATTACACGCCATTTCGGGACAATGCAATTACAACGAAGATTTAACAATACGACGGGCACTTTTGTAATGTAAATGAAGTGCGAAGTAAAAACCATCATATTTATAATTAAAATATCTTTTAGCAAGTATCCCAATATCCTAAACATGAATCATACTCATTGCGAAAAGAAAAGTAGAATGAAAACAATGTCATAAACTTCTTATGCCACTATTTCCAAACAAGAAGAAAGAGTAAGAGAAGGACTTCACAAAGCACGAAGAAAACACAATGGAAAACTTCATTTGAAAGCAAATCCACAAATAAGTGTTTTACAAAATCATGAATAATGAAGAACACGATACGTAGCTTTCCTCTTGAAAGAAAGATAAAAATCTCTTCGTAGTCTCCTTTCGGATCCATACGTGCTATAACATTCCCTTACAGATTCTCTAAAAATCCCCTCACCAATCTCTCGAAAAGGTAGAAATCTACATTTCTACTCTTATTCTAAGATCTCTCGGCTTATTCTACACATTTTTTCTATCATTTCCCCCAATTTTTGACGAATTCAGTTTAAAATAGTGTAGGGATGAATTTCCTAAGAGGTGCATAAAAAAACATTCAAAAAGCTGATCTAGATTCGATGTATATGGCTGATAACCGCTCGATTTCGCATCCCGGGGGCAGGTCCCAGGCGCCGTCGGTGGGCTCGGGGCGTTGTCGGCTAGTTTTTGTCATTTTTCGGTCTTCTCGGGTAAATCTCACCGTTGGCGCCGGTATGGGCGTCATCAGCGAGCGGACAGACGCAGGCTCGCGTTCGGCACTTCGTTTGGCTCCGGTTTAGCTCGGTTTCGCCCCGTTTCGGTTGCGTTGCATTCCTAACGGATAGCCTACAAAATAAGCATAAAAATAACCTTTCTTTAAAGTGTATCTCATTCAAAAATATGCAACAAGTATAAAAGAGATTAAACGTCAAAAATTTATTGAAAGTGTCGAAATTTAAAATTTGTTTTCTTGCTCGTTTTTTGCTTTCCGAATTGCAGATTTTGGGTTTCTTTTGCTCCGATCACACAAATCATTATACCTGCAATAAATCATAAAATACATTCGGCTTTAAAGTGTGATATCACCAAAATGAGTAAAATCATATAACAAAAACCGTATATATTTTTGGTGCGTATTGGTGAGACAAACGGTCGAAGTCTCGTTTGATTTGATTGGATTGACTTCTTAGAGCTCGTTAGAATCACTCTTAGGCTCTGTTTGGCTAATTCATAGTTTTGCTTCTCGGTATGCTTCTCTTTGCTTCGGGGAAGTTGCTATGGGAAGGCTGTTGCGGGGAAAAATTTGGCCCCGCGTGTTTGAGGCGAACGTATGCATAACTTATTTGTGGGGCAAAATTTGTTTCTGTAACAATGAAGTTGGTATAAAATATTTGGTTGATATAAATGTAAAAACTAAAATTTAGGTTTGTTAGACAAGTAAATAGTTATATGCTAACAACACTCAATTAATCAATTCAGTATATTTAATCAAATATTAGAAGTTAAGTTTTTTTTTTCTTTTTTTTCCAAAACACAAGAATCATGTCTCTACTGCTATATTATGAATCCAGGATAAACATCCACAAATGCTATTTATACACAATCCATACATACAATCTATTAATTAATTTTTCAATGTCCAGATTCGGGGATTACTTTTCATAATTGCAAAGACCTCTCCATAGTTACTCCTCCCATTTTCATTACGAGGAGATCTGCGGGTGGTAAGGCCAGTTTCCCGAGAGATGCTTAGCATCTCCCTCTCGTCTTGCAGCCCTGCTTCGCCATTAGATCACCTTCGAGCAAGTCCATGACTCCATTACCAGAGATATTGGAGAAGAGAAGAACAAGTCAGCGAAGCGTTGATTACGGAGAAGCTTGAAAGGAAGGGTTGAAAGAAACGCCAAGAGCTCGGGGTCTTCAATCTTTTGACCCACCATGGCGTTACCTGCTTCTCCGACCCTCACGTTACTTGCTTCTCCAGCGCTCATGTTACCTGCTTCTCGCGAATGATCCATTAATGGCTGCCGGAAGGCGCGGGGCTTCGCGGGAGCGTTCACGAGACACCGGACGGGGGTAATCTGTAATATTAGCGGCGCACGGCCGGGCCCGCAAGATCATCTCGTGCCCGCATTCGCGAAAACTTTCGCCGTGAAGCTTTGCGCCGCCGCCCACAAACGATCCAGTACCCTCGCCTGCCGTGCGCCCCTCCGCCGCTGCCCCAAACGGGCCCTAATTCAATTGCCCTCTTTATCCCTCACTGGTTAAAGCTTCTTGTAATATTTTTTTAGATTATGTTGGGAAATATTTTTATATTAATAAATTTATGGAATACTTAAAAACAAATATTTGTTGCTTTTATTATCCTCAACATTTTCAGGATTATGTGATTATTTAGGTTAGTAGTTTAAGGTTTTTTATATTTTATAGCATTATTTTTCCTGATTTGGAGAGAAGGGAAGAGAACGCATGTGGTTCTTAAATTGTGATGGGAGAGAAAGAGGATAAGTAAAATTTTTTATTTTTCGGAGAGAACAAGAGGAATGATGTGGTTGTCAACTACAATTCGTGCAGTTAGTTCCCAACAGGTTAAATCAGTGAAGGGAAGGTTATGAGAGAAAAATATCCTTTCGATGGACATAGCTACGAAACCGGACGTAATTAACATACCATAGACACTCCACTTCCTTAAATTTAATCTACAATTTCTCTTGCTAGTAACAGCGAGTCTTTGAAACTCTTCCAGTTGAAAGTATTGGTAGTGCAGAACTTGTGGGTCTCTCTTGGTATAACACCTCTAACTTTCTTCTTCTCCCCAAGCCTCAACACAACTGCCAAAATTTGGAAAACTCTACAAACCATCTTCAATCTACCAAATGCTCCAGAATTATTCAACTTTGAAATGAACTTCACCACATCTCTTTGAAAAATCAACTCATATCTCAATACATTCTAACTGTCAAATCTCATTATTCACAACATCACTGCCACTGGAAGTCACATTGACCATGAAAGCATCATCCTCCACATCCTATTTTGACTACCTACCCTTTACCAATCCTTTAAAGCCACCATTTGCACAAGATATCATCCATTCAAACTTGATGACCTTTGCTCTCTACTATATAGTGAGCAAGTCAATCTCATATTTGAATTTGAAATGGAGAAAGAAATGCTACATCAGCTGCTTTATCACTCACGGTACAAATACCGGCAGAAGAAAACAGGAAGGTCCTATCAACACAATAATGGAAACAACACCTATTGTGCACCCCCATCTTCCAACCATGGCAAACACGACTTCTAGAACATCAGTCCTTGCACCGCTTGTCAGATATGCAGTAAACTCAAAACACAACCATAATTTGTTGGCATCAAATTAATTTACTTTTCACATACTCATGCAAAACCTTAAATAGAACTCATCACATCCTTCTATTAAAGCTCAGCTGATGGGTCCTCCACACAGGAGCAGCCACTTATCTAACTGCCAACATCACCCCCAACTAGGGTTGTAAAAGCGAACCGAACACGAACGAACGGAAATTTGAGTGTTCGTGTTTGAAAATGTTCGAACACGTATTTGTTTGTGTTTGGTTCGTTTCTTTATCGAACGAACGCGAGCTTGCGACGAGCCAGAACGCGGCCACATTCCCACGAAAACGAAACTTTTTGCGGCTCACAGCTTTGATGGATATTTCGCCGAATGAAGCAATTGATCGGATATTTCGTACGCGTCGGGTAACTCGTGCGCATCGAAATGAGCAATCCAGATAAGGCGTTTAGGATTTTGATTAGAGTTTTATTTTAATATAATATAGTATATTAATTATAATATTATAATATTTATATTAATATAATTAATATATAATATTATTATTGTTATTAATAATTTATCATATATTATAATTTATAGAAGTTTAATTATTTAAAATATGATAAATTTTTATAATATATAATTATTTTTAAAATATCATAATTTTTTATATATAATTATTTTAAATTATTTTATATTTCGAACAATATGACGAGCCGAACACGAACGAACATCCTTTGTTCGTGTTTGGTTCGTTTAACAACACGAACGAAAAAAATTGTTCGTGTTCGTCTCGTTTGCTTAACGAATGAATCGAACACAAACTTTTTGGCGGAACCGAATACGAACTGTTTGCGAACAACGAAACTTTTTGACGGCCACAGGGAGGACAACACTATAAATTTGAACGCTACATTCTAAAACTTAGTGTAGTAATAGTTAACTTTAATTTGAAGTTTAGAAAGTACTTTAACAATTTTAAATTCTCTAGCAAACTTTAGCACCTTAGTATTTACTTTTGGTGCTTTGTAAATTTGAATATTAGTTCTGTGCTACGCTTTAAGGTTTGCTTATCTTGTGGGATCGATATGAGACTCATTATTTTTGTATTCTTGCGAGAGATACGTATACTTGCATATAGGCCATTGCTTTCTTATTAAACTGATTATACTTTGTAACTTAGTGAAAACATTTTGAAATATTAATTTAAGTCAGCAACCCGCGATCGATCGGCTGAGTATTTTGGAGGACGAGTTAACTTTGACTACTAAGCACCACCCCAGAGCGGAAACATGTCCGGCTTATGTTTGGCTTGGGCGGGTCCTTCTCCTCTACCATTTTGAATTTGGTTAGGAATGGGGTTCCATCAATTCTATTGTTTGGAATGAGGTCCTCTGAGATCTATATTGTCATTTAGAATGAGGTCGGGCAAATCCTTTCTCGACGAAACATGTCTAGTTTATACGTAGGCTTGAGTATTTTGGTGGACAGTTAGCTTTGGCCTGCGGCCACGCCCCCCGGCTAGATATGTCCATTTTGTATCTAGCTTGGCTAGGTCCTTTCCCCTATCGCTTTTCTTTGTAGAAAACCATCCCAAATTCATTTTTACACCGTTTTCTTCCTAAGAAACGACTAGAGACCATTCCTTTCAATCCGAAATGGCCACCAAACTCTTAGAAACCACAAAAACTGGAGTTTTCAAACGAAGAAAATTCGTCAGTTCGGAGGCGCAGCGTATTTTCAACAAAGTTTTGCTGAAGAAGCTGTTGGATTTTGGGGATCATGCGCAACGGAAGCGAAATTAATCATGTACGCATATTAAAGTCATTTCCCCAAAAACCACCAAGGATCTCATATGCTCATACAAATCAAAAACATAAACCCAAAAAGAAGTGCAAGAAATCATACCATGCAAGAGTTCTACTCTTAGATTTCCTCGGATCTTTAAGGCGCCGAAACCACCGCCCTCTACCGTATCCACACTCGAACGGATTTCCAAATGGCTTCCAACCGCTAGATCGGAAACGGGGTTTTCTCCAAAACCCAAAGAACTCTCTTCCTCTCTTGTGGATTTCAAAAGGAAAATAATAAAAATTAACTTCATAAGCCATGACCCCTCCTTTTAATCGAAGTGACACCGTTTCATGGCACCTCTTCATTAAAGAGGTCATTTTTAATATATATTTAAAAACTCCTTTTTAAATATATGATGAATTAAAACTCTTTTAATTCATGCTTGTAATTTAAAATAATCTTATTATTATAAATTACTCAAGTGAGAGAGTGTTCATCAACCATTCTAGTCCATTCAAATTTTCGTGCGACCCTATAGGTTCAATTAACATCGGCAGTAGGCTTAAATCACCATTTATAAACCTACAAGTTATAGTTGGTCTCTAGCAAGACACTATAACTACCCAAGTTAGTATGAATAGTCTCAAGATCCGAGACAACCCGATCGTTAATGACATAATCCCTTTATCACATGATATCATGATAGAATATAAGGCATGGATTAATGTCAACCTTATATCTCTCTATCTTTAATTTCTCGACTCCCGATTAGATCGATTAAATAAATGCAATTGATCTCCATCAATTCATTTGAGTGTGGCCACACAATTCTCGCCTAAATCATTCGAGGGGCCCAGTAGATATCTCTCTTATTATAAGAGGGATAAATTCCATCTTGATTACTCATATCTCACTACATGATTCACATTATGCCCAATCATAATCTTTATGGTCATCCGGTCAAAGACAACGTCGGGTTATGTCAAAACATAATATTCCTCATGTTGAGAACCACGACAATCTCGAGTCAAAGGATTCGATGTCACTACAACTCGAGATTAACATATGACTTATATCCATGATTTAATCTCAAAGCGAGTCGATCCAATATTTATTCTCCAATAAATACATATAAATCCGATGTGTATCCCCATACATATATTCATCTCATGAATATCCATCAAACTTTATATTAATCTTTATTTATTGTCATTCCCACAACAATAAGCGATTATGGATATTTAGAATAATCTTCATAATAAACATGAAACTATTCAAGGTTCTTCTTCTATCATAAACATGCAAATTAAAATAGAAAAATATTCATAAAAAGTTCAAAATACATATCCATATAATATCCATATAATAGGCCTAGGGCACTATCACTAACAAGCTCCCACTCGCACTCAGGCTCATTTATCAATGTATCTAATACCCATGGACCTTACATGACCCTCATGTTTTGCTTGTGGTAGAGGCTTAGTTAATGGATCCGCAACATTGTCATCTCGTTGCAACTTTGCATATTTTAACGTCACCTCTCTCAATAATTTCTCTAAGGAGATGATAACGCCTGAGTATATGTTTGGATCGCTGATGTGACCTAGGTTCCTTTGTTTGTGCTATAGCACCATTGTTGTCACAATAAATCTCAACAGGATTTGTGATACTAGGAATCACTCCAAGGTCGAAACAAATTTCTTTATCTAAACCGCTTCTTTCGCCGCATCACATGCCGCTATGTACTCGACTTCGCTTGTAGAATCAGCAACAAGTGCTTTGCTTTAACTCTTCCAGCTAATAGCACCACCATTTAAACAAAACACATATCCCGATTGCGATCGATAATCATCTTTGTGTGATCGAAAGCTTGCATCCGTGTAACCTCTTACAACCGGATCATCTTCTAATCCACCAAACACCAAGAACACATCCTTAGTTCTTCTCAAGTACTTAAGAATGTTCTTGATCGCTATCCAGATGACTTTCACCGGATCCGACTGGTATCTCGCTCGTTATGCTTAAAGCATAAGAAACATCCGGTCTAGTACATAACATGGCATACATGATAGATCCTATAGCGTAAGCATAAGGAATCTTACTCATACGCTCTCGCTCATCATTAGTGTTAGGACACCGAGTCTTGCTAAGCGTTATGCCATGTGACATAGGCAAGAATCCTCTCTTGGACTCTTCCATACGGAACCTTTTCAAGCATAAGGTCTATATATGTACTTTGATTTAGAAGCAATTAGCCTTTTAGATCCATCTCTATAGATCTTTATCCCTAGGATATAGGATGCCTCTCCTAAATCCTTCATCGAGAAACATTTACCCAACCAAGTTTTCGACATTGTGCAAGGTAGGTATGTCATTCCCAATGAGTAATATGTCATCGACATATAAGACCAGTAAAAATAATAGTGCTCCCACTAACTTTCTTGTAAACACAAGGTTCATCTTCATTTTCGATAAAGCCAAACTCTTCGATCGTCTCATCAAAACGAAGATTCCAACTCCTCGAAGCCTCGCTTCAAACCATAAATGGATCTTAGAAGCTTCGCACACTTTACTGTAATTCTCGTGATGAACAAAACCTTCGAGTTGTGTCATATACACATCCTCAAACAAGTTTCCATTAAGAAACACAAGCTTTAACATCCATTTGCCATATCTCATAGTCATAATATGCAAGCAATGGCAATGAGAATTCTAATAGACTTAAGCATGACTACCGGTGAAAAAGTTTCATCATAAGTCAATACCATGAATTTGTTTAAAACCTTTTGCAACAAGTCTTGCTTTATAAGTATGCATATTACCATCCATGTCAGCTTTTCTTCTTGAAAACCCACTTGCACCCAATGGTCTTAATATCATTTGGTGGATCAACCAAGTTCCAAACTTGATTATCATACATGGATTGGATTTCGGATTTCATGGCCTCTAACCATTTGTCGAGTCTTGATTTAACATAGCATCTTGATAGGTAAGTAGGATCACCATGATCCATTAACAATACATCATGATCATTATTCATGAGAAATCCATATCTCTCGGGCTCATAACGTATTCTATCGGATCTACGTAGTTCTTGTGTTACAACTCGGTGTGTCAATAACTCCTTGTTGACCACCATCATCCAAAGGTATTTCAATGTTATTTTGTGACTCTCGAACTTCTTCGAGTTGTACTTTACTCCCACCGATTCCTTTAGAAATAAATTCCCTTTCCAAAAAGAAACCATTTCTAGCAATAAACACTTTGTTCTCAATGGGATTGTAAAAGTAATATCCTTTAGTCTCATTAGGATAACCCACAAAAATACATTTATCGATTTAGGTTCAAGTTTATTAGAATGTAAACGCTTTACATAAGCTTCACAACCCCAAATCTTAAGAAAAAGCAAACTAGGCTTCTTCCCAAGTCCATATCTCATATGGTGTCTTTTCAACCCTTTTGGATGGAACTCTATTTAGTGTAAAAGCAACTGTCATAAGTGCATAACCCCAAAAGGAAAGTGGAAGATCCGATGCACTCATCATTGATCGAACCATATCAAATAGAGTTCGATTCCTTCTTTCGTACACACCATTTCATTGTGGTGTTCCAGAGGAGTAAGTTGTGAAACAATTCCACAACTCTTAAGATGATCACCAAACTCTTGGCTCAAATATTCTCCACCTCGATCGGATCGAAGCACCTTAATTGTCTTACCAAGTTGATTTTGTACTTCATTTTGAAAATACTTGAACATTTCAAATGCTTCATATTTATGTCTCATCAAATAGACATAACCATACCTACCGAAATCATCAGTAAAGGTAATGAAGTACCCGTAACCTCCTATGGCTTCTATACTTAATGGTCCACATACATCCGTATGTATTAGGGCCAATAATTCATTAGCCCTTTCACCGTGTCCAAGTAAAAGGCTCCTTTGTCATTTTCCCCAAAAGACATGATTCGCAAGTATCAAATGATTCATAATCAAATGAATTCAAAAGTCCATCTTTATGGAGTTTTGAAATGCGTTTCTCATTTATGTGTCCTGACGACAATGCCAAAGATAAGTTACATTCAAGTCATTCGACTTAAATTTCTTGGTAGTAATGTTACATACGTAAAAATCATTGGATATTTGAAGGTTCAAAACATAAAGACCATCTAGTAAAACAAGCATTTGCATAGAACATATCTTTATGATAAATGGAGCAAATATTATTCCTAATAATAAAAGCAAAACCATCATTATCCAAACAAGAAACCGAAACAATGTTTCTACACATTGTAGGAACATAAAAACAATTGTTCAATACTAACAAAAGCCCACCTGGGTAAAGAAAGTTCATAACTTCCTACAGCCTAAAGCAAGCAACTTTTGCTCCATTGCCTACGCGAAGATCCACTTCGCCCCGTTTCGCTTTTCTACTCCCCTTTAGTCCCCGCACATTTGAACAAATGTGAGATGCGGATCCAATATCCACTATCCAGGAACTAGAAGGAGTATAATTAATCCGTATAACATTTATACCCGAAGCACTCGGTCCCACCAGCTTTCTTGTTCATTAGATCTTCCTTATAAAGTTTGCAATTTCTTTTCCAATGACCGAAGTTCATTGCAAAAGAAACGTACATCATCCTTCCGGGATTTAGCCTTGGAACTAAGATTGGGCTTAGGTTTAGGATTGGACTTTCCACCCCAACCTTTGCCTTTTCCTTTTCCTTTCTTCTTAAAACTCTTACCCTTTTGCTTAACCATTAAGATTTGCCTGTGCTTGGATTTTATATTTTGTTCGAGCAGTTTTAAGCATCGTATGCAACTTCGATATTGATTTTTCCATCTCATTCATATTGTAGTTCATGACAAACTGGTCATAACTACGAGGAAGTGAATTCAGGAGCAAATCGCAGCCAATTCTCGGCTTAATGGAAATCCAAGCCTTGCCGTGTGCTCCATGTAACCTTTCATTTTCAATACATGAGCACTAACCGAACTACCTTCGACTCATTTTGCAAGAATGCAATGCCTTGGTAGTTTCATATCTTTCTTGCCTTGCTTGTTGCTCGGAACATTTCCTTTAGGTTTATGATCATATCATAAGCCTCCATATGTTCTAAATCTTTCCGGATCTCGGAACTCATGGCAACTAACATCAAGCAAGCAACATCTACAGAGTCACTATGATGCTTCTCATAAGCATTCTTTCTCGCTTCTGGTGGCATTATCATCTAGTTTTTCAGGGTGAGGTTCATCCAGGACATATAACTTCCTTTCGTGTTTGAGAACAATTCTCAAATTACGAAACCAGTCAAGGAAGTTAGCTCCTGTAAGCTTGTCCTTCTCAAGGACCGATCGCAATGAAAATGCAGAATTGTTATTATTGTTGTTGGCCATCTACAATAAATGCAAAGTTTAAGTATATTAATTATGAAAAACTCCCACTAAATTAATAATCCCTCTTTTAAAATTATATTAACTTTAGTGGTATAAGATCCATAATTATACTTAATTTTAAGTCGACTTTGGCATGACACTTAAAATCAAGTATATTTAGGTAGGTAACTATTACCAATTGCATCAAATGCAACTCTTAATGGGATTTTTGACATCTTATGTCGTAGCATGTTTAAATCTCATCTCATGCCCTTAGGCCCAAAACCATTTTGTAAGCCTAATTAAGTTTTACCATTTTAAACACATGAGTAGCACCATTACTCATCCCGTCATGCTAATATTATCTAATGTACTCCTACTTTGGTAGAACCCACATCATGGTGATATTAGTTTTTGACAGTGTTTAATAATAATGGATGGCATGAAAAACTTAAAATTTCAAATGAGGGATCGTTATAGATTTTAAATTATAATGATGTTATGATTTATTTTAGTATCATATACTAAACCACATCACGTAAAATATCAAAATCGAAGCATAATTAAGCGTGTCAAAATATGGCCCCAAAACTAGAATGATCTTCATAAGCCAATTATGAAGATCAAAAGTCCAATCTAAGGGTAAAAGGTAACTTCTAAAGCCTTCGAGATCACCATCTCCTCGCATGAACTTCTAGCTCCTCCATCACCATGGTGGATAGTGGACTTCAAGTGCCTTGCTTTGTCTTCTCACGATTTATCTCACAAAGAATAAATATATGTAATATAAATTACAACAAAGCAAAATGGCACGCATACCATAATTAATAATTACATCTCATCGCAAAAATTAAAATATTACAACCATGCAATTTACGAATTCACTCAGCCATATTATGTGTCACGCAAGTCAATACATCATGTATTAATCTAATTAATACATCCATGTTCGACAAACTAAAAAAATAATAATAATAAAATTACTTGATAATTGGCTCGATGTTTCTAAAACAATTAAATTTATGAGGCGTTAGGAATAAAAACGGCGGTTCCGCTAAAATTTCTTAATTAAAATCTGTACATCGTAATACTAAAATTTTATATATATTTTTTTTGTCAAAAACAATCCAAAATTTCATAAATTATTTAAAAAGAATTTCATGCAAAAAATTATAAATATTGCGATATAAATTCAACACTTTAATCTAATTAAAATTTGAATCCAGATTTTAAATTCGCATTAAATCATAATTTAATTAATCATATTAATTAATTAATGCGAATAGGTGCCATTCGAACGAATAGACACAAGGGAGTTGGGCCTTACAAACCAAGAGGTGCCAACCCATTAGACACCTATCGGTGTCAACTCCACATCGACCGCCCGCCATAACCGCCCGCCACCGGCCAACCGCCGCCGTCGGCCAACCGCCGCCGGCCGGCCAACCGCCACCGTCGCCCAACCGCCGCCGCCGAATCCGCCGGCGGCCATGCCGCCGCAGCTCGACGTCCAAAAACACCGTTAAATTGATTTCTATGAAAACATAAGTTGGCTCTGATACCACTGTTGGATTTTGGGGATCATGCGCAACGGAAGCGAAATTAATCATGTACGCATATTAAAGTCATTTCCCCAAAAACCACCAAGGATCTCATATGCTCATACAAATCAAAAACATAAACCCAAAAAGAAGTGCAAGAAATCATACCATGCAAGAGTTCTACTCTTAGATTTCCTCGGATCTTTAAGGCGCCGAAACCACCGCCCTCTACCGGTATCCACACTCGAACGGATTTCCAAATGGCTTCCAACCGCTAGATCGGAAACGGGGTTTTCTCCAAAACCCAAAGAACTCTCTTCCTCTCTTGTGGATTTCAAAAGGAAAATAATAAAATTGACTTCATAAGCCATGACCCTCCTTTTAATCGAAGTGACACCGTTTCATGGCACCTCTTCATTAAAGAGGTCATTTTTAATATATATTTAAAAACTCCTTTTTAAATATATGATGAATTAAAACTCTTTTAATTCATGCTTGTAATTTAAAATAATCTTATTATTATAAATTACTCAAGTGAGAGAGTGTTCATCAACCATTCTAGTCCATTCAAATTTTGTGCGACCCTATAGTTCAATTAACATCGGCAGTAGGCTTAAATCACCATTTATAAACCTACAAGTTATAGTTGGTCTCTAGCAAGACACTATAACTACCCAAGTTAGTATGAATAGTCTCAAGATCCGAGACAACCCGATTGTTAATGACATAATCCCTTTATCACATGATATCATGATGGAATATAAGGCATGGATTAATGTCAACCTTATATCTCTCTATCTTTAATTTCTCGACTCTCCGATTAGATCGATTAAATAAATGCAATTGATCTCCATCAATTCATTTGAGTGTGGCCACACAATTCTCGGCCTAAATCATTCGAGGGGCCCGCAGATATCTCTCTTATTATAAGAGGGATAAATTCCATCTTGATTACTCATATCTCACTACATGATTCACATTATGCCCAATCATAATCTTTATGGTCATCCGATCAAAGACAACGTCGGGTTATGTCAAAACATAATATTCCTCATGTCGAGAACCATGACAATCTCGAGTCAAAGGATTCGATGTCACTACAACTCGAGATTAACATATGACTTATATCCATGATTTAATCTCAAAGCGAGTCGATCCAATATTTATTCTCCAATAAATACATATAAATCGATGTGTATCCCCATACATATATTCATCTCATGAATATCCATCAAACTTTATATTAATCTTTATTTATTGTCATTCCCACAACAATAAGCGATTATGGATATTTAGAATAATCTTCATAATAAACATGAAACTATTCAAGGTTCTTCTTCTATCATAAACATGCTAATTAAAATAGAAAAATATTCATAAAAAGTTCAAAATACATATCCATATAATATCCATATAATAGGCCTAGGGCACTATCACTAACAGAAGCGACTTATTAAAGAAAGGGGATTTGTCAACAGAGGAGTAGAAAATTCCACCACAAAAATTGAAGAAATGATCGCCCAGCGGCATTGGGAGGTATTTTGCTATACGACATCCGCTGTAGTTATTCCTGTAGTTAAAGAGTTTTACTCTAATCTACATGCGATCAATAATGGAAGTGTCTACGTCAGAGGAAGATGGATAACATTTATTCCTTCAATGGTAAATGAATTATTTTCTATAGAAAATACCCCTGTGTGTCATTATTCAAACTTTGTTCCTTCAAGATACAATATGAAGAAAATTTATAGATACCTGACCGACGAACCTGATGATTGGGAGTTGCCCGAAGACGGGTATGTCAGTTTTTCTGCATCACTTCTTAACCATTTCTCGAAGCATTGGCATTTCTTTATCTCATCAAAATTATTACCCACTATGAGGGTAAATAAGGTTTCAAAGGAATGCGCTATATTAAATTACTGTATTCAAATTGGACTACATATCGATGTTGGATCAATTATAGTAAACTCTGCATTGGGATTGATTGTGCATGGGTCAGTTCATGGACTTGGACACCCATCGATTATATTTGCTTTATGCGACCAGTACCAAGTTTCTTATGAGGCTTGGGAAAAGGTACTTTTGCCATGGAAACCACTCGATCCTACGGATATGTTTCCAACTTTGGATAACAATGATGAGATTACCATTATTTCTGATAGAGCATCACGTAACAATCCTTTAGCAAGGCCTCTTACTGATAAAACAAATTTCATTCTGAAAAAGATTAAAGGATTAGAGAAAGAATTGCAAAACGTGATGAATTTCATCGATAATATCTCTGATATGTTTGATCACATTGAATGGAGGATGAAGGAGCACTTTAATCATACTGGACATCTGGAGGCCAGTTTTATTCATTTACTGAGACAAAAAGGGTGGATTGATGAAGAATCTACTGCAGAATTCCCTTTCAGGCCTTTCTACAATTTATTTGTGCACCTGCGTCACATCGGGAATATAAGAGAGGATGATAGTTCAGACACTGAGGAGTAGTAAAGATTTCTATCATATGCTATATTTGTGTGTATATTTGTGTTGATTTGGATTTAGGTTTTATTATGATTTGAATTTTAATTTGATCATCTCAGATTTGATGAAATTATATGTATTTGTTATGTCTCAAGCATTTAGTGTATAAGTGGTTTGGATTGCGATGCTGAGTATTATGGATTTGGACATTTAAGTTAAGTATGTTGTTAGTTGTTAGTGTGAAGTTTGTAAGTCTCATGGATTTCATATATAAAGTTATGTTGTTTGTGTTGTGTGAACTTTTTGTGAGTATAAGTATCTAATCTTCATACTAATTATTAAATTAAGTGATCGGAAGATTGATTAAGGGCAAATCGAGGTTGAAAATGAATGATGAATTTCAAAAATTTAAAATTTTGGGATCTCGCCGAAGGCGAGAATTATCCCGCCGACAGCGAGATCACGAAAAGTCTTATATTTGACCAGTCAACCGACACTATTCATCATCCCCTTCCTCAAAAACTTCGAAAAAACCGACCTAGGGCTTGTGAGATCTTGGATTTGAGGCGATTTCAACACTTTTTGACACCGGATTTCATCTTCCCTTGGTAAGAGCTTCACTCCTATGTAAAAATTTTTTATTTTCACCATGGATTTCTTCTACATTGGGAAATTTTGAAAAAATTCGAAATGTGGAGAAAATACTTGGAAGAAATTCATGGAGATCGATTTAAATGGATTTTAGAGGTTTTAGGAAGCCTTTTTAGTAATATTTGGGAGTTTAGTTAAGATTATTTACAAATTTCACAGATCGAAAATGGCTCCACGACAAAAGCGACGGTTGGATTATGACGAAACCCGATTTGTGAATGCAAGAGCACAATCAAGATATTTTCACAACATTCAATCAAGAAAATGCATTCAAGATCGAGTTTTTAAGAATCCAGGAGGAGAGGTGGAGCGAGTAATAAAGGAACGAGGATGGGAGAATTTTTGCTATGTTTCGTACAGAGCAGCTGTGGAGGTAGTTAAGGAGTTCTATGCTAATTTGACCACAACTGAAGATGCACCAATCAAGGTCCGAGGAGTTTTTGTGGAATTCAGTGCTGCAAGAATAAATGCGTATTATGAGGTACGAGACACCTACACCAGTGAGTACGAGACTTTTGGGACAATGGAAGGACCACTGGAAGAGGTGATCGACTTTCTCACTGATGGGAAAGGCGTCTGGAAGATCAAGCAGCGGGAAAGGGTAAATTTTCCTCTTTTTATGTTAAATGCAACTTCAAAAGCTTAGCACTATTTTATTTGTTCTACTTTGTTACCTACTTACCACCATAGTGAGGTAACAAGAGATAGAGCGAGTTCCGAATTTCGTATTCGGAACCAAAAAGTATTAATGTGGGAAGTGTAATTTATAAGAATATATTAGCCACCTCAAGAAGTGAAAGTGGAGGAGGACTAGGACATCCCGGTATTAAATATGCACTCGCCAATTATCCGGGGTAGAGGCAAGAGATGATGAGGAATGGGTCGAGCCTATGAAACCCATTACTCCGGCTAATATTAAGAAATATGAATCCCACGAAGGATGGAGATCTGGGACAAGGGATTATGTACCTTCTTCAAGTAGAGATATACCCTCTACTAATTATGAACCCCCCGCACACCACTCCTACCCTTCAAGATCCGATGAATGAGCCGACCCTAAGTAGAAAGAGTTTTGAACAATTTGGAGAGAATATGGAAAGAAAATTTGAGCATATGGATCACAGGATTGATGGCTTGGAAAGAAGACATGATTATGATAGTGAATATCTCCAGCGGCATTCAGAGTACGAAATTACATATTATGAGGCTGAACGTCGATATAGTGTCGGCATATTTTAGGTTATGTGTTTTATTTTGAAAAGGGAGTTGCCTACAGAAATTGTCGGCGAATTTTAATTTAATTTAAATAAATAATTTGAAAAGTAGTATTTGATTTTGAAAATAATTTTAAATTTGAAAATTTTAAGATATGAAATCAAACTGATCTCACATCCCGAATAGTTTATATAAACGAGCGCCGCACCACAAACCGTGTATCTATCCCGAAGAATAGACACACTGCTTGATAATATGGCTCGATTAAATAAACTAGAAAGGTTTGTGCCATCCGTTTGGTCTGCGAACCAATTTTATAAGCCGACAAGTTCCCCGCTTAATATAAATGAATTAAGCAGGGTTTATATTACCCGGGTTCTTAAAGTTCCCTATAAGGGCAAGCCCCTATAGTTAATTACATCTTAAGTGACGGGAATCACCTAAGAAAACTCTCGATAATAATCAATAATTCTCGCTCTCAAGAATTTCAACGTTTAAGTTTTCAAAAGGATTGAATTTTGGAAATTTCAATAGGGAATGGATCAAATTTAGAACATTTTTATTTTGGGAATTCAAAGGAAGAAAAGTAGAAGAGATCACGGATTCGAAGCGGACTTCGGTAATCTCCCGACTATCCTATTGTTTGGCTTGGATTTAGGAAAGTCCTAATGTTTATTTAATGTTTTAATCTTGCCAATTTAGTTAATTAGGGCTTATATTTATATGATAGAATCATACAAATAGCCTAGAAGATATGAGGGTTTATGTCGTATCGGACGACTACCTCGGAATCCTAAGACCGGCTAGGGCTTAATTTGCAATGCGGATGCCTAACGAAGAGTTGAGGATTTATGTTGCACTAGGCGGACTACCTCGAAGTCCTATGGCTTTGTTATTTAATTCTAGGAAAGTTTTGTTGATGTAGGTTCAAGTTTTCACTGACGACGATGGCCGTGCCGCCCACCATGCTCCGAGCTCCTTGTTGTTGCAGAGGTTTAGTTTTAGAAATCATAAATCAAGAGATGAGAGAAGTGTTCTCGGTTTAGAGAAGTTTTAATTTCCAAGTGTTTTTTGTGTTTTAATTAAAACAAATCTTAAAGTTGATTATAACGACACCGGTTAAGATCCCACGGTTCCATCCTTCCGGCATCATTATTTTTATCGGATTCACTTAGTCCCAGATGAATTTGCTAAACTCAACTGAATGAGTTCCACACTTTCATTTAGACCGTGGGAAATCCCGTTAGCAACACGTAGGTTACATCATCCGAGATATTCCCGATCATCCAACAAGACGTTTTAATTTAGTTGTAATTGTAGTTTTGTGTTCGTTTGTGATTAAATTTTGAGTTGTTTTATATTTTGAAATGTTGTGGAGGTGAATTTTATCTTGTAGTGTCTTTTATTTTAATTTTGGGTTTCGGCTTTGGTTTCTGTCCTAAAGGTGTAGGTTTTCATGCAACTCGTTGTTTATCATGCAAGAAAAGTAAGTGCGATGCGATTAAATAAATTTCAGTAAAATAAATTGCAATAAAATAAAAGCGTACTCGGAGGGTCTTCCCGTCATCCCAAGCCGCACTTAAAAAACAAGTTAGAATATTTAAGCAGTGTTCCTAGGTAGAGCTAAGGTAAGGGTTATGGTTTTCTACCAAATTCCTAATCCTATAGCTAGTCATTTCCTATGACGTCTGAGTTCTTTGTGTTTTTAGTTTGAAGACGATTTTCTTCATCAAAGAACAATTAAGTTCAATTGTTCTTATCAACATCCTATCATATTGAGGAAGTGCTTAGGAGAGATCCCAAACATCTTTTCAATATTTCTAGGATTGTTTTAAGTCCAAATGAATTTAATTGTGTAAATGAATCGATCGTTCGAGGTTTTCAAGTTTTGTTAACTTACTCAGTGAACTAGGACATTTGAATGTCCCATAAGTGAAGTAACATTTCATTTTAATGTTCTATTTAGGAGTTATGATAACTAAAGCTCCTAAGGGAAAATGATATTTAATGATTTTGTGATTCAAATTTAAGTTCAAATTAATGATTTAAGTTTGGAATAGTGTTCAAGTTATTTTAGATTTATTTCTTCATGTCTTAAGTGAGGTTATTTAATTCAACTTAATTTAATTTAATTTAATTTAATTTAATTTAATTCAATTTAATTCAATTTAGTTTGATTTGATTTAATTTAATTCAATTTAGTTTGATTTGATTTAATTTTTAATTTAATTTAATTTAATTTAATTTAATTTAATTTAATTTAATTTAATTTAATTTAATTAATTTAATTTAATTTATTTATTTAATTTAATTTAATTTAATTTAATTTAATTTTATTTATTTAATTTAATTTATTTAATTCATTTAATTTAATTTAATTTGTTTATTTAATTTAATTTAATTTAATTTAATTTAATTCAACTTTTAATCTTAATTTAATTTAATTTAATTTTAATTTAATTTACTTAATTTAATTTAATTTTTAATTTAATTCAATTTAATTTTAATTGAAATTTTTGAAAGAGTTTAATGATTTAATTTTAGTTTAATGATTAAGTCTTTTAATATTTTAAATTTGAGTTATCATTTTAATTAAGAGTTGAATATTAATGAGATGATTAATTTAGGGATTTTTAAATTAAAGAATAAACCTCTTCCTAATAATATCCCTATTTTAATAATTCCAATTTTATTATTCTTCCAAATTCAATTAATTATTTAATTAAAGTTTAATCATTTTAAATTGCTTAATGGGTTTCTACCCTTTAATTATTAAATTTCAATCATCCAAATCAGATTAGGATCAAATATTTTACTTGTTAATTTTTATTAAACCTAAAGTTTTAATTAAGGGTTAAAATTTTAATTACCATTTTGCCCTTTAAGCCTAATAATTTCATAACTCACTAAATTGAACTCAAATGAACTTGAAATTTTTATGTGACTTCATTTATGTGTCAATAAAGACATGAGAGGAGAAAATGTGATTTTTTTTTGTATTTAATTTATTTATATAATTATTTTTTGTAGAAAATAGAAATTTCCAAGGAAAATTCAATAATATGACCAAGGGAAAGTTTCTGTCCTTAAGAAAATTAGGGGACATTTCTAATGACCAGAGGACCACTTGGACCAAATTTTGTAATTTTTTGAATTATATTTTATTTATTAGAATTATTCTAAGTTCTGGAGTATTAATTAATTTAAAAATAAAATAAATGTTGAAAAATAAATTTTATAATTTTTAAAATTCTCTCTGATATCAAGGATTCCAGAGAACCAAACTTTACAATTTTCTGATTTTTCTTTGATTTATTATAATTATTTTGGTGAAAATGCTAGAAAATACATTTTTTTAATTTTAAAATTACTCTAGAGCTTTAAAAATTAATATCTCACTAAATAGACCTAGGAAAAATATGGGACTTGTTCCTAAGTGATTGAAATTCAAAGTATGACATTTTGGTGAATTTTATTATTTTTGTGATTTTTATTATTTTTTAATTATTAAAAATATTAAAATAATATTAAAAATCAACTTTTTTAGAAAATTGAAATTTTAATTTTCTTAAACTCCCCTGATATCAGAGAGACTCCAAAACCAATTTGGTGAATTTTTGAAAGATATTTTGAAAGTTATGAATTTTTAAAATTTAAAATGACTAAGTGGCTTAATTAACCCAATTAGTGGGGCTAACCAAGTCCAATTGACCTCAAATTTTTATGATGGGTTCCTCTGATCCTAAAGGTCAGTGGAGAATTGATTTCAAGTCAATTTGATCTATGGTTAACTCTAATTAATTAGAAACCTATTTTGGGTGTTTAAGCCAATTAGGGTTAATCTAAGTGAATTAACTCAAATCCTATTTTTCTTAGGGTTCTCTGGTCATAAGGAACATCACCAAATTTTCCTAAAATTTATTTCACAACATGCTATTTTTTGAAATTAAAATACTTAAAACAGCAACATGCATTTGAAAAATCAATAACTCCTCATAGGGATGACCTCTGACTTTGGAAAATTCGTGGAATGTTCCCAAATTCGGAGGCTTCAAAAGCCCTAAGGTCTCATGCCATGGTGAATTGTATGAATGCATGGAGAATTAAAATAATGTAGGGAGTAAATAATTAATTAAAAATAAAATACTTGGACAAAATTAATTAATTTCTTTTCCACATTATTCTCCTCCGTTCACCGAGCAAGAGGGTATTTTTATTTTATTTTTAGGATTTTTCTACACAAAGTTATGAATTTTTAAAGTTACGGGAATTAAATAAATAGAAAATATCCCTATTTATCTACTTAAGTGACGCGGCGCCGCGTCAACCTTAACGTCTCCGAAGGCACACGCGTCACGATTCCATTCGACGCCGCCATCCGCGTCAGCGCTCCCGGGACCCGCCGTATCGCTCCGTCTTCTCATCCGGCGCGATCCCCGCCGTCCGTGCGCGCGTGTATTAAATGGACGGCATCCGTTCATCGTCCATGACCGGTGTGATCCCGTGACCGTCCACACTCTAACCCTAAGAACTCACTCGATTCTCAATGGATTTTCGTGTTCTTATGCTTCTATGGATTCGTCTTGAAGAGACGAACACATCCATACGGTAAACATGCATTGAAATTAAGGCATTTGAAATGGAGAATCTCCGGAAGCTCGGGATGAAGAATTAGCTCATACCTTTGCTCGGAGAAGTGTGGCTTCGATCCGAGAGTTGCCGCACCTTCGATCGGGTCCTAAGCAAGCTCCGGATGAAGTCTCCCGGTCCAGTGAATTGTCTAGGTTGGACTTCGACCACAGCTCGATCACAAAGCTTGGAGGCCGGAGCAACCGGGTGACCCGGAGATGGGGCTTTTATCGGTGGACACCTTCCTCGGTCCGGTGAGGGTGTAGAGACAATCAATTTGGGGATTGGCTCACTGTGGAGGAGTGTCCCGGTTTTGGGCTTGGATTTCAACTCCGAAATCGAGCTCGCAGAGAAGAAATGGCAGGGGGATCTCACTGGGGATCAAGTGCTCGTGTATGAGGAGGGGTCCGGAACAATTTTGGCGCAGTTTTGGCAAGGTTTTTGCAACTCTCCTTTCATGGCCGTGAGGGGGTGGTGTTTAAATAGGCATGGTCGGAGGCTCTCCCAGGGGGTTTAATGGTTGGGATCGACTGCTTAGGTCAAGGGAAGAACAGTCCATGCTATCCATTTGGGTTGGGACAAGTCAGCAATGGAGAATTCCAATGTTGGCTCATATGTGAGCTTTCGGCCATGGTGTTTTCCGGCGATCGGGGTGGCCGGCCGACGGGCATGGGTCACCCTCAGGGTCAGGTGGGTCAGGGCTTGATGTTTGTGAAGGCAATTGGTGGCTGCCATGTGTAAAGTGGTTGAATCAAAATGGAATGGGGAAGGGGTCATTTTGGCTTCAATTTGGTCAACCCATTGGTTTGGGTTGGGTGCACCTCCCCATGGCCTGGATTTTGGGCCGAGAGGATCGGTTAGGTCGGCTGTCATGGAGTGGTGAAGTCTCCATCCATGGTGAGGTGGCTAAGCATGGTTTAGTGTGTGACATGCTTAAGGTAAAAAAGGTTAAAGGAGGTTTAAGAAAGAACCCCCTCTTCTTGCCATAAATGGACTAATGACAAGTCAAAGCCCTCATGGCTTCATGTGGCTTGAGAATGGCATGTTCATGGCTCCATTTGGCTTGGGAAAAGGTTGTGTCAATTTCATAAAAATGGGTTTTAAGAATTTTGGATATTTTGGTGTGAATTTGTATGGGGCTTGATTTGGAATTGTTTGATGATGGAATTATAACTTAGGGAATGGCTTTGATTAAATGGATGACAAATGGAAATGTCATGTGGGCTTTAGGGCCAAATTTGGGCTTTTATGTTTGGTGGAAATGGGCTTTTAGGGAGGTTTAGGGAAGTGGGCTTTTAAATTTAAAATGGATTTTGGGATGAGATTTTGGTAAAGGCTTGGGCCAAATAATTGTTGAGCTTGGTTTAGGGATGCTTCATGAGTGATTTAAAACAAGTTTGAGGTGATTTGGGTTTGAATTGGTTTGAATTTGGGTTTAATTGGCAAGTGAGCCTACGTAGGTCAAATTGGGCTAACTTGGGCCAATGTTGGGCTAGGGTTGAAATTGATGTAAAATAAATGTTGAGAAATATTTATGGGAGTGTTTCAAAGAGGTTTTGGCTTTGGTTAGGTTTTGATTTTAGGATTTGGGCTCATTTGGGCTAGGTTTAGGTTTAGGTCAAAATTGGGCTTTTTTATTTTGGGTTGAATTTGAGTGGGGTTTGGGTCTAAATTTTGGGCAAATCATGCTAGTTTTTTGTTTATGGGGATGTCAAGGAAGGTTTAGAAAAGATTTGGGGTTAATTGGAGTTGAATTGGGTGAGTTTGGGTTAGGTTTGGGTCATAGGTCCAAATTGGGCTTTAAGGCCAAAAGTGAAATTGGATCCCAATGCCAATCAAATTGGGCTTGTATTTGGTCTAGATTGGTGTTGGGGATGTTGAATTGAAGTTTAGAATTGAATTGGACCAAAATTGGGGTCAATTGGGTATATTTGGTTTGACATTGGGTTTACTTTGGGTTAAAATGGGTCAAATTGGGGGTTTTGATAAAAGTGGGGTAAATTGACAAAATTGGCCCATGGTGTAGTTGAACAAAATGAAATTGGGAATATTTGGGATTTTCTGGAATTTTCTGGGAATTTTCTGAATTTTTGGATTTTTGGGTCAAAAGGGGTATTTTGGGTATTTGGAAGGTATTGGGGGGTATTTTTGGAATTTTTGGCATTTTTGGTTATGGATGATCAATTTAAGTGATGTGGAAATGTTTGAGATTGATTTTGGAGAAATTTGGGTGATTTGGAAATTTTTTGAGAAATTTGGGCTATTCGAGGCTTTGGGTAGGTTGGCGGGTGTCGGGTCCGGGGTCAAAAATTGAAAATTTGGAAAATTGAAGATTGGGTGGATGTAAGTGAAATGAAATCATTTTTGTTGAGCCATGAAGCCATATCAAGCCCACACGAGCCATGAAGGGACTCATTTTGAGGCATTCACCATGTTGTTCCTAACCTTCTTAGCCGAGGCTTAGGGGTTAAGGACCATCCATGTGAATCACCTACATGAGTCGGAGGTCAAGTCGGTATGGGTGTGTTTTTAGGAGGTGTGTGAAAGTGTAGTGTGTGTGCAAGTCAACCCTTCACCGGACCGAGCTACCAGAAGCGATCCTAAGGCCAAAGAGTCCTATAGGAACTCATCCTTTAAACTTCCACATTTGATTTCAACCCTCTAGGTGATTAGGGGTCTACAGTCAAGTTTGTGGAGTTTGCGGGGAGTTAAGAAGTGGTTTAAAATTCTAGATGGTGGATCCCAATTCTAGTCCTCTAAGATAGTCAAAGGAAAAGCCTAAGGCTAGATCCTAAGTACTAAAGAGAAGAAGAGAAGACCTCATCAAAAATGAGGTCAACATATAGGTGTGGTGATTTAGATGTTGTCTTTCCTGAGTGACCCCGCTACACACAGTATCAGCCTGCTCAGCCTTCTCAGCCTTGATATAGCCTGGGATTTTGATGCGGAAGATTAGAAACTTTGTTTAGTTTGTTTGGTTAATTGTTCTTTTGAAAACTTTATTGTTCTGTGTGTAATTATTCTGAACTTTCTGTGGACTGTGGATTTGGTATGTTTGTGTGTTTGCTTACGCTGTAATGTTAGACTTTTTATGTGTGTTAAGTTAATTTGCAATTTTTCTTTTAGATAGGATTAGTTTTTTTTAATGTGTTGTTTAAGTTTTTATAAGTTATGAACTTTTAATATGTATAGATTGTTTTAATATGTTTAAAGTAGGTTAGTTGATTATATGTGTAGTAATAGATTAAGTTTTCATTTGTTGTGTTTTATAGTTATTAAAAATTCCTTATCCCAACACTTTCTTTTAAATACTATATATATAGAAGAATACTAACAGTACAAGTTCTTTAAATAATGAAAAAGCCTGTAAAAATTTCAAGGAAAAGAAATACCTAAAGCTCAAAGGTATGATTCATTGTCTATTTTCCTTTTCACAATTTAGAAATATATAGAAAAATTTAAGTTTGGGGGAGGAAAAATACAAATTTAATTATTAAATTGTACTCAATTTCTATTTTCAAAAATTATTATCAAATGATTTTTCTATAGTAATTTTTCAATTCAATAAACATGAATTACTTTATTTAATTATTATAGAAAGTTAAATAAAATGTTTCTAGTAATTCAATTATTTAATAGAATAAGATATTTGGTTAAAAGAAATAAGAATATAGTAAACTATTTAAAGTAAGGGAAACTATATTCTAAAATTGAAATTCTTAAGTATTTAGATGAAAAAGAAGAGATTGAAACTCAATGAAGTAAAGGCTATGAAATACATATAAGCAAAGAAATATTTTAAGTTTCAAATTTAGGAAGAAAAAGTTGAAGTTCAAAATTATTAACAGGCTATCCAGATATAGTAATCCTCACTTGAAAAAGAAAAAGAGAAGTATTGAAAATCAATCCAAAAAGAGAAAAGAAAAAAAAAATATAAGTGAGGAGAAGCTTAAGGAAATGCCTTATCAAAATTGGCTTCAATGGAATCAACCTAAAGGGGAAAACTCAAATATATTTCTAAACTTATATATATATTAGTATTTTACTAAATAGTGTTTTCTTGAACTTCCTATCATCTAAATATCTTAAGTAAATTACTCTTTTTAATATAGTCTTTCCTGAAATAAATAGCGAGCTAGAAATCATAGATCTGATAACTAAATAATCTTATATCTATAAAGTTAATTTAATTACTTAAAAATATTTCTATTTAACTTTACTATAGTATTATTTAAATTTAATTCATAGTATATCTGAATTGAAAAATTCTATTATAGAAATCATTATTTTTATTTTGTACTAAAATTTCTTGAGGACAAGCAAGAATTAAGTTTGGGGGATTTTGATCACAAGAAAATATATCAAGAAATTCACACCCATTTTTTATGAAATTGCACTTTAAAGAAAGGTATTTTCTTTATTTTATTGCTGGAATGAAGATTTATAAGTGATGAAAGCAAAAAGCATGACATGGAGCGAATTTGGATAAAAAAAGGAAGAAATTCATGCAAAATGAACTAAGTCGCTGACGACGAGATCGAGCCTGCTGACGGCGAGATCATGAGGAGAATTTTTGAAGGATTTGCAAATACCTCGCCGACAGCGAGCCCGAGCCCGCCAACGGCAAGATCGCGCGGTTTGGAGACCTTCTAGAAGCCCCGCCAACGGCGAGGTCGTTTCTCGCCGACGGCGAGACAGTTCAAAATGCTAGATACATTGAACCTGGACGCTTTTTGAAGAGGTGCTTAAGTACCCCTTGGACCTTTGTCTACCTCTATAAATAGAGGACGAATTTTAGTATGTAGTGTGTCTATTGGGTGTCTATTTTGTGTCTTCTGTGAGTCAATTTTAGAGAGTCTATTGTGTGTTTATTTTCAGTTTTAGTAAGTGTAATTAGTGAGTTTAGAAGTGTGCTGTAGTAGAAGGAAAAGTCAAAGGAACTTCAAGGAGTCTGCTTAGGGAGGAAATCGAGATAAGTATCTTTGTTTATTGTTGTTAACTTTAAATGAAATCCATGCTTTGTTTAATTCACATGCATTCTAAGTAGTTTTCTTAGTCTTTCTCCTTGTTTTATGAAATTATGTGAATTGATGAAATTAAATAGAAGTGCCTAATATATTAAAATAAATTGTGATAATTTTTACTTAAAACTTAATTTAATTTTCAATCTGGCCCATTGATTTGTTAAAATATGTTGAATTATCAACTATAGTAAAGATTACATCCAATATTCGAGGAAGCCAAAAGCCTCGGAAGGATGATGCAAATAAATAGGGAAATATTATTTATCGGACGTAGAATTGGACATTTTAGTGTGACAAACTAAAATATTCAATTCGGTCCTATTGTTCGAGAGTTGAAGTGTAGATGTTAGCCCTCAGGTGAGGGGAACGTGGGAGCTCTGAAGTGGCAGACAAGTATCCTCCCGACTTACCATGCGATTCGCAATCAAACATAGTGACTAGTCAATGTTCTTCGCACTCTGACCAAAGGGTAAAGAATAGGAATGCTCCTACTTGTCACAATACAATAAAAATTCTATTTGAATTCATCATTCACTTAGTTTTTTAAAAACAAGGAGAAGGATACTTTTTCTAAAATATTTAAATCAACTTTATTTAAAGCATTAGTTTAATTTAGTTCGCTTTAGTTACATATTCTAAATTTCCATATACTATATTAGTAAGTAAATACTTTTAAATTTAGCTGTTACAAATCTTTTAAAAACTTCCCTGTGGGATCGATAACCAGGACTCCACTAGAGCCCTGTATAACTTGATACGATACGTATACTTGCGTAGAATCCACATATACATTCCATCATAAAATTAAATATATATTAAGCGGGATCAAGTTTTTGGTGCCGTTGCTATTTTTGTAAACATTAAAAAGTGGGTCAGGAGGCCCAAGGAAAACCCCTTTTGACTTGAATACTCACTCACACCATATACACATTCACACACAACATATACACTACTACAATCCACATCACTCACTTCATCCTACAATCCACATCACTCACTTCACCCAAAATTTCCAAATTTACCCAAACACTTATAAGAATTCCAAATTATATAATTTTCGACCTCAAAATCCCTAAAAGTACCCAATTTACCCCTAATTTACTCTAAATTTACCAAATTTCAAATTCAAACCTAATCCCACCAAATTCTATGTCCAAGTTCAAAGCCATCCTCCATATCCAAAACCCTCCTCCAAATTCAAGGTAACATCAACTCCACACAAAATTTTACCTCAAGCTCAAAATTCTCCAAAATTGAGCCATCATGACAAACCTAAAATTTTTCAAGCCTAAGTCCTAAATTTCACCACGATGATTTCACGACTTCATGAAATTCATCATAATTACTTTCCAAAGCAAGTCATGACCAATTTAAAAAGCCCATGGTCCAAGCCCAAAACCACTCTTCCTTATTCAATTTAAAAAGCCCAATATCTAAATCTTCCCTAGCCTAAACCAACATGAAAAATTTTAGTCCCCTGTGATCATTTTAATTAAACCTAAAGTCCAAAAATTTCATGATTGATTAAACCAATATGGAATTCTTGAAAATATTTTAAAAGCTTGGAGTTGCCCATAATGCAAGCCATGTAGGCCATGCATGAGCCATAGGCAAGCCTTATGGCTTCATCCAAGTAAGTTATGATGCTCTAAATGGAAATAAGATGCCCTCCTTTTGATGCGATGCGACTTTATATATGCTTTAAAATACAAGAATTTGATAACACTTTTTAGAATATTTAATTTCTGACAAATGGCTTCAAAAACTTGATGTGCGAGGTTTACTTTTATTAATTTATATTTAGATTTTATAATAATTATTGTAAAAGTCATAATTTTAAATGCAAGTATACATATCGTTCAAGTAATACAGGGCTCTAGTGGAGTTCTGCTTATCGATCCCATAGGGATAGTGAATTTATAAAAAGTAAGAAATATTTGTAATATTTTGGAATTTTCAAATGCAATTTATATATACTTTTTTTTATATGTATATTCAAATTTAATTTTCTAACAATTTTTACTAAAAGCAAGTAAGTAGTAAGCAGTAAAGTAAAGTAAGCAGTAATTAAAAAATTCAATGCAAGTATAAAAACAACTTTCTTCTTTTTCAACTAATCCAAGAATTATAAAGTAATTATCTTTGGTAGGGAATTAAGATTATTGTATTGTGCTAAATAGAAGCATCTCTATTCTTTACCCTTTGGTCCAGGTGCAAAGAACATTGACTAATCTATAGATAGGCTCAGGATGTTTTATTAGCAGAATGGGTTAATCTAGGCTCACACTACTAGATATCCAAGGGTGGCTATGGTCAGCCCTACCAGTGACCCGTTACCTTTCTATAAACCAAATTATTAGAATTTAGTCTGTCACTCTAAATACTAATTAATTTTAAGCCCAATAAATATTATCTTCCTATTTATTTGCACTTCACTTTAAACAATCCACGTATAGCCTGCGATTACCTAAGGATTCACGTGATATCTACTAGTTAAGAATTTATCTCCGGATAGGTCTCAAAATTCTTCAACAGGCTTTAACAAATTAAATGGCCAATTTAAAAAGTAAACTAAGATAAGATATTAATATCATCACATTGTTTTAAAATATCTAATATTTAATTCTCCTACAAAATTTAATTAATTTATAATCTTTTCATAGTTGAAAGGAGAAAGATAATTAACTACTCAGAACACATTAAAATAACACAACAAAACATATTTATAAAACTTTGAACCAAAGTATAAATACTTATCTGAAGTATTCCTTCAGGTGATCCGCTGACTTCTACTGCTCCAAAGCAATGATGAAAGACTCCAACAACAATAACACACAATAAACACTCAAAATAAACTCACTAGATACAAAATAAAGTGGCACCCTAAGTATGGAAGAGACTAAATAAAACTAGAGAGGAGAGAGAAGATGCTAAAATGGGTATGTGTACTAAGAGGGGGTTTGGTGCCATTTTCTCTGTAGAATGGGCTCCTATTTATAGAGCTCTGAATTTGACCAGGGGTTGCTTAAGGCACCTCTTCAAAATTCGTCCAAATTCAATGTATCTTCTAAAAGGTAATTGTCGCGCTTAGGCGCCGGGATCTGGCGCTTAGGCGCCGGACTCTGTGACCAGGTCTTTCGCACCTCTTCACTTTGGGTCGCACCTCTTCGCGATCCAGACCGTTTCCTTGTGTCCAAACACATTGTATCATATCTCCTATATATTAGGAGTAACTTCCAGTCTTCTAGAAGCTCCAATAACCGCTTAACACCGTCAAAATAACTGCTCAAAGTCATCAAAAAAAACTTGACAGCATCTGTATCGAACTGGCGCTTAGGCGCCGGATTCTGGCGCCTAGGCGCCAGACCAATAATACCAAAATTTTACTCCATAAGCTCCATTTTTGCTCCTTTTTGCTCATTTTTCCTTATTTTTCTTTATTGGACTCTTTTTAAATCATCTACATCCAAAAACATAAAAATACCTTTCATTAAAGCATAATATCCTTAAGAATTGAATCATAAATAAGACATAAAAATGAGTATTTTTTAGGTAGATCACCTTTCAAACTCCCCTAAAAGTGTTTAACCACTCTTATGATTCACCTAAACCCATACTTAAGCCTAATCCCCATGATAGGCACCTAACCACTCAAGCCCCAAGGTTGACCACTAGACCTGACCACTTTGGAAGTGACACAAGCCCATTTCCACGAGCCTAAATCAAAGCTAGACCTAAGTTGAACCAAAACACTTTCCTATTTAATTAAACACACTTACCTAGACACAATTGGCTTCACAATCCTCTAACCCTGACCTCCCATGGTGAGATAGTGGTCTCACATGGTTTGGATGTTTGTCCAATTTTCCATCCACATAAGTGACCCATTTTACCCACTAGTCGGCCCAATTAAGCTCCATGGCCGATCTTATAAATAGGGCACCCCCTCACGGACAAGAGAGAAGAAGTGCACAAATCTTGAGAAAACTCTGCCAAAATTTTTCCACACTTACAAGAAGATCATCCTCATCGTTTTCAAGCCCTCAAATCATCTACAAAACCCTAATTTCTCTTGAACCCTCTACCATAGCCCTTGACCACACTCAAGTCATCTTTTGGTCTAAGTCATGCCTAGAACCCATCTTAAAGCAAAATATCACTTAGAGGAGGTTCGTGGATGCAAGGTGAACCTTCTCAACCAACCCAATCGAGGCCTCACCTCTTGGGTAAAGGTATAACTTGAAAACTTCCATTTTTTTCTCGATTTTGTCTTTTATGAAAGAAATGAACAATCCATGTCCACCTAGCAGTATAAATGTGCTCGTCTCATTTAGATGAAGGTGTAGGACCAAACCAAACTCAATTTGGTTTAGTATTGAGTGAAATCTTAGTTTTAGGGTGTGGACGGTTATCAGGTTAGGGCTCATTTGGGACGATGAATGGATGTCGTCCATTCGCGCGTATTTAAACGAGAGGTTCTAATCGGATCAGATGCAGAGATGGAGGGGTAATCGTGGGCCGAGTCAGCGTCTATTTGGAATGTGCAGCGAATCATGGGATGATGTGTAGGGCTACGGGGATGTTAAGGTTCACGCTGCGTCGGTGTGGTTAAGTAGATAATTAAGGTATTTTCTGATTTAATTAAATACAAAAAATTCAAAAAAAATCAAATATTGGTTTAGAAAAAAAAATAAATAAAAATACCCCGATACTTAGTGAACATAGTAGAATATTATGGACCAAAAAATAAAACAATTTATCTAATATTTAGTGATTAATTAATTAAACACCACATAACTTAATTTAATCATAAAAAAAATAAAATATTACTCATCATGACATGAAATTTTGTGGGCTTGTTCCTCATGTAATTATGGATGTTATTCAATTTTTCCAAAGTTAGAGGACAACTCTAACCCTAAAAGCCCCATGTATCTAATGTATTTGACTCTATTTTCTTAAAATAATTATAAAAATTAAAATAAAATTCAGAAAAAAATAAAATCAAGTTTGTGGAGTTGACCAAATTTAAAGGCGTCAATGAAAAATAAAATGCATTTTTTAAAATAAAAATATAATTTTCCTATTATTTATCTATTTAAATAAATAAGAAAATTAGGAAAATCCAAATAATAGTCATCTGCCAAGTATAACAGAAAATGACTTATGGTTGATTATTAGTACAGTTCTAACATATTGCTCATAAGTGAATAAAATAGATTATTTTATGGGATCTTCCTTATTGAAAGACAAATTTAATTAGACATAATCTTGATGTCAAGCATATTAATTTTTTTTCAGTAATATCTTCAACACTGTAATAAATGTTAAAAGAAAAACAAAGACTAATGTGAAATCTAGATTATAATTGAAGGAGTGTTATAAGAGAATAAAGTTAGAACTTCAAGAGACAATTTTTGGTAAATTCGTAAAGCCTTAAAAATATTATTTTATTATTTACCAGTGAAGAGTAATTTATGAATGATTATAATCCCCAAAGTTCCATAATGTTAATAATTTTTTTTTTCAAGTTCTTAATCTTTCCTCAATCTAATAGTTAAAGAAAAAGGACAAAAACACCCAATTGAGAGAGCCCCCTCAATCCAAAAATTATCTCTCCTCAATAAAATCCTTAGAGGTGAAGACTCCTCTAAGCATAGGAAGTGTTTCAAATAATGTGTGTAATAAGCCCAAACCTTTTATGTTTCTTGATGCTTTCAAAAAATAAAATTTATCAAATGAGTTCTCCAAAAAGATATTAGTTAATAACTAATTGATGGCTAGCCTGAAGATGATTAGTAGCACATATAACCACTAAATAAATCCTGTTATAAGAAGTGAAAAAATTTAATTAATTATTCTCGATGAAATAATTGAATGAAATTATCGTAACAACTTTCAAACTGAATAACCGAATTATAACTAATTCTTGTTTACTTATCATCAATTGAAATTTTGGTTAAAAAACAGTTGAGAAAAATTTTGGTTGATATTTCAATTCTTATCTCATTATATCATCTTTGATGACTTAACTTTCATTTTCTCCATCGCTTCCATGCAAGCTTCCTTTGGCTAACGACCACTCTTTGACCCTCTATGTTGGATTAGACCACAGGGCTTACAATTTTTCAAATTGGTTTCATCATTTTGAAGGAAAAGCTTGCTCTCCACCATTCACAAGCCTCTTTTTTCCAGATTTTATTCATTAAAACTGCAATTTTAGGGAACAAGTATTTTCCCAAAACTGTCAAATGTAGGATTAAATTTCTTGAATATTTAAATTTATTCCTTTATTCTTTCATTAAATTTGAATTTAGGTTCAAGATTCCTATGTGCGGAAACTTACTTAGAAGTAAGTCGACTGTAAACTCAAGTGCACACGTCAGGTAGTGTGCAATTTACGAGTCTGTATACTGATCTCACAAGGAAAGTTTAACAATTATTTCTGTAGAAAAATCTCTAGTTAATTAATTTTGTGAAACTACCTTGGCGTGTGTCGGTCGCCAAATTAGAAATTGTCGGTCACCGGAATGGGAATCATGTCGCCCGCTTTAAAATATATTTAATTTAATATATATGTAATTTTGGAAAGTAAAGTTTTTATTTTGAAAATATGAGACCGAACCGATCACATATCCTTAGTAGTTTAAGTAACGAGCACTCTACCACAAGCCATGTGACTACCCCGGAGAATAGAAACATTGCTTAATGGTGAGGCTCAATTACATAAAATAGTAGCTTTATGACATTTGTTTGGTCTGCAAAACTTTTTTTTGTTTATTTTGACTGACAAGTTCTCTTATCTAATATGAAAGATCAGATAGGGTTTGTATTAAGCTGGGTTCTTAAAGTTTCCTATAAGGGCAAACCCCTATAGTTAATTACATCTTAAGAGACCGAAGTCACTTAATAAAACTCTTGATTAGATCAAGAAATATTTTCTTCATGAACTCAAAAGACTCAGGATTTGTAAGGTCAGACATAGGAAATATCAAACGGGAAATGTGCAAATGGGAACAATTATCATGGAATCGAAAGGGAGAAAGCAAGGGGATGTCACGGATCCTTAGTAGCTTACCAAACTATCCTATGGTTTGGCTTCAGTTTCAAAGAGAGATTATTTAATGTTTCATCTTGTTAAACTTATTATATAGGGCTTAAATTTGCATGATTGTAATCATACAAATAGCCTGAAAGTTAGGAGGATTTATGTCGTATCGAATGGCAACCTAGAAATTCTAGAACGCGTTACGGCTTATATTGTACAACAAGGTTGTGCAAAAGCCTAAAAGATTAGCTAAGGATTTATGTTGTATTATATGGACTATCTCAAAGTCTTATGGCTTGTTACTTAATTATAGGAAAAGAGTTTGTTGTTGTAGACTTTTTTGCTCTGTCGAAGATGTTTTACTGTATGTCCTCATCGTGTTGTCCACGATGTATGCCCCAAGCTTCTTGTTGTAGAGGGTTTCAAGTTTGAAGTGTAAAGTTCAAGAAGTTTAAAGAGGTTCAAAGTGTGTATGTCCAGTTTTGTTTTTATGATTGTTATTGTTGTTTTAGATGTCTTATGGGGGAAAAGTTTAAGGTAATTAAGCAATATTTGTTAGGATCCCACGGTTCCCTCATTCTGACACCCATATTTTCTTCGGATTCACTTCGTCTAAATTAATTTTTAAATTCATGCAAACTGGGGAAATCTTGTTAGCAGTCATAGGTTGCATTCTTCGAGAGATTCTCGATCATCCAAAGAGGGTGTATTAAATTTAATTCTTTTTTTTGTTTTGAAAATGTTGTATAATTTTGAAAAGAAGTTTTATTTTGTGTTTTAAGTGTCAATTCCAGTTTTTAGTTTTGCATGCGAAATGAAGTAAATTGCAGAAAATGAAAAATGCTAGAAAGTAAAACGCAGTAAAATAATATGATGTAAATAAACTATAAAAAGTGTACCAGTCATCTTCTCGTACTCCAACTGAAAGATTAGTTTTTGCAATATATATATAATTTTAGCGTGAAAGTTAAATTAATTACCAGAAAGGAAAGCGAGAAAAGCAGTTCAAGGTTTATGTTATCAAGTCCTAGGTCATAGCTTTGTGGGTTCCTATTCATTTGTTTATATCTCAAGGATGATTTTATTGAGCAAAGACATAATAGGTTCAATTGTCCTCCAAGCTGTCCAAAAGGCTGAAAAGGAGTGCAGGAGATACCCTACACTTCTTTGAAATCCATTGGAACGTCTTGAGTTCTTCTCAACTTATTATGTTGCTAAATCATTCATCCATAAGTAAATTAAGTTTAATAGGTATTTTTTAACCTATTTCTCAGTGAATCTTAATGTTTTAATCATCCCTATGTGTGCGGTAATTGTCACTTGATGTTTCATTTATGAATTATGTGAGTAAAGACCCTTAAGGGCAAATTGATTTGCTAAGGAATTTAGCCAACTAAAATTTAGAGTTGGGCTAAGAGTGTTTTTCAAAGTGTTTGTGATTATTCTTAATCATTTTTCTTTTCCAAACCTCATTATACAAACTTGGATTAAGCCTAGTGTCGGCATATTTTTAGGTTATGTGTTGTATTTTTTTAAAAGGGGTCGCCTACAGAAGTTGTCGGCGAGTTTTAAATTTAATTTAAATATATATATAATTTAGAAAGTAGTATTTGATTTTGAAAATGATTTTAAATTTGAAAATTTTAAGATATGAAATCAAACCGATCTCACATCCCGAATAGTTTATATAAACGAGCGCCGCACCACAAACCGTGTATCTATCCCGAAGAATAGACACATCGCTCGATAATGGGGCTCGATTAAATAAACTAGAAAGGTTTGTGACATCCGTTTGGTATGCGAACCAATTTTATAAGCCGACAAATTCCCCGCTTAATATGAAACTATTAAACAGGGTTTATATTACTCGGGTTCTTAAAGTTCCCTATAAGGGCAAGCCCCTATAGTTAATTACATCTTAAGTGACGGGAATCACCTAAGAAAACTCTCGATAATAATCAATAATTCTGCTCTCAAGAATTTCAAAGTTTAAGTTTTCAAAGGATTGAATTTTGGAAATTTCAATAGGGAATGGATCAAATTTAGAACATTTTTATTTTAGGAGTCCAAAGGAAGAAAAGTAGGAGAGATCACGGATTCGAAGCGGACTTCGGTAATCTCCCGACTATCCTATTGTTTGGCTTGGATTTAGGAAAGTCCTAATGTTTATTTAATGTTTTAATCTTGCCAATTTAGTTAATTAGGGCTTATATTTATATGATAGAATCATACAAATTTTCTAGAAGATATGAGGGTTTATGTCGTATCGGACGACTACCTCGGAATCCTAAGACCGGTTAGTGCTTGATTTGCAATGCAAATGCCTAACGAAGAGTTGAGGATTTATGTTGCACTAGGCAAACTACCTCGAAGTCCTATGGCTTTGTTATTTAATTCTAAGAAAGTTTTGTTGACGTAGGTTCAAGTTTTGCTGACGATGATGGCCGTGCTGCCCACCATGCTCCGAGCTCCTTGTCGTTGCAGAGGTTTAGTTTTAGAAATCATAAATCAAGAGATGAGAGAAGTGTTCTGGTTTAAAGAAGTCTTAATTTCCAAGTGTTTTTTTTGTGTTTTAATTAAAACAAATCTTAAAGTTGATTATAACGACACCGGTTAAGATCCCACGGTTCCATCCTTCCGGCATCATTATTTTTATCGGATTCACTTAGTCCAGATGAATTTGCTAAACTCAACCGAATGAGTTCCACACTTTCATTTAGACCGTGGAAATCCCGTTAGCAACACGTAGGTTACATCATCCGAGGTATTCCCGATCATCCAACAGGACGTTTTAATTTAGTTGTAATTGTAGTTTTGTGTTCCGTTTGTGATTAAATTTTGAGTTGTCTTATATTTTGAAATGTCGTGGAGGTGAATTTTATCTTGTAGTGTCTTTTAATTTAGTTATGGGTTTCGCTTTTGGTTTCTGTCCTAAAGGTGTCGGTTTTCATGCAACTGTTGTTTATCATGCAAGAAAAATAAAGTGCATTTGCAATAAAATAAACCGCAATAAAATAAAAGCGTACCTGGAAGGTCTTCCCGTCATTCCGAGCTGCACTTAAAACACAGTTAGAATATTTAAACAAGTTCCTAGGTAAAGCTAAGGGAAAGGTTTATGGTTTTCTACCAAATTCCTAATCCTATAGCTAGTCGTTTCCTATGACGTCTAGGTTCTTTGTGTTTTTAGTTTGAAGACGATTTTCTTCATCAAAGAACAATTAAGTTCAATTGTTCTTATCAACATCCTATCATATTGAGGAAGTGCTTAGGAGAGATCCCAAACATCTTTTCAATATTTCTAGGATTGTTTTAAGCCCAAATGAATTTAATTGTGTAAATGAATCGATCGTCCGAGGTTTTCAAGTTTTGTTAACTTGCTCAGTGAACTAGGACATTTGAATGTCCTATAAGTGAAGTAACATTTCATTTTAATGTTCTATTTAGGAGTTATGATAACTAAAGCTCCTAAGGGCAAAATGATTTTTAATGATTTGTGATTCAAATTTAAGTTCAAATTAATGATTTAAGTTTGGAATAGTGTTCAAGTTATTTTAGATTTATTTCTTCATGTCTTAAGTAAGGTTATTTAATTTAACTTAATTTAATTTAATTTAATTTATTTTAATTTAATTTATTTAATTTAATTTGATTTGATTTAATTTAATTCAATTTAATTTATTTGATTTAATTTCTTAATTTAATTTAATTTAATTTTAATTTAATTTAATTTAATTTTAATTTAATTTAATTTAATTTAATTTATTTATTTAATTTTATTTAACTTAATTTAATTTAATTTTATTTATTTAATTTAATGTATTTAATTCATTTAATTTAATTTAATTTGTTTATTTAATTTAATTTAATTTTAATTTAATTTAATTTAATTTAATTGAAATTTTTGAAAGAGTTTAATGATTTAATTTTAGTTTAATGATTAAGTCTTTTAATATTTTAAATTTGAGTTATCACTTTAATTAAGAGTTGAATATTAATGAGATGATTAATTTAGGGATTTTTAAATTAAAGAATAAATCTCTTCCTAATAATATCCCTATTTTAATAATTCCAATTTTATTATTCTTCCAAATTCAATTAATTATTTAATTAAGGTTTATTTTAATTATTTTTAAATTGTTTAGTAGGTTTCTACCCTTTAATTATTTAAATTTCAATCATCCAAATCAGATTAGGATCAGATATTTTACTTGTTAAAAATTTTATTAAACCTAAAGTTTTAATTAAGGGTTAAAATTTTAATTACCATTTTGCCCTTTAAGCCTAATAATTTCATAACTCACTAAATTGAACTCAAATGAACTTGAAATTTTTATGTGACTTCACTTATGTGTCAATGAAGACATGAGAGGAGAAAATGTGATTTTTCTGTATTTAATTTATTTATATAATTATTTTTTGTAGAAAATAGAAATTTCCAAGGAAAATTCAATAACATGACCAAGGGAAAGTTTCTATCCTTAAGAAAATTAGGGGACATTCCTAATGACCAGAGGACCACTTGGACCAAATTTTGTAATTTTTTGAATTATATTTTATTTATTAGAATTATTTTAAGTTCTGGAGTATTAATTAATTTAAAAATAAAATAAATGTTGAAAAATAAATTTTATAATTTTTAAAATTCTCTCTGATATCAAGGATTCCAGAGAACCAAACTTTACAATTTTCTGATTTCTCCTTGATTTATTATAATTATTTTGGTGAAAATGCTAGAAAATACATTTTTTTTAATTTTAAAATTACCCTAGAGCTTTAAAAATTAATATCTCACTAAATAGACCTAGGAAAAATATGGGACTTGTTCCTAAGTGATTAAAATTCAAAATATGACATTTTGGTGAATTTTATTATTTTTGTGATTTTTATTATTTTTTAATTATTAAAAATATTAAAATAATATTAAAAATCAACTTTTTTAGAAAATTGAAATTTTAATTTTCTTAAACTCCCCTGATATCAGAGAGACTCCAAAACCAATTTGGTGAATTTTTGAAAGATATTTTGAGAGTTATGAATTTTTAAAGTTTAAAATGACTAAGCTGGCTTAATTAACCCAATTAGTGGGGCTAACCAAGTCCAATTGACCTCAAATTTTTATGGTGGGTTCCTCTGATCCTAAAAGTCAGTGGAGAATTGATTTCAAGTCAATTTGATCTATGCTTAGCTCTAATTAATTAGGGGTCTATTTTGGGTATTTAAGCCAATTAGGGTTAATCTGAGTGAATTTACCCAAATCCTATTTTTCCTAGGGTTCTCTGGTCATAAGGAATATCACCAAATTTTCCTAGAATTTATTTCACAACATGCTAATTTTTGGAATTAAAATACTTAAAACAGCAACATGCATTTGAAAAATCAATAACTTTTCATAGGATGGCCTCGACTTTGGAAAATTCAGGGAATGTTCCCAAATTCAGAGGCTTCAAAAGCCCTATGGTCTCATGCCATGGTGAATTGTATAAATGCATGGAGAATTAAATGTATGCAGAGAGTAAATAAATTACTAAAAATAAAATACTGACAGAATTGAATGATTTCTTTTCCACATTATTCTCCTCTCGTTCATCGAGCAAGAGGGTATTTTTATTTTATTTTTTTGATTTTTCTACACAAAGTTATGAATTTTTAAAGTTTACGGGAATTAAATAAATAGAAAATATCCCTATTTATCTACTTAAGTGACGCGGCGCCGCCGCATCCTTAGCCTCTCCGAAGCAACGACGTGTCGCGCCGCGATTGGGCGCCGCCATCCGAGTCGCCCGTCCCGGACCCGCAGCTCACGTAACGTTCTCCGGTCCGGCGCAATCCGATCCGTCCGCTCGATACACGCGCGATCCAACGGCTCCTCGGTCATCGTCTACGACCGGTGTGCACCCGTGACCGTCAACCTTCTAACCCTAATTTCTCACTCGATTCTCAATGGATTTTCGTGTTCTTATGCTCTATGGATTCGTCTCGAAGAGACGAACACATCCATACGGTAAACATGCATCGAAATTTACTCAAATGAAATGGAGAATCTCCGTAAGCTCGGGAAGAAGAATGAATTCATACCTTTGCTCGCAGAAGTGAAGCTTCGATCCGAGAGTTGTTGCACCTTCGATTGGATCCTGCGAAGCTCCGGATGAAGTCTCCCGGTCCAGTGAATCGTCTAGGTTGGACTTCGACCACAGCTCGATCACAAAGCTTGGAGTCCGGAGCAACTCGGGTGGCCCGGAGATGGGGCTTTTATCGGTGGACACCTTCCCTCGGTCCGGTGAAGGTGTAGAGACAATCAATTTGGGGATTGGCTCACCGCGGAGGAGTGTCCCGGTTTTGGGCTTGGATTTCAGCTCCGAAATCGAGCTCGCGGAGAAGAAATGGCAGGGGGATCTCACCTGGGGATCAAGTGCTCGTGTATGAGGAGGGGTCCGGAACAATTTTGCGCAGTTTTGGCAAGGTTTTTGCAACTCTCTCCTCATGGCCGTGAGGGGGTGGTGTTTAAATAGGCATGGTCGGAGGCTCTCCCGTGGGGGTTTAATGGTCGGGATCACCGCTTAGTCAAGGGAAGAACGACCATGCTATCCATTTGGAGTGGGGCAGCTCGACAGGATGGAATTTCAAAGCTCGGCTTCTCCCAAGGTTTCGGGCATGGTGTTTTCCTGACTGATCGGGTGGCCGGCCGGCCGAGCATGGGTCACCCTCAAGGTCGAGTGGGTCGTGGCCGGACTTGGTGCAATCAATCGGCAAATGCCATGTGTAAAAGGCTCGGATTAGAATGGAATGGGAGAGAGCTTATTTTGGCTCAAATTGGTCAACCCTCCACTCGGGCTAGGTGCACCACCCAAGGCTTGGTTTTGGCCGAGGGAAAAGTGATTCGGCTCAGCATAATCAGTAGGGTCAAGTCACCATCCAAGCACAATTAGGCATAAGCATGGTTAAGGGGAATCATGGGAGTGGTTAATCACCTTTAGGAATTAAGGAAAGAGCCTCCTCCTTTTGCCCAAAATGGCATGGTGACATGTAAAGAGGCTCTCATGGCTTGCATATGGCTTGTGCATGGCTCCATGGCTCCATTCGGCTTGGGAAAAGGTTGGGTCAATTTCATAAAAATGGGTTTTAAGAATTTTGGATATTTTGGTGTGAATTTGTATGGGGCTTGATTTGGAATTGTTTGATGATGGAATTATAACTTAGGGAATGGCTTTGATTAAATGGATGGCAAATGGAAATGTCATGTGGGCTTTAGGGCCAAATTTGGGCTTTTATATTTGGTGGAAATGGGCTTTTAGTGAGGTTTAGGGAAGTGGGCTTTTAAATTTAAAATGGATTTTGGGATGAGATTTTGGTAAAGGCTTGGGCCAAATAATTGTTGAGTTTGGTTTAGGGATGCTTCATGAGTGGTTTGAAACAAGTTTGAGGTGATTTGGGTTTGAATTGGTTTAAATTTGGGTTTAATTGGTAAGTGGGCTAAGGTGGGTCAAATTGGGCTAACTTGGGCCAATGTTGGGCTAGAGTTGAAATTGATGTAAAATTAATGTGGGGAAATGTTTATGGGAGTGTTTCAAAGAGGTTTTGGCTTTGGTTAGGTTTTGATTTTGGGGATTTGGGCTCATTTGGGCTAGGTTTGGGTTTAGGTCAAAAATGGGTCTTTTAGCTTTCGGGTTGAATTTGAGTGGGGTTTGGATCAAAGTTTTGGGCAAATCATGTTAGTGTTTTGTTTATGGGGATGTCAAGGAAGGTTTAGAAAAGATTTGGGGTTAATTGGAGTTGAATTGGGTGAGTTTGGGTTAGGTTTGGGTCATAGGTCCAAATTGGGCTTTAAGGCCAAAAGTGAAATTGGATCCCAATGCCAGTCAAATTGGGCTTGTATTTGGTCTAGATTGGTGTTGGGGATGTTGAATTGAAGTTTAGAATTGAATTGGACCAAAATTGGGGTCAATTGGGTAGATTTGGTTTGACATCGGGTTTACTTTGGGTTAAAATGGGTCAAATTGGGGGTTTTGATAAAAGTGGGGTAAATTGACAAAATTGGCCCATGGTGTAGTTGGAAAAAATGAAATTGGGAATATTTGGGATTTTCTGGAATTTTCTGGGAATTTTCTGAATTTTTGGATTTTTGGGTCAGAAGGGGTATTTTGGGTATTTGGAAGGTATTGGGGGTATTTTTGGAATTTTTGGTATTTTTGGATATGGATGATCAGTTTGAGTGATGTGGAAATGTCTGGGATTGATTTTGGAGAATTTTGGGTAATTTGGAAATTTTTGAGAAATTTGGGCTATTCGGTGCTTTGGGTAGGTTGGCGTGTGTTGGGTCCCGGGTCAAAAATCGAAAATTTGGAAAATTGAAGATTGGGTGGATGTAAGTGAAATGAAATCATTTTTGTTGAGCCATGAAGCCATATCAAGCCCACATGAGCCATGAAGGGACTCATTTGAGGCATTCACCATGTTGTTCCTAACCCTCTACCAAGGGCTTAGGGGTTAAGGACCATCCATGTGAATCACCTACATGAGTCGGAGGTCAAGTTGGGTATGGGTGTGTTTAGGAGGTGTGTGAAAGTGTAGTGTGTGTGCAAGTCAGCCTTTCACTGCACCGAAGCCACCTGTAGGCGCTCCCAAGGCCAAAGAGTCCCATAGGAACTCATCCTTTAAACTTCCACATTCGATTTCAACCCTCTAGGTGATTAGGGGTCTATAGTCAAGTTTGTGGAGTTTGCAGGGAGTTAAGAAGTGGTTTGAATTTCTAAAAGGTGGGTCCCAATTCTAGTCCTCTAAGATAGTCAAAGGAAAAGCCTAAGGCTAGATCCTAAGTACTAAAGAGAAGAAGAGAAGACCTCATCAAAAATGAGGTCAACAAATGGACCCCAATAGGTGTGGTGAGCCGACGGAGCACACCGCGCGTATTGGTGCTGACCGAAGCGATCAACAAAACCAACACGTATGTCCAAGTGACAAACTTAGGACAAAGTAAGAGCTTCACGCGGGAGTGTCAAGTATATCTCCGGACTGGAGATTCTCGAACTCTCGCCGGGGAAAGGAAAAGGAGGTGAATCCCAAATCACATGTTTTCGAGAGAATTTCGATTTAGATTTTATTTTATTTCATGTTCAAGTCACGATGCGTGAGTTTAGATTTCAATTTGGAGTTTTAATTTAGATCGAAGTTTAGTTAGGATTAATTTGAAAGAATCTGATTTGAAATGAAAATCGGAATTTTCAAGTTTTAGATGTAACATCTTCAACCCCAAAAGAAGATCGAATCGATTGGATCGAGTCATTGCAATGAGGAAAGACTCGTAATAATGCGGTATCGGATGTAAAATCCGTAACCTCAAGAGTTCGATTCGATGTATTTCAAGGCAATAGGAAAAGAATCCTAAAGCAATGCAGTACTTGGATGTAAAATCCTCGACCCAAAAGTTTGGATTTGATGTATTTCAAGGCAATAGGAAGAGAATCCTAAAGAAGTGCGATCTTGGATGTAAAATCCTCGACCCAAGAGTTTGAATTTGATGTATTTCAAGGCAAATAGGAAGAGAATCCTAGAAAGGTAGTCTTGGATGTAAAATCCTCGACCCAAAAGTTCGAATTGATGTATTTCAGTGCAATAGGAAAGAATCCTAAAGCAGCAGATCTTGGATGTAAAATCCTCGACCCAAAGGTTTGAATTTGATGTATTTCAAAGGCAATAGGAAGAGAATCCTAAAGCAAGGCAGTCTTGGATGTAAAATCCTCGACCCAAAAGTTTGAATTGATGTATTTCAAGGCAACAGGAAGAGAATCCTAAAGCGAAGATGCAGTCTTGGATGTAAAATCCTCGACCCAAGAGTTTGAATTTGATGTATTTCAAAGGCAATAGGAAGAGAATCCTAAAGCAAGGCAGTCTTGGATGTAAAATCCTCGACCCAAAAGTTCGAATTGATGTATTTCAATGCAGTAGGAAGAGAATCCTAAAGCAAGTGCAGCTTGGATGTAAAATCCTCGACCCAAAAGTTTGAATCGATGTATTTCGAAGTGCAATAGGAAGAGAATCCTAAAAGCGATAAGGTACTTGGATGTAAAATCCTCGACCCAAAAGTTCGAATTTGATGTATTTCAGAGCAATAGGAAGAAAATCCTAGCAAGGCAGTCTTGGATGTAAAATCCTCGACCCAAGAGTTCGAATTTGATGTATTTCAGGCAATAGAAGAGAATCCTAAAAAGGCATCTTGGATGTAAAATCCTCGACCCAAGAGTTTGAATTCGATGTATTTCAAAGGCAATAGGAAGAGAATCCTAGCAAAGGCAGCTTGGATGTAAAATCCTCGACCCAAGAGTTTGAATTTGATTGAGGTTCGATGTGAGATCCGGAAAGATCGAATTCGAGATTTGAAATTTGACCGAGATTTGAAATTTGGAAAGATTGAATTTGAATTTTGATTGAGAATTGGAATCTGGAAGAGATTGAATTTCGAATTTTGATCGAGAATTCGATTTAACATTCTTGTTGATTTTGTTTATCCTTTAATGATTCAAATTTTATTTTGTTGTTTATTTAATGTTCATGTGAATTTGGTGTTTGTCATTTTTTTAGATCCTCTTTTTTTTTAACGAAAGTTTTCTTCTACGTTCTTTTTTTCTTTTTCTCGTTCTTCGTTCGAAGTTCATTTAACTTTAACGGCGTTTCCCAATCAATTTCGCACAAAAGAGGTGAAGGCCAAAAATGTGACATGGTCACTTTTATTCCAATCATATCGAAGATACATCGTACAACTTGATCCGGAATATATTTCATACAATCCATGTAGACTCAAACGGATCGTGTATGATCTTTGTCGATCCATCTAAAGAAGCATCCGTCAAAAGTCCATGTCCGAATAAGTGAGATACATGGTCAATAACATCACCTTCCAAGCCATCCTCGGCAAGGATGCCGTATGGATGTACATCGGAGGTGCGATATTTTCCATGTAACTCACAAGCTCGTAAGGCCGGAGGCTCTCTAGCTCCGGTCCGGCCGGAAATGGTAAGGTATCCTTCCGTCGTCCATCCTTCCGAACGTAACCGAAATCCTCTTCACCGGTACTCCCGGTATGCAATGCTTGGCGATATCTCGCTCCGTTACCCTTCGACATCATGACGGAACCTACCGGTAAGTGGTATCTTTATCGGCCCTCGGAACTCACTCGGGCCTCGCTATCCGGAGGTCGATCCGAACATGATGTTACACTCGCTCGTAAAAGAGATCGTGCAGTAAAGGTCCGACAAAGTCATGGTGATCAATGTGTGGGGGTATACAATCACCCCGTTTCGTAGATATCGATGATGCAACTATTGGGTATGCGGTCTCGTCGCAGCATTCCTCCATGTTATCAATCTCTTTACCATTCTCTCGATGACTAATGGCATCGGGTCCACTCGCCCATGACGGAGTATTCCCGCTGGTTTCCTTCCCGTCCTCAGCAAAGTCAGTAATAAAGATCCACATCGTATCGTGATTCTTCCTTTCCCCGGCATCCATCTCCGGGCTCCGAGTATGTGTTTTCCTCAGCGGCTCGCTCGGCCCAGTCTTTTCAAATCCCGGATGCAATCCACGATTTGCCGTCGCTCATACTACGAAAATACGTCCGTATGTAATTCGAGGCCCTCCAAGATATCGATTCTTCCGCATCTAATCCTTTCAAAGTATTCAAAGGTTTTCTTTTCAACATTTTGCATTCTCTCCAGCTCGTATTCCGAATGATCCGCGGATGGCGAGGCCTCGGTGACGTATTGTGGGATATAAGGTTCGATCCCTTCACGTTCTCCCCGCATACCTCGGCTCCTCGGTGGATGATGTCCGTCGGGACATCCCCCGGGTTGCTTCGCAACAAGGTCATGCATCATCGGTGGTTCTATCCTGTGGCGTGGTAGCCTTCTTTCTTCCGATTTTCTCGAAGATTTCCCCGGTTCTTTTCGTCATCCTAGGAGTCGGCCTCCTTTCTTCCGGTTCCCGGTGAACCGGTGTCCTTGAAGTGTATGCACCGACATTAGCAATCGCCTCGTCGTGCTCGATCCGCGGCTAGTTTTGTCAACATCTTACTGGATACGGCGATTCTTATTTCTTCGTTGCGTTGTCGTGAGAGTAGCTCTTCGAACTTCGAATCTCCGTGGGCGCGGCGCCGACAAGCTCGCCCTCCGCCGTAGCGACTACGTACTTCATTTTCTTATCTTCTTCAAGGTTTGTCTTTCTTCTCGTCGTCTGGATTGGTGGCTTGGGCCACCCACTTTCATTACCGTATGTCCAGCAATTCTTCTCGATCAACCGGGACCCGACCACTTTCCTCGTATCGTAGGCTCCGCCGGTGCGAAATCCGAGTCAATCTCGATTATCGCTCCATCTTTCACCCTCTTTTCATCAAGTGCAAGGCTTACGCCATTCTTAAAGTTCAAGACCAACCGCCCGCTCGACATTTCCTCGCGAAGAGACAAGGAAAAGGATCGGGGCCGTACTAAGAACAAGAACATCAAGAAAATGTTTATTAAAGACATCTTGTTTTATTATTATTTTTATATTTTCAAACTTAACAGAATGAAGTGGGATAAGATCGGGTAAGAGATTTTGATTTGGAAAAGAAAACAAGGAAAATTTTATTATCGGATTTTATTTATTTTAGCACATTTTTGTTATTTTTGGGTTCGGACCCAATCATAAGTAATCACTTCGCCCGTGCTTCTAGGGATGGAAAGTTCATTCCTTCGAAACATCGTGTAGCGTAATACTTTTTCAAGTATCGTCCATCGATCGAAGCATATGTCGTTCTCCCCGGCAATTCACTAGCCGATAGGAGCCTCCCGAGTAGACTCGCCTCAACTACAAATGGTCCTTCCCAAGTGGGTTCAAATTTTCCTCCTATCTTGCGGTGTGCAAGAATAGGTCTCTCGAGAACGAGAACTAAGTCACCAACTTTCAAGGTTCTCGGGCGGACCACGCTTATCATGAGCTCGAATCATCTTAGCTTGGTATAGTTCTAAATTCCGTTGCGCCGCAAGTCTTTTCCCTTCCGTGCTCTCTAATTCTTCGAGTCGTAATTTGGCGTTTTCTTCGTTGTGATTTTATTCGCAACTCGCAACTCCGAGTGAAGGAAGCTGAACCTCTAAAGGTAACACTGCCTCGGACCCATACACCAGAGCGTAAGGTGTAGCTTGCGTAGGAGTTCTGAAGGTTGTCCGGTAGGCCCATAAGGCTTCTAACAACTTCTCGTGCCAATTTCTCTTATTGTCGTCTAAAGTCTTCTTTAAAATTTGAACGAGAGTTTTATTAAAAGCCTCGCAAGGCCGTTTGCTCTTGGGTAGTAAATTGTTGAATATCGCCAGCCGATTCCGTGTCTCCCGACAAAATTATTGATTTGTGTGCTTCTGAAGGCCGACCCATTATCCGAGATGATCTCGCGCGGCACCCCGAAACGGTAGACAACTCGGTTCTCAAAAATTGTAAGCACGTGATGTGCTTTCACTTCTCTAAGTGGAACCGCCTCTCGCCCACTCGGAAAAGTAATCCGTAGCCGCAAGAATGAAGCGATGTCCTTTCGACGACGGCGGTTCTATCGGACCCACTATATCCGTGCCCCAACATTCAAATGGCCACGATGCAATTGTCGGATGTAGCACATTCGGAGGTCGGTGTAGAACCACCCGTGCACTCGGCATCGGTGACGCCTTCGCGATTTTCATGCAGTCGGTCATCATCGAGGGCCGTAGTACCCTAGTCTTTTAATTTTCATTTTCATCTTCGGACCCGACCGATGAGCGCCACGCAGTCCCGAATGCACCTCTTTAACAATTTCACGGGCCTCGGACCCGCTTAGGCACCTTAGCCACATTCGATCAAAAGACCTTCCGTATAATGTGTTGTTTATTAGTGCGTAGGATGCAGTTCTTTTCGATCCGATGGGCTAACGACCTATCGTCCGGTAGTTTTCCCAGTTCGTAGGTAATCCATCAATGGTCGTCGCCAATCTTCCGTGTTTTCTCGTCATCGCCGCAATCGATTCTTCTTCTTTTCCGATTCGTGTATCGTATCTATGTCAAGCCGTGATAGGATCCGGCGTCCGTGAACCGACACTTCCACCGATTCATCTTGCAAACAGTGCAAATTCTTTTGCGAGACGAGCTAGCGCATCCGCTAGAGCGTTTTCCTCGGGAATTTTGTAGATCGTCACATTCGGAATCTGTTCCAACAACTGTATGGCATACCTGGAAGTATTGCTCGAGTCTTGGTTTTAAAATTCCGTATTGTCCGACGATCCGTTGGATGATTAACCGCGAATCCCCGTAGATGTCGATGTCTCGTTATCCCCATTCGAATGGTTAATTCCGGCCCCGTTATGAGGGCTTCGTATTCCGCTTCGTTGTTCGTACATGGTTCCGTCAAGTGGTAGGAGTATCTTAACATCCCCCGCTCCGGTGTTATAAAGATTAGCCCGATTCCCGCCTTACCGGCACTATCACTTGCGATTCTTCGTCTTTGTGCGTCGAAGATGCTCCGTCGAAATATAATTCCCAACGTCGATCATCAAGGTCTTCTAGGTTCATTATTTGTTCATCCGGCGGATCGTCATCGAGAGGAGATTCCGCCGCAGAAGGGTGTGCCGCGAGAAAGTCCGCTAGTGGCTTGTCCCTTTACGGCACGAAGAGGCACGAAAGTTATATCAAATTGCAATAATATCATCGACCATCCGGCAAGTCTGCCGGAAAGCGTTGGACGAGTCATCAAGTATCAGCAATGGATTAAACTTCGAGATCGTGTCGACCTTATGAGAAAGCATGTAATGCCCGAGCTTTGAGCGGCGAAGATTAGGGCCAAACAATGCTTTTCAATTGCGGGATACCTTATTTCCGTCGGCAGAAACGACGACTTAAGTAATAAAGAGCATTTTCTTTACCCTCATCATCGACTCAGGCCAACGTGGCTCCGAGAGAGTCGTCTAAAGCCGCGGTATAAAGTATTAGCGGCCTACCCGAGACCGGGGTCGCTAAGACAGGAGGTGTCATTAAATATTGTTTAATGTCCTCGAAGGCCCTTCCGGCATTTCTCTTCCCAAATAAATTTGGCGTCCTTTTTAACTAGTGCCGAGAAAGGCCGACACCTACACCGACGAGTTCGAGATAAAGCGTCGAAGATATGCCGCCTTCCCTTGAAAAGATCGTAGTTGTTTTAAGGTTTTGGGAGGCGGCATTTCTAAGATGGCTTTTATCTTCTCCGGATCGATTTCAATTCCACGATGTCGGACAACGAATCCTAAGAATTTCCCGGAGGTGACGCCGAAGGCGCATTTTAAGGGATTCATCTTAAGGTTAAATTGCCTTAATCGTTCGAAAACAATTCTCAAATCATACAAGTGGTTGTCCTTTACTTTGCTTTTGATGACCACATCGTCCACGTAGCATTCGACTTGATTATGGATGAGATCATCAAAAATTCTTGTCATTGCTCTCTCGGTAGGTCGCTCCCGCGTTCTTCAATCCGAATGGCATCACCGTGTAGCAAAATACTCCGATCGGCGTTCGAATGCCGTAAGTTTTTCATCTTCTCGGAGCCATTTTTATTTGGTCGTATCCCGAAGATCCATCCATGAATGAGAATATTTCGTGTGTTGAAGCGATGTCGATCATTAATTCTGGGATCGGTAGAGGAAATTCATCTTTTCGGACATGCTTTGTTTAAATCTCCGAAATCCACACAAATTCCGATCCGACCATTCTTCTTCCCGACCGGTACCACGTTGGCTAACCAAGTCGGGTATTGTTCTTCACGTGACAAATTTAGCGTCTATTAGCTTTTTAACTTCAGCTATGACTTGTTGTTCGATTTCTGGACGCATTCTTCCGGGACCTTGTCCGACCGAACGTAGTAGGGTCCACTCCTAGTTTATGGACCGCGACCTCCGGAGCTAAACTCGGCATCTCATCGTAGCTCCAAGCAAAACAGTCTTTGAATTCCATTAATAACTCGATTATTTCTTTGGAGTCTTCTTTTATCGAGTAAAGAGCTAACAAAGGTAGGTCTGTGCTCTTCGCTAGTACCTAAGTTAACTTCTATTAACTCATCTATCGTAGATTCGATTTCTTCTTCGAACTCGTGGAGCGTCTCCAATTTGCAAATCTTCGAGTTCTTCCGTAGTTTCCATGCAGCTTTCATTAGATTCGCAGGTGACAACCAAGCAAAATTCAGCATCGTCAACCGATCCTACCGTGCCGAATCCGAGACCATGTTTCGAGTCGAGTGGACGACCGGAGTTATTCCATAAATTTTCAAAACGTTGTGATCGACCTCTTGTCCACTCGTCGAGGTAAGAAACCACGTTGAATTAAATTTTGAACACAGGAGAGTACCACTCAAAAGGCAATTCCATTAATTCCGATGAAGTAAGCATCTTCAAATTGTGCATTATTTTCAGCTTTGGAGGAAGAAGCACCACGGTAGAATTTGATTGGTTTCGCACCACCGCTACGTACCTCTTGACCTCCATACCCTCGATCTTATTGAATGGATCGGGGTCGTGGTCATAAGATGTACATAGTGGTTAATCTTCTCGTACATCGATTTATATTCTTCGTTTCTTTCATCTTCGATAGGGATTTTGAATTGCGGCTTCTTTCGACTTATTGTCGCCGCTTCTGTTCGATTTCTCTTCTTCTTCGTAACTATCTTCCCAATCGACATCGATGGTTGGTTTCCTCCGTCCAATCGTCCTAATGTCTCTACCACGACCTCGTCCCCGCCTCGACCTCGGATGCGAGTTGTGGAGAAACCTTCACCATCTCGCCGTAAGGGAGTGGTGAGCGATCGTTGGACTAGAACTTCGTGTTCTTCGTTGTCCCGAACTTTCTTTGCTTCATTTGTTATAGTATCTCCGGAGAAGATCGTTTTCTTCGCGTGCATAATAAGCCGCATCCTCGCGGATTCCAATTTCATGTACGGAGAATGGTCGTAAGTCACCTTTGATGCACCGTTCTCCTCCATCGTAGTATTTAATACATCGATGTAGAGATGATGGTACCATCCCGTTTTCATGTATCCATGGTCGGCCCGCAGAGAGCGTCGAACGACGTTTCGAATCAATTATGTGAAATTTCGCGGTTGTCTTTGCTAAGTCACCGGTCTTCATCGGTAGCGTTATCGAGCCGAGGGCTCTTTCTCCTTTCCGGTCGAATCCTCTTAATAACATTTTGTCCGCCTCGAGCTCGCGGCATCAATTTCCAAGTATGCTAGCGTTCGAAGATTCATTATATCGATCGATGCTCCCGGATCCACCAATACTCCGGAGAGTGTAAATTTTCCGATCAGAATCGAAATGTACAACGGCCGGTCGCGATCCGCCGTTCCAAGTAAGTAGGTCGTCGTCTCGCGAAGGTAACACCTCGTCGTTCCTTTAACGAGCAAACCTCATCTAAGGACTCTCCCGCCATTCGTGCTAAGCAAATTCTCCGGATCAAGTAAGGCTTCGATCGCAGCTTCTCTCATCTCCTTCGATAAGATGAGAGCGTCGTAGATGCTTAGCTTGGTCGGTAGTTTCCTAAGATGGGCTAGCACGTTGTAGTCCACTTTGTTTTCATGTGTCTCTCGCTTCTTCTCGAACGGGTATTTCTTCTCGCCGGGTTGGTTCTTCCCGAACAACCACCCGCTTCCCTTCGTCTTTTGGACCCATTCTCGGAGGTAGAACTTTTCCACTCCTTAAGTCGACTTCCGTAATTTCTTCCGAATCTATCGTCGAGCTTCGTCGGTGTCTTTTCGAATCGGAATGACAGTGCTCTTCCGGATTAGCTTCGCAGTCCGAAGGCTCTAACTCTATCGCGATCGGAGCTCCTCGAAACTCGCGATAGATTCGTCGCTCGTTGAACTCTCGTAGCCTCCTCGATGGATGTCTTCTTTGTTATTTTGCTTGTCGAGATCGTGTATGATTCGAGAATTGTCGTTGGTATCGAAATCGATATCCGGATTATCGTTAGTTACGTAATCGTTAGAAATGATCAAAACGTAGCCAACGCCATCACCCTTATCATTATATGATCCCACCGAAGTGAGTAGATAATCATACAGTAGTCGTGGGTTCGAGGGATTTCTCCCCGAATCGGAAACAACTATCCTAGGATAAGCAGCCCCTAGTCCTAGCCTTAGGTGCCTCGCCTTCTCTTCTTCGTCAATTTTCTTCTTCTCTTCAATCGTCTCCGTCGAGGTGGTTCTTCTATCGCAAGTGATAAGTATCGGCTTAACAGTGTTCAAACTCCGAATCGAAGCTCGTACCGAAGCGGTCCGGATGCCGTCTAAAATCTTTTCGAAGACCTCGTCCAAGCGGTAGTCCATCCATCGTCGGCTGTATAGGGATCTATCTGAATGATGGGATCGACCGAGATAACATCGACGGAACCTCCTTTCCGGGGTTCCTTCATGTACTCCTTCGGGATCGTTACATTCCCTTTCCGCGAGTCGTCATCGAGCCAACTTTTCAAGGTAATGCAATCTTCTATTTTGTGTCCAAGCATTTGGTGGTAAGGGCAAAGTCGGGATCACCCTTCTTGTCGACTTCCTCCGGTCTTTTAGTGCTCGGCACTGGAAATCCGGAGTCTTCATCGACTCGCGGAACATTTTCAGCACCGCTTCATTCTTGAACGGATATTCTCTCGCTCAAAAGCTCTCTTAATGTACGTTGCGTGACGAGGCGGTTGTTCATACTCGCGGAGATGACCGATACTGGGCCGGGTTGCTTGTAATTCCGTCGTGGTTGTTGCGGCCGTTCTGGTGGTATTTGCATCGGTTGCTTGCCTTTGTCAACTGCTGCGACGATCCCGGATTTCTTTTCAAAAGTCTTTATAGGCTTTTGTTTATCTGTTTTATCGGTGAAACTTAATTGCTTCGCCTCTTCTTGCAAGCTTCCGGCCTCGCTTAACAACTTCTCGAAAGTCTTAATAGTAAATCCCTCGAGGAGAAGTGCTATCGGGCCATGGATGCTTTTTAGCAAAATGCCGACTGCATGCTGTTCTTGCAGTTGTGGTTCACACTTCATACTTAAGTTCCTCCATCGGAGTATGTAATCCACCAAAGTTTCATTCGGCTTCTGCTTCTCTACCACTAAATCACCTATAGTGATGTGGTGCTGAGCTCCGGCGAATCGCTTGATGAAGAGGTTCTCTAGCTCGAGAATGTCTTTACCGAACCGTTTGGTAACTCGCATACCGGCCGAAGGCGATTCCCGACGGACCGCTCGACGAACCGGTCGGAAGAGTAATGCATCGCTCCCGCCGCATTGCAACAATCGGCACGAAAGTGTGCCACATGCCGTCGGGGGTTCCCGTGCTCGTCGAAGGTCTTGAACGCGAGGTGGTACGAAGCCTTTCGGGTATTGGACGTCGTCGAATTCTTCGGGTAAGGTCTACCCGTCCGAATGGATGTCCCGCTCTTTGATTGTGCTAAGGCTTCTCGCACTCTGCTCGTTCCACTAAGTTCTCGATATCCTTTTCGGGAATCATACTTTGTGTCGTATCCTTTTCAGCCGATCATCCCCATCGACGGACGTAATCTCCTTTCCTCCGTCTACAATGTGAATGACCTCTCGGGGGTGTTTCCCTTTGTGGTTGTACTTCGACTCGGAGAGTGGCCGGAGCTACGGCCATCTCTTCCATCCTTTTCGCCATTCGAGCGATCGTGTCGTCTTCTCTCGAAGCCGTCTTCTCATCGCTCCGGCTCCTCTCTTCGCGGCCGCGGGAGCACCTCGCGAAGCCGATGAAGCTCGTGTCTCAACCATGTTGATTTCTCGCGTATTCGTCGTCCATAAATTCCGATGAATCAATCTCATCTCCGAACTTTTCTTCTCTTTCTTTTGCCAATCGTCGGATATCGGTTCTCAACTTTTCCATGGCATCTTCTAGCGGGCTTTCGTGTGTTTTCGTGGTTGTCGTGCGATAGCCGCCGGGTCCCTTTCTCACGAGTCCCCTTCATCGCGGTAGCACATTCTTCGCATTCAAGTCTCCCGGCGAGACTTTCTTTCTCGGGTTGTTGTTTCAATCTCAACCGCCCCGTAGTAGGACGCCATACCATCCTTCCGCGGCAGAAGGTGTCTAGGACCGGATGGTCCGTCGACCAAATGCTCGGAAGGTGGTATCCTCCCTAATCCGTAATCCCGAGACGACAACAGGCGGACTAGCCTTCATCCTTTTACTTGGCTTTTCCGCCATGATGGCGGGTTCTACTCGGGGCCCAAGACGGGATTCGGACCGGCACCCGCCCTATCCTCCGTAGAATTTCGATACGGGGCGCTTTTCCTTCTTCGCTAACTTTTCTACCAAAGTTTGCAGTCGAGCAAACGGCGTAGTTCTAGTTCTTTTCTTGCGGCTATCGTTGTAATATGCGGGTCGTGGTAATGTGGCAAGCAATCTTGCGAATATTTTCTTCATCTTCCGCGGCGGAGAGGGGATGAAATCCGCTTCCTCCCAACGAGTAGTATGTATTCAGAACGGCGTGTATATTCGGCGGTTCCGGAATTTCCTCCAGAAAGCAATTTCAGCGACCTCGGCTTCTTTAGCGATCCTTCTATTTCTATTTCTTCTGCGGGTCTTTGTTAGTGACGGAATTCTTGAACCGGACCCGATTTCGAAAACGGAAGGTCTTACAGAAGATCTCGTACCCTCCACGCGTAACGTGTCCATCATAATCTTGGATTTCTTTCCCCTTTGATTTGGCAAAAGTCGGGGCGGGTGCGGAAACAACTAGACCAGATGGGGGTAGAAAGAACGAGTCCTCCCGTGGACGACGGTATTCCTCTTAGTCGGGATCCTTTCGCGGAGGAGGGAATTCTTGGGTCGACCTAAGGTCGAACTCGACGGCGGCTCTTCGGCCTTCGGATACCTTGTTCATCGGTGCGAAAAGGGAGACGTCGGTGATCTTGACGTTCATGTTTTCAAATCCTTGTCCAAATCGGATGATTCCATCGTCGGGCAACTCATCCTTATGGACGACGAGGTCCGATCCATTGGTGAAAGAGAAAATCGCTTCGGGGCTTCCATTTCGCAGGGTAGATTCGGTTGTCGGTCCCAAGTTATGCTTCTTTTCTTTAGGACGAAAAGAAAGGAATCGAAAAGGGTCCGAACTCATTCATGTTCATGTATTTATAAAAAGGAATCACTTATTAAAGGGTTTGTTTATTTAGAACGGAGTATTCAAAGGTGTAGAGAAGGTAAGGAACCCGAATCGGAGTTGGAAAGGAAAAGAGAGTCTTAAGCAAGACTTCTCGACTCGAAGGAGCACTCCTAAACTAACACCTATTGGGGTCCACCCCACCTCGTAAATGAGGTAAAAGGATCTCGGAACCTCTCTGTTTAGGGGTGTCTAAACAGATGGCTCCTAAATCCGAGAGAATGTTGGTTATACTTGTTCAAGGTAGAAATGAACATAGTATTCCAACGGAAAGAAGGGTAGTTTGATCCATAAGGGACATGGATGCACTACCGATTTTTGAAAGCAGAACTATTTGATTAAAATGGAGAGAGGAACTATTCCCCAGCGGAGTCGCCAGAAGTTGTCGGCATATTTTTAGGTTATGTGTTGTATTTTTTAAAAGGGGTCGCCTACAGAAGTTGTCGGCGAGTTTTAAATTTAATTTAAATATATATATAATTTAGAAAGTAGTATTTGATTTTGAAAATGATTTTAAATTTGAAAATTTTAAGATATGAAATCAAACTGATCTCACATCCCGAATAGTTTATATAAACGAGCGCCGCACCACAAACCGTGTATCTATCCCGAAGAATAGACACACTCGCTTGATAATGGGGCTCGATTAAATAAACTAGAAAGGTTTGTGACATCCGTTTGGTATGCGAACCAATTTTATAAGCCGACAAATTCCCCGCTTAATATGAAACTATTAAACGAGGTTTATATTACTCCGGGTTCTTAAAGTTCCCTATAAGGGCAAGCCCCATAGTTAATTACATCTTAAGTGACGGGAATCACCTAAGAAAACTCTCGATAATAATCAATAATTCTGCTCTCAAGAATTTCAAAGTTTAAGTTTTCAAAGGATTGAATTTTGGAAATTTCAATAGGGAATGGATCAAATTTAGAACATTTTTATTTTAGGAGTCCAAAGGAAGAAAAGTAGGAGAGATCACGGATTCGAAGCGGACTTCGGTAATCTCCCGACTATCCTATTGTTTGGCTTGGATTTAGGAATGTCCTAATGTTTATTTAATGTTTTAATCTTGCCAATTTAGTTAATTAGGGCTTATATTTATATGATAGAATCATACAAATTGCCTAGAAGATATGAGGGTTTATGTCGTATCGGACGACTACCTCGGAATCCTAAGACCGGTTAGTGCTTGATTTGCAATGCAAATGCCTAACAAAGAGTTGAGGATTTATGTTGCACTAGGCAAACTACCTCGAAGTCCTATGGCTTTGTTATTTAATTCTAAGAAAGTTTTGTCGACGTAGGTTCAAGTTTTGCCGACGACGATGGCCGTGCTGCCCACCATGCTCCGAGCTCCTTGTCGTTGCAGAGGTTTAGTTTTAGAAATCATAAATCAAGAGATGAGAGAAGTGTTCTGGTTTAGAGAAGTCTTAATTTCCAAGTGTTTTTTTGTGTTTTAATTAAAACAAATCTTAAAGTTGATTATAACGACACCGGTTAAGATCCCACTGGCTCCATCCTTCCGCATCATTATTTTTATCGGATTCACTTAGTCCAGTATGAATTTGCTAAACTCAACCGAATGAGTTCCACACTTTCATTTAGACCGTGGGAAATCCCGTTAGCAACACGTAGGTTACATCATCCGAGGTATTCCCGATCATCCAACAGGACGTTTTAATTTAGTTGTAATTGTAGTTTTGTGTTCGTTTCGTGATTAAATTTCGAGTTGTCTTATATTTTGAAATGTCGTGGAGGTGAATTTTATCTTGTAGTGTCTTTTAATTTAGTTTATGGGTTTCGGCTTTGGTTTCGTCCTAAAGGTGTCGGTTTTCATGCAATCGTTGTTTATCATGCAAGAAAAATAAAGTGCATTTCGCAATAAAATAAACCGCAATAAAATAAAAGCGTACTCGGAAGGTCTTCCCGTCATTCCGAGCCGCACTTAAAACACGATTAGAATATTTAAACAAGTTCCTAGGTAAAGCTAAGGGAAAGGTTTATGGTTTTCTACCAAATTCCTAATCCTATAGCTAGTCGTTTCCTATGACGTCTAGGTTCTTTGTGTTTTTAGTTTGAAGACGATTTTCTTCATCAAAGAACAATTAAGTTCAATTGTTCTTATCAACATCCTATCATATTGAGGAAGTGCTTAGGAGAGATCCCAAACATCTTTTCAATATTTCTGGGATTGTTTTAAGCCCAAATGAATTTAATTGTGTAAATGAATCGATCGTCCGAGGTTTTCAAGTTTTGTTAACTCGTTTCAGTGAACTATGACATTCGAATGTCCTATAAGTGAAGTAACATTTCATTTTAATGTTCTATTTAGGAGTTATGATAACTAAAGCTCCTAAGGGCGAAATGATTTGTAATGATTTGTGATTCAAATTTAAGTTCAAATTAATGATTTAAGTTTGGAATAGTGTTCAAGTTATTTTAGATTTATTTCTTCATGTCTTAAGTAAGGTTATTTAATTTAACTTAATTTAATTTAATTTAATTTATTTTAATTTAATTTATTTAATTTAATTTGATTTGATTTAATTTAATTCAATTTAATTTATTTGATTTAATTTCTTAATTTAATTTAATTTAATTTTAATTTAATTTAATTTAATTTTAATTTAATTTAATTTAATTTAATTTATTTATTTAATTTTATTTAACTTAATTTAATTTAATTTTATTTATTTAATTTAATGTATTTAATTCATTTAATTTAATTTAATTTGTTTATTTAATTTAATTTAATTTTAATTTAATTTAATTTAATTTAATTGAAATTTTTGAAAGAGTTTAATGATTTAATTTTAGTTTAATGATTAAGTCTTTTAATATTTTAAATTTGAGTTATCACTTTAATTAAGAGTTGAATATTAATGAGATGATTAATTTAGGGATTTTTAAATTAAAGAATAAATCTCTTCCTAATAATATCCCTATTTTAATAATTCCAATTTTATTATTCTTCCAAATTCAATTAATTATTTAATTAAGGTTTATTTTAATTATTTTTAAATTGTTTAGTAGGTTTCTACCCTTTAATTATTTAAATTTCAATCATCCAAATCAGATTAGGATCAGATATTTTACTTGTTAAAAATTTTATTAAACCTAAAGTTTTAATTAAGGGTTAAAATTTTAATTACCATTTTGCCCTTTAAGCCTAATAATTTCATAACTCACTAAATTGAACTCAAATGAACTTGAAATTTTTATGTGACTTCACTTATGTGTCAATGAAGACATGAGAGGAGAAAATGTGATTTTTCTGTATTTAATTTATTTATATAATTATTTTTTGTAGAAAATAGAAATTTCCAAGGAAAATTCAATAACATGACCAAGGGAAAGTTTCTGTCCTTAAGAAAATTAGGGGACATTCCTAATGACCAGAGGACCACTTGGACCAAATTTTGTAATTTTTTGAATTATATTTTATTTATTAGAATTATTTTAAGTTCTGGAGTATTAATTAATTTAAAAATAAAATAAATGTTGAAAAATAAATTTTATAATTTTTAAAATTCTCTCTGATATCAAGGATTCCAGAGAACCAAACTTTACAATTTTCTGATTTCTCCTTGATTTATTATAATTATTTTGGTGAAAATGCTAGAAAATACATTTTTTTTAATTTTAAAATTACCCTAGAGCTTTAAAAATTAATATCTCACTAAATAGACCTAGGAAAAATATGGGACTTGTTCCTAAGTGATTAAAATTCAAAATATGACATTTTGGTGAATTTTATTATTTTTGTGATTTTTATTATTTTTTAATTATTAAAAATATTAAAATAATATTAAAAATCAACTTTTTTAGAAAATTGAAATTTTAATTTTCTTAAACTCCCCTGATATCAGAGAGACTCCAAAACCAATTTGGTGAATTTTTGAAAGATATTTTGAGAGTTATGAATTTTTAAAGTTTAAAATGACTAAGTGGCTTAATTAACCCAATTAGTGGGGCTAACCAAGTCCAATTGACCTCAAATTTTTATGGTGGGTTCCTCTGATCCTAAAGGTCAGTGGAGAATTGATTTCAAGTCAATTTGATCTATGGTTAGCTCTAATTAATTAGGGGTCTATTTTGGGTATTTAAGCCAATTAGGGTTAATCCGAGTGAATTTACCCAAATCCTATTTTTCCTAGGGTTCTCTGGTCATAAGGAACATCACCAAATTTTCCTAGAATTTATTTCACAACATGCTAATTTTTGGAATTAAAATACTTAAAACAACAACATGCATTTGAAAAATCAATAACTTTTCATAGGGATGGCCTCCGACTTTGGAAAATTCAGGGAATGTTCCCAAATTCGAGGCTTAAAAGCCCTATGGTCTCATGCCATGGTGAATTGTATAAATGCATGGAGAATTAAATGTATGCAGAGAGTAAATAAATTACTAAAAATAAAATACTGAACAGAATTGAATGATTTCTTTTCCACATTATTCTCCTCTGTTCACTGAGCAAGAGGGTATTTTTATTTTATTTTTTTGATTTTTCTACACAAAGTTATGAATTTTTAAAGTTACGGGAATTAAATAAATAGAAAATATCCCTATTTATCTACTTAAGTGACGCGGCGCCGCCGCATCCTTAGCCTCTCCGGACGATACGTGTCGCGCTGCGATTAGGCGCCGCCATCCGAGTCGGCCGTCCCGGGACCCGCAGCTTCACGTAACGTTCTCCGGTCCGGCGCAATCTAATCCGTCCGCTCGATACACGCGCGATCCAACGGCTCCCGGTCATCGTCTACGACCGGTGTGCACTCGTGACCGTCAACCTTCTAACCCTAATTTCTCACTCGATTCTCGATGGATTTTCGTGTTCTTATGCTCTCATGGATTCGTCTTGAAGAGACGAACACATCCATACGGTAAACATGCATTGAAATTTACTCAAATGAAATGGAGAATCTCCGTAAGCTCGGGAAGAAGAATGAATTCATACCTTTGCTCGGAGAAGTGAAGCTTCGATCCGAGAGTTGTTGCACCTTCGATTGGATCCTAGCGAAGCTCCGGATGAAGTCTCCGGTCCAGTGAATTGTCTAGGTTGGACTTCGACCACGCTCGATCACAAAGCTTGGAGTCCGGAGCAACCGGGTGGCCCGGAGATGGGGCTTTTATCGGTGGACACCTTCCCTTGATCCGGTGAAGGTGTAGAGACAATCGATTTGGGGATCGGCTCAGCCGTGGAGGAGTGTCTCGGTTTTGGGCTTGGATTTCAGCTCTGAAATTGAGCTCACAGAGAAGAAATGGCAGGGGGATCTCACTGGGGATCAAGTGCTCTGTGTATGAGGAGGGGTCTGGAACAATTTTGGCAGAGTTTTGGCAAGGTTTTTGCAACTCTCTCCTCATGGCCGTGAGGGGGTGGTGTTTAAATAGGCATGGGCGGAGGCTCCCCGTGGGGTTTAATGGTTGGGATCGACTGCTTAGGTCGAGGGAAGAACGACCATGCTATCCATTTGGAGTGGGGCGGCTCGGCAGGATGGAATTTCAAAGCTTGGCTTCTCCCGAGGTTTCGGGCATGGTGTTTTCCGGCGATCGGGTGGCCGGCGGCCGAGCATGGGTCACCCTCGAGGTCGAGTGGGTCGTGGCTGGGACTTGGTGCAATCGATTGGCAAATGCCATGTGTAAAAGGCTTGGATTAGAATGGAATGGGAGAGAGCTTATTTTGGCTCAAATTGGTCAACCCCTCCACTTGGGCTAGGTGCACCACCCAAGGCTTGGTTTTGGTCGAGGGAAAAGTGATTTGGCTCGAGCATAATCGGTAGGGTCAAGTCACCATCCAAGCACGATTAGGCATAAGCATGGTTAAGGGGAATCATGGGAGTGGTTAATCACCTTTAGGAATTAAGGAAAGAGCCTCCTCCTTTTGTCCAAAATGGCATGGTGACATGTAAAGAGGCTCTCATGGCTTGCATATGGCTTGTGCATGGCTCCATGGCTCCATTTGGCTTGGGAAAAGGTTGGGTCGATTTCATAAAAATGGGTTTTAAGAATTTTGGATATTTTGGTGTGAATTTGTATGGGGCTTGATTTGGAATTGTTTGATGATGGAATTATAACTTAGGGAATGGCTTTGATTAAATGGATGGCAAATGGAAATGTCATGTGGGCTTTAGGGCCAAATTTGGGCTTTTATATTTGGTGGAAATGGGCTTTAGGGAGGTTTAGGGAAGTGGGCTTTTAAATTTAAAATGGATTTTGGGATGAGATTTTGGTAAAGGCTTGGGCCAAATAATTGTTGAGTTTGGTTTAGGGATGCTTCATGAGTGGTTTGAAACAAGTTTGAGGTGATTTGGGTTCGAATTGGTTTGAATTTGGGTTTAATTGGTAAGTGGGCTAAGGTGGGTCAAATTGGGCTAACTTGGGCCAATGTTGGGCTAGAGTTGAAATTGATGTAAAATTAATGTTGGGAAATGTTTATGGGAGTGTTTCAAAGAGGTTTTGGCTTTGGTTAGGTTTTGATTTTGGGGATTTGGGCTCATTTGGGCTAGGTTTGGGTTTAGGTCAAAATGGGCCTTTTAGCTTTGGGTTGAATTTGAGTGGGGTTTGGATCAAAGTTTTGGGCAAATCATGTTAGTGTTTTGTTTATGGGGATGTCAAGGAAGGTTTAGAAAAGATTTGGGGTTAATTGGAGTTGAATTGGGTGAGTTTGGGTTAGGTTTGGGTCATAGGTCCAAATTGGGCTTTAAGGCCAAAAGTGAAATTGGATCCCAATGCCAGTCAAATTGGGCTTGTATTTGGTTTAGATTGGTGTTGGGGATGTTGAATTGAAGTTTAGAATTGAATTGGACCAAAATTGGGGTCAATTGGGTAGATTTGGTTTGACATTGGGTTTACTTTGGGTTAAAATGGGTCAAATTGGGGTTTTGATAAAAGTGGGGTAAATTGACAAAATTGGCCCATGGTGTAGTTGGACAAAATGAAATTGGGAATATTTGGGATTTTCTGGAATTTTCTGGGAATTTTCTGAATTTTTGGATTTTTGGGTCGAAGGGGTATTTTGGGTATTTGGAAGGTATTGGGGGGTATTTTTGGAATTTTTGGTATTTTTGGATATGGATGATCAGTTTGAGTGATGTGGAAATGTCTGGGATTGATTTTGGAGAATTTTGGGTAATTTGGAAATTTTTGAGAAATTTGAGCTATTCGAGGCTTTGGGTAGGTTGGCGGGTGTTGGGTCCGGGAGTCAAAAATTGAAAATTTGGAAAATTGAAGATTGGGTGGATGTAAGTGAAATGAAATCATTTTTGTTGAGCCATGAAGCCATATCAAGCCCACATGAGCCATGAAGGGACTCATTTGAGCATTCACCATGTTGTTCCTAACCCTCTAGCCGAGGGCTTAGGGGTTAAGGACCATCCATGTGAATCACCTACATGAGTCGGGAGGTCGAAGTTGGGTAAGGGTGTGTTTAGGAGGTGTGTGAAAGTGTAGTGTGTGTGCAAGTCGGCCTTTCACTGCACGGCCAGCCTGCAGGGGCGCTCTAAGGCCAAAGAGTCCTATAGGAACTCATCCTTTAAACTTCCACATTTGATTTCGACCCTCAGGTGATTAGGGGTCTATAGTCGAGTTTGTGGAGTTTGCGAGGAGTTAAGAAGTGGTTTGAATTTCTAAAAGGTGGGTCCCAATTCTAGTCCTCTAAGATAGTCAAAGGAAAAGCCTAAGGCTAGATCCTAAGTACTAAAGAGAAGAAGAGAAGACCTCATCAAAAATGAGGTCAACACCTAGTTCCTTACTTAGCCCTTAAGATTTCAAGGGTAGATTTATAATTTTAAGAATGTTAGATTAGGTGAGCTTAATCCTGATCAAATATTGTGTTATAATCCAACCATTTGCTAGGGGTCTTTGATTAGTGAATTTTAGTCTTCCAAAGTTAAATTCCTTACCTTAGGATCATTCAATTCAGTTAACTTCCAAATTATCATAATTGAGGGGAAATTACAATTATACATTTGTTAAAGAAGAGTGATGAGTTGTTTTCTACCTCTTAATCCATTATGTTTCAATCATTTTGATGATTAATTAAGATCATATATTACCCATTTTCCCTTTGATTTAACCTAAATATTAATTAGGGCTTAAATTCCATAATTACCATTTTGCCCTTTAAGGCCTTATCACTTCATAATTCTTTAAATCAAACTCAAATGACTTTAAAATTTTTATGTTACCCCACTAATGTGTCAATTAAAATATTAGTGGAGAAAATATAATTTTCTGATTTTTATTTTATTTTTAGAATTATTTTTTAATGCAAAAATATGATTTTTTGATATTAATTCATTAACTTATCAAAAATATATCAACTGTCTTAGTAAAATTATTGGAGGTTCACTTAGATTAGAGCACCACTTGGGTCAATTGCCATAATTTTTTGAATTTTATCTTAATTATTATAATTATTTATTTGTTTTAAGTATTAATTAAATATAAAATAGTATTTAAGTGGAAAATTATGTTTTATATTTTTCTTAAATCTTTTTTAGTTCAAGGAACCCAGAGAAATAAATTTCATATTTTTGTGAGTTATATTTTAATTATTATAATTATTTTAGTGTAAAATTATGGAAAATTCATTTTTAAACCTTTAAAAAATCCATATTCATTTTTAGAAAATTATTAAAAATATTATAAATACTCCTAAATGATCAAAAAACAATTTAGAACCTTTTAGTGTACCTTTATATTTTTAAATTTTTATTATTTTTAATTATTTTTAATTATTTAAAAATAGGATAATTGGTTAAAATGAAGTTTTTACTTAAGGCTTGATTTTATTTTTCCTAGGTGTCCCTAATCACAAGGAACTCCCAAAACCGCTTATTATAATTTCTTTAATTATATTTTAATTTTTATAATTATTTAATGCAAAAATGCCATTTTCCTTAGAAAATCAAATTTGATGGTTAAATTAATTCGAATGTGTTTCAATTTTTTACAGTGAGTTAATATGATTATTATTTAAAGTGTGGATACAATTTGGTAATTTTTCTAGTTATATTTTAATTATTTAATTTTTTTTAGTTTTTAATGAGATAATTACAATTGCCATTTTAATTACTTAAATCCCAATTATAGTTTTCCTAGGTCCTTTGACCATAGTGAACATACCAATATAAGTTTCGTATTTTCTTATTAATATCTTAATTTCTATAATTTTTTTCATTGAAACAGAGGTGATTAACTTGAAAATTAGGGCTTTTATGTTAGAGATACTCTCCAAGTCTAGAAAAATCAGAGAACACTCATAACAACAGAGCAAGCAAGAACTCAAAAGTTCAAGTCATTGTGATTTATATTTAATAAGTTATGATTTAAATAAATTTCTGAGTATTTTATAATTAAAAATAAAATTTATAATAAATAATTTTGATTTTTGTTTCACATTATTCACCTCTATTCACTATGCAACATTGTATTTTTCTTTTATTTTTAGGATTTTTTACACCAAGTTATGAATTTTCTAAGTTCTGGAATTAAAATAAATAAAAAATATGGGAATTTCCTTCTTAACACAGTCAGCGCTGACTGGATCCTACAGCACTTCGAACTCCCACATAGCGCTCCGCCATTTGACGCCTCCATCCACATAGTTGCTGACTCAACACACACTTTATGTTCATTTCCTTCATCAGGCGCGATCTCAGCCGTCCAAGCGATAAACACGCAATCCAATGGTCCTTGTTCATCCTCTTCACCTGGTGTATCGCATGAGTCGTCCAGCTTCCAGACCTAAGATCTCCCTCTACACTCAACCAAACCGTATGTGGTTTGTTCCTAAAGCTTCATCTTATCCAGTCGAACACATTTATACAGTTTATCAGGTGTAATATACAAGTCCTCTTAACAAAGTCTCAAATAGAGCTGGAAATGGGGAAAAATGGTGTATACCTTAGTCTGAGAGGTGAGGCCTCAATCAAATTTTTGCAGAAGCTTCAGTGGAGCCCAACGAACCTCCTAAAAGTGTCTCTTTGGTTTGGTGAATTTTCTGTGAGAGACTCCCTCCTAAGTGGAAAAGATAATGTAGAAGTATGGTGTAGAGCGCTCTGAAGATGGGGAATTCTGTGGGGAACCTCTTTGTTCGGTCTGGGAAGTTGAGAATTTTGGAGTTTGGTGGGGGGACAGAAAGTGTCCTAGTTTTGGGTAATTTTTGGGTGGAGAAATTGGCCTCTGACAGTGGCTATGGATGGATGGGAGCAGTGGGATTGAACTTAGGAAATCTTGGAGAAGCTCTGGAAGTAATTTGGCAGAGTCTCCCCAAGGAATCTGATATTCTTCTCCCTTGGACATGAGAGGTGGAGCTTAAATAGGCATAGCCATGGTGGCCACCAGGGCTGGCCAGAGGGTGTAATTATTGCCTAGGTGGAGGGTTGAATGGCGTAGATGATCAATCATGGTGAGCCACATTGGATGCAATTTGAGCTTGGTCCATGGGGTAGGTTTCATGGTTTTTGGTTTTCTGGAGACTAGACTGGTCAGCCAGAGAGCTGGTGGCTAGGAGGTTCAGGTGAGCCAGAGGGAGCCATAATTGTGATTAGGATGGGATTTTAATCAATGGGTGCTAAGCATGAGTCACTTATCCAAATTTGGGAAGACATCCCCCATTTTAAGGGATGCTTGGTCCATGGCTCAACTAGGTTGGGCTAGGTGGATCTAGGCTGGGTCTTAGGATTCAAATGGCGGCTGTAGTGATCATGGCTTAGTCAATTTGGATGGGTTTGCTCAAATTTGAGATTTGGATTCAAAATTGGTCTTTTGGTTTGAACTTGGGTCTAGGTTGAGTTTAGTCGAGAAATTGGGTCAAGGGATTGATCAATTTGATGTGGATGATTGTCATGAGAAGTTTTGAAAAGGAATTGAGTGATTTTGAAGTGATTGGGAGGTTCAATTTAGTGGAATTTGGCCCATGGTCAATTTTAGGGCATTTAAGTTAGACTTGGGTTTGGATTGGACTACGGTTTGCATTTGATTCAATTAGTGGTTCAAATTGATCCAAGAGATTGTGATGAAGAGTTTTAGATATCAATTGAGTGGAAATTGTGAAGTTAGGAAGCTCAATTTGGTAACATTTAGATTTTAGGGCAAAAAATGGGGATTTTGGGATTAGGCTTGGAATTGGGTTTGAGATTGGGTTCAATTGGGACTGGAATTGGTTTCAATTGGGACTGGGTATGAGAACTTTGGTTTATAATTGAAATTAGGGGAGATTGAAATCCATTTGGTAGGAATTTGGGGTAATTTAGGCATTTTGGGCCTTTAGGGACAATTTAAGAATTTTGGTCGAAAGTGGTCAATTTGGTTAAATTGGGCTCAGTGGAGTTATTCAAACTGATTTTGGAAACATTTTGAGTGATTTTGGAGATTTTGGGAAATTTTTTGAATTTTTTGAGGTATTGAGAGCATTTTGGTAATTTTGGGTATTTTTTGGGTATTTTGGGAATTTTGAGAATTTTGGGTTTTGGTCAATTTCAGTGGTTTAAATTGGTTTGAAATTATTTTTAGAGGGAATTTAACAATTTGGGCAATTTTGGGAAATTTTGGTCAAATTTTAGGGTTTATGATATTTTGGTAAAAGTTGGGGCTAAAATGGTCAAAATTGGGAATTTAATAAATTTGGGATTAATTAAGAATGTTAATCTTGGTTTTAGTCTATTTGAGCTATGAACCAAAGAGAAGTCCCATTTTTTGATCCTCCATGTGTTGATCCTAGCCAAACCCTAGGGCTAAGGGCTTGAGGGACCACCCACATGAGTTTCGACAAGAATGAGGAACCATGCTAAGTGTGATTTGTTTAGGGTTTAACTTGTGAGTGAGAGTATGAGGTTTGTGTGTATGTGTAAGCTTACTCAAGACCAGATCACCCAGAGTTGACCCTAAGGCCTGACCATCATATGGAGACTCCTTTTGAGTTCCCTCATATTTGGCTCCCACCTACGAAGTGCTAGAGATTAGGACCAAACATGTAGAGCTCCAAGAAGAATAAAGAAGTGTTTCGAAATTCTAATGGGGTAGGGCCCCATCACTAGTCCTCTAGGATAGTAAACAGGAAAGTTCTATGGCTAGATCCTAGGCCCATAAGAAAGAAAGACTAGACACAACAAAAGTGAGGTCAACAAATGACTCTCAATAGGTGTGGTGTGCCGGACAAGCACACCACACGTATTGGTGTTGACCGAAACGATCATCAAAACCAACACAAATGTTTAAGCCGACATGCTTAGAGCACAACGTAGAATTGATAATATTAATGTTGTCCCTTCCAACTAATTTACATGTATTTCTCACATTCATCATTGTTGACATCTGCACCTATATCTTCCATCTCAATATATCTAGATTCTTCAGAAGTAGCTGCGGACTATCCTGAGTTCTGATTTTGTCCTTAGACATCTCCATTTATTTGAAACTGACGTCCTTGCTTTTGATGAGTTTCTTATTCTGATAATCCTAGAACTTGTACCCAAATTCATCTGAGCCATATCCAATGAATGTGCACTTGACAGATTTCGAGTCAAGCTTGCTCTTGACCCTGCATCAACATTCGCATATGTAGAACACCCAAAGAAAAGGTCGTAGGGCAAGTTGACTTTCTCTACGATTCCAATAATTATTAATTGATCCATTTAACATAGTCTATTTAACATGATTTACACCAAAACTCTAAATTACATGATTGATCTTGTAGGCATAAAAAAAGGAAAACATGATCTTATTGTTAATTTGATGTCCTCAAGCTTTGCTAATTTTCTCTGAAATATCAACGACAAACTTACTTCATAGACACTTCAATGTAAAAACATGTAGAAAAAGAACTAACGTAAATAAATTGTATAATGTTGGTGATTTGGTATTCCGCGTAAGAAATTATAGGTTTGTAGTTGACTCTTACTCTAATTTCCATCACTTAAAAAGAACCATTTTCTAATTATAAAATATAGCAATTATAATATTAATGTTGTGTCCCTTCCAACTAATTTACATGTCTGTCACATCCAGCATTGTTGACATCTGCACCTATTATTTCAAAATTCTATCCATCTTTTTCAAAGTTCTACATGTTCTACCCATGCTTGTGTCCAAACCAAAAAAAAAAACTTGGCATGAAACATAGGGCTTCTTCATATATTATATTTAATTGTGTTTATGTGATGATATCATATGAAATTACACATGTTTATGTCTAAATCAAAATTAAATTGATTGAATCATGGGCATAGCTCATCAAACTTAGCTTTAAGTTCTTTAAGAGTGATAAGATATAATGTAGATAAAGCTCCGCAACGTTATTGCTGGCTCGAAGACCATCTGTTGTGTTCTATTAATCATAGTTTGATATGTTATGCTACTACATTATACTTGATATATACTGTCTCTTAATAATCTAGATTAATGATTAGTACTTTCAACTAGTAGAGGTTAGTTTAAATTCAACTATTTGTTAAAATTAATCATTGCTATTAACTTTAACAACATCAAATAAAGTCTTATATCGTCTTCTTCCTCTTACATCACTATGCCATATCATTATCCATTAAATCATTCCATCAATTATGCACATTATCCTATTGAAGGTTGGTATCCAATGCATATATTCTGCTTATTTTTTTCATTTAAATTCAAAATTGAGACTCGCAATCCCGTTAGGTTTGAGATTAGACCCCGTAAGCCAACCAATTCGAAGGCCCTCTCCATATAGCAAACTACTCACCTGGAGGGGATTCAAACCCTCGACCTGAGGGGATTTACACTGATGAGCAGATGCTCTATCAATAAGCCGAGAATGCGGCTCATATATATATATATATATATTATTCTTTGAAATTAATCATTATATTTTTAATATAAATGGTCGCTTGAAGTTGTGAAGAGTAGTAAAGTTGATTCTTATCTAAATCGAATTTATTCTTTTTGGTCTGTTGAGTGTGAAAAAGAACCACATTACTTCAGCAGCTTTCTTTCAGACCAATTATAAATTGAAATTGAATTCCAGGGGTAGTACAATCGTGACGAGTTGGTGACAGTACAGGATTGGAAGATGTACTACAAAACCGAACTGTACTGCATCTTCAGTAAGGAGGATTTACATACACACCACTCAATTTTCTGTATTTACACATCTAATATTAGTAGTTCAAGTAACACAAGTGTAATTTTTTATGATCAAACTATTAAGCAGTGTGAATGATTTAAATATATCTTGGGTCTATTATTTAAAGCATGGTGATATGAATGAGATGTTAATAGTAGAATTCAAGTTTGTTGGTTGAAGTGGATGAATGTTTCGGGTCTATTGCGTGATAGAAAAGTATCGTTTAGACTAAAATGAAAATTTTATAAGATGGTGGTGAGACCTACAATGCTCTATGGTGCTGAATGTTGGCTACGTTGTGTTGCCGAAATGAGAATGATAAGGTGGACGAGTGGTTTTACACTTGGAGAAAAAATACGAAATGAATATATCCGGGATAGGGTTGGTTAGCTCCAGTGACGGCCAAAATTAGAGAGAGTTATCTTAGATGCTTTGGTCACATCAAACGGCGACCATCTGATGATGGATGTTTGAGATTCGACTTATGTTAAACATGGCAGAGGTAGACCTAGGAAGACTTGGGCTTATTGTATATAAAATGATCTTAGTTTATTAGAATTAAATGAAAATATGACACAATAGGACACAGCGGAGAAAAAAAATTCATGTAGCCGACCCACTTAGTGGGATTAAGATTTTGTTGTTGCTTTTATTATTGTTGTAGGAATAACTTAACTGTTTTAAATGTAAAGTAAAACTTAGATGGTAGATATGTAAGAACATAGGAACCGGACGGTATGTATTAAAATGCCTCAAAAGGTAAATCATGGTGTATTATGTGATATTCATAATTAATGACGTAGTATTCAATAATAATAAGTTTTGAAGCGTTCATTCCAAAATTATTTTGTATAATGAACTTAAGATACAACAAATTGTTTGATTATTTGTTTAAAATTTAAAAGATTTGATTAATGAACAAAATTCAGAAAGATTTACATACGTACCACTCAATTCTTATGTATTTCCACATCTCACACCTATACTTCAATTTAAATTAAGGTTTCAAATATATTTTCACCAAAATTTTTATATCTCAACCGAATTCTATTGTTCTTAGGCAAAGAAAAAAATATGGCTTAAACTTCTAGAGCTAAATTATAACTTGGTGCATAAATTGAGAAGCCAAAGAAATAATATGAATTGTTAGACCAAACATATATGATTTTCAAAATCTCAAACTATTTATCAAATTTTATAGTCTAAAATTCAGTAAATAAACGTTGAAAATCATTTCAACTTAAAATTGATAAGCTAAAGTGCTCTATCAAGAGTTTTACAAAAATTGAGGCAATATTACTACGTATTAATCACTTAAGTGATCGAATGCATAGTATTTTGATTAGAAATATAGTGAAGAATTTCTAGAATGCTTATCTTATTTGAAAAAATGTAACACTTAACCGTTGATGGTACAAAATATTTGATCAAAATGAGATTTAATAAATCAAATTAAAATATTCTTAAATTGAAATAAATTTCACAATTATCAATAACTACCAAACAAAAAAAAAATTATTTATTCTCCCACAAGTTTGTTTTTGTGTCATTAAATAATCCATAGTTAATTAAATGAACATGTCGTTAACCTGTCTTAATGATTTAGACAAGCCATTTTGGCTTAGTGGTTGAGAGGTTTATCTTTCAACCAAGAGATGCTAGGTTCAAAGTCATGCATATGAGGGATGTGTGTTTAGGAAAAAAAAGAATATGTTGATACCTAAAAATAATTGTAGAATTTTTTTGGAAATTAAACATTTGCTATATAATATTGACCAAATCTTTGTGTTGAATCCTTTTAGGGCGTGGAGTCTTGTAATGTCTGTGGTTTATGCCCAAATGTTAATTGCATTGAGCAGAAGAGAGAGGAAGAAAGATGAGGAGCAGTCCGTAGGAATAGAGAGCCTACCTCCAGCCTGCTCATTTTTATATTTTTCCCCCATTTATAAGCTCTGGGGTGTCCTTTTATCATGGTATAAAAATATAATATAAAGATACATGATGTTAAGTCATATCTAACAATTTTATGCCATTTCCAGCAGCTTTATGTCATGTCTAGTAATTTTTATCATTTTCGGCAGCTTTATGTTAAGTCATGTAGGCTTCTGTCAAGGCCTGTCGTGTAGTTGAACTTGAGTTTGGCGGTTGGATAATTTGACGACTTCAATTGTTAGGTAGTTTGATTAATTCTCCAACTAGACAATTTAAACAATTATCTAGCTAGGTCGTTTAAGCACTTTGGCAGCTAAACATTTGGGCAATTTGACAGTCAGGCAATTTGACAGCTTGGTAATTACACAGTTGAGCAATTCAACAATTAACAATTGAATAATTTTGGCAGCTTGGCAATTCACCAATTCGATAGTTGGGCTGCTTGAATGGCTTTTTTAGATTTATACTTTTAGTTCCTTGATTCCCTATCTCTTTGATAGGCAAATGTGAAAAGAATAAAAGAATGAAAAATGTGAAGCTATACATTTCTTATCTCTATAAGATAAGAATAAACTTCATTTATCCAAAAAAAATGAATTCCTTGATACAAATTAAAATAATTTTGATAAAAATGAGTGTTATATTTCACTATGTACTTATTAACCATCTATCTTAGGGCTTTTAGCACTCCTACAGGGAATCATCATGGGGGAACATTGTCCACACCTACATGATTCCATCTCGGGGTCATTACATCTCGCCTTCAGATACTTTATAACTAACTCAAAGGTCTTATAATTTTATTATTTAGTGCTCTTTTTTATGTGACTAAATATAATATTTTCTTATAATATCACTAAGTTAAATAGAAGTTAAAATGGTTTCCCTAAACTAAAATTATCCTTCGCTTGAGGGCACTTTGGCTACACCTTTAGGGAGAAGTCGTCAAAATTTGTCAACTTGCCTAGGGTGAAATCTATTGGTTTGCAACTCCTATATTAATTGACTTCATACTTTATTCAAGAGAGTTATATTTCGGAAATAATTATTTTTAAAGTTGTCCCTAACATTCGGCTATTGAGCTGAATACAGTTTTAAAGTTTGGACATTTTTTTTTTCTTTTCATCTTATGAAACTCGCATATGAAGGACATGTTCCTTGATTTAAAAATGAAATCACTAATGAAAAAATTATATCGAAAAAGTTAAAGATAGTGATTTTAAAGGATATAATAAGATTTTAAGGAAAGAACACATTATCTCGTATGGTGAAGATTTCTACAGTATAATCTTTGTTATTCTTCTTGAGATGTTTATGCAAGACTTCAAATTAAAGGCATGCGTTCATATTCACCACACTTTTTAGAATGTTGAATTCTTTTAGGATGTAGGGTTCTCTAATGTCTATGGGTTATGCCTAAATCCTATGAGCATTGAGAAAATTGGGAGAAGGAAATAGAGAGGAGGAAGGGCCGGTGGGAAGAGAGAGGCCTGCCTTTAGAGTCCTCGTTTTTTATATTTTTTCCATATTAATAAGCCATGGGTTTTCCTTTTATTATAGTATAAGAGTTTATAGAAATGTACATAATGTTAAGTCATATCCAACAGCTTTATGTCTTTTCCAACAACTCTATGTCATGTCTAATGGTTTTATGCCATGTCTTATAACTTTATGTCATGTCACACCATGTAGTTAAACTTGACAGTTCGATAGTTGAACAGTTTAATCACTTTGGTGGTTAGGCAGTTTGACCATTTCTCTACTAGGCAATTTGAATTGTTCCCAACTAAGCAATTCAACCACTTTGGTAGTCAAGAAATTTGCCAGTTTGATAGTTGGGAAATTTGCCAATTGAGCAATTCTACAGTTGGCTAATTATGCAGCTAGGCAAGTCAACGACTCAGCAGCTGAGCAGTTCGCCAACTGGGTAATTTAGGTAGTAGGGCAATTCGACGATTCGACAGGGCAACTCGTAATGCATTTTTAGGTATATACACTTACATTGTGTTCTCCTCTCATCATCAATTGCAGAATGGTAACGTGGTTGAATTTGATGTTAGCTTGTTCAACCTAAAGTATTTCACAACTGAATCATATGAGGTAATAGGTTGTTTTTTATTTAAATATTAAACATCATTAAAAAGTAAAAAGGAGTCGCCTAATATTATATTGACACATAGTGAAAAACAAAATATTCTAATAATGACGAAATAACATAAACCCACTACTTGAATCAAGCTAATTATATGATGCCACACGTAGCTTAAATATCATATAAAGGAATAATAATGAAGATCAAATGTATAAAGCTCATTTTCGTAGGGTCATGTGACCAGATTAGATGCAATTTAAACTTCTAATTTCTCTTTAAAGGAAACTAATCAAAATGGTGTAATTAATAATGGTGAAGAAATACATACTTTTAGATAGGTGTGTCAAAATTATCTGAATCTAATTAGGTTTAAAAAGTTCGAACTAGGGTTGATATGTCACAAATGAACTACATGATCAGACACAAATCTCGATGCATATTAGATAAGGATAACTTTCAAATTCATCTTCATGGTCATTCGGCTTAGATTTTAGGAACTGTATGACCAAACTAAGCTTCTCAACAATACAAACTCAATGATACTATATATGATTCATTTCAAGGCCAAATAAGCTCGGATCAACTACTTGAAATATAATTGAATTTCATAAAAAAATCTCCAAATTTGTCATGTTTATAGTAAAATCAAGTGTCTCGACAAGTAGAATCTAATGAGCTTAATATCACTCAATTTGAAGGTCGTTAAAGAACTTAAATGCTAAAAAATAGTTTATGATCAAAGGAATCAACATGTACCATCCGATGGAGTATTTTGAAATTTAAGTTAAATTTACCAAGATGCTCCTCCCTTAATTCTATAAATTGAACCCCATTTTCAACATGAAGAAAGGGGAAAGAGAGTTAAAGTTATGCACAAACTTTTGAAGAGAAAGGGCAACAAACGACTACTAGAGATAGTTATTGACCATCTTTGCAATTGTTATAGCTCAGTTGTTATTCTCAGGTATTTGTTGCGGTATTTGTTGTCTGATCTTTTTAGTCTAGTCAAAATTGTCTAATCTCATTTTCTCTACGTAGATAGAAGAGTATAACTTTGTATCTTGAAATATATAGTGGATTAATTTGACTGTGTTAAGTCTCATGATTTTTTTTCATTTATGGGTTTTTCTAGTAAAATATTTGATTTCTTCTCTTTCAAAATTTGTTATATTTATATTTTTGTAAACCTTCATGCAACAGTAAGATATTAATATATCACTCTATCACCGTGAATTTCTAGCACTTAACAAGGTTTGACCAAAATACTATTAAGTTGAGCTCTAGTTTTAATTATTTTAGAGTATTATTCATATCAGATTAAAGTTGATCAAAATAATGTAAAATCAATACAATAGTTACCCAATTACCATTTGGGTTCATGTTAGAGAGGCTTGCACTGCATCAGTTGGGTTAAACATGTCATATCTTAGTTAATCGATTCATGTTGATCCACAAACTTACATTCTCTACACAATAATTTGGCTAGTTGGTTGGGGTTTGAGTTAGGAAAATTTATATCAAATATTTTGACTCGTGTAATAATTTCTTAATTTTGGTTCCATCAAACTTTGGTCGTGTTAACATCATATTAGACCCCAACTTCACCTGTCATCTTAAATTGACACCCTTACTATTAGAGGTGACAAAATTGAAGGCATTTAAGAGTTTAAGTTTTGTAGGTACTTGTCAACATCAAATATCCTAAAATGTTGGAATAATTTTAGCTTCTCAAAAACATCTATGAAATTGTGAGTCATAAAATAAGAACATAAAAATAAAATCAGTTAATCATCAAGCATAAGAACAATGTTGATAGATAATACATTAAAGCAATTTAAATTTTCCTTACTCATTTAGCGTAATCATAAAGATATTTAGAATTAAGATATATTATAGTGTAATTTTAGGTAATTCTCAAATTCCTCTTTGTAGGAACCTTAATTATCCTAAATATCATAAAGAGTTCTCTTAACTTAATTGAGTTTTTTTATAGTAATAATATCATCTCCTTTATCTTTGATATCTATGTCAAGCTCCCACTCATTTAGAGTTGATATCATCATAAATAATTAAGATAGTTTATGGCTTTTTGCATCATCAGCCTTCTCTATGACGACATCAATAAATATGTCAGATTTGTAGTTTTAATGTGCAATAACTACCTTTGATGAAACTGTCTTAAGAGAAAAAGTGGTTTATCAATATCTTCTTTATATCATCTCTTTTTGTGTCTTCTCTTGCAAGTGATTCTTGTGAACTTGCTTCCACCATTGGTTGAGGTATCACACATATAGATAAAGCTAATCTTTTAATTTAGTGTGGAAGATTTTATCTATGTTGAAATTTTGATATTAAATAGTTTATTTATTCGCCTTATGAAAAAAAAAAATTAAGCTCTCTATGTGCCAAATTCTCCACAATGTTCTTCTTTCACTGGAGTATTAATGTGGTCCAAAATCATTTGTGTCTTTTGAGGACTTCACTAGTATATCTGCAAATTCAAAAAAAAAAAAATCGTAGCATCAACAGTCTTAACTGAAGCTTAATTTCTTCCTTAGTTTAGAATCTTGGTTCTCCTATGCTTTTCTCTATATATATATATATATATATATATATATATATATATATATATATATATATATATGTAAAAAATAACTCCATTTTATAATTAATCAATGACAACTAAGAATTAGCTTTAAGAAGCAATAGCGTGAAAAAATTAATTATCAAAGTTCAAACAATCAATTTTTAAAATGTAGTTCAAATATCAAATTTATAGCAACAAATTCATGCCTTCCATTGAATTAATGTATTATATTGATTCATGCAAGGTGACCATGCTAAGTTTAATTCTTTAGTATTTTCATTCTCTTGTCCCTCCCACCTTGGCGAGAGGGATAAGAGAATTAAAAAAAATTGATGTGTGCCCATATTCACATGGGAATGTTCAACAAGATAGACTGAAGGCATAAATCAAGACCAATAAATAGTTAATTATAAATTAGCTTAAACAACCAACAATCTAAAAAAAGTTATTTACAAATCTCCCAATGCCCTGCTTTGCCTGGAGACATCTCAAATAACTAAGTTGCATAAAATAAGCTTAATTATAACTCTAGGCCATGAGGTTGCGTACACATTTATTTACTTCAAGTAATTTCTGAATGCACTAGTTGAATTTATATACTTGAAGAACATACTTAGGGTACTTGTAGTGCAAACTGGAACTCACCCATAATTCATGTTTTATCAAGAGCTAGTTGTATGTATTACTCACATGTCACATAAAAAACTGTAGGTGGTTCATACTTTTCATTTCTATAAAATTGTATCACATCGTTGATTTTGTAGAATCGACCTTAATTGTTGTCTATAAACAAATGGATGAGTAGGGTAGCTAGGGTCATATTAATTTTTAAAATCTTAAAGAGTATTAGTTAAACTTAGAATATGAGGAATAGAGGCCTGGTGACCATAGATTGTGAAGATAGAAATTTTGTCAGATGTTGAGCATTGAGCAAACTATAGCCGGACAATAGAGGTCAAGAAACTATAAATAAGCATTGAAGTGAGACGATAAAGAGCAAACGATGGAGGTTGGGTGAATATAGTCAAGCGATGGTGATTGATAATTCTAAAACTTTTAGTCAGCCATCCTCCTTATATATTGATGATGATACATAATGCAAGTTGTATGAGATGATCTGTATTGATAGTGATAAAGAATGTATTATCTTATGCATACAATGTCTAAAATGTTTTTTTCTGAATGTGGATGTGAAATACTAATTTTCATCTTCTTCCATTTTGTATGTCTACATCTCTTCTTTCATAGGAGGAGGGCAAGATGAAATGGAAGAGCATGACCAATGACCTTTTTGGAAGAGCAATGTCATCACAGTTCTCGAGAAGTCGCTATTGTGCAGGATTAGAAAAGCAATAGCACATAAGATGGAGGTATATAAAATTGGAAGAAAAAGTACATATTTTATGTGATTATATAAATGTGTTGCAAACATATCACAATTTTGTGACAAAAATATTTTTATTATAATAAAAAAAATTATAATGAAAAGTCACTTATATCACAAATTCATTTATATATGCAACCATTGTTGCATCAAAAGGTTATCCATAAAAAATTAAATTAAAGTGCAACTATAGATTAAATGAGTTGTAAATCTGTTACAAACTTTTGATGAATAGATGCCAATCATAAGAATTAAGTTGTTAATTAATAATTTTTTTTCGGCAAATTAAGATGTCAACATAAGGATACAATTTGAAGCATATATTAAGTTCTTACCGACCCTATAGTGGATAATAAAAATAAGATGAAAATCCCAACAAGGCTATTGGCATCCATTTTTTAAGTGTCATACACAGGACATCTTCGCTGATAGACACAACACTGTGATTGAGATCTACACCGTCGTAGCTGTGCCCCAAGTAAATCATGGCCAAGCCGACATTGATTGAGATCTACTATCCCCTAGGTTAACAGTTATCCCTATGAAAGAGAGTTGTATCCCGCTAACATAGACATTCTCGTGGAGCAGACCGCCGACTAGAGTACCTTGCACCGTGTTCGGACCTTAAGTCCAATGCCCAGATAGAAGGATTTCATGTTGGAACCACTCTGCTCAACGATACGTAGACGGTTCGGCCTCTCAACCTCTTTTGAGTCACATTTACGGTCCCTATGGAGGTCCAAGGATCTTGACCTGCTCACATGCGATATGTTGGAGGTACCACGAGGCCTAGAACCTCCTTGGCGAGCTTCTCTGGAAGCCAAATTTTTCTGGGGACTGGCGTGATCACACCTAATATAGGCATGGACATGCCTGTTTAGTGGTGTGACCACACCTAAACCAGACATGGCTACGCCAAGACCACCCCAAATAGCCCAAATGAGCTGTAGTCGGCGTGACCGCGCCCGAATGCGGCATGACTACTTTGGCCAAACAGAGGCTATGACATAATTACATAGTAATATAGGCTTGAGCATGCCCACATCTAAGCAAGCGCCCAGTTTCTTTAACCAGTGTGACCACGCCCATGAGTGGTGTGACCACAACCACGAGTGGCGTGGTCACGCTGGACAGATAGAGCGCTAAACGTAATTACTTCGGGCCTCAGGCATGGTCACACCAGACCTTCATTTGTGATTCTTTGAACAGTGGTGTGACTGATCCACTTAAAAAATATCTATTTTATGACTTATTTATGATTCAATTCTTAAGGATATTATGCTTTAATGAAATATATTTTTATGTTTTTGGATGTAGGTGATAAAAAACGAGTTCAAGAATGAAAAAGGAGCAAAAATGAGCAAAAATAGAGCTTAAAGAGCAAAATTGTCGAAATTATAGGTTTGGCGCCTAGGCGCCAGAATCCAGGACCTAGGGGCCAGAATATGGCGCTAAGCGCCAGTTCGATACAGAAACAAATAATATTTTTGACGACTTTGGGCAGTTATTTTGACGGTGTTAAGCGGTTATCAGACCTTCTAGAAGACTGGAAGTTACTCATAATATATAGGACATGTGATACAATGCATCTGGACACAGGAAAATGGTTTTAATCTCGAAGAGGTGTGATTTAAAGTGAAGAGGTGCGAAGACTGGGTCACGGACTCTAGCGCCTAGGCGCCAGATCCCGGCGCCTAGGCGCGACAATTACCTTCTAGAAGATACATTGTATTTGGATGAATTTTGAAGAGGTGTCTTAAGCAACCCCTGGTCAAATTCGGAGCTCTATAAATAGGAGTCAATTCTACAGAGAAAAGTGCCCCTTTTAGCACCCTATAGCCATTCTATCACCATATACCCCCCTCTAGCATCCAATCATTTTAGGGAGCCACTTTCTTTTGCATTTAGTGAGTTTATTTTGAGTATTACTACTCAATTCCTTGAGTAGTAAATGTGAGTTTTCAAGTATTGTTGCTGTTGAAGTTTTGTATCTTGCGTTGGAGTCAGTAGGAGTTAGCGGATCACTTGAAGGAACATTTCAGATAAGTATTTGTAACTTAGTTCAAAGTTTTATAAATATGTTTTGTTGTGTGAATTCAATGTGTTCTGAGTAGTTATTTTTCTTTCTCCTTTCAACTATAAAAAAGATAATAAGATAATTGAATTTTGTTAGAGAATTTAACTTAAAATATTTATAAAAGTTGTGATGATATTAATACCTGATCTTAATTTACTTTTTAAACTGGCCATTTAAATTGTTAAAACCTGTTGAAGAATTCTGAGACCTATCCGGAGATGATTTCTTAACTAGTAGATATCACATGAATCCTTGGGTAATCGAAGGCTTTATTCGAGTTATTCAAGGTGAAGTGCAAATAAATAGGAAGATATTATTTATTGGGCGTACAATTGATTAGTTTTTAGAGTGACAGACTAAATTCTAATAATTTAGTCTATAGAAAGGGAACGGGTCACTGGTAGGGCCAATCATAGCCACCCTTGAACATCTAGTAGTGTGAGCCTAGATTAACCCATTCTACTAATAATACATCCTGAACTGATCTATAGATTAGCTAATGTTCTTTATACTATCGAGCGAAGGTAAAGAATAGGAATGCTTCTATTTGGCGCAATATCATAATCTAAGTTCTCCACAAATGATAATTATTCTAAAAATCTTGGATTAGTTGAAAAGGAAAAGTTGTTTTATTTATACATGCATTAATCATTATTTAATTACTGCTTACTTACATTTAGTAAAAATTTTATTAAATTTAAAATTTTAATTTTGAAAAGAAATAAAAATAATAATTACTTTTAATTTGAAAAATATAAAATATTTCTTAATTTTCTCATAATATTTCCTGTGGGATTGATAACCATGACTCCAATAGAGCCCTGTATTACTTGAAACGATCCATATACTTGCGTTTGAAATTGTGACTTTTACAATAATTTTATAAATATTTAAATATAAATTCATAAATTCTTACATAAGTGAAAGTTGGGTCGTAGTGGCATCAGTGACCACGCCCAAATGTGACATGGCCACATCGCCGAACCTTTTTTGAGATTTTGACCTCCGGTCACCGGATTCCCGTAGGCGAGGTGGTCGTGACCGGTGATCCACCCCACCTATTTCACCACCTAAAATTGGCATGGGGACCATTCTTGGCCCATGCCAAGTGAGGAAAGCAGCTTGGAATCCTTAGTTTCTTCACTATGGCAAAGTTTAATCTGAGGGAGGAGCTCATTTGCAAAGGATTGGACACCATTGGAGGGAGAGGGCTGAGCAAGAAAAGAAGAGCATACGAGGAGCATTCAAGGAGATTTTCTTGGGGTATTCTTGATCCTCTTCAAAGAGAAAGTGAAATAAGTCATTCTTCTAAGGTGGCTTCCTCTTTGCTTTGGGAAGGCCAACTCCATAAACAATCTTTTCAGTTAGGATGGCTTATTCGTCTTTGATGAGGGGATGAGAAAAGCATCCTCAAATCTTTGGGGAAGGTGAAATCAAGAAATTTTGTCATTCTCTTCTAGCACTAAGAGCTTCCTGGACACCATTGGACTTTGATCAACTACTGTGACGATATAACCTCATCAACCTTCGCATTTTCTTTCTTAGCATGTCATAGGATTAGGATTTTTCTAGGTGTTGTTGGTTTTAGTTTCCCAGACGAGGCTGGTTTGACCAGCTACCCAGTATCGTCTGACTCAATCGATCGCCTGTTATCAGACGACCGATTGATAAAACAATAACGATCGATCAAGCCATATGCCTTTTGATTAGCCAATTTTGTTATGTCGTCAAGGGTTTGGTTTCCCATGCGATTCTTTGTAAATCCATGAGAAAAACCTATCCCTTTTCATTTCTAGCAAAAAATTTCAATGTTCGGGGTCTTTGCAACCTCGCATTTGTGTCGAAGATTTCTTTTCTACGACAGAGAGGAATGAAATCTATCAGTTTAGACGTTTGGAATAGAAAGCTCCATGACTTTGACGTTTCGTACATCGTGAAGACTTTTCCCCACGAAATTTCTTCGTGTCAGGAAAACGAATGTTGCCTTCATCGCTTTGTAGCAATGCCCACTTCGTCTCGTTACTTTTCCCCTAAAAAAACTCGTGAGGTCGTTAGAATGAGTTTATCTTCGTTGTTGAGCATGATTGGATCTCGAGTTTTTACATGTGTTCATATTTGGGTTGAGCACATTGGAAGAATTTTTAAAATTGCATCAAAATATCACTTTGTATGCTTTCTTTTCGCCAGCTCAATCGATCGACCGCCACTGGTCTTACCGGTCTGACTGACCCTTCTCTGTTGATCACCGTCCACGTCGACATGACTCACCACATTCGTTGACTCGAATGATCGGCCACCATCGGCCTAATCAATCAGATCGACACTTTTCATCGACTCGACCAATCGCTCAACACGGTCTCATCGGCCCAACCTTCCATTCCTCGTCGATCGGCCGCCTCATCGACCTAACCGATCAGCTTCATCAAGTCGAATGATCGTTTGACACCGACCTGATCAATTCGATCGGCCCTTTTAATCGGCTTGACCAATTGAAGGCCACTGGTCTGATCGGTCCGACTGGCCCATCCACATCTAATTTTATCGACTCGAACAATCAGTTGCCGCTGACCTGATCAATTCGATCGATCCTTTTCATCGGCTCGTCTGATCAACCCCACTGGCTCGATCGGTTTGAATGACTGTTTCTATTGAATGTTGCCTCATCACATGTTTGGTTCACATTGTCTGCATTAGCACAATGATACTCACACACTGTCATGCACTTATGAGTATATGCCCTTATATGCTCTTGACGAGTGCCCATGACTCCCACAAGCATATCTCTCGAAGGACTTGCTCTGTGACATCTTTACATCAATGTGCCCCACGTCAGTGGTGTTTGCACTCACACTAGTATCCCATCACTTGTTTGCTTTGCATGTCATCTTGCATGGTGACTTTCATATTGAGTGACTATCGACACACTTATTTTCAGACATCTACATGTCCTAATTCAGGAGGGGTGGGGTTGGGCTTTCATCCTTCGAGTCATTGCCTCCACAACACATCCACCATTTGATTCGTTGCCTCCATGGTACACCTACCAATGTGGGTCACTGCCTCCACAGTATACCCACCATTCGGGTCTCTACCTCCATGACACACTTACCCATTCGAGTCACTGCTTCCATGACATACCCACCCTCTGAGCCACTGCTTCTGTGGTACGCTCATCGACACTTGTGTTGTATGCTTTACATGTGTCATTCTGCTTTAGCGGTGTATTCACTATGAGTATATGCTTTCGTATACTAGTGGTGAATGTTTTTCTCTTTCTTGATTGTTTCTACTTCGCTAGGATGATCACATCATCTTGGATATGTTGCATTTGCATATGTGACACGCCTAAAATATATAAGCTTTTTGCTATATCATTTTACTCATTTTTTATGATATTACACTTTAAAGGAAGGTATTTTGTATGTTTTTTGGTTTTAGGTACAAGAAATGGTGATTGGAGCAAAAGGAAACAAAAATGGTGCAATTTGGAGCAAAAACGAGCAAGAAATGAAATTTTGCTTTGACACTTTTTGATAAGTCTTTTGATGCTTAATCTCTTTTACACTTCTTGCATATTTTTGAATGATATTACACTTTAAAGAAAGGTTATTTTTATGCTTATTTTGTAGGGCTATCTGTTACGAACGCAACGCAACTGAAATGGGGCGAAACGGAGCTAAAACGGAGCCAAACGGAGAGAAACGATGGAGCCGCATAGCAACCTGCTTGCCGACGGCGAGATCGATCTCGCCGACGGTGAGATTTTCCCAAGACCACCGAAAAATGGCCGAAAAGCTCGCCGACAGCGAGCTCGAACCCGCCGACAGCGGCCCGGAGGACCATGAACCGACATTTGGCGGCTTTAGGCCAATATTAGACGTATTTGGACGCTTTTTCGAAGAGGTGCTTAAGGAAACTCTTCAAACTTCGTCCTTACTCTTTAAAATGGCGAATATATGTTAGAAATGAGTGAGAAACAATAGAGGAGAAAAAGTGCAGAAAAAGAGAGGAATGTTTAGGATTCTTAGATTAAAAGTAGAAATGTAGATTTCTACCATTTTGGAGAGATTGGAGAGGAGATTTTGAGAGAATTTGTAAGGGATTTCGCCAGCATTGAATGGATCGCCGGGAGACTTTATGGGAGAGATCTTCGTCTTTCTTTCAAGGAGAAAAAGCTAAGTATTGTTCTTCATTATCTTATAATTTTGTAAACATTTATTTAGTGGATTTGCTTTTGTTAAATGAAGTTTCCTTTATGTTTTCTTCGTGCTTTGTGATGTATCTCTCTTGCTTATTCTTCTTCTTTGGAAATAGCGGCATGAGAAGATTATGCCATTATTTTCCTTTTACTTTTCTTTTGTAATGAGTAGAAATCATGTTTAGGATTTTGTGATGCATGATAAAAGTGAATTTAATTATAAATGTGATGGTTTTTACTTGCACTTCATTTACATTGCAATAAGGGCCCATTGTAGTGTTAAAATTCGTTGTAATTGCATCGACCCGAAAGGGCGATGTAATTCTCAACAAAGTGAAACCACATTCAAATTCCATGGATGGTGAAGTTCATGGAATTGAATGCGAATAAATAGGGAAATATAATTATCGGGCATAGAATCGGAGATTTTAGAGTGACGGCTAAAATCCTCAATTTGGTCCTATCGTTTGGAGTGCTTGAAGTGTAGATTGTTAGCCCTCGTGCGAGGGAACGTGGGAGCTCCGAGTGAGAGCCGATATCCTCCCGCCTAGCCGCAGATTCGCGAACTAAGCATAGGATTAGTCAATGTTCTTTATGCTCGGACCAAAGGGTAAATAATAGGATTGCTCCTATTCGGCACATACAATATTTAATGCATCTCAATCCTATACATTATCTATTTCATTACATAAGAATAAGTAGTTTTTAAAATCTCAAAATTCTCCAAACCAACTTATCCAAAAAGGGTTATCTTTAGAATTATTATTCGCATTTAGATATAGTTATTATCTTTACGTTTAACACTTGCATTTAGAAATAGTTGCTAGATAAACACAATCTTAATCGACATTCCAAACTAAAGACTATTAGTAGTAGATAGAATTTGACTAAAGACTTCTTACTTCACTTCCTCGTGGGATCGATACTGAGGTTTTTAAATAAAACTCTATATTACTTGAAGCGATACATATACTTGCGTAGTACCCATAGTGTGTAAATTATTTTCTAATTTTTATATCATTTAAGATTTTGCACACTAGCCGCTATTTATAAATCGGGTCAAGTTTTTGGCCATCTTTTGGAAGTTAATTTACTGCGTAATTGCGGGTCGGGTCAATATGCATTCTCTGATTATCTTAATGAGGAAGCTAGTTCGCTAGTTGAGTGATCCTCAGCTGGTCACGACGTGACAGCTAGTATTGCCTGTGAAGGTGTCTTGGTGGCAATACTAGCTATCGCACCGTGGACCAGCACGTGTATGTTGTGTTAAGGTTCTAAGAGATCTAATAGGTGCTAGTTAGGCTTTTCCTTCTACTAGGATTTATTTTAAAAGTGTAAAAAAAAATTTATATTTTTATTACTTATGCATCATATTTTTCAAACCTATTTTGAAATTATTTGTATCCCTATCTTAGACCATATGTAAGGACACCACTTAAAAAAAAATTAAAGTTTTTAAAAAACTTGCATCTAGTGGCACCTATTAGGGTCCTTAGATCCTTAGGGTGGGTCGGTGACGGCAACCCCATCAAAACATATGATAGCCTTCTAATGTCACCCTGCAATATGTAGATGTTGTGCTAGGCTAAGGATTAGGATACTAGGTAGTCTTTTTCGGTGACCTGGCTGATGTGTTTGCCCACCAGCCAAGCATCATTTATGCTTTTGGTGTGCTTGTGTGCTGACTTTCTGTATGTAAAGTATTATATTAGGGCAGTTTTTTGCAATAGGTCATATCGTATATATGCACACACACACAAGTACGATAAAAAAGGGAGCAATGTAATGGTTATTACTAACCCTTTTTTTCGTGGGTGCTGCGTAGCTCTCTTAACAAGCATGGCCAGACACTTCGCATGCTAGTTGGGCTTTCCCGCTAACATAGTTTTCATGATCGAGACCTTTTTTTATTTTTCTTATTGTAGTTTTTAGAGTCATAGGAAGTGTATGTATTAGAAATAAAGTACGAGCATGAGTTCTGAGGCACTAGGAGGGCACAACCACGTCACAAGGACCAGGAGCTGTTCGTTCATGTCATTCATGAATAGAATTAGGACCATACATGTATATGCAAAGTCCAATCGCCTTTTCTTTTTTGTGAAATGTCACCGACCCAGCGTCACCTCCCTTTTTATTATTTTACTTGGATTATTCTACTACTTTTTTTGCATGATTAAATGCATGGGTTGTTTCTTCTGGTTCTTTCTAGCTATAGTTGGGATGCTATGAAATTTCCATTTAGGCTCCTTAGAACCTTAAAATAGTGTTTTACAAAAATTCTAATAAAAATTTCAAGACCAATTAAAATCTAGGATTAAAAGATTCAAGATTTTAAACTATGTCTTTTACTTTCTTGCATGACCTTCAAACCGATTTTAAAATGCATTGCATAACACAAACATATCCCAAGTCATTCTAATAGGACCTTACGCTAAAGATTGTGGTAGATAACTGCATCATATGCATGTCCCGAGGAGAAGCCCACGTGCTTCTTCAGCCCGACTGACTCTACATAAATTTATAGTTAGGTGTTTCTCTAGCGCGCTTTAGTCACTAACAGACTCCCAGACCCAGACGGGGTGTAAGTCCTTTTTTCTGTAGTGTTTCCAACTTTGTAGCTCTTCATTTTCAGTGGCATTCTTGTCATTTCAGCAGGTATAAGTCCCAGCCCTTGGAGCTCCACATGATATTAATATGATAGAGTTTCATTCCTTTTACCTTAGGGCTATCGAGATTCTCGTGGATGACATAATTCACAGATTGCTGATCGAGGATCTCAGGACATGTTGGGTCGACCATCTTCAAGATAAGGTAGACTTAGGCTCATAGTGGCTTGGGATGACGGGTCTGTGGTATCCCGACTCGGCTATCTATACCTTCTACAGATTACTTCTCTCTTCTTTTGACTACCCATGTCGAGCTCTGTCTCTCCTTTTGCCTTTGTTGGTATCATCTTGAAGGCCTAATTACCGATGAGCTACCACCCGTTTGGGATACGACGATTTGTTCTTTGCCCATATAACCCGGATATGTTTTGGCATATTGGGATTCTCTATCGCGATGATTCAGTTATTTGGCAGGCTCCGTATGTCGATGAGACTGTTACCCATGTGAGGATTACGAGAGGATCACTCTCCGCCTCGTGGCTTGGTGAGAGCTTTGAAAACACCAAAATATTCGCATGTGAAATAACTGTTTTTTGATAGCCCTGTGCTAGGTATCACTACTAATATAAGAAAAACTCCTTTGGATCAAGAATATTATTAGGCAACCCCAAATATATAATTAACCAAGTGTGATATGTCCCTTTGGGAGCACTCTAGACCCCATAATAGGCAAACAAACCTAAATCTCTTATTATGGGTAGTCTACGTAGGTATTATTTCACAAATATTGGTCCAATGTGCCTCTGTCTCATCTTGTTTGGGCGGATATACATGAATTATTCTTGCGAGGTTTATCGCACGAAGGCTCTCCATATTTTCTTTATTTTCTGTCTTCTTCGTTGTATGTCCCTATTTTTTCGATTATTTTCTTCTCCAGATCATTCTTATGATTCGGAAGAGAGACTTATTCGAAAAACATCCTTGTACGATGATAGACTGGCGACTCTTTCAAAAAATCCAAAAAAAAAAAAAGACAGAAAAGGAACAGAAACAGAGACCTATATCTAGAATCACCCTTATACACAACAATCAAAGTCAAGGAGAGTTTCACATACTCCATCAAGCTAGACCACAATCAAACACAACCATAAGTCTGGATGCACAATGATAACAACAGTTTTCATACTTCAATTTGATTGCGTTCAATAGCTTGAATCAAGAAGAATTATTAAACGATTCAACAATCTTATCACAGAAACAATTTACCCAATATATCAATACTCTAAGCGAAGCTGAATCCATTGTAAAAAAATCTGCAAAAATACTGCAAAATGCAAGTGTAGCAAGATTCATAACTCTGGTTCATTAGAAGTCGAGGCACCAGAATTAAGTAGAGCTTTTAATATTCATACAGAACACCCAAAACTTGCTATTTACAAATAATCAATCATCCTCTTTCATTCATTTTCAAATCCTCGCTCAAATATCAAAATTCACGATAGAATCCCAACCGATAATTTTCACTTTTATGAAATTCTTAATAATTAATATAGAAAATTTATGATTATCGATACTTTGAGTGGCCTATATGTAATTATACCTTCTTTTTTTTTTTTCTTTTGCTACTAAATCCAAGAGCACATTGAAAAGGGCCAGCATATGTTCCCCACCCACCAACACTAAAACAATATATCCCCGTGATTGCTTTTCAAAAGCATCTTGAGTTTACGTAGCTGAACATAGACAACAGCAGTACTGTGTTACTGGGGCTAAAATTGAATGGTAATAAATATAACTGAATTACTAGGGGTGTAAACGAACCGAACACGAACGAACAGAGCTTGTGTTCGTCTTCTATTTGTTTGAAATTTAGTTTATTTGAAATAAGCTCGTGTTTGAAATTATTCGTGAAGTCACTGTTCGTGTTCGTTTCTTAATGAACGAGTCGAACACTAACTGTTCGCGAACGACGAGTTAGTTTGACAGCCCTTAAATTAATATATATAAATAATATATTATATTAGTTATATAACTTATATTATATATATATATAATATCTTTATTAGTATATTATTAATATAGTATATTAATATATTATTATTATTAATTTATTATATATTATAATTTATAAAATTTATTTTTTTTAAATATCATAAATTTTTTATATATAATTATTTTATATTTCGAACAGTAACGATTCGAACACGAACGAATACATCACTGTTCGTGATTGATTTGTTTAACTTACCGAACGAAAAAAAAATTATTCGTGTTCGTCTCGTTTACTTATCGAACGAATCGAACACGAAATTTTTGATGAATCGAACACGAACTGTTCGCGAACAACAAGCTTTTTTGACAGCCCTATACGTAAACTAATTGTAACCCTTATTATTTGGATGATTCCTTAGATCATTTAAATTTATAAGAACAATTTTCTTAATAATAAACTTCATGCGAGTAGGCTTTGCAATCACACAAGATAAATAAATTAGTAATATTATCCCACTGCCATTATCAAACTCTTAACGTCAAAGAGGAAGATTTGCATGCATGCCACAAAATTCTTATGTATTTGCATATCTAACACTTAAAGTTTAAATATTACAGATATACCACCTTACCAATGCATGAAAATTTATTTTTCATCTTTTAAAAATTAAAATGATTATATTTTTTTATGTGATGTGAAAGATCTGGACAGTATGAATATAAAAATGAAGATTTACATACATGCCACTTAAATATCTACCACCAAAACAGCAATTTTTACCCATATCTTATTGATGCATGAAAGTGCATATTTTAATTTTTTTTTTGAAGTTAAAATAATAGTTTTTATGTAATATGAAAGATTTGGGCGGTATAAATGTAAAAAAAAAAAAGTTTAATTGTTAGATATATAAAGACAGAAATTGGGTGTTATATATGTAAATTCCAAAAAAAATGACAATGTTATATTTTGATGCAGTTTCATAAGAAAATATCGAATAATCGTTCAGGTTATGAATTTTTTTTAGACTCAAATCGAAAACTGCTTTAGAGCAATGGTAAAGGTCGGATGTCAAAAATGTCATATAAGAAGGACAAATTTAATTTCCCCAATATCTCTTGATTCTAAGACTAGTGATCTATTGATTTTTCTAATAAAAATATAAATCAAGTAAAATTATGTGATTGAAGTATCTGAAATTTCTATTGATAATGTCCAAAATTTCTATCTTGAAGTTAATATATAAGTTGTGCTTGTAGGCATGTATGAAGGAAAAACATTTTGGTGGATAGAATTCTCATGCTCAAAGTGTTGAGGAAGGTGGAGCCTGGTCCAATGCGATTTTGGAAATCATTTGATAATTGATTCTAATTTATGTGCTATTGATTTGTTTCCTAAGCTTCGCTCGTGCCTTCCGTGTATGGATTCCGGGCTTCCTTGTTCTCACCTTCTCGGTTTGGACTCCCGCCTCCCTATTTCGCCAATAAAGGAGCCTGCTCCTCTCTTTTTCGGATATATATCAACTCCCACCCTGCTTGTTTCGCGAACTACTATAATGTCTGCCTCACGTTTCTTGCTAAGAAGAACGGAAGAAGCATACGGTATACAAGGAAGAGGGAAGAGGAAGGTTCCGACTCCTCCAGGCTCTTCTTCGGCGATTGGTTGCGCAGATAGAGGAATTTCAAGGCGTTGCTCCCCTCTGGTCTTCTGCGATTGGTTTCCGGCTTACAGGAGCAAGAGGCGGACAGCTTGTTCCAGGTTTTCTTCTCGGTTCTTGCTCTCGGTTTGAGAGAGAGATAGAGGAAGAGATATAAAGTTCTTTCTTGTAATCATCGATGCGACGATGGGTGTAATTTCTCAAAGCTAATAAAATCCTCTGCAGCTTCGTGGGCATTGACAATTTGCCGAACCACGTAAATTTATGTGTGTTCTCTGTTTTCTGTGTGAATTTTCTCATTTCGATTTTTCGCTTTATTGTCACGTTTTCCACAAAAACTGGTATCAGAGTCGTGGTTTCGAATTAAAGGAAGAACGATAGCCGGAGACGAAGTGATGGTATCGGAAATCGAGAAGTCTAATGACATAGATTTTGGTTACTAGAGAATGTAGATAGAAGACTACCTCTATTGGAAGAACATTCATCTGCCGCTACTGGGAAAGCGACCGGAGAAGATGGATGAATCTGATTTGAATATGTTTGATCGATAGGTTCTGTGGGTTGATCGATTAACATTGTCAAGATCTGTTGCCCACAACGTCATCAAGAAAAGGACTACTATAAATCTCTTGGCAGTTTTATTAGATATGTATGAATATCCATCAGCGAATAACAAGGTACACTTAATGAAAAAGTTATTCAACTTGAAGATGGTAGAGGGTACATCTGTTGCACAGCATATGAATAATTTCAATACTATCACAAATCAATTATTATCTGTTGAAATTGAATTTGATGATAAGATACGTGCACTGATATTGTTGGCTTCATTGCAAAATAGGTGGAAAGCCATGAGGATGGTCGTTAGCAATTCTGTAAGTAAACCTAAAATAAATTATGATAATATTCGTGATTTGATTTTTGTTGAAGAGGTGCACAGGAAAGATTTTAGCGAAACCTCGGGTTCGAGTTCAATACTGAATGTTGATTCAAGAGGTAGATTACATGACGGGGGCTCAAACAAATGAAGATCCAGATCAAAGTACGAAGGTAAGAGAAAGTCAAAGTCTGGTCAACAAGCATCCTGCTGGAGTTGTGGAAAAATTGGTCACATAAAAAAGCTAACGGGAATCCCAAGAAAAGGAGTATGATAGCACTAATGTTATAATTGAAGAAGTACGGGATGCGATATTATTGCGATTCACAGTTCATTGATATCTGTATACTTAGATTCATAGATTTCCTTCCATACATCTTCCTGCAGGGAATTGATGCGAAACTATGATGCAGGTGACTTTGGGAAGGTATATCTAGTTGATGGAGAGCTCAAAACGTGGTGGGGATGGGAGGTTTTTATATTGCACTCCCCAACAAGAGCAAATGGATTTTTCAAAAGTTTAGGCACGTTCCTAAGTTGAAGAAGAATCTCATTTTTGTTGGGCAGCTCGATGAAGGTGTTCATACAATATTGTTCTCAGATAACTCTTTTAAGGTTAACAAAGGAGCATTAATACTGGCTCGAGGTATGAAAACGAACATACTATATATAAGTACAATTTTACTCAACACTATTGCTACTACATTTCTAGTGAGCACGATAAATCTGTGGCATTGCAGTCTTGATCACATGAGTCAGAGGGATATGAAAGAACTTCAGTCCAGAGGCAAGTTACTACAACTGAAGTCAATTGATATCAGTATGTGTGAGAGTTGCATTATAGGGAAAAAGAAGAAGGTCAGTTTCTTGAAATGTGTCAGAATGCCTAAGGAAGGAAAGCTCGATCATGTACACATGGATGTGTGGGGACCTTCTCTAGTGGCATCCCTTGGAGGCTCTCGTTACTATGTCACAGTCGTTGTTGACCACAATAGAAGATAAGGTTTGTTGATCTACTAGAGGTCACAGTACATGGCAGTGATGGAAGTGATGAGGAGAGTGGGTCTGGGGCACCCATTCCTATTGTTCCGCAGTCAGCTGCAGAGTCGTCCACTCGTACAGCTACAGTTCACAGGTCAATCAGAAATAGATGTTCTCCACAACATTTCTCACCAACCTCAAATTAAATTTTGTCGACGGATGGTGGGAAATCACTAGCTATGAAGAAAACTTGCAATATGAAAATTCAAGCAAGTGGAGCTAGTCAAGAAAAAAGAGAAGCTGGAGTTGTGCTCGACTTTGGTCGGTCTTCGTCATGAAGACCGGGGCTTTGAAGTTGTAGAGTTGGAGAATATCACGTTTGAAGAAAATGATGATATAGTTAGTGGTTGATGCAATCAGTGTATCAGTCTCCAAGTGGGAGAATTGATGAGGAAGGTAGAGCCCAGTCCACTGCGATTTTGGAAATTATTTGATAATTGACTCTAATTTATCTGCTCTTGATTTGTTTCCTAAGCTTTGCTCGTGCCTTCCCTATATGGATCCCGAGCTTCCTTGTTTGCACCTTCCCAGTTTGGACTCCTGCCTCTCGATTTCACCAATAAAGGATCCCGCTCCTCTTTGTTTCAGATATACAACAACTTCTGCCCTGCTTATTATGCGAACTGCAATGCCTGCCTCCTGTTTCTCGCTAAGAAGGATGAGAAGAAGGAAACGGATTACAAGGAAGAGGGAAGAGGAAGGTTCCGACTCCTCCAAGCTCTTCTTCAGCGATTGGTTGCGCAGATGGAGGAATTGCAAGGCGTTGCTCGCCTCTGGCCTTTTGTGATTGGTTTTCATCTTACGAGAGCAAGAGGCGGACGACTTGTTCGAATCAGCAGAAGGAATTATAGGTGTTGTTCTTCAGGTTTCTTCTCAATTGTTGTTCTCGATTAGAGAGAGAGAGAGAAGGTAGAGAGAGATAGAGAGGAAGAGAGATAAAGTTCTTTCTTGTAATCGTCGAGACAATTGACGGGTGTAATTCCTCAAACCTAATAAAATCCTTTACAGCTCAATGGACGTAGATAATTTGTCGAATCACGTAAATCTGTGTGTGCTCTTTGCTTTTCAGTGCCGAGAATGGCTTGGATTCCCTTTTATTCACTTTTTGTCGAACTGCTCGACTTCGAGCCACTTGGTTGTCAAGGTTAATTTCAATCTTGAAGCTTTAAACTGGACATTTGGGCCTCTGAGTCTCGTATTTGTGGGCCCTCTTTGACATTCTTTGTCATGTTATGTGCTGTCAAATCTCATTGAGATTCATGCTGAATTTTCTTTGTACACTTTTCTTGTTGCTCAATATTTCATCCGACTATAAGGCCAATTACACAAATCATCCACCAACAATATCGATCATCGATTGTTGCTCTCGATCATCGCCTATTATTTTCATTTGTTTATTGACTGATAACAATAACAACAATTGTCCATTCTTCAAAGTTCAACATCAAATTAGTGTCGAGATCATAATCTCCTACTTGCTATTACTCACTATTGACTAATAATGATATTATTGTCCATCCTTCAACAACCACTGCTTTTTGACATTTTATGATTTTTGTTACTCAATCATTGAGTTGTTGCTTGTTCTCTGACTTTGGTGCATTCTTCCTTTGACCACTGTTATAATATCTTCTATATTCATTAAGGTCGTCGCCATCTAATTTTCTCTAACATCATCTTAGGAAATAACCTCTTAATTAAGTCATTGTGATTGCACCTCTTCTAACTATGGATAATGATGGCTATGATGAAACTATTTGAATTTAGGCTTTATGATTCAATATTTTAAGTTATTACAAAAAAATAACGATGTCTCTCTTAAGTGTTGTGGGCTACATTATAAATAGTTAAAAAATATTCAAATCGAGAGAGTGTAAAAAAATGAGAAAGATTAACTTACAAATACACAATATAATGTTTTACTAGGATCATCCAATTGATAGCTATTTGACATTGCCAAATTTCACTATAAATTAATTGTTGAAAATCATAGGCCTAATCCCTATGAAAAAACCAAATATTGAATTCCACTTTTTATATATATAGAAGAAGGGTTGCTACTACTAAAAATATAATAAAATTCAAACTATATATATTCACCTATGTGTACCAATTTTCATACATTATTAAGATGATGAATTTTCCATCAACCACCATAAAATATTTGACATGCAATAAAAGTAAAAATTATTTTACATCCTAAACATACTTGTATAACATTACATAATGATACAATTGATGCGCTATCAACAAATATCCATCATCTAACACAAATCTTGAGGCGATTTTTTGAGCAAGAAGCGTTCAAACTTCGATAAAAATTATTCAAAACTTCGATTACAATAAACTTACAGCAAAACTGGCTGGTTTGACAAGATGGACCCAACAACACCAATATTAGAGCAATCCGAGTCAAATCAAGCACAGATTAAGCCATTAATCATTTCTTGAAACCTCTATTCTACAATTGAAAAGTTAAATGGATTCCAAATCTGACAATATTATATTCAAATTGAGTATTTGACAAGTCAAATTTAACGAGCCCAAGATCAATCAATTCGAACAGCATTAAGACATTCAAATATCCACCAAACTTCGTTCAATCGAGGGGATCTCTTCAAACCGTACGATTGAGTGGTTCAGGTTTGTTTAGCATTTGCTCATAGGCCTCTCCTAGACTCTATAAATAGATTTCTACCCTTTTTATGAAAGGCGAGGAAGTACTAAAGGTTGAGCCAGGGGAAGACTAGAGATTAAAGTAGGACTTGAAGTCCGGTATCTGCACCGATGATCCGTAAATGCTTTTTGCTCCTACAACTTCCGACCATCAACAACAACAACTGTTAACTACCACTTGCTGATCACCATCGACCACCACTTGTCAGCCACTTCCAATTATTATCAACGACAACTTGCTCCTTGTAATGAAGCTCCTTTTAAAATTATAGCGTGGGCTATGGTATCCCAGCATGCATTATGTCACAACAACGAAACCCAAATATAGTGTTGGAACGCATTTCATAGATAGTGTGACAATGCATCCTCAATATGGTGACCCTCTCTAAGCTTCTGAAATTCTCTCCTTATAGCTTTGCAACTATGGCCTACGTGGCTTACAGCCCGTGCAGCTCTAGACATCGGCCTCGGCAGCTAGTGCGACTTTTTTGATTTTCCAAAATTTATAAACTCAAATTTATAGATATATATTGATTTAGTTTTATGAGTCACACAATTAAACACAAGTATACGTATCGCTCAAGTAATACATGGCTCTAGTGGAGTCCTGGATATCGATCCTACAGGGAAGCTTTAATTTTATGGCGTAGTACAAAAATCACTTATCGAATCACAACACAATTGCAAGTAAGTTCAATTCTTAAAATAAAGACAAACAGTTGTAGTTACTATTTCTACCAAACTACGTTGTAAACTTCTAGCAAGTTAAACTAGAACAAGACTAAATTTATAACAAAGTTCAATTATAAGAAAGATTCTTCCTCCTCTCCAAGTATAATATGATGATTATTGTGGCGTAGATCAGTGATGCAAATGTATTGTGCCAAATATTAGCATTCCTATTCTTTACCCTTATTCAGCATATAAAGAACATTGGCTAATCCTAAGTTCAGTCCCCAAATTCGTGATTAGGCTGGGAGGATACTGGCTCTCACTCCAGAGCTCCCACTTCCCTTCCCCTGAAGGCTAACTCTCGCTTTAGTTTCCAAACATTAGGACCAAATTGAGGATTTCAGCCTGTCACTCTGAAATCTCAAATTCTACGCCCATCAAAGTATATTTCCCTACTTATTTGCACTCAATCCCCATGAACTACATCTCTCATTCATGGACATTGAATGTGACCTTCACTTTTGTTGTAAAACTCATAATCCTTTTGGAACATATGATTCCCAACAAGTTTTAACAATTCAATTGGCCAGATCAAAAAAGTAAATGAAGTTCAAAGTAAAAAGGTCATCACAAATTCTCCATGATTGATCGACATATCATTTCCATATCACAACATCAACACGTCACATGAAAAGGAGAAAGACAAAGAAATCTACTCCAGACTCATGAGGAAAAGATGACAAAATAATTTTCTCAACTTATCTCAAACTCTTTCCCAAGCGAATCTCAAGGAATTCCTTTGAATTCTCTTCTTTCTTCACAAAAACACACAATTCTCTCTTTAGATAAGTAAGGAAGAAGAAATCTCTCACTTTCCATCTCCTCTTACACTCCTTAGAAGAGAAAACACAAAACCTAGATTTCCTAAACTAAATGAAAAGACACTCACTCATCACTCTCTCTACACTCTAAACTCTCCCCCTCCTCTAAAATTAGGTCCAAAGAAGTTTAAATTTGGCCATAACTAATTTCTCAAGAGTTTCCTCAAGCAACCCTTCAAAATCCGACCAAATCCATTGAATTTAGTTTGAAATCGGGATAGGGCGCGGTCCGGCGCAGGATAAGGCGCTGTTTGGCTCATTTTTCCGCTAATCAGTCGCAACTCTGTGTAAAATAGCGTGGTCCAGCGCTGGTGACAGCGTCGTTCGGCGCCAGTTCAATAAAATACACTTTTGTCTCTTTTTATTCCAAATTTGCTCATTTTCACTTCATTTTACTCCAACGGCTTAAAATCATTGTACCTGCATAAAATCATAAAAAATACATTTCTTTAAAGTGCAATATCATCAAAAACAGGTCAGTAAAAAAGCTATCAAATTTTCAGTGAATCAGCAGCCTAGAGATATCATCACATCTCACCACTACAGCTTACATGACCAGCTATAACTTACGTGGCTCACAGCTCATGCATCTCTTGAATATGAACCCTACAACCTATGAACGTCATCACAAGTCACAATCCTATTTGTTCATAGCCTGTGCACCCCTCAATTTTGTCCTTTGCGGCCTACAAACATAGTCTACAACTCACACAACTCCCAACTTCGATCACTATGGCCTACGAATGCTATCGCAACTCACCAGTACAACTTACTTAAGCATCTACAGCCAACATAGCTCACAACTCATGCTTCTCTTAAGTCAGGCCCCTACGACCTATGGACGTCATTACTGCTAAGCACTATGGCCTGTGTGACCAACTACGACCTATGTGGGTTGCAACTCGTACAGCTCCCGACATAGTTCCCTATGACTCGTGGGTGTCATCATAGCTCACAACCTATGTGGTCCATAGCTTGAACAACCCTCAACTCTGGCCTCTACAGCCTACAGATGTAATCTGCAACTTACATAGCTCCAAACTAGAACCTTTGAGGCCTACAGATGTCATTGCAACACACCCCTACAGCCTATATGTCCAACTATGGCCTACGTGATTCACAGGTCACGAAGCTCCAAACTCTAACCCTTACAACCTATAGACATTACGACAGCTCCCCACTACAACTTATGTGGCTACATGATTTACAGCTCGTGCAACTCTTGACTCCTACCTCACAGTCTACGGACATTATCGCAGCTCATCACTACAACCTATGTGATATACTATGAACTACAATGTTCATAACTCGGCTGCTCCCAACTCTAGCCTTTATGATGTATGAGTGTTATCTGAGCTAATGCAGTTCCTAATTCTAGCTTTCATGTCCTACGAATGTTATCACGGATCATGTGGTTCCCAGCTTCTGGCTCTGTGGACAAGGGATGTCATCTCAGTTCATACAGCTCTCAACTCCAAATTTTGTTGTCTACAAACATTATCATAACTCATGTGGCTCCCAACTCCTCTGCAGCCTACGAACGTTATCTCAGCTCATGCTGCTACTAACTCCAGCATCTGCAGCCTACGGACGTTATTGTGGCTCCCAAGTCTTTTGTGCTCTTAAACCCTAAATGACCAACTGATATCATGGCTTTCAACTTCAATCTATACGATAATCTATTATTACAACCACCATCTACAACATTCATGATATATAGTTGTCCCCATAACAATCAACTACGACCTCCACAACCTGCTACAACTATTATTACTAAACTATCATTGTACATCAACTTTGTAATTTCATCTTGCCTAACTCAAAAGCAGAGTGGGTTCGCGTACTCGTCATTGCATAGTAGATTGATTTAACCCGGTCAGGCCCCATGATATTTTTTCTTTTCAGTGTTTCACATGAAAATTGAGGTGTCTCCTACTGATTTTTTTTAATAACCAGAGCGTGTACTAGATTGTCGTGCAATATAAAGAAGCTAAATAATCACTTAACAATCGCTAATCTTCCGACACACATCAAAATAAATTGCAAACTAAAACTAAAATTAATTTAGAAATCAAAAACTATAAATTGTAACTGAAACTCAATTTTAAAACATTAAAGATGCAAGAGACTCTTCAAATTATTATTGCTGATGTTCTGAGATTTATTTGTGCCACAATTATTAGATAAAAGCATGTTATCCATAAAAATAATGAGCAACAAATAAAAAATATAACCTCAACTTTATGATCTTTAAATAAAAAAAAACCAAAAATAAAATTGTCCATGAATATTTAAAAGAAAAACTTACACATATACCACTTAATTCTCATGCATTTACATATCAACCACCCAAACTTCAATTCTCACTCATCACACAGGAATTAAATGCCGCTTGAAGTAAAAATAAAGCAGAAAGGACAGGGATCACGCGATAAGTAATGAGGCAACAACCTTAGAGCAACAACACTTCATATCAGTTGGTTGGGTAATAACTGAGTAGGAGACAAAAGGTAAAACGCCATGTCTCTCATGATGCCCATCTATCCTTTAAGCTGACAAACCACCATCCGCCAGCATAGAATAAGGGCAAACAAACAATTTTGCACAGACAACGATGCAACCTAACAGACTGAAACCGGAAAACATAAGCCGGACAGCCATAAAGTTGTCATTATTGATGTTATCTTAGTTAGCAGCATCCACCGAAGTAACCGAGGCCGTTGAAAACTTCGAACGAAGAGATAAATTAAATAGCTTGTTGCATTAAGGTTCTACCTTCAATGATTCCTATGTTCTAACCATCAAAAAAATGAGAAAATATTGTATCAGAATTTTACACTTAGAGCTATATGCAGAGTCTAATAAAATTATGTCACGTGGCGCGTGATAAAAAAAATTACTCGGTAACACATAAAATATTCCCCCCTTGTTATTTCGCGTTATTCATGTGTTATTATGTGTTATTCATGTGTTATTGATGTGTTATTATATTATTATATACCAGGAATATTCTCAGGACAGAATAATACCTGAATAACACAATGACACCTGAATAACATACAATAACACTTGACTAACGCGGAATAACACGGGGGAATATTCCCTGCGTTACCGGACAATTTTTTTCCACGCGTCACGTGGTGCGATTTGACTGGACTCTACAAGTAGTTTTACGTGCAGAGTCCTGATGTAATATTTTCTCTCAAAAAAAAGATGCACCGCTTATTGGTATGTATAAGTTTGATGCATGTTATAGACACAACATGATTTCATCTTAGGTTTAAGCACCTTGTTGATATATGTCATTATTTATAAGGTCGTTTCATGTCATCAATAATCACTACAGGAATAGTGGTATAATCGACGACATAACACATGCTTATTGTGTGTCGCAAATATTGCGTTAACGTCTCACGATTTTGTGACGGATAATTAATCTTTAATTTCCGACGGTATTTGATACTCCCGGACCAGTCACGTTTTAACAGAAAATAATTCTGACGGTTTATTTAGACCTGTTGATGTTGTAGTTTCTCGGTTACATTATGAAATAATACTGACAGTCTACTGCAGTTACTAAATATCAGAAAGCGTCTATCATACCGCCAAAAAATTCCCAATTCTTTCCCTCTCCTGCAAACCCTCTTCAATCTCTTTGTTTTGCACTAAATACCTCCCCCTCCCACAGCCTTCTCTTCTCCTAACACCTCGACTTCTCCCAGCTGCTCCTCCTCTCGAGCTAGCTTGTAACACAACTATGAAATCGCGACTTACAGAAACCATCATCTTTCTCATCCTTCCGCTCCACTCCTATCTGAAACCCGTAAGAAAAGTAAGCTTGATTGTGCCATTCTTTTTACGCATACATTTTAATACAAGTTTTCATGTATATGTAAGGTGGTCTGCATGCAAAAAATGGAGGTTTGGGTGTTAGATATGTAACTACATAAGAATTGGGGGTTTAGGTGTTAAGAAAGGTTGCCCCCTCCCTAAATGAAATTTGAAGTAATAGATCTTGAACTCTTTTATACTCACGAGCCAAAAGTTACATTTGTGCCAGCTCCTTTACAATTCAAGTTGGCTTGAAAGACGAATTGATTCACGAATGATCAAATCAAAATTTACTTGGATTGACCTACGATCTGATTTCGCTTGAAGGACTGGTGTGTGAATTTAAGGCTTGGCTCTTTTAAATTTTATGTTATACATGTCAGGAATTTAGGGCTTTTAAAATTTATGTTATACATGTGGTACGTATGGTAGGTCTATGAATTTAGCTCAAACAATAACAATCGCTTGAAAATTAATTTTGAATTGAATTTCTTTCAAGCCGACCTTTGCTCGGCTTTAAATCAGATCGTTTAACATCCTATTGTTGTTATATATGTCGAAGATTGTTAATCGGTCTAACATTGATTCGAAAAAAAAACATAGCGTAATCAACTAAGAATTCATGGACAGTTCAAATCAATATCTACTTCTTTTTCTTTTTTAGTTGGCTAGATTAAAGGTAAATCGATACTTAAATCCATTATGACCCCTCGCTCTAACATTGCCTGTTACTGTAGCGCACCAACCCTTTCACATATATATTTATTTTGTATTTTATTTCCAACTGTAATGACAATCAGAAACCTAAGCATTGTCATCTCCCATACTTTTTATTAGATTAATTGCACTCCTCTACACATATTCCTAGAATGAAATAGTTCACATTATATAAGAGTGTTCATTGTTTCCTTCAATGAGAAATCTAATTTTCAATGCCAAAATAGAAATTCACTTTGAAATCTAGTTTTATTGTCAAAATAAAAATTCAACTTAAAGTGAATTTCCATTTTGACAATGAAAATTAGATTTCTCATCGGAGGATGAAGTGAACACTCTTACATCGTGTGAGGCATTTCCTTCTAAGTATATGTCTAAAGGTGTGCAAGTAATCTAGTAAGAGCAGTTGAGATAATAATACTTATGTGGATTAGGAGCTTTACACATGAAAAGAAAATGTGAAAGGAATAAACTCGTACAATGGTTGGTGTAGCTATAGTGAAAGACAAGATTGGAATAAAAAAAAAACGAATCAATTTTTACCTGATTATTGATCTTTGATAGCTCTGGCAGCATAGGCTGTTAACAGTTCGCTTTCTAGCCAAACTTGGGTTAGCTAGAAAGAAATTTGATCCAAAATTTCAACTCTCAACTCGGCTCATTTATTTCAACATGATCTTTATCCAAGAAAAAATTTAAATTAATCAAATTTCGAACGATTAACATGTTCGAACTATTTAAAATGTTCAATCCTTTTAATGCTTTGATCTCCCATAGTTATAACTTTGTCATTTTGACAACTACTAAAATTATATTCTATGTATTCAGTTGAATGTACTTTATCTTGTGTTTATTATTATCAGGTTCGAAGGTATATATGGATATTCAAACCTCAAGATCGTGGATGTACAGAAGACTTTATCCGGATAGAAAAAGGATCACCAAAGAGTTTTTTGAACGGTCTAGAGGCCTTCAAGGTTGCAGCTTCACAACTTCCATCTTACCTATTAGAGGTTGGGTTTCAGTATCCATGTTGAAAACACAGAAATTGAGCACACTTAACTCTTGACAAAGTGAAATATGATTTATATCGTTGGGGTTTCAGCATGATTACTGGATCTAGACTTCAAATGGAAAGGTTGACCCTACAACATTCAGCTCTTGTCATTCGACGAGCTATGATCCTCCACCTTGCTTTCACTCAAGTAGATTTGAAGAAATGATCTTTGATGGGAAAATGCAACATTACCTGAATCAAGTACAAGAAGAGACACCAAATCAAGTGGCTCAAACTTTTTATGATTTACTAAATGTCGTTCAAAGAACATGTACTGTGGGTGGGATGCACTTTTCATTCTGAGTTATTTGTAGCTCTCAGAATACTAAAAATTAAAATATAGTTTAATATGCTCCAAGTGTGCTTCAATTAGTTTGCAACATTACTGAAAGAGACTAATCCAAAGGAAAATTTAGTTCTCGATGACCTATACAGGATGAAAAAAATGGTCACCAAGTTAGGGTTAAAATTTGAGAAGATTGATTATTGTGTGAAAGAATGCATGTCATTTTATAAGTCCAGTGCAGCAAAGACCCAGTATAGATTCTGTAACTCTCTGAGATTTAAACCTCAGAATAAAAAAAATGAGAGGCAGAGAGAAGTTCCATACAATTGTCTCTTCTATCTACCACTTATTCCACTTTTGTCATAGAATAATTGTTTCTACGTGTGCTGCTCCACATATGACGTGACATCGTAGCATGTCAGTGATAGATTGCTATGAGATTCTCAAAGGAGTTGTTGAACTATCTTATCCTGACTATAGTGGAAGTATATTCCTGGTCAATTGTGATTGGTTTCATTGTATTCTTGAATGTGTAATAAGGATAATCTAACCATATAATATTGTCGAAGTAAAAGTGAACATAAGATATTATAAATTTGATTTGTTCATTTAATCAAGGTAAGCAAGTCAGATATTTTATCTTCCATATCCCCATAAAAAAGAGAAAAAGTTGAGTGGGTAGTATTCATAATGGGTAAAATTGTAGGGACTATTGATATTCATAATTTAATTGAACCTGCTCATCAAGAAATAGAAATGACAGATTTATACATTCCACTTGGTACAATTCATTTAGAGGTCAATTTAGAGGATGCTAGTAATGAAGTCGAAGAAATTTGTATCAATTAGTATGATTCTGAAGATGCTTTGGATGAAGAAATTTTAAGAACAGCCTCAAGTGACTCATCAGAGGAGGTTAACTAAGATGTTTAGGTTAACCTAACTACGTTATTTTGGGTATTTAGTTTTAGTGGTGTGTAGATTGCGTTTTAAAGTTTTATTTTGTGCTTACTGTGTACATCTGTATTTTCAGCTTCTGTAATTTGTAGATTGCACTTTACAATTTTCCTTTCTGTTTATTATGTACTCTTGTGTTTTTAGTTTTAGTAGTCTGTAATTGCATGAAATTTACTGTTACCCTTTCTTTTTACTACATACTTTTTTTTAGCTCTAGTAGTTTGTAATTGCACTAATTAATTTTACTTTTTTGCTTGCAGATGGCTTTTAAAAAGAGGAGCAGTCTCCACATGTCGGTGGACATGGCCCCTTACGAAGTTTACTGGTAGAAGAGGTCGTGGACACAGTGCTACGGAGGCGAGCCTTGCGGTCAACTCGCCACATCATGCATCCACCATGACTCCCACGACACTACCATTGCCTCTAGTCGTGACTACCACACCAACACTGCCACTAGTTACCATCTACGACTAGCACACCAGCACCATCACTATTAGTTTTATTAATGCACCATGTAGTTTGAGGGGCACAAGCAGATGCCATCAACTCTAGGTAGTGGAGAACATGTAAATTTAAATTTAATTATGACATTAATGCTTTATGTTTTTTTAGATTAATAGAGTACTAATCATATGTTATTTTAATATTTAGTCCCCCCACACAAGCCATCTATTCCATTAGAGACTTTATTTGAAGCAAGTAATATCACCTGTACATATCCTAGAGGGAGATCCTGATGGCAGTTCGTGATATGTGGTTTTGGAAGTTTCAGTAAACCCGAACATAATAATTTCATTGTTGTTTTAGTCTTATGAATCTTACATTTTTTTAATTTAATTTTTAGAAATAGTGGTCCTTCCTACGTGAGGAGTCACACATTCGGAGGAACTTTGAGCACAAGACGAGTGATCGACTTTGCGACTAGTTTTGCGATCTACATCAAACACATGAGCAACCCTTGTGGGTCAGCGAGGATGTGTTTGTCGCCCTTCTTAAAGCCTGGGACTCTCCCGAGTATAAGAAGAAGATGGAGTAGGCCAAGCAGAATCGTCACTTTGGTTGCGAGGTTATGGGAGTCTTGAAGCATATTGGTGGGGCACTCCCAAATATAAAGTACAAGAGGCTGGCAACTTATTTTTCACATTAAATCTTATTTTACATTAAATGCATGCTAACTATTTCATTACAATGACAGGCTCTAAAGGAAGGATGGGAGCCAACCACTGCAGAGTTACACGAGTGCACTCACAGGCGGAAGTTGGTTTAGTCCTGGGTAGACATAAGATGCCAGACAACCCATGTAATTCACAAGATTAATTAGTATAAAAATTCAAATAAATATTGAAGTTTATTTAATATCTAGTTTTCATTAATCATATTTTTTGTATGAGGCCTTCCAAAGGTTCAATGAGAGCCTATCCCGGCAGTCTGACAGTGGTTTGGACACATCTCATGATCCTTTTGAATACGACCTGTGGAGGGAGGTTGCGGCGGCAAGAAAAAGGACAGGGTCTATGGTTTGGATCCCAGGCGACGACCTATGATGCCTGCCCGACTACTAGCACCTCTTGTGCATCTACTTCTACTGCATAGAAGGAGGAGATGAGTCGCCAAGTTGACGTCGAGGTTACTGGCCATGTCTTCACCCAACTAGCCACTCTAAGATCAAAGATGGAGCGAAAATTGAAATTAGAGATCGAAGCAACGATGCATTCTGAACTGCATAGATGGATACAACCAGGGCAGATGAGGAGAGGACCGACAAGGATGAGTAGGTTTTTTTATTTATGTTTGTATATGTTAAATAATTTAATGGTCTCAAACAATATTTGTTTTAGACGATTGTAGATTTCATTTCGTTTACTGCAATTATTATTCTTTTATTTATGTATATGGTTTGTGCATTAATTAGTTTCATTTATATGCAGTGCTGTGCTGTGTGGAAATTATACTGTTACGATTACAAGTGTGTAAATTGTAGTCTTGAAGGGGAGTTTTTTTTTTTCTTTTTTTTGATGCTACAGGTTTTCGATGGATTACTGAAATTTTTATTACTTTCTGATTAAGTTCCGACGGCTATTCAGTGGATTATCGAACAAGAGACATGTTTACAAAGTGCTACACATTTCGACTGATATAACCGTCGGTAATTTTCTATTGTTAACCAATAGGTGTGCTACACTTTCCCGACTGAAGTGTGGCTTTTTTCAATGAAAGTGCAACACTTTTTCAACGGATGTGTGTGTCAGTTATGTTACCAATGGTTAACATGATATGGTTTTGAACCAACAACGACAATTAGTATTCGTCACATAACTGTCATTTTTTAAATAATCTTCTATAAATTCGTAGGTAATTATATTACCGACAAGTGATTTTGCTATGTCGAATAAACCATAATTTGACCGGTGGTAATAATTTTAAAATCAGGTAATATAATTTTTCACTCTATCATCATAAAATTTTTTGTAAGCTTGTCACCATTATTTTACACATAAATTTTCTTACTATTTTTACTTTTCAGAAGTTAAATAATGATCATTTAGATCTTATATGAAAGATTTAGGAGGTTATTTATGTCAAAAGTAAAGTTTAGATGCTAGAAATGTAAAAAAATAGAAATCGGGCGGTATGTATGTAAATAACCCACAAAAACTATGCCGTGAATAACACTTACTAAACAAAGTAGACTAAACATTTTGTTCACATTTCATTATAATTTGAGGCTCTTTGGAATCATTTTTATATTTAGCATGAGAAAAATTGTATTTTGTTTTATGTATGGGATAGTGAGGAGAGATGCCTGTAAGCTAGCGGTGGCAACCGACAAGGCAATAATAGCATTGATAATAATCAGCTATGGTGATTATTTTTAAAATACTATAAATACATAAAAATTATGTTGAGCATTTCTTAAAAGGCGTAATACTAATCAAAGGCTAAGGGTCCGTTTGGGGGCAACTGCAGCTTATCCAACTTATCCAGATAAGCAGTTGATTCTGATAAGTTCATTGATAAGCAGCTGATCTGGATAAGTTGTCTGTCTGTTTGGTTTGAGCATTTGGAAAACAACTGATTGTGGATAAATAACCATTCTACCCCTGTTAAGTAATATAGATGAAACATGCCAAAAAATTCATTTTAGATGAAACTACAACTAATAAGAGATAACACGTAATAATCAAGGGATGCTGTGCAAAGATGCCTGCACTAAATCCTACCAAACAGCAAAAATGCCTCCCGTAAATCTCAAAATGACGCTGATTCACGATATAGCCTGTGAATCGAATCGAAGAGGAGGTAGGGCGCGATGTATCCTGAGAATATACCGGGACGAACGAAGAGGAGGTGCGATGCTTTACCTTGGTCGGAGGTGCGGAAGGATGAGAAAGATGGGAGTTTCGGTGGTCTGTAAGGAGCGATCCCTTCGTTGCCATCCTAGCTGTTTCGGTGTCGTCGCGGGAGAGAAGGATCGCGGGGAGAGGAATGAGGGCAACACAGTATTTGGCTCACATTAAACGCAGATCACGGGGAGGACCCGCAGTCAGCGTGTAATGTAAAATAAAAAAGCCTTATTTGCAGAAGCTCCTCATACGTGCTTTCCAAACAGGTGGTGGCGTTTTCGAAAACGCCAACGCAGTGAATAAGCTGTCCCAAACGCACCCTAAATCTTAGTATAAATAATAAAAATTTTGAATTTTTATAATGATGATATCCTTAGGGCTGTAATTGCATCCCATTTTCATGACTGTATAATTCCGCAAAAAATTCTCATCATATTCTTTATAAATATCTAGATTTTAGATGAGAGAAAATATTAGAAACAATGCCACAATTTACATATGACACGCTATCAAATATCATTCGCCAAAATATAATGCGAAGAAGCCCAAATGGACTGTTAGAAGCAACCCATGTTCGTTAGGAGATACAGAAATCCAGATTTGGGAGCTATGAATCTGCCAAATTCTCATCGTTCGGTGCACCGCAACGTCAACCGTCTCCTCGTACGAAAAGGAACCACAACACTCGCCACCACAAAACTCAGGGCAAAATCCACGTGGAAGCCTTTGATTGACGGGTGCAAACCGCGAAAAACAAATCTGGAATTTTAGCGCATGATTTATGTACCGCAGCTCGATGAAAGGCTACCGGAGCAGCCAGCTCACTAAGCTGACGTGTCTATCTATCTTCCTTAAAGACATCGGGCCCCATGACTTCCTCCAATCATCAGTGTGGGCCCCTCCATTTGCCGTTGCGAAATTGACGGTAATAAATTTCTCTGCATCTCCCCTCCCGGCTCTCCATCGCATAAACACCGGCCTGAAATTCTCTTCTCCCATTCAAATCCAGAGCTAGCCGATCCAATCGATACGATATAACTTGAATCAGTTGCAGCGATCGATCTGTGGGAGATTTGATCCTGAAATGTCTCTGGCCGGAAATGCAATTTTCTCCGTGATCAGAAAGGAAGACAGCGCTGCAAAAGCTCTGGATACATCCGTTATATGGGAGAAGGAGCGGTAGTTCAACAGCCTTCAATCGAAAATACCTAATTATATCCAATCGGCCGTTTTCGTGATCCAAATCGTCTTTGTATTATTCCCTTTTTATTATTACTTTCCTCTTTTCCGATTCCCCCCGATCCGAGAAATGTCGATCTCAGATCAGAGGAATGTGGAGGTCGAGTTCGCCAAATGCGAGTGCTGTGGCCTGACTGAGGAATACACCCCGGCGTACATAATGGGCGTGCGGGAGCGTCACCATGGCTTATGGATCTGCGGCCTCTGCTCTGAGGCTGTTGTTGATGAGATCAGCCGTGCGGGACGAAGGATCTCGACGGAGGAAGCGCTCGACCGTCATATGAATTTTTCTCGCGCTTTCCGCTTCCGCTGCATGGCTCAGGACCCGTTGGAATCTACAGAGCATTTAATTGCTGCTATGCGACAGCTGCTGCGCCGCGGCCTTGAATCTCCGCGGTCTATGAAGTCGGCGCCGGCGAGCTTGCGCCGGCGAGTGAAGGAAGAAGGAGTTGAGAGTGTTCCGCGGCCATCTTTCACGCGGTCAGGAAGCTGCTTCCCTACCTTCGCTGGCTGAGAGAAACCGAAGGTTATTGATCAGTCCCAGAGTACTTTAATTTTCTACGCGGATTAAATGTAAGAAATAAACCGCATGTTTCTGCATTAGCAAGTTAATATAAATTGGTGTATGGTTTTAATAAGTTGAAGAACTTCGAACTTTTTCTTAATTTATTGGTGGGGTTTGTCCTCATTCCCCTTACTGAGAATCTGTTTAAATCCTTCAAGTCAGTTAACTAATCTTGTTTCCTCTGTAGTTTTAAGCTTATGTTTTCTTCTTTATTCTTCGAATGTTCTGCGCCAAATTCACAATTGCAACCTGTTTTTGTCTTATTTTTTTTGTAAATTCTTACGAAGTTGCAACCCCACTTAGAGTGCGTTTGGGGCAGCTTATGAAAATGCCGCCTCACAGTATTGAAACTCAGTTTGAGCGGCTTATTTGAAAACGCGGTTTGTTTTTTACACTACATGCAGAACACGGGTCTCCGCTGTTTTTAAATAAACAGCTTATCTGGAAACGCATAAGCTGCCCTAAACGCGCATTTAGTCTCTTCATTTCTTATTTTGTGGTTATGTTTGAAATTGTTGTAGAAAAATTTAAATTTAGATTCCTCGAAGAGGGGAAGAAAATATTAAGTCTGAACGTTCACATGTCCGAACGTCTAATCATGAGAGGTCACGTTATGGTATTAATGATTGTATGGACTTGCGTTGTCTCAACATGATATTTTCTCCTTGAAGTGGGTCTGAAAATTTCATATATATTTATAACATAAAAATCTTATAAATGTAAATATCAAATTTCATATGTAAGGCATATAAATATACAAAAGTTGTTTGATATGTATACATATTTAACCTATAAAATTTTAATTATTCAGATCAAAATCTCTTTAAATAGAAAAAATTAATAAATCATTAGAAAGATTTCCTCTCTGCTTTTTATTTTTTTTTATTTTTTTTATTTTATTTATTTAATTTTTTTGTTGATCAGCGTATATCTTTATTAGCTGAAAATGGTTTATTATTTCTATTATAGGCTGCAATTCAGTTTGGCATCATGGGGTTATACCCCTTTTAACTTAGTTTATTATAGAAAGTCTATAAATAAAAATTAGGAAATTATTATATATTGAGAAGTAAGTTTATTTAGACTTTAAGTTTCCATTAATAAGAGAGAATTATAACTAATAATTTCCATATAACAATGGAAAAGAACAGCAATATCTTCCAAGATCTACATTTTCTTTTAATTGAAACATTTTCCTTTATCGTTATAAAATGACTTTAACAAATTCTTTTTATGAGTATTTATTCGAATCTTTGATTAAGGAATTCATTTTCCTTAATAGGAATTTTATTCTTTCTAATTCGGTGAACATTTTTTTGTTTGAACAGTTTACAAAGTGTGATAATTTTAGTCTATATTTCGATGCTGGAAAAAAAAAAAAATTTATTTAAGAAAAAGAAGACAATGGCACATTCATGTTTAACATAGAGGATTTACAAAGTTCGTTTCTTTCGCTTCTTACAATCCAAAACAAGGCTATATATGCTTCAAAATTAGGATGCGTTTAGGGCGGCTTGTGCTTATCTAAATAAGCCGCTTATCTGAAAATACAGACCATGAGGTTCGACCCGCGTTCCGCGTTTAGTGTAAAAAATCAACTGCGTTTTCGGATAAGCTCACAATTTACAAACGATGAGGTGCAGATAAACTGCCACAAACAGAACCTTAGAAAAAAATATTTTTACATCTGTATGTTGGGATATTTGTTGAGATTTAAACACATCACTCTTCACAAGTCACGAGTTTATACAGTGGAGTGCTCGAATCTCAATGATTGATGGCACATACAACAATAACCCCATGTAATATCTTTTCCGGAACTAGGGATCTAAGAATATCCAAATTACTAGAAGAAAAAAAATCAAATAAAATGAGATGCGAAATCACTAAAACTGCAACAATAGAAGAAATTTGCTATGCAGTCCCAGTTTCTTTGGATTTTTTTTTTCTTTTGCACTTTTTTTAAGAGCTGTAAATTTAGCTTTAAGATAAATTATTGTTTAAGAATTGGATCGATATTTAATTTAGATTTGTTTTGGACTAAAGTTTAAGAGTCCATTAACAAAGTATAATTAGAATCAAATTTGAATTAGCTGAGCTTAAACCGGATAAAAAAATTTATGATTGGGTGTACTTAAACTTGAATTAATGTGCCACACACAAACACAAAATAAAATATTACATCTGGACTGACATAGAGTAACGTCCGGACTCCATTTAAAGTGGAGAAATTTAAATACGGTGTACAACATAGTTGTATTGGATGTTTTTCTTTAGTAAAACCATATTGCAATAAGTTAAAAAAAACATCTAAATATACAATTTGATGTGAAAGTCATAGTGTACAACATGATTGAACTAAAGAAAACCTATAGTACAACCATGTTATACACGATAATCAATACGGGTCGAGCTTTCCTACCCGATCATGGTGTACAATATGGCTGGATGTTTTTCTTTAGTACAACCATGTTTTACTAAGTTAAAAAAAAAAAATCTTAATAAATAGTTTGATGTGAAAGCTATAGTGTACAATATAGTTAAACTCAAGAAAATTTTCAATACAACCATATTATACTTGATAATCAATAGAGATGGAGCTTCTTCGTTTCTTAGACAATAAAAAATACTTTATATATTTAACACACATCAAATTTTAATTCGATTTCGGACGTAACCCTCTGTCTGGGCTCTAGACGTAATATTTTCTTCACAAACACATACAAACCCCCGGATATATATATACATGACTGTGGGTCCCCATTATTATATATATATGCAGATTACATACATACTATATGTATGACAGGATCGTGACAACACGAATCTTGGAGAAAAATAGAGATACACAACAAATAATGGAGACCCACAGTCATGTATACAAAGATCCAATTAAAGACTGATTTACTTTCTTGGAGTAAATTAGTGCTAAGTCAAGAAAAAAAATACCTCAAAGTTCTGCAAGGTCAGCCCCTACAGTAGACAGACCAACCAACATAGCAGGCCGAATGAAGGACAGCTCTACACTAGACTGAACGTAGGACACCTCTACACCGGGTCGAACAAGGGACAACTCCACACCAAATCGAACAAAAGATAACTCACCTCCAAATGAACGAGGAAGGTGGGCCGAAGATTGAAGCAAAGCCACAGATAAGCTTAGTGGAGAAATCTTCATGTCATTCTCATCGGTTTGTCGTCATTGAACGAATGAACCTGAACTGAAAACCGAAATTCATTATGATCGACCAATAAACTCATTATTGATATATTTATATATTGTACAAATGACCTTAATACCTCTAAGCTTCTTTGTATAGAAGGGCGTCTTACATGTAATTATGCACTCTAGGTTTCTCCCGTACCTATAAATAGGAGATTATTTCAAAATAAAAGGCTCTGGATGCTCCCTTTTTTATTGTTCACTTCCTCTTCTTCTCTTACGCTTTATACCATGGGCATGATTCGTCGAGCACTTTAGCATTCAACATCCTAAAAGGTGTAGTGAGCGTGGAATCATGCCACCAACAAGAAGATGAGCACAACACAAGGAAAAAACTAAAGCATAAGGGAGATTGTTCGACAATAATTGATAGAAATGAAAGAAGACCTGATGTCTTAAATGAGAGAGAAAATGTTAAGCACTTTTCAAGAAGCTCTGGCAAGAGGAAACCAAAATCCAAAAACTCAGAGCCCCAGGGAATATAGTCGTCAAGAGCTCAATCTTTGGGGTGAACCAGCACCCAATGACCAGCAAGATGGATCAGCGCCCAATGGTCAAAAATCTCAACCTATAGAAGAAAAAGTTGAGGATTCCCTTTACCAAGATAGTGTTGTGTTGTCCCAGTAGAAAGACATCGCAATATGCGAACTACAACCCTCCAAGCCGAAAATGCGTTTTCTCGACAAATCTCTGAGGTTGGACCTGCAGAAAATTTCAAAACTCCCAACCTTGATTTATACAAGGTCTCATTGACCCAGGCAATCATGTGGCTGCTTTTGAGTTGGCAGTCGGTATATTAAAGATCATCGACACATTCAAGTGTCGTTTGTTCCTTACCACAATAAGGGATCAACCCTCAGGTGGTTCAAAGCCCTCTTGGCAAGAGTTATCCCTTCTTTCTTTGAGTTTAAAAGGCTATTCGTGGCCCATTGCATTGGCACACAAAAATTGTGAAAGAAATCCTAAGCTCTCTTGCAAATGAAGCAGAAGGAAGGAGAGACTCTCCGCTCGTACATTGCAAGATTCCAGGGGGAAATGCTGAAATTAAATAACCTAGAACGCTTGATCGTACAAATTATTCTGATAGAGGGAGTGAAAAGAAAACATTTCAATTACGCCCTGGTCCTGTGTAAATCGAAGTCTTTTAAGTATTCATTTGGGTCGACTTTGAAAGAGAACATGTGAGAAAAAAGATTCCGTGACCAAGGAATCTCCATCCTACGACAGTAAACAACAAAAGTCATGAACCCTACTATACAAATCACCCTCAATTGGGCCGGGATGACAACATAATGATTCATAATATCTTGGAGCTCGCAACAGAGAGGAAGGCAAAGTCTCTGAACAAATTGGTCGCGATAGAGCACGGGCCACTCCACATAATCATCAGTCGCCCGATCATTTGGGCCCGGGCCCTCTAGCACATTTTCGTCGTCGTAGACATACCTCCTCTGGAGCCTCAAGGCCGCATCAGTGGACAACAAAAAGTGCTTTGATGTTGGCGTTGTCTTGAATTTCAAGGGTGAATATTTTGGAAGCCATGCAGGCGTTGAGGGGAGAATGAAAGGAGAAGAAACCATTCAAGAGTAAGGGAAGGAAGAAGTGAAGTCATATAGGGGCCTCAACCTAGATATAGTGCTCGAAAAAAGTTGAACAGCCATTGAACGTATCTTGGGAATGCGAACTCCATGTCACATTATAGAAAATAAAAAATTAATATTTGCATAAATAAGGAAACTGTAATACGTAAAACAGGAACATATATTCATTCAGAAATAAAAAATTTTATAACTAACTTGTCTGTCACCTGCAACAAAACTAACACTCTCCTCAACAACTTCTTATATGAAAATCATTCCCTAACTTAACATGATCAACACTATAGAACTCAGCTTGAAATCGAGAGAATGAGCTTGCCTCTCTTACATCAACCATCCATCCGAAGGTTCACAACCTCCATTTAGATTGTGTCAGTTTCGGTTTGATGGTCCACCACATCAACTTGGATGTGAGAAGTTCAGTCGATAGCTTCTGGGAGAGGGTATACAACCGCACCTTCAATTCCTTTATGTTGGATCCCTGTTGGGCCTCAACTTCCATTCGAGCCTTGGCTTCACAAGCAAGGAAATCCACTGCCTCTTTCATATGACAAACCACAGATTCAGTCGAATCCCTTTCGTCGAATGTTGATGGGTTCTCCACAGTCTTCCGAGGGGTTGGGACTTGAACTTTGACAACCTCTGACAAGTTGGAAATGCAAATTAGGTCATCTGCATAATAAAAAGAGACCAAGTTAGGTGAAGTGCAAAATCACTCTAATCCAATGAGTGGGTCAAACAACCAAACTCCTTGTACCAAGGAGTTTGACCATCTCAAACTAGAGCAAAGAAGAGAAATTTTCACCAGGCATAGGTGAAGTGCCCGCAACTCTCATCCCTTAAATCTAAAAGGACCAGGTGCAACCTTAACCCCAAGCTTTACGGCCTCAAAAGTTCATCGGGTATCTTTTCCCTCTTTCCCATCAAGTTTGGCCTATTCTACAAGAGGAGAAAAGGTCAGACACTTGCTCGACTTCCAACACAACAGGGAAATGTTATCAGAAATTTTGTTCCCATCATCGTCATCATACTCATCCAATAGCCCCTTCATGAAAGCCAATTGCTTCACACACCTCTTCATAGTAGGCTTGCTGCCCTCGGGATACTTTCCCTAGTCACTGACCACGCCACGCTCGGGATAATGAATTTTTACTGGAATACTTGAATGATAGATTTTTTCATACGGTTGTCCAAAAGCCTTCATCTGAATATCATCAGATGGCTCACCAAGATAGATCTTCCTACCACTCGCCATCAGAACGCCTTCAACAAGAACGACTAATGCTCTAGATAGAAAGAAAGTGCAAGAGTGAGGGTCATTAGCAATAGCCTATTTACAGGATGATATTGCACAGAAAACTAGGGAGTTTGATTATTAAATATTGATTATGAAATAAATGAATTTAACGTAACACTTAATTTTTTTTCTTTTTATCGCAGTTGTCACTTTAAAAAAAGAAAGAAAATTGGGGAACTAAATATGTATGACACGATCACGACTACACGAATCACAAAGAAAAGTATAGATACACGTCAAATAAGAGGGATCCACGGTCAATGTATAAAGAGATGCAGTCAAATATTTATTTACTTTATTATAGTAGAAATGGTACTAAGTAAAGAGAAAACATCTCAAAGCTTTGGTACGTATCCCTTTAGCAGGCATACCAAACAACATAGCAGGTCGAACGAAGGGCAATTCTATACCAGGCCGAACGAAGGACATCTTTACGCCAAGCTGAAAGAAAGACAACTCACAGCCAAACGAACAAGGAAGGTGGGACGAAGACTGAAGCAAAATCATAATTAAGCTTAGTCGAGAAGTCTTTATATGATTCTCATGTGTTTCGGTTTGCTGTCACCGAACAAATGAACGTGAGCAGAAGACCTAAAGTCATCATGATCGACTATTAAATTCTTTATTAATATTATATACTGTACAAATGACCTTAATACCTAGAAGGGTGGTCTTTGATGTAATTATGCTCTGGGTTTCTCCTATACCTATAAACAGGAGATCATTTCATGAGAAAAGTCTCTGGATGCTCCCATTTTTTATTGTTCACTTCCTCTTCCCATCTTCCACCCCTCTTTATCGCTCTACACCTTGAGCGTGATTTCCCAAACACTTTAGGAATCAACCCTATCGAGTTCTTATTAATTTTTATTCAAAAGACCAAAAACTTTATATTACACACATACTGCCCAATTCTTCTTCGTGCATAGTTCATTGTGTCTACCACTACATTACAATTTCAGTTCAAAATAAGTTGGGAAGGCATCAGTCGCTAAAATTTTCATCTCTAATTCCACCTCGCTAGTCCTCCGGTCGACCGCAATGACGGGATCGCGGCATATAAAGACCTCTTAAACTCCCATCTTTCTCCTCTTGCACCGTTGCTAGCTCCTCCAATCTCCACTGCTCCTCCAAGCGAAAGCAGTTCAATTGCGGCATACAAATACCTTTACTACACCTATCTTACTCCTCCTTCCGCACCACCACTCCTTTCGTCGACCGCAACGACAGGATTTTGGTGTGCAAAGAAATCTAAAACTCTCATCCGTACAAAAAATTGTAACGGATTGGTCGATTCGATGAATGGGAAATAATTTGGTGGTATTTGTGTAATATTAAAGTTTTGGGAATTAGGGATGAAAATTAATAAAAATTTGGGTGGTATGTAGATATAAGATATATATGTATATATATATGTATATATATATATATATATATATATATATATATATATATATATATATATATATATATATATATATATATGTGTCAGCAGCCGTGGCGCTAGTGGTTTGGGCGGGGTTCGCAGTAGTCACTCGAAGGTCCGGGTTCGATTCTACTGCGAGGCACGGACGGATCGGATAGGCACGTGGGAAATCGGTAGTTAGGGGCCCACCGGACCCAAATACCGATTTCTTTTAAAATATCTATATATATATATATATATATATATATAGCTTGGATGAGCTTGAAATGAAGTACATGACTCATACCTGATACAAAATATGATCATGTTGAGCCAAATAATAGTTTTTTTTCCTACTTATAGTATTTTATTAATATTCTAACAAAATCAGATACAAAATGCATGTGCTCCAAGTTATTTTACACTATTCATACTATCTTTCATTATCTTTGGGGAAAATTAAAGAAAATAAAAATTAAATACAACATCCCATTAAATCGAATTTGTTCATGTTCTGCCTCTTTGTTTTTGCGTAGGCGAATTTATTACGTCGTCCCTGATGAGCTCTGCCGTCGCACATGTAAGTTTATTAAATCCAGTTTTATTGTATTTGATAAATAATATTGAACATAAATCTAAAGTGCAACCAAACACCACTATAGGAATTTTGGTTCATTTGATCATTCTTTTGTTATTCATTGAAATGAAGAATTCAGTTATTTTCAAATTGTTTATAAAAAAAAAAACTCATTATGTTTTGTGTTATTAATAAACTGTCGAAAAGCTTCTGAAAAAATAATCTGTTGTTAAAAAAGATGCAGTGGCTATTACAATTTTTTTTTCTTTGGGAAAAATCAGACTGCATGAAGAACTGTATGAAAACTCTGATTTCAGCGGTTTAAAAACACAATTATTTGAAAAAACTGTCAAAAGACAGTTTATCTTAACAAGCTATTCAGAATTTTATTTGGATTTTTTTTTTCTAATAGTCTAAAATTTAGATCGTTATTGGCTTGCGAAGTGATTGGTAGCATTATCTATATAAATAATGTTTTGATATTTCATTAAAATATATCTTTTTCAATAATAATATCAGTTAAAGAAAATTGAGCAATTAAATATGTATGACACGATCACGACTACACGAATCACAAAGAAAAATATAGATACATGTCAAATAAGAGGGACCCATGGTCAATGTATACAGAGATGCAGTCAAATATTTATTTATTTTATTGGAGTAGAAATGGTACTAAGTCAAGAGAAAACATCTCAAAGCTTTGGTACATATCCCTTCAAGAGGCATACCAAACAACATAGCAAGTCGAATGAAGGGCAATTCTATACCAGGCCGAATGAAGGACATCTCTACACCAAGCTGAAAGAAAGACAACTCACAGCCAAACGAACAAGGAAGGTGGGACAAAGACTAAAGCAGAATCACAAATAAGCTTAGTCGAGAAGTCTTTATATGATTCTCATGTGTTTCGGTCTGTTGTCACCGAACAAATGAACGCGAGCAGAAGACCTAAAGTCATCATGATCGACTATTAAATTCTTTATTAATATATTTGATAGATTGTACACATGACCTTAATACCTAGAAGGGTGATCTTTGATGTAATTATGCACTCTGGGTTTCCCCTATACCTAAATAGGAGATCATTTCATGAGAAAAGGCTCTGGATGCTCCCATTTTTTATTATTCACTTCCTCTTCTCCTCTTACAGCCCTCTCTTTATCGCTCTACACCTTGGGCGTGATTCCCCAAACACTTTAGGAATCAACCCTATCGAGTTCTTATTAATTTTTAGACAGAAGGCCCAAAACTTTAATATTACACACATACTGCCCAATTCTTCTTCGTTCATCGTTCGTTGCGTCTACCACTACATTACAATTTTAGTTCAAAATAAGTTGGATGGCATTAGTTGCTAAAATTTTCATCTCTCCTTCCACCTCGCTAGTCCTCCGGTCACCGCAATGACGGGATCGCGGCATATAAAGTCCTCTTAAACTCCCACATTTCTCCTCTTGCACCATTGCTAGCTCCTCTAATCTCCACTGCTCCTCCAAGCGAAAGCATTTCAATTGCGGCATACAAATATCTTTACTACACCTATCTTCCTCCTCCTTCCGCTCCACCACTCCTTTCGTCGACCACAACGACAGGATTGTGGTGTGCAAAGACATCTAAAACTTCCATCCGTATGGAAAATTGTAACAGCTTGGTCGATTAGATGAATGGGAAATAATTTGGTGGTATTTGTGTAATATTAAAGTTTTGGGAATTAGGGATGAAAATTAATAAAAATTTGGGTAGTATGTAGATAAATCCCTCCATTATATATATATATATATATATATATATATATATATATATAGATAGATAGATAGCTTGGATGAGCTTGAAATGAAGTACATGACTCATACCGGATACAAATATGATCATGTTGAGCCAAATAATAGTTTTTTTTTTCCTACTAATAGTATTTTATTAATATTCTAACAAAATCAGATACAAAGTGCATGTGCTCCAAGTTATTTTACACTATTCATGTGTACTGTAAACTATCTTTCATTATCTTTGGGAAATTTAATGGGGTTATCAGCATTATTATTTTGGGTTTCTGTTATAGCAATTATAGTTGTGTGCTCAATATTCGTGCTGGACAGTGTTTGGTAGCATGTTATTAATTCCGTTCAATCGAATTTATTCGTGTTTCGTTACTTTGTTTTCGTATTCCGTTATTTCGTTAAATAATGTTTTGATATTTCATTAAAATATATTTTTTCAATAATAATTTCACTGCATGTTAAAAACATTGCAACAACTACATGATTTAAAAGCTTCTCAACCCAACTTTGCCACTATTAATTCTACAATGGGTCCCATAAAATTATGATGTGACAATATATGTGGAGAGCTTTGATTCATTCCTATAAAGAGATAAAATTTCATTTCATTCAAGCATAAGATCTTCTAATAAGCCAAAGTTCAATTAATAAAATTTCATTTCATTCAAACCTATACTTTTCATTGCCATTAATACAATTTCACATAGATTGACCAAAATTAATAAAACACATGCACTAATTATAGTAATGGATGAAAGAGGGTGGTTGATTTGTAAATAGCAATTTTTGAGTGGTCTGTATGTAATTGCCCCAAAATTTGATTGACATGTGATTATTTTAATCATAGGCCAAAAGGATTAATATATATCATTCTATCTATATAATATAGCTACCAAAACTAAAAAGAGAAAATTATGTAGTCTCCATTAAATATAAAATTAAATTAATAAACAAAATCTTCCTACATAAATCATATAGAATATTAAGATAAGTAATGCGGTGATTATCTCATCATTTTTTCATTAACTACTATGAAATTGAGGGTGTCAATTAATGACTCATTCAAATTTAACTCAAAAATTTTGATTTGAGTTGATTCGAGTATTGTGGGTCATGTTCGAGTCAAATATAGAGACCTCATAGGTATTCGAGTTAATTTAGAATTGTTCTAATGAACCCAAAATTGCCCTAATTACTAATTAGGTTTGAGTTAACTGAATTTGGGTCAAGTTAATTGTGTCAAGTTGGCCATATTCGGGTTAATTAAATCATTTTGATAAAAATAACTGTATATCCATATCATAAATGGGTGAGGAATGTCAATTCTAAGTTGAGAGAGATTTAGTACAATATTTTGTTCCATATACTAAATGGGATTCAGATCAAGCTTGTTCGAATCAATCAACTTAATTGGATTATGATTGAATCTAACCCAATGATTGGAGTTAAAAGTGTGATGTTGGCTTATGAGCCAAAATAAAATAATGCTAGTCAACACATGCTATTAACTCGATAGAAGGTGATGGCTTATATCCTCAATCAATTGGCATTGGCCATACATCATCAATCAATAATGAGAGGTGATATCAAATGTTCAAAGTAGGTCGTTTAATCTACAGATCAAAGTTGGACAACAACAACAACAACAAAGCTTTAATCCCACTAAGTGGGGTCGGCTACATGAATCCTTCTTCTCCATTGCGTCCTATTTACTGTCAAAGTTGGACAACAAATTCAACTTTAGTTGATAGACATCACTTAACTTTAGATACATTGTAACATTGATTAACTTATGTTAGTGTGGTTTTAGGAACACTGTGCTGGACAGTGCTAGGTCTATAGAACCATTCAAAACTCTATATTTATGCACCATTTTATAGTGCCTTTAGTATAGAATATGAATAATTAAAGATGCATTGTTGAGGGTAATTTGATCACTATCAAAAAATTTCTTTAAAAATTTATCATTCTTAACAATAAACACCATCTGAAAGTTTTCAATGTCAATAATCAAATATATCATTCTCATCTCAATATCATTTATGGTCATTCCAACAAACACCAACACGAAACAATAACAGAAGAGCACACATAACTTATCTTCAAATCTTATTCAATTAAATACTCCAATGATCAAATCATGTTGCCTTCTTCTTATTCATTACATAAAAACATAACTATATATAAAATCAAATAAATTTATATGATCCTCGAGAGCCTCCACATTCTATCCAGAATGAACTTTGACCCCACAGTATGGGTCTCCATGATCCGGCTTTCCTGCACGTCCCTTACTAATACAGAAACCGTTGCATAAATTACTGCAGACGGGTGGTGACACCTCTTTGGAATCAACACTTATGCATAATCTGTAGCAATTACAATAACATTTATCAGCTTCAACGCTTCTCAGGGAAGCAAAGCAGGAAACCAGAGAGATTAGGAGCACTAAGCCGAGCTGCTTGTTATAAGCCATCTCCTTCTTTCTGTTAATTAATTAATCTGCTTAGTGTTGCTCTTTGCAGGAGATTTAACCGAGTATTTATATGTTCGTGAAAGGCTGAAAAAGGAAATATGTTGTTAGATATTGGTTGCTGTGGAGATGAAGGGGTTGGGAAGGAAGAAGAGAGGAGGGGGAGGGAGTTTAAAAGGTGAAGTTTGGAGGAGTGGAGGGGAGGTTTGATTTGTTATTTGTTTTATGGTTCCTATTTTTTGATTTTTTTATGATTATGGCTGGTAATAATCTGTTTAGTTTAGCTTCAGATTGAGAGTTTGTAACAGTAATTGTTTGGGAATTAGATGGTGATGTGAAGCATGCAGCTTTATAAGTTTGCCAAACGAAACAGATCTGTTTAGTTAGAAACAAGTTGCTATTATAAATTTATTATTTTTCTTCCACTAAGATCGCAGGTGAATATTGTCCAAGCACCATTTTCCTAATACTATTGTTCATCCACTATAGTTTCGTCACAATTCTTCGACCGAAAATGTCATTTATTAAATTGTAGTCGTCTGATCATAATTATCTAATTACTGCATCCAATCGAAATTATCAGAACAATCATAAAAGAAACTAGAGTTGACTCCATTTCTTGATAATTAATTATATAATTCTAAACAGAAAAAAGAGCAAATTTGTATAGTCTCAACATATATTATAGATTATTCCTACTAGGATGGCCCTATTAGTTTTCGTTTTGTTTTGGATTTTTCACGCATGTGCATGGACAAATGTGCGTTTGTTTATTATAAAAATATTTTTAGAAAAGAAAATGAGGTATAAATATGTAAGAATGAAGAATTTAAAATATTACATTACATGGATGGATTATTTTAATTGCAAAACACCATTCAAATGCAATGACATTTATAATGATTAAAAAGCTATTTTTTATGCAGCGACCAAATCAGAAATTATTATGTCCTATAAATCGGATGTATAGTCGATGGGTGATGAGGCACTGCATGATGCAAAACGTCAAAATTTTTTTTGACCAAACAGGCCGTTCTCGGAGAATTGGATACATTTATGCGGATAATTGTATTTTCCTTGCAATTCTTAGATTAAAAAATAATTAAAAAAAGTTGAGACTGGTATTTGTATTAAAAAATATTTATTTTTTTATTTTAAGTTGTTGATTTTGAAAGCCAAATTATTATAGTTAGTGCGAGAGAAAATATTCAATCATCAAAACACCATCTCATCAACAATTACGAAAGAAATTATAAACAACAACACAACAAAACTTTAATCCCCACTAAGTATAGTCGGCTACATCAATCCTTTTTAGTGTCATATTGTCATTTAATTCAAATTCAATTATAAAAAAAAAAATCCTTTTACATTACAGATATTTATAGTGGCTGATTTCGAAGCTTGCAGAAGGAACATGTTTAAAAATTAACAATTTAGTATTTCAAGTCCACATTAGATCAGCTGTAGCATATTGGCAACTCCAATCATATCAACAGAGGTGTAGTTGCGCAGGCCAATTTATTTATTTATTTATTTATGTTTATTCCTTGGAACACCAACATATTTAATCAGAAGCAAGTTGATTTTTCTTTTTTTTTTTTTTTAGAAATTTTATTTTTCTCTGACCATACAAATACATATAATCTCTCATGTTTTTTCAAGAGCAAACAGTATTCATTTGGCAAAATATTACATCCGGAATCCGCACGTAGAGTTACGTGCGCAGCTCAATCCTTGGGAGTCACATGCAATCCCGCAATAACGCGGAATAACATGATATATAGTTTCGTGTCCATGGGAGCCACATGTAATCCCGTAATAACACGGAATAACACGAAGGAATATTTCTCGTGTTACTCTGCGGCCAGTGGTATTTTGGGCGGAATAACGTGTGGAATATTCTGCCGTGTTATTCCGCGTTATTCATGTATTATTGTGGTAGTATTATAACACCAGGAATATTCTCCTCTGTTATTCCGCTTTATTCAAGTGTTATTGTTGTAATATTGATGTGTTATCGTGGTGGTGTTACAATATCACTACAATAACACTTGAATAACACAGAATAACATGAAGGAATATTCCCCGTGTTATTCCGCGTTATTCCCCGTATTATTAGGCCCAAAACACCGTTGACCGCGGATAACACGAAGAATATTCCTTTGTGTTATTTCTATGTTATTCAGCGTTATTGCGGGATTTCACGTGGCTCTCATGGACTGGGCTACGCACGTAACTTTATATGCTGTAGTATTCATTTGGTGCCCAACAACAACAGACGCAATGACGCTAAAACATTTTCAACAAGATACCACGTAGCAGTTGGTTTAGCTGCACCTCACAGCAAAACAATAAAAGACCATCCAAAAAATAAATAAAAAAAAACATTAGAAGAAAAAAAATCAAAAGATATTACAACCCCATGTAATATCTTTTCCGGAATTAGGGATCTAACAAATATCCAAATTACCAGAAGAAAAAAAAATCAAATAAAATGAGATGCGGAAATCGTTAAAACTGCAACATTAGAAGAAATTTTCTATGCAGTCCCAATTTCTTTGGATTTTTTCTTTTCTTTTGCACTTTTTTTAAGAGCTGTAAATTTAGCTTTAAGATAAATTATAGTTTAAGAATTGGATCGATATTTAATTTAGATTTGTTTTGGACTAAAGTGTAAGTGTCCATTAACTAAAGTATAATTTGAATCAAATTTGAATTAGCTGAGCTTAAACAGGATTAAAAAATTTATGATTGGGTGTACTTACAATTGAATTAATGTGCCACACACACACACACAAGAAAATATTATGTCAGGATTGACATAGAGTAACGTCCAGACGCCAATTAAAGTGGAGAAACTTAAACATGGTGTACAACACGATTGTATTGAAGGTTTTCTTTAGTAAAACCATATTGTACTAAGTAAAAAAAAACATCTAAATATAAAATTTGATGTGAAAGTCAAAGTGTACAGCATGATTGAACTCAAGAAAACCTCTAGTACAACCATGTTATACACGATAATCAATACGGGTCGAGCTTTCCTACCCGATCATGGTGTACAATATAGTTGTACTAGATGTTTTTCTTTAGTACAACCATGTTGTACTAAGTAAAAAAAAATCTTAATAAATAATTTGATGTGAAAGCTATAGTGTACAATATAGTTAAACTCAAGAAAATCTTCAGTACAACCATATTATACACGATAATCAATACAAATGGAGCTTTTCTGTTTTTTAAAAAATAAAAAATATTTTATATATTTAACACACATCAATTTTTAATTCGATTTCGGACGTAACCCTATACATGCAGGCTTTAGACGTAATATTTTCTCCACGAAACACATACAAAACCCAGAGATATATATATATATATATATATATATATATATATATATATATATATATATATATATATATATATATATATTATATAAACTACATACATACTATATGTATGACAGGATCGCGAGAACACGAATCTTGGAGAAAAATAGAGATACACAACAAATAAGGGGGACCCACAGTCATGTATACAGAGATCCAATTAAAGACTGATTTACTTTCTTGGAGGAAATTAGTGCTAAGTCAAGAAAAAAACGCCTCAAAGTTCTGGTAGGTCAGTCCCTACAGTACACAGACCAACCGACATAGCAGGCCGAATGAAGGACAGATCTACACTAGAATGAATGTAGGACAGCTCTACACCAGGTTGACAAGGGACAACTCTACACCAAATCGAACAAAAGATAACTCACCTCCAAACGAACGAGGAAGGTGGGCCAAAGATTGAAGCAAAGCCACAGATAAGCTTAGTGGAGAAATCTTCATGCCATTCTCATGTAATTCGGTTTGTCGTCATTGAACAAATGATTCTAAACTGAAAACCGAAAGTTATTATGATCTACCAAGAAATTCATTATTGATATATTTATATATTGTACAAATGACCTTAATACTTCTAAGCTTCTTTGTATAGAATGGGGTCTTAGACGTAATTATGCACTCTAAGTTTCTCCCATACATATAAATAGAAGATTATTTCATAATAAAAGGCTATGGATGCTCCCATTTTTACTGTTCACTTACTCTTCTTCTCTTACGCTATATATTGTGGGCATGATTCCCCGAGCACTTTAGGATTCAACATCTTAAAAGGTGTAGTGAGCGTGGAATCATGCCACCAACAAGAAGATGAGTACAACACAAGGAAAAAATTGCAGCCCAAGAAGAAACATAGAGTCAAACAGTGGATATAGATAGCACAAGGGAGTTGTGCGACAATAATTGATAGAGATAAAGAAGAGCTGATGTTTTAAATGAGAGAGCAAATGGTAAGCACTTTTCAAGAAGCTCTGGCAAGAAGAAGCCAAAATCCAAAAAGTTAGAGCCCCTAGGAATATAGTCGTCAAGAGCTCAATCATTGGGGTGAATCAGTACCGAATGACCAACAAGATGGGTCAACGCCCAATGGTAAAAAATCTCAACCTTTAGAAGAAAAATTTAAGGATTTCCTTTACCAAGATAGTGTCGGGTTGTCCCAGTAGAAAGGCATCGCAGCATGCGAACTACAACCCTCCGTCAAGCCGAAAATGCCTTTTTTAGACAAATCTCTGAGGTTGGACCTGCAAAAAATTTCAAAACTCCCAACCTCGATTTATACAAGGTCTCATTGACCCAACCAATCATGTGGCTGCTTTTGAGTCGATAGTCAGTATATTAAAGATAATCAACACATTCAAGTGTCGTCTGTTCCTTACCACATTAAGGGATCAACCCTCAGGTGGTTCAAACCCCTCTCAGCAAGAGTTATCCCTTCTTTCTTTGAGTTTAAAAGGCTATTCGTGGCCCATTACGTCGGCGCACAAAAATTGTGAAAGAAATCCTAAGATCTCTTGAAAATGAAGCAGAAGGAAGGAGAGACTCTCCGCTCGTACATTGCAAGTTTCCAGGGGGAAACGCTGAAAATAAAAAAACCTAGAACCCCTGATCGCACAAACTATTCTGACTGAGGGAGTCAAAAGAAAACATTTCAATTACGCCTTTGTTCTGTGACCAAGGGATCTCCTACCAACGTCATTAAGCAACGAAAGTCATGAACCCTACTATACATTTCATCTTCAATTGGGCCAAGATGACAACATAATGATTCATAATAGCTCGTACCTCGTAACAGAGAGGAAGGCAAAGTCTCTGAACGAACTGGTCGCGATATAGCACAAGCCACTCCACATAATCATCAGTCGCTCGATCAATTGGGCCCAGGCCCTCTAGCATTTTCATAGTCGTAGACATACCTCCTATGGAGCCTCAAAGCCGCATCAAGAGACAACAAAAAGAGCTTTGATGCTGGCACTGTCTTAAATTCTAACGATGAATATTTTGGAAGCCATGCAAGCGTTGAGCGGGAGAATGAAAGGAGAAGAAACGATCAAGAGTAAGGGAAGGAAGAAGTGAAGTCATATTGGGGCCTCAACCTAGATATAAGGGTCGAAAAAAGTTGAACCGCCATTAACGGTACCTCAGAAATGCGAACTCCATGTCAGATTATAGAAAATAAAAAAATAATATTTGCATAAAGAAAGAAACTATAATACATAAAACAGGAACATATATTCATTCAGAAATGAAAAACTTTATAACTAACTCGTCGGCCACTTGCAACAAAACTAACACTCGCCTCAACAACTCATACGAAAATCGTTCCCTAACTTAAAATGATCAACACTATAGACTTCAGCTTGAAATCGAGAGAATTTGCATGCCTTCCTTACGTCATCCATCAATTCGCAGGTTCATAGTCTCCATTTAGATTGTGTCAGTTTTAGTTTAATGGTCCACCACATCATCTTGGATGTGAGAAGTTCAGTCGATAGCTTCTGGGAGAGGGTATACAACTGCAACTTCAATTTCTTTATGTTGGATCCCCGTTGGGCCTCAACTTCCATCCATCCGCAGGTTCACAATCTGCATAATAATTCGGTTTGTCGTCATTGAACGAATGATTCTAAACTTAAAACCGAAAGTCATTATGATCGACCAATAAACTCATTATTGATATATTTATATATTGTACAAATGACCTTAATACCTCTAAGCTTCTTTGTATAGAAGGGGGTCTTAGATGTAATTATGCACTCTAGGTTTCTCCCATACCTATAAATAGGAGATTATTTATTAATAAAAGCTCTAGATGCTCCCTTTTTTATTGTTCACTACCTCTTTTTCTCTTACGCTTTATACCATGGGCATGATTCCCTGAGCACTTTAGCATTCAAAATCCTAAAAGTTGTAGTGAGCGTAGAATCATGCCACCAACAAGAAGATGAGCACAACACAATGAAAAAACTGCAGCATAAGGGAGATTGTGCGACAATAATTGATAGAGATGAAAGAAGAGCTAATGTTTTAAATGAGAGAGCAAATGGTAAGCACTTTTCAAGAAGCTCTGGCAAGAGGAAACCAAAATCCATAAAGTCAGAGGCCCTAGGAATATAGTCGATAAGAGCTCAATCTTTGGGGCGAACCAGCACCCAATGACCAGCAAGATGGATCAGCGCCCAATGGTCAAAAATCTCAACTTATAGAAGAAAAAGTTGAGGATTCCCTTTACCAATATAGTGTCGTGTCATCCTAGTAGAAAGACATCGCAACATGCGAACTACAACCCTCCATCAAGCCGAAAATGCCATTTCTCGACAAATCTCTGAGGTTGGACTTGCATAAAATTTCAAAACTCACAAACTCGATTTATACAAGCTCTCATTGACCCAACCAATCATGTGGTTACTTTTGAGTCGAAAATCGGTATATTGAAGATCATCGACGCATTCGAGTGTCGTTTGTTCCTTACCACATTAAGGGATCAACCCTCAGGTAGTTCAAAGCCCTCTCGGCAGGAGTTATTCCTTCTTTCTTTGAGTTTAAAAGGCTATTCGTGGCCCATTCCATCGACGCACAAAAACTGTGAAAGAAATCCTAAGCTCACTTGCAAATGAAGTAGAAGTAAGGAGAGACTCTCCGCTCGTACATTGCAAGATTCCAGGGGGAAATGTTGGAAATACATAAGGTCCTGTGCAAATCAAAGTCTTTTACATATCCATCTGCGTCGACCCGGATAGAGAACATGTGAGAAAAAAATTATGTGACCAAGGGATCACCATCCTTTGACATCAAACAACGAAAGTCATGAACCCTACTATCCAATTCCCCTTTCGTTGGGTCGGATGACAGCATAATGATTCATAATAGCTCAGAGCTCGAGACAGAGAGGAAGGAAAAGTCTCTAAACCACTTGGTCGCAAGACAACACGAGCCACCCCACATAATAATCAGTCGCCTAATCATTTGGGCCCGGGACCTCTAGCACATTTTTCATCGTCGTAGACATACCTCCTCTGGAGCCTCAAGGCCACATTAGAAGACAACACAAAGTGCTCTGATGCTGGCATTGTCCTGAATGGCAAGGGTGAATATTTTGGAAGCCATGTAGGCATTGAGCGGGAGAATGAAAGGAGAAGAAACAATTAAAGAGTAAGGGAAGGAAAAAGTGAAGTCAAATAGGGGCCTCAACTTAGATATAGAGCTCGAAAAAAGTTGAAACGCCATTGACCGTACCTTGGGAACACGAACTCCATGTTACATTATAGAAAAGAAAAATTAAAATATTTGCGTAAATAAAGAAACTATAATACATAAAACAGTAACATATATTCATTTAAAAATGAAAAACTTTATAACTAACTCATCGGCCGCCTGTGAAAAAACTAACACTCACCTCAACAAGTCCTTATACGAAACTCATGCCCTAACTTAAACTGATCAACACTATAGACCTCAGCTTGAAATCGAGAGGATGAGCATGCCTCCCTTACATCAAACATCCATCTGCAGGTTTACAGTCTCCATTTAGATTGTGTCAGTTTCGTTTTGATGGTCCACAACATCAACTTGGATGTGAGAAGTTCATTCGATAGCTTCTGGGAGAGGGTATACAACCGCACCTTCAATTCCTTTATGTTGGATCCCTGTTGGGCCTCAGCTTCCATTCGAGCCTTGGCTTCACGAGCAAGGAAATCCACTATGACGTTCATATGATAAACTACAGATTCAGTCGAATCTCTTTTGTCGACTGCTGATGGATTCTCCACAGTCTTCCGAGGGGTTGGGACTTGAACCTTGACAACCCCCGACAAATCGGAAAAGAAAATCAGGCTGTCTGCATAATAAAAAAAAGACCAAGTTAGGTGAAGCAAAAAATCACTCTAATCCAATGAGTGGGTCAAGCTCAGACCAGAGAAAAGAAGAGAAACTCTCACCAGGCATAGGTGGAGTGCTCGCAACTCTCATCCCTCAAATCTAAAGGACCAACTGCAACCTTAAACTTAAGCTTTACGACCTCAAAAGTTAACCGGGTGTCTTTTCCCTCTTTCCCATCAGGTTTGGCCTATTCTCCAAGAGGAGAAAAGGTCAGACACTTGCCCAACTTCCAACACAACAGGGAATGTTATCAAAAAATTTGTTCCCATCATCGTCATCACGCTCGTTCAATGGCCCCTTCATGAAAGCCAATTGCTTCACTTGCTTCTTTTAAGTAGGCTTGCTGCCCTTGGGATACTTTCCCTGGTCACTGACCACACCACACTCGATATGATGAATTTTTACTAGAATACTCGAATGATAGATTTTCTCAGCCGTTAGTCCAAAAACCTTCATCGGATTATCATCAGATGGCTCACCAAGATAGACCTTCCTACCACTCTCCATCAGAACGCCTTGAACAAGGAACGACCAATGCTCTAGACATAAAGAAAGTGTGGGAGTGAGGGTCATTAGTAACAGCCTATTTACATGATGACATTGCACAAAAAACATGGGAGTTTGATTATTAATTATTGATTATGAAATAAATGAATTTAATGTAGAACTTAATTTTTTTATTTTTATCGCATCTGTCACTTTAAGAAAAAAAAAGTTTGAGAAACTAAATATGTATGACACGATCACAACTACACAATTCACAAAGAAAAATATAGATACACGTCAAATAAGCGGGACCCACAGTCAATCTATACAGAGATGCAATCAAATATTTATTTACTTTATTGGAGTAGAAATAGTACTAAGTCAAGTGAAAACATCTCAAAGTTTTGGTACGTCAATACATTTTGTAGGTAGACCAAACAACATAGCAGGCCGAACGAAGGACAATATTATACCAGGCCGAACGAAGGACATCTCTACACAAAGCTGAAAGAAAGACAACTCACAGCCAAACGAACAAGGAAGGTGGGACAAAGATTGAAACAAAACCATAAATAAGCTTAGTCGAGAAGTCTTCATATGATTCTCATGTGTTTCAGTTTGTTATCACTGAACGAATGAACATGAACAAAAGACCTAAAGACATCATGATCAACTATTAAATTCTTTGTTAATATATTTATATATTGTACAAATGACCTTAATACCCCTAAGCTTTGTATAGAAGGGTGGTCTTTGATGTAATTATGCACTTTGGGTTTCCCCTATACCTAAATAGGAGATCATTTCATGAGAAAAGGCTCTGGATGCTCCCATTTTTTATTGTTCACTTCCTCTTCCCCTCTTACAGCCCTCTCTTTATCGCTCTGCACCTTGGGCGTGATTCCCCAAACACTTTAGGAATCAACCCTATCGAGTTCTTATTAACTTTTATATAAAAGGCCCAAAACTTTACTATTACACACATACTGACCAATTCTTCTTCGTTCATCATTCATTGCGTCTACCACTACATTACAATTTCAATTCAAAATAAGTTGGGAAGGCATCAATCGCTAAAATTTTCAACTCTCCTTCCACATCGCTAGTCCTCCGGTTTACCACAATGACGGGATCGCAGCATGTAAAGACCTCTTAAACTCCCATCTTTCTCCTCTTGCACCGTTGCTAGCTTCTCCAATCTCCACTGCTCCTCTAAGCGAAAGTGGTTCAATCGCGGCATACAAATACCTCTACTACACCTATCTTCATCCTCCTTTCGCTCCACCACTCCTTTTGTCGACCGCAACGACAGGATTGTGGTGTACAAAGGCATCTAAAACTCCCATCCGTACGGAAAATTGTAACGGATTGGTCGATTAGTTGAATGGGAAATAATTTTGTGATATTTGTGTAATATTAAAGTTTTGGGTATTAGGGATGAAAATTAATAAAAATTTGGGTGGTATGTAGATAATTCCCATCATAAAAAAGAATTGATCAACAGTCGGAGACTGCCGATCAACCCCTATAGGTTGAACTAACTGAGGAGCGGACTCCACTTCCAGTCCGGTGTGCTATTTGAATCCTCACATCATGGGTGGGATTCGAACTCCTGACCCGAGGGACTTACACCAAATGCCACAACCAATGAGTTAAGGCTTTCACGCGTGCACACACAAATATATATATATAGCTTGGATGAGCTTGAATTGAAGTACATGACTCATACCTGATACAAAATATGATCATGTTGAGCCAAATAATAGTTTTTTTTCTTAAGTATATTATTTTATTAATGTTCTAACAAAATCAGATCCAAAATGCATGTGCTCCAAGTTATTTTACACTATCCATGTATACTGTACACTATCTTTCATTATCTTTGGGGAAATTTATGGGGTTCTCAGCATTGTTATTTTGGGTTTCTGTTATAGCAATTATAGTTGTGTGCTCAATATTCGTGCGGGACAGTGTTTGGTAGCATGTTATTGATTGAATTTAATAATAAATTGAATTTAAGTCCGGCCAAAAATTAAATCCAATATTTCGTTAAATCGTATTTATTCGTGTTTCATCATTTTGTTTTCGTGTTATTTTGTTAAATAATGTTTTGATATTTCATTAAAATATATTTTTTTCAATAATAATATCATTGCATGTTAAAAACATTGCAACAACTACATGATTTAAAAGCTTCTCAACCCAACTTTGCCACTATTAATTCTACAATGGGTCCCATAAAATTAAGGTGTGACAATATTATGTGGAGAGCTTTGATTCATTCTTCTAAAGAGATAAAATTTCATTTCATTCAAGCATAAGATCTTCTAATAAGCCAAAGTTCAATTACTGCATGTACCTATAATTTTCATTGCAATTAATACAATTTGACATAGATTGACCAAAATTAATAAAGCACATGCAGTAATTAAAGTAATGGATGAAAGAGGGTGGCTGATTTGTAAATAGCAATTTTTGAGTGGTCTGTATGTAATTGCCCCAAAATTTGATTGACATGTGATTATTTTAATCATAGTCCAAAAGGATTAATATATATCATCTTATCTATATAATATAGCTACCAAAACTATTTGTGCCAGATATGCCTTGGCTAAAAAGAGAAAATTATATATTCTCCATTAAATATAAAATTAAATCAATAAACAAAATCTTCCTGCATAAATCATATAGAATATTAACATAAGTAATGTGGTGATTATCTCATCATTTTTTCATTAACTACTATGGAATTAAGGGTGTCAATTAATGACTCATTCAAATTTAACTAAAAAATTTTGATTTGAGTTGATTCGAGTATTGCGGGTCATGTTCGGGTCAAATATATAGACCTCATAGTTATTCAAGATAATTTAGAATTGTTTTGAATAGCCAAAAATTGCTCTAATTACTAATTAGGTCTGAGTTAACTGAATTTAGGTCAAGTTAATTGTGTCAAGTTGGCCATATTTGGGTTAATTAAATCATTTCGATAAAAATAACTACATAATCCATATAATAAATGGGTAAGGAATGTCAATTCTAAGTTGAGAGAGATTTGGTACAAATATTTTGGTCCATATACTAAATGGGGTTCGGATCAAGCTTATTCGAATCAATCAACTTAATTGGATCATGATTTAATCTAACCCAATGATTGGAGTTAAATGTAGGATATTAGCTTATGAGCCTCAATAAAATAATGCCAGTCAACACATGCTAGTAACTCGATAAAAGGTGATGGCTTATGTCCTAAATCTATTGGCATTGGTCATACATCATCAATCAATAATGAGAGGTGATATCTAATGTTCAGAGTTGGATGTTTAATCTATGAAACAAAACTGGACAACAACAACAGCAGCAAAGTCTTAATCCCACTAAATGTTGTCGGCTACATGAATCCATCTTCTCCATTGCGCTCTATATATATATCATATATATTTATGGAGGGATTTATCTACATACCACCAAAATTTTTATTAATTTTCAGCCCTAATACCCAAAATTTTAAGATTACACAAATACCACCAAATTATTTCCCATTCATCTAATCGACCAATCCGTTACAATTTTCCGTACAGATGGGAGTTTTAGATGTCTTTGTACACCACAATTATGTCGTTGCGGTCGACAAAAGGAGTGGTTGAGTGGAAGGTGGAGGAAGATAGGTGTAGTAGAGATATTTGTATGCCGCGATTGAACTGCTTTCGCTTGGAGGAGCAGTGGAGATTGGAGGAGCTAGCAACAGTGCAAGAGGAGAAAGATGGGAGTTTAAGAGGTCTTTACATGCTGCAATCCCGTCATTGTGGTGACCGGAGGACTAGCGAGGTGGAAGGAGAGATGAAAATTTTAGCGACTAATGCCTTCCCAACTTATTTTGAACTGAAATTGTAATGTAGTGGTAGACGCAATGAACGATGAACGAAGAAAAATTGGGCAGTATGTGTGTAATATTAAAGTTTTAGGCCTTTTGTATAAAAATTAATAAGAACTCGATAGGGTTGATTCCTAAAGTGTTCGGGTAATCACGCCCAAGGTGTATAGCGATAAAGAGAGAGGTGTAAGAGGGGAAGAGGAAGTGAACAATAAAGAATGGGAGCATCTAGAGCCTTTTCTCATGAAATGATCTCCTATTTATAGGTATAGGGGAAACCCAGAGTGCATAATTACATCAAAGACCACCCTTCTATACAAAGCTTAGGGGTATTAAGGTCATTTGTACAATATATAAATATATTAATAAAAAATTTAATAGTCGATCATGATGACTTTAGGTCTTTTGTTCACGTGACAACGGACTGAAACACATGAGAATCATATGAAGACTTCTCGACTAAGCTTATTTGTGGTTTTACTTCAGTCTTCCTCCCACCTTCCTTGTCCGTTTGGTTGTGAGTTGTCTTTCTTTCCGCTTGGTGTAGAGATGTCCTTCGTTCGGCTTGGTATAGAGTTGCCCTTTGTTCGACTTACTATGTTGTTTGTTCTGCCTACTGAAGGGATTGACGTACCAAAACTTTGAGATGTTTTCTCTTGACTTAGTACCATTTCTACTCTAATAAAGTAAATAAAAATTTGATGGCATCTCTGTATACATTAACCGTGGGTCCCTCTTATTTGACGTGTATCTATATTTTTCTTTGTGATTCGTGCAGTCGTGATCGTGTCATACATATTTAGTTCCTCAATTTTCTTTCTTTTTTTAAAGTGACAGCTGCGATAAAAAGAAGAAAATTAAGTGCTACATTAAATTCATTTATTTCATAATCAATACTTAATAATCAAACTCCCTAGTTTTATGTGTAATGTCATCCTGTAAATAGGCTGTTACTAATGACCCTCACTCCCGCACTTTCTTTCTATCTAGAGCATTGGTCGTTCCTTGTTGAAGGCATTATGATGGCGAGTGGTGGGAAGATCTATCTTGGTGAGCCATCTGATGATATTCTGATGAAGGTTTTTGGACTACCGGCTGAGAAAATTATCATTCAAGTATTCCAGTAAAAATTCATCATCCCAAGCGTGGTGTGGTCAGTGAACAGGGAAAGCATCTCGAGGGCAGTAAGCGTACTAAGAAGAGGTGAGTGAAGCAACTGGTTTTCATGAAGGGGCTATTGGACGAGTGTGATGACGACGATGGGAACAAAATTTCTGATAACATTCCCCTATTGTGTTGGAAGTCGGGCAAGTGTCTGACCTTTTCTTCTCTTGGAGAATAGGCTAAACCTGATGGGAGAGAGGGAAAAGACATCCGATGAGCTTTCGAGGTCATAAAGGTTGGGGTTAAGGTAGCACCTGGTCCTTCTAGATTTGAGGGATGAGAGTTGCGGGCACTCCACTTATGCCTGGTGAAAATTTCTCTTCTTTGCTCTGGTCTGAGCTAGACCAACTCCTTGGTACAAGGAGTTTGGTTGTTTGAGCCACTCATTGGATTAGAGTGATTTTGCACTTCACCTACCTTGGTCTCTTTTTATTATGCAGATTGTGAACCCGCGGATGGATGGAAGTTGAGGCCCAACGGGGATCCAACATAAAGAAATTGAAGTTGCAGTTGTATAACCTCTCCCAGAAGCTATCGACTGAACTTCTCACATCCAAGTTGATGTGGTGGACCATCAAACCGAAACTGACACAATCTAAATAGAGACTATGAATCTGCGAATGGATGGATGACGTAAGGGAGGCATGCAAATTCTCTCGATTTCAAGCTGAAGTCTATAGTGTTGATCATTTTAAGTTAGGGAACGATTTTCGTATAAGGAGTTGTTGAGGCGAGTGTTAGTTTTGTTGCAAGTGGCCGACGAGTTAGTTATAAAGTTTTTCATTTCTGAATGAATATATGTTCCTGTTTTATGTATTATAGTTTCTTTCTTTATGCAAATATTATTTTTTTATTTTCTATAATCTGACATGGAGTTCGCATTTCTGTGGTACAGTTAATGGCGGTTCAACTTTTTTTTAGCCTTATATCTAGGTTGAGGCCCCAATATGACTTCACTTCTTCCTTCCCTTACTCTTGATCGTTTCTTCTCCTTTCATTCTCCCGCTCAACGCCTGCATGGCTTCCAAAATATTCACCCTTAGAATTTAAGACAGTGCCAGCATCAAAGCTCTTTTTGTTGTCTCTTGATGCGGCTTTAAGGCTCCAGAGGAGGTATGTCTACGACTATGAAAATGTGCTAGAGGGCCTGGGCCCAAATGATCGAGCGACTGATGATTATGTGGAGTGGCTTGTGCTATATTGCGACCAGTTCGTTCAGAGACTTTGCCTTCCTCTCTGTTGCGAGGTACGAGCTATTATGAATCATTATGTTGTCATCTTGGCCCAATTGAAGGTGAATTGTATAGCAGGGTTCATGACTTTCGTTGCTTAATGTCGTTGGTAGGAGATCCCTTGGTCACAGAATATTTTTTACATGTTCTCTTTAAATGGATACGTAAAAGTCTTCGATTTGCAAAGAACAAAGGCGTAATTGAAATGTTTTCTTTTCACTCCCTCAGTCAGAATAGTTTGTGCGTGGAAACTTGCAATGTACGAGCGGAGAGTCTCTCCTTCCTTCTGCTTCATTTTCAAGAGAGCTTAGGATTTCTTTCACAATTTTTGTGCGCCGACGTAATGGGCCATGAATAGCCTTTTAAACTCAAAGAAAGAAGGGATAACTCTTGCTGAGAGGGGTTTGAACCACCTTAGGGTTGATCCCTTAATGTGGTAAGGAACAAACGACACTTGAATGTGTTGATGATCTTTAATATACTGACTGTCGACTCAAAAGCATCCACATGATTGGTTGGGTCAATGAGATCTTGTATAAATCGAGGTTGGGAGTTTTGAAATTTTTTGCAGGTCCAACCTCAGAGATTTGTCCAGAAAAGGCATTTTCGGCTTGACGGAGGGTTGTAGTTCGCATGCTGCGATGCCTTTCTACTGGGACGACCCGACACTATCTTGGTAAAGGAAATCCTTAACTTTTTCTTCTAAAGGTTGAGATTTTTTACCATTGGGCGCTGACCCATCTTGCTGGTCATTCGGTACTGGTTCACCCCAATGATTGAGCTCTTGACGACTATATTCCTAGTGGCTCTGACTTTTTGGATTTTGGCTTCTTCTTGCCAGAGCTTCTTGAAAAGTGCTTACCATTTGCTCTCTCATTCAAAACATCAGCTCTTCTTTATCTCTATCAATTATTGTCGCACAACTCCCTTGTGCTATCTATATCCACTGTTTGCCTCTGTGTTTCTTCTTGGGCTGCAATTTTTTCCTTGTGTTGCACTCATCTTCTTTTTGGTGGCATGATTCCACGCTCACTATACCTTTTAAGATGTTGAATCCTAAAGTGCTCGGGGAATCATGCCCACAATATAGAGTATAAGAGAAGAAGAGGAAGTGAACAGTAAAAATGGGAGCATCCATAGCCTTTTATTATGAAATAATCTTTTATTTATATGTATGGGAGAAACTTAGAGTGTATAATTATGTCTAAGACCCCATTCTATACAAAGAAGCTTAGAAGTATTAAGGTCATTTGTACAATATATAAATATATCAATAATGAATTTCTTAGTAGATCATAATAACTTTCGGTTTTTAGTTTAGAATCATTCGTTCAATGACGACAAACCGAATTACATGAGAATGGCATGAAGATTTCTCCACTAAGCTTATCTGTGGCTTTGCTTCAATCTTTGGCCCACCTTCCTCATTCATTTGGAGGTGAGTTATCTTTTGTTCGATTTGGTGTAGAGTTGTCCCATGTTCAACCTGGTATAGAGCTGTCCTACATTCATTCTAGTATAGATCTGTCCTTCATTCAGCCTACTATGTCGGTTGGTCTGTCTATTGTAGGGACTGACCTACCAGAACTTTGAGGTGTTTTTTTCTTGACTTAGCACTAATTTACTCCAAGAAAGTAAATCAGTCTTTAATTGGATCTCTGTATACACGACTGTGGGTCCCCCTTATTTGTTGTGTATCTCTATTTTTCTCCAAGATTCGTTTTGTCGTGATCCTGTCATACATATAGTATGTATGTAGTTTACATATATATATATATATATATATATATATATATATATATATATTGGGTTTTGTATGTGTTTGTGGAGAAAATATTACGTCTAGAGCCCAGAGAGAGGGTTACGTCCAAAATCGAATTAAAATTTGATGCGTGTTAAATATATAAAATATTTTTTATTGTCTAAAAAACTAAGAAGCTCCATCTGTATTGATTATCGTGTATAATATGGTTGTATTGAAGATTTTCTTGAGTTTAACTATATTGAACACTATAGCTTTCACATCAAATTATTTATTGAGATTTTTTTCTTTACTCAGTACAACATGGTTGTACTAAAGAAAAATATCTAGTATAACCATATTGTACACCATGATCGGGTAGGAAACCTCGACCCGTATTGATTATCGTGCATAACATGGTTGTACTAGAGGTTTTTTAGTTCAATCATGTTGTACACTATAACTTTCACATCAAATTGTATATTTTGATGCTTTTTTTACTTAGTGCAGTATGATTTTACTAAAGAAAAACCTCCAATACAATCATATTGTACACCATGTTTAAGTTTCTCCACTTTAATTGGCATCCGGACGTTACTCTATGTCAATCCTAATGTAATATTTTCTGTGTGTTGGTGTGTGGCACATTAATTCAATTGTAAGTACACACATTCATAAATTTTTTAATCCTGTTTAAGCTCAGCTAATTCAAATTTGATTCAAATTATACTTTAGTTAATGGACTCTTACACTTTAGTCCAAAACAAATCTAAATTAAATATCAATCCAATTCTTAAACTATAATTTATCTTAAAGCTAAATTTACAGCTCTTAAAAAAAGTGCAAAAGAAAAAAAATCCAAAGAATTGGGACTGCATAGCAAATTTCTTCTAATGTTGCAGTTTTAACGATTTCCGCATCTCATTTTATTTGAATTTTTTTTCTTCTGGTAATTTGGATATTCTTAGATCCCTAATTCCGGAAAAGATATTACATGGGGTTGTAATATCTTTTGATTTTTTTTCTTCTAATGTTTTTTTTTTATTTATTTTTTGGATGGTGTTTAATTGTTTTGCTGCGAGGTGCAGCTAAACCAACTGCTATGTGGTATCTTGTTGAAAATGTTTTAGCGTCATTGCGTTTGTTGTTGTTGGGCACCAAATGAATACGACAGCATATAAAGTTACGTGCGTAGCCCAGTCCATGAGAGCCACGTGAAATCCCGCAATAACGCAGAATAATATGGAAATAACACAAAGGAATATTCCTCGTGTTACTCCGCAGTCAGCGGTGTTTTGAGCGGAATAATACGGGGAATAACGCGGAATAACACGGGGAATATTCCTCCGTGTTATTCTGTGTTATTCAAGTGTTATTGTGGTGTTATTGCAAAACCACCACGATAACACATCAATATTACCACAATAACACTTGAATAAAACGGAATAACAGAGGGGAATATTCCCAGTATTATAATCTACCACAATAACACATGAATAACGCGGAATAATACGGCAGAATATTCCACACGTTATTCCGCCCAAAATACAGATGGCCGCAGAGTAACACGAGAAATATTCCTTCGTGTTATTCCGTGTTATTACGAGATTACATGTGGCTCCCATGGATTGGGCTCCGCACGAAACTATATATCATGTTATTCCACGTTATTGCGGGATTACATGTGGCTCCCATGAATTGGGCTCCGCACGTAACTCTACGTGGAGAGTCCGGATGTAATATTTTGCCAAATGAATACTGTTTGCTCTTGAAAAACATGAGAGATTATATGTATTTGTATGGTCAGAGAAAAATAAAATTTCTATCAAAAAAAAAAAAAAAGAAAAAGAAAAATCAACTTACTTCTGATTAAATATGTTGGAGTTCCAAGGAATACACGTAAATAATAAAAAAAATTGGCCTGCGCAACTGTATGCAAGCCGGTTTTTATAATAGCACCTCTGTTGATATGATTGGAGTTGTCAATATGCTACAGCTGATCTAATGTGGACTTGAAAAGCTAAATTGTTAATTTTTAAACATGTTCCTTCTGCAAGCTTCGAAATCAGCCACTATAAATATCTGCAATGTCAAAGGATTTTTTTTTTTTTTATAATTGAATTTGAATTAAACGACAATATGAAAGGATTTTATGTAGCCTACTCTACTTAATGGGGATTAAAGTTTTGCTATGTTGTTGTTTATACTTGAATTTAGTGCAATGCAAACAAGGCTAGCGAGGATGGCGGGAAGCTAATTATGTAATTTCTTTCGTAATTGTTGATGATATGGTGTTTTGATGATTGAATATTTTCTCTCGCACTAACTATAATAATTTTGCTTTCACAATCAACAACTTAAAATAAAAAAATAAATATTTTTTAATGCAAATTCACCGTCTCAATTTTTTATTATTATTATTTTTTAATCTAAGAATTGCAAGGAAAATACAATTATCCGCATAAATGTATCCAATTCTCTGAGAATGGCCCGTTTGGTCAAAAAAAAATTTGACGTGTAGAGGACGGCATAGATTGCATCATGCCGTGCCGCCTCACCCGTCGACTATTCATCCGATTTATAGGACGTAATAATTTTCCATTTGGTAGCTGCATAAAAAATAGCTTTTGAATCATTATGAATGTCATTGCATTTGAAAGGTGTTTGCAATTAAAATAATCCATCCTAGTAATGTAATATTTTAAATTCTTCATTCTTACGTATTTATACTTCATTTTCTTTTCTAAAAATATTTTTATAATAAACAAACGCACATCTGTCCATGCATATGCCTGAAATAATCCAAATGTTGAGACTAAACAAATTTGCTCTTTCTTCTGTTTAGAGAGATATAATTAATTATCAAGAAATGGAGTCAACTCTAGTTTCTTTTATGATTGTTCTGATAATTTCGATTGGATGCAACAATTAGATAATGATGGTCAGATGACTACAATTTAATAAATGACATTTTCGGTCAAAGAATTGTGACGAAACTATAATGGATGAACAATAGTAGTAGGAAAATGGTGTTTGGACAATATTCACCTGCGATGTTAGTGGAAGAAAAATAGTAAATTTATAATAGCAACTTGTTTCTAACTAAACAGATCCATTTCGTTCTGCAAACTTATAAAGCTACATGCTTCACATCACCGTCTAATTCCCAAACAATTACTGTTACAAACTCTCAATCTGAAGCTAAACTAAACAGAGCCATAATCATAAAAAAAATCAAAAAATAGGAACCATAAAACAAATAACAAATCAAACCTTCCCTCCACTCCTCCAAACTTCACCTTTCAAACCTCCCTACCCCTCCTCTCTTCTTCCTTCCCAACCCCTTCATCTCCGCAGCAACCAATATCTAACAGCATATTTCCATCTTTAGCCTTTCACAAACATATAAATACTCGGTTAAATCTCCTGCAAAAAGCAACACTAAGCAGATTAATTAGTTAACAGAAAGAAGGAGATGGCTTATAATAAGCAGCTCGGCTTAGTGCTCCTAATCTCTCTGGTTTCCTGCTTTGTTTCCCTGAGAAGCGTTGAAGCTGAAAAATGTTATTGTAATTGCTACAGATTATGCATAAGTGTTGATTCCAAAGAGGTGTCACCACCTGTCTGCAGTAATTTATGCAACGGTTTCTGCATTAGTAAGGGACGTGCAGGAAAGCCGGATCATGGAGACCCATACTGTGGGGTCAAAGTTCATTCTGGATAGAACGTGGAGGCTCTCGAGGATCATATAAATTTATTTGATTTTATATATAGTTATGTTTTTTATGTAATGAATACGAAGAAGGCAGCATGATTTGATCATTGGCGCTATTTAATTGAATAAGATTTGAAGATAAGTTATGTATGCTCTTCTCTTATTGTTTCGTGTTGGTGTTTGTTGGAATGACCATAAATGATATTGAGATGAGAATGATATATTTGATTATTGGCATTGAAAACTTTCAGATGGTGTTTATTGTTAAGAATGATAAATTTTTATTGAAATTTTTTGATAGGGATCAAATTACCCTCGACAATGCATCTTTAATTAGTCATATTCTATACTAAAGGCACTATAAAATGTTGCATAAATATAGAGTTTTGAATGGTTCTATAGACCTAGCACTGTCCAGCATAGTGTTCCTAAAACCACACTAACATAAGTGAATCAATGTTACAATGCATCTAAAGTTAAGTGATGTCTATCAACTAAACTTGAATTTGTTGTCCAACTTTGACAGTAAATAGGACGCAATGGAGAGGAGGGATTCATGTAGCGGACCACATTTGGTGGGATTAAGGCTTTGTTGTTGTTGTTGTTGTTGTCCAGCTTTGATCTGTAGATTAAACAACCTACTTTGAACAGTTGATATCACCTCTCATTATTGATTGATGATGTATGGCCAATGCCAATTGATTAAGGATATAAGCCATCACCTTCTATCGAGTTAATAGCATGTGTTGACTAGCATTATTTTATTTAGGCTCATAAGCCAACATCACACTTTTAACTCCAATCATTGGGTTAGATTCAATCATAATCCAATTAAGTTGATTGATTCGAATAAGCTTGATCAGAACCCCATTTAGTATATGGAACAAAATATTTGTACCAAATCTCTCTCAACTTAGAATTGACATTCCTCACCCACTTATTATATGGATATACAGGTATTTTTATCAAAATGATTTAATTAACCCGAATATGACCAACTTGCACAATTAACTTGACCCAAATTCAGTTAACTCAGACCTAATTAGTAATTAGAGTAATTTTGGGTTATTTAAAACAATTCTAAATTATCTCGAATAACTATGAGGTCTATATATTTGACCCGAACATGACCCACAATACTCGAATCAACTCAAATCAAAATCTTTGAGTTAAATTTGAATGAGTCATTAATTGACACACTCAATTCCATAGTAGTTAATGAAAAAATGATGAGATATTCACCACATTACTTATCTTAATATTCTATATGATTTATGCAGGAAGATTTTGGTTATTGATATAATTTTATATTTAATGGAGACTACATAATTTTCTCTTTTTAGTTTTGGTAGCTATATTATATAGATAGAATGATATATATTAATCCTTTTGGACAATGATTAAAATAATCACATGTCAATCAAATTTTGCGGCAATTACATACAGACCACTCAAAAATTGCTGTTTACAAATCAACCACCTCTTTCATCCATTACTTTAATTAGTGCATGTGCTTTATTAATTTTGGTCAATCTATGTGAAATTGTATTAATGGCAATGAAAAGTATAGGTGCAGGCACTAATAGAACTTTGGCTTATTAGAAGATCTTATGCTTGAATGAAATGGAATTTTATCTCTTTAGAAGAATGAACCAAAGCTCTCCGCATGTATTGTCACACCTTAATTTTATGGGATCCATTGTAGAATTAATAGTGGCAAAATTGGTTTGAGAAGCTTTTAAATTTTAGCCATGCAGGCGTATATATATATTGCATGTCCAAAACTTAGTTATATATCAATAAACAAAATCTTCCTGCATAAATCATATAGAATATTAACATAAGTAATGTGGTGATTATCTCATTATTTTTTCATTAACTACTATGGAATTAAGGGTGTCAATTAATGACTCATTCAAATTTAACTCAAAAATTTTGATTTGAGTTGATTCGAGTATTGTGGGTCATGTTCGGGTCAAATATATAGACCTCATAGTTATTCAGGTTAATTAAGAATTGTTTTGAATTACACAAAATTGCCCTAATTACTTATTAGGTCTGAGTTAATTGAATTTGGGTCAAGTTAATTGTGTCAAGTTGGCCATATTCGGGTTAATTATATCATTTCGATAAAAATAACTATATAATCCATATAATAAAAGGGTAAGAAATGTCAAATCTAAGTTGAGAGAGCTTTGGTACAAATATTTTGGTCCATATACAAAATGGGGTTCAGATCAAGCTTATTCGAATCAATCAACTTAATTGGATCACGATTGAATCCAACCCAATGATTGGTGTTAAAAGTGTGATGTTGGCTTATGAGCCTCAATAAACTAATGCTAGTCAACACATGCTAGTAACTCGATAAAAGGTGATGGCTTATGTCCTCAATCAATTGGCATTGGCCATACAACATCAATCAATAATGAGAGGTGATATCCAATGTTCAGAGTTGGATGTTTCATATACAGATCAAAGCTGGACAACAACAACAACAACAAAGCCTTAATCCCACTAAGTGTTGTCGGCTACATGAATCTTTCTTCTGCATTGCGTCCTATTTAGTGTCGAAGTTAGACAACAAATTAAAATTTAGTTGATAAACATCTCTTAATTTTAGATGCATTGTAACATTGATTAACTTATGTTAGTCTAGTCATGTGCTAGGTCTATAGATCCATTCAAAACTCTATTTATGCACCATTTTATAATGCCTTTAGTATAGAATATGAAAAATTAAAGATAAATTGTTGAGGGTAATTGATCACTATCTAAAAATTTCTTTAAGAATTTCTCATTCTTAACAATAAACACCATCTGAAAGTTTTCAATGCCAATAATCAAATATATCATTCTCATCTCAGTATCATTTATGGTCATTCCAACAAACACCAACACGAAACAATAACAGAAGAGCATACATAACTTATCGTCAAATCTTATTCAATTAAATAGCGCCAAAGATCAAATCATGTTGTCTTCTTCTTATTCATTACATAAAAACATAACTACATATAAAATTAAATAAATTTATATGATCCTCGAGAGCCTCCACATTCTATCCAGAATGAACTTTGACCCCACAGTAAGGATCTCCATGATCCGGCTTTCCTGCACGTCCCTTACTAATACAGAAACTGTTGCATAAATTACTGCAGACGGGTGGTGACACCTCTTTGGAATCAACACTTATGCATAATCTGTAGCAATTACAATAACATTTATCAGCTTCAACGCTTCTCAGGGAAGCAAAGCAGGAAACCAGAGAGATTAGGAGCACTAAGCCGAGCTGCTTGTTATAAGCCATCTCCTTCTTTCTGTTAATTAATTAATCTGCCTAGTGTTGCTTTTTGCAGGAGATTTAACCGAGTATTTATATATTTGTGAAAGGCTAAAGATGGAAATATGTTGTTAGATATTGGTTGCTGTGGAGATGAAGGGGTTGGAAAGGAAGAAGAGAGGAGGGGTAGGGAGGTTTGAAAGGTGAAGTTTGGAGGAGTGGAGGGAAGGTTTGATTTGTTATTTGTTTTATGGTTCCTATTTTTTGATTTTTTTTATGATTATGGCTGGTAATAATCTGTTTAGTTTCGCTTCAGATTGAGAGTTTGTATCAATAATTATTTGGGAATTAGATGGTGATGTGAAGCGTGCAGCTTTATAAGTTTGCCAAACGAAACAGATCTGTTTAGTTAGAAACAAGTTTTGGTGAAATGGCGACATGAAGAGAGCGGGATGGAGTATAGAAAAGATAATTGGTTGAGGATGTTTTGGATTAAATTTAGGCCATGATGCAAAATACGCTATCTTAAACTACAAAATATTTCCGTCTAGTTGCATTTTTTTTGGGTGTTTTACAATATAATACTTGGGAGGGTTACTTAGAAGTAATGTTTCTCATTACAAAAATGCTTAAGAATAGCACTCAGGTGTCTTGAATAAATTATACTTCGATATTCTGAGCTTATTTTCTTATTTTATATCTAACTATCGGTGAATATTGTCCAATCATCATTTTCCTACTTTTATTGTTCATCCAATATTGTTTGGCCACCATTCCTCAATCGAAAGCATCATTACTAACCCATAGTCATCTGACCATCATTGTCTAATTACTACATCCATCGACATTGCCCGCCAATTTCACCTCCATTGCTTCTATGATAATCATAAAAGAAACTAGAGTTAGAGTTCATTACTTGATAATTATATCTCTCTAAATAGAAGGAAGAGCAAATATCGAGTCTCAACATATAGTATATAGATTATTTCTTCTAGGGTGGCCCTACGAGTTTTTCTATTTTTTTAAATTTTTTCACGCATGTGCATGGACACGTACATTTTTGTGTATTATAATAATATTTTTAGAAAAGAAAATTTTTTTAGTCTTGAAATTAAAGGATAGAACAGATGAAGTATAAATATGTAAGAACGAAGAATTTAAAAGATTACATTACTAGGATAGATTATTTTAATTGCAACAGACCTTTCAAATGCAATGACATTTATAATGATTCAAAGGCTATTTTTTATGCAGCGATCAAATGGGGAAATTATTACGACCCATAAATCGGACGTACAATCGATGGTGTGGTGTAACACGGTATGATGCAATCCACGATGTTCTTTGCATGTCCAAACAATAATCGTAAATTTTTTACCTAATGGGCCCTTCTCGGAGAATTGGATACATTAATACAGATAATCGTAGGGGCAGGGTATTTACATTAAAAAATATTTTTTTTCTTCCATTTTAAATTATTGATTGTGAAACAAAATTATTATAATTAGTGCCGGAGAAAATATCCAATTATCGAAGCGTCCTCTCATCAACGAAAAAATTTTACATGCAAAGTCTGAACGCTACTCTGCCTCCAAACTCCAATAACACAATGCCAAATTTATTTCAGTTAGTCATCTTTTACAAAAATTATAATTTTATCAGTGAAAATATAAGTTAATAAATTTTGTGCACTGGCTTAATTTTATTGAAATCCAGACATAAAATTTTCTCCTCATCAACAGATACGAAAGAAATTGCATAAATAACTTCTGTTTAGCAGCCGCCAACCTCGCTCACCTTCCTTGCATTGCACTAAATTCAATTTCAGACGACGACGACGATGACAATAAATCCTTTTACAATACAGATAATTAAAGTGCTGATTTCGAGCCTACAGAAAGAACATATGTTTAAAAATTAACAATTTAATTTTTTAAACCCAGATTAGATCACCTGTAGCATATTGACAACTCCAATCATATCAACAGAGATGCTATTATAAGCAACGGCTTGCATATTGCACAGGCCGATTTATTTATTTATTTAATCATGTTTATTCCTTGGAAGTCCCAACATAATTCATCAAATTTAAGTCGACTTCTTTTTAGAAAAATTTTATTTTTCTCTGCATAAATCTCTCATGTTTGTCAGGAGCAAACAGTATTCATTCGGTGCCGAGCAACAACAGACGCAATGACGGCAAAACATTTTCAACAAGTTAGCACGCAGCAGTTGGTTTAGCTGCACCTCGCAGCAAAACAATTAAACACCATCCAAAAAATAAATAAACAAAACAATTCTAGTTGAAATAACAGAAAATTTTCTAAAAATATTAGAAATCAATAATTGAAATAAATCAAGCAAATGTCTTTTAAACGATCAATATTATCTGTTATCACAAAAGCATTGATAAATGTTGCAGCGAAAAATACAAAACAAAGTGCTCAAATGTGTAACATATTAGTTAAAAAAGTTAATTAAAATACTATCAAATGCTGAGTTCAAATGTTCACTTTGCATGAAAAGAAAAAAAAATACAACATAATGAACTGCCAAAATCTTTTAATTAAAGTTTTGTCACAGAATACAATTTGCCCCACATCATAGCTATACAGGCGGAAAAGTTTCTAAATTATTATTCAATATTCGTGTATACATTTCATTTTTACTTTATTTTATTCTATTTTTCTACGTAGAGAAGAGAAAGTAATAAGAAAATCAAGCTCGCAAAAGGAGCTCGTAGCAATTGCTGTTATTTTGGCAGCTGATTCGCTTCAGTGCCTCAAAATACCTCCTGCTGCCTATAAAATCTATCCGTCGAAACAGCACAAAACCCTGCTCTATAGCTTCTTTGCTGGCATAAAGGGATCGAAGCCTGTCAGCATGTCTAGAGTCAGTGTGGATAGCTACTTCTATCTCAACAGCAGACATGTTCTCCTGCAAAATGAGAAGGGACAGCACGTAGTTCTTTAATAATTTGTACAGATACACACAATAACATAGATTTTTATTTAATTTTTATTCTTTTATTAGTATTATTGAATCTAACAAAAAAGGTGTGGCTGTTGGGTGTTTAAAATGAATAGAAATTAAATGTATTTATGTGTAAATTTTATGTTATTGGAAGATTTTATATATGTACCACTCAGTTCTCAAGTATTTACATGTCTAACACCTAAACTTCAACTTCGACATCTATATGCCGGCCCACTTATGCATGAAAAGATGTAATTAATTTTTTAAAAGTTAAAATAGTGATATTTTTTATGCGATGAAAGATTTAGGTCGTATATGCAACGACTGCAACAATAATATATCAATGCACCTGTTGAGGCTTAGTTTTGGATCAGATAAGTCTTGTATGTTTATATTATGGCTTCTTTTTTTTTTTTTTTTTTGAAGTTTTGACGTTAATTTGATACCAAATTTATTCGTCGACTTTTATTAGTTGTGTTTCATGTCTGATTTATAAAAAATCTTCAATAAATTGTAGATTACATTTCATTTTATTTTGGGCATAGTTTTACCCATTTTTATGGGTATAAGTAAGAAAATAAAAAATTCTCGTTTGATTTTTCTTTCTTAAGAAATTTGTTATATTATTATACAAACAGATTTTCTGGAACCATCCGATATTCGTTTTGCAAACTGTTTTCACCACTATGTTCTAGACATATTTTTCTATTTATTAACTATTTTATTTATAATTTTTGGAGCTATATATTTCAATAAGTAAATAGATTTATATAAATTTATATATAAAAATATAACAATTAAAACTATTATATTCTTTTTCTTAAAAATAATTCAAATATTTTATATAAATAACATAACCCACTTACAGGAACCATTGCATGCCTTTTTTTCCTCTCACCCATGAATTGTAGAGAGAGGGAGAGGATTTCTAGATAGGGAAAGTTGATTTGGGAGCCATAGAGCTGATTTCACCCATTGAGTCAATTGGGAAAATTGTCCAGCTCTAGGTTGGCTACTGTTAACCTACTTCAGTTTCAATTTTATTATTTCTTTCATAAAATTTTGGTATTTTATTTGCCGAAATTTCGTAAACTGAGATCTATAGAGATTCACAAATTTTTTTCGCCGCATAAATTTTCGTATGTTGTAAATTAGACCATGTTGGACATATTGATATAAAAATATTTATTTTTGTTCGGAATTTTGTATTGTACGATATTTTATATATTTCGACACGTATGTTAACCTGATAAATTTACTGTAAAATAAGAAGTGACTTAAATATTATTCCAGAGATCCTATATAAGTGATTTTGCAAGTGTGTTGATCGATATGGGTAGATTTTTTTCTTCCGTAAATTATATTATTACTTGTGTCTACTGGTATGTACCATTTTTATAAGATATAATGAAATTTGATATATCATAATTGTTAGCATTTATATGCTATCATATCATAAATACATGCTAAAACTGATAAAAATAGTGGAGTTGCAAGTGGTAGTGGTTGGTCAACTATATCTTATGTGCAATCAATTGAAGATATACAGAGTTTTGCACCTATATAATTATTTATCTGTGTTTGATACGTCTGATCAGATGTGAACAAATGGGGATATAAGCGGAAGTGGAGTTATAAGTAACAAAAAAAATATGAACAAGTGGAGGTATAAGGATACAAAAATTTTTAAAATAAATCAAATAAATAATTTAATTTTGATTTTTCTTTTATTTTCTTGCACTAATGATATCATGTTATTTATACTATTACTTAGATGTGTTTACTACAGTTAAAATTTCTTTGTACTAACGTTATAATAGATATTATACATGATGTTCCACCCTATTCAATTTATTTCTTTGAATACATGTCTATTATTTTTTATATTAAAAACTATAATAAGATTTTGAGTAGCACAATGAGCTGTGATTGTTCACCCCTACTTTATACACGTGTTGTTTCATGGAAGGGTGAGATTTCGATTGAGCAAAGACTTTTTTGTTACTAGTGATAACATGTTATTAGATATATCACAACCTTAGATCAATATTTTTTACAGTCATTATCATGTTTATATTTCGACGATAGAAAAATTAAACTATGATTGGTATATTTGTATTTTTCTGTTGTATAATAATATGATCAAAATGAATCTTGGGTATCTTTATTTTACAATATTTGATGATATTAGTGTTTTTGTGTATGAAACCTAAAGAAAAAAATTGATAAATAAGATTCCTTCCAAATAAATCTTGAGTAATAATTTATTTTTTATGACATCGATACGTGATAACCAGTCTCGCTACGACGAGTTTCGTATAGTTGGATTGTGACAAAATTTTTGGTATCGGAAAATGGATTTGGAGGAATTAATTTATAACCAGTCATAGAATTGATTAGTAGATGAGCAAAAGAGTTTTGAGTCTTTTATTTATGTTGTATTAAGTTATTGCATGTGCATGTCGGGTGTAAATTTTGGGTAATTTTGGCTCCCTAAGATCAGGATGTGGCAGATGGACAATTTTCTAATCAAGTCGGGTCAATACAAAGTACATTGGGAGCTCTTCAGTCAGATTCAATGACTTAATTTGCTAGTTTAGTGGCTATTAATGGGTGATGATTAGAGCAGGATGTCTACTTCGGGAGTAGAGGAGAGAGATAGACATTTATAGTCATTCTTGAGGTTTAAGTCGCATCGTTTTAAGAGAGCAGTGGAGCCTTTATTAGCTGAGGATTGGTTACTGAGACTAGAGAAATCTTTGAATAGCATGTAGTGTCCAGAGAATCATAAAGTGCCCCTTGCAGTGGTTTTACTTGATGGTGAAGTTGAGCATTGGTGGTTAGGCCAACAAACTGAAAATCTTCAAGGTAAGCTAAATGTTGAGATTACTTTGGAGCAATTTACAAATACATTTAAATATTAGTTTGTACCTCCAACAGCCAGACAACAGATGCAAAAGTTCTTTTTTAAGATTGGTTCAAGGGAATAAGATGGGTAATGCAATATTAGGTTGAGTTTACTGTATTAGCAAGATATGTTCCACAATTAGTCAGTACTCCAGAGGTGTTATAGATTTTTAGATGACTCAGAGATAACTCAAGTCATCTACTTGTTTCATTCAAAATCTTTGATTTCAGTAAGTGGAAAGGGCAAAATTAATAGAAAATGATCTGATGTTTACTCAACAGTATATGGATATGAGCCGGAAAGATTTGGAGGGGAGTCTTTTAGATGTGGTGACAGTGAGAAGAAAAGTCAATTTGGAACATATTGACGCCGACAATGTTTCTACAACTTCTAGGACCAAAGGATTCATCTATCTTGGTGAGTAGTACTCCAGTTTGTACTTCATGTGAAAGGAGACATCATGGTCAATATTACTTATTAAAAAGATTCAGTGAAGGATCATCTAGTAGAGGTGGAGGGAGATTATCAAGAAGGCAAACAAGACAGAGTCAGAGACAGTATGTTACTCCTGTTGCTATGACTCCAGCTCAACCTAGAGTTTACAGTTTAACTCAGTAGGTGGCTAAGGATGCCTCCGATGTTGTGACATGTACAACTTTCATTTCTGCACAGCCTTCTAAAAATTTAATTGATTATGAAGCAAGCCATTCATTTATATCTAAGAAATTACTTACTTTTTTAAGCAACCTACACATTGCTTTATTTTCTAATTTTTTTGTTCATTTACCCAATGGACATTATTTGATGGCTAGTCAAGTTTGTATCTGTGCTATTGATATTTTGAATAAGAAGTTAGAGACTAGGTTAATTGTATTACATTTGACTGAGTTTGATGTTATCTTGGGTAGGGAATGGATGAGTAGATATGGAGCTTTTATTGACCTTAGTCGGAAGAAAGTGGCTTTAGGTATTAGCGATGAAACATTTTATTTCCAGGGTATCAAAGGTGTCCTATCATTTTTGATATCAGCTCTACAGGTTGATAAATTATGGAGGAAGAGAAATAATATATTTCTTGCTTATATGAAAGATGGGAATAAAGCCACTGTAGCTATTGAGAAGGTTGTCGTGGGAAGGGAGTTTCTAGATGTTTTTTTGAGATGACTTGGTGAGTTTACCTCGAGAGAGAGAAGTTGAGTCTTGTATTGAGGTTGTACCTGATACATCTATTGCAAAAGCTCCTTATAGAATGACACCTAAAGAACTGCAGGAGTTGAAAATACAGTTGCAGGAGTTGTTCGATAAGAGATTTATCAGACCCAGTGTATCTCCGTGGGGTGCACCTGTGTTCTTTGTGCGAAAGAAGAATGGCACGATGTGTATGTGCATTTGATTATAGAGAGTTGAATAAAGTGACCATCAAGAACAATTACGAATCGCCCAGGATTGTTGATTTGTTTGACCAGCCTAAAGGTGAATCTATGTTTTGGAAGATAGATTTGAGATATGGGTATCAACAATTGAGGGTGACGGGGGCAAATGTAGTGAAGACATTTTTAGTATACGTTATGGCCACTATGAGTTCTTGGTCATTCATTTTAGTGTGACTTATGCCACTACAGTATTCATGCATCCGATGAACCGTGTCTTCGAAGCATATCAAGATCAATTTGTGATTGTCTTTATTAATGATATATCGGTGTTTTCCAACTTTGAAGATCATGCAATCATTCGTGATTGTTGTTATAAATATTAAGACAACTATTGAGATTTGTAACTAATGTAGGGTTCTACTTGTAAATAAATGAAGTCTAGAGTTTTATCTGTAAATGTGAAAAAATGTTCTATATAAACTCATCATCAATGAAATGAAGGTGATTTTTTAGAGCAATTATTTATATTTGGTATCAGAGCCAACCCAACCCTAGGATGGCTATGTTGCATGAATAGGAAGGTGGATCGGGCAGCAAGAAGAGGAGAAAGAGACAGGAGCTTTGGCATCCTTATGTGCTGCAATCAGTCCTACACTTTGATCCTGTAGTGTGCGAGCAGGGAGCTTCTGCAGGCCTTCTGCGCGCGATCAGCTTCAACAATATTTATGAGTTGTGATCCCGTCGTTGCTTGCCTTGCTAGCTAGCTGCGACCGCCGCTTCCTTCGCTGTCTAGTTGTGATCCCGTTGCTACTTTGCTCGCTGGCCCTAGGTGTAGTGGTATCCCGAAAACTGCAGTCACGAAATGGAATATTTGGTAGTTGGGAAGGCACGAAAAGGATTGAATAAAGCATACAAGTTCGAACGCGGGTGTGGTTTGAATAGGGAGAAGATTGAGCGGCAAAAAATTTGGGTGCAGGGATCGACGAAGAGGCTTCGAATGGGTGGATTTGCATGTGATTCCGAACAAGAAGATTGGGGGAAGAGAAGAGCATCGCTCGATTTGCATCCACGGATGGGAGAGGCGCACAATTGGAAATATCACAAGGGGCGATTGATTGGGCTTGATTCAGCGTGCTAACAGGGAGGAGAGGTATGGCTTTGTGCAAACTAAGGCAAAGCAGACCGTCGAACTTGCAGGAAGGAAGTTGTGTGTGATCTGTGCAATCTAGACTTGATCCCTGTGATTGAAAATGCCCAGAGATTGTGCTGAAGATAAGACATTGGAACTTTTAGGGAAGGATTCCAAAGTTCTTAAGGTCTTAGTCTCATACAACTAGTGCCTCGACAGGAACCATGAATTTAACACATGCTTCGACGTTGGAGGAAAGTCACATAAAGCTACACTCTGAGCCGAATGATTTTTCAGATGCACGATCAGCATTGGCTGCTGCGAGCTCAAGTACATTACGTTTCCAGGGAGAGACTCGCAAGTGCTACAACTGTGGTGAAGTTGGCCATCTAAGCCGGGCCTGTCCTAAGCCACCTAAGAAGAGAGAGACAGAAGAACGTGGACAAGATGGAGGTCGTGGTCATGGTCGTGATCGTGGGGTTTGGAAAGGTGAAAGAGGGGACTACCGGGCAAATCTGATGATAGAAAAGAACGAGGGAGAAACGTGTGATTTTTACCAGTGAGGATCATGAATGTCTTGAGCTATTGAAGAGGAAGCAGCAAGCTGCAAGAGATGGAGCTAAGGATGTATCAAATCTATCAACATCAAAGGGTAACATTATCACTTGCCCACTTCAGCAAAGGTACTAGTGACACACTAGCTCTTGCCTCTATTTCTATCACAGGATCATCAGAATGGATCATAAATTTTGGTGTTTCTCGTCAAGTGACAGGTTGTTGAAGATTTCTCTTCATCTACTTATCTAGCAGTACAAAAGAGTACAAAATGTTGATGGTACATCACATGTAGTTGATAAGGGTACAATGAGATGTACCAATTATATGATTTTTGTCAAATGTTTTGCATGTTCGTTCTTTTCCTTGAAACCTCTTATCCATTACTGTTATTACTCTAATTAAAATGCATTGTTATTTTTTATATTTCTCAAGTGATCTTAGAGAAAGGGACAAACCAGGCACTTGGAACTGGAACGTGGCATCGCGAACTCAGATACTTGGACCGAGAAGGGATGGACTCAGCCTGTGGCACCGATTTTTTATTGCATCCGGACGGCGTACACAACTTTTCGTCCGGACGCCAATAAAAATTTGCCATGTGGAAATCTGGGTCCCACAGTGGCGAAATTCAAAAAAAAAATCATTTTAAATTCGTTTCTAATGCCGACCCGACCTGAGTTGAAGCCCGTGACAGAAAAAATCAAAATTTTCGCGCTTTTCGTTCCCGCCAAAGTACAAAGCCTTATTTTGTCTCCATTAGCTTTAGGACGCGGAGACTTTTTTTCTCTGACCTAGCTCTTCGTGGATCTGAGGATTTTTTGTCTGCTTTAGCTTTAGGAATTCTAACCTAAACGACAGTATGCTACCGTTCGCACAAAATATATCCAATCAAGTCGACAATGAGTTGGAATCTCAAAATATATTCGAGGAACAAGATTTTCAGCTTAATTTAGCTGCGACAGAACATACCCCTCAGGTTAGTAAAATTTGTTGTATGCACTGTTTTATTATTTTAATGATATTTTAGTACTCATCTCAAACTACTAAACCATAAACGTTAAAAACATTACTGTTGCACTGTTTTATAGTTTTATTACGGTAGTATACCCGTAGTTACCAAGAGTAACGTCAAGTATTCTTTCATAGTGGAACGTGGTGTTTCTTGGGTAATATTATGGGTGTATTCAGATAGTGTCAGAAGAGTAACGTTGTTAAGTATTCTTTCAGTGGTACGTGGTGTTATTTTGGTAATTTAATTGTGGTATTCAGGCAGTTTCTTAAGAGTAACTTAAGTTTGCTTCAAATTTGGTCGTGGTTTTATTTAGGTAATTTTAAGGTAGTATTTCGGTAGTGGGGTGGGGGGGGGGGCGTTTTATTATGTCGGTAATATTAGAGTGTTATTGTGAAATACACTCGGGTGTGGTGCTTTTATAGGTATTATTACTGGTGATATTCTCGAACAAATAGTAACCCTTACTATTACTGCTAAAACACCGTGGAATAAAATTGTAATCATAGAAAAACAGTCGTTTGCTTCATGCTGTTTTTATGCAGACATTAATTTCGTGGCTGGTGTTTTTCAGATATTATCATGGGCTTATACTAGGTTAAATTGATCCTAGGAGACGGTTTTATTGGAACGTTTATTTGGCGTTATAATTATGGTACCTCGGTGTGACTGTGGTGTTAGTATGGTATTATTTTTGTATTAGTCGTTGTTAAGGATAGTGTTACTGACATGCAAATCCCGATCCAATTTCAGATACCCAAGACAGAAAGTGCTTCCAATGATTCAATTGCAAACGTATTGCTTCAAGCTGTTATCAATAATGAGAAGGAGTCTCATGAACAATATTGTGCCTATGCACACAATGTTGGATTTACTGTGCGAAAGAACCACATTGATTTTTTGCCGAATTCAAATAGGATCAAGACAAGGGACTTTGTTTGTGGTAAGGCTGGTTTGAAGAGAGAATTGAAGGACAACGTAACGGTGAAGTTCAAGAGAGCGGACACAAGGACTGTTGTGCTGTCATGATCCGATATGTCGTTGATGTCGAAGGAAACTGGTCGGTAAAGAAATTCATAGAAAGTCATAACCATCCGTTGGCGGAGGTTGGCGACAAGCACCTATTGTGTTCAAGCAAAAAGATGAGTGACATCAATGCGGATGTCCTCAGATCGATAACAAAATCAGAGATTAGAACCACCAATGCATTTAGCTTCCTAGCCACAGAAGTCGGTGGAGTGGAGAATTTTGACTGTACGAAGAGGAATGCATATAATCTCTTACAAAGAGAGAGAATACTACACATCGAACTTGGGGATGCTAATTCCTTACTACAACTATTCACTGCGCGGCAAGCCGACGATCCAATATTTTTTGTGGGACGTCCAAATTGATGAGTCAGTCAGTTTGTTAAATTTCTTATGGAGCGATGGGATGTCCAGACTCAATTATGACTGCTTTGGTGATGTCATAATATTTGATAGAAGCTATAGACTGAATAAATACAACCTATATTGTGCGCCGATTGTCGGTGTGAACCACCATTGACAGAATGTACTTTTTGCAGTTGATTTTTTGTCTGATGAAACGATTGAGTCATTCAAGTGGCTATTCAAAGTCTTTATCCGTATAATGGATAACAAGCACCAAATCACAATATCCAAGTGATGTTAGAGTTCTCCAAAACGAGGCAAACTGGTTTGAAATGTCGGATCACTTAAGCTAGGTAAATTATAATTCTGGTTGTATTCATTTATTGTTTAATTGGCGATGTTTACAACTTTTTATTCAAATTACTCCAGGAACTGCCTACATCACAACAGACAGAGACATATACAAGCATGTTAATGAACATAGAGGATGATATCTAGATTGCTAAAGACTTGGAGTTGTTCCACTGATGTTGTTTAGGGAGTTTTCATGTGTTATGTATTTGCAATTAAATCATAAAAAATGAAAATTTGGTGATTACTTATTTGTTTGAAGATAATGTTTTGATTTATTTGAATGACAGAAACATTCGTTATCGTTGAGTTATTATCGTTGTATTCAAATTTTGTGTGTTAGTCGTTGTATCCTACTTGCTGTGCGATTACTGTTGCTTTAAAATTTAATAACGGTATATGACCCAAAAATGCAGTATTATTTTAGTTATATTTTTGTATTATTGTCGTTTTATTCTATAAGTTGTGTTTTTAAGTCCCAAAAATGTTTGTAAAAACACTTAAATACAACAGACTGAATAAAGCATTGTCAAGAATACACTCTTAAAACGATCTACCAAGAAAAACCTAGTCCTAAAAATTCAGTCTTACTTTGGTTATATTTTTGTATTATTGTCGTTTTATTCTATTAGCCGTGATTTTAAGCCACTCACTTGGTTGCATTGAATTAATCACCAGCTGATTCCTATCAGAGCGCTATAAAGCTTTCTGAAGCATACACCCATAAAACGATTATAAAATCACTTAAATACAACCGAGCATCGGTCTGATAGGAATAAAATTTGGTAGTATTGGAATATTCCGCGTTTTATTCCTAAACAACGCGCGGCGGAATCCCTTTCCGAAGCCGGTTGTATTTGAGTATTCTGCGGTATATTCAAGTCATACCGCGGAGTCCGCAGAATCGTTGTATTGAATATTACCGCGGAATATTCTAATACTACCGAGCCGGTTGTATTGGAATATTCCGCGGGTTATTCCAATCACTCAGCGGAATAAGACATTGAATACGACCTTAAAACAATGGTGATAATGTTTAAATACAACCGTGACAGCGTAAAATTGGATGTATCAGAATTTTGATTTTCCATTGTATTTGAAATGTCGAATGATTTTAAAAAGCATCTAAATAAAGTCGAGGTAGAATTGCTGTTTTTTTTTTGTTTGTGGTGTTAATACCTTAATTTAGCTTTGAATACCGTACGTTGTTTTCTAACAAATAACTCCAGTTTTATTACGGATATATTCTGGAATTATTGGCCTGGTAGTTCAGTCACTATTACAATAAAGTATTGTGCAGGATATATTCTTGATATATTATGGAAATATTCCAAGGCTAAATAAAACATTGTACTCTTCAATACAGTACAACCAATATAAACATTGTACTCTTCAATACCAAACATTGTACAAAATACAACCTTAAAACGATCTAAAAAATACTCTAATACATCCAAAAACGATAAAACAAATGTAGTATCGGAATATTCCAACAATACAACCAACATAAATACTTTCATTTTAAATACAACAAAGTTAAATCAGGTGGTATGCAATTTCACTCACTGAAAAAACCAGCTGGTATGCAACAAAGCCACACTGCCCTAGAAAAAAAATAAAACATATAAAAGCAAAATCCAGATGAGACAAATACAGCAGTTGATATGTCACTTATGCTCTAAATTCTAATCAGCACATTTTCGATTATATTTAATAACGGACGGAAATCACAAGCAGAGTTCATATGCTAATTGAGCACGGAATTTGTGCATATCTGCTTGCCAGTTCTGCTCTAGACTCCAGTCAGGAGGGGTAGCCCGCACTAGTCTTTCGAGGTATTTGCAGACAAACATGCCACAGTCAATGTTGTTCGTCTGTTTTGGAATACCGTTGACGTGAGTCAGATTCCATTTTGCGGGTTTCCTATTCTTGAAGCATTGTCTAGTTAAGGTTGTAAACAGGTTGATCTACAAATTTTAATATAACAGTTTTTATTAAATCAACAAAAGTCAAAGGAAATTAATTTATTTCCATAATATACTCACAACTCGGGTGCAAAGTTATTTGTGTATATCGTTGGGAAGGGAATCGTATAGTCGTCATTTTTTTTATTAGGTCGCAGACCAACAATACCTAATGAGAACTCTCCACAATTGGAAAAAAGATCATATCAGAGTCTTTCACCGCTGTGAGATTGATGTGTGCCAAAAATTGTAAAGAGTCGCCGTCCATTTTATGATAACTCTGCATGAAATGACATCTAGTTAATATTTTCGTGTCATTGATTAATATGTTAAAAACATTGCATTCAGGTTATTACCCAAAATAATGGGGACACGTATAAGTATTTTTGGTATGCGTCGGGATTTTGTCTCTTCATTTGGTGCAGGATGGCGGCGAGCGCATCGATATGATCATTCCCGATGAACTCATCAAAAAGTAGGTCATTCATCATTCCACAATCTATCAGCAAGAAGTGTTGGTTGATGATAATATCACGCCTGCATTAAAAGCAAACATATTTTATGTCAATTATATTTAAAAGAGATTTGCAACGCATCATGAAGAAGATGGTACACGTACATCGCAGGATAATTTGACAAAAACCGTTCAATTACTCCGCGCTGCTCAACGCTAATAAGCTCTCCCAGGATAATCTATTAGCGTTTTCGACGTTGACTGTTGTACACAAATGAAATCAACGTTAATGTATGATGTAAAATAAGAGCATATATAAATGCATTACGTAATATTTTTAGAAGTACCGCTGGGGCAAGCACGGTTGATGTCGGTTGAACCACTAATGCTGTGGCAGTCTCCGGTTAGCTATGTTCATCTGCCTGTGGAGTTGAACTGCTCAAAGATTCATGTGAAGTTGGACTGCCCAAAGATGGTGTATCTGTTTTTTTGGATGTGTCTTGATTGTTTTCGGCAGTAATACCATCAGCGTCCTCAATAATCTTTTCAATTATGACGGATATCTGATCAAGACGTTTTGTTTCCGGTCATAACAAGGCTTCTTCTTTTGTCAATTGATCATGAGCCTTATCTTGCTCTTCCATGTTCTCTACTGTCGGGTTCTGCTGCTCTTTCACATCCTTTACCGTCTTTCTCCTTTTGAATTGAAAAACAGTGTAGGGTGAACTCACAACCTTCTTCCGTCGACTCCGTCGGCCCTTCACCCTTTGCATTAAGCTAGGAATGGACGGTGTGACTTCAACATGAATATCAACATTAGTTTCACCTTCTTGTGTGAAGGTGTCCTCATCCTCACTATCTCCAGTTTTGGAGGTTTGACCTGTCTCATCGTTGTTCATCATATTTTCATCTGCATAAAGAGGGACTTCACCAGAATGTTATAGCGCACCCGTTTTTTCTTCGCTAAGAGCATTTACCTCGTCAGCAGTATGGACTTCAACATGCGGGCTGGCCAGTGGGTCGAATTCTGCAACCAAATTTGGTCCTTTATTTGATAAATTTTGCTCAATCTTTTCAACTTTATTGTTCAATGCTGACATTTGCTCCTGCAGCCCCGTCACCCCAACACTTACTGTATCCATGGTTCCTTGAAATTGCAGGAACCATTTATCCTGACCTCTAAGCAATTCAATCATAACTTCCATGTTACAATTCATGATAGCTAGTATCGGAGCAACGGTGCTGTCGTTTGCAGCAACGGGACCCATAGCAAATGAAGAGGGTGAGGGGGGTCGAATTTCAGTTTGATGATTTTGGACAGGACTTGGAAGCCCCTCATCCGGGTCGGCAATCAAGAGAAGTTCATCAACCGTGACATCAGTGAATTTGTCGTGCATCTGAATACAATTTCAAGAAGATATAAAATACTTTATTAACTGTTTCACAGCTGGTATTTGTTAACAAAGTTGAGCATGACTTACATGTTCAGTAATTAGCTGCTTGAAGGCTATATCAGTCTATGACGCGTTCCATTTAACAGACCTCGGCCACCGCAACATTTTGGGTCTGGCATCGGGAGCTGCGGGCGTCACTAAAGAAGTGTGCTCGTAAAACCAAAGCTGCGTGGAATCAATGTAATTTTAACATTGCTGATCAATCAATAAAGTAACTACAAGGATTAAATAAGATACTAATCGTTACTAAAAACAAAAACTCATTTATGTAACCGATGAACCGATTCATTCTAACTTTAATTGCAACTGCGTTGATTTGCTCTAAAAGATATTCACATATAGTAGCAGGCCAGTTGTACGAGGAGAGTGTCTCTACATTATCACCATATACGTCAAGATCTGAAGGAATACTATAATTACTTGATGGAAAGAATAAATTCGACAACAAATATTTTATGTAAAATTTCTCGAATGAGATCGAAGGATCCCCGTTTGCAAATGCTAATAGTATGTCCCTTATGTTGATAGCATTCATTGTGGCTGATGGACGCTGCTTCCACTTCAGCATTGCTCCTCGGTTTGGAATCCCAATCAACAGTGCAATTTCATCAGGCAATAACCTAAGCTCTTTCCCACCCAATTTGAACAATATTTTATCATGTTGCCAACATTGTAGATTTTAAGCCCCTCACTTGGTTGCATTGGATTAATCACTAGCTGATTCCTATTAGAATGCTATAAAGCTTTCTGAAGCATACACCCATAAAACGATTGTAAAATCACTTAAATACAACCGAGCATCGGTCTGATTGGAATAAAATTTGGTAGTATCGGAGTATTCCGCGTTTTTTTCCGGAACAACGCGCGGCGGAATCCCTTTCCGAAGCCGGTTGTATTTGAGTATTCCACGATATATTCAAGTCATACCGCGGAGTCCGCGGAATCATTGTATTGAATATTACGGCGGAATATTCTAATACTACCGAGCCGATTTTATTGGAATATTTCACGGGTTATTCCAATCACTCAGTGGAATAAAACATATTGAATACGACCTTAAAAAAATGGTGATAATGTTTAAATACAACCGCGGCAGCATAAAACTGGATGTATCAGAATTTTGATTTTCCTTTGTATTTGAAATGCCGAATGATTTTAAAATACATCTAAATAAAGTCGAGGTAGAATTGCTGTTTTTTTTGTTTGTGGTGTTAATACCTTAATTTAGTTATAAATAATTTTTTCTTCGAATGCCGTACGTTATTTTCTAACAGATAACTCCAGTTTTATTATAGATATATTCTGGAATTATTGGACTGGTATTCCAGTCACTATTACAATAAAGCATTGTGTAGGATATATTATTGATATATTATGGAAATATTCCAAGACTGAATAAAACATTGTACTATTCAATACAGTACAACCAATACAAACATTGTACTCTTCAATACCAAACATTGTATAGAATACACCCTTAAAACGATCTAAAAAATACTCTAATAAACCCAATTTGAATGGAAGTGAATGTCACTGCGGATTTCGCTATGGGTTTTTCAAGGTCAAGGCAAGGTCATGATGCAATATGGGTGGTGGTTAACCAGTTAACCAAGTCTGCACATTTTCTTCCTATGAGACTGATATGGGGTTGGTTGCTTGCAGCTCGATGGGTCGAACGAAACAAGAAGCCGGTTTAATCTTCCCCCTGAACTAGACCAGTTCAAAGTTTTAAAACACGCCCTCTTCCTACTCCCGCGCCCCATTCATTCACTCTGTTTTCTTCTTCCACATGTGCCTTATTCTTCCGCCTCTACTCCTAGTCGTTGCAATCCCTTCCATTTTTCACCTCCTTCCTTCTTAGGATCTTGCCTTGTACTCTCCATTTCCTCCCATATTTAAGCATGTTATTTTATTAGGTCTAATCAGTTTTTCTTTATGATTTCTGATTCCCGGAATGCTTCCATGGCGTTCCCTCTTCCGAAGATTATATTTAACGGAAGGCAATGCTTCAGTTATACCACGCCTAAGGTGGTGAATACCCCCCAAACTTGCAGTCAACCATCTTCCAGCATCGCTCCTCCACTTCTTTGCCTACCGAACCCCTCCCACCAGCTGGTGGTCTCGTCGGATCCCCACAGTAGCTCCCAGATTGGCTACCCATCGGCCCTTGCTGACCCTCCCCGCCTCTACCAGCAGGTTGCCGGCCTTTTAGGTTCCTCCCTGCGACCATCACACCGCCTGAAGGCACCTCCCGACCTATTGGCTTCTTTGGCCTTCTACAGCAGACAAACCCACCTTCCAAGACCTCCCAGCCGCTCATCCACTGCCACCAGCACACCCCTAGCAGCCATTGAGCCCCTCTAGTTCCTTCCAGTGGGTCTCCAGCCACCACCCCTTACTGTCATGCCAGATCCACTGCCTTATAGGGTTGTTTCTGTCTCGTGCTTAGTCTAACTCTACATTTTTTGTTTCATTTACCGCTTACGTGTTATTTCGTTTGTCATTTGTGTTATTTCATTTACTGTTTGTGTTATTATTAGTGAAGAATCGTCACTGTGCTCCTTTTAAAATTCAGCAATAAAATTTGTCAAATTCGAGTCGTGGTTTGGGTTAACTCCAGTATCAGAAAGATAGATTCAGTTGAGAAGTTGGCACGATTGTACATATGTGAGATTATAGACTACATGAGATACCAAAGATCATTTTTTCTGATCGTGATAGCAGATTTACTTCAAAATTCTGGAGAGGTATTCAGGAAAGTTTTGGACTAAGTTAAACTTCAGTACAACTTTTCACATGCAGATAATGGTCAGTCTGATAAGATTATTCAGGTATTATAAGATCTATTGAGATTTTATGTACTTAATTTTGGAGGGAACTAGGAGGATCACATTCCTTTGATTGAACTTGCATTAAATAATAGCTTTCATTCAAGTATTGGTATGGCGCCGTATAAGGCATTATATGGTAGAACGAGCAAGACACCTTTATCTTGGACAAAGGTGGGTGAAAGACGATTGATGGGTACTGAGTTGGTAGATGATGTCACTGAAAGGATCAGACTAATCCAAGATTGATTGAGAGCAGCACAAGATATACAAAGGAAGTATTATACCCAAAGCATCAAGCAGTTGAATTTCAGGTGAGACATTTTGTATTTTTAAAAGTCAGTCTCATAAAAGGGACAAGTAGATTTGGTAAAATGGGAAAGTTGAGTCTGAGATTCATGAAACCTTCTAAGGTGATTGGTTGGGTTGGTAATTTTGCTTATCGACTATTACTACATAATTATATGTCGGACATAGCCTAACTTGACGTATAAAGAAAAACCTGCGTATTTTAGTCATTGATGTGAGACAATTGAGGAGCAAGCAGATCCTTATGTTTAAAGTTCAGTGAATGCACCGATCAAAAAGAGAAGCCACTTGGAAAAAAGAAGTTGATATGAGGCAATTTTATCCATATAATTTTAATAGTTAGACAGTTGAATGTTAAGGACGACATTTTTCTGAGAGGAGAATGTAACGACTACTCAAAGGTGGGTGAAAGAAGATTGATGGGTACTGAGTTGGTAGATGATGTCACTGAAAGGATCAGATTAATCCAAGATAGATTGAGAGCAGCACAAGATATATAGAGGAAGTATTATGACCCAAAGCATCAAGCAATTGAATTTCAGTTGAGACATTTTGTATTTTTAAAAGTCAGTCTCATAAAAGGGATAAACATATTTGGTAAAATGGGAAAGTTGAGTCCGAGATTCATGAGGCCTTCTAAGGTGATTGGTTGGGTTGGTAATTTTGCTTATCGACTATTACTACATTATTATATGTCGGGCATAGCCTAACTTGACTTATAAAGAAGAACCTGCGTATTTTAGTCATTGATGTGAGACAATTGAGGAGCAAGCAGATCCTTTTGCTTAAAGTTCGGTGAATGCACCGATCAAAAAGAGGCCACTTGGAAAAAAGAAGTTGATATGAGGCAATTTTATCCATATAGGTTTGATAGTTAGACAGTTGAATGTTCAGGACGACATTTTTCTAAGGAGAATGTAACAACTACTGTCATAGTATACCAGTGAACCTGTTGAGACCTAATTTTGAATCTGGTAAGTCTTGCATGTTTATTTTATATTTATTAATTTTCTTGAAGTTATGAAGTTAATTCGATGCTCAATTTATTGAACAATTTTTAGCAGTTTTGTTTCATGCCTGAATTATAAAAAGTCTTCACTAGATTGTAAAATACGCTTGATTATATTTTGAGTATATTTTTACCTATTTTTATGGGTATCATAAGTAAAAAAATGAAATATTTTTGTTAAATTTTTCTTTCATAAAGAATCGATACATCCTTATACAAAACAAATGGGCTTTCTGAAACCATCTAGTGTTCGTTTTGCAAACTGTTTTCACCAGTGTGTTCTAGATATAATTTTCTATTTATTAACTATTTTTCCAGAATTTTAGGAGTTACATATTTCATGATGTGAATAGATTTATAAAAAATTTATATATAACTCAAAAAATTGTCATTATATCGTTTGTCTTAAAAAAAATCAAATATTTAATATAAATATCATAACCTGCTTACAGGAAGCATTATGTGCATTTTATTCCTCTAACTCGTGAGTTGTAGAGAGAGAGGGAGAGGATTTCTAGAGAGAGAAAGATTTGGGGGCCATAGAGTTGATTTTGTCTGTTGAGCCAGTTGGGAAAATTGTCCTGCTCTAGATAAACTATTGTTAAACTACTTCAGATTTCAATTTTGCTGCTTTTTCATTAAGTTTTGGCATGTATGTTGTCGAAACTTCGTACAAACTCAAATCTATGGAAATTAACATACCTTTTACTGCACAACTTTTATATGTTGTAGATTAGACCGTGTTGGACATATCGACATAAAATATTTATTTTTTATTGGGTATTTTGTGTTGTACTATATTTTGTACATTTTGGCGAGTGTGTTAAACCTATTAAATTTATTGTAGAATAAGAAATGCTTTAAATATTATTATGGATATTCCATATAAGTGATTTTGCAAGTTCGTTTGTCGATCCACGTAAATTTTATTTCCCCCGCAAATTATATTATTACTTGTCTACTACTATGTGCCACTTTTATAGCATGTTATCAAATTTAATATATCAAAATTGTTAGTATTTATATGTTTTTGTATCATAAATATGTTAAAAATGATAAAAATGAGAAATTGCACATGTTAGTGCTTGAGCAGTTGTATGTTATGTACAATCATGTAAAGTTATAAATGATTTTGCACCAATGTAATTATCCATCTGTGCAATTGATATGTCTGAACAAACTTGAACAAGTAGATGTATAAGTGGAAGTGGAGTTATAGGTGACATTAAAGAAATATGAATAAGTAGATGTATAAGTAGAAGTGAAGATATGAGGTGAAGAAAAAATTTTAAAATAATTCAAATAAAAAATTAAATTTTGATTTTCATGTTATTTCATACACTTATGATATCATGCTACTTTTGTCGTTACTCAAATGTGCCTACTGTAGTTATAATTCTTTGCACAAGTATTGTGATAGAAACTATACATGATGCTCGACCATATTTGATTTATTTTCTTTGAATATATGTCTATTATTTTTTATATTAAAAAATTGTGAAATATTGAGTAGTCTACTGAGTTGTGGTTGTTCACCCCTACTTTAGTCATATGTGTTGTTTTAGGGAAGGATAAGGCTTAGGTTGAGTAAAAACTTTTGTGTTACTAGTGATAGTCTGATTTAGGTACGCCAGTACCTTAGATCTATAGTTTTGACAGTCATGATGATGTTTATATTTTAATGATAGAAATATTAAATCATGATTGTTGTATAAAGAATTTTGGTATGATCTGAATGAATTTTTTGTATCTTTATTTTACAATATTTGATAATATTAGTGGTTATATATATGAAACTTGAAGGAAAATTTAGGTAAATAAGATTCCTTTCAAATACTCTTGGGTAATAATTAATATGTTATGACCTCAACATGAGATGACCCACCTCAACATGACGGGATACATCAAGTCGAGTTATGACATTATAAATGTAGGAAGTTTAGGTGTTACATATGTAAATGCCCCTATATTGTTTTGTACTTTTTTGGAGTTTGTTATATGTTTTATTGCAAGAAATTGATATGACAACAAGTTTGAGAGAAATGAATAAAAAATGCATGCAGCGCAGCTGTGCCAAACTCACAGTGCAACAGCATCAGAAGACCCCAAATCTATGAAGGACATACATAAACAACAAGACAAGATATGGCGACACGACATAAATGTAAAAAATAGAACACAACACATCATAGACATATTTTTATATTTAATAAATTATCAATATAAATTATATATATAATCATTATTCTTTACTCAAGACATCACAAAACAAATATACAAGTAGATTCAAATACATGAATCATTTTTCTCATGTTATCATATTGAGTGTCATATTTTCATTTAATTCTAATAAATTAAGAACATTTTTTATATAACATGCATAAATTTTTTTAGGCCTACCTCTACCTTTCGTAACATAAGTGAATCTAAAGCATCTCTCCCAACTGGTTCATTAGATGGTCAACATTTAATGTTACCAAACCATCTAAGGTGACTCTCTAATCCTGTCTGCCACTGGAGCTACTCCAGCCCTTTCACGAATATATTCACTTCGCATTTTTTCTCTAACTGTAAAGTCACTTATTCACCTGAGCATTCTCATCTCAGCAACACAACTTAATTTTATGCTTCTCTTTTACTGCCAACATTTTGCAATGTAAAGCATTTCAGGTCTCACCACCATCCATAAATTCTCCTTCGAGTTTAAGCAAAGTTTTATATCACACAATAGGCCTGATGCATTCCTCCACTTCAACCATCAAACTTGAATTCTACTAATAACATTCCCATCTATATCATCATTACTTTGAACAATAGACCCAAGATATCTAAAATTTTCAGTCCTTTTAATTATTTGATCACTTATTTTTACAACCCAACCACTAAATATACTACTATTAAAACTACATTCCATATATTCAGTTTTATATCTAGTTAAAAGAAAGACTTTAGACTATAAAATTGACCTCCATAATTCATTTTTTTTCCTAAACTCTCCAGTCTTATCTGCAAGAAGTATATCATCAGCGAAAAGCAAACAACAAGGATATCATCACATAGCATAATATTAAGGAATAAAATTTAACGTTATAAATTTAACTTTATTATGAAATCTCATGCTTATAAATCAACAATTTCAAAATTTGAAATATTATATGTTTCAAAAACAATTCCTTCAACTTATCTAAAAAAATTTAAAATAGTCCACAATTATAATTTGTTCAACTAATTAAGTTAAAATGTAACTTGCAAGATTATAATAAGTATAGATTTATAAATATTAACTCATTAAAGAGTACAACAACAACAACAACAAATCTCACTAAGTGGAGCCGTCTACATGAATCTTTTTCTCCATTGTGTCCCATCGAGTGTCATATTTTATTTGATCCTAATAAATTAAGATAATTTTTTTATACAACATGCCCCAGTCTTTTGAGGACAACCTCTACCTTTCTTAGCACAAGTCGAACAATAAATATCTACTCTCCTAACTGGATCATTAAATTGTAGACGTTTAATGTTGACCAAACCATCTAAGATGACTATGTCCAATCTTGTCTGCCATTGGAGCTACACCAACCCTTTCATGGATACTATCATGTTGCATTTTGTCTCTAAGTGTCAAGCCACTCATCCACCTATGCATTCTTATCTCAGCAACACTTAACTTTGTTTTATGCTTCTCTTTTATAGGCCAACATTTTGCGTCTTAAAGCATATCGGGTCTCACCACGATCTTATAAATATTTCCTTTAAGTCTACGCAGTACTTTTCCATCACACAATAGGCCTGATGCATTCCTCCACTTCAACCATCCAACTTCAATTCTACTAATAACAATTCCATTAATATAACCATCACTTTGGACAATGGACCCGAGATATCAAAAAAGTTCACTCATTTTAATGATTTCATCACCCATTGTTACAACTCTATCACAAGATCTATTATTACTTAAATTACATTATATTTATTCAGTTTTAGATCTACTCAACTGAAGGCTTTTAGGCTATAAAGTAGACCTTCATAATTCAAGTTTTTCCTGAATTCTCTTTAGACTTATCCACAAGAAGGATATCATCAGCTAAAAAAGCATACACAAAAGTACATCCTTATGTAAATGTCCAATAAAAGCATTCATAACTAAAGCAAAAAGATATGGGCTTAAAGCAGATCCCCAATGTAATTCAATTGAAATAAGAAAATACTTTGTCAATCCACCTTTTCGAACACAAGCAACAACTCTAGAATGCACATCTTTAATGACTTGAGTGTAAGTAATATCAACAATTATCTTTTCTAGAACTCTCCAAAGAACTTCTCTTTAAACCTTATCATAAGCATTTTCAAAATCAATAAAAATCAATCTAAATCATTCTTGCTCTCTATGTACTTCTCCATCAAACCTCTCGACAAATGTATAGCATCCATAGTAGACTTGTCCGACATAAATCCAAACTAATTATGAGAAATTTTTGTATCACATCTTAGCCGATGTTCAATTATTCTCTCCTATAATTTTAATATATTTCACACTAACTTTATTCTTCTATAATTTGCTGCACATCTTCTTTATTCTTAGAAATAGATAGCAAATTATTTTTCCTCTACTCAGGCATCTTTTTAGATTTTAAAATAATATTAAAAAATTCAGTAGGCCCTGAAAACTCCCAAATCTTCTAAATATTTCCACACTTTTATTGGAATATCATCGAGTCCTACTGAGCTTCCACCTTTAGTTTTCTATAAAGCCTCCTCAACTTCATTTTTACCAATGCATAAAATATATATATATATATATTATTATTATTGATATTAAAATTACTAAAGTCGATAGTATTTCAAAAACTTTATTGAAAAGTTTATCAAAATATCTCACCCATCTATGTTGAATTCTTCCCCTAAGAAAAAAACATTTTTATTTTTAACTTAAATGCACTTTACTTTTCTTTTTTCTTTGTCTGACTATTTTATATAATTATCTTTCACCTTTAATATTTAATTCACTATATAGATCACTAAAAGCAGAATTCTTAGCACCCAAATTGTTCTTTTAGACTCTCTATGAGTCACCTTATATTTTTTCCAGTTTTCTAAGCTTTTACATTTAAACTAATTTTTATAACAAAAATTCTTACATTTCATCTTTTCTCACACACATATTATTACTCCACATTTATTTATAAAAATTTATCATTTTAATTCTCTAAGTACAACTTTTTCCCTTTATTTAATATTACTTGTTACTTTATCCCATATAAAATTAGTTTCATTATAAACATCATAAATCTTGAAATTTTGAAGTTTACTAATAAAAATAAATTTATTTGTGTCTTTTAGATGTTCTCATCTAATTATATGACAATGTTTCATTATATTTTTTTATCTTCCAACTCATCTTAAAATTTAGAACTAATAATTAACGTTGAGTACTTAAATTTTCACTTGAAATAATCTTATAATATTTACATTCTTGACGATCTTTTTTCTCAAAACAAAATAATTACTTTATATTTTATTAGATTTATTCTTATAATTAATAATATGCACGTCTCTTTTCTTAAAAAAATATTAACAAAAACAAAATCATAAGATAAAGCAATATCTAATATGATATTATTTTTTTCATTAATCACTTCAAAACCGTAGTCACCATGAATATTTTTAAATCTTCAACCACTCTACCAACAGGTCTAATTAAATTATTTGCAATAAAAAATCTTTATTCAAAAGGTATTATTTGTATCAATTCTTTTATGTTATTCCAAAAATGTCTCTTTTCAATCTATATCCAAACCTACTCAAGGAGCATAAACACTTTAACTTTAAGAATCTTACTATTAACAACAACCTATAATTTTATCTTCAATTCTATTAACATTTACATATCTTTCAAACTCTTATCTATAATTACACTTATAATATTTATAGTGTGAAACATACCAAAATTCCAAAGCTTAAAACCGAAGCTATCAATCTACTTAATTTATTTCTCCAACCCATTTAATTTCTTGAATGCATAAGATATTTATCTTCCTATAAACTATAATAACTACTAATTCTATTAAATTACATGTAAGAGTACCTATATTCCAAGATCATATTCTATTATTAGTTTCATGAAGTATATCTGTCCATAATTTAGGAATCATTGCTTATTTAACACTACACGCGGGCACTTGTGTAGCGACTCTTGCACACTTTTCATTGTGTTCAAGTCATACAATGTTTTGCTTCTAGGTGTCTTAACATTTACACAGCGATATAAAAGATTTACGTTATGATTTTTTCGACAAAAATTTTACGTTGACTGTCTACTATCAAACACAACCTTTCATTTTTCGCATCCAAGGATTAGAAACCTACAATGGCAGTGTTAAACTCATTAAAGAGTACCAAAAAAATATCACTTATAAAATTATGGCGACTTTAACTCGCCACTTAGTCTCGACAACACTCGGCTTCAACAAATAAAGGCTTCAATGCAAGCGAGCAATGATTGATGTACAAAAGGAGAAACTTACCATGACAGTGAATGATCATAAAGTAACTTTTGATGTTCTGAAATCTATGACGTTTCCTCGAGGCTCTAGGGAAGATCAAGTTCATATTATAGATGTGATGGCAAGTGTAACTGATAGTCAATTTTCTGAATATGTAGAATTGGACCCCGAAGAGTAAGCTGTGGTGGATGAATTTTGTATGAAAATTATTAAAAGAAGAATCTTCTCTTCTTTTGGAGGGAAACCTATAGTTGTTAAAGAGATAGCTCAGCTTATGGACACCATTGCCCATGTCAAGCCTATAGAACCGTAGGAGCCCTAATGATAGGATTGAAATTTTTCATTGAGTAGAGAGAGTGACTTCTTAGGAGAATCCCCTAATGTGCTCCTCATGAGGTTTACTGAGCCGAGTGAATTACAAAAGGAGTTGTTGATAAAATCTTTGGATTAAGAAATATTTTCTAGGGTTTTTTATCCGATTCAACCCCCAATATACACTTTGGAAGATTACTGCAGAAATGAGATTTAGAAACTACTAAAACATATGAACATGGGTGAGGGTAAGAACACATTTTCAGAAAGATCCTAGCTTAGAATGACATTTAATGACAGGAAATCTTTCAAGTCAGTTAAAATTTGGAAAAATTAATCAAGGATTACTCGGAAGGCAATCTGATCATGCCAGACCAAATTGTGAGCTCAAATAATTTAATTGATATTAACTTTTTAATGAAGTATAATGTTTTGGAGTTCACATTATGAAACAATTGAGAATGATCAAATAGAAAATATTAGATAGTTAAAAGTCCTTAAAAGAAATAAGCTCAAGTAGATGGATATAGTAATTCTCAGTTAAATTAAAAGTAATTTAGGGCTTAGAGAGATGAAAAGAAAAAGAAATTTTTTTTTTTTAAAAGCACTAAGTCAAAAAAAAAGTCAAAAGGAAAAGATGAGCCCGATAATTTTTAAGAAAAAACTTGAGGTTGAGTATGAAACATTGAAAATTGGTGTCTAAACTCATCTTAATTGATAAAACTTAAAAGCCTTCTAATGAAACACTTAAATATTATATTCATTAAAAAGTTAAGTGATTTTGGGTTATTTAATCAAGATTTAATTTATTTAAAATATCCCTGAAAAATTAAAATATTTCAATCAAATCAGATAAAAAGTTTTGAGATTTGTTTAGGCTCAGAAAAAAATGAATTAAAAAATGGGTAGGTTATTAAAGGTTGATGAAAATCCTAGCCTGAAATGATATTTGCATCTCTTTTATTACATTTAAATAATTTTGTTAAGGAATCAAGAAGTTTCACATGAGAGCTATGCACGCCACATAGTTCTAGTTTAGATATGAAATTACTTGAGGGAAAGTGATAGCTAAATTTAGAGAAATTGATAAGATGTAAATTTAAGTTATTTTTCTGCTTTAAATACTATATTTTCTTCCCTAATTATCATGATTTTACGCTTGTGGAAATTTTTTTGGTGGTATTTTACATGTTATGGGGTTGAATACGCGTTACGGAGCCCAAACATGAAGTAGGCAAAACTGCTGGATTAGCATAATTACGCCACTATGTGGCATAATTAGGCCATGCTTGTTGGAGGCTTCTTTCAGCAAGAGTTAGGGTTTCTACTTCAAATCCTAGGGATTTCTTCCTTCTTCCCTTGGGGGGAAAATTTTTCTAAGGCACTTCTTCCTTTCAGTATTGAGAGGTTTTGTATGAGAAAGGGATTGAGGGTTGTTGTGTGAGGATGCTTTCCATGCCTTTGATACAAGTTGATGTGTTAACATTTAGATCATTGTTTACTCATGATTTGGCCAATTAAGAAGTTAAAACTTTTGTGATATAGAAATTCCAATTATTAACAAGAAAAACAAGTGGATTGACAAGCAATATGCTAGTAGAATAGAAATACTGATATTAGAAAATTGAAACATAAATAGAGTATCCGAAAAAATCTCTCTTAACTACAATATTCTTTCTAACTCATCTTATGACCTAGACATAGGCTAAGAAGGATTTGTTTCCCTTTTGACAACAATCGCATAGGAGAACTCGTAGGAAAAACATCGAGATAACACTATACCGATGTCACAGAAGCATGATCTTATCACCTCTGAATGACTTAAAGTTGTGCCTCTTTTTTTTTTCGATATTGTCATTTTTGTTTACTATTTTTTCTATTTTACTACACTTATTAGGACTGCTAGATTTTATCGTTGTTATTTAGATCACTTCAAACTAGATTCAGCGGTTTAGTACACTAGAACTTCCTCTGTTTGACATATTTTAAAACTTTCCTCGTGGGACCGATTCAAACTCTTTATATATATATATATATATATATATCCTTTTATGAACATATACTTGCATGATTGACCGATTGATTTTACAACAATTTCGGGCATCAGTCACTTGGTGATATTGTTGTTTCTCCAACTTTGAAGCTAAAATTAATACATTAAATAGGAACCAATATGATTGCAATTACATCACATTACAGATAAATGATTTAAGTCCTCCAAGACGTCTCACCACTGCATACTCCTCTAATTCAACCATCACAAATTTCAGTATGAGTTGATTAAATTTAACGGTGTACTCCACAAAAAATTTCTCTAGCAAAGATTGTGAATTTTTATGAAAATGTCTTGTTAATAATGTGGGTGAATGTGTTTATGTTGTATCTCCCTTTTGAACCTAAATTATGTGGTGATCGTACTCTTTCTTCTTGCTATCGAAGGCACATCAAGTTCTCCAACCATAAGAAAACATTCTCTTTGAGTTTGATGGCTATTAATTTAACTCTTTTATCTTATGAAACGTTTTTATACGCCAAAAATTCATTCCACTATTTGGAGTCACTCAATAAATTCATCCGGGTCCAAGCATCTGTTAAAATCTGGCAAGTCAATCATCACTTCGAAATTCATGTTTCTCCTCTTGTATTCAATGTCGATTCACTGGAGTGATGGCTCGCCATCACTGAAAACTTCCCAGTTAAAAAGGTTTTCTTCTTCTCCTTCGGCTGAGTGGTTGTTATTGTGGGCAACTTTCTCATATTGTCTTCTTTCAAAATTAGCGAGCCACCTCTGCAATTGAAATATTTCTAGCCGCATGTCCTCCATAATGAGCTATTTAGAACCTCGTTGGGGGATTTTCTTTGGTGACATATCATCTCACTCTTCTAACTAAAATTTTGGCTAAAAAGGTAAGGAAGGTTTAAGGTTAGGGGTAGTGGATGATGTGGGGATAATTTTTTTGTGGGGTTATTAGGTTAGGTTACTTTGAAATTTTAGTTCGGGAGTAATAAAGACATCTTTAAAAATTTAGGATTTGTCGGGCTCTATAGTTTGCTAAGTAAATAACCCTGACTACGGGAAGAGACACAATGCCACTAAGAATAAACACGCAAAGGGATGTCTAAGGACTCATAATGAAGATACGAAGTCAATCCTCACGCTACAACAAAGGCATGCCAAAATTAAAGGAAGTCAACCAATACAGATTACACATAGCCACGATGGCTACTCGTGCTTCCTTGTAGTGAGAAAATCTGAAGCGTTTTTTACTACAAGGGAAAACTAAGATCACTAATTAATTTAAGATAATGATGAAGATACAACACAAATATATTCACTCATATTACCGACAAAATAAACTACTTAAACTTCACAATCTAACCCAGAGAGATTTCTTTGTAGAGCACACGATTGAATTTGAAAAACTCGGGCTGAAATGTGAATTGGAGTTAGAGAAGCGGATAATGGTGAGGTATTTTGGAGAGATGAACCCATCTATTAGCCATGTGGTGCAAATGCATTCATATTGTCCCCCATTTGACTTATAGAACCTACATTGACGAATGTGAGCCGCAATACTATATAAGCAAGGCTCAGCCTATGGGTGTAAACGAGTCGAATCGAGTCGAGCTCAAGCGCACTCGGCTTGAGCTCGAGCTTGATTAATTTTACTGAGCTCGAACTCGAGCTCGAGCTTAAGACTATGAGTTCAAGCTGGCTTGTTTAATATAATAGATACAAACTAATATTAATTTAAAATAACTTTATAATAAGTTGACAAATTAAATGAACAATTAGAAAGATGTCTAATAAGAAATCACTACATATACAATAGAAAAATATTATTTTATTAACATTTTTAATACCTTAAAGAAAATATTTTAAAATTTAATATATTTTGAATATATTTTATGTTAATGTTTTTTTTAACGAGCCAGCTCACGAGCTAACGAGTCGAGCCAGGGCTGGCTTGAACTTGGCTTGTTAGCTCATCGAGCTCAAGCTGGCTCACGAGTCGGCTTGACTCACTTGCACCTCTAGCTCAGCCCCAAGGTCAAGCAACAAGGGTACACCCGCTAAAGCACTCAAATAGAACCCAAATGAGAAATAATCATCCCAGGGTGGAGAAAATGTGGATCCACCACCCCTAATTCTTTCCCGCCCAAGAAATATTTCAAATGTCATGATTTTAGCACATAGCATCTAATTGTCCAAGCAAGAGAGCAATCTCTTTCACTGAGCAGGAAGTATTTAAAGAAGTGGATAACGACAATGGGGGCAAAGAAAAAAATGAGAATGTGTGAGAGGAGCATCGGCTTCAAGCCAAAGAGGGAGATATGTTAGTGGTTCGACAAATCCTTCAGGTTTAGCCCTAGTGAGAGAAAAAGGCTCCACAATAATATCTTTTGTACTAGTTGCACCGTAAAAAAAATAGTGCAATCTTATCATTGACATATACAGATGTAAGAAAGTGGTCCCTGCCCAAATGATAAACAATTTGAGTCTAGACTTTTCCCAAAAATTCATCTCAATTTTAACTTATCACTAACTGAGAATGTGTCTCACCTATCAAAACTATGAATTTGCAAACAACAATACTAGTATAACTTATTTAAACATCTTTTATAAGCATCATAAAGACTTGCATAGAAATAATGACTTCATGCATTTTTTTTATATAATTCCATTGTGATTTGAAACTCCTTGGTTACCCCACAACTAATTCTAAAATTTCTTATAATTCTATTGTGCATACTTCAATATACATTTAACATTTTTTCCCTCAAATGTTTTCTAAAATAGTTCATATGATACTTGGTCATAAGTCTAAAAAAATAATAAAGAATAGAAAATGATGCTCTCAGCAATATTTATATTTTTAAATACATTTTCATAGCATAAAAATGTCTCCGAAGAGATCTCCCTAGCATAAGACAAAATTGATTATTTGATATTAACACTATTTCTCTTAGTACTCAATTATTCTCTCCGACAACCTACGCGCTTGTTTGGTTGTCATAAGTGGGAATGACACTTCCCACTTTTCCAAGTGGAAGTCAAGAAAGCCACTTCCAAAAAATATGTTTGGTTATCCGATACAAGTGAAAGTGAATATTAACTAGATCAAACTTATGATAGTAGATTGATGGATATATCCTTGAATAAACGTGCAAATACAAAATACAAGTCCATAAAATATCAAATGTAGGTACATACTACAAAAAAAAAAAAATCATTTATAAAATTTTGTAATCTATAGTACATAGTACGTCATAAAAAATTAATATTTTATTATTCGTCTTTTTTTATATCATATAATTTAATATGTACTAGTTTAAGATAAATTAATATTTTTTGGATAAATTATTATTATTATCTTTATAATTTTAATAAATATTATAATATTATATATCCCTAATTATATTATTTAAATATATGTGATATATTTGTATCATGACTCATGCTTGTGCCTAAGACAGTGACTATAAACTTAAAAAGGAAAGAATATTATTACAATTGATGACCTCTGAAAATGACTTTGGCATGATAGGAGCCTCAGTCAAAAGGTTAAGAATTACTCTCGCCAATTTATGGGTAGAACTCACATACCACTTCTCTTGCCCATAAAATAGTCGAAATGATCAGTCCCGCGACTCCCACTTCCCACTTCATGCATGCCACCACCTATATGCCCTTATTATACTACTCATTTATATGATTCTCTGTAATTACTACAAACCCAAACTTCTCTACTGTTCTTAAATACCAATATCAAAATTCCTCTTCTCAGCGTAGTTGAAATTCTCTTAGTCTTCAAAATCTGAGTAAGATTTGTTAGCCAAACTACACAAATATTTTTAACCTAATCATAATATATATTTCATACTGATATTTATATTTCTTTTATGAAAGGTTTTTTAAAGAAAACTAGACTTTATTTTTTGGATAAGCCTTCATTATGCTTATTGATTCATTTCATTTTATTCTTCCTAAAAAAATTCAAGCCTCGATCCTTTATTTAACAATACCTCAAACAAAGACTTGCATCTCAGTCTTCATCTTTAACAAGTATGTTAGCATCTTCACACTTGATATGTTTAACTTGATCAAGGACTTTTAATCTCCTTTCGGTTGGCAATACTATTTTAGCGATCATGTTTTCTCTGCCTCAAGTTTCCAATCTACAGATAAACTGTACATAATCAAAAGCCTTGGCTTGCAAAAACTCCTGCATCACAATATGATGCAAAACACTTAGGTTCTAAGGTTTCCCTAATGTAAATCCAGAACAGGATTAAAAAAAAACTTGAACAAAAATCCAATTTGCGATTTCCAAGCTTTCTGTTGGCAAAAGCCTATTAATCCCTCTAGGTGAAAAATAAAAAAATACGTAGAATTTAGTTCAAACAGCAAATTAAAGATCACCTAAAGCCAAATTTTCCCCAAAAAAACAAAAATCTAAGATCAATAAAATTATACAACAATTAGGACTCAAACGGTAATAAGAAAATTTTGATTGTAGCAGATTTGATCAAAACACAATGGACTCAAAAAATCAATCATAAAATATAAAGATGAAAACAAAATTAAATCTAAGAAGAAGCAAGCCTTACATCCGTACAAGTAGTGTCCCACAAAAAATTTCATCGAGAGTTGCATCATACTCAAAAATTTGCACCCAAGATTGCACACATGTTGGTGAGAATTAAATTTTTACCAAGAAATTATCTAAATTTCATATATCCCAAGAGTATTTTTTGAAGAAAGAGCCCAAAATTAACAATTTCTCAAAAAAAAAATATAAATCTCGCTAAATGCTATAAGTTTCAACTTCCACAATCTCTAACAGCGATTCTTCACACAGTTGAAAAGAAAATCAGGTTTTGTTCCCTACTGTAATGCCGAAATTTCAAGAAAGTCAAAGTAAAATCTTGCTATGCCAATCTATTGTAAGTCTTTATTCCTAGCAGGAGCCTCCAAAGCTGTAGTGTTGTTTTGATATAAAAGACAACATGTGAATACAAATGATATGAACTCAATACTTTCTGTTTAATCCTAATATACTTCCAAAAACTATGGCCACACTATAAAAACTTCTAAAAATATTAATTGTTTCAATACCTTTAAAACTAGTAGTTCTTAAAGTTTAACCTCAACGGACATGTAGCAACCCTTGAAAATATATTCACAAGTTTATTTAACTTCTATGGATGGATGCAAAGGTATCCGAGTCATTATATCGTGTCAATTTCATGTTCCAGCACAAAATGCCTAAATTTCAAATCTCTGTTCAATTTCCCTCCATTGCATCAATCTTTTCTCAAACTCTGAGATCCCTATCAAGTTTGCAAATTAAGTGCTTTGAGACTAGTAAATATGATTTGGGATGTAACTGTCCCTCCACTACCATACTTAATTTATTTGTGAAATCTCATTGTTAAATTAACATAACGGACTTGTATTGCAAATCATGAAATTATGTCAATATAAGATTTAGGGACGAAAGAGTTATTTCTGATGCGAGCAGTGAAAGCATGATTAAGGGACGTGGGGCTATTATCAAATACTCATGAAAAACTGCTTCGAAGACAGCTTGAGCAAAGAATTTAAGAAAAATGGTTTTAATAGTTTTATAAGGATGATCAAAATTAAATAATTAAAAGCAAATACCTGATAGAAGTTGTAAATGTGATCCAGAATTTGTAGACGAGTAAAGCCACCATCACTGAAGAAGGTTCTTGAAGAAGGCCCAAGCTCACCAAACCGATCAACCGGGAATAGTATAGTAAGAAAATGATTCCTAAATATCACCTCACTCCTCTCACTGTACAAACAATATGCATAAATTTAAAATTTAAAAAAGTGGGAGAGTACAAATTGTGGATATGTTTGGCTTTGCCAGCATGACTGCTGTAATGGAACAGGTTAAGAGTATTTCTATGTGACAGGAACAGTAACACCAATGACCTCATAAAGCCCATGGAGACAGACTCACCAAGCTTCATTGTTGCAGCCAATGAAGTGGCTTGTCAACCCGCCAAACTGCCCAGATGAATGGACAAAGCTTTAACAGCACCAGAGATGTACCACAAGAAAAAAATTATTCAAGTGCTTTGAATACCTTTCTCTTAATACACGAGAACAGGATTCAATTGATGCTTCAGAATCCCTTCCATCCCCTCGAGCATCATAAAAAACTGCATTAGCGTCATCAATCTCAGAGGATTCTGTGAAGATGCTGGCCGAGAAAGTCGGCTCTGATACTGACCAGCACACTGATTCAAGCAGGCTGCTCGGAGTAATAGGATGAAGTGGCATCTGACAAGACTGGTATTATTTGAAAAAAAAAAACAATTCGTTTTATAAAAGTATGGAAAGAAAATGCCAATGAGAAATAATGATGAAAGTGTATAGTTATATATATAAATATAAAAATTGATAAAAAAAATATTTAACATATAAACCTATATATATGACATGCGTACTAATGGAAATCAGAAAATATATATAATCACTGAAAGAACAAAAATTCAGCATTGAGATGACCATTAGATTCCAGAGTCATATGATTTTTTTATCCTTTAATTTTTCCCATTTTTTATTCATGCCCAAAATTATGGTTGTGAGAATAGAATGTATTTATACCATTTGAATTATCCTGTTGGGATTGTTTCACTACTAAAAGGTTTCAACTCAGCCCATGTAATATTAAGTTCATCATGACTCAAGTCCAAATTCAGTTCAACGGTTTGCTGAGTTGGAGAAGAATCAGGTGCAACAATTGTTTCCATACTATCCCAATTATAGTCTTGTCATTATTGCTCTATTTACTAATCTTTTTGCATATAGTCGTTGATTTTCACTATATTTACTAATGCTTAATGACTACCTCCTGCTTTCCGATACATTAATTATAACACGCCTCTGCTTCCCAATAGGCCCTGTTACTCTTCTTTGATTTGCAGTACTGTAGCAGTCAATGGATTCCCTTGTGTGAGTTTTGACATGCCGGGACTATAGCTGCAATGCAAGTTCATCTTTGACTTTTCCTAGATGTGTTCCATGCATGCATTGCAGAATTCCAACGGCCTATTTTCTGAACCAAGATTTAAAAGTTTTGTACTCCATTAAAGATGATATATTTGAGATTTTAATGGATTCTAATCAGGTTAGCTGGCATCATAAACAAGTTCCTTGAGGGAATGTAATACTTATTTAATGATTCCATAAAATTCTCACTCAATACTTGTGCATGCTTTTAGAGGTGGATTATTCAAATGTTCGTAGGCCTTGAAAACTATTTTCGGGGGTAAGTCTCCTTGTATTGATGTGAAGTCTAGAACTTGAATTGGATGATTTATTAGTTCACTCTATCTAACATAAGTATTTGGTTTCTGCAAATAGTTGAAGCTTTGCCCAGTGTAATACGTATCAGATTCTCTTTTGAACATGAATACTAGTTGTTCTAGAAATTTTATATTTGTTTGTAGCTTTTGTTGTGAATATTTCAGATTTTGACAATTATTACATTATTAGTTGGAATGAAATAAATGTGTTTACAAGTCTTTGCATTAGAAGTGTAACTTTATTAAAATTAAGAGTTGGTAACTTGTGAATGGTGTATTTTTGTATGCTTTCAGTATGTATCTCATTTCTTCTTATATTAGTGAACCCTTGAACATCCATCCTTCAACAATATGGCATCGAAGCTTTAGATAGTGTCAACATGACACTTAAAATTAAGGTTAATTACTAGGAGGAATGAGGTCTAACTGTCATGCAAAACAAGTTAAAAGAGCTGCTAGCAAGACGAGATCAACAAAGTAATAATCCAACTTCACTACCATCTTAACAATAAAGAAGCTCAAACACAAGTTCTGAACAATAAATTTTGGCCTCAATGAAGAACTTACTTATAACACTATTAGAAGATAAGAAACTCATAATGAAAAAAACGACCAAGATAGACTTCAAAGGGAATAAGGCAATGAAATTACGACTACCATAAAGATATCATATTGATGAAGGCACAAGTATATATGCAATATTTGATGCATCCACTGGGAGAATTGACCCCAAAATTTTACTTGTCTGAATAATGGATATGAATAACTAATTTGATATAAAAATATATGTACTTTCTCCCAATTATACAATTTTCGACATGTGATAAGAACTTTTAGATAAAGCTCATGGGTTCAATTTGCATCTGTGCACGTCAATATAATTTTGCGATTGGTTAAAATATCAACTAGCTTTTCTCAAGCATTCATAATTGTGAAGGAGCAATCATAAAATAGAGGGTTATGTGAGTTTTTTGCATTCCATTGCAGTTTGTAGTACGCAAAATGGTGGCCAAGAGTTCAAATTAATTTTCATTGCTGGTACACCAAGTTCATTAAATTTGTTTTTTGATATTATGTTTGATCGTTTTTAGAAATTTGAGTACAATTTTAATGCATTGTCCGTCTTCTTTGTGCATTTTTTGTTCAATAGATTGGAATTTTCATTCAGTATTTTGTCTCCAAAAGTATATTTTGTAACTTTTAAACTGAGATGATTTTACGTGATGTGATAATTGATAATGTGTCGGGTTAGACTACACCTAATAAGTATGTATAGATGTTGTGTAGTTCATTCCAGTCAATATTAAATCACCCAATACGGCAAGCAAGCCATGTATGGGCAGCGCACAAAGCACATAATCGAGGGTGGAGTTGTCACACGTCGCCATAAACAGCTAGGAGGGGTGTCCTTGCAAGGAAAAATCACCAAACTATGCATTATGGTTTACTTACCGTGACAAGAATGAGACGTACCCATAGAATGTGAGAAAATGAGTTTGCTCCATTAACCTCATGTGACTTCAATAGTGAATTTGCGAGGTAGAGGGAGGAGTTTTAAGATGGAGAGAGAATATATATATAAATATATATATATATATATATATATATATATATATATATATAGAGAGAGAGAGAGAGAGAGAGAGAGAGAGAGAGAGAGAGAGAGAGAGATGAAGAAGACAGTTGGAATGAGAGGCACAACAATGGGCTCACTAAGTGTGGAGAGAAAATCAGAGAAAAAAATAGGATTGTGAGAGGTTTTGAAAACAGAGACAAAGAGAGAAAATCATTTCATCTTATTTGATGCAATACCCAGTACATTTACATATAGGAATCCCACATCCTAGATAAGGAAAATAATTAAATGGGTTACAATTATTTCCTATAACATTCCATAGCTAATTAAGCAAGATTTTTAAACAATAATCTATAAGAGGAAAGACACTAATTTCTGTATAATAGGAAAGACAATAAATTATGTAAATCAAATCAATTCTTTCAACACTCCCCCTCAAGTTGGCATGAAAATATCTTTCAGAGCCAGCTTGCACACTAAATCGTCGAACTATTTTTTGTGAAGACCTTTCATGAGAATATCCGCTGCTTGGTCGTTGGAAGGAACATACACCATGCAGATATCTCCTCTGTCAATTTTTTCCTTGACGAAGTAAGTCATTGTCTATCTCTACGTGTTTTGTTCTGTCATGAAGGACGACATTGTGGGCGATAGAGATGACAGACTTATTATCACAGTATACTTTTATTGGAGATGGACTATGAATTTTTAACTCCTTAAGAATTCTTCTAATCCATAGAACTTCACAAATCCCATGAGCCACGGATCTGAATTCAGCTTCAGCACTGCTTCTTGTCGCGACACTTTGCTTCTTACTCCTCCAGGTTATTAAGTTTCCTCCTAGAAAAGTGCAGTAACTTGAGGTTGATCTTCTATCTGTAACACTCCCAGCCCAATCTGCATCTGTAAATGCTTCTATCTGTAAATGCTTATTTTTCTTGAACAGTAGTCCTCTTCCAGGCATTCCTTTCAGATACCTAAGGATCCAATACACTGCCTCCAAATGATAAGTATTTGGCGAGTGCATAAACTGGCTTACCATGCCAACAACAAAATCTATAACATGACGGGTGTGTGAGAAATAGATTAGTCTCCCCACCATTCTCCGATATTGTTCTTTATTCACACCATCTATTTTATTTGTCACTTGTTATCTTTTATCTGGTTCAATCAAGGTTTCAACTGATTTGCACCTAAGCATTCTGGTTTCATTGAGTAAGTCGAGTATATACTTTCGCCGATTAATAAAGATCCCCTCCTTAGAGGCAAACTCAATACTGAGAAAGTACTTTACAGCCCCCAGATTTTTAATCTCGAATTCAGTGGCCAATCTTTCTTTTAATGTCTTAATTTCCCTTGCGTCATTTCCTGTAAGGATAATATCATCGACATAGACAATGAGAATAGCGAGTTTACCAAATTCTGAGTGTTTGTATAACATAGTATGATCAACTTGACTCTGTGTGTATCCATATTTTTTAATCAACTTTCCAAACCTCTCAAACCAGGCGCGAGGAGATTGCTTGAGCCCATATAAGGATTTCTTCAATCTGCACACCTTGTCTTCTCCAAACTTCTTCTCAAATCCTGGTGGAAGATCCATGAATACCTCCTCTAATTCACCGTTTAGAAAAGCGTTTTTAACGTCGAGCTGATGTAAGGGCCAATCACGATTTGCTGTTATGGACAGTAGAACACGGATAGAATTGATCTTGGCTACTGGAGCGAATGTCTCCTGATAGTCAACTCCGTGAGTTTGAGTGAATCCTTTCGCTACTAGTCTCGCTTTATATCTTTCGACACTCTCATCAGCTTTAACTTTAATAGTGAAGACCCATTAACACCCAACGGTAGGCTTGTCTCTTGGTAACGTGACAACTTCCCACGTTCCATTTTTTAAAAGAGCATCCATCTCTTCCTTTACTGTTATTCTCCAATTTGGATTACTTAGAGTTTCCTGTATTGTTCTGGGTTCAGACATTAGAAATTTTTGACAAAAAAGGCTTGATGTTTGTGTGAGATTTTTTTGTATGATAGATATTTTGAAATGGGATGTTTGGTAGTACAAGAACGTGTTCCTTTTCTAAAGGCTATAGGAAGATTCAGATTCATAACCTCAGAATCCTGAGTTTCTGTTGGTGAAAAAATAAGGTTAGGATTGGAACTTATCTGTGTTTCTTGAGGACCATCATTCGGTTCTTCAGATTGGGAGAGAGCTAAAGATTCCATTTGGACATTTTTCCTTTTAAGGAGACTCTTCCTGGAATAAACTAGAGGTTCTGATGTTATATTCTGCAGTATTTCTCCCCCTGTTTTAGACAAGATAATTTCAGGTGCCTCTTGACTAGGATTCTCCTGGGTTTTATTACTTTCAACAACTATTTCTAGTTCTTTGTTTCACGGACTTCAGGTGTACTTGGTGTTAGAACGACTCTTGGTAATAGATCGGAGACTTGCCAAAAATCATCTTCTCCATCTATATTATACTCCTCATGAAGTGGATTTTTGTGAAAGAAGGGAATTTTTTCCATAAAGGTCACAACAATACTAAGTTTTTTTGTGACAGGATTAAAACAATTGTAATCCTTTTGTTCGAAGCATATCCAAGAAAAATGCATTTTTCAGAATTTGGATCCAATTTTGATCGAAATTTATTCGGAATATGAACAAAACATGTGCATCCAAAGATTTTTAAAGGAATATTTGAATACATTCGTAGAATTGAATAATTGTTTTTCAATTTGTTTATGGGAGTTGTATATTGTCAAACTCAAGTTGACATTCGATTTATTAAATATGATGCAGTTAAAACAACGTCCCCCATAAATATTTAGGAACTTTCATTGAAAACATAATAGCCCAAGCGACCTCAAGTAAATGTTTATTTTTCCTTTCAGCAATTTCATTTTGTTGTGGAGTGTCAAGACATGTAGATTGATGAATTATGCTTTTATTTTTTAAAAACTCCCATAAGCATTCATGAAAGTATTCAGTTCCATTGTCTGATCTAAGGATGCATATTTTAGTTTCAAATTGAGTTTCAATCATGTTGTAAAAATCTTTAAAAAGTTTTTCAACTTCAAATTTTTTACTTATAAGATAAACCCAACATATTTTGGTGTGATCATCAATAAAAGTCACAAATCTCTGTTTTCCAGATAATGTTTTGATTTTTAAAGGTCCTCAAACATCACTATGGATCACGAAAAAAGGTTTTGAAGGATAATATAGTTTTGGAGCAAAATTTATGCGATGACTTTTTGTCAAATAGCACGCTTCACATGAAGTAAAGCACATTTAACACCCTTAAACAAATTAGGAAATAGATGTCTTAAATAAGAAAAACTTGGATAGCCTAATCTAAGATGTGATTCCATTATTTTTTCTAATGCAGGGTTCGAACTCATACTGTTGTAAGCTTGAACCTTTATATTACTAGGAACAGTGTCCTCAAAGTAGTAAAGTCCTCATATCTTTTTAGCTCTCCCAATCATCATCCACGACTTCTGATCCTGAAAAACACAAGAAGATTCATAGAAAATTACACGGCAGTTAGAATCCTTTATAAGTTTGCTGACGGATATAAGGTTACATTTGATGTTTGGAACATGGAGTACAGATTTAAGATCTATACTCTTGGACAGGTTAATGTTTCCTTTTCCAGCAATGGAGGAGAAACTAACGTCAACAATACGAATCTTTTCATAGCCAGAACATGGGATATATGAATAAAATAAGATGTGAAAATTTATCATATAATCAGAAGCTCTCGTAATCCAAGGGTTTAGTTTTCTACGTGGATGTACCGTCGAACAATTTGGAGTACCAGTAGCCAATGAGTTTAGCAGATTCAGGATTTGATCAATTAGCTCCTTGCTAAATGGGTTGGACTGTTCGGCAACAGCATGTACAGTAAGTGGATTGCGCTTGTTTCTTGGCTTCCAATCTGTAGGCTTCCCGTGGAGATACCAGCAGGTTTCTCTAGTGTGTCGTGACCTGTTGCAATGGTCACACCACACCCGGGGTTTCTCCTCATTCTTTTGTGAATGTTGAACAATCCGCCTGCTGATATTAACCTCATAATGAAATGCCGAGGTTTCGGGTATGTTGGTAGGAGTGGATTTATTTGTATTTTCAGACATGATAGAAAAAAGGGAGGAGGCATTTTCTCACGGCTGGACAAGAAGGAGGCTAGGATTTCGGGAGGTTAGCTCTGTTGTCGCAATCCCGTCGTTGCCGCGATCCAATCTCTGTCGCGATCCCGTCGTTGTCGCGAGTTCATCGTTGTCGCGTTCCCGTCTCTGCCGCGATCCCGTCATTGCCACGATCTTGTCTTTGTCGCGATGGATCGAGATGTTGGAGAGTTTTCTAGGGCGGGCTTGGGAAGATTTTTATTCAGACAAAGAGAGAGAAAATCATTTCACCTTATTTGATGCAATACCCAGTACATTTACATATAGGAATCCCACATCCTAGATAAGGAAAATAACTAAATAGGTTACAATTATTTCCTATAACATTCCATAGCTAATTAAGAATGATTTGTACACAATAATCTATAAGAGGAAAGCCACTAATTTCTGTATAATAAGAAAGACAATAAATTCTGTAAATCAAATTAGATCTTTCAACAGTTTTTATGAAATTATATTTTGAATTGTTGATCACTCATAAATTGTAGACAATTTAAATTAGATAGTATTTGATCAAAGAACATGTATCAAATTGAGATTTGACACTAACTATAGCAAAATTTGTACGTAATTCATCTATTTAAATGTCTTCAGGCAACTATTTTTTAAAATTTTCATATGGTAACCTAGAAAATTAATTTTGCCAAATGAATTTAGACTAAATGAATTTACATAGTATATGTATAACATGCATCATGATATTTGTTGGAAAAACTAATTATTAATTATGATAATAATTATAAATATGCTTCAAATGTGAAGAAAAATTATTGGGAATTCAAAATCAGGCATATGGAAATGGTGTTGCTAAATTCTAAAATTTCCTACACTTAAAATCCCAAAAAACATTAATTTCAATCCAATCTTCAATGAATTTAATTTAACTTTAATTTATGAAACCACTAGCAGTATCACAAATTCCCCTTTCCATCTCTTCCATACGACTTCACATTCAACACCTTATTAGACAAGTCTACTCAACTTGTTTCTGAAGCTATTATAGATGCTGAGATTGGGACCACTATTGATAGTGGATATTAGAGATCTTATACATTGCTATGATATACCCTCTTGTGACAAAGCATGGATTATTTTGTAGAAAGCACAACAAATGTATATAAACTTACTTGATGAATATGAAATGCCCAATTTATCACAGCCTAATATTTTCAGGTTGAGGAAATTTGAAGAAAATCTATCGATGTATACTCGCCAGAAGAATAGAAAATGAACATTAAGATCAGTATTATATTCCAAGTCTTATGACGAAAATTTTCATTAATTTGTCTTGTGCAAATTGGTAGTTTGTATAAAAATAATTTATTAGTAAATGAAAATATGACATTCAATAAGACACAATGGAGAAAAAAGATTCATGTAGTTGGCCACACTTGGTGGGAGAAAGGCTTATTGTTGTTGTCGTTGTTGAAGTTGTTGTTGCTGATGTTTTTCTTGTGCAATTTATGCAAATGACTTCTCTAACGAGGATGGAATGTATTTATATTATTTTAATTATCTTGTCGGAAATAGTTCACAATTGAAAAGTTCAGCACAATTCATGGAATTCTAAGTTCAGTACATTTTAGCTTCAGAATTGGTTCAACATTTGTTTCTCTAACTCTTTTGATTTTCCTTTCTTGTTGTTATTGCTCTATTTGCTACTGTGTAGTGTAACACATTTGAATCCCATCATACTTATCGCTGACAATCTTGTTGGGACTGGTTCACAATTTATTCTAGCTATTTTAAACTGTCGACATCCAGTCCACTATTTCCCTTTTTGCCTCTACTTCCCACTAACCCTACTTCTTAGTGGATTCCCTATTATGGCTTCTAATTCCTAGAACCATACATAAAGGAGCAATATTATATTTTTCTTTTCCTAATGAGACTGCTAAACTTGTAATTGACAAAGAACAAATAGATCCAAATTTGAGTTAATCAAGCAAGCAAATTTCAACTGGAAGTACAATCGATTTATATTTGACTCAATCAATGGTCAAGCAATTCTTGACTAAATTTCGAGCTTCAAGATCCTCGAGCAAATTTCAAGTTTCAAGCAGTTTATAAGCCCAGATGCAACCGTAATTTAATATCTTAAAATTTTCCTATAGCAGAAATGATAATCAATATCTTGTTTATTTTGAAGCTAGAGAAGCTGGGTTGAGCATCAAAAATACTATATCCTTTACAAAAGGTCATTCATAATGCAACAAAATTTTTCATTAAATAGTATGTACTTGAGATGATGATATAAACTAGGAAAATGAAACATCATCAACGGAAAGGTAAGCAATCAATTTACTTGCATGCATCGGGAACGACGATTCCTCACACCCATTTTTGCTAATTCAGCACACTTTTGTCTCTCCTCAAGAGAATCTTTTACTTTCCCATGAAAGTGAAAATTCCGAGAAGGTGATAAAACTTGATATAGTCCCTCATGGGTCTCCTGCGTAAGGATTCAATAAAAATCTTTCAACCCAAAAGATTGAGGCATCAGTTTTAGCAAATGTTAATAGTGAAGAAAAATATTGAGCCAAAAACTTTCAACAGAACAATAAAGCAATAACATTTCCAGCCAGTGTCACTTCAAGTCTTCTTAGGTCGTATAACTTTCAGTGGTGAAACTTAAAGAGAGTTTGATTTTAAAGCATTGCATGATTATAGTCCAGAAAAAAAAAATAAAAATAAAAGTAACTTGTAGATGGAATTAAGAACCTGGTTTATCACAATAGATTCAGCCAAAAGATCATATTCTTACGCTATGAAACCCATAGCTATCAACAAGCTTGAGATAAATGTATTTATAAAGGAAAAAAATGAAACGGTAAGTGTGTGATGCTCAACTAGATCAGCAAAATCAAAGATCGAGATACTTTTAGTACTCATTTTAATCAACTTTCGTTTATTCATTCAAGTAATGCATCTTATTTAAGTTTCTGTTGTTTTCTGTGATGAGAATTTTAAATTGCTAGCATTTGCAGAATTTACCAATTAGGCTAACAAGGGTATATAAATAGATCATCTCCTTGGGTCATGACAGGAATGAAGAATAAGGCAACTTAAATTTCTCCACCAATTCACTACTTAAATATGTCATGGTTTCCCTCTCCCTTGTTTCTCTCTCCTCTATTCCAATCCATCCGATTGTCAATTCTTTCTCTATTCCTAAATCACTACTCCCAAAACCCCTCTAACGTCCTCTCAATATTTCCAGCTTACCTCTCTCATTTCACATCAGAATTACAAGATTTTTATTTTGATATTCTCAATAACTTTCCTGCTCATAAGTTTGTCTAATTTGGAATGCATAAGCTCTAGATATCCTCACAAGTTTACCATTTCAATTTGGATATTACGCTACTTGAGAAAAGCATTCTAATAATAACATTAACATATAATTATTATTATTATTATTATTATTATTATTATTATTATTATTATTATTATTATTATTATTTATGGATTTGACTATAGGTTTTCATTGGAGATAAGTGAAGAAAAAGTTTGACAAAAGAATTATCAAAGATTGAGGTGAATACTCATACTCTTAAATTATAGTATCATTTTATAACTCTTCTAAACCGGTTATATGAACTATTATTCATGCTTGATTAATGCAATTGATTCATTTATTCTTAAATTTTATCGGTCATTTCGATATTAATGCTTAAAGTCTCATATTATGAAATATTTTATGCATTATAGTATTAAATATTATATATTAAGTGATATGAAATTGTGAATAATATGAATGAAATATATTGATTATATGTATATGTTTGACTATGATGGAGTCATCAATTTATGGTACTAACGGGGGAACGCTAAAGTACCCGTGCATGTAAATGAAAAAGGATATTGATATTGAAATATCTTAACTGGTAAATTTTTAGATAGTAATCCTGTGACGGTTGTACAATAGAAATGATATAAACATGTTATTGATATAGTAAAACATATTAAATATTATGAAATAACGTGAGTGTTCATATTCATAAACTATCAAATGGTTCATTACTGATTTATTAAATGTTAAACTGACATACATATTGAGTTTTTTTTTTTATTGTGTCACTGTAGTCTAAAAGTGTGAGTATTTACTACCTATAGTTAGCACACTGATGTTTTAAACTAATATTTCAAGTTTAATTAAGTGAATTAATATAAGAAGAAATGTTATCCAATGCGCAGACAATCAATAATGAGGTAAATTTGATTATAAAACTTTGTTTTATTTTCCTTAGCAGTTTTTTCATTAATTAAATGTTTGTTAGGAAAAATGAATATGGATTTTAATTCTCACCGTGCGACCGTCAGTACCCACTTTTATTAATTATAAGTCCCGGCCCGAGTCGTGACAGAGTAGAGGGGATTGGAGGCCAACTATAGGGAGGAGAATACTCGAGAGCAATCGAAGAATTTCGAAGGCGGAATTCAGAGGATTTTTGTAAGTGTAAGCGAATGTTCTCCTGAGTGAGAAGAGTAAGTGCGAGTGTGTATTAACTTATGCACTCAAAACGGTGTAAAACTCAAGAATTTCATTTTAATTTCATGTGAAGCAATGGAGAACATCGGTGATAACGTTCTGACTTTCTTGAACTTTAATTTTGCAATGAAATTTGTTTGTTTTCATCTGTAATGAATAGGACATAAACATTCCTCCCTTTAATTGGATTTTATACAGGTTGGTAAAATCTTTGTCATGTGATTGTGTGTAATTTGATTATGGGTTGATATTTTATCTTTTGAATTTAATTTACTCTTAAACTAATCACATATGAAGTTAAAATGGGTTGTAATCTAGTACTACGGAAGTAGATTGGTTGAACAATGTGGTTAATCTACACTGCTCTAGATAATAAGAATATTGTTGTTAAGATAGTGCAATCGCTAGAAAAATTTACAAAACTAGAATCTTTGCATGATTAGTGGACTAAGTGTAATATAAAACCCTAATTTTCTCAACACCACCAGGAGGTCCAAGGAAAAATGTTATTCCTAGTTGTCAACTTCATTAAAGTAACTTAGATTGATCTATATTGCATGGGAACAATGCAGGAGAGGTTTTTTATTACTTGTTCCAACTCAAAACTAGTTATAGATTTTACTGTTTATAAAATTATGATTAAAAAATATTAAAATAACCCAATTTTTAACCTTCAAGCTAGACTCAAAACTAGTAAATTAAAGCTTTTCCAAACTTTAGGAGTTTACTCGTTCTTCGTAGGATCGATACACGAACTCAGTTCTGCAAACAACTTGGACAGCACGTATACTTAAATGTATCGTTGGTGTTTAATAGCATTTCAGTCGTATCAAGTTTTTGGCATCGTTGTTGAGGAATAACGTTGAATTTATAATTTGAAGGAGATTTTAGTTGAACTGTTAGAAGTTGAGTTGATGCGATATATAGTGGATCAAATATTAGATAACTTTAAGATTCATTTTAATATTTCTAGTTTCCTTCAGCTCATTTTCTCTAAGTTTACAACCTTATATGTAATAAGATGTTGTAAGTCCTCCGTATTTATTTTATTTATATTTAGGTCATGCAAAAGTTCAAAAATAAATTCACTCATTTGAACAAAACAAGATATCAAGAAATGAGCATTTGAACAAAACAATTTTGAATTCTTCCTCTTTATTCTCTACCTCTTTATATCAAGGTTTAACTCTCTCACCAGTGTTTTTTCTCTCCATTTCAATCCCACATCTCTAACATATCTCAATATCTCTCTATTTTTAAAAGCTCTGAATCCAAAACCCTTATGATATCTAAAAAGGTGTATAACGAGCATGAAGGAAAAAAACTTCCATGCAATCGAATTTCTAAGGCTCTTATTTGATGTCATTTAGATCCCCATCATCCACATAACACATCAATTAAGGGGTCGTATGTTTCACTGAAAAAAAAAATTTTTGATGTAGAAAAAAATGTAGTGTATTTGAAATATAGTGTACTTAAAATATTTTAAAGTTATTTGATTATGTAAACAAATATAGGAGTTCCCTTTTTTTTATTTTCAAGTAAAATAAAATCAATATAAAACTCAGTTGTGTGATTGAAGTGACCAATGGCGAAGGATGCCTATAGGAGTTCCCTTCTTTTTATTTTCAAGTAAAATAAAATCAATATAAAACTCAGTTGTGCGATGGAAGTGACCAATAGCGAACGATGCAGAAGGGTGGCAGCAACATCCACAGTTTGCAATGAATTTGAAACTTAGCTAAATCTAGGCAAGTTTAGAATATAATATAAATGAACTAAATGGTAAGTTTAAATTAATTGAAATTTCATTCAGCGTTTCATTTTTCTAAAATCAAACACTTGACGTTTTCAAAAAATATACATTCCAAATGCAGTACCCCTACTTTGGCGCAAAACAAATAGACCCTGTGTGTATCCCAAAAAAAAATAATCCCCATATATTTTCATAAAGAGATTTTGTAAATCACAATCTCCACTAATTTTTGGTTTAAAATCTGCCACATGCAGCCTTCGAGCAATAAACAGCTTTACAAAGAAAGAGAGAAGGAAAAGGTATAAGATTGTGAAACCCTAGAAAGAAGAACTTCACAGACACAATAGCAAAATAACATTAATCAAGCAGGATACCTTTCCCATTTGATTGATCTGATTGTTCTCGAGAATGGTTGCAACCTGCCTAACTAGATCAGAAGATAAGTGCACTAGCCGCTGCAAGCACTTCTCCTTTACAGTTTTGAAAACCCATAGTGGCTGAAAAGTTCAAGCAAAAAAGATGTAAATGATAAAATAAATTGGTAAAAACAATGTTCTATTCAATATGAGACTCAACTAGAATGCAACACTATTTACCGTCACAAGGCTATTAGCATAGCCAATATACTTCTGAATGGAAGGGCTCTCACAAACAATATGACTTGCTGGAGAACCTATAAACCAATGATCCAGGAACTTCGCACCTTCCCTACTAGCAGCATCAACAACCTATAAAAGAAAAAAACATGACAAATTATACAGAAAAACTTTTTTGTGGGAGATATTTCATTTAGAAGGGCATTATTTAATTGATGCCATTTTACCTTTTTCTTCAATTCAAGTGATACATCTGGATCAATGAAAATAAAATCGTTAGAAAAAAGTGATCCACTGCTACATTCATTCCGTAGAGGCTGTTGACGAAGCTGTCCTATCTTGTTGATCCTATTGGAAGATTTATCAATATCAATATGTGCTAGCGGAAGGCACGACTTTTCAGTTCCAGGGAGGGCAAAAGATACATCCGAATCCACTAACGGGAAGCCATGTTCTCCAACATTTTTAACCATATATAGTGATTCATTCAACCTCACTATAAGAAGTAAGGTGAAGCCAAAGTTAATAAGGTTATATAGAGCTCTTTAGAAAAACTGTAAAATTAGATTTACCATCATTAGATTAAATGAAATTCTTAAATAAATGTCAAAAGGGAGTTCACAAAATAAAAGACGGACAATTTGACATTCATTTAGAAGCACAATAGAAGCTTATAAGGTGCAAAGAAACTCAAATTCACATGGATTAAATCAAGGCTGACCATTCTTTCTGACACTGTCGACAAACCAACCCAGAGTAACAACAAAGAGACCACTTCTTTGCCCAAACTTCCATGCATGCTCAAACTTTCTCCCAACACAACTGTACGGATGTTAAGGTGGCAAACGACATTAAAGCTAATTTTGTGTCATTAAATTATACATTACTACCAACCGGAAATGACAAATTACAATCGTCCCAAAAGCAATGAAAGCCACCATGATGCTAAACAATAAGATGGCCACATAAGTTTGCAAGAATAAGAGGATACTTAAGTTGTGCAATAAAAATTAAATAACAAAGAACAGTAGCACTGCTTGACAGGATATTTGGACAACAAGATGCGTGCATTTGGGATGCAAACTAGAGCTGTACTGACCACCAAGCCTTTCTGCTGCATCCATGACCTGTTGCCTTGCTTCTGTTACATGATAAGATTATGAGGAGGGCGATTAAAGTATTGAAGTTAATTTAACAGTAAAATTTACATCAGAATGCTGCATTCTATGTTCTAACTGAAAGAAAAGAAAATGGATTATCCAATTAAAACATAAATAGCTAGCTAAAAAACTATAATACAAAGCTGGACCTACAGACTAGATTCCTGCAATCTTTTTTCTGCAAACTAAGTTCTATCATTCCATGCATCTCACATTTTGTTTAAAAAAAAAATTTAAGAAAAAAAAGTTACAGAACCAAAGCTTAAGTTGTCCATTAAATATCCGTGGAAAGTTAAATAGCAAGTTAAGACAAAAGTCAGTAAATTGAATAAAGCAAACAAAATGATAACTGTGAAAAGTGGCACAACTAGCTAGAAAAAACAGGTCCTCCAAACTTATAAACACTGGACTTGCGTTGAGATATAGCCTACAGGTCAACTAAAATATGCACAACTGCTAACATAGCCTATAGGAAGTCTCTCTAAAGCAGTTGTTCTTTCAGTTTTACTTCTTCTTGAAAAAATTCCAAGGGACCAAGGCGTCTATTAAAACATGTCTTCCAACAAGTGATTCAGAACTCAAGAACATTGTTAGAAATCTGCAGTATTTTGAAAATATAAAATTTAGACTGTAAATTACCTTTAGAGAGACCAGTTACACATATGACAAGACCAGTAAAGGGACCCATTTTTGCAGGACCAACAGACCCAGAAATGGTTGAAGGAGAAGAAGACAAAAACTCTGAGGATTTCATACTTCTAATGCTTGTGACAGAATCAATAGTGCTAAAGAAGAGCCTTGAGCAGCCCTTGCTGCCAATCACTTCAACTATGCCTCCATCCATTAAAGAAAAATTTTCCAGTATAACATGGACCGCCAATATCAACTAGCAAAAGAAACCATACAGCATCAGCAAAAAATTTATTAATATTCCCATTTGTAGCATGTCTCATGTCCAGCTGAAGTACTAAACAAGTTTAATTCACGCCCGCAGCAGCAGACCTAGCAAAATAGCAATTTATGTGTCACACCAATCAGGTAGGAAATCACAAAACCAAGTAGAAGGGTGTGAGCTAAAAAAATTTAAAAATAAAATAATTCTAGTAAGTATAAACATGATTTCAATAATGTTTATGGCCACCAATATGATCAATAGAGCATCTAAATCTAAATACCTAAGAATATTCACGAAAATGTAAATAAAATTTAATTGTTAGATTGAATTAATTAAATAATTCTAATGTTAAATACCTCATTTGATATCCTGGAAGTGTGAGCCTGGATGATCCTCTAACTGATGCAAAATTAGTAGCCTAAAATCCATGCAGATGCGTGGGTTTGCAAAATCAAATCAATAGATAAAACCCCATAATTATAAAAAGCAAAGCACACATCAGAAGTATGATCAAATAAGAAGGAATGAATAACAATAGGATATTAAATTATAACAAATGTAAAAAATATATATATAATATAATTTCAAGAACAGCCAATCAAACAATAGTGCTTATTATGCAATAGTCACAATATTCATTTGCCAACTGATGATCAATGTATTTAAACACCCAAGTAGCCATTTGCATGCGTACCATATTTAAAGATCTATTTTATAATTGATTGCTTCAAGATGCCCTCAAAAAAAAAAAAAAAAGAGAGATAAACATCAACTAATGAAAATCTAATGATTTTCAATTGACTTTTCACTTTGTGGGCCCATTAGGCCTAACAAGCAAATATCCACTAAGCTGCACACCGCTATAAACAATTATACATTATATGACTTTCTATTGCAATGAATTTTATTAAAAAAGATTAAGGGCCCGTTTGGCGCAGCAGAACTGTTGTAGGGTGTTTTCAAAATTCTGACATGGGTGTTTGTTTTCTCCATCTTCACTGTGTTGCGGGATAAGTTGGTTTCCTTCTGTATTACACGCCGCCCGCAGGTTCGACCCCGTGTCCCGCGTTCGGAGAAAATTATTTACATCTTTGCCCTCCGTGCCCTCCGATGGTGTTATTGGCGATGTTATTAGCTAGATTATTTTGGTGTTATTGATGAGATCTCGCGGTGTTATTCACGTCTTTTTGTCAGAGTCAGTGATTCGAGTTATTTTGCGGTAGTATTCAGGTGTTATTGCAATATTATTAGCTATATTTTTTGGTGTTATTGGTGAGCCTTTTGCCAAAGCCGGTGTTATCCGAGTTATTTAGCAGAAGTATTGATGGAAAATTAATTTAATGCTAAAAATGATTACTTTTAATCAAAAAATATATATGTTCATTGTTTATTATTTTCTTAATTATGCCAATTTTTTTCTTGGAAGATTTGCATACAGCACTCAATTTTTATATATTTACATGTCTAACACCTAAATTCTAATTTTGACATACCTACCACTTTATTTATGCATGCTAAGGTAATTTCACTTTTTGAAAAATAAAATGATGATATAAATTTTAAAAATTAGTAATCAAACAGATATTTAATTTACTATATAGTATTTATCCAGGATAATGAGTTAACTTAATTTACTATATAGTATTTATCCAGGATAATATTTCTGGTGAGTAAATTCCTTTTATTGGTAAACTAGTAACTTTTACGTTTAAAAAAATAATCAACTACAAAGATTTTTCATAAAAAATAACATATTTATTAAAGCATTTGAAATAATATCATATCAAAATTAATAAATTATGATTATACTAAATAATTAATAAAAAATATTAGCATTATTAGAAAAAAATTCAAAAAAAAAAATAGAACAAATATGATCATATAGCTATGACTATTTTGTTAAGAAGTGGTTATTTTCTTCTAAAGTATTTAATTTATAGATATATGACTCGTCGTAGAACAACATTATCAGACAAGTGCTGAATTAGTCGATTATCCGAAACAACAGAATCGATTGTTTTCCAAACGCACAAACCAAATGATAGACAATACTATTCGAATCAACTATTGATCAAGAACTTATTTAGATCAGCTATGTATCAAGAAATTATCAATAATCAAGAATATGCTCAAACGAACTTAGATCGTGATCGAGTCAAATAGATCTCAACATAATTCATGAATCATAAGGGCAATAATTATTTCTTAATAATCAAAATGATATAATATCACACAACATTAATATGATCACATGAAATCAAACCAACAAATAAAGCACATTCATAATATATGTCAACAATAAGCATTAAAAAGTACACACCTAACAAGTAAGAATACATTTATCCCTTAACTAGTGCAAAATAACCTATCAATCAAAGACCACAAGAAAACCATTTTTTTTATCAAGCATTGATCTTCCTACTCCAAGGCAAAATGCACTATAAATCCTAGATTCAAAAGAATCAAGATCAATCATACTTTCAATATATTACATAACAATACAAAGAACAACAAAAGCTCAATAATCAAAACTAATTAAAGCAAAACTTTGTAATTAAAGATTTTGGGGGATGTCCCCTAATTTATCACCTGATTTTAATACTTCATAATCACTTGTTATTTATGAATATATCTTAATGTATATGTACAATAACAAGAACAAAAGTAACAACAAGCCTTTAAACCACTAAGTGGGGTCTACCACAAATATTTTTTCTCCATTGCACCCTATTAAGAGTCATATTTTCATTTAATTCTAACAGATTAAGATCATTTTGTATACAATATGCCCAAGTCTTTTTAGGTCTACCTTTGTCTTTCTTAACATAAGTCGAATCTAAAACATCTACTCTCCTAACAGGATCATCAGATGGTCGACATTTAATGTGACCAAACAATCTAAGACCTCTCTAATCTTGTCTGCCACTGAAGATATACCAACTCTATTACATATATATTCATTTCACATTTTGTCTCTAAATGTCAAGCCACTCATCCACCTAAGCATTCTCATCTCAACAAAACTTAATTTTGTTTTATGTTTCTCTTTTAAAGGACAACATCCTGCATCATAGAGCCTTGTAGGTATCACCACTATCTTACAAAATTTCCCTTTCAGTCTAAGCGGTATTTTTCTATCACACAATAGGCATGATGCATTCCTCCACTTCAATCAAACAACTTGAATTCTACTAATAAGACCCCTATTTATCACTATCACTTTGAACAATAGACTCAAGATATCAAAATGCTCATACCTTTTAATGATTCAATCACCCATAATTACAACTCTGCCACTAGAGCTACTACTACTAAAATTACATTCCATGTATAAAGTATTAGGTCTACTCAAACGAAGGCCTTTAGACTCCAATATAGACATCCATAATTCAAGTTTTCCGTGAACTCTTTCTCTAGCCTTATCCACAAGAAGGATATCATCAGCGAAAAGCATACCCACAGTACATCGACCTGTAAATGTCTGTAAGAGCATCCATAACTAAAGCAAAAGGATATGAGCTTAAAGTTGATCCCTGATGTAATTCAACTGAAATAGGAAAATACTTGGTCAATCCTCCTTCTATTCGAACACAAGTAACAGTTGTAGTATACATATCTTTAATAGCTTGAATATAATTCATATCAACTTCTTTCTTTTCTAAAACTCTCCAAAGGACTTCTCTTGCAACCTTATCGTAAGCTTTTTCTAAATCAATAAAAATCATATGTAGATCCTCCTTATTCTCTCTGTACTTCTCCATCAAACATTTCAATAAACGTATAGCTTCCATAGTAGACCTACCCGGCATAAATCCAAACTGATTATGAGAAATCAATTTGGAAAGTCATATCAAACTATGTTCTATGATTGTATCCCAATTACATCGCACAATATACTTTTTTTGTGTTTCATAAGATAGCAAACTTCATAAATCATAATAAAAGTTTGTGACTTAGCTACAAAACTAGATTTTCGCATGGAGTGAAGGTAAAATAAAATCATTTTAAGAACAATCAGCTATCAATTATTCTAGTTACTACACCGGCTATCAAACAAGCGATCAATTGGAGCATGAAGAGTTCCATACAAAAAGCCAATAGGTTTACGCTTAATGATCTCTAACATTCTCACTGTAGCTGCCCTGTATCCTCCATGTATTCTGCTTAACAGAATTTTTCAATCAATTGTTTCAGTATCAGTTGTAGTTGCTAAGAATTTCTAATGCTGCCTAAATCCTTGAATATAGAATTGAGATCTCCTCTTTCTCCCGCTTGCTCATATGCATCATAACCTAGCAGCCATAGTTATCGATTGCCGCGCCAATCTCTTATTTCCGCACTTACCTCTCCCTCATGTTGCCCGATTCAGCCCTAAATTCTTAATTCCGGAATTTAAAAGGCACACCAGCTCCTTACTAACATTGTTAGAGAGTTTGGAAACAGTTCATTGAACCAGAACGATCAAATCATGTATAGTCCTTTTATCCAATCATATATAGTCCTTACTTGTGAGTAATTACATTATGTCTGACATATTACTCAATTGTTTAATCATGTCAGATCAAACATGGAGGAGATAGAAGAAAGTCCTAGTCCTTTGTAAGAAAAATTTAAATAGGTTTTGCCGAATGAAATAAAATCAAATTTCAATGCACAAATTGGAAAATTGAATATATTTATACAGAAAAACACATTAAAACAACGAAGGGTGGAATCCCCAACATTGGTCTTCTCTGAGAAAAAGGAAAACCTTGAAAGGAAATAATTATCCCAAACTATTTTAAGATTATACGTAAAAAACTTAAAAATAGTGTTTCGTAAGTGTCTTATTTTCCAAACTTAGCCATGTAACCACTCCAACCAAGTTAAATTTTCAGGAGAGAATCTAAGCAAATCCTCCGGAACTAAAAAGCTCACAGCTAAAAACCCTAGCCAAAAAGAAATGTATCCTGCGAAACAGAAATACAGAAATCTTCCAACAAAACACGCATGCTAGAAGCAAACTATTCAAAGCACGATCAATTGCCCAATAAATCACACAAAAATGCAAGGCAGCAGTTCAAACCTCAAATTCCCGCCAACAAAAGTAAAAGCCCAAAACGAAAAACGACAAATGAACTTATACAGAACAAATCCAGACAATAATATTCAAAAATAAAACCATAAGTAATTCTCATGAAGTCACAAGACGGTACCCGCAGCTAAGCTTAGCCTTTTCCAGGTAAACGTTCTGAATCGCCGCACAAACCTCCAAAAAAAAATCTCAAAATTTCTCCATGTACTCTCTGGATGCGAAACAGGCACAAAACCGAATCGCCTGCTCCTCTAACAAACCAAAGTTTGATGATAGTTGTCCCCGTCGTTTGGATATCAAGATACAATAAAGAAATCGACAGTTCCGAAAGAAGAGAAACGTTTGTTGTTCAGGAAAAGGTGTGTTCTCTCTTCTTCGATCCAGACGTTCTTCGATCCAGACGTTCTTCGATCCAGACGTTCCCGCTTTTGCTACGGAGGCAGAAGTGACCACACAAACCTCAGCCTTCGAACCAAACGGCTTTCTGAAAATAAATGTTTGTGTACTTCATTACAAGGACATTTACATACATACCACCTAATTCTAAAGTTTAATCTTTTCAAAAGTACTACTATTATAACTTTTAAAATGTAAAGTACAGTTAAGAAAATATCAAAAATGAGGCCAACGAAAACCATGCGAGGTGAACAAGGAACAAAAGAGGCTAATTATGATTGTGATGTTTGAAAGAATTAGATAATATGATTTTTTTTTTATATTTTTCAAGTTATATATGCAAATTTCTAAGTTTATGTATGAAATATGAAAATCCTAATATTCTATGTGATATGTACGTAAATCTCCCTCTTTTTTTTTTAAGTATAGATATAGGATTAATATGTCATCAACAAATTTTTATTAAACACGAATCTTGATGCATTTTTATAAGAACTCTTTTAAATTCAAATTGAAATTCATTTCCCAAAATTAGTATGATTATATGCACATCGAACATGTCGACAAAACGAACCTATTGATATCAAAATTGATCCAATCTGACTCCAATGAACCCTAGATCAACCCGTTGAAGTAAAATTAGAGCTTTGGGTCATCAATAATGTTTAAATGAACTTCAATTTTTACTTGTTTATAACCAAACCGAGCATCTCGATGAGAGAAAGTCAATGAGCATAAGATTACTCAATTTTAAGGTCATGAAGATTCTCAAACTGTAAAGAACCTTTATAATTAAAGGGGATCAATATAGACCGTCTGATCAAGTGGTTGGGAAAGTTATTCATCAAAAGACTAAAATACCCCTTCCTAAGAGCCTATAAATGGACCCCCTCACCTCACTTGAGAGGAAAAGGAGAAGAAAAGAAGAAGAGGAATTCCATTGCATATTTTGGAGAATATACCTAGCAATAACCATTGTCCTCCGTAGTTGTCGACTATGGCCCATCATCTATCGTCAATCACTATCGGTCATCACCGTCTGTTGCCACTAACCACTGGTCGCCACTAACCCCTACTTACAACTATTGGATTCTAAATACAAATGTTGCATCTAACACATGTACTGCAGATCCACCGAATAACTGTTCATATATGTGATCACCGACCATCTTCAATCAGCCATCGTCAATCATTGTTGGTCATTAACACTTGCCATTGTGAATATTTCAAACATTTGTGACCCCTAGTTGCAATCGTTGTATTCCAAATACTACTTTTATATTCTAAAACCTATTATTTTTTGTTCTTTTTTGTAACTTTGAATCCGCCAGCTTGTCTTATCGTCATCGTTTAATTCTCTTTTCAAACAATTCTCTCTTTTAAATCACAAAAATGATTTGAAGAAGTGAGGAGTCGGAAAGAAAGAAAAATACAATAAAAATAGATATAAAATTTTAAAAAGTACATTGAGAAATTTAATAAGGTAACATTCATGCGATAGCTCATGAATGAAACATCCGACATGAGATCAGATCAAAACGACTTGGAAGCATATTTGAGAAGAAAACCTTATGAAAGCAACCCACGACCAGACAAGCAAATGTTTGTGTTTGTTCTGGGGTCAAGTGCAACTCCCAAAGGAATTTATCTTTTTTATTAATTATATCTTAAGGATACCCATGAATACTCTCAATAAAGAAGTCAAACTTAAATAAATGTGATATCTAATTTGTGGGAACCAAAGAATTTTTGTGGTTATCTCAAGCGGGAGAATCTCGATGCAGCAAAGCCATATTGGGCCATAGGGAAGAAAATAAATTACCGTATCCCCTACGAGCGGTGGCCTATCGACAAATGTGGTCCACGAGATGACTTCAATAAATTTTCAAAGGATCGACAACTCTCAAAAAGAGGTGTCAATGGAAAGGGGAGGAATCCCTAAGTAGATAGAGTTATTCAGGTTAGAATACAATGGATCTATCATCCCAAGCTATAGAGATCCTGAGGCTACCTGGTCGTGAAGTTAGTCGACCAAACCCAACCAGAGGCTCCTTGTCAGCAATCAATGAATTGCATCATCCAAGGGAATCTCAGTAGTCTTAAGGTCAAGAAAAAGAAACTCTAGCTTATAGCATGAATTTCCAAGCATTATAATGATCTGTGAAGGAAAGGATAGTTTCAGAGCATAAAAAATGATAATTTCATAATATTCTTTTGTCGAGTTGCATTTTAGTCCAACTTTAGAGTGTGATTGAAGTTAATACCATTTGATTTCCATTTTACATGTATTATTTTAATTTTATTTTAGATCCTTGAGGTGAATGATGGTTGACCAAAGACAGAGTTCAACAACTATATGACACACCATTAACATCAAGTTGCCATAGTGTCGGACCATTATCACATAATCACCACACATGTTGTAACACCATCATCCAATTATTTTAATTCTTGTAGCACTGTGAGAACTGCCTAAAAGGAGACAACAACCATCGCCTAAACTTGACAAACAATAATTGCCTGAATTTTGGTAGGTGGTAACTGCCTAAATTTGGGTAGACAACAATTGCCTAAATTTGGGTAGGTAATAATTGACAAATTTTGGATAAGAAACAATTACCAAAATTCAAAAAGGACAATAACATCCCATGTCAAAAGTAAAATAATAGCTCATGTCAGAAAGGGAAACAACATCCCACATCAGCAAGGGTAACAACCCACCTCAGAAAACGCAGCAATAGCCTGTATCTAGAAAGACAATTATAGCATAAAAGAGACAACATTAACATGGGAGAGATTTCAATCAGGGGAGGAGTGTTGCGGTCTCCCCTCCCCGTGAAGGGCCTATTTATAGATACAAATTCAGAAAATGACACCAAAATAAATAAAAAAATCAAAAAATTGCTTTGTGAATGAACCGCATGCGCCCATGTGCATATAGACGCACTCACAAGCATGTGCAAGAGAGCACACATAGACGTACTAAATAGCTCATGAGGGGTTCTTCGGAAATTCCTATGCTTTGCAGCACCCACGCCACTGTTGTGCTGACCCGATCTTGTGATGTTGTCGTCACGCTGCTCATTATTGTTGTTGTATACAATTAAATTCGTGTGTGCAACCATGTGCGCAAGTGTGCTAGCAGGATCATCTGCGCACACAGGAGCTTGTGTGTATAGTTGTTATCCCTTGCACAAGTTGTGTGTCCCCGTTTGCATTGGCACTTGCCCTGTGGACCCCACTACATCATTGAATACATATTGTGCTCCTTTGCTTGTATGAACTCATGTCAGCACCCATGCATACATGCCCACACTTTCATATGTCTATCACTTCCAATTGCTACGGTCGCTAGACCAACATTGTTTGGTTGTGACCTTCATCTCAAAACCACAACTATCCTGCCTCCTCTAAATCACTACTGCTTGGCAACAATTATCACTGCCGACAATAACAATATGGTCAAAACACCACAGTGCATCGATGGCAACTCAAAACTCCTCACAATAGAAATTTTGGAACTATGAAATTCTATTTTAAGTACTAACTACATATTTTTGGATACACAAGCAATATCACCTAAAAATAGAGGGCACATTGATGTGTCAACAATAAATTGTTATCAAGCATGAATCTCGATGCATTTTGATAAGGAATCTTTCAAATTTAAGATCATCTAGACCTCACTTTCATAAAGTTTATAGTCACACCAATCGTCTCGATAAGACAAAAATAATGATATAAAAATTGGTCTAATTTGACTCCAATCATGCATAGATCAATTTGTTAAAGTAATTTTAGAGATTTAAGATTGTTAATTAAATGGTTGAATGAACTTCAAATTTGACATATTTATATTTAAATCGGGCATCTTAATGAGAGGAATCCAACGAGCGTAAGATCACACAATTATTAGATCATCAAAGTTTTCAAACTGCTAAGAAAACACGGAGGTTCAATATAGACCATCTTATCAGGTGGTTGATAAAGTTATTTGCTAAAAGACCAAAATGACCTTCCCTCATAGCCCATAAATTGACCCTCTCTCTCTTCAACTGAGACGAAGAGGAGAATAAGAGAATAATAAAGGGAATTTAAGAGCCTGTTATGGGGAGAAGACTTGGCGATAACCACTGGCATTCATCACCTTCGACCACTGCCCGTCAGCTACTGTCGATCACCGCTAGTCTTCACCATCTGCCATCACCAACCACCAGACACTAGTGACCCTTGCTTACAACTGTTGTATTCTAAATACATCCATTGTGTCAAACCTTGTACTGAAGACTCGACGAATGGCCATCGACCTCTATAATAGCGGATAACTGTCAATCACCACTGGCTATTATTAATTGTCACCATGAATCTTCTAGCTTCCAATACCCTTGTTCATAATTGTTGTATTCTAAATATGATAATTGTGTCCAAATCATATATTAAAGACCTAACGAATAACCACTAGCTTTTATAGTCATCAATCATCATCTAACATCACTTGACAGTCACCATTGATCTCCATCGGTCATCATTACATGCCATCGTCGACCACCAGCCTCTGGCGACCCTATTTGAAACCATTGTAACCAAAATACGGACATTGTGGCTTATTACTATTGTTATCGTTTCTAGCAATAGTCTCTATGACCAACTAACATTATTGTAATCACCAAATATGGCATTTATGGCCAACTTCCATTGTTATATTTTCAAATTATGACATCTTTGGCAACTTTTATGATTAACTACTATTTATTTAGTAAATAACTATGGCCTTTTGCCAACTAATGATGTTAAAGTTCTTAGTTATGGCCTATGTGGTCAAATGCCATTATTAAAAACACTAACTATAGCCTTTTATGACCAACTACTATCTTTATGACAACCAACTACGGCATGTATGGCTAATTATTACTATTACAGCCAAGAACCATATTTTTTGTAGCCTAATTATGATTGTTATAGCTAAAATACTATTAAATATATGAGATTATCATCTTTGTAATTCCATCTTATCTATTTAAAAAGAAGAGTGGGTCTATGTACTTACAATTACATCGTGGATTACTTTAATTGAGCTAGGCCTTATGGTTTTTCCCTTTCTAGAATTTTTCCACATAAAAATATTGGTGTTTCTTTCTAATATTTTTTATTTATCTCTTTGTGTGTTAGACCATCATTCAATGCTAAGATGTTCAATTATAACTCTACCATCACAAATCTTCTGACAAACAACAAGGGTGTTGTTGGTTATGGTAAACATTAACTTTGTCAGAGTATGTATTGGAATCAATGCCGAGAATTGTCCTTATTGGACATCATGGGCATCAACATTGATGTCAAATATTTACATCAATCTTTAGAAATTTCTCACATTGATGCTGATATTATTATCAATAACATGCATTAATGTCACTTAAGAAGGCATGCTTGGGCTTGTTGATGATGGCATGCATTGATGATAGTGTCAATGGCATGCATTAATATATGTCTGCTTAGTTTACATCACATTTTAATCAACATGATGCATCAACTTTATCAATGATTGTGGGCATCAAGACTAATTCAACCAAGTGTGTCTGTTTTTTTCACAATAACATACATCAATGCAGGCGTTGATAATACGTATCATTCTTGTTGGAAAAGATGAGCATTGAAATTTGTGTTATCCTAATTGTTTATCTATCTCAAAGGTTACAACAAATAAGGACATCTATCATCATTGCCAACATGTTTATTATATGTTATAACCACAACACCCTATATGACACTGAGTTATGTAACTATTTTCTTGGTCATAGGTCTTCGATCCTCTAAGGAGAATGACCACACAAGCATCCGATGATTTTTTTTATCACAACTCTAATGGCTTAAAGGCTCCTTCAACTTTCACGATAATCAAAAGGCTCATCAAGCACGATTCATATTTAATATATTATCATTCATTTTTATTATATTATATCAATATTTTCCCCAATTGTGAAGAAATGGCAAATCATGTATGATCTATGATGCACATTAATGAATTTTTTCATTTAAATCACATCCAATTATTTTAACACTTTTTAAACATTCATATAACAAACCTCATGTTAGGATTGTTACTGATCTAATCGGCTTGAATGGATCGAGTATGCTCAATATCAGCTTGTGGGTCATTGAAATGGTAAAACTTACCGCGAAGTAATTCGACGTACAATATAAGTGCATGTGTCAAGTAGTATGCAGTTTAAGAGTCCACGTGTCGATCCTATGAGGAAAGTGTAACAATTATTTCTGCAGGAATATTTCTAGTTTACTAATCTAGTACCCAACTTAGTGTGATTGCAAAGATGGTTTAAGTTCTAAGATCCTAATAAAAATGGAGGAAATTGCAGGTAGTATAAAATAAAGCAACGGTAAAGTATTTGTGAGTTCCTTCCATATTGATGAGGCTCGTGCCGCTGTGATTTAGGGATCATGGTGATCGTGGCTTGTCTAAATATTTTCCTATGTGATTGTTGTCAATCGGAGATATGTTGCTTCTCATGCCTATGCTAGGTCAAAATAAGCATATAATCAATGGATTTGTGGATCTCTCAATCCCCATGGCATTCCACCTAACTGTTCTGAACCCCTAGGATGATTGCAGAATTCCACTAGAATATGTCTATCATCTCATAATTCTATGGTTAACCCTTCATTTTCACTATGTAACAATCAGATGTCGTAGCTTCAAGAAATATTTTAACATCCTAATTTACAAGATTGTGAGTAAATTAAGCTCTTAGGTTAACAACAACACGGGACATGAAAGCATAAGAAAATGTTGACGGAAAAACATTACCAAATAAAATTGTGATTAAATCTACTACCCATACATCACAGATACTTGAAGAATGAAATTAGGCACACATCATCAAGAAAACCATAGCAATGAAAAGTATGTAGGAATTCATTGTAAGAAAGAAAAGCTTATAAAACTTACAATCACTTGTTCTCTCTATAATGACAACAATCATTCCTCTCATACAAATCTCTCACAACTCACAATACAAAGAAAAAACTCACCCCTCAAAAATTCCACCAAAGGAGGAAGACGACCTTAATGAAAGCTCGCATAATTTTATCCAACCCTTCCCTTTAGCAGCCTACAACTCCTCTCTAATGCAAAATTTCCTCCAAGAAGCCCTAAAAATTATTCTTATAGCAAGAACCATGGATTTGTCAAGCCAATTTCCTTCCTAATGTGTTTTTCTATTCGTTAACATTGTTATGCCCAAAACTGGTGAGATCACAAAATAATGTTGAAGAGGGAGGCGTGGTTACGGCTAATTGTAGCGTGGTCACACCGGCACTCTATCAGTGTTGGCGCAGTCATGCTAAATATGGTGTGGTCACGCCACAGGTCTTCGATAGGTGGCATGGTCACGCCACTTCCAGACATAGTCACATCACTTCGAATCACTTTTTCATTGGATTTTCTCATTCCAAATTATTTTTATCAACACCTCCAACCTGCAAAACATCAACATAAAACCTTTCTAAAGTGTAAATATATGATAGGTAAAAATAACATGTAAAATATATGAAAAAATAAGGGTAAAATTATGTAAAATTGACACATGTCAATAACCCAAACTTACGTTATTACTTGCCCTAAAGTAATCACATGGCTCAGTTGGGATTCCATGGATTGAATAGGCACCCTTATAGGTTTCTAATTATTCATCATGATTTTCAAAGCTAAATAAAAGTTTTTAAACATTATCATAGGATTGATTATCGTTAATGGTTACAAACTTTAACCTTTCCTTTATTCCCTTCATTTATATCCTTAATAAATTATATAGACATTAAACTTATATAATATAAGCCTCTTTCACTAACCTCAAGTATTTTTAATGCAATCTTTAATGGATATTAACCAATTCAATATTACTTAAATCTTTCCTTTGAAGATGGCTAAAAGGGAATTTCTTAAGAAATTGGGGAAAAGCTTTATTACTTATTTCCCATTAGACACCCTTATGATTCTTCGTTTTCTTTTCTTGAATTATTGTTATGCCAACTTCATGCTTCTTCTCAGGTCTTTTTTTTTTTCTTTTTAACTTTCTTTCTTTTTTTTCTTTGCTTTTCTTTTTCTCTTGAGAATTGCTATATCTGGTTAAGAACTTATTCTTTTCAACTCTTAAATATGAAGTAGGATAATATTTCTTAAGCAATAAAACTCAACACTTGAAACTTTAATGTCCCCTCTAAAAGTTATCTTTTAGGTTAAAACTTAAGATAACATTAAATTGGTTAAAATGAAGTGAAGAAGATTAAATATATTCTTGGTTTGCTATTTAGCATTTAAATTACACCTTTTTAATAATTTATGGGTTCTATTAAGTAAAATTTGAAGTTGTTAAGTTCTAAATCTTATTATTAACTTATTAAAGTTAATCTTTTCTAAATGACATTTATCTACTTTTAGTAGGTTATGATAAGCAGTTTGAATCAATCAGAAGTCCTAACAGGAGTTATCACATGAAAGTTAATAATCCACTAAATTATATGAGCTACCTTTCATGTTCTTAAAAAGGTACATTTTTCTCCCCCTAACTTGTTTTTTTCTGATGCATGTATAGCAGAAACAACAGTACATGAAAAAGCAAGTAATTATAGAAAAAAGAGTAAATGAGTGGTCCACATGAATCTCAAAAAGTACAGTGTAGAACTCAATGGATCGAAGCATCCAGAAAATATGTAGGAAAAACACTACAAAAGACAAAATCTCATTGTATATAAAAAATCAAATAGGTACAAACAGTGCCACATGCATTCAGCAGGGACAATAACTAACAAAAAGAAAGCTGAAACTCATACCAGCAGCAAGACAATAGCACAATAGTTTCACATGAAAAATAACTCATGTAAGTTCAGCAGGGATAACAACATAGATACAATATAGAATATACTCAAGAATACAGTATTCGCCTAATTAAGTCATTGACACGACCCCCAGACTATACTTCCTTGGCATGAAGGGTGCAAGCACACCACTAGGTGTAAACCCCTCACTGAGTGCAAGAATGTGATAATGCTAGAGTTGACCAATAACTATCAATCTCTACCATGTCTTCATCATTCAAAACATAAAACTTCAACGTAGGTGCATTTGGGAAGGCCATTGATTCTAGCAACCGCTGCACCTAAATGCAATGGTGAATGTATTTGTATTGCCTCTGGTGTTGCTCCGCATATTGTTGCAACTACATGCAAACATTGTATATCTCAAGGGACATTTTCTTCAAGCACCTCATCATCTCGGCACTCAAAGGGTCTCAATGAGAAGTCTCAGGATGTCATGAGGAACTCTCTCCTCTCTCATGGGGTGAACTTAGTGTAGAGCTAAAAAAAGAAAAGGTGTTCCTGGTGATCAGCTTCTGTGGCGCTAACATCTCATCTCCACCCATGTCAGGTACCCCCTCTCTATAATTTAAAACAGATATGATGAAGGGGTCTACTGTTAATGTGCATTATGGACTAGTGGATAACGATATCTATATCCATATAACAACTCGTCTGAATGCAGAAGTTCAGAATGGCCCTATCCCTAGTCACATCACTGAGACTAGTGATAGGGACAAGATGGGAGATAATGAAGTAATGCAGGATTGGGAGATGGTACTTAAATAGGTGATCAAGAGATGGTATTTAAATAGGTTAATAGAAAATTCACACGTGTCTCTCCCTCTTCCATGGAACTAAACTTCCCCTGACCAATGCCATTAGTGAGGAAGGTGATAATCTCTTGATAATCAGTATCGTGAACTACTCAAAATCATAGTTAGGAATACCAAGGAGGTCAAAATGACTATTTATGGTTGTGGGATCAAAAAATCAGCGTTTCTAACATGAGGGCATACTTGTCCATAAATTCTTTTGCATTAGCGTAGAATTCACGGATGAGTGGGACAATAAAGGTACCGATAGCAAAGCATAAACTCATCCACCCTCTTCTATCAATTCCACAGAAATCCTATACTCGGGAAACTGAAACGCCTGCTTCGAATCAATTTCTTCCAGACTAGGATGTTTTCATACTGCTTTGAAGTGACTTGACTAAAAAATGTAGTGCAGTCGTAACATGATCCCCCTTTCCTTTTAGTTTTGGGAGCCATGAAAAGAGAAGAAATTTTTGTTTGGGGAGGATAGCTCAAAAAAATTGAAGTCTTTGGCCTCAAAATCAGAGATCAATAGTGGAAATAAAAGCAATATCATGAAAACTTAGTGCAGACAAAATTAGTGGGAATGTGAGTGAAATTTGTACAGATTAATGGAAAAAAATGAGATGAATGGAGCTTAATAAATAAAACTCGCCACATCCTAGAGCTTCTACCTCCATATATTAAATGAAGACTAGATCTAGATAAATTAGCTCTATTTCTGGCAATCTAAAAGCTAGAGCGGTGGTAAAAGAAGTGCTCAGGTGAAGGAGATGAAGGAAATGCCAAAATAAAGGTGCTTCATGTCCTATAATGTGCGACAACGTGGTCATACCAAGTTGTGATGTAGTCACACTGCGCTTTCCCGTGATTCACCCAAAATAAGAAAGGAGTGGCATGGTCATGCTTAAAAGTGGATTGGTCATCCCAAACTCTGACATGGTCACGTCGACCCCCAATATGACACGAAAAAACTTTCACGTCAACCCCTCCCATGTAAGACAACTAACCGTGGGGTTACCGGATGTCGATAACGACAACCTTACAACACAAACACCCATACAAAGACAAATTTCAAATTGGAAATATGAAATAGAAAAGTTGTGCGAAAAATCCTTGGGTTTCCACCCAACATAGTACTTGGTTTAAGGCCCTCAGCCATACGAAGTCTTAGAAATCATCCTAAACTAAGTCTCTAGGATCGAACTATCAATTCAGTAGTCTTGGATCGCTCATCTCATATTCAAGTTGTCTTGGATTTTCTCTCTCATTCTAGAGTAATGGTATTCTTTCAGCTTCATCCCATTGTATTGATTATATTTTATCCAGCTATTGAGATTTTGTCGTAACCTCTTGCTTTCAATCAAATAATTGTTAGTGGTTCCCCAAGGTTGACTAAGGTACTCTCTTGAAAGGTCTGGGTCTAGTGGCTGGACTTCTCCTACAGGATGTTAGTCAAATTTCCCAAAAATTCAACAATTATCCTTTGCTCTTCCAGGACAACTCATTCAATTCAATAGTTTGGATTCTTACTACCCTAACCACTCTTGCAAATTTCTGGTTTTGATCATTCCTAGGGGCTTGGGGAAGGTCAAGTGACTTCAAAACATCAAATGTGACTTTTTATCCTTATCTCTCAGAACTATCTTCCCCACCTAAAAATTGATAATAGCTCTGATAGTGGTTAAAAGGGCATCTCTTTATCAGCCTTTAGATCAAAGATCCCAAAATCATCTAGAAAGGTGAATCTATCCAATGTGATGGGTAGACTATCAATTATTCCTAGAGGATGAGACAAAGATTGATTTACTAACTAGAGTGCCAAATTGGCATACTTAACTTCTTCTCTTCCAAGTTGTTTATAAATACTCAGAGGCATGAGATTGACACTAGCTCCTAGATCGCAAAGTGCCTTTCCCTAAAACTTAATTTATATGTCATAGGGAATGGCGAAACTACGAGGATCCTTGATAGGTTTTTAAAGTCTTTAAGTGAATGGAGGTGGAAGTCTCTTAGTCGGGTCAATCGGAATGATAGATGAGACTTTTTCCAAGTTAAGCCTCACATGGGCATTGTCATTCGGATAGCTAGCTTCATTTTCTACTCTAGTCTTTAGTCCTACCACCTTGCACTACTCCAAATTTTGATCTTTCGGATTCACCTCGTCATTACTAGGCAGTGCTCTTGGGGTTGTTTATTGAGTTTGCCAAATATACTAATTGAGTTTCCATATTTTTAATGGCTATAGCTTGGCTCTGTAAGTTGTTCCCCATGAATAACAAGCTCCTCAATATGTAAATTCTTTTGAGTAGGTTGGGAGTTAGCTTAGAATCCTGGAGGGCATTGCTACCTTGGGGAGTGATTACTTTGAGATGCACAACAACCTATAAGGTTTTTCTGAGTGTTCTCCTATTGCTGGGGTTGTTATTAATCAAAGGAAATTTTGGGTGGTTCCTCCAGCCAGGGTTCTAAGTAATGGAGTAGGGGTTATGACCACGGTTTCCTATGGAATTAATGAATCTGTGAATCAATCCATCGTTGGGTGGAATTCCTTGCATCAAATTCATCTCCAGATTGTTCAACTTACAGAAATGGTAGCTACTCGGGTTGCAAGAATAGCTAACACGTCGGATTCGTGCATACTAGCCACTTCGTGAGGTGTAACTCTCTCAGTGGCTCATTAAATTTTTTTTATGGTCATTTCCTATATCAATTGGTGGGCTTTATGAAAGGGTTTCACATTAATGATCGTCCTATTACATCATCTATTATAGAACTCATGGAACCTACCAATCCGTTGTAAAAAGTTTGAATATTTTCAACACCTAGAAGGAAACCTACAAATATAATATAGCGTGGACACCTCCTAAGTAATTCCTTGAATCTCTCACAGGCTTCATGAATCGACTATCAATTAATTTGGGTGAATGAGGTGATGTCGTTTCTATGCTTTGCAGTTTTGGGTGAATCGAAAGTATTTTGTCCGAAATTTTTGAGCAAGGTCATTTCAGGTGGTGATTGATCCTGGTGCAATGGAGTTAAGTCATACCTTAGCTTTCTCCCTTAAGAAAAAAAATGAAAAAGCCTTAATTTGAAGACATCATTAGGGACACTATTGTACCAGAAGGTGGCAGACAGCTCAAGAAAATTGGCCAAGTCAAGATTTTAGTCTTCAGAAGAAAGTCCCCATAATTGGTTGTTTTGAACCATCTGGATTATGACAGGTATCAATTTGAAGTTGTTAGCTTCAACAGATGAGTAATTAATGCTCATATGAAGTTCCTTAATATAAGGGTTGCCATACTACCTAAGTGGTTTCATGATGGGGTGTTTGGGTCAGCCATCCCATTGGGTGTTTCAGAAATCAGTTGTGGTCTCCTAAGTTGTCAAAAGTTAGATCGATCTCAAAGTTGAATGGGAAGAGGTCAGCCTCAGCTCCTCTGTGCATAAAAGAGAAAAATAAAAATTTATGCAGCACACAGTAACACCGAACCACACAAGTTAGTCAACACACAAACATAGAATGCGCACACACTATGGAAAAGAACATAAAACAAATTTTAACCATAATTTTTTTTTTCTTTTGCTTTTTTGGCTTTATATTTTTTATTTTTAAGCTTGTAAATTTTTTTAGGACCTACAAAGGAACACAAAAACAATACATATACAATAAAAGAAATAATAAACATAAAATAAAATTATGAAAAATAAAATGTGAAACTAAAATCCTAAAATTTTCAACTAATGCTCTACTAAAAATCACAAATAATTATTAACACATTTCTCTGGCAATAACGCTAAAAACTTGATGCGCCAAAGGTTATCGCAAAGTGGTCATACAACACAAGTGCACATATTAAGTAATATGCAGTATACAAGTCTACATATTGATTCCACGAGAAAAGTTTAACAATTATTTCTGCAGAAAAATCTCTAATTTACTAATCTAGTGAACCTAGATCAGTGTGATTGTAAATATTGTTTAACTCCTAAGATCCTAACAAAAGCAGAGAAAATTGCAAGAAGTTGAAAGCAAAAGCGGAAAAGTATTTGTGAGTTCCTTCAAGGTTTATGAAGCTCATGCCTCTGTGATGTAGGGATCATGGTGATCATGGTTTGCCTAAATTTTTTCCTATGTGATTGTTGTCAATCAAAACTATGCTATTCCTTGTGCCTATTTCTAAATCAAAAGAAGCTTAGCATCAATGAAGTTGAGGGTCTGTTTGGTTGCAGCTGCAACTTCCCAGCATTGTACTATGCAATTGCTATCGCTCAGAAGCAGCTCCGGAAGTCATCGTCTCGTTTGGTCGTTGCAATGCGGAAAACAACATGCGGCGTAAAATGACCAGACCGCCCTCGTTTATTAAAACCGCTTTAAAATTTTGATATATTTACGTAGTATACAGTATTTGCAAATGATTTTTTTTAAAAAAAATTATATTTTAAATATACAAACTAATAAATTTAAATTAGATTTTTTTTATTTTTATATTTTTAATATATATTTTCTAGCTTTATTATATGTAGATTATATAGTGAATTATTGATTCAATGCAATAATTCACTATATAGGTTGGAGAGTGATTATTATATCTAGATTATATAGATAAAATATTTAAGAACTTGATTATATCTTAATTTTAATAAAATATATATATCTCCTAAAAATTTACTGCACTGCAAACACACACACAATTTCACTACAAATACTGCAGTGCACTTCAAACACACACACATACACACAATTCTGCACTGCACTGCACTGCACTGCACACAATTCTCCACTGCACTGCACTACAAATACTCCACTGCACTGCAAACACACACAGCACTGCACTGCACTTCAAACACACACCGCACCGCACCGTAATGCACCGCACCGCACAATTCCACACACCGCACCGCAATGCACTTCACTCGCAAACACACACATATACACACAAACACCGCAAGTACACCGCAAACACACACACAATTCCATTTTAAACTAATAACATTCTTATTCTAAACAAGGAAGTAAATTCCCCAACTTTGTAACCAAGGAAGCACTCGCATTTAAATCTTCCTATTTCATAAAAAGAAGAAGAACGAAGAACGAAGTATGAAGGATGAAGGAACCTTCGCATTCTTAAAGAATTAACAGCCCAAGTCCCCCTCAAGTCTCCCCGAAAGAATTAACGACCGAAGTCCCCCTTAGCACATGAACTAAAAGAAAAACACGTACAAATACACACCGTACCTGCTATGTAGATCGGACGTAAGAAGAGTGACAGCGAAGAGGGACACAATAGGGAGCATAAGCATAAAACTTAAGCATATGTAGGTTAAAACAAAAGCATATGTAGATCGGGACAGAAAGCATATGTAGATCGGGACGTAAGAAGAGGGAAGCAAATCCAAGCAGAGCCCAACCAAAATCGCCATATACAAGGCGCGGGGACCGGGCGCAATACAGAATGGTAGATCGAATGTAGGTTACCTTAGATTCGAAGGTCTCTCGGTCGAGGAAGAAGGAGAGCAGTCGGCTCGCTAGGGCAGAGACGAGTTCGGGGAGAGTAGCGGGGCGAGAGACGAGTTCGGGGAGAGCAGCGGGGCGAGGGCAATGCAGGAAAAGAATTCCACGAAGCTGGTTGAAAGTCGGGGCCGCGGGGTATATCCCGCGGTCTGTTTTCGATGCCGCTTCGCGGCAGGTCGCCGCGCTGCACGGGGTTCGCGAACATTTTTACCGCAAATTTGCGGTGCGGTGAAGCGCCGCACCGCGAATTTTGCCTTCCAAACAGGGTCTGAGGCTCCCACAATCCCCATGACATTCTGTATAGTAGTTTTGATTCCCTGGAATGATTACAAAATTCTACTAGAATATGTCTATGCTCTCATAATTTTGTGGTTAACTCTTCGTTTCCACTACGCAGTGGATAAATGTCGTAGCTTCACAAAATATTTTAACATCTTAGTTGGCCAGACGAGATGTAAATTAAGTTCAAGTTAACCAATAACATGAGTCATGAAAGCACAAGAAACACAGATATAAAAACATTACAATAGAAACCACAATTAAATCGACTACACATATACCACAGAGACACAAAGGATAAAATTAGCCACACATCGTCGAGAAAACAATAGCAAAAAAAAAATATGAAAGATTTTATTGCAAGAAACAAAAATATGTAAAAGTTAAAACAACTTGTTCTCTCCACAATGACAACAATCCTTCCTCAAGGCTCATAAAACAAAGGAAAAACTCACCCCTCAAGGTTTTCACTAATGGAGAAACAAGACCTTGAGGAATGCTCTTAAAATTCTCTCCAACCCTTGCCTCTAACAGTCCCCAACTCCACCCTGATGTAGAATCTCCTCCAAGAATCCCTAAAAATCATTCTTATAACAAGAACCATAGATTCATACCTGAAACTGGCGTAGTCATGCCGCTATTCTATCAGAGTTGGTATGGTCACGTCATATGCATATGACGTGGTCACTTCTTAGGTCTTCGATAGGTGGCGTGGTCATGCCACTTCCAGCCATGGTTACACCGCTTATAGTCACTTTTTTGTTGGATTTTATTCGTTCCAAATTGTTTGTATTAATGCCTGCGACCTACACAACATCCACAGAAAACCTTTCTCAAGAGTAACTTTTGATAAATAGGTAAAAATAACATGTAAAATGTAGCAAAAAATATGAGTAAAATCACGTAAAATTGATGCGAAATCAGTCATTATATTTGATTCGAGTCAGCTCGGCTCAAAATTATATTGAGTTATTTGGATTTGTTCCAACTGAAAATCTACTCGATTTGGCTCAAAATCGAAACGAGTTTGTGCAAATTGAGTAATCTGGATCATTCCAGTTTGAAATAGGCTCATGGCTTATTATATTTGATTTTATTTAACATTATACACATACATATATATATATATATATATATATATATATATATATATATATATATATATATATATATATATATATATATACATACTTCACGATAATCACTATCCCATTTCAGCCAATCCGTGCATGATTCAAAATCGGCTAAAAATAATATTGATCCAAAGTTTCAGCTTATAACTCGATCGCCTCATTTATTTCGATCAAATCTCGATCCAAACCAAAATTTGAATCGATTTTTGAACGATAATAATCTTCGTCCAATATCAGCTACTCTCAATTTATGTGTACATGGAGAAGGTTTATATACGAAAAAATGAAAAATATCTCATATACAATAAAATAATGGCAACAATACAAAAAATGCAAAATGTGTATGTCATAGGTTTAAAATAAATTTAAATAGGATCTTATTACAAATTATGATGGTTATATCAATAACTTTGTCCAAACACAAAAATTAAACTGATTTTTTTATTAAATAAGATAAATAAATATTATTCCTACTTATGAAGACTTTTTTGACAAGACTAAATTATAATGAGGTTTATATAATCATCATTATATTAAAAATTTTGTATATGATGTGTGCTAGAAAATTTGTAGCGGTAGAGTGATAGATTATTGTCTTATAATTGTACAAGAATTCAACACACACACAGATGAATGAGAAACAAGCAGTGACGTTTCCAGAATTTATTATGTGGAAAACCCGTAAAGGAAAAAACCATGAGGCCTAGTCCAGTTACAAAAATTCACTACTGATTGATGATTACAAAAATCTCTTGTCCCATAGACGATAATCATAACTATATTTTTCAGATTACAGTGTCGAATGATGGAGTCTGGTTAGTGGTGATTAATGATGGTAGTTAGTCGTGGTTGAAGATGGTTGGCAGAGATCAAGGGAGATCAGAGGTGATCGACGATAGTCGGCGGTGGTCAACGATGGTAGGCGGTGGTCAACAGAGGTTGACAGTGGTCGATGACAATAAGCGATGGTCGATGAATGTTGGCGGGGTCGACGAATGTCGGCGAGTCGACGGAAGTTGACGACGGTTGGCGGTTATGGACTACAGTAGACGGTGGTAGACGGAAGTAGGCAGTGGTCGACGACAATCAACGCTGATGCTGAGCTGCATCTTCTTCTCAAGGCCCCAGACTCTCTCTCTAAGCTCAAGCCACCCCTTATGTGAGAGTGGGGTCTATTTATAGTGTTCTTGGTGAAATTAATGTAGTAATATAAACAATTTTGATCAGACGATCTAGAAAGCTTCCTTTAATCAGATGGTGTTTAAGGGGCATTTGGATGTCTTAATGATGTAAGAATCAAGTGATCTTAGACCCATTTGATTCGTCTTATCGGGACGCTTAATCCTATTATGAACTTAACAAATTCAGCATCCGTTTGACCTTTCAAATACGTCCAAAAATCTTTCAAAAATTATTTAGTGACTTGATATGGGCTTGATTTGACTCGGATTGGGCTGACTTTGATATCATTAGGTCTGTCTCATCGAACCGGTCAGTTTGACTATAAGTTCGCTGAAATCGGAGTTCTGGATGACTTTATCAAGATTTGAACATCATTTGCTCAAAATATTATCTCGAAATCCGTGTCATCCCTCAAGATTTGAGATGGATAATGAAGATTTGTTGGTGGCGTATCAGTTGTCCTTTATTTTTTGGTGAGTCTAATTTCATCGTCCAAAAATATTGATATTTAAAGTTTTTTTATTTTAATGTCGTATACATTTAAATATATACAGTTTATTATATTTTGATAAGAATAATATAAATCTATATACATTAAATAACTTTAGAGTTGCTTATTTGGCTAATCTTTACTGTCTTAAGCTAATTGTCTCGGGTTCGAAACTTGCGAAAGAGAAGAATTTTTATATATATATTGGGAATATGAAAAGGTTTTTTTCTTTTCTCTCTCTCGCTCTCTTTTTGAATCATGAAAAGTATTTTTTTTAAGAATATGAAAAGTTTTTTTAATGAGCATTTAATGCTTGCATTTCTTTTTGAATTCATAAATTAATGTGCATTTCATGGTCAATGCTATTTTTTAGCCTATAAATAGGCCTAAAGGAAAGGTAGGGTTTTGATGAGAGTTGCGGCGGTGCTTCATGGCGATGCGTCTCAGCGATATGTCATGATGATGCGTCGCGATGATGCGTTGTGGCGGGGCGTCCCAGCTGTGCGTTGCAGTGGTGCGTTGCGGCAGGGCATCGTAGAGACAGTGCATCGTGGCGGAGCTTTGCGGCGACGCGTTGGGGAGGAGCATCGCAACGGGGCGTTGCATTGACGCGATGCGATGCGTCGAGGCGTTGCGGCGATGCGTAGGGGCAACGCGTTGAGATGGAGCTTTACGACAACGTATTGCGGGGACGGGACGCGTTGTGATGGGGCGTCGTTGCGATGCATCGCAGCGATGTGTTGCGGTAGAAGCGGCACGGAGAGGCGTCGCGACGATGCATTGTGGCGGAGTTTTGTGGTGACGTTTTGGGGGGAGCATCTCGGTGGAGCATCGCGGGGATACGAAGGGTGGCGGCGATGCATCGCGGAGATGCGTTGCTGCGGTTTGTCTAGGCAATGTCTTGCTACGATGCATTGCGGCAGAGCCTCGCGGCGATGGGATGCGTTGCGGTGGTGCATCACGGCGATTTATCATGGCAACGCATTGCAGTAAAGAGTTACAATGAAGAATTGAGGAACATGGTTGAGGTGAAGAATTGTGGCACATAGTTGAGGTGAAGAACTGCGACGTAGAGTTGTGGTGAAGAGTTGTAAGGAAGAGTTGCAACGCTCGTCACCATCCTGCGTAGCAGGCAAGCAACATGATCTACTTTCTCGTTGCGACGAATAGGAAAGGCGTCCCCACCCTGCACAGCAGGCAAGCAACGAAATCTTCTTTCTCGTTACGGCGATGTGTTACAGGGAAGAGCTGCAACGAAGAGGAAAGTCGTCCTCATTTTGCGTAGCAAGCAAGCAACATGATCTTCTTTCTCATTGTGTAAAAATGGAAATTCATCCCAATATTGCATAGCAGACAAACAACATATTCTTCATTCTTATTACGACGAAGATGAAGTCGTCTCAGTCCTGTGTAGCAGGCAAACGATGGGATCTTCTTTCTCGCTTGTGTCATGCATTCTGCAAGAGACTCTAGTGTCGCTCTTGCACATTTCTTTAAGAAATGTTGTGGTTTTCCTGCCGCCCTTTGAGGGGAAGATTTTCATGCTTATGTGGTGGTGATATCTTGAGACCCCTTGTCGATCATCAGAAGTACTTGGGTTTTGGAGAGACGATGTTAACTCTACTCAAAGAAAAGTGGATTTGTTGTAGCCCTTGTATAATTATATGTTGGTCTTTGTAGCATTTTTAATCATCTGATGTGGAATTTATAGATGATGATAATATAGTTCTTCGCTTATGAGGCTGTTATGATTTCTCAATCGTACAAAATTCTGCAATTAAAGTTAGCACACTCATTTTATAAAATAAAAAATCACATACTTATTCAGGCCTGCGCCTGAGGTTGTACCCACTTAGGCTTATGCCTTATAGTAGCTTGAAATGAACTGATACCTTCCCATTGAGTCTTTCTCCCTGGGCTTAACATTCAGGGGCATGGTTGAAAGAAAATTCCATTAAGGATGTTGGACCAGTTCTGAGTTGTATAACCGGAGATGCTCAACGGTATTAACTCGAAATGAACGGAGTCATATGAAATCCATTGAGGATGGTTGACCTATGCTAGGTTGTTGGTCTAAGCTTTTGCTTAACAACCGTAACCTGTTATGGAAAGTTCGAAGAAAATCCCCCAAGGATTTTCAACCTATCCAAGGTTGTATATCGAAGCTTTTGCTTGACGATGGTAGCCTGTGATAGAAGATGTCGAATCGAATCCCCTTGAGATCGCTTAAGCCTATACTAAGATGTCAGACTTGCTCTCTGTTTCTCAAGATTAGGGAGTAGATTGCAATGGACCATATGTTTTTTGAAATATGGTTGCAATCATATTTAAGAAAAATGTTTGACAACTTATTAGTTGTTATCTTTGAATATTTTGCCTCCAGCAGGGGTGTTTTCCTTGCAAGCTTGTAAAACAACACTTGTATTGGGCCATGAAGAGATCAACTTCTTGATCTAATTGAAGAAGAACTTCAGTATGATGAGGGGGCCCTGAGGAAGCATTATTTGTGGTGAAAATTGTCTCCCAGTTCAGAAGAGATTCTTATAATATTGTAATATAAAAGAAATATGAGATGAATTCTTCACCACAGTCGTGCCTGAGACATTAACATGAACGACCTTTCGAGACTGCAATGAAGGTTGCCCCCCATCTTGGAAGAAGTTGTGAAAGATGTTTGAATAAGACATGAGAAGACAACCAAGCTACAATCACGCCCTAGAAATTAACGTTAACCACCTTATGAGACTGCAACGAGGGTTGCCCCGCACATTGAAGAATGCTCTAGAGATGATAATCAAAACGTGAAGGAGGATCCTTCGCCAGTTGAATGAATTACATCATTGGGAAAGGAAGTAAGGTCTCGGTGCCTTAGAGTTGAAGACAATATCGAACGGGACTTCGTTTCCCACAGACGGCGCCAAACTGATGCGTGCTAGAAAATTAACGGCGGTAGAGTAACAGATTATCATCCTGCATTGTATGAGAATTCAACACATACACATATTAAAGAGAAACAAGCTGTGACGACTCTATAAGTTTTTACGTGGAAAATCCGTAAAGGGAAAAACTACGGGGCCTGCCCAGTTACAAAAATCCACTATTGATTAATGATTACAGAAACCCTTTGTCCCACACACCGGAAAAATTAACTATTTTTTGCATATTACAGTGTCGACTAATGGAGTCTAGTTGGTGGTGATTGATGATGGTATTTAGTCGTGGTTGATGACGGTTAGCAAAAGTCAACGAAGGTCGGAGGTGGTCGACGGCGGTAGGCAGTGGTCGATTGCGTTAGGCGGTGGTCTATGAAGAAAGTTGATGGTTGACGAAAGTTGGCAAGGTCGACGACAATTGATGGTATTAGACTATGGTCAGCAGTGGTCAACGAAGGTTGGCGGTGGCCGAGGACGATCGACGGTGGTCGACAAAGGTCGGCGGTGATGTTGAGTTGCATCTTCTCCTCAAGGTCACAGGCTCTCTCTCTAGGCTTAAATCTTCCCTTATGTTAGAGTAGATGTCTATTTATAGTGTTCTGGGTGCAATTAATGCAGTAATATGAACAATTTTGATCGGACAGTCCAGAAAGCTTCATTCTATCAGATGACGTTTAAGGGGCATTTGAATGTCTTAATGATGTCATAATTAAGTGAATTAGGGCATGTTGGATTCGTCTTATTGAGATGCTCAATTCGACTATGAACTTGCTAGATTTGTCATCCGTTTGACCTTCCAAATGTGTCTGAATATCTTCTAAGAATGGTTTAATGACTTGATGTGAGCTCGATTTCACTCGGATTGGGCTGGCTTTGATATCATTAGGTCCGCCTCATCGAGCCGATCAGTTTGACTATAAGTTTGTTGAAATAGGAGTTCTGGATGACTTTATCAAGATTTGAACATCATTTGCTCATAAATATTATCTTGAGATCCGTTTCATGCTTTAAGATTCGTGTTAGTGGCATATCAGTATATAAAATAAAATTTAACTTAATAATAATAATTCATCCATGGAATCATGCCCCATTAGATTTTGGCTTTACATGCGATTAATCAAGACATAATAATTCAAGAAAATTAGGCTTTTTAACAGTAGATCATTCACATCAAATTGTCATGCATTGAATAACTTAATTACTATTCGTGCCTCCAATCAAGACGGGGGGACAAATAAATAAGCTGAAGTTTTATCTGAGTAAAATTATTTAATTTTCCCTTTTTGAAACATAGAGAGCCGAGGCTCAATACCGATTATTATAAAAATTGGTTACACTTATGGGCAAGAGGAACATAGTTAGAAGAGAAAATAAGGGCAAGCACAAAGTAGACAGAGGCAAATATAAAGTACAAAACTTCATCATGAGCACCACAAAAAATCAACGTTCCTTGAAAGCCATCCACGCGCTAATAGTAATTGGGGAAGGTTGCTAAAATAATTATAGATTGAGGCAAAATGCTAACTCATCATTGTCTCCCAAAAATCTAGAAATCATTTAGCAACCAGCAATAATAGAAGAAGCAGCAAACTCATCATTACAATCGAACCATGCTGATAATAAGCACCTTGTGACATGCTTATAATTAACTAATTTGTGTATTAGAAGTGCGTCATAGTAAATCTTGAGAAAATTTAATGAATTAAGAGACATAAAAGTATGATCGAAGATGGCCCATAAAAGAGATCAAAATTTTCATCATCATAAGATCAAAGACCTTATTGATCAAGTACAAACCTTTCTGGTCGGGACTTGAAGCCAGCCAAACAAAGGTTGTCTGAGCCAAAGACCAAGTTCTATTATATCGAGAGAAGACATCAGCCCATCTCTTGCCCCAACATCATTAGCTGCCTCAAAAGAGCCTCTGAGACTCTTCAAGGGGCCGAAAGTATTACCGTGATATACTCGAGAACACTTTTTAAGAGACCTTTTGTCAATGGGTGAGTTACCTATCAGATTACAGTGATTCACCATCTGTCCGAGAGCCTAATGTCAACATGGCAATAGAAGTTTCTCATCTAAGAGCCGATAATTGATAATCGGGCCAAATCAACAGATCGATTAACTTGAGCCAATCAAGCAAAGTCCGAATGAGCAAAGATCAACTAGAGCCGATCACAACCCCAACTCAATATAGTTGGTCGAAGGAGCCTTGCTGACATAATGATTAATAATCTTAACCGATCGAGTGATATTTAGTTGATCCATAGACCCATTCATGTAAACATCGAAAATACTTTGTAACACCTCATTATAGCGGTGGAAAGCATGTAATTACGCACATGATACCCCCTCTTCGGTAAATAATGGGTCATTTCTACAATAAAAGGATAATTAACAAAATTTTTTTCATTCAGCTGTTCATTGTTGTGCACTCTCTATCTGTCTCTCTCTGTTTGTCTCTCTCTTTCAAATTTAACGCTATATTCTTTGGGCATTATTCACAGAACATATTCGAATTCAATACCCTAGAAGGTGTGGTGAGTGTGGATCATGCTAGAAATAAAAATAAGAGCACAATATTAAGAAGAAACCAACCAAAGCGACACTGTAAATATGTAGTGTAAGAGAGAATTCGTGCAGTAACAAATATAAGAATTGAAGTACAAAATGATGGGTTAGATGCTAGAATCCATTCAAGAAGCAATTATTGAAGGCAGGTGGGGAGAAACCTTAGTCAGAGGCATCAGTGCCCAATGGAAAATTAATATCTCAAGCTCTGGAAATAATAGGAGATTCCCAGTATCTTGAAAATGTTAGGTTTGACCAATGGATAGACAGCGATTCAGGAGTATTGAGATGCACCCCCCCCTGCGGGAGTCCTACAAAAGTTGGACTGATCCAGCTGACCATATGGCCTCCTTTGAGTTGACTATGTACTTACTAAAGATTATCGATGCTTTGAAGTATTGTATTTTCTTCACCATGATGAGAGAGTCGGCCCTCAGGTGGTCAAACAGACTTCCATCTGGACTGATTACCTCCTTTGCCGACTTTATGATAATGTTTGTGGGGCAATTTTCAAAGCCAGAAGGCCGCAGGAAATCTCACAAGCCCTATCACAGATAATGCAAGAGAAACCTGAGAGCCTTTGCTCATTTATCACTCCCTTCCAGAAAGAGGTGGTAGAAGTGTCGGATGATGAACCTGCAGTCGCACATGCCGGCGTAGATCAAGGGCTAAAGAAGGGGACTCCTCCTTTATGCTTTGGGTCTCGAATGACCGAAAACCTTAGCCAAATTGTTGGAGCTAGCCAACAATTACATTTTGGTCAAATAATATAATTCTCTTATGTCCACCAAGAGAGAATCTGTCACTTGACATCAGTAGAAGAGGATCCCCATAGATAATAGGTGGAGACAAAGGGATGACTCACATCCTTCTACTTAGCCATGATATGAAGACAAGTTGACGCCCCATGACAGCAGAGGAGCTTACAGGAATCATAGTCAAGGAGGTCAGGCCTGGTACCATGTCCAATGCTCAACTCATTATCATGTGTGATTATCAAGCAATCATGAGGCTCAGAAGGTCACCCTGCTTAGAGTCTTATTGGCATAGTAGATAGCGGCCATTTTACATAAAAAAAATTATTTAAGAAGGCACCACCAATGAGAGCTAGAGCTTTTCTCCATGTCACTAAGAAGTATTGTACTTACCACAAGGACCATGGCCATGAAAAGGAGGAATGAAAAAACATTTGTAGCCTGGTTAAAAGGCTGATCAGAGCAGGAAAGCTCAAGGAATTTATGGCGTGAGGAGCAACGAACCAAAGGTAAGGGAATGCTCCGATAAAAAAAAATTTACTGGATTAGCCAGTTCGAGTGAATGCCCTCCATATTGTTGGACTTGTACAATTATTTTTCAGAGGTGGAGAATGTTAAATTTTGGGGATCATGCGCAACGGAAGCGAAATTAATTAAAACGCATATTAAAGTCATTTCCCCAAAACCACCAAGGATCTCATGTGCTCATACAAATCAAAACATAAACCCAAAAAGAAGTGCAAGAAATCATACCATGCAAGAGTTCTACTCTTAGATTTCCTCGGATCTTTAAGGCGCTGAAACCACCGCCCTCTACCGGTATCCACACTCGAACGGATTTCCAAATGGCTTCCAACTGCTAGATCGGAAACGGGGTTTTTCTCCAAAACCAAAAGAACTCTCTTCCTCTCTTGCAAGAGTTCAAAAGGAATAAAAAAAAAATGACTTCATAAGCCATGACCCATCCTTTAAATTGAAGTGACACCATTTCATGGCACCTCTTCATTATTATTATAAATTACTCAAGAGAGAGAGTGTTCATCAACCATTCTAGTCCATTCAAATTTTGTGCGACCCTATAAGTTCAATTAACATCGACAGTAGGCTTAAATCACCATTTAAAAACCTACAAGTTATAGTTAGTCTCTAGCAAGACACTATAACTACCCAAGTTAGTATGAATAGTATCAAGATCCGAGACAACCCGATCGTTAATGACATAATCCTTTTATCACGTGATATCATGATGTAATATAAGGCATGGAATAATGTCAACCTTATATCTCTCTATCTTTAATTTCTCGACTCCCGATTAGATCGATAAAATAAATGCAATTGATCTCCATCAATTCATTCGAGTGTGGCCACACAATTCTCAGCCTAAATCATTCGAGGGGCCCGGAGATATCTCTCTTATTATAAGAGGGATAAATTCCATCTTGATTACTCATATCTCACTACATGATTCACATTATGCCCAATCATAATCTTTATAGTCATCCCGTCAAAGACAACGTCGGGTTATGTCTAAACATAATATTCCTCATGTCGAGAACCACGACAATCTCGTGTCGAGGATTCGATGTCACTACAACTCGAGATTAACATATGACTTATATCCATGATTTAATCTCAAAGCGAGTCGATCCAATATTTGTTCTCCAATAAATACATATAAATCGATGTGTATCCTCATACATATATTCATCTCATGAATATCCATCAAACTTTATATTAATCTTTATTTATTGTCATTCCCACAACAATAAGCGATTATGGATATTTAGAATAATCTTCATAATAAACATGAAACTATTCAAGGTTCTTCTTCTATCATAAACATGCTAATTAAAATAGAAAAATATTCATAAAAGTTCAAAATACATATCCATATAATAGGCCTAAGGCACTATCACTAACAGAGAATTGTCTAGACACACTACTTAGAAGAGACATTAATTGGGAGAACTGTCTGTAACTGTCATTACTTTGAAGTGCAGCACCCATCCACTTATCACTTTCACCAACACAGACTTTCTCCAACGAAGGGATCCTTACAATGATGTCATTTTCATGACACCGATACTAGGATACTACCATATAAGTAGTATTTTGATCAACATCAGAAACTCTGTGAACTTCATGATCAAGTCGGTGCTCTACAAATTGAAACTCTCAACCGAACAACTAGTGGAATCAGCCGACAAAATTTATGACTTGTTTGGAAAGAGGAAGGAAGCCTCGAGAGTAATTATACTATTAGTCATTTGGGAGAAGGTGATAAGAAATTCACCAAAATTAGGGACTTCTTAATTGTAGATTTGACACCAATGTACAACGCCATCTTTGGTCACCCCGCTGGAATAACTACATTATTGTGGTCTAAACATACCACATGGAGTTGAAGTTTCCAAGTGACAGAGAGATCGTCACTTTTCATGAGAACCTGGATTAGTATATAACCTACTATATCTGGGTAGTTAGAAGCATAGAGCATAAGCCCCTCAACTTACAGCACTGGCGTGAAGGCGGTCTTGAGACCAGTAAGACCACCCTTCAAATCCCTATAGTCAACAACGAGCCTAATAAATCTTTTATAATAAGTGAAAATTTTGATGCAGAGCATAAGGATTTAATGATCAAGGCCCTCTGAAAGCATACAAATGTCTTTACCTTGGAGATACCGCTCGACGTTGCAAGCCACTTTCTAAACGTGAATATGGCCTCCTAACCGATGAAGCTAAGAATTAGGTCTTCGGTGACTTTGGTCAGATCGATCCAAAAGGAGGTGCATTAGCTTAAAGTTGCGAGCTACATCTGGGAGGTACCAATGCGGTCATGGTGCAAAAAAGCAAATGACAAGTGGAGGATGTGTACGTGGACTTCACAAACTTGAATGTTGCTTACCCACAAAATAGTTACCTATTACTGAGGATTTATGCATTTGTAGACATAGTAATCAACCATTCAATATTGATTTTCCTTTATGCTTATTTTTCTCGATTTATTTTAGCATCTCAAAATCACCAGCTTGTCTATTTATGGGTCGTATTATTCTCTTATTTGAGTAAATCTCCATCTTGAATCATATAAATGATTCGAAGAGGAGAGGAATCTATTAGCAAAAGGATATATGATAGCAAATAGAAAAAAATTTAAAAAGTAAAGAGATATAAGGCTTATATATGGGTAATCCTCATGTGACGGGTTGAGAGAATATGTCCAAACAAGATCAAATCAAAATACCTCAAAACACAACATCTACGAAGAGATTCCCTACATAAGTCATCCTTGACAAGAGAACATAAAGAACAATTTTGTTCTGGGGTCAAGAGCACTCCTAAGAGGACGCGTCCCACTTGGTTAATTACATCCTGGGGGATACCGCATGATTACTCTTAATATAAGGTGTTTCATTTTTGTAACATCATAAACTTGGGGTATAGGTCGTCAAAGAGTGGTTATTTCATATGGAAAGTCTTGATGCTTCAAAGCACACGCTAAGCCATCAGGTAGAGAGTAAGTATCGAATCCTAGGCATATAGATCCTACGAAATAACCATAATTATTTTGACGGGGATATCCCTATGCGTCCAAGCATGTCTGGGTCGTAAAGGTAGAGGACAAATCATCGTATCCCAAACGGGCAGCACTTTATTGGCTTTGGGTCGTCAAAACGATATTAACAAAGTTAAAGGAGCAGATAGGGCTCAACAAGGGTAGTCAATGGAAGGAAGTAGTCCTAAAGGTAGAGTTAGCCAGGTCAGTGTACCCTGTCATCCCAAGCCACTAGGACCCTAAGTCTACCTGATCATCAAGGTAGACGACCCAACAGAACTAGAGATCCACTGTCAGTCATCCATGAATTGTGTCATCCACGGGGACCTCAGTAGCCCTAGATTCAAAGGAACAAAACTCTATCGTATGCTGTTGGCTGGAGCTCCAAGAGGTGGGACTTATACTCGTCGAGATGGCAATGATGCCTCAAGAAAGAAAGAGGAACGAAGGTTCAACTAGAAAGCTGGAAACACTCCAAACAAAAGGACTTACACCACGACAAGGCTAGGGAGCCTTCTAACATCCTAAGCGCACTAGACAACCTCCTATGTAAACGCTATACTGGGTTAGTAAGGTTGGAAAAGCATGGGGGCTTCTCCTCTGTATATGAAAATATGATATAGTTATCTACCACAATCATAAGTGTGGAGGCCTTATTAAATATGATTGGGCTATAGCCATGCATACAACCCATTTTAAAACTACACCGAAGGCCATGTAGAAAAGTACAAACAAGTTTTTAAAATCCTGAATTTGTAATCCTAAAATTTTAATTATCTTAATCGTTTAGTATGTTTTTTAAGTAGAAAGAATTATAATTTTCATGGTCCTTAGTAAGCCTGGATTATAATTTATCGTAGAAGCCTAGATGCATAGAAATAAATAATTAAAATACTCCAGATATACATAGACACACAGAAAAGAAAGCACTCCAAAAATAAAAATAAAGAGGCCAAAATGTCGTTTGGTCGGCAACATTTCCGAGGAAAAGCAGAAAAGCGGATAGAATGCACATATAGATGCCTGATCCTATGTCTATACAAGAATGTAAAATTCAAACTTAAGGTACGGGACACAAGCTGCTGCCCCTGGTCCTCATTACGTGGTTCAATGCATCTTCCGCCTCAAAATCCATGCTCATACCTTATTTCCAAGATATACTCAGTCTATGGACTCTATCAAATACATTTGAATAGAGAAAAAAATGACTCGACCTACATAAAATAAGTATTAGCTGAAAAAGCCTTGCAACACATATAATGAGCCATGCATTATAAGTGGGGGAGCAAAATAACACATGCAAGCAAAATGGTTAGAAATGATTACAGGCTCCCTCATATTAGTACATGTGTGTATGCATGTATGAAAGTAACTCCTTGCAGAAGAAAGTTTTATTATACTATCATGCATATCAAGCACACTAGCACACCAAAAGTAAAAAAGTGATGCATGGCTAGACAAGGAAAACCATCACAGAACAATAGCCAAAGGCCAAAAACACTACCTAACATTTTAAACCCTAGCCTTGCACACCAACAACCTAACCAGCATCTAAGTGTAGAGTAAGTCTCCAAGCAAGTTTGGCTTTGAATGGGTCGCAGCACCAACTCTATTCTAATGATTCAAGGGATCTAAAGGGTGTCACCCAGGATGAATTATTAAAAGATTTGGCCTTACATATGGCTTAGTTTTCTTCATGCATAATTTTAAAATCATGACAGAGCGTAATAAATAGAATTTTTTTTTTAAATAAGGACTATTAAATGCAAACCAGTAGCATGCAAGGTTGACAAGAGTTAAGGATCCATTGGATCAGTAGCATGCAAGGGTGACAAGATTTAAGGATCCATTAGATCCTTAACATAGTCATACTCGTGTCAATCCCGCTGACTTAACTCACACTGCTCAATGAGATCAACCTTGTAAGCAATGCTCGTTAAAGGCTTAAAGCAACACCACCAATTCGAGATTCACTCTTCTATCTAGTCTGGCTTGTTATCCATGCAAGCATGCAATGAAAATGTAGAAAGTCAAATAACATAAGTGGTGAAAGAGAGCATGCCCTAAAGGCAGAGACTCAGGGAAAGATGGGCATACCGTAAAGGTAGTGGCACTAAAATGGTATGCCGAAGAGGCACTGACCAAAGTGATGGGCTTGTTGTAGTGGCAGCAGCCCGAAAAGGGTATTTCGAGGAGGCAGTGACCCAAAGATATGAGCTTATCGTGGTAGCAGCGATCCGAAAATGGTATGCCGCTAAGGCAGTGACCTAAATGGATGGGCATGTCGATGAGGCAGTGACCCAAAAGGATGGGCATGTCGGGGCGGTAGCGACCCAAAATGGGTATGCCAATGCAGCAGTGAACCAAATGGGATGAGCATGTTGTGGCGGCATCAGCCTGAAAAGGGTACGCCGAGTAGGCAATGACCCAAAGGGGTTGGCATGTTAAGGAGGCACCATTCCGAAAGAGGTATGTCGAGGAGGCAGGGACCTAATGAGATGGGCATACCATTGGGGCAGCGACCCGAAAAGAGTATACCAAGGTGGCAGTGACCCAAAAGTGGTGAGCATATCGTAGCGACAGCGGCCCGAAAAGAGTATGCCGAGGAGGCAGTGACCCAGAGAGATGGGCATGTCGTGCCGACAGCGCCTTGAAAATGGTATACTGAGGTGGCAATGACCCAACATTAATGGGCATGTTGTGGCGGTAGTGGCCCAAAAAGGGTATGCTAAGGAGGCAGTGACCCAAAGAGATGGGCATGTGGTAGCGTCAATGGCCCAAAAAGGGTTTGTTGAGGTGGCAGTGACCGAAAAGGTGGGCATGCCATGGAGGCAGTGGCCCAAAAAAAGTATGCCAAGGAGGCAGTGACCCAAAGAGATGGGCATGTCGTAGTGGCAGTGGCCCAAAAAAGGTATGCTGAGGTGGTAGTGACCCAAAATGGGTGGCATAAGCAACCCAAAAAGGGTATGTGAGGAGACAGTGACCCAAAGGGATGGGCATGTCGTTGTGGCAGCGCCAAAAATGGGTATTTCTATGAGGCAGTGACCCAAAGGATGGGTAGCTTAAACAAATTTCAATGATCATGCAAGCAAACACGTACAGGGTATGATGCAACATTCAAGCAGGCAAGCATACACATGCACACACATAACATGCAATGATGCAAGTGATTGATTGACTGGGCCAGGGTAGCCGGTCAAACATAAGTGATGTCGATCGGCCCAGGGCGGTTAATCAAAGCAAAACGTGGCGCCGAAGGGCCGAGCGACCGGCCGAGGTGCGAGTGATGTCTATCAGCCTGGGACGACCGATCGAGGTAAAAAGTGACGTTGATGGGCCGAAGTGTCCGGTTAGGCACAAGTGATACCGATCGGACCATGTGTTGACCTCATTTTTGGTGAGGTCTTTTTATTTCCTCTTAGTGTTTAGGATCTAGCCATAGGACTTCTCCTTGACTATCCTAGAAGACTAGAGATGGAACCCACCATTTAGAAATTCAAACCAAATCTTGGTTCTCTTCGAATCTTACATAGATGGTCATCAACCTCCAAATCACTGGAAGGTCGGGACCAATGTATGAGAAGACAAAGATGAATTCCTATAGATGGTCAAGCCTCAGATAGCCCCGGGCGGCTCTGGTATTTGTGAGGTCCGGCTCGCACACACCGCACTCCCACACCCATCCTAAACCCTAAACCATCCCTACCCAATCTCGACTCCCGGTTCATTAGCAGCACTCATGCGGCTAAGTCCAAACCCCTAGCCCTTGGCTAAGAGGGTTAGGAACAACCTATGAGATGTTCAAAATGGACATTTCTTGGTCCATGGCCCACTCTAAGCTTTTCCACCCTCCCAGCCATAATCAAATTTCATTTTGACAAAATTCCTGGTTTTGACATTGGGTCTTCAAGCCTACCTAAAATTACCCAAATTGCCCCTACAACCACAAAACCCTCCAAAATTTCCCAACATATACCCAAAATTCCCAAAAATCCTAATAATCATTTAAAAACAATTCTCACCTCTTAAATCCACCAAAATATCATAATACCCTCCAAATAACCTCCAAATACCCTAAAATACCCTTTTGGCCCAAAAATCCAAATATTCCAGAAAATCTCAAATATTCCCAATTTTATTTTGTCCAGTTACACCATAAGCCAATTTTGCCAAAATAACCCAATGTTGTCAAAATCCCCAATTTAACCCATTTTTAACCCAAGTGGACTCAATGTCAAACCAAACCAACCCATCTGACCTCAATTTTGATTCATTTCAATTCTAAACTTTAATTCAACATCCCTAATACCAATCTAAACCAAATCCAAGTTCAAATTGATTCACATTTGAGTTCAATTTCATTTGAAATCCAAAATCCCCAAATTTGCCTAATTAATCCAAGACCCCCAATTAACCTAATGTCAACCTTTTCCCTCACAAATTTCAATCCTAAACCTTCCATGACACTCGCATGAAACCCATGCAACATTCAATGGTTCCAATTTGAGCTCAAACCTAACCTAAATCCACTTGAAATCCAAGAATACCCCATTTTAACCTAAATTGAATCCATGTCTTAAATCTACCAAATTGATTGGCCTAATCCCAAAATTTCCTCCCAATTGATGTTGGGAACTCTTCAATACATTCCCCTAAACCCTTTGAAACTTTCAATTGGTTCTAAATCTCACCTTAACCCAACTTGAACCCAAATTGATCCAACCTTGCCCAAATTAACCAAAATCCCAAAACCCATCAAATTGACCTTTCAATTGAACTCAAACCCATTCCATGTCTTCATGAAAGTTCTTCATGTCAATCATATCTACAATGTTTCTCAAGACACTTGAACCCAAATCAAACCCAAACCCAAGTTAGCCCAACTTAAACCCAAGTGAGCCAATTTGAACCCATGACCTAACCTAACCAATTTGAACCAAATGTGGCTGAACCAACCCTTCCACAGCCACCATTTGAACCCTAGAAACCACCCTAGATCCACCTAGCCCAAGCTAAGTGAGCCATGGACCAAGGGTCCCCCATTTTAAGGGATCTCTTCCCTTAAGTGGATAAATCCCCTTTTGCTTCATCCAAAATCCTCCCTTGGCTGGTTAATCACCATTAAACCCTGCCACCTGACTCACTCCGACCCGAGGCCGCCTCCCCGTCCTCGCCGGCCGGCCTAGTCGCCGGAGGGGGTCAAAACTAAGAGCCACCACTAGGCTAAACTCACCCAAACCTCCCCAACTATCCACCTCAGCCAAATTAAACCTTGGAGCTCCATTGCCCTCTACCTAAGCAGTGAAATCCACCCTTCAATTGAACCCAAGCCCTGTCATATGGTCCTGGCCATATAACTCACACCTCTCGGCCATGAGAGAAGTGTTGAAAAATTTTCTCACAAAACCTCCCAAAAATCACTCCCAGAGCTTCTCTCAGCCTAGAGAAGAAGAACCCCACTGTTTCCTGCCCTAATCCCCACTGGTTAAGATCAATTTTTTAGTTTAATCTCAGGCCAAAAAACAGGACAACCCTTGAAACTTCACCAAACTTCAATTAACTTCTCCCACACCTTCACCAGAGGTAGAGAGGAAGTTCCGCAGTGAAAGTCCCCTCACCAGGCCAGCCATTTGCTCCAGAGGTGAAAACACCAAATCGGGTTTCATCACTTTCATACCTAGGCATTTCACCAGCGCTCGAGACTCAATCCGTAGCCTCCTGGGACTCCAACGAACGTGTCGAGCAACTCTGATCGAAGCTTCACTTCTCAGAGCAAAGGTATTGAGTTGTTCTTCTTCCCGAGCTTTCATGGATTCTCCATTTTGTTCTGCTTGATTTCAATGCGCATTAGCCGTATATATGCGTAGCTCTAGTCTAGACGAGCATGTTGGAAGAAACCGCACTTGATTTGGTCAAGTATCGATCGAGATATTAGGGCTAGAAGGTGGACGGTTCTCGGTTCACATCAGTCGGGACGATGACCAGCGACCGTCTGATTGCGCGTGTATTAGATGGATGGGGCAGATCAAGCCGGATGGAGCAATGGGACATAACAGCGGGACGCGTGGCTGCCGAGTCAGATAGCGGCACCGAATCAAACTGCGCCGTGTGTGCTTTCGATTCGTCGCAAGATCCAGTCAGCGCTGACTGGTTTAAGTAGGAAAATCCTTTTTTCCTATTTATTTAATTACCCAGAACTTTAAAAATGCATAACTTTGCATAAAAAAATACCCTCTTGCTCAGTGAACAGAGGAGAATAATGTTGAAAAGAAATCAATTTATTTGATTGAGTATTTATTTTTTAATTAATTAATATTGATCTGAATATTTTAATTCTCCACTCACACACACAATTCACCATGGCATGAGACCATAGGGCTTTTGTAGCCTCTGATCTTGGGGACATTCACTAAATTTTCCAAGGCCAGAGGCTATGCCCGTGGCACGTTATCTATTTTACAAGTTTTTATGCCTGTTTTGGTATTTTAATTCCAATAATTATTATATTTTTTAGAAAATTACAGGAAAATTAGGATATGTTCCCTATGACCATAGGAACTTGGGATAATTATGGCATGAATTAAAATATTATAAATAATCCTAATGGTTCACTTGACACAAAATCAACATTGAATTAATTAAGGAAAATTAAAAATCAAAATAATTTGAAATCAATTCTCCACTGATCTTTAGGGTCAGAGGAAGCCCCATAAAAAGTTTGAAATTAATTGAAAATAGTTTAACCCATTAAATGAATTTTCTAAGTAACATAGTCAAACTTAAACTTAAAAAATTCATAAAACTTAAAATGTATTTCAAAAATTCACCAAATTGATTTTGGGGACTCTCTGATGTCAGTGGAGTTTAAAAAAATTAAAATTAGATTTTTCCAAAAATTTTCATTTTTAACCGAACTTCTAATATTTTAATATTTAAAAAATTGTGAAAATCACAAAAATATTTAAATTCATAAAAATGTCATATTTGGTCCCTTAATCACTTAGGAATCAATCAAATATTTTTCTTAAGTCCCAAAACAAAGATATTGAATTTTAAAGGCTTAAGGCAATTTTTAATATTAAAAATGGATTTTTCAACCTTTTCACTAAATTAATTCTAAAAATTTAAAGAAAAATAAAAAAAATATAAAATTTGTTTCTCTGAGCTCCTTGGGATTAGAGAGATTTAAGAAAAACATAAAACCCATTTTTCCACTTTAATTTTATTTTATAATTAATTAATACTTCAAAATTTAAAATAATTATAATAAATAAAATAAAATTCAAAAAATCACCAAAATTGGTTCTAATGGTCCTCTAGTCAATGGGAACCTCCCATAATTTTCCTAAGGACAGAAGCTTCTTCTTAATCATGTTATAAAATTTTTATTGAAAATCCCTATTTTCATTAAAATAATTATATAAAATAAATTAAAAACAGAAAAATCACATTTTCTCATCTAATGTCTTAATGGACATGTGGGTGAGGTCACATAAAAATTTCAAGTTCATTTGAGTCTAATTTGATGAATTATGAGATGAATATACTTAAGATGGCATTAAGATAATTAAAAGGTTTTAACCTTAATTAATCTTTAGGCTTAACCAAAGGGAGAGGGAGAATCTTTGATCCTAACTTTATTTTGGATGATTGAAACATAGGGAATTTAAGTGGTAGAAACTCATTAAACCACCTTAAACATTAAAGAAGAAACATTAATCAAATCACATAAAATTTGAAAGATTAATTAAAGCTTGAATGATTGAGATTAAAGGAAGTAATACAAGAGAATTCTAATTCTTTAAATTAAATCTCTAATCAATAATTTGATCAAATATCATTTACACATCAATTAATGAAACTCTAAAATGATGATTGGATTAATATTTTAAGAAAGGAACAGTTTTGAAAAATCTTATGATTAAACTAAAGACATTAAAGGAAATTAATTTGAAATTGTCTAAAACTTAAATTAAAATAAGTTCAAAATGTTAAAGCTAAATGGGTATACTTTAAGACATTAAAACAAATCTGAAGTTGTTTGAAACTTAAATAAAAAAATAAATTTAAAACATTAAAGTTAATCTGGTATACTTCATAAATCACAAGATTATAATTAAAGAAAATTAAATCAGTTTAAAATATTCAAATGAACCTAAAAAAAAGTTAAGACCTTCTGAAATAATAAAACTTAACTGAATTAAACAACTTGAACACTATTCCAAACTTAAAATAATTAATCAAAATTTTATAACTAAGTCACTTTAAATCATCAACTCAAACTTTAAATTAAGGACGGTTGAATCTTCAATGAATTAATTTGCCCTAAAGGCTTTCATTATCATAATTCTCAAATGAAGCATCAAATGACATGTCACCTTATTCACAAGGATAATCAAACATCCTAATTCACTGAGCAAGAGTAGCCTGGGTGATTGATTCATCACAACAATGAAACTAACTGAACTCGAAAATAGTCCCTAAAATGTTTAGGAAGATGTTCAGAATTAAGTTTTGAGCACTTCTCTAACTTGATGAGATGTTTTAAAAGAACAAACGGAGACTTCATTGTTCTTCACGAAGAAAATCATCCTTAACAAAACACAAAAACCTGTACGTCATAGTAATCGACTCAACGATGTGATTAGATTTTGCAGACAACCGTAACCTTCCTTAGCTTTACCTAGTATTATTGTAAATATATAAATGCCTTAACATGTGTTTCAAGTGCAAGTGAAAATGACGGGAGTGCCCACCAAGTACGCATTTAAGTTTATTGCAATTTACATTTAGAAATTTATTAAATGTCTTACTTTCCTGTACTTATAAATGCATGAAAATGATCGAACCCAGCATGTTTAAACAACTCAAAATTTAATCACCAACAAAAACGAAATCGCAATTACAACTAAAATTAAAACGTCTCATCGGATGATCGGAAATCCTCTGACGATGTAACCCACGTGTTGCTAACAAGATTTCCCACTGCCTAATCGAAAGTGTGGAACTCGTTCAGCCGAGTTTAGCAAATTCATTCGCACTAAGTGAATTCGATGAAAATAATGCAAGTCGGGATAACTGAACCGCAGGATCTTAATCTGTCTCGCTTAATCAACTTTAAGATTTGTTTTAATTAAAACATTCAAACCATCTCAATTTTCAACCTCTCTAAAACAAAACACTTCTCTCATCTCTCGATCGCCACCTTCTAAAACCAAACCTCTCGCGACAACAAGAAGCTTCGGAGCACAGTAGGCAAGACGGCCATCTTCGTCAAAGAAACTTATGTCTACTTCAAAGAAAACCTTTATCCTCAACTTTCCATAGTGCATTCGCATAATCATATTATGCAAATTAAGCCCTAACTAGCTCTTAGGACTCCGAGAGTACTTCGAGACTATTTCAGTGTGATTACGTCATACAAATATAAGTCCTAATTAACTAAAATCGTGCAGATTGAAACACCGAATAAATTCTCTTAGATCAAGCCAAATAATAGATAGTCGTGAAGTCACCGAAGTTCGTTTCGGTCCGCGACATCCCCTACTTCTCTTCCTTCGACTCCCGAAATAATTGTTCCATATTCGAGTTATCCCCTTCGAAATTTTCAAAATTCAATTTGCTTCGAAACCTTAAACTTCGAAATTCCCGAGAGCAAAACCACCGATCATCATCGAGAGTTTTCTTAAACGATTCCCTTCATTTAAGATGTAATTAACTATGTGGGATCGCTCTTTATAGGAGCTTTAAGAACCATGGTAATATAAACCCTCGCTTAATTCCTTCATATTAAGCTGTGGAAATTCGTCGGCTTATAAAATTGGTTCGTAGACCAAACGGATGTCACAAATCTTCTAGCTTTATTTAATCGAGCCCCATCTTCAAGCAAGCTGTGTCTATTCCCTCGGATAGATACACGGCTCAGTGATGCGGTGCTCGTTTATATAAACTATTTGGGATGTGAGATCGGTTTGATTTCATATCTTAAAATTTTTGAACTTAAAATCATTTTTAAAATCAAAATGCTACTTTCCAAATTATATACATTTAAATTTAATTTAAAAAATACGCCGACACCAGAACGTTCATAAAGGCATGAGTGATGCCAATCAGTTTGAAATGACTGATCAAAGCACAAGTGCAAGTGCAAGTGCAAGTGCTCCATGCAAGGCACTTATGACACAATCCAAAGCAAATGATTTTTTGTGACAATAAGTCACGCCCTGTGTGGGTGATCGAACCCACACGCCTGCTAAAACTAAGACCTATGGACAGCTAAGTAAAGAAATGCAAGGAGAAGGATTTTTAGAATCACACCACTGCAAAATTTGTTCGACGTCCACCAGAGTTTAGGAAGAATCTCTCCTAGAAGGTAGGGGAGAAGCCCATGAGTCCTTCCCGAAGCTATGAAGAAGCTCTCCTCGTCGTAGAGATCGCTGGAGTTCGCCTTCCCCAAGCTAGGATGACGCTTTCGTAGTCGTGCTCCTCGAAAGCTTCGTAGAGAAGAAGCGAGTATCCTCAATGAAGAAGAGGCTGGGAAATGACCAACCTCAAGCTCCCCTCTTGAAGAAACCCTTAAAACTTCAAGCTCTCGAGGATTGACAAGAACTCCCAAAGAGACGAAGGAGTGGAGGAGAAGGATTGGAGGAGAAGAAATTGAGGAGAAGAAATGGAGGAGAATTTAAGAAGAAGAAGAAGAAGTACAGGAGGGAGGGGGAAATCCTAGCACACCAAGAGAAAAGCCCTCACCACTCTAAAAGCTCTCTCACGGCTTACCCTAGCAAATGACATCCAATCCTAGAATAGGGAAGGGGCTGCTCGGTTAAGCCAACTGAGCACCGTCCAAAATGACCAAATGGCCACAAAATTATCCTCACGAAGCTTCTAAAGTGAGGGCAAAAGGGTCCTTTCACACCACCTTTTCCTAGCTCCTAGGCTCATGATCAAATCTCTGGCGAAAATGGCAACCTTAAGAATCAAAACGATGCCATAAATGGTCATTTTTATGATATGGGTACTGACCGGCGCCTTGGTACTGCTTTCCTGGGCGCCTAGGTGCTACTTGGGGCCTAGAAGCTGGTCTGGGCACCAAGGCGCCATAATAGCGGCGCCTTGGCGCCAAGCTCTCAAAAAATTCGAGTTTTTTAGCCTGAATGGTTGCCTAAGCGCCCCATTGTTTCTGCGTCTAATCGTTAGGTCTATGCAAAATGTTGTAAACATGTGTTAGACATCTTGATGCTCGCTTTCAAAGGTCTGGCAATGCATTTCAGGCCCCCGGGGTCGGCTCCAGGGTGTCGGTCTAGCCTGAAACTTTGATTTTTGTCGGAAGCGCCCAGCAGAATATTTTTTCGATCTGGAAGCTATGGCAGACTCCATGTGAGTGATATATAGTCCCATAACTTCAAAATGAAGTATTCTAATCAATATTCATCATAGAAATCGGTGTCAACGATCTTCCTAAACCGCGGCGTTGGTAGGGTATCTCAAACTCTAATTTTTATGTAGTGCACGTAGGTTGACTTCATGACTTCCCATGGTAGTGGGAGGCTCTGGATGGGCGCGTGGTGATTTCTAATGATCAAATTAGGCACCAAACACGCTTCATGTCCCGGATGGGCCTCCGAGAGGGAATTTTCCCCGGTGCGACTGAATTGACGCCAAACCTAGCTACTTTCCCCGAACAAGTGTCAGAAGGTCTCGGGTGGGTGTCTTGAGCTCTACAGACAAACCATAAACCATCCTGAGTTGTACAAGTGGACACCCTACACTAGTGATATCAAAAAGATGCCAACAAAGGACCCCCAACAAATGTGTTGCGTTGTTGAGGCACAATGCACTTGTTGACAACATCGTCAAAAGAAAATTCTCTCCCGGTAGTCAAGCTGACATCTCAAGAGAAGACTAAAAGAAACCTCAACCAGACCAAATAAACTGAACATGGTATAATTGAGGGGCTGGCTAGTTTACCGCAATCGGCTAACCATAAAGTAACTTAGCCAGTCCAGATTTACTGGACATAACTGGGGGAGATGGCCAATAGCTGAAGCTAACTGTCCACGAAAAAGCTCAACCAGGTCAGATAAACTGGATAGGGTATGGTTGAGGAAAGACCTGCACAACATCATTTGAAACGACAGATCTATCTGTCTATCTTTAGAAATAATATAATCGATGAAAACCCTGTACCTAACCTCATTCGTAACGGTAGGAGAGAATGCTCGATCATCTCGTGTGACCCAAAGTCTCCTGTTATGTAACTTCTAAAAGGGACCCTGATTGCGAGTTTGACTGATTCCCTTGAAAAGAAGCAACCATCGCTTCAATCAGGTGGCTATAAAGCACAATAAGTCTCGCTTAAACGTGGTGATCCACTATTGACTCAATAGTATGCCCAATCGAGAAGGTCTGATCATCTCGTGTGACCCAGGTCTCTTATTGTGCTCTCATGCAAAGAACTGATTAGAAAGTTCTCGTGGAAGGTGACACCCATCATCACAATTCAGATGATCATAAACTAAAATTTGGTCAACGCATAAAAAATAAAAGTTATCAATATTCTTAATATTTTCCTTTTCAAAGTTAATGCCTCTGTTATCAGAGAGCCATAAGATTTTAATGCGGATGAGTAAAGGAATAGACCTGTACCAACCCTTTTTTTCATTAGGCAAAATATTAAATTTTAAATAATAATAATATAATAATTATTATTATTAAGTAAAAATATATATAATTATTATTCCTAATAATGACACAAATAACTACTAAAATAGTATTATCAAAATTGTAAAAGGAAATATAAGCAGAGAGGATTAAGCAAATTTACAACTTTTAAGAGAAAAAAACCTTTTAGAGTGGCAATTTAGTTCCGCGAAACGCTGTTAAGTGGCGAGAAAAGAAAACAGGTGAGTGCATTTTAAGTGAATAATATAATAACGTCTAGAATATGTTCAATATTTTCTAAACTTTATATAATGCATTCAAATGCATAATTGAAAATTTTATGACATTATTAAAGGGCAAAATAATTCCAAAACTTAAATGCTTATATTCTAAATAAGAATCTTGAAAAGAGAAATTATTAATGCCAAAGATTACTCAATTATAATACATAAAAAATCATGTATATGTAAGGACATTAACACATGCTATCATATGAAGTCTTATAATTTAAGCTAAAATAGTCATAGTATCACCCCACAAATAATCTTCATCTATGCATAAGAGTGATCTTGAGTAGGAAAGAATATGCAAATTTAAATAAGCCTATCCCTGCTCAATAATCACTGCCAATAATCATTGTCGCCGAATTACTATCTACAATCAATGTCAACGCCTGTTTATAACAACAAAATCATCTCTCGTTGTGGCTAAAAAAGATTGACTGTTGTCATCACCACAAAATTCAATACGTAACATTAACATCAATAATGTTGTTGTGTCGATGTCCATCATTATCAACATGACATATAAAAGCTGTTGAAATCAACATATGGCTAGTTTATCACCTATCAGAATCAATATGGTTGTTGCCCACTATTTTCAAAAAGGCAGAACATCGCCAACAAGATCGATACATCAACACCAACATCAAAACACTGTGTGACCTACAACTTTAACGTCCGCTTTGTCCTTTCCTAGTTACATCTCCATGTTTTACTACTTTCAGATATAGTTCTTTTGAATTAAAAAATAAAAAGGAAAAATTAAAGTTGCAATTTTACAATGTGAACTATGTTTAAGAAGAACAAGACCATCAGCTACACATACCTTTGGTAAACTATACATGACAAGAATTAAACTAAACTACACATATTCATGTCTAAGGTAAAAAAAGTAATCCTGCAACTAAACCATCAATAACTGTACTTAAGATTGCAGAAATAAACATATCCGACAACAAGAATTGAATGCATAGTTATTTTAAGATTAAATATCATAAAGTTATTGTATTATGATTCACAACTTGATGCCATACAACTCTGAAGAAAGCTGAAGCTCCGATCTATCCTTACGGACGAAATAGTCTCTCCATACAACAAAAACAAGCAAAACAAAGCCAAGGCATAATATATAGTTCAACTAGATTGAATGATATATTCAAGAAGAGGCCTTGCCTTAGGAGCAAGAGCAAGCAGTTCATCAGCTTGGCTTGCTAACTCGAAATCCTCAAACTGGAAGGCTGGAGCACAGGTGCAACCCACAAGTGAGTAATGGAGCTCAGGTTCCCTACTGGGAGCTTTCGTGAGGACACTTCCATCAGTCGAATACGATGAGACATCGAGGGTAGGGAACGATCCAAACCATGTGTTCGGCGGTACGGTGTACTGTGGGCGATGACCAGCTTCAAGGTCAGAGCCAAGAACAGTGAATTCAAAATGTCCACCATCATGGAGCTCTAAGATCTGGATAATGAAGCAACATTAGAAAATTATTGATGAAGATCCTAACTATTGGCTCAATTACAGAACCCGTAGTTCAGGGAGGGATATTAAACATGGGAATCCGGGTGTCAACAATAATTTCAGGGGGAATTTTATATTTCTTTATGCCTTGGAACATATAACAAAATTATTGATCATAAGGGCATTTACATACATGCCCCACAATTCTTATGTATTTACATATCTAACACTTAAACATTCATATTAACCTGTATACCACTCAAATCTTAAACATCACATCGAAAATATCACCATCATCATCTTTTAAAAGTGATATACACTTTTTCATACATAAGTTCATGACACCAAGGTGTTATAATTTCAAGTGTAGAGATATAAATACATAAGAATTGTGTGGTATGTATGTAAATTTCCCTTCAACAAAAACGATTATTCCTGCATGCTAACTAGAGGAAAAAAATGGAAAAATTACAATTGAAAATATATTTTTTTTAATTGAAAAGATCATATTATTATATTGATTTCAGAGCTTCATATTTGAATACTGGCTATGGTGATGAAATCGCGCCCACGCAAACAATACCATATTACTAAAAAGATAACGCTAGCTAAACACTTCAAATATTTCATTTGAAATAAAACTTCTTGTCCCGCACTTATAAGTCAACTAATAATAATTCTCACATATCTGGCTATGAGTACATGCGCTGCCTTATCGCACATATCCCCAGGTTTCCAATAGTGCCATTTTCTGTTGTGGCAGCGAGAGAGCAAAAACAACTACATATCTATCTTAAAATCTGATAATATAGAATTTTCTGAACATTAGATAGAACAATATTAATCATTAAAAAGAACATAATATGAAGAATTCGGAACGAGATTCAATACGAATTAGAAAAATTCAAGCAAAGAATGTTAAATTTCTAAGGACTCCACTAGCAGTTTGTCCTCTGGAGTTTTTTTAATTTTTCTGGTATCTGATTTGGAACAAAAAAATTATAACTTAAAGGTGTACATGGAATTACCAAATTAGTTAACAAGCAGATATCGGAGTTTACTTAATAAGAAACTTTTAAGCAGCAGGAAGGCAAAAGGTCCTAAAACATTGATTATATAAATTCATAGCACGAAAGAAGAATGCTAACCGTGAGTGGTTCACCAATGTAAAAATGCCAAGTTTCAGCACAGGGTATGCGATGGAGGCTGGAGATACTTCCTGATGGAAGCAAGAAGTAGATTGAAGTGCTTACAGGGCGATCAACTTTGTCTGCACGCAAGAGAAAAAAATATATTAGAGAGAGAAGCAGCTCTAAAAAATCATTGAGTAGTCATAATTTCAAGAGTGAGAAGAAAAGACTTCAAAAATTCCATTTTTAAGCCAGCATAATAAAATCCAGAAGAGAATTGGTGCTTCAAAATTTATATACGGGCTGTTTGGTTTGTGGAAAAAGGAATTCATATAAAAGAGATGCGTGGCACATTGGTTAAAAACAAAAGTAAAAATCCCAATGTTCACATTGCCCATAAAATAAGAAAAGCAGTATAAAAGTAATATATTGTATTTGGAATACATTGAAGTTGTTTGGTACAATGTAGAACAAATACAGGGCGTCACATTTTTTTGTCTCATACCAAGAAAAATGGATTCAAAGCAAAATATGCCTGATATTGGCAGCAGCAGTTGGTAGCGACGGGTTGCTAGCAGCCACTCCTGGCGGACAGTGGTGGGCGATGACGAGTAGACAACAACGGAGTAGGAGGGAGCTGCAGCAAAGGAGGTGGTGGCGGTGGTTAACAGGTGGCAGCGACAATAGCAACGGAGGGTGTGGTGGCAAAGGAGGTGGAGGCTAAGGAGGTGGCGGCGAAAGGAGGTGGTTATTTGGTGGTGACAATGCTCACAAGTAGGCAACAATGGCAGACAATATTTTACAAAAAGTGGTACATGTGAAATTTGGCTAAATCAAAAAAATGCAAAATATATTAAAATTGAACTAGAAAATGAATTTCAAATGCATTGTAATTTCATACTGCATTTGTTTTTCTTCAGACCAAACACTTAGGATTTCCAAAACCCTTAAGGAACACGTGACGAGAAGACTTCTTTCTTCTTGTTCACAATTGAAAAATATAAATTACATATTTATACACGCTCTCATCTCTCTAGATTAGGAATAAGTCAAATATAGAAAAGATCTTGTAATTAGATCTCCTCTAATTAGGTTGCCTAATACTAAATTTCCTAGAATTAAAGATTCACATTTATGATATTCCATAACAATCCCCTCAAATCAGTGCATAGATATGTATCATGCATTGGTTGTTACAAATATAAGTAACGCTAGCTCCATTAAGGGCCTTTTTAAAGATATCCCCTAATTATTCCCTAATCTTAACATAAGTTGTATAAATTAAAATCTAATGAATATTTTCACGAATAAAATGATAATATATCAAAATGTGTTTAGTTCATTCATGAAAGATAGAGTTTGAGGAAATACGGATTGCAACTCGGTTATCACACAACTTTGCTGGAACAATCAGTTGAGATACCCACATCACTTCACTCAGAGTTTGTGTCATCGCTCAATACTCATATTTAGCACTAGATTGTGACACTATATTTTGTTTGTTACTCTTCTATGAGACCAAACTACCACCAACAAAGATGCAACATCAAGTAATGGATATTTGATCAATCTTGGAACTTGCCCAATCTGCATCAGAGAAACATTCAATATGTCTATGCTCATGATCCTGATATAAAATACCTTGTACAAAAACTCCAATGAGGTAACACAGTATTTCTTTCAAAGCGACCAATGATGGATTCTGAGAGAAGACATATAATGACTTACAGTGCTAACTGAATACAAAATATCATGACATGTTACAGTGAGGCAGTTTAATTTTCCTACTAACTTCCTATATCATTCAAGTTCATTAAAAAACTCTCAAATCTTGATAAATTGCATAATAGGAAACACCAGAGTATTGGGTGGTTTACCCCTAATTTTTCAATTTTTGATAAAAAATCCTACACATACTTCCATTGAGATAGAAAGATACCCTTCTTGTTCCTTGATACCTCGATCATCAAGAAGTACATCAAGGAACCAAGATCATTAGTGTTGAACTGATTTCTAAAAAATGATTTCAATGATAAGATTCTCTGCACATCGCTTCCAGTAATAAAAATGTCATCAACATAAACCACCAATAAAATGATTCCTAAAACAGATTGTTTATAGAATACAGTATGAACACGTCGACTTTTCTGCATCCCAAACTCTTCTACTGCTTCGCTAAATTTTCCAAACCATGCTCGAGGCTTTGCTTCAATTCATATAAGGACACTTCAAAAAACTACATACTTTCCCATACTCCCCCTAAACAGTAAATCTAGAAGGTTGCTCCATGTATACATCTTATAAAATATCACCATGCAAAGGGGCATTCTTCACATCAAGTTGGTGTAGGGGCTAATTATTCATTCCAACCAAGGACATAAGTAGGCAAAACGAAGTCAATCTAGCTACTAGAGGGAATATGTCATAGTCGATCTTAAGAGTTTAAGAATAGCCCTTAGCAACTAACCGAGCTTTGAGATAAGCTATAGATCCATCAGACTGAAACTTAACTATCAAAACTCACTTACTACTAACAACCTTCTTGTAATGAGGTAGTTCAACTAGTTCTCAGGTTTAATTTTTAGTTAAGGCATTCATCTCATCAAATTATCAAAACCCACTTACTACCAACAACCTTCTTGGAATAGGCGCATTAATGTTTACCTCTTCAAAGAGCAATATGTAAATCAAGGTCGTTAGCAGAAGGATCCACTAAGGAAGATGATACTAGTGTTGGACAAGGATCAGGAGAATGAGGTCTTCCCAAGTAAACATTAGTAATGGGTGATCTAGGTTGAGACACTGGAGGTGGAACTGGAGCTGAAGCAGGATCTAAACTTATGATGTGAATATTAACAATTCAACATAATTATGTGAGAATTTAAGCACTGACGAGTCAGGAAAAATGGGGGTTGTCCATGAAATATGACATTAGTAGAAATCATGTACATGTTTAAGAGGGGGAAAACATCAATACCCTTTCTGCATACGAGATATCACAAAAAAAGCACACATTAATGACTTGGGATACAGTTTAAAAATTTGTGGAAGAGTACTACGAACAAAACAAATACATCAAAATAAGCGTGGTTCAATAAAAAAAATAGTTAGTTGGAAATAAAACTAGGTAGTGTATGGTTTTGCAGAACAGTAAAAGATGTCTGATTGATCAAAAAACATGCAATAGAAAACGCATCAATCCAAAAGAGTTTAGACACATTTGTTTGAATCAAAAAAGCCCTAACCATCTCTAGAGTACGCATATTTTTCCTTTCAACTACAACTCCAATTTGGAATGGAGTTTCAACATAGAATGATTGGTGAAGCATTGTAATTTATATCATCCACTTCTGAAAATATTGCAGAAAATATTCTTTGGCATTACCACTTCTCAGAATCTTAACTGAATATTGAATTGAATTTTAATTTTAGCACAAAAGATTGAAAATGCAACAAAAACTTAGCACGAATTTCATAAAGAAAAGTCAAATCATACAAGAAAGATCATCCACAAAAGTGACAAAAGATCAAAATCAATTAGGTAAAATAGAACAAGATGTCACGACTCGGCCTAACAGCTTAGAATTAACCAAGTCAGGAATTGTTGATCGGACGGTGAAAAGATTTAAATAATTATCTGCAAATTTATAAAACCTTCCAATGTATAAAAGAGGCACTGAAATCCAAAAAGTGCAATATAAAAAAATCAAAATATCCAAAAACCACATAATACGAAGACAACATCTCAAACCAATACAGAAAGATATAACAATATATGAAAGAAACGATATAAAAAATTATCATCATAAATACCTAGCAGTAGTAGTTCTCTTCCTGTAAACAAAATCTTTCCTATCAAACATATCAACCTATAATTTTTCTTTAATTTCCTGAAAGAAAACATTAAAAGCTAAGAGAAAATAAATGAAGTAATTCTCTTGAGAAATACCCCTTAAACAGAGTCTCACAGTTTCATTCCAATAAAAATAATTAACATCATTTAACTTTTTAATCAAAAACCTTAGTCACTAATGAAATCAAACCTATCACAAGGAATTTATGTTTGCCAGCCATAATCAATGTCACTTAATGCTGAAGGACGGACTGCCAAAGCAATAAAAGATAAATAACTCGATGACCCACAGATCAACAATAGCCAATAAAGAAAAAAAAATTGACCTAACAAAGCTAGACCCAAGAACCGAGGAAATCAACCTAAGCGGACAAAACAAACAGCATAACTCAACACCAGAGAAAATCAACCTAAGCAGAGGTCACCTTCATTGATGCCCTAATCTCGTCGGCGCAAATAGGGTGGACAAAGTAGATACAAACAAATGACGATAGGGTGCATACGATACTTCCAGATAAAAGCAGATCACATCTTGAAACCGAAGACGAGGTCGATGCAGATGGCACTATTTGAAGCAAACAAAAAGTCACACGAAGCACTCAAAGACGCGACGAAGCTGAAGCGAGCCCAAGTTGAAGAAAAATGATGCCACAGGAAGAAGACGAAGATGTCGACGAAGCCGGAACGAGTTTGAGCTGAAGACGAAGATGAATGATTCTCAAATGCTAATGTAGAAGATGAAAGATATAAATGTGAATGATTCAATGAAGCTCTGATAACATGTTATCGTTTCTTCTTATTCACAATTGAAAATATATTACAAATTTATACACATTGTCAACTCCCTAGATTAAGAATAACTCCAATATAGAAAAGATCATGTAATTGATCATCTAATTAGGTTGTCAAATACCAAAATTTCTAATATACAAGATTTAAATTTATGACTTCCCATAACATAATGCAATGTACTCTTTGTTATTAATCAAACAACACCATAGTAACAAGGTCACCAAAAGAATAATGTTAGCTTGCAATTGGAGTAAGGAATGATGATTGAGGCTGATAGCAACATTGCTTATTCAGCTACAAGGTAATGACCACACTTATCCTAGCATATTCTAGGGTTTGTGAGCACATAAAGACCAGCCACACAATCAAAAAACATAAAATAGACTACACGAGTGCTCCTTCCTCCCATTTTTCCCAAACCAAGCCTTAGATTAACAATCAAAAGCAACTTCAACTCTCACTTATAATTTAAAATGGCAATTGTAGCCATCATTGTGATGATGATCGAAGAAAAGTGGAGAAACTATATTATCATATTTCTCATTTTTCAAATTACAACATTTTCCCTTATTATATAAAGAACGACTAGGAAAAACATAATAAGACTATTAAAATTTACCAAAAAAAATAAATAAACACAAAAGAAAATTCATAAAACATAAAAGGAAAAGAATAGAAAAGAATGAAGCTGAAATAGAAAACTCCCAGATTTCTATACTCCCCCTTAAGTTGGGTGGTAGATGTTGTAATGATCTAGCTTGGTATTCAAATCAATGAAGCAGCCTGGAGGTTGAGATTTAGTGAAGACATCAATAATTTGAAGATGTGTTAGAATGTAAATTAAGTGAGTAATGCCACCATTGATCTTTTCAAAGATAAAACATCTATCAATCTCAATGTGGTTGGTATTATCATGATATGCATGACTCTTTGCAAAACTAATGGCGGCTTGGCTATCACAATACATTTTTATGGGATTGATCGTGGAGTATCTCAACTCATTTAGTGGCATTTGGATCCAAATTCCTTCACAAATTCTCAAAACAAGTGTCATGTACCAAAATTATGCACTACTTCTAAAGACCACTGCTTGCTTCTTGCTCCTCTGCGTGATAAGATTTCTCCATATATAAGAACAACGCCCAAATGTAGATTTTATGTCTGCAAGTTCTCCTGCCAAACTAGCACGTGTAAACTTTTATCGCCATATACTTTGACTTCTTAAACAATAGCCCTCTATCAGGAGTTTTCTTAAGAAAAATCAATATTGGTCATATACATTGAATCTGGACGCTTTTTGGAAGGTTTCTTGAAGCACCTCTTGGGAAATTTGTCCCTACACTATTTTAAAGTGAATTTGAAGCCAAAAAAGGGTGTAGATGTTAGGGAAAACATGGAGAATGTTTAGAGATCTTAGAATAGGAGTAGAAATGTAGATTTCTACCTTTTGGAGAGATTGGAGAGTGGATTTTGAGAGAATCTATAAGGGTTTGTTCTAGCATTGCATGGATCAGCGGGAAACTTTGTGGGAGAGATTTTCATATTTCTTTCAAGAGGAAAAAGCTAATTAGTATGTTCTTCATTATCTTATGATTTTGTAAACACTTATTTAGTGGATTTGCTTTGACGAAATGAAGTTTTCCGTTATGTTTTCTTCGTGCTTTGTGATGTCTTTCTCTTACTCTTTCTTCTTGTTTGGAAATAGTGGCATAAGAAGATTATTTCATTGTTTTCATTGTACTTTTCTCTTGCAATGAGTAGGATTCATGTTTCGGATATTAAGATGCATGTTATAAGAAGTTTTAATTATAAATGTGATGGTTTTTTACTTGCACTTCATTTACATTACAATAAGAGCTCGTTGTAGTGTTAAAATTTGTTGTAATCACGGCTTATGATCCAAGAGGGCGCGTGACTTTCTCAACAAAGTTGAACCACATTCAAATTCCATTGATTGGTTTGATGAACGTAGAACTGGAGATTTTAGGGTGACGTGACTAAAATCCCCAATTCGGTCCTAAGTATTTGGAAACCAAAGCGAGAGTCGGACTGCAGCAAAGCGGAAGTGGAGCTCCTGAGTGAGAGCCAGTATTCTCCCAGCCTAACCATGGATTTAGGGACTAAACCTAGAATTAGTCAATATTCTTTATAACACTCAAAAGATGGTAAAGAATAGGATTGCTCATATTTGGCACATACAATATTTAATGTATCACATCGCAAAACCTTATTCAATTCATTACATAAGAATTGTAGATTTTATTATCTCAAAATTCACCAAACCAATCCATCTAGAAAATGTTATCTTTAGAATTAATATTTCATTTAGGAGTAGTTATTAGTTGTTTTAATCTTAAAACCATTTAAATCAATCTTCCAAACTAAATTCTGATAATAATATACTAGAATTTGACTAAGGACCTCTTGCCTCGCTTCCATGTGGAATCGACAAATGGGACTCCACTAGAGCTCTGTATTACTTGAACGATACATATACTTGGATAGAACCTCTAGTATGTGCTCGAACATACAAACATAAAACACGCAGAAAAAAAAACACACTGCCGGGGGCGCATCAATTTCTCTCTAGTATTAAACACAAGAAGGATATCATTAGTGAAAAGCATACATCAAGGTACATCCTCCTGTAAATGTCCAGTAAGCACATCCATAACTAAAGGAAAAAGTATATGCTTAATGTTGATCCCTGATGTACTCCAACTAAAATAGGAAAATATTTGGCAAATCCTCCTTCAATTCCAACACAAGTAAACAGATCTACTATACATATCTTTAATGACTTGAATATAAGTCTTATCAACATCTTTCTTCTCTATAACCCTCCAAATGATATCTTTTGGAACCTTATCATAAGCTTTCTCTAAATCAATAAAAATCATACATAGATCCTCATTATTCTCTGAGAGCTTCTCCATCAAACATCTCAATAAATGTATAGCTTCCATAGTAGACCAGCCCGACATAAATCAAAATTGATTATGAGAAATCTTTGTAATACGTCTTAACCTATGTTCAATTATCCTCTCATAATTTTAATGTATGACACATCAACTTAATTACTCTATAATTTGTACACTCTAGTGCATCCCCTTTATTCTTAAATATGGGGACCAAATCTTCCTCCACTCAAGCATCTTTTTAGTTTTTAAAAAATTATTAAAGAGTTTAGTAAGCCAAGAAACTCTCAAATCTCCTATATATTTTCACACTTCAACTGAGAAATCATCAAGTCCAATAGACTTTCCAACCTTGATTTTCTTTAAAGCCTCCTCGACTTCTTTTTTAATAATATGACAGTAAAAAATAAATATTTTATTATTAGTAATGATATTAAGATCACTGAAGTCAATCGTATTTTCAGAAACTTCATTAAAAACTTTATCAAAATAAATCACTCACCTATGTTGAATATCTTTTTCTAAGAAAAGTATTTTTTGATTTTCATCTTTAATACACTTTACTTGAGTTAAATTTTTATTTTTCTTTTCTCTTTATTTGGCTAGTTTATACATATATTCTTCATCATCTTTAGTATCTAATATATTATAAAGATCACTAAAAACATAATTTTTAGCATCATAGATTATTTTCTTAGACTCCCTAAGGGTCATTTTATATTTTTCGCAGTTCTTTAAGCTTTTACATCTAATCCAATTTTTATAACAAAACTTCTTATATTTTATTTTTTCTTGCACATTATTATTCCACCGCCAATTTTTACTCCTATTTTGTCCTATAAAGCAAAAAATTTTCTTTTGTGGTCATTAAATTGATCAAACAAGACGAGAACATATGATCTTAGATCCTCCATGTGCGATCAATGAGCTCAGGAATTGTGCCCTCTCCCATGAGATGTTTCCTCTTGACCTTTTCCACAAATTTACATAAACACGAATTGAGAACTTTGAAGTAGTTATGACCGTTGAGTTTATGGTTTGTGATAAAAGTTGAGAGTTTCGGGACTATTTGGATAAAATTCCTAGTCTTTGATTCAGAACTAACCTCCGAAGTAGAACTAAACATTTTTATTTGGTACTTTGCCAAAACCCCATGCATGTTTATGGTTGGATAAAGGATGATCCGACTAGCTGATGCTTGTTGCAATCCTTTGGAAGGGTTGGCCGAGTCATTGGAGTGATGGCCTATAGGGAGATTGGCAGTGGCAGAAAAGAAGAGCCAAGGAATGCCGGCAGATGAGGATCGCCACAGAGATAGCGGGAGAAGGCTGATGAAGGAGGGAATCTGGCGGCTGCAGGAAAGATTTTGTTATCACAGAGCCCGCGAATTCTGCGAACAATCTCAGTATGTTGTGATCCTGGAATTTGTCTTGTGCAAACCGGTTGATTGGAGGCAAAAGCAGGGGCTTCAGTTCCTATATCACAGTCAAACGAGAAGGAGATAGGCGACCCCGATGTCTAATGATTCACAAGCAAAAAAACACCAAAGTCCAGCGAGCCTAACTAACGTTGAGGCTTACACTGAAGACAAATGAGGCTAACGTTGAAGACAAATGACGCCAAAGGGAACGATCCGTCGGAGCTTTAATACCATGAAGAAAGGTGTAGAGAAAGTATATTCTCTTATTTCTCACTTTTCAAATTACAACATTTCTCCTTATTATATGGAAGACGATGCGGGAAAACATAATTATGACTTTACAACTTCCCAAAAAACAAAACAAGCACAAAAGGAAGGTCATACAACATAATAAGAAAAAATAAAAGAGAAATAAAGTTGAAAGAGGAAACTACCAGAATTCCACAATGATCTCCTTTGCTTTCTTCTTTAAGGTAATCTCAATCCATTTGATCATTTGAATGCTAGATTAAGATTTCTCTTAGATTTCTTAAACTGGAGAGCACCAAGGTGAACTCACTTTTTTAATCTCATTCTTTCATGCATTACATTCATAATGTTCCTCATCTGATCTCCTTTAGCTAGGTATCTATTCACCCTAACGTTTCCTATCTGATCTCCTTTAGCTAGGTATCTATTCACCCTAACGTTTCCTATCTGATCATGGAGACTGGAAAATGCATCATTAGGACAGATCATTAAACTAATGCAGAAGAAAAATGAAAAAAAAGGTAGTTCAGGGCTAAACATCTCACTATCCCTAACCATATTTTATTAGAATAGTTGCAATGATTTTTTTTATAAAGCAGAGAAGGATTTCAATGGTGTTGACCTAAACAAATTTTAGTGTTAAAAAACATATAATAAGATGTGGATGTTTGTGGTGAGAGAATGCAAATGACAGTTTCAGTTTGAGGACTCAATAATGATAAACAAAACGAATTTATTAAGCTAGAGAGATACTGTTAGCAGCCTTTCTGATGAAGAGCAGAAGGCTGGAAGCTGCACAGAGAAGAACACTAACAAGGAAACAAATAGTGCACAGTATTAATTCATTTCCATAGCATCACTGTAGCATTACACAGGTTGTTTATATAATCTTATACAGGAATGTTCTAGAGTAGAATGCCGTCACGTGTAGAGCCAGGTGTTTATGGGCAGCGCGTGTGAATCAGGGGACCACAGGCATGATGAGTATCATAAGTGGTGGAGTGCTGCTAATACCTCCTTGCAAGCTGAGGCTGCTTGGTAGAACATAAAGCTTGGTATGTAATTCCTGAAAATTTTGTTTTGTAAGGATGTCGGCGGATTGATCCTCGCTACGTATATAGTTAATTTGAATATGCTTGGCAACAATGTGATTCCGTATAAATTGGTAGTCGATCTCAATGTGCTTCGTCTGAGTATGAAAAACGGAATTATTGTTTGTAGACACGGTTGAAATTTTGTCATAATAGAGTGGTGTTGGGTTCGGGAAGGTGATTCCAAATTCTTGTAGGAGTCGACGAAGCCATTTGACATCTGTCATTGCGGTTGCTAAAGCCCTGCACTCTGGTTCTGTAGATGACCAAGCCACTGTTGATTGTTTCTTAACAGTTCAGGAAATGAGAGCATCTCCAAGAAAGGAGCATATTTCAGTGGTAGGTTTGCGGCCCAAGTGATCACCTGCCCAATCAACATTCGCATAGCAACGAAGAAGAAGACCGCCAGGTTGGTTGTGTAGTCCAAAGTGATTGGTGCCTTTCAAATAGTGCAGAAGATGAGTTACTTGTTTGTATTGATGTGTAGTTGGAGAGTGCATGTGTTGACATAGCCAATTTAATGCATGGGAGATGTTCGGTCGAGTGACCGTGAGATACCTAAGAGAACCCGTCGATCGGCGGTAACGAGCTGGATTGTGGATGGGAGTGTTGGGTGCTGAACAAGACTACAACCTTTCTTGTATAGGCGTGCTAATAGGAGTGCTCCCTGCTATATCAAGGAGTTGGAGTATGTACTTTTGCTCGGAGAGATGGTACGAAGTTCCTATTTTCTGAACCTCAACGTCGAGGAAACAGCCACCTGGTCCTAAATGTTTCAGGTGGAACTTGACAGCTACGTGTTTGGTTAACTTGGAGATAGCTGGTTGATCGTTTCCTGTAATAAGGGCGACATCCACATAGATGACCATAAAGATGTGAACATTATCTTGATTATATAGAAGCAAGGATAGATCTGCTTTGCTAATGTGAGACCCATCCTTGATGGAGTCCAAGAATGTCATGAACCACAGTCGCGGAGTCTATTAGACCATAGAGATATTTTTGAAGTAAACATACGTGATGGGGAAGTTGGCAATTAGTGAAGCCCAGTGATTGTTTCATGTAAATATATTCATTGAGGTTGTCGTGGAGGAATGCATTCGACATGTCGAATTGTAGTACATCCAATGGTGGTGAATAGCAAGGGTGAGAAGTATATGAATGGTGGGAAGCATGGCAACCGGGCTAAACGTTTCATGATAGTTGATACTGAACTGTTGTTGATGACCTTGAACAACGAGGCGGGCCTTGTACTGGTTACTTAACCAAGAGAATTGAATTTGGTTGTACATGTCCGCCTAGAGCCAAGTAGAGGCTGATTTTCTAAAGGAGGTACTAGTATCCAGGTTCCTTGTTTCTGGAGTCCAGTGAATTCTTCAATCATGGCTTGTTCCCACCAAGGATGTTTGTCAGCTTGAGTGAAGCATGTGCGGTCAGGTGATGGCTGAATTTGGTGGGATAAGTTTAATTTCTGGATGGGATTGAGATGGCCAATCTTAGCTCTGGTCACCATTTGACGTGTGGGCTGTTTTGCAATGGTAGAAGGTGGTTGTAGGGAATTTAGAGATAGAGGAGGGCTGCGGGCTGTTTTGCAATGGTAGAAGGTGGTTTTAGGGAATTTAGAGATAGAGGAGGGCTGCGGGTGGACAGTGAGTTGGCTCGGTTTGGTGTTTGTTAGGCGAAGGGTTGGGAGTATGGGGAGAAAGATAGGAGGTTGGTGTAAGAAAGTATGGAGAGGAATGTGGGTTTATGTGCTGTTGTTGGAGTGCCATTGCGGAGAGTTGAAGGAATGGGAAAGAACTTTCATCAAAAACCATGTGGCGAGATGATTATTTATTTAGTGATGGGATTGAGGCATTTGTATCCTTGAGTTGTAATGAATAATCCAGGAATATGCATGCAATGAAGTGAGCTGCAAGTTTACGTGAGGCTTGCACTTGCCGCCAAGGATAACATGAGCACCCGAACACGCAGAGGCGTGTGTAGGTGGTTATTTATCGATGAAGATGCTCATAAGTTGAAATATGATGTGTAGTTCGAGTGGGCATCCGATTTATGAGGTAAGCGGAGGTGAGGAGACTATCGGTCCAAAACGTGAAGGGGGCGTGAGCCTGATGTAAGAGAGTGTGAGTGGTCTCAAGAAGATGACGAAGCTTTCGTTCAATCACCATTTTGTTCAGGTGTATATGGACATGAATATTGATGAAGAATACCATGATCGGCAAGAAATTGATTAAGATTGTGAATGTTGTATTCTCGGCCTCTGTCGGAGTGAGGGATTTTTCTTTTGGTGTTGAATTGATGTTGAAGTAGAAGAATAAAGTGTTTGGTAATTTATGTGGTTTGAGATTTATCATGCATGAAGAAAAACCAACAATATCTAGAAAAATCATCAACAAACACAATATAATATTTATAACCATGACAGGATAAAATTGGGGAGGAAAACCATACACTGTTATGGGTAAGTTCTAATAACTTGTATTTGTGACTTATGGTAGATACAAAGGGCTATTTGTGACTCTTAGACATACTACAAATGTTGCAACAACTTGGAGTAGATGGAATATATAAGGACTGGGATTTGGAAATTGTAGAGATGATGTCGGAAGTGTGGATGACCCAATCGGCGATGCCATAGCTCGAAGTGTTGTACGTTGGAGAGGGAAGAAGTCAATGCTCATGGAAGAGTCGGGAAGGATGTTGTGGAGTAGAGACCATTAAAACTGGGACCCTTAAGGATCAGCTGTCGATTCTGTGGATTAAAGATGTAGAAGCTGGAAGAGTCAAATGAAACAATAAGACTGTTATCCTTGGTTAGTTTGTGAATGGATATTAAGTTGTGGGAAAGCAAGGGAATGTGCCGGATTTGAAAAAGTTTCAGCTTACAGTTCCAGGAGGGAAGGAGGACATCAAACTCGTTCACACTGCCCGAAATTTCATTCTAAACTTGCACAGGCTGGTTAGACCTTCCCACAACTAACTAGCTGTGTCGTCAACTTTGACAAGTAGTTCTTCAAGGCAGAAGGAAGATAACTCCTATCTATCAGCATACATATCAGTCTTATCAATAACGAGTCTGCTCAAGCTTCGTACTATACAACCTATAATCTTATTTTTTATTTTGTTCTCTGGACTTATGTGTGGGTGCACAGGCTCCATAGTATATAAATAAGAAGAAGGGAAGAGGGCGATATACCTCTCAATTCTAGGCCCTTAAAAACTCTCTGATCATCTCTCTCTCAGAAATTTCCTCAATTTCTTCTTGCTCATTTCTCAAATCTCTCCCGAATTATACTAGTTCATGAATTATACTGGATCTCATGTCCCAAAAGATTCAACGCATAGGATTTAACAAATTGAAATTTGTTAACGTTTCACAAATCTTGAACCCTGAGACAAATAGCAAAACAATTTTCAGATTTTAATACACTCAAGGTTTACAAAATCTAAAATTACTTGTTTTGTTAAACCCTACTCAAGTCAAATCTTACATTTAGCAAAACAATCCCTTAAAGACTCCAACAGGCCTCGTTAAACATACCGAAAAAGAAGAGGGGTATTCCACGGAGGTTTTGATAGAGCTCAAACGAAATGTAAAGCTCGATTGCACTAAGCAAAATGGACCCAACCATAATTCGAAGCATAAACTAGAAGCACTGATAAAAGCAGTCCATTCATCAGCCAAAAAATAAGAGAGTATGTGGCATCTGACGATGTGATGTCGTTGCACAAATCAAATTGGAAAAAAAAGAAAGAAAAATATAGCAGGCCATTTGATTTACATTGATCTGGAAGCTGAGATTTGGAAAGAGTGATGGTATGATCCCTAAACGTTTCCATGTAGTATCCTCCTTCGGGGTGAGGTTTCAGATCCAGTGTAGCCGCAATCTCAGATGCTTTCCTGTGCGAAGCCATTTCCGGACGCCTACTTGGGAGTCAGAGTCTCAGAGAGAGGGAGAGGTAAAAGAACGCCTTCAAAATCCAAAATCCACGATTAGCATGGAAATTGGACGCATTGACCTTTTGAATTTGCTACCAAACGCCATAACGTTGGAAAATTAATAAATTTCTCTGTATAAAAGTGTCCGGTTGCCGGAACAGATTTTGTAACTTCAAAAAAAAAAATAATAAGGGGATTTAGGGTCTGTTTGGGGCAGCTTCGATTGTTCATGCGTTTGTAGAACCAAATTGATTCGGTGATAAATGATCATTCCGCACTTGTTTTAAATAAACTGCATATGGTGCTTGTAATTCATTTTAATTTGTAATTATTTAAATTTATAAGTAATTCATTTTCTCTTAAATAATAACAAAGATAGTTACATATAATTTTTTATAATTATAATTAGCTTAATATATATATATATTAATTACTAATTATTAATCACCTAAACTATTAAAAATAACTTAAATAAAATTATATTAAGTAAACCATCTTCTCCTTCTTCCTCTCCTCGCCGCAAAGAAACTCGCCGCTTCCCCGTCTCCCGCATTCGCCCGAAACCGTCTCCCAGTTCGCCTGAGTTCGCGAGCCGTCGCTCGTCACGGGAGTTGCGAGATCATCGCTCGACGGGAAGAGGCAGCAGCAGGGAGCGAGGCCATCGGGGTGAGGACCAGGCAGCAGCAGAGAGCGTCTTTGCAAGATCGATCGCAGAGGAAGAGGAGCGACGGAGGAGCGACGGATGGCGACCATTGGCTTCGCTTGACTTTCAGCAGACGAGCGACGGAGGAGCGATGGATGGCTTCGCTTGGCTTTCGGCAGAAGAGCGACGGAGGATCGAGCGAGGGCAGGGCGGTAAATGAGATGGCGAACGCAGATGACGAACACGGATCGCGGGGAACCCCCCGCGATCGAGTTTGTATGCAAACAGAAAACGTCTTTTTCTAAAACGCAACCTAAACGTGCGAAACAAACAGCTAGGCGGCGTTTTCAAAAACGTCACCGCACTTATAAGCTCTCCCAAACGTACCCCTTATATACTGTTGAATTCTGTTTTCACTCAAACACAAATTTATAAAATGATTTTCTTATTTGTTGAGGCGATGATGCATAATAAGGATATTATATTTTTGTATGTGTTTTAAAAAGATCTGTATTGGGGTATTTTTGATATTCTATATGAGTAAACTTGTCGTTCGTCTACGTTCTGATTTGGTTGGCTAACCTTAGCCGGCTACGGGTCGGCAGGATCAGCTTTGTCTCCTGAGATCAGCTCGGTCGGTTGAGATCATCTCGAGCAAATTAGCTTTCTCAATATAGATCGATCATATGACTCGGTTGTCGATCATTGACTCCTTATAAGGAGCCTCTAGGCGTCACTGAGATTTGGAGATGCTAAGGAACGAAATTTTATCTTAGATCAATTCTCATATGGTGGTTGGCTCGGATGCCCTTTCGTTTTGTTTCTGGTTCAGTGTTGCAAATGGAGAATCAACTACAGAGTCAAGCTGCAGTCGCAAGTGTAGGGTGTCTGCCTTCATGACTATAAATGGTCTATGATTCGTCCATAGCATCTGGTAGTTCTGGACACCGACTTGGGTTTCTTTAGCACTTGTTTGGGACAAGAAGCTAGGGTTAGTGGTGATCCATCCTTACCTGATAGAACTTGTCGTTGAGCAGGCTCGTTCAGGATGTGGGACGTGTTAGTACTCATTATGATTTTTAGAAGTCATCACACATCCGTCTAGAGCCTCTCATGGCCAAAGGAGGTCACTGAGTCCACCTACGCGCACTACGAGAAAGTTAGGGTTCAGGACACCCTACCTACATCGTGACTTGGGATGACCCAGCAAATGACCGACGAGAATACTCAACTTCAGAGTTAAGAGACTACATTTCACTCATATGGAGTCTCATATAGCTTACGGATCGAAAAAATCTTCCATCGGGTGTTTTCGTCGAAAATCAAGTTTTTGTGCAAGATCGGCACCTTGACCCCGAGCACCGAGGCACCCGAAACTGCTTTCTGAACATCTAACCCGAGAGCTCAGAAGTCTGGCGCCGATCTCTAGGCGCCTAGGAGCCAATTTCGGGCGCTTATGCGCTCAATTACACCTAAAATTTGGGCTTCTTCTCGAGAGCATAAAAATATGGCACCACTTAGGTGGCGCCAAGAGCCTGGCGCCTAGGCTCCGGTCCCTTGTGAGGTCACAAAACATGTCATTTTTTATGATGTTTTGACTCTTGAGACCACCGGAATGGCAGGGATATCCTGCTGACGGTAAAGGTGGGCTAATCCCCTTTTGCCCTCCACTAGAAGTATCCTAGTTGTTGCAAAGAGGCCTTTTTGATCATTTTGTCAGGCCAAGCTGCTTAAAACAGGGAGAAAACCTCATCCCCCCCCCAATCCACTCATATCCACCCTGCATCTATCGCGTCGGTCGCTCTCCCTCTCCTTCTTCATCGACGGGCTGAAGTAGCTCGGTGAGGCTTTTGGGAAGATCTATGTGAGGGCTTTTAGGGAGGGACGCGAAGGTGTGTCAGGAAAGACCCGAAAGGAGGTGCTCCCCCCCCCCCTCACGCTTCTTCTTCCTCATTCTCTCTCACCCTTGTCATCTCCCTCCTCATTTCTTGAGTGAGAGAGGGCATTTTTTGGAGAAGGAGCTCAGGAGCAAGGTGCCACTCTCCTACACCGGAGGAGAGCTTAAACCTAGCTCTGGTAAGGATCGTCGGAACTTCACCGAAGTGCCGCTAGAACGTGGGCTTATCTCCTAATGATAGGTGAGCTTCCTCATATGTGAAGAAATGTGGTTGTAACCATCGCAGTGGAGAGATCCCTAAACTCTTAGCCGCTTACACGGGCCAAAAGGGTTCGATCACCCTCTATGGGTTCGATCATCATCCCAGGTCGATCACTCTATCCTTCAAATTTGATCGATCGCTATGTGTCGATCACCCACTTCAGATTCGATCAGTCGTTCTAGGTTTATCATCCGATCTATTAGGTTTGATAGACTGCTACGCATCGATCTCCTGCTTTAGGTTCAATCAGTTGTCTCGGGTCAATCATCCTATCCTTTAGGCTTGATTGACCACCACATGGAGATCACCCAATCTATTGGGTTTGATTGACCACTACATTTCGATCACCCGATCCTTTGGGTCCATCGGCTGTCCCGGGCAGATCACCCATTCCTTTAGTTTTGATCGGTTACCTCGTATCGATCCACCTGCCTCTTCAGTTCGATCAACCACCATGACCCGATCGACCGAACACTTACACGCTTGTATGCTTTTGCATCATGTTGCATGTTTGTTTGCATGTGTGTGTGGTTGTTATTGGGGCAAGGTGTAATTCTTCCCAATTGCATCATATACCCTAGGTGACCAGTCGCTTGCATTTTGAGTATTCATTCATGCACTCATCTCCCTTAAATAATGCTCCCTGCGATGATCATCACATCCTTTAGGCCGCTGCCTTTACGACATGCCCATTTCTTCGGGTCAATGCGTCCTCAGCATACCCATATGTTGTCCTCTGTCTTTACGACACGTCAACCCCTTCGGATCACTAACTCTATGACATACTGAGTTTTCGAGCCTCTGCCTCTATGATACATTCATCCATTCGGGTCATTGCCTCCATGTTATACATAGTTTTCGGGTCTCTGCCTCTACGACACACCCATCTCTTCGGGTTACTACATCCACGACACACCCATCCTTTGGGCTGCTACCTCCACGACATGTACATTCTTTTCAGCCTCTACTTCCATGGTACGCCCATCCTTTTGCATCAATTCCTCCATGACACACCCATTTTTTTGGTCGCTGCCTACACGATACGCCCATACTTTCTTGATTCACTGCCTTCATGACATACCCACTCCCATTTTTTGCTTGTACCATATATTACATGTTTGCATATGTGCTTGGTGACTGCTTCTCTGGTAAGATGTAAACCAATTTTATAGGTATCATTTTACTCGATGGAAACTCATTTGCAGCTAGTGTCTGTTTGTTGCATGGTGTCATGAGTCCTCAGGAAGACATAATTCCTCTTTATAAGTAACGTGTTTAACCAGTACATCATGTTCGTGTCTATCATGTTACATGTAGAATCCTTGATTCCATCTGGATGATGTGTGATACGCTCATTTGGGCGTTCATTGTGATTGTTTTGTACTTTGACTGAACAATCACAATGTGGGCTTCTTGCATAAAATTATGGTTGTTCATATGTTTTGATGGCTTGTCTTGCTTGTTAGAAGAGTGACCCTTTTTATTGGTCATGATACTCAAACGAGTATTGCCCGTGAGGATACCTCCGCGAGCAATATGAGCTATTGTATCACAAGTAACAAACAGTATGATCGTGCGAAGGATCCAAGTAAAATCCCTCGTCGACGGACGGACAGAGATCTTTTTTTTGTGTGTGTCAATATCAAGGAGTCGCCATCTAATATTAACCTAGTTTTATTCCTACAAATCTCATGAAAGATTTGAGGAATTTAAGGCTAATAGTAGAAAAGGATGTTTATGATAATCTTTATAGAAGAATATCCTAGAATAATATATCCTAGAATTTTTATATAAATAAAATCATGGAAAACCAGAGATTCTTATTGTGGGTTCTTTTGGATCTTCTATAGAAGCAAGCTTCTATAGTTAATTACATCTTAAACAATTTTAATTGTTCAAGAAAACTTCTGATTAATGTCAATCATTTGTTTTCTAAAATTTTATTTTTAAAGAGAGATGTACCTACTATCACTCCTAAATGTCATGTCATATTTATTATTTTAAAGTTTTGATTTTGTTTTTTTCATGTTGTAAAAAATTTTGTTGTTGTTTTGTTTTGTTTCAGTGGCTATCCTAAAAGTTTTTGTTTTTGTCTGTCCAGAATGTCGTCCTGCAAAACAGAGTTAGCACATCCTATAACATGCAAAGAAAATCTAAACGAAATTTTTTGTCTTCACGCTGCAAAGAAAATATTGTCAGAAAATGATGTCATGTTCATTGTTTTGATTTAACATGTCCTGGATGTCGGTTTATGTCAAATTATGTTGATTAATGTTTAATTTTGTCGAAGTATCGGATTAATTATCGATATTTGTCAAATTTATATTTTAAATGTCAATTTTGTGTCGGTTATGCGATTTATGTTTGAAATATCGAATTTATGTCGGTTATGTCAATTTTGGTTTGAAATGTCGAATTTATGTCGGTTATGTCGATTTTGGTTTGAAATGTCGAATTTATGTCTTGATTTTTGAATTTATGTCTGTTTGAATTTGAGTTGGGTTAGATTAACTCGAGTTCATATCTGTTCGAACTTAAGTTAAAAGGTTTGGTTTAGATTAACTTGAGTTCATGTATGTCTAAACTCAAGTTAAAAGGTTGAAAGTTAGATTCAATATTAATTAAATTAACTTGGGTTCATGTCTGATTGAACCTAAGTTAGATTCAATGTTGATTGAATCTAATTAACTTAAATTCATGTCTGTTTGAATTTAAGTTAAAAGGTTTAAATTTAGATTCAATATTAATTGAATTAACTTGGGTTCATGTCTGGTTGAACCTAAGTTAGATTCAATGTTGATTGAATTTAATTAACTTAAATTCATGTCTGTCTGAATTTAAGTTAGAAGGTTTAGCTTAGAATAGACTTAATTAAGTTTTAAGCCTTGTTTAAATAGGACATAAAGGTTAATCAAGTCTAATAAATTAGACTTAATTAGAATTGCAGACCATTTAAGTCCCTTTTAGATAAGGCTTAAGTTTTAATTAAGTCTATTTAGCTGTAGTTTATGGAGATATTAAGTCTAATAAATTAGACTTAAGTTTATGATTTGTTGTTTTAAATCTCAATTGCTTGATGATTTAATTAAGTCTAGAATGTTAGATTTAATTAAAATTTTATGTTGAATTTAGGTTTGAATTTAGTTGGATTAAAAGTTTAATATAGTTTGGTCTTAAGTTAAGATTTGACTTAAGTTCAAGTTAAGTTGAACCTATATATAAAGTTGACTTAAGTTCAATATGGATTGAACTTACATTGAGTTTAGGTCAGACTTAAGTTCATGTCGGGTTGAACCTAAGTTTAGCTTGACTTAAGTCTAACAAGGGTTAGACTTAAGTTGTGTTTGGGTTAGACTTCAGATTCATGTCGTGTTGAATCTGAGTTTGGTTCGACTTAAATCTAGTGTAGGTTAGACTTAAGTTAGGTTTAGAGTTGAGACTTCAGGTTTATGTCGAGTTGAACCTAAGTTTGGTTCGACTTAAGTCTAGTGTAGGTTAGACTTAAGTTAGGTTTAGATTAGACTTAGGTTTATGTCGAGTCGAACCTAAGTTTGGTTTGACTTAAGTCTAGTGTAGGTTAGACTTAAGTTAGGTTTAGGTTAGACTTAGGTTTATGTTGAGTTGAACCTAAGTTTGGTTTGACTTAAGTCTAGTGTAGGTTAGACTTATGTTAGGTTTAGGTTTGACTTATTTAAGGTTAATTAAACCTAATCTAGATAAGGTTTAATTAATAAATTAGACTTATTATGGGTTAAGTTTAATTATTTAAGGTTAATTAAACCTAATTTAGGTAAGGTTTAATTGATTTAATTAGACTTATTATAGGATAAGTCTAATTATTTAGGGTTAATTAAACCTAATTTAAGTAAGGTTTAATTGATTTAATTAGACTTATTATGGGTTAAGTCTAATTATTTAAGGTTAATTAAACCTAATTTAAGTAAGGTTTAATTGATTTAATTAGACTTATTATAGGTTAAGTCTAATTATTTAGGGTTAATCAAACCTAATTTAAGTAAGGTTTAATTGATTTAATTAGACTTATTATGGGTTAAGTCTAATTATTTAGGGTTAATTAAACATAATTTAAGTAAGGTTTAATTGATTTAATTAGACTTATTATGGGTTAAGTCTAATTATTTAGTGGTTAATTAAACCTAATTTAAGTAAGGTTTAATTGATTTAATTAGACTTATTATGGGTTAAGTCTAATTATTTAGGGTTAATTAAACCTAATTTAAGTAAGGTTTAATTGATTTAATTAAGTAGGTTTAAATGATATTCTAAACTTAATTAAGTTTAATTTTTATCATTTGGACTTAATTAATTGAATTTTGGGTTTAATAAGTTTAAATGATATTTTAAACCTAATTAAGTCTAATTTTGTCATTTTAGACTTAATTAATTAATTTTAGGGTTTAAATAGGTTTAAATGTTATTTTAAACCTAATTAAGTCTAATTTTGTCATTTTAGACTTAATTAATTAAATTTAGGATTAAATAGGTTTAAATGTTATTTTAAACCTAATTAAGTCTAATTTTGTCATTTTAGACTTAATTAATTAATTTTAAGATTTAATAGATTTAAATGATGTTTTAAACCTAATTAAGTCTAATTTTGTCATTTTAAACTTAATTAAGGTTTTCCATTAGCCTATCATAGACTAGATTCATTTTAAACTTAGATTATTGGTGGAAATAAGCTAAGTTTACAAAAGGTTATTTTTAGGATTAAAATTATTTAATTAATAAAAAGCTTTAATCCTAAATTTCAAAATATCATTCAAAATTATTTCTATGACTTAGGAATGGTTTTCTTAGGGTTATTGTCTGTTACCCTATCATTTCTAGTCATTTCCATTTTATTTTTCTTAATTTTCAATTTTTTATAATTATTATTTGAAATAATTACAAAAAGACTTGAAAATTAGAGAAAAGTGTCCTAGACATGTTTTCTGTCCTTGGAAAAATCATGAAAGATCCCTAAGAACATAAAGATAAATGCCTCAAAGTTTCATAATTTTTTTATTTATAAATAATTTTTAATAATTAAAATACTCCAGAGAGTATTTAATTAATTAAAAATTAAATATTGAGAATAAAATTATGATTTTTATTTCATAATTTTCTCCTCTTCAAGAGCTTTCCAGAGGTATTTTTATCATATTTTTGTGACCTCTAGATAAAAAGATATTAATTTTTGAAGTTTTTAAGGTTAAACTGTTTTTTTAATTAATTTCCCGCCGCCAAAACCATTCCCGGCCGACGCGTGTCCTCGTACGCGTCGAACGCGCGGGAGGATCCACTGCGGGGAGCCGAACACGGGACATCACGGGGGAAAATCTGCGCCGTCCATCCCGAAAACGCGGGATCGGACGGTTGAAATAATTCGAATAAAATTTTGAATTATTTCGAACCGTTAAACTTCAAACATCAATATCTCACTCATTTCTTATCCAAATTGAGTGACTTTTGAACCTATGGAATCATCTAAAAATGTAGAATATATCCATATGGTGATGTAACATTTCTGGGATAGTATAACACATGATATTTCAAAAATATGAATTATTTTGTGAAAAATAATTCCATACCTTTGCCACAAGCAAATCAAGCTAGATCAGACCTTGTAGTTGTCTTCTAGGACCCCAATGGAAGATTATTGCTGCAAGCAATTTGATCCGTAAGTCGGCTCAAGGGAGAATTTTGAGGATGTAGTTGATTTGGGCTGTTCTTGAAATTTGATTAAATTGGCTCGATTGAGCTCAATCTGAGGCTTGGATTTGATCCTAATGGATTGCTAAGACTCTTAGGAAGAGTTTTTATGTTGGGAGCAAGTGGATTTGAGCAGCCTATAGGTCTCCCTAATTTTTTCTTCTCTATTCACTAGGCTCGGTTTGGGCTCTATTTATAGCAAAGGGGAGGCCATGGCTTAGCTTAGATTGTTCTAGGGGAGTTGTTATCTCCCCTATTAGCCCATTGGAGGAGGAATTCGGCTGAGGAGATAAGTATAGTTGCTTCTCCCAAGTTTTCCATGATGAGCTTAATGTTTTGGCTCTCCTCCATTGGATCATGCAAGAGGTTACATGTGAGCTGTAATTTCTTCTTCTTATGAGCTTACACATCACCCTCTAGCCTTAGAAAATGGTGACACCTATGCTCTCCTCTCATGATTCCATTTAACCATGGTGAGGGGTAGGTTTAGTTTTGGTTTTCTCTCCATTGGCTAGCTTGGGAGGTGGGGGGTGAGTCATGATTTAGGGTGAAGGAGGAAGAGACACCTCACTTTACCCTTCATGATGGGTGTTAACCCATGGTTAAATTAATTTAAGCTAAGGTTTATTATGTAGTAATTCATCTCATGGTGAGTTTAATTTGATCTTAGCTTAATTAATTATGGGAGGAAAAAAAATGTCTTTTCTTTTTCTCTTTTTAATTTAATTTCCATTTAAATTAATCATGTTTATTAATTAAAAATTGTTGGAAATTATTTTATTAATCAATTTATTAATTGAAAATAATTTCAATTTAATTAATTGATTAATTTTATTATTTTTGTTGTTTTATGATTTTAATTTAATTTTTATTTTAATTAATTATGTCATTTAATTAAAATATTGAAAATTAAATCATTAATCATTTTAATTAACCAAAATATGTTTGAAATTAATTATTTGATTAATTTTATTGTTTTTATTTCATTTTTATCTATTTTGATTAAAATAGTATAAGTGTTGATCAATTTCGACTCAAGTTGACTCAAGTCACCTAGTTGATCAATTTTATTTTAAAATGTCCAATGTGATCTCTTTAACTTTGTCCTGATTTATCTGATCACAGTATTTGTAGTTTTGTCATTGTGGGGTTTTAAACATATTGTTGGATCAAAGGATTGACTTATAGGGTCAACAGGACTGGTTTGGTCAATTTGACCAAAATTGACTTTTTAGGTCAAAAGGTTGACCTATGGGGTCAATAGTGGTCAGTCATCGGTCCGGTTTGACCAATTTGACCAAAGTTGACTTTTTAGGTCAAAAGGGTGACCTATGGGGTCAACATGATCGGTCATTAGTGTATGGTTCGACCAATTTAACTAAAGTCGACTTTTTAGGTCAAAAGGGTGACCTATGGGTCAACAGTGGTTGGTCATTGGTCTCAGTTCGACCATTTTGACCAAAGTTAACTTTTTAGGTCAAAAGGTCGACCTATGGGTCAACAGGGCTGGTCATTAGGTCCGGTTCGACCATTTTGACCAATGTCGACTTTTAAGTCAAAAGGTCGACGCTATGGGTCAACAGAGTCGGTCGTTGGGTCCGGCTTGACCCATTCGACCAAAGTTGACTTTTTAGGTCAAAAGGGTGACCTATGAGGTCAACGGGGTTGGTCGTTGGTCCGGTTCGACCCATTCGACCAAAGTCGACTTTTAGGTCAAAAGGTCGACTATGCGGGTCAACAGTGTCGGTCATTGTGTCCGGTTCGACCAATTTGACCAAAGTTGACTTTTTAGGTCAAAAGGTCGACCTATTCGACTAATTCGACCAAAGTTGACTTTTTAGGTCAAAAGGTCGACCTATGGGGTCAACGAGTGTTGGTCATTAGGTCCGGTTTCGACCATTTTGACCAATGTCGACTTTTAGGTCAAAAGGGTGACTGCATGGGTCAATGTGGTCAGTCATCGGGTCGATTTGACAATTTTGACCAAAATTGACTTTTTAGGTCAAAAGGTATTGACTCATTATAAATGAGGTCAACACCAAGGAATATAAAGTGCGCCATATGCGTTACAGAACTGCAGTTTTTAGCCAGCTAGTTTAAATGTATAAAAATGGATATTTTCTATCATTAGTGTTATCTGCTTACTTTTAAACATATATAATTTAGGACATATGTGAGGCCACTTATTTTAAAATGTTACCCCTCTCTCGTGACGTGCTTTAGATCACTTAGGCTTTAGAACGATGCTGGTATGATGACCCAGTCAAAGTCATACAATAATTGGAGACTTTACAATGTGCACTTAGATGCTGGTTAGAGCACTTTTTGTTAGATGGTGTGCTAAGCCAGGATCTTGAATGTTAGGTAGTCTTTTGATGCTTGGCTATTGTTCTTTGATGTTTTGGTTGCCTTAGCCAGACATCTTTCGCACTTTGTACTTGTGGTGTGTCTGCATGCTTGATCTGCAAGTAGTGTGTTTGGGCATTTTTATGCAGGGAGTCATGCCTCTATATGCACACACATAGGTACAATAAAATGGGGGAGCATGTAATGATTTTGAATAACCCCTTGCTTGCAAGTGCTGTATAGCTTCCCCACCGAGACACGACTCATTACCTGCTGCTTGTCTTTCCCGCTAACCTTATTTTCATGCAGGTTGAGTCTTTCTTTTTCCTGTATACTTTTTAGAGCCCTAAGAGAGTCTTATAGCAGAAATAAGATACGGACATGGGTTCCGAGGCATGTTGGCATGGGAACTGCATGGTGGGGGACTAGGAGAAGAAGTTAAAAGAGTTGTAGATGGAGCCACTATGTTTTTTATCTCAAAAGTAACTAGAACAACATCTAATATAATGACCACAGTCATCGCCTCGAGTGTCCCATGAGATGCCTAGGCTGGTTCTACCGCCTGCACAGCCAATGGTAAATATCCGAGCCTCACAGTGGACTTGTGAGTAGATCTTGGTCTCCCACCACGAGGACCCTGAGAGAAGTAGTGAAAACCCTTCATCCTTGCTCAGACGTTTCAAAAATTCAGGCGAGGACTTTCTTCTCAGTTATAGGCCTCTTCCATCAAAGAGAAGAGATAACTACTACGATATTATTAGTGAGAGATCTGTAGTAGTAGCTGAAATATCAACCGTGAGCTTTATACAATCTGCATCTCAAGGAGGGGAAGCCTTCTAGCGATTTGGGCTGAGACATTGTCCCTACAGTCAGTCATAATAGAAAATTGGTTTTCAGCCAACACAATTTGAATCTCACGCAGGTCGAAACCACAACAGGTGAAACAATCTGTGGAACGCTCTGCTTCTAGTCACACAACAACCTATTCCTAGCCCTTCGAGCCCTTCTACCCAATCTTGGAGAAGGAGAAGCCTCAGAGGGGCCTATAATAAAAGGAGCTGAGATTATAGTAGGTTTAATAAAAAATGGCAACTTGGTGGCACCTCTACCACGAGGGTGTACCCATCGCAGGAGTAGAAATTCTAAAAAACTTGGATGGGCGGCCTGAGAGTCTAGAGAAGTCTGAGCGGCGATGTTGCGCATCACCATCGGATACTGGCCTTTTTCTTGAAGGAGGAGTAGTATTAATACAAGCTACAACAAGAAAAGTTATTGTGTGCTTGACTCCCTTTTTTTAGAGGATGACGCATGACCAACGCCTCAACAAGTGTGGGATTACCCACAGTGATCCGAATGGGGATGTTCAAAGGAACCAAAAGTGATGGTCCCTTGCTTTGCATGGAACAAGATTGGAGGGAGAGTCGCAGTAAGACTCGATCATGATCATTCTTTAACTCTCTATTTCTAAAATTAAAGAGACACAAATCAGAGATCTGGAAAAATGTGTAAAATCATTCAAATAATACAACAACATCGATTACATAGGAAATCCAAAAACTAACATGTTGATGGTGTGAAAGGGACAGAATGGTGTGAAGCCCTAATTGTAACAAACAAAACATAAATTGAAAACCAAAGGTTTCAAATGGTGCAAAAAGCTACACAAGATAGAAATCATTAATTTTGTAAGCAAGACTCTTAACGTGGAGAGAGAGAGGCTCGTCCCCAGCGGATTTGCCAATCCATTTTCATTATTTTTAGTGAACCATTGGAGTCATCAACTTGTCTTATTATCATCATATAATTCTTTTTCAAAAGTCTCTCTTTTAAATTACAAAGATAATTCAAATAGAAGAGAAACCAAAAAGAAAGAAAATATGACAAAAAAAACAATTAAAAAAGAATGCAGAAAACTCATAAAGTAACCCTTGCATAATAGCCTAGAAGCGTATGTCTGAAATGAGATCAAATCAAATTGCCTTGGAAACGTACCTATGAAGAAAACCCTATGAAAACAACCCACAACTATAGAATCAAGTTTTTGTGCTTGTTATGGGTCAAGAGCAGCTCCCAAATGAATTTGTCCCTTTGGTTAATTACATCTCGAGGGATGCCAAAGAATACTCTCGATAAGAAGAGTCTCACTTACAAAATATATGATATTTGATTATTCGAGAAACCAAAAGATTTTTATCATCTTAAGCGGGGGAATCTCGATGCTTTCGACATGTATACCTGAACATAGAGCAAAGAGTGAATCTCCTTATTCACTATGTGCAACGACGCCTGGGCATGCAGGGCCCACAAGATGATATCGATAATTTTTTCCAAAGGATGACATGGATCAAAAGAGGTGTCAAAAAAAAGAAAAGGAATCCCTAAGCAGGTAGAGGTAGCTAGGTCAAGATATATAGATTCATCATCCCAAGCTATGGAGACCCTAAGTATATTTGATCGTGATGGTAGTCGGCCAACCCAACCAGGGAGCCCTTATCAGCAATCATTGAATTGCATCATCCAAGGGAATCCCGATAGACCCAAGGTCAGATAAAAAAACCTTTAATTCTTCAATAGCCCTCCAATTTTGTAGCTAGACTCTCTAAGTGGTGTAATAGGTAAGGTGAGATTATACTTGTCAATTAAATGACAAAGATACCATTGGAATGAAAGGAGGAGGGGGTCTAGCTACAAAGTTGGAATTGTCTCACAAAGGACATACACCCTGTCTAGGTTGAGAGAGACTTTAACAACCTAGTCATGCTATACAACCTTCTATGTAGAAATTTTATGCTTGGCTTAGTCGATTGAAGGGGTACGGGGACTCCTCCTAGGAACAAGCAACAAGATGCAATTGTCTACAAATTAGCTTAAGTGTGGAGGACATGTTAGGGTTGATTTGGGTGATTGTCATGCTATGCAGGCCATTTAAAACCAGCTCGAAGGCCATGTAGGAAAGTAAAACATCAAGAAAATGCTTATTTTAATGTTAGGATATTTTAATCCTAAATTTTGATTATCTTGAATTTGATTTATTATTAGGATTTTTGAAAATATATTTTTAGGGCCCTTAATGAGCCTAGTTTACATTTTTTGTTGAACCCAGATAAACCAAAAGCAAAGAAAGGGAAAATGGCAAGCATGCTGCGCAATTGTAAATCAATACAAATAAAAGAATAAATGGTCAAGCGTCGATGGATCGACAATATATCTCAGAAAGCAGAAAAAGCAGTTAGACTCCACATATATATGCATGATCCAAATTCTATACATGAACAAAAATTAAAAATTAAGATACGGGACATGAACAGCAGCTCCTAGTCCCCGTCATGTGGTTCGATGTGCCATGCTCTTCGGAACTCATGCCCGTACCTTATTTTTGATACACTCCTTAAAAACTCTAAAAATACATTTTTAAATTTCAAAACAAAACACAACTAGCAGAAGAGGTTAGCATGGGTTATATTCATGCAACGCATAATGAGTCATGTCTGGTGGGAGGACAGCATTATCAACAATTGTAGAAAGTGTTAGTATTTAAACCATTACTTGCTTCTCATTTTTAATTCATTTTAAGCATGGCTCCTTGTAAGAAAATTGCTCATATATATGCTTTATGGAAGTCTAAAACTCTAGTAAACACACAAAGGCAACAATCAAAAGAAAGTCTAGCTAAGGTAACTAAATAACAAAGAATAATAGTCAAGACATCAAAAAGACTACCTAAGTATCTTAGTTCTAGCCCAGCATACAATCCACCAAAAATTTTATCATTCACAGCATCTAAGTGCATGTGCATTACAAGGGTAAAGGCTACCGTATGAATTTGACAGGTATGCTTAAGTTAGCCTCGTCTTAAAGAACTAAGTGATCTAATATTTGTCACCTAAACAAATTTCTTTTTTAAAGTGTTGACCTCACATAAGGCATATTTTACTAATTACATAATTTTTAAAATATTAAAAACTATTAAATGTGAGTTCGTATATAGGAGGCAACAAATGTTAGAGCCTTTAGAACCTTAGCACAGTCATACTTATGTTGATCTTAACGCGGTAACTCGCATTGCTCACTGAGATTTACCCGACAAGCAATGCTCATTAAGGCATCACAATCAACACAAGGTCACTCACTAACGAGTTTAATTTGCTATAAAGCCACAAAAGGTGAGTGGCATGTCTATTTAGGAGATTTACACAAGTGTTGATGCTTGAGGAGACACTACATGCAAGCATGTGCCAAAAGCAAAAGTTGACTTTTTTTTTTCAGGCAATAATGATTAACATATCACATATCATTTGAAAAATAGATTTTTGTTGTGCACAGAAGTATGAATTCAAGCAATTGACATGGAATAAAAGAGATGCAAATGCAAGTGCAAGAAATGTAATAAGCAGTTATTGGTTGATCAGACATTGATGGCTAATCAAACTAAATTGATTGGCTGATCAGACCTTGGTGGCCGATCAAACTAAATTGATTGATTTTGTTGATCATACCTTGACGACCGATTGAACAAAAATGATTAGTATTGTGATCGAGTGTTAGTGATCGATCGAACCAAAGTGGTTAGTTTTGTGATCGGGCCTTAGTAACTGATTGAACCAAAGTGGTTCATTTTATGGTCGGTCCTTAGAGGCCAATCAAACCAAAGTGGTTGGTTTCATGATCAGGCTTTGGTGGCCGATCAAAATAAAGTGGTTGGTTTCATGATTGAGCCTTAGTAGCTGATCAAACCAAAGTGGTTGGATTTGCGAACAGGCCTTGGTGGTTGATTAAACCATAGTGGTTGATTTTGTGATCGAGCCTTGGTGGTCGATCGAGCTAAAGCGATTGGTTTTGTGTTTGGGCCTTGGTGGTCGATCAAACCAAAAGTGGTTATTGGGCCATAGTGGCTAATTGAGCCAAAATTGATCTGTTGATCAGACCGGGATGGCCGATCAAACCAAATTATGTGGTAGATCAGACCTTGGTGGGTGATCAAACATAGTCGATTGGGCTGGGGTGGACGATCGAACTAAAGTGGGTGGTTGATCGAATCTTTATGGCTGATTAAACCTTATTGATTTGTTGATCAGGACAGAGTGATCGATCAAACTAAGTGGTTGGTTGATCGGACCTTGATGTGCGATCAACTTAAGTGAGCAGTTTATCAGACCTTGGTGGCCGATCAAATCAAAGTGGGTGGTTGATTGAACCTTGGTGGCCGATCAGACCTACTTGATCGATCAATTGGTTCAGGGCTACCGATCAAATTAAAGTTTGCACATATACAAAGTGTCATGCAATACATGCAACCAAATGAAACCAAATGCACTCAATTGCAAATTAGGTTCATCCTAGCATTCTCACATAGGATTAAGGGTTTGATGAATTCTAGTTGCCTTCCATTAACATAAAAGAGGGCCTACCTCTAATTATCAAACAAACGCAAAGAAATTTTCCAAGAAGAGAAAACCTACATCGATTTGAAGGTTTTTTCTTCTCGGATATGGACTTCGTGATTTGGGGAACGAGAACCAAAAGATTTTTCTCATTCTCTAAATCAAGGTGGCTTCAAACCATTCATCAAGTGTTGAAACCACCAAATAGCTCTGAGGATGCTAGGTTCCCGACCGATTAGGTTTTGTTGCTAGGTCTTAGAAGGAGAGCTCAAGATTCGTAGGGATTCACAATGAAATGATCCTAACCTAAGGGAATTTTCCTGTAAAATAAATCCTAGGTTCTTAAATCTTTATCATCTAGACCTAAAAGGCTATAAAAATGAAAAATGAAAGAGTTTCAGAGATTTTTCAACTTCGTAATGTTTGGAGATGTGTTCTCTTTCCTTGCTCTTTGCTCCAAACATGCATCGGTGAAGCTAGCTCCGCTCCTTCTCCAAAAATGAAAGAAGCTCTCCATTTTCCTTAGGAGAGATGAAGCTCTTTTCCTTCTTAGTGCCTCTCCCACAAGCTCCCTCACACTCTCTTTTAGAAAAAAAGATGAAGGAAGAAGAAGAAGAATGAATGGATAATGGGAGAAGGAGAAGTTTGAGCAAGATGAAGTGCTATTTTCCTCCCTTAATCCATCCTCACCAGTATTTTTCTCTCCTCTCAGCTCTCACTTTGTTAAAACTGAGGCCCCTTTTGAAATCAATCCTCCCTTCTTCTTTTCTTTGGATCAAACGATACATAAGCTTTTTTTACCTCCTATCCCGCTCTATTGATTTTCTTGTTTGTCACTGCCAGCCCAAGAATTGCAAAAGAACGACTAATGATCTCCTTGATCATCCTTGATCCCTTCGATAAGTGGCCTAGGGACCATGTAAAAGTTTCCTCTTTTGGTTCCCTCCATTTGAGAACCTGAGGCACGACATAGCAGGTTTTGACGGAACAAAACATGTTTGGCACATATGCGCCAAAGATCGGCCGCATACTTTGGCACATATATGTCTATCTTTCTAATTTTGACACCTTAAATGGGTGATTAGGTTCCAATGTGCTCCCGCCTATGTCGGAAGTGATTCCAGGTTAATGTTGGTGCCTATGCTTTGGTTGGGGGCATTTATGCACCCCTTCTCTTTCTATTGCACTAAAGGAGTAGCTCCTTAGTGTTTGGGCACATAGGAACCCATATTTATCCTCATACGCACCCACAATTTTGTTAGGTGCTCATTCTCGGGCATGTAAACACCCATGGAGTGGTTCTTAGGTGCCACTCCTTAAAAAAAAGATTTTTGGTCTTTTATTCTCTTTCGCTAGGGCTTTGCACAGAGGATTCCTAAGGATCCTTGGACCTCTAGAGGATATCCAAGAATGAAAATAGGCTCTCCCACCTCGCGGTGGACACCCGGGGTGCGTTATATCAGACAAAAATCACCATTCAGGGTCGAGTATGACCCAAACAGTTTGAAACTCAAATTTGCACTCAGATGTCCATAGGAAGGTTTTACTTATCCATATGCTATGGTAAATCATGGATCAATAAATTTCAACCTCATAACTCAAAAATAAACATTCTGGATGTTTTCATTTGGGGTTTCAGTGCCAACAAGCGTCCCAGAGCTTTGATCGGGTGGGTCGGTCTGAAACCCAATTTCCCAAAATGCATGTGGGATTATTTGATGAATGTACTTGACCATCAGAGGTTTCGAATATGCAGATTATGGTCTCTAAACACCATAATGAACATTAAAGATGATGTGTGTCAAAATGAACATCACCCTATGGTGAATTCTCTTGGGTATAGTTGAATCGGTACCGATCCCAATTTCATGCTCGAGGCACATACCAGGACGTCTTATCAGATGTATTGGACTACGAGAAACAAAATACAATCCCGTATCATTCAAGTGGCTTCTTGAGAATTTTACATCAAAAATTGATGCCAATAGGGTTATTGGTGCTTTAGTGTATTTCATCTGCCATAAAGTTGGCAAAATCCCTTAAAAGTGTAGGAATGCAATTGTGTCCATGGGAATCATTTTTTTTCTAAGGTATGTTAGTTATTTCTCCTAGTTCTTTCTGAATTAGTTTTAGTTCTTAGATTTTCTTTACATTTCTATATAAATCAGGGTCTTAAGGTTCTAGGTCAGAGGATCTAGAACTACGCATATACCAAATATGTTCAACTACCTAAGTGGCCCATTCAAAAAGAGAATACCGCAAAATTCAAACGAAAGCACACAATAACAGAGTAAGCTCTTACACAACTGTCGTTCGTCATGCCACCGTAATGCGATTTAATTTAGTATAGTATATTATTTAGAAAGTAGGTATTTTAATTTGAAGAAAATGAGATCAAACTGATCCCATTGATTCCTACAGTTTAAATAATCGAGCTCACCACGAGTAATGTACCACCTCGAAAGGTAATGCACTACTTTATGATAAGCTCAGTAAAATAAATTATAGAAATAAATGACTTTCGTTTGATCTGCAAGTTTGCATAATGACCGACATATTCCCCTATTCGATATGAGAATCAAATAGGGTTTATTTTAAGTCTGGGTTCTTTTAAGTTCCCTATAAGGGCAAGCCTTATAGTTAATTACATCTTACGTGAACGGATCACTTAAGAAAACTCGATAAAAATCAGGAATATTTTGTTTTCATGAATTCAAAATGAAGGGTTTTCAACGAACATGATTATGAAATTTCCAATAGGGATTGCTTCAAAGGTGAAAGATTTTATTTTAAGAATCAAGGGAAGAGTAGTAGGAGAGATTATAGATCCAAAAAATAGACTCTTGGTAATCCCCCAAACTATCCTAATGTTTGGCTCAATTTTAGAGAGATGTTATTTCATATTTCAATCCTACCAATTTTATTTATTTTGGACTTATATTTGTATGACATAATCATTCAAATAGCCTGAAAGATATGAGGGTTTATTTCGCACTGAATGATAACCTCGGAAACCTATGACGAGTTAGGTTTTATATTGCACGAGATGCCAAAGGCCTAAAGAGATAAAGTGAGGGTTTATGTTGCACTGGGCAGGCTACCTCGAAGTCCTATGGCTTTATTATTTATTTCTAAGAAAGAAGATTGTTATTGTAGAGTTGTTCACTTCCCCATCGTGCTGCCCACTGTATATGCTCCAAGCTCCTCGTTGCAGCAGATTCAGTTTTAGAAATGTTAAATTGCAGAGGTGAGAGGAGTGTCAAGTTTTTGAGTTCAAGTTTTCTAGTGTGTCAAGTTTAATGTCTTATGTCTTATTGAGGGAAATGTTAAAGTTGATTAAGCGATACAAGTTAGGATCCCACGGTTCCCCCATTCTGACACCACTATTTTCTTCGGATTCACTTAGTCCAGTTGAATTTACCAAATTCAACTAAATGAATCAAGTACTTTCATTCAGACCGTGGGAAATCTCGTTAGCATCCGTAGGTTGCCTCCTCCGAGGGATTCCCGATCATCCGATAGAGACGTTTTAATTTAGTTACAATTGTTGTTTTTATTGTTTGGTTTGTGATTAAATTTTGAGTTGTCTTATATTTTGATTGTTGTGGCGGTGAATTCGATTTTGGTTTCATTTTGTTTTCACGGCTATCCTAAAGGTCATAGTTTTGACAAGTAAGTTTCATTTTGTTGTTTTCACATGCAGGTTTTGTAAGCATGAAAGTACAGTAAAATAAATGCAGAAAAGTAAAGTATTCTAAGTAAAGTGTTGTAAACTGTAAAAGCGTATCGGTTCTCTTCTCACACTCCAGCTAAAATATTATCATTCGAAGCATGTATATATGTATATGTACACGTTTTCATTGTGATTTCTTATTTATTTATTGTTAGTTTTACATGTGTATGCGTATATACATATACATATCCATTATTAGTATTTTATTATTATGTACGTAAATATGTTGTTATGATTATTTAACTTTAGTGCATTATCATTGTTATTATTTATTGGTATTTATGTAGTGTATTATTATTATTATTATCATTATTATTAGTTAATGTTGTTATTATTGTTTATTATTACTTATATATTATTATTATTTTTAAATTTGTTTATTTGTTAATTATATATGTGTTTATTAGTGTATTATTATTATTATATATTGTTAAGTATCATTTGTATGTTATCATTAGCTACTATCATTTATATTTGTATATATTTGTATTATTATTGTAATTATTATAATTTATGTATATATGTATTATAATTAATTATCTATGTTTACTGTTAGTATAATTTATAATTTTTGTTGTATTATTGTTGTTGTTGTTATTATTATTATTATTATTTTATTATTTATGTCCATTACTCATATATATATATATATATATATATGTATATATATATATATATATGTATATATATATATATATATATATATATATATATACTTATATATAGATTATTATTATTATTTATTACAATGAATATTACTATGTTTTATTTCTTATTTATGTATATATGTATTATTATTAGTATTAATTTATTATTATATATATTTATTATTT